>OY728128.1:125279536-126703536 GCA_963277665.1 Viscum album
AATTTGTTATTAAATTCCATTTATATCCCAACCCTCACTTATAAAAGGGAACAAATTCTCCCCCATTATTCTCAAAAATTAATCCCTATTACTCAATTAATTAAACCATAAAATTTATTATATATTCCATAACTCCATCAAATATCATTTAGTCTCTCCTATGAAATATATCTCTAGGAATAATGTGTAAGTAAACGGATGTCTCTCAATCAAATAGTGTAAATCATTACCAATCCCTTTTAAATTTATTTCTTCTTCTACTCACTATAAACCAATTTTATCCATCATAACAATATGAATCCTATTTCATCAATTTTTTAATATGTTATTATGATTATGTAATAAATATTTCTCACCCCAAATCTATCAAATGGGAATTGAAAATATCACTCGTGCATATGTATAAACAACTGCCTCCACGTAGCGATATGATTCATTTTAGATCAACATGTTACATGGATGGATATTATAATGGATTTTATGTTTAATACTATATTTATGAAATAATTATTAGATTTTAATTATAAAATAATATACACCATCTTACCTTCCTGTTGGTTTGACCTTTGTAAAGTCGTGCATGCTATGTTTGGACTACCAACCTCCGTGAAGTGATATGATTATTTTTTCATTTTCTCTTTACTTGGTAGGTAATAAGGATATATTTAATGGATATATTTGATATTTATGAAATTATATTGACTTTATAATGTTTAATAATTATTTACCAATCCATTTTTCTACATATCAAACATAGGAACATCACTCATGCGTTTGTACTGACAACCCTCACCATGAAGTGATGTAATTAATTTTTCATAACCATAATATATGAATTATTATAAAATTATATACTATGATTGAATATCATAATTATTAAATTATTAATATTCTATGTACCATGTATCAAAGATAAATATACAAGTTCTATAACTTCTAAAACAAAATACACTTGGGAAACACAGTAGTTAACACTCGAAATGATGACATTGATTAAAAATTCTTAACAAATTTGTGTTGCAATGATAAAATTGGATAATATATAATCTTATTAGCATGATTATGATTATTTTGTATATTTAAAATAATTATTAACCTATTATATATGTATTTATATAACTTTCCAATCAAGTCTGGTATAAGGTAAGGGTTTTTCATCTCTATTTATCTTTATTGAGACTCATTTTATTGTTAATCGAAAAATAATTATTTTTACACTGTATATACATCCCAGGATATTATTTTTTAATACTCAATTAATTTATTTTCATATTTATATATCTATTTTATTTTAACTCTAGTATTACATTTTCATTAAAAAATTACCAAATACATCGTGGTTCATCATTGTAATTTTTTCATTAAGACAGGCTTGATTTTTTAAAACTATTTTTGTTTACAGGGGGAATATACTGATCGTTTTACAAGATATTTAATAAATTCCTTTTTATTATTTTTCTTTCATGTTACAATTGAATTTTATCATCCATGTTTATTTTCTTCAAAAGTTACCAAAGCGGTTTGGGTTTTTCATCTTAGATTCATTTTAGTGCGACATATGCAATTTTCACCACTTTTTTATTTCATGTGGTTCATATAATGAAATTTTATATAATATATTAATAATATATTTTTATTAAGGGAATTTAATTTAAATTTTTTTTATTCCATTTAAATTTTGTATGATTTAAATTTACCAATGTTGTAAGTGTTTCATTTTACAATCTCATTTTTTTACAATTATTACATAAGCATATATTTACAATGATCAAATTAAAATATATATCTCTTAAAAACATTATGTATTTTCTTATTCATAGGTTTTTTAATGTGATTAAATATTTTCATTTAATTTTAATCTATTTATATACTCAATATATATAAATAATATTTTTAATGATAACTGGGATTTTTTTTCATCAGTCAGAAATAATTTATTCTATGTGAAAATATTCATTAAAATTTAATAAAAAATTAAATATTATATAATGATTTAGTAATGTAATTATAAAAAATTATTTATTTTCTAAAGAAATTAAAAATATTTTTCTTGTTGTTTCCGAAAAAATGCACTTTTGTGTTTTTTGCAGAAAACATGAAATGATTTTTTGTTTTAACATACAATGCATGAAAAAAATTTCTATCCATATTGAATTATCGTTATTTTTAATAGTCCAATAAAATTTCCCATTTTCATTTTAATAGAATTATTTTCTATAATAATTTGGAAAAAATTCTTTTAATTAAGTGATTTCAAATTGAAGTGGTTTTTTCCTCAAGAAATGTTCTTGTGATCTTTTGAAGGTATTTTCACCTGTAAAAACATCATTAGATATTACTTATGTATTATTATGGATATTATTCAATGTTAATATATTTATAATTTATTTGGATGGTCTATTATTTTGATGATAAACTATTTATGTGATGGATTTTCTTTCATTGGGTTTAGCTGTGATGAAATAATGAATGCTTTGTGATATTGTGGAACTAGTATATATGGATTGTGATTATGTCATGAGTGAGCCTATTATAGCTTGTGATGAGGTTGGGTATATGATAGACTTCCAATTAAATGGATAATGATGAAAAATTCTAGAAACCCTAAAGATATGATAGGGTTAAGAAAATCATAAGATTTGATAAACGTAATCAGATAGAAGTTACTCTTAATAGAATATTAGAAATGACCAGGTAGGCATTTCCGTTATGGGAAATTATCCAAAATGATAGTATTGGGAGTGAAAATTTATAAATGAAGTGATTTTATATGTTTATGTGTATTCCAAAAACCTATTTCTAATTCTCATTATATGATCTCATGGATCGATATTGATAATTGATGATGCTTTACCCTTATGAATTATTTATATTATTGAGATAGTGCCTTATGCCATAATTTATGATTAACAAACTATCACTAATTAGTTATGATATTTAAATGTTATGATCATGTTCTCATATCCTTATGGTTATATTATGAACGCTTATTTGTTAAATAATATCTCTTATGTTCCCGATTATTGAATATCATGGCTCATAATTTCTTATATTTAATTTCCTCACGTTATGAAGAATTGTTTTATTTATGATATATATAAGTTGGGTGCTTGTTGTAAAAAAACTAATTTTAAATAATATTGATATTTTATGTACCTATTTTTTATATATCAATGATTTAAAATATAATAAACATTTATAGTTCATACAAGGATCATATTGATTTATAACAAATATTTGATTAATAATAAGTTATATTTATATATGAAATGTGTGGATCAATACATTTCATCATTATTTCCACTCATTTAATTTGTATTTACATATTTTTTGTTGATATTATGTTGGAATTTACATGCAAGTGAGATCAAGATTAGATCCTCGTGGGTTTTTATATGTGATAGAGGATATGTGAGAGTTATTGATGTCATGCATGATGTTCAGCATTTATCCCCTTAAATATATTGTTTCTATATTAATTAAATAATATTATAAATAATAAATAAAATTAAAAAGTGAATACATGGGTGGGTTCATGCATCTTGTGATATCTCATGTTTCTAGGCGAGGTGATCTATGGTTTTATATTAAATTCTATGATGGCATCTGAGAAATGTGTGGGAATAGAGAGTTATTATTTTTAGTGTTCGGTATGGAAATAGATCCACCATGTTGTGTGGATTGTGAATTTAAAATAGGTAATCAAAATAGGTCTTATAAGGCCAAATGATATCATTATAGGTATAATACCAATTACACACTAGTTGGAACACCACCCTATAATATGTTTTTCTCAGGTTTCCCCTAAATAATTTTAAGATGATACATAAAGATTAAATTATCATTCAAGAGTTAAATCATAAATTATCATAGAATATGATATATAACTAGGTAATTCTTCTATTACATGATAAATAAACATTAAAGGGAATATTGTTGGGTTTTTCATTGGGAAATAAATATATTTAAATAAATTTTGGGTATAATTTATGATTTGTATTGAAAGTTCTCAGATTTATCTTTGAATATATCTTGATAAGTTATGGGGTGAGTCTTGAATGGATAGGATTTAGATATAGGGCATCATTACACTAGATTTGGGGTATCAAATGTGATAATATTTGGGTTCTGAAAGGATTGAATTACAAGATACATAATATATGAGGGTAAATAGAGTATTGGATAAGGGATAAGATAATGGGTTGTGTAAGGATTTTTTATTATTAATGTTTAGATGGAATCTTTTTATTTTAGTGGTGAAATTATAATTCGTTGACTTTTGGATTCAATTATACCAAGGTTGCTTTTGGTATGACTACTAGAGGATTAAATGTGGGAGCCACCTAAAATTATATGAACTCATCCTATGGTTAGGTGATACCACAATCCTACTACCAGAATAATTATTTATACTATAAGAATCCTTTCCCATTGGTGATTTGACAAAAGTTGTTCTATTTGTGAAATAATAAAAGCATGTTCGGCTTCTTCAATGTGAGAATTGATGGAATATTACTATGTTTGGTATGATTAGATAGATTAATTCATGGTTAGGTGATTTTTTAAACCATTAATATGATGGTATATACAATTTTAGGTAAATCATCTAATTCCTGGTTCAATTGGGTTTTATTATCCCTGGTGAATATACCTACTCATTATTTTAATTGGTATCTATATATTGGGATACACTTTATTCATGTGATTTGAATAAATGGTTCTAGTTTCAGGTCTGTCTACGAACCAAAATTATTGGATTAATTAAATTTGGGAGTATTCATACTAAATCAACATTCATATTAGATACTCAATTAGATGATTATTTTGTGGAACCACTACTCTGGAATTTTATTGGGGTAGGACCATGTTTACTAAAATATAATTGGTGAATGAAAATGTTGACCCAATACCCAGATAGTATGTCTATGGATTCAAATATCCATATAGAAACACATTATCAAGTGGAATGAATTTCAATATTGTTTGATATCAAAGATAATAGTGGATTCATTATCCAATATAGGATTTTACCTATGTGAATGTTTCCTAAAATAAATATTTTGAGAATGTTCTTCAAAACATGTCAACAATAGCCAATGTATGTATGATCGATAATCATAATTTTTTGGTATGTAGTTGTTAAACAACATCAAAATGTATATTGATTATTTTTACTATAATATCATATTTATTAAAAACTACATATATTTTATATTTTTTTGGGTGATGTTTTTGATTCCCCACATAGTATTGTATGAACACCTAACTATTCCACCCTGGTAGATAATCATATTTAAATTTTCATGATAATATTAATGTAAAGGAACCAATATTTAACTTAAAAATTATAATAATGTATTGGGGAATGTTTTATAAGACCCTATGAGGCCTAGGACCCTTTTTATAAATATTATTTTATTTAATTTACAATTTTCAACATACAGTGTATATAATACACCTAATTGGAAAACAATACCATGTGGTATGATAATTATTTTAGAAAATAGGTTCATTTGTCACATCCATGAGATATATTGTTATGGTTGTTCTCCCGCAATGTGACCACAAAACATTGATGTTGTTTCGTATTTTATAGATGTTTTTGGAATTTACCATATCTTTATTTTTATGGTATTGACGACATAGTCATACCATGATATACCATTGAACCTGCACCACTAATCCTTATCCTCGTGCATATGGGGATGCAATCCTCAGGCCTTGTAATGATTTATCTTATGTTGGAAAATGGTCCACCAAGATAACACATTTTAATACTAATTTATTCAATCAATATTTAAATTCATCCAATTCATTTGTTTTTATACCAAATTATATCATTTTGAATTAATTTACAAATTTAATATTCATAACTGGATGGGAAAACCCCTATATTTTATGTATATTTAATCCTAATTTAGATCTTGGTTTTTTTTTAAATATTATTCTTTATCATCAATATAATTCAAATCAATAGTAAATCAATACTTCTGTCCCAAAAAATGATTTTAACTAAATTTAAGAGTCATTAAAAATAAAAAAAATAGAAATTATTTAACTCATGTTCTTAGGATATATTAATCCCAAAATGGAAAACATCACTTTCATTTGTATTCTACATAAAAATGAATGATTTCTAAATGTAATACCCACATTTTAATAGTAACATTTTTTTAATGTATAAAATCACCATATATGACATTAATTATTATATAAGAAATAATAATAATAATAATTTTTATCATACATAAAATTTAATTATTTATTAAAATATATATTAATTAACAGTTACAACAAATTCATACAAACAAAAAATTTATACTCATTTAATCACTCGTATATTTTATCAAATACCAAATAATACAAGTTAATTTATTCAATATAAATAAAAAAATTTAATTTCAATAAATTCATATTAGTTTCCATTAACTATTGATTATTTTATAAAATTTATCATGGTCTCACTTCTCATAAATGTATTATATATTCAAAAATAATGTGACTAACAGGAAAGGACCAATATTTCAAAAATTCCAATTTACATCAATATGATGCTTGAGAATAGTCTAATGTCATCACCCACATAATGGTTGATAATAAATCATAGCAATGCCCAATAAATATATTAAATGTTTATCAATGGACATTCCTATATTAATTACACACCAATTAACATATGACTTGCAATAAATTGATAATTGATTACTTTTAAAGATTATGTTAAACATTAAATAATTTTTTATCACCACTCTATAATAGTTTCAATCCTAAATCCTGTATTCACAGTGCTACCCTCTGTACAAACCCACACTAGGTAGAAAAAATCATCATAAGTGGGAACATAACTAGGACCTATCAGTGTATATGATTCATTAGTGATAGGTATATTAAGTTATGTATACAAATAATAGTGGTTGTGTTGGTTGGAAAATTACATTTTGAAAAAAACCCACATTAATCCAAATAATAGAATAAAACAATATTAAAAATTAATTAAATGGTGTACACATGAAAACCCAAATAAAATAACATACTATGAAAATGAATAAACTATTATAGGATATATAAAATAATATAAAATAATAATGAACATTAGTTAAGATAAATATAATATTAAACCTAATTAAAAACAATGAAAATAAATAGGATGATTTCATCCACTAATCTTATTTACCTATCCTTCATCTTATATAAAGGCCTCTATTTAATTATTGTGATTACCCATACATTCTCAAATTATGACATTTTAGAAATAGGGTATTGGAGGTGTTGAGAGGATGTGATGTAGGACAAATAGAGAGAATAGGGTGAATTATAAATTATATCCCTAAACCACACACTGATTATTGTTTTTTATGGTGGGATCTATTGTTCGATGGAGATAAGTTATTGTAATGTGGTTTGTTGTACGATAAAGTGATAGTTATCAAAAAATGGTATACATTAGGGAACGATGGAGAAGATTTGAGATTTCATTTTTTATCTATCCAATAGTGGATGTTTGATTGTAGTGTTATCAGTGTTGGTTATTAGGTTAAGTCTCATTAGTTAATCATATGTATCGTTTGTCATATATTAGTGTGATTTTATTCATTTTGAAGAGTATTAGAAAATTTTTGGGGTTTATCTATCATGAATATTATTTTGTTATGACTCTATGAAATATCTTGTGACTTGTTCTCACTTATTCCATGATCCTTGTTTTGATATCCGTTGAGTAGGATCTAGTTTTGGGTTCATTTTAGGAGAACTTAGTATTTTTTGGAGGCTTTTTGGGTTGTTCATTATTGAAACATGGTTTGACCAATTAGTGAACCCCCAGTTCAAATCATGAAACCCCAAAATTGAGGTTAATTCCTATTTGGAAAACAATTTCCCAAACCATGTGCCCACATAGGGTAAATTGTGTGCCCCAAACAGCAGGGGCTCGTGGATAGTTCATGTTTTCCCCTAACTGTGCACCCCCTTCAGCTATCATGGCATAATTGATTTTAAATTTCCAAATTTATTAAAAAATACAAAAACCTCTTATTTTATGTTCTTAATAACCTCATTCCTACATAATACAATTATTTCTTACTTGGAGGCTCTCAAGAAGTGTTTTTGGCTCCACTAACTCCCTCATATGGTCAATCAGTATACCGGTGGAAGATCTAACCCCCCTCTGGAATGCAGATCTCCTCTTGGGTGTTATCTTCTGATCATCCCTCCTCTCCCCATTAGAGAGTTTTATATAATAAGTATGTAAATGTATATAAACTCCATTTCATTAGATCTAAAACATTTTTTTAGATCTTGTTTCTATATTTGATTCGTATATCTTCTTCTAATTTTCTCATAATATGTGTTCCTATCAAGGGTGTTGATCATTTGACTCTAGGAAATAAAGGTATGTAGTTATAATTCAGATTTTCTACATAATTTAAACCTTTATTTCATTTATTTTTTTGAAAAAAAAATTCAATTGACTTATTAAACCTTGATTTTTAATGACTTGATAGGAATATCGAAATTCAACGGATTTTGTGAAAAAAAACCCAATTCCCAAATAAATGGAATATTGGGATGAATTTTGAAAATGATGGATATAATTTTGAGGAAATTTTATGATAATGTAATTTATGAGATGATTTGAGATACATTTTTGAGAAAAAATTTTAAATTAAAATGATGAAAATACATGATTGGATTTGGAATGAAAAGTCCTGAAATTCTAAAGAACCTATGTTTTGATTTCATAATTGACTGGGCATATTAAAATTGAAAAAATTTCAATTAAATTGTATATTTTTATTGATTTTAATTGAGGTGATTTTACCACTATTTATTTACTGATTCAGCGCATGAAATCCTGTGTCGTTGGTAGGTTATTTGGAATAAGCGCACTAAGGTATTAACCCCCAATAAATGGATTTATGATGATAAATCTCACAAAAAAACTTATTTTGTAATATTATACCTGATAGGATATTGATGAGTCCTATTAGACATGACCTTGAGGGACGTGTGCACCAATGTTTTTTCATGAAAATAGATTTGAGAAGTGTGAGGATCTTATAGCCATAAACTAATGCACTTCGTGGAAGATAACCATGGAACTTGATGTATATAATTTGATTATATATTATATTAATAATATAATTGTTTTACCCAGGATGAATGATTTATATATATTCATTTATATTAAATTTTTATTTAATCCATGTTATAATGTTTTCCATCCATTGAAAATCGAACATGTTTTTTTAAATAAGAAAATGATACATTATCTCATTCCTTATTTTATTTAAATTCAAAGTATGATTCGATTATTGTTTTTAAATATATTAGTGAGCACATGGTGAGACCCTATGAGGATTTATATCTCACACCCAACAAATTACATTGGGTGTTTTTAGATTTTCGAATGATTGGTCCAAGAAAAGGAAAAGAACCACTTGGATTTGGTGAATGTTCTTGATCCTTGGTACCATAGATTGATGATGGTGACTCGTGGAGTTAAGGTCCAATTTTTATATTGGATTTTGAGGGTTCTGATGGTTTTTTGATGGTAGTTTTAGTTGATAATTTCTTTGAGATTTTTATCTATTTTCTCCTGTACAATTTAACATGTTTGACATCATTTACATTTCTTTGAGGAGTTTTGATATACCAACATGTACGTTAATATATTCTACTATTTTTTGGGAAAATAGATTCCCTATTTATGGATTTATGATTTTGGGTTCCAATCACTAACCCGTGTAGATGGATTATATCAAACCCAAATTTTTTGCATCTTTTGTTCCAGCTTATCTTATGGATATTTGTTTCTCTCACAAGTTCCAAGTGTTCCAGATTTAAATTTTTATTTTTGGAGTTTTTTGGTGGTTTTTTGACCTAATATTGGTTATCATTAAAGGTATATGAAATTTTTGTCTTGTAAAATGACTTGTTAACACCCCTAGTTGAATCTTTTATGGGGTATGATTGTTGGATCGTTTATCCCTTTGAGTTAGATGGGATTGTGGGTGAAAATGGGGATTTTTGGGGACTTTTCCCTAGTCACATTGTTATGAAACATTGTTAGTTAAATCATGATGCTAAGTGTACATGGTTCATATGGTTTGGTATCACGGTTTGACTAACTATGAAGACAATGTGTCCCGCCCATGTGGCACTAGACAGTGGAAAATCACACTGTTTGTGCATAGTTTGTCAAACCGTGCGAGATAACCATGCAACCCACTCAAGAAATGCTATTTTTGGATTTTAGCCATCTTTTTTGGGTTTTAAAACCAAATATCATCCCATGGTGATTTTTTTCTCCTCCAAGCCCCTCTAAGTGGACTTCAAGGTGGTTTCTCGGTGAATAGTCACCAAGTTTGAAAGGTTGGAAAGGTTAGAGATACTCTCTATTTCTATGTTGGTTTTCCTACATTTCCCCTTTCTCCTATAACCCTATTGAATATTTTTTTGTTGGTTTGGATACCTAGGGTGGTGGGAGTT
Source organism: Viscum album (assembly GCA_963277665.1). NCBI lineage: Eukaryota > Viridiplantae > Streptophyta > Magnoliopsida > Santalales > Viscaceae > Viscum > Viscum album. Next base: position 125,290,025 of record OY728128.1, read on the forward strand.
GTGGGGGGGGGGATTTTCAAAATAGGTTTCCTTTTGGATTTGATTTGTTCTTGGAACCTTTGGGGAGTTGTTTTAGGTTGGCACTGTTGAACCACAAGTGGTTTGAGGTTTGTTTCCATTATCACCTGACTTTATGATTTAAGATTCATTTTTTAATTCTTTTTGTATCTTACTTGTATTATAAATAGTGATTTACTATCTTTGGATTAATTGTTTGGGGTTCAAAGTGATGATACCAATATTATTTTAAAGTATATTGCCTTGTTTTGTAGAATACATGACACTATATGTTCGATGAAATTCCCAGTTGGATTATGTGAGTGATTCATGGTATGTAAAACATGTCTTGGATTTGTTAATGAATATGTTTCTTGTGAAATAATGAATTTTGTTTTATTTAATGGTTTTTGAGTGTTCTTGAGTTATAAGAGGTGTGTGTTGATTTTGAAAGTGTTTTGACATGGATAATGGATTGCGGCCCATTTGGCATTATAATAATAATAGATATGTCTGGTAAATGTGGTATGATTTAATTAAATGAATTATTTTATAAATATTTGTGAAATGGAAAGTAACGTTTTTTCACCTTCTTGAAAGATGGTTTGTTTTTTTTATGTGATGTTTTGTGAAAGGAGCTTGAGGTATGTTTAGAACTTTTGTGAAAGTGGTAAAAGTATTTATTATGGAAACCAAATTTGGAGGATTCTCTTACCTTATTTATATTTAATATATGGTATGTCCTCAATGTGGTGTCCTTAAAATACATTATCATAATAGGGGATCCTTAATATAGACTCCTTTGAGATCTATTTATTCAAGGGAAATAGATCAAACCTTGAGGTGATTCGGGTGATTCCTGTGGTTCAATTATTAATTATGCATTTGATTGGATTCTCAGTTAGAATTGGTTAGCTCACCAAATTTATATACAATACAAGTGAACCTATCATGATGAGATAATTTTCTGAGAATGGTTATTGCAATGGACAGATTATGCACTAGCTGGTGTCCTATAGTAGGTCGATATATTGGGTTTATTACTCTGGGATTTTCCCATTGGTTTGTCCTACGATAGGGTGGCCAAGAGTATTTAGGGAACTTCTGATTTCACCGTGTGTAGCATGATTATGGGGATGGGTCTCATGTAATATTATTTTCTAGATTATTCATTATCTACTAGGTTCACCCTTGTCTATTTTCAGTTAGTTTCATGTGGAAAATTAATGTGGCTCATTGTTTGTTGGTTACTCTTGTCTGTTTATTTCCATTGAACTTATCATGTGATTATTTTTCTTACTCATTGAGTGGAATATTTTTTTTGTAAAATTTTGAATTGTTTTCATGTTTTTAATGAAAAATGTTATGGAAATTATTTTCACTCTTTATCTCTTTCATAAATAAAATTCTATTTTTCTCTTTTACAAATGGATCAGTTCCTTCTTGATAATAAAGTGTAGTTTAAATTGTAAAAAGAGAAATCAACCATGTTTGGAATTATTTTGAAAATGTATTAAAACATTATCTTTATATATTTTATTTTAAATTCGAATTTGATGTCTCTTTTATTTTAAAGGAAGTGCATTGTGAATAGATTGTTCGGGCATAACTACTATGTTTTAATAGTCACGCCTATAGTTTCTCTTGTTTTTTTTGTTGAAGGTATCAGCTTGGTATCGATCTCCATGGGAAATGGTTGGTCTTGGTATTAGATAGTGACCCTCATGGTCACATGGAGATGTTGGGTTTTCAGGATTCAATTTGGGTTTTGTTATATAGTTTGGTTGTAACTTTAGGTTTGTAAAATATGATCAGATGATTATTTACTCATGTGGGTTTCTTTGGTTATCTTTACTGTTTAGTATATATTTATTATTGGGATAAATAATTCCATTTGTTTAATTTTTTGATTCCAAAAACTAGTTTCCATCCCTTGGGGATTGGTAATACCTTTCGTTCCTTTCCATGGATTGCCTCGGGTGACCAGTTCAGGGTCAACCTGGGTTGGTTCAGGGAAAAATTGTATCATAGCAGGTCAGATCTTAGAGGACATTTCTTCTCAGAGTTCCCTTTGTTACATGGGTATTTCAATGTAGATGGAGTAAAAATTTTAGGACTCAAGAGGTATTAATAAGAAGGACTTCATGAACCCTTGCGTGTTATGATCCTCCGGATTCTATGGGATATCCAGTTTTGTAGGTTTCTTTTGGTTCTTATGGATTATTTGGTGTTTGGGATATGAAATAGGATTTTGGATAAAGGTATATGTGAGATCACAGGGCCTAGAAATCCATGTGGATATGATGATATGGTTCTAGAAGGCTCTTTTTGATGTTGGTGTGTTTGGCATATGGCCTCCAACCATATGGCCAAGTCAACCATACACACTAGTTTCACTTATGAGTCACTTTCAATCTTATTTGATTATGAATTTTTTTTGAAAACACTTGATTTGGAATTATAATAGTTGGGATTAAAGTGGAAATTTTTTAATGTAATTGAATTTTATAATCAAAACATAGATTTTAATTTAATTTGTTTTCTAGAAAATGATAACATATTTTAAAAAAGGTTGTGAGAAAATATTTTGAATGAGATAAAGTGGATTGAAGTGTAATGTTGTAAAAATGTTATTTGAATGGGAGGTTAGTGGACTTTTGAAAATTTTATGGAACTTGAAATGGAATTATTTTCATTATATTTTATATTCTCAGGGGTTCTCACATGCATGGTTATATATGAAATAGATGATTTGATACCGATATGGAATGGTTGATGGGTGCCTAGGGGGCATGAAAATGTTCATGTGAGTGAGACTCTAATGAACACTATTGGTGAGTGTGCAACCCACAAAGTTTGTTTTATTTAAAAAATGTTTTGATAAGGAATTTTATGAATATTTTGAAAACTAGTGGTTTTGTCATGATACTTTTTTTTATTTGGAAATATTGTTTATGTGGTGTTTTGTGTTTGAGAACTCTTGTTAATGAGTTGGCTTGGATAATGCCTCTCATTTTCTTATTGATTATTGTTCACCCCAGTAAATATTTTATAGAAATTCATGGTGTTGTTACTGGTGTTTCCCTATTTGCAGGCCTTCTAGTTGATTAACCTAAGGGTTTCATTATGGAGTTTTGAAAGTTGTGTCCACATCACTTTTATGGTCAAGAGGATCCTATTGAATAGGAATAGTTGATGTAGAAAATGGAAGGGATATTGTATTCTCTTAAGTTCCTAGTGTCATTAAAGGTTAAGCTTGTTACCTTTATTATTGTAGTTTCTCCCTATATATGGTAGAAGTTGGTGTCTCGAAAAATGCCTCATCAGGATCTGTCATGGGATTTGTTCAAGGATTTATTCATTTGATAGTATTTTATAAAGATGAAGAAGGTGAGAAAAGGATAGGAGAAGTGATGTCTACAGTAATGCAATTTAATAGTGTTGAATCTATAACATTTCTTGGAAGATCTAGTACCATATGAGCCGAGTTAGGTAATGAAAGATTCCTCAGAGTCTTGGGATTTTGAGTGTGGGATTCATCATTAAATATGGCCAAAGGTGTCAGAGTTTAATCTATCTAATGTTTAAAATATGGTGAACTAAGAACTACATGATGAATCAATGTTTGTAGGAGTGTTTGATGTAGATGAACTTCCTCATGTCCCTATGAGTGGTGATGGGAGTTCTAGGAAGGAAGCGGTGAAGCGACCTAAAGCTATTGGGCAAAGTCGTGGAATCAAAATGCATTGGGATCTATCATCAACCTATTATGGGAATGAGATCCTAGATATTTATCATTGTGGAAATCAAGGTCACAATATTAAATCATGTCAATGTTCTCCAAGGTCATGACATGCATGTGGACTCATAGGTCACTTACAACATCTTTTTCAGGTTGTTTCCAGAAAGAGTCCTAGATCCAATTCGCAAAAGTGATTTAATTTATGGGGGCTGGTTTAAAAAAAATTCTTGTATTATTCCTTCTAGTTGTAAGGGTTATTTTTTGGGGAGGTTGTTCTAGTGGTGTTTTCTTTTTGGTCTTTGAAATGGAAAGGAATGTTGAAAGGCTTCTGATAACTTTTGTTATAAATGGATGTGTGTTTGTTCTTTTTGTGGATTTTGGTTCCATATTAGAATCTATGTTGGTAATGTATTAAATATTTTGTATCCTTTTTCTGGTAGATGTTCCTTGAATGAGTTTTGTCAAAGGTTAATATCTCTGGACTATAGCTCTTTATAAGCATCATACATTAGAGCTCTAGCCATAGGTCTATAAGTGAAGCTTTTCATGCATCTAAATGACTGCCAAGCATGTGGGGATCTTGGGTTCAATTATCTTCCATTTCATTTGGGAGTGGGTGATCTTAAATATTTTTTCGTATTCTTCTTAATCATGGTTGGTTGGCCGGTGTGAAAGAGTTTTAATTTGAATGTGTGGGAAAGACCATGTGTTTTCTGGTTTCTGATAATTTGTTTGAGCTCATTGGTTCTTAATGGTGGGGAGATCCAAAATGGGTCTCATTGATAATTATTATAAAATAATCTATGTTAATTTCTTTCTTGTGATGGGGAGTATTTTGAGGCCTATCTTATTGATAAATTCAGTTTGGTTTCTGGTGTTGGTTGGGAGGTGTGTGGTTCTGTTCGAGGCAATCTAAATTCTATGTTCTTTGGGATTGGATAAATTTTTGGATTTTGGATCATACCTATCAGTTTCTCCTTCATCTAGGTTGTTCAGCTAGTTTTAATTTTATAAATTTTTTTAGGAATTAGGTTTAGTTTGATGGTTTCTTTAATTAAGAGGTTTGATATTTGTTTTTTAGTGGTTGATGTGTTCATGATTTATGAGGTTGGAATCATGTGGTGGTGGAAATCATTTGTCCTGAATGATAAACTAGATAATTTTGTGGTTTTTTGGGGGTGAAAAGCATTACAGTATGGAGAATTGTCACACATGGATTTTTTTCATCCCTTGTTCTATTTTATCTTTTTTCTCTTGAGTTCTAGGAATTATAGATTTAATTTTTTTTCTTTGCAGGTTTTTGTTGGTTTTTGGACCTATTCTTGGTTAGTGTGAATGGTATGAGGAGGAGGTGAATTGGAAAATGAGTTTGTAGCACCATTAGTGGAATATTTTTCTAGTTAATGTTTGTGGGATGGTTTATCCTGAAGAGTTAGAATAGTTTTTGGAGTGAAAAGTGAGGTTTTTGGGGACTTTTTCCAGGTCACACGGTTTAGTTGCACAATTAATTAAATCAAGAAGCTAAGTGTGCGGGGTGGCATGGTTTTTTTTCATGTTTTAGCTAACCATGAAGCCACGTGTGCATCCCATGAATCATAAGATAGTGGGAAACCACACTGTTTGAGCACAGTTTGTTAAACTATTCAAACTAACCGTGCAACCCACTTAGGAAAGGGTATTTTCGGATTTTATCCATCTTTTTAACTAGGGTTTATTACCTTAGCCTGCCCCATTTAATCCATATGACCCAAATGACTCCCATGGTGGTTTTCGGCTCCTCTAAGCCCCTCTAAGTGGATTTCAAGGTGGTTTCTTGGTGAATATTTACAAAATTCGAAATGTTAGAGAACTTCTCTCTTTCTTCTTTGGTTTTCTCCCATTTTCTCATTCTCCACAAACCTTAGTGGCCATTTCTAGACGATTTGGGTAAATAGGGTGGTGTTAATTGGGGGTTTCCCCTTCTTAGGGTTAATTTTTTATCCTCATTCATGTAACTGTTGTGGATTCATTGCGGGCTAGCATTGTTGAAGCACAAGTGGTTTGGGATAGATTTCCCTTTTAAATTTCCCTTATGATTTAATATTAATTGGTCTCATGATTTTTAAACCTTCCTTGAATGATAAATATGGATGTATGATCTTTAGATTAATATTTTGGTGTGCAAAGTGATGGTCAATTTATTTTTTCCCAATATATAGCCTTGTTTTGTTAAATATTACACCCCAAAAGATCGATAAAATTCTTTCTTGGATTTTTTGAGTGATTCATAGTATGTAAATAATGTTTTACCTTTATTAATAAATATGTGGAATGATAAATTATGACTTGGGTATTATTGAAAGTTTTTCAAGTAGTTTTGAATTAAAAGACGTGTGCATTTGAATTTAGAAATTAGTTTTACATGGGACGATGGATTATGGATCATTTGGAATTTTAATAAAAATGGAACTGGCTTATAAATGTCATATTAATTGTTTAAAGTAATTTTTTAATAAATATTTGTGAAATAGAAAGTGATGTATTTTTACCTTTTGGAAAGATAGCTTTTTTTTTGGAAATGTTATTCTTTTGTGAGAGGAGTCTGAAGCCCATTTGGACCTTTTATAAAAGTGGTAAAAGTATTTATTATGAAAAACAAAATTGGATGATTCTATTGACTTTTTTATATTTATTGGATGGGATTTCCCCACTTTTGAATCCATGAAATCCACTATGAGAATGGGAGATCCTCAGTATGTTCTCCTTTGAGCTCCATTTGTTCTGTGGAATGAGATCAAACCATGGGGTGACTCAAGTGATTCCAGTTTTTGAATTATTATATACAAATGTGATTGTATTCTCAGTTGGAACTGGTCGGCTCACCCCCTTTAAAGACGATATATGAGAACCTAACACAGTGAGGGAATTTTTTGATAAATATTGAGACACTTCTGGGGATGTGTCTCATGTATTATTATGTTCAGGATTGTTCATGATATCAAAGGTTCACCCATGTCTATTGGGACTTTGTTTTTTTGGTATTATGATTATGATTTATTATTGTTTGGTTTCTCTCATATGTTTATTTCCATTTACCTTGTCATATGATTATAGTTTTTTCTACTTGAGTGGTATAGTTTTGTTTTAAAATGCAGAATTGTTTACAAGTGTTTATGGAAAAAGGTTTAGAAACGCTTTTCTCTCTTAAGATATTTCATAAATGAAAAGACATTTTTCTTTTTTTTATGAATTGGTTCTTTCTTGATAATAAATTTTCGTTTAAATGGTAAACAGGGAAATGGATCATGTTTGGATTTCTTTGGAAAATGTATTGAAATATTATCTTTATATATTATATTTCAAACTCTAAATTGATGTTTAATACTAACACCTAAAGTTTATCTTATTTTTAGGTTGTGGTTTAGGTATATCTTGGTATCGATCTGCATGGGTGATGGTTGGTCTTTTTTATGAATAATGACCCTTGGGGTCACATGGAGATGTTGGATTGTCAGGTTCCATTTTGGGTTTTGTTATAGATTTTGGTTGTATTCTCATCTTTGAAAAAGATTATCTAATGATTATTTATACCTCTGGGATTCTTGGACTATCTTTCCATTGTTTAGTATTTATTTATTATTATGAAAAATCATTCCATTTTTTTAATATATTGATGGTCATCTCTAGTTTCCTACTCATGGATCTCGGGAAACCCCTAGAGTCCATTCCACGGATCAGCTTGGGTGACCGTTTTGGGGTTTAATCTGGATGGTTCATGATAAATAATGACCATTAGGGTATGTCAGATCCAGGTTGCGTATCATATTCCCAGGGTATCTATGATTTTTATTTACAAAGTGGTATCATAGGGAGTTTGATCATGTTTTCTTGAAGTTGATATATGTCAAGTTGGTGCTATTAGATATGAGGTAGGATTGATGGGGATTTGGAGGTATTTATGAGAATATTTCTTTCCATATCTAATTATGATGACCATTAAGTTACCATGGGTAGTGGTAAAACGTGTCTTTGATGAGTATTGTGATCTATTTCTGGTATTTTAACATTTTTTTGGAGTTATTTGAAAATACCACAATTTTGAATTTTATAAATTGTAATTGGAACTCTTGACACCCATATGAGTTTTTGATCTCAATTTTCTTATTATCATTTATTTTTTCTATTGATGGTTTTTAGAATCATTCCTCGAATAATAAATTTCAAACAATATGGGGTGGGAGTTTCCAATAAATAGCTATAGGTGAACCCTCTCGATGATCAAAATATCATTAAGATAGTGGTGCATAATGTGAATTCTCTAGGGCATACATCCACACCCACACATTTTTTGGATCTAATCATCGATCCTCAAAGGTATGACTATAGAGATTTTATAGAGGAGTTTCTTGAACATAATTCCCCATATTTCATGTTTCTAATGATCCACAACACGTTGAGGATTTTTTGAAATCAATTTTGTATCTTTTTAAGTTCTTAGAAACACTTGATTCAACTAAAGTGATGTTTTCTAACTTCATGATTTATGGACCAAGTATAATATAGTGGAATTTGATGGTTATACTGAAGAGGTATGAAGACATTGAGTGGAAAGACCACAAGTTACATTGTAGTGGTTAGTTCTATCCAGAGTAAATGGTTTTAGAAAATTCAATTGAGTTTCTTATTCTCTAGTAAAATGACAAGAAGGTGACTTAGTATGAAAGCCTATTTATTTTTCTAGTAGAGTTTTCAACTGATATTATTACTAATGAGAAGATGAAGTCATGATTATTTTAGATTGGACATCGAGCTGATATTCTACACTAGTTTTTAATACCACTATGGAATTCATATGATGCTTTATTAAATAGATTGTTGATGGTTGACCTTGACCTGGCTTGTAAGCCAAGTTCGGCAGGAGTTAAATTTTCTCCCAGTGGTAGTTTGTTGAGTTTCATTAATGTGAGGAGTAATTGTGATTAGTCTCATAGTGGATATCAATAGAATGGTTCTACTAGACCATCTACAATTCTTGGTAGAGTCCTTATGAATTTTTTCTAGTATGGAAAGGTTGGGTATTTGAATTGGGTCTGCACTAAGGTATCCAAGATCTATAGTTCTTATATATGTGGAGGTCACATGCATAAATTCTATAATATATTTTCTAAACCAAATTGTATTGTTATATCATCATATCTAAAAAATAATTTGGTGCAATCTGACTCTTAAAGAATTAACAGGTTCATACCATAGTCATCTGGAATAAAGCTTCTTCATGTAGTGCAAAAGTATCTAGAGAAAATTGATACAGTTCTAGTGGATGTTAGAGGTACCATCACTATAGTTTCATCATTATTTATTTCATTATTTGATACCAGTGTAGATAACTCATTCAAATCAACACATGTTGTTGATTTTCTAACCTTTCCAATGGATAATTTTTATCATGTGATGGATGTTAATATGAAACTAAGGAAAAAGAGAGATAAGAGCCTTTACTACCCTACCAGTGTCTTCTATTTATCGGATATTGATCATTATTAGATTTTATTGGCCCTCGGTGTCAAATATATTGACATAATTTTTTAGGTGGATTGGATGATTTATCATCAAGTACATATTGACTATTATATCTGATGATTCAACTTTACCAACTCTGATGGGGTGGACGATGTATTTCAGGGATAATAGGGCACAAAATAGAGTAGATATGAAGCTTATTTTCCTGATTTGAGATGGGTAATATTAGTGTTTTCCTTTGACATGGAGAAATAATATTTGATTGAAAATATCCATATAGTTTTCTTCGAGTTTCTTAGAGTTTTTCCTTCTGATTTCTCTGGTTTCCCACTTGTAAGAGACGTTGAATTTTTTATAGATATTGTACATCGCACTCAAAAAATTGTCTATTCTATCATTCTAAAAGGAACAAGAAGATTTTAAAGTGTTGAATAAAAATATGGATCATTTTATTGACAATGATTTTACCAGTAGGTATGGACACTATGAGTATATTATTATTACTTTTGGTCTAACCAATACTCCTATTGTTTTCAAATATTTGATTAAAAGTGTTTTCCATGAGTAATTTGACACGTTTGTTATAGACTTTGTGTATGACATCCAAGATCACCAAAAAAACATTTATAATATGTGTCATCTAAGGATAGTGATGAAAATTTTTAGATATCATAATATTTATTATAATAATTATACTTTTTTTTATTCAGTAAGTAGTGTTATTAAGACATGTGGTCTTAGAAAATTGTATTTCAGTCAATCCTGAGATGCTAAAGCTATTATGATGTGGAAAAAATAAAAAATATTTTTTTAGACCTGAAGATTCATGGGTTTAGTGGGGTATCAGCACTCTTTTGTCAAAGTCTTCTCAAATATTTCTTACCCAATGACCCCCTTGCTAGAAAACGGGTGATGTTCATTTGGGATGATACGTTTAAAAGTCTTATCATTGAGTTGAAGTGTATATTGACTTCTAAGATGGTGATAACTCTTCTAGAGTCTAGGCAGCGCTATGTAGCCTTTTCTACTTCATCATGTTCATGTTTAGGATATGTTCTTATATAGGGTGATCACATTGCCTCCTATGGATATATATTTCTTAGGAAACAAGAGATAAATTATCCAACCGATGATCTCAAACTCAAAATTGTGATTAATGACCTTAAAGGATGAAAAAATACCATTTTTGAGAAATTTTTAACATCTATTATAATCAAAAAATCCAGTATTATATATTCTCTCAAAAAAGTCAATATTTATTAAAGGTGTTGGGTGGAGAACCTGAAGTCATTTTATTTTGAAATTTCATATACCTCACACAAGGATAATTTAAACACGGATGATTTGAGTTGGAAACTTCCAACCCAATCCATGAAACAATCATCAGGATAGTATAATTTAATGTATATATTCTGAATATAACATTTAAGAGTCTAGAAAAATGATTCGGAGGCTATTTTGACCACTGTTTGGTTGACCTCCACTCTTATTTAGATAATTATTCAGGATCACTAGTGTGATGATGATTTTTATGAGTTAGAGACTCTCTTCATGTAGGGGAGACAAATTAATTAGGTGTCATTATCAATGTAGGATATTTTATGTCTCTATAATAATTACATTGTGACTTTTTCAATACGAACGATATGATGGGAGAAAGACATAGTTCTTAGTGGTCAGTGCACCCGGGTACCAAGAATATGTTCAATGATATGAGGCAATGATTCTATTGTCCATGTAATAGATGGGACATCAATTAATTTCTTTCACATTTATATAATTTCAAAAACATCAAGGTTGTTCACTAAGAACTTTTGATTTTTCTCTAACCCCTTAAAATAATGACATGGAAGTTATATAATATCTATATAGACTTCATGGTGGGTTTTCCTCATATCATTCAAAAGAAGAATTTGATATGGGTTTGATCGGTTAACTGACCACATCAGATCACATTATACCTATCTTGGATACAACCACTATTGAAAATTTTGGAATCATATACATTTAATTGGTTTTCAAGTTTCATGTTGTTCCATATGTGATAGTATTTGATAGGTATCCCCAGTTCACTTATTGTTTTTAAGAGTCATACAGGAGGAAATATAATAAAATGTGAGCTTGATCATGGATTATCATCAATAGATAGATAGCCTAATAGAACAACTATACATATTTTGGAACACATACTCTATGATGGATTCTCCAATTTTGCTGGATATTGGGATTTCCACTTGATATTTTATGACATTTACTATAAAAAAAATTACTAGTTTTACATTTTTATGCCTCCCTTTTAGTATTTTTATGGCCACCCATTTAAATCTCTATTGTGTTGGTCAGATATTGGTGAAGCTTCGGTGGTTGGTCCATGCTTGGACAAATATATAACAGCTAGGATTCAATTGATTCATCAGATTATGTTAATGGAACAAAGATGATGTAACTCATATGGTGATTATTGTGAAATAAAGTTAGAGTTTTCAGTTGGTGATATATTGTTCTTGAGATTCTATCCTTAATTGGGTAATTGATTTCTTAGGAATGAGGGAAATATTATGCCATGGTTTTTGGGTCCATTCAGAATTGTGCAATGGGTGGTGAAAGTGGAATATTGTTTAACACTTCCACTATAATTGACCTCAATATAAAATGTCTTTCATTTATACCATCTTCAAACATATATTTTTGATCCATCTCATATTATGATATGAAATAATATTAAAGTTGAACTTGATTTATCCATGAATAAGCATACAGTTATGATTTAAAATTCTAAGACTGAGTTACTTCATGGGAGGATGATACCTTGGATTTGTTTGCTATGGCAGTATGTTCTAATTCACATTTGACTTGGGAGCATGAGATAATGATGAGAGAGGGGTGGCCTCATCTCTTTGATATGTATATTTCATCATATCCTTCCTAAAGACATAATGTTTTTATGTTGGGTAGTTTTAATGTCACATTACTTATTTTTAGGTATCACTTGACCCTTTTTTTGATCTCCATTAAATATGGTCTTTTTAGGGTCATTTGGGGGTAACATGGGCCTTTTTAGAGGCTTTTTGTGTTTTTCATGTCTGGTGAATAGTTTAACCAGTCTGTGTGCCCCTAGTTTAAATCATGCACCCCCATGATAGAGGGGAATCCACCCTAAGTGTGCTTCCCTTCCATATAATCATTTGCGTGGAGTTTTAATGTTCCAAAAATTATTGTGAAATTTCTAAACCCCTAATTTTAAGTTCCTCATCACCTTTTTCTGACCTAATATGATTTTCCTTCTTTATAGGATCTCAAGAAGTGATTTTTTCTCCTTAAACCTTTTTAATTGGTTAATCATTGTTTTGGTGGATGATATCATCCCTCTATAATATATGGATCTCCCCTTGGGCGTTCTCTTCCAATATTCCTTTATCTCCTTCTTAGAGAGTGTTATATCATCAGGTTCATAATGGATCTAAAATTTGTTTCATTAGATCTAATACTTTTCTTGATAGATCTTGATTCTAGATTCAATTTGTAGATCTGCTTCATCATTTATCATTATTAGTGTTCCTATCATGGGTGTTGAACATTGGATTCTATGATTTAAAGGTATATAGTTCCACTCTATATTTACCATGCCATTGAAAATAAAATTGTTAGATTTTTTTGAAAAAGCATTCAATTTATTTATAATACCTCAATTTGGAATTATTATATTATGAATTTCCTAATGGAATGGATTTTGTAAAAACACCCTATACTAATGGAATTGGACTTGTGGGATGAATTTTGAAAATGATGGAATTATTTTTAAGCAAATGGTTTGAAAAAGGAAATGATGAAGTGAATTGAGATTCATTTTTTGAAAATCGACTAAATTGAAATTATGAAAACCCATGATTTTATTTGGATTAAAAATACATAAATGTTTAAAAAACATATGTTTGGGATTTGAAATTGAATTGGAATATTGAAACAGAAATTTATGAAATTGAATTATAAATGATGATTTATTTGTAATGATATTATCTTACCATTATTTATTTATTTATTGATGAAATTAAATAATAGGTATTTAGAAGGATATTTTTTAAAATAATAAAATGATCTAGACCCCCTAGTAATGGATTGAAAATAAAAACCCTATGAAAAACATTATTCAGAATTATTATTCCTAATGGGATATTGAGGTTTCTTATTCCACCTGAGCCTGAGGGATGTAGGAACATGTGTTTTCCATGATCACTAATTTGAGTAGAGTGAGGATCCAATTGATAGAAACTAATTTACTTTAGAGTATATGGATATGATGCTTATTTTTAAGTATTTGATCATATATTCCATTTATTATAGAACTATTTTACAAATTACAAATTATTTAAATAAATTATTTACTATAAAAGTTTTATTGAATCCATGATTTTAATGTTTTCCATCCATCAAAAATAAATCATGGTTTCTTTTAAATATGACAATGGTATATTATTTCATTCAATCCTTTATTTAAATTGAACCAATGAATGTAATATTGTTATTGCATCTATTATGGAACACCTCGTGAGAACCTACCTGTATTTATTACTAACACACTACATTTTCACTCGAGAGTTTGTTGATTTTCTAATTCCAGGTTTGAGAAAATGAAAAAGCACCACTTTGAGGTGATGGATGTTCTGGATTCTTTGGATTTTATTGCAATGATAGTGACCATTAGAGGAGATTTTCACCAGTTATAGAGGGTTTTGAGACTTTTCATAACTTTTTATTGGTAATTTTTGTGTATTTCTTCATTATTTTGTTTATCTATTTTCTCATGTACTATTTTATATATTTTACATCTATTACTTTTCCAAGAGGACTGTTGATATAAATAGTTGAATCTTATTGTCTTCGCCTATTTTGTGGAAAAGCCATTCCCTATTTATTCATGTCTAATGCTAGTTTCTTATTACCAACCCATGGAGATAGGGAACTCACTTTAGAAATATGACAAATTTGGATTTGATATCAAATTATAGGGTTATTCAATAACACTCTACATTTATAAAATGGAGCCTTCTGTTGTCGATTTTAATTGTTCTTATTATTTAAGCATCATTTTACCATGGAATATTTTTGATGTTTTTTCGATTTATAGGAAGATATATAGGTTTACACCTTTTTTCTTGAGTTAATGAGTATTGTGATTTGACCAACATGTCTACATCATGATTTTCATTGATGGAATCCAGTTTAATGAAACATTACCATGATATTTTATAGAATTTTATAGTGTAAAAAGAAATGTTTTCTAGATATTAGTTTGAATCAACACCAATTTAGTGTTCTATATATTATTATATCATGGTAATTTTCTTTTTTATTTAAAATGAAAAATTATATATCCCATTATATCTCCATATAATTCATTAAAAATACCAATAATCTTTAATTCCTTTAGTATTATCTTGAGAGTTCTTGTGTTGTTCACTAGTGGTGCTTTGATCCATGGCATTATGTTATTGGAATCCATTTATTCATGGTGATATCCTTCATTTTTTCATTTTTTATTGTTATTTATTATTATTAATTTTATGGTAGAAACATATTTGTGGGTAGGATTTGGTTTTAGCGAGTTGGATTTAGGGGTTTTTTTAAATATTATTTCATGACTTTGTGTTCCTAGGGACCCCTAGGATATGGGAGTTATTTAATTATTGTTTGTTACATATTCATAAGCTAGGATATATGATTCTTGCATTGAGGTTTGGTATTAAAAAATCATTTATTATTTACGTGTAACTTGGGAACTAAAATGCCTATTCATTAAATATAAATATATTATAAATTTATCTAATAAAGATACTAAATTACAATGTGATATAAAATATTATAATGGGTGATTTCCATCTCCTTTATACTGATGATTCCTACGATATGTTTTCTACTGTGAAAATATGTATTTATACTCTGGATTTTATATATTCCTATTTTTAAAATTTCTAGACAATTAAATATAATAATACAGTGATATCTTGGGGAACATAATCTTTTTCTTTTTTTTCTATTACTATGGATGGATAAATATTATTGAAGAACGAATAAATATAATTATTTTTTAGGATGATTTCATAGTTTTCCTCATGGAACCGTTTTTTATATTTTTTTATTCCTTACATTATAGATAATTGTTTAATTATATAAATATATTAATTAATTCTCGGGAATGAAATTTTAATGTTATTACTATTGGGTTTAGATAAAATAATAAAATATAAATAATGATAGAATGGTTAAGGGATATAGTTTGGTAAGCAATAAGTATAAAATAAATCTGAATACTTCTATGTTTTCCATTGTATTATACTATCGATCTGGTAATTATTATAGTGGTAATAATTTTTTTAGTTCATTTTGATGGATAAGAGGAATTAAGTGGTGTGGTTGTTGTGGTGCTGTTGAAGGATTGGAAGTTTTTTGATTTAGTGTAATGGTTCATGGATAGTGGTATGGAAATGAAAGGATATTTTTTAAATTTCAATAGTGATGGAAATTTAATGGTGGGAATTACGTGTGGTTTTTTTGGGTATTTTTCTATATTTGGAATGGTTTCCATTGTTGTATTCATCTTTTCTTGGTAATGCGGTTGATATTGAATTTGAATAAATTAATAAAAATGTAATTTTAAATATGATGGGTTGTTGGATTAAGGGTTAGATAGAATTGGTGAGAAGTGGGGTGTTAAAATGAATCATTTAAGGAACCCAAAAAATATGAATAATTTTTAATGGATCAATTGATAGTTAAATTGGTAGATTAACTAGTTATGAATTAGAATATAATTAATTGAATATAAAGTTATATGTAAATTGAAAATATTAAAATGAATAAATGATGTGATATAGTGGGATATTGTTTATGGTTTGTGGTAATTTTTGGAAGAAGACTGGCAATGGATGGATGGATGGATGGTTGTGTAAGTTATTATTATCCACTGGTAGTTTTGTTTTAGGTATAGTAACTTATGGGGGTGATTAAATTAGTAAATCATATGTTAACTCTTAGTCTACTATTTGTATTGGTTATTTTATGACTATAAGTTATTTTTATTTCATATGTTCCTCCCATCAAGAAGGGAAACATTACCAACACCCATGTATTGAAATGGGATTTGGGTTTTATAGTGACCCAAGATTAACATACATGGATATAAAATCACCTTATTTGAATATTCAAAACATTAAAAAAGTATATTCCATAGGTTTGTATTATTTTAGTGTCTTTAAAAACATAGAACACGATATTATAACATGGATAAAGATATTAAATGTTTCAAAAAAACGATATTAACCTTTATTACCTCAACATCAAACCTTTCCTCAAAACCTGCGGAAAGGAAATATAAGAAAGGGTGAGATCAGATGCTTAGTAATGGTAGATAAAAGAGATAAGTAAAAATAATATGAGAATAAGTTTATGAGATCAAGAGAATAAAATTTAATGATCATACCCTACATTTCAAAGATCATATACGTGATTCATGGAATGAATATTGATAGTTCATAGAGAAAAATCATAAGGGAATAAATAGAATAATCCATGAGATGATAACATAGAAATAAGATATATAATTTTTGGGATATAGATATTCATAGAAAATATTATTTCAAGACTACATATAAATAAATTCATCACATATTAGGCTTTGTATAATCACCCCGGTACTAGTTATAGTCTTGGAATAACAATCCATGTATCCAATTTTTTTCAAGCAGGGGTTATAACTGGTGTGCCCTCATATTTTTCGGCAGGGGCTACAACCCTTGAACCTTCTTATTTTCAAGCTTGTTTTACAACCTGTGGACCCTATTGTTTTAGAGCTTATGCTACAACACATGTACCCTTTTATTTCCATGTTGAGATATAACCCATGTACCCTATTATTTTTAGGCTTTTCCTACATCATGCGTGCCGTCTAATTTTCAATGTTGGGCTACATACTTTGTACCCTCTTATTTTTGGGCTTAGGCTACAACCCATGTACCCTCTTGTTTTTAGGCATGGGATACAACCCGTATACCCTCTTATTTTTTATATTGGAGTAAAACCCCTATAACCTTACATTTTCATTATTAGTCTACAACCCATGTACCCTCTTATATTATTTATTGGGATATAACCCATGTACACTCTTATATTCGGGTTTGGGCTACAACCTATGTACCCTCTTATTTTTGGGCTTGGGCTATAACCCATGTACCCTATTATTTATGGGTATGGATTACAACCAGCATACCCTTTGAGATCTTATAACATTTATCATTACCCAGTGCATTGGAGGGAGATGTAGTTCCCACCCTTCACATAATGAAATCATAAAAACATGTTCCAAAAGATAACAAAAAATCATCATGTTATGACACTTAAAAGGAGATGGGTTTCATAAACATCATATCATAACCCCTGAAATGAGATGGTTATCACAAAAATTTCATCATATCATAACATATAGAAAATAGATATGGTTTATAATCATTTCATGGTAGAATATCCCATGAAAATAAGTGATTATAGTAATTATTTTTTCATGCTATAATCCATGGAATAGAAACTGGTTTCATAATCATTTCATGCTATAACCCATGTTCCCTATTATTTTTAAAGATATCATTGAGAATTTATTAAGGGAAATATCATTTCATTAAAAAAAATTAAACTAAAAAAATTTAAATTTCTTTTCTTTTAAAACAAATTTCAACACATATAAAGTAATCTGTAAAAATCATTTAAATTTTTTTTATGAAAATATCATCTAAATTTTGAAAAATAAATTAGAAACATAAAACATTTTGAAAAATTCGTTCATTGAAGACAACTTTTAAAACATATACCCAAATCATTTAAGCCTTAGAAGTCCTTTTCTTTTAAAATAACATTTTAAAAACCTTCAAAAGATGATTTGAAAATCATTTAAAACCCTTTTTGATTAAAAATCATTTTTGAAAACCTATTTACATAAAAATAACCTTGAAAACTTAAAAAATAAAATTCATTGAAATAATTTCCATAACGACATATAAATCCATCCATGTTGAACATTCCTTCGACACTGTAAAAAATTTTGAAAAGTGAATCAACTGCAAAACAACAAAAAGATTATTTTTTAAAACCCATTTAAATAAAAAGGTAAAAATATTAGTAAAATTGAATTTTAAAGATCATTGGAGAATAGTATAAAATTTATGAATTTTTTTCATAAAAATAATTTTAAAAGAACCCAACTTTCTGACTGGAGTGAGATATAAAGTCATATTTTCTTAAAAAAAATTCATTCCATATTATCTTAAGTACCAAAGAGTGTAAATATTGTTGCATTACATGAAGGTGTCATCAATAAACATATTAGAAGAAAATTACTGAGATTTCTTGGGATATGTATTATAATATTTCATCAATGGAAGCATAATAACAAATAATCTTAATAACGGATGAGATTTTAGTAATAAATTGTTACCAAATTGGAAACTTTGAATCATAATCCCCATGAAATAATATCATTATTTGAAAAATTAAATATCATTAAAATAATGAGATTCATGATATAATATTCCAAATGGAACTATATAAACCTCATAGATGAATATAGGTATATAACAATACATGTATCTCAAAGATGGAAAATTAAGACAAAATTACATTATTGATTGGGAAAAATTTGAACCATAAATCCCATGAAAGGGAGATCATGAAATAGATATGTAAATACTAAAAAAATTGGTATTAGAATAAAAATATATATATAGTAAGTATATGAACCAAAAAAAATAAGTTATTGGTGATTAAGTCATAATTATCATGGAAATAAAAGTGATATGAGAAAATCCTTAACTTAATTCTTTCCTCTCTTCATACACATTCAATCCTCCTCTTCTTTGGGTAACTCCAATTAGTATTCACCAAAGTGATTACATATAAGGATATTTACCCTAATGGTGGATTTTAGGATGAAGTGAGGGAGGTTTGGGGAAGATTATGGTTGTTTTTGGCAAAGCCAAAGGGCTTGACAGGTGGGCATAAGTGAGGGGGTTGGTGCCCTTTTATAGTGGAGGAGGAGTTACATTATTGTAAATATAAAAATTTAAACACTATTGATAGGTCTTCCATACATAAGGTACCCTATATAATTGTCTATTTTAGATCCAGGAGGTGACTTGGTCAAACTATGTCCATCCAGTGTCTTTTAGAAATATTTCTATGTTATTTGGACCATTAAATTAATGTTTAACCACTAAGTAAATTTTTTTTACCTCAGTGATTATAATGAAGTTTAATTACATTCATTACTATTTTTAGTCAAAACCTAATTTGAAATTGTTATAAATTATAAATTATTATAATTCCATATATTAAAACCCTTTTTTCAAATTCTAAACATATAATTGGTATAAATAAATACAAAATTAATCTCACAAACGTGTCTCAAAAGTGGGTTTTTTAAGCGGAAAAGTTTAAAAGATTGAATTGTTTTTTGTCCAATTTGAAAATGAAATTCATTCCAATGTCCTAAATTGTAATAATTTAGGAAGAATTTTTATAATTAAAATTTAAAACAAAATTAAAATTTTATTTAACAATATAAATAAATTTGATGGAAAAGAAGTTTCGAATTAAAATTCAATATTTTTCACTATTCATCCAAAAATGTGGTTCTTTAGAAGAAAAAAAACCTAAAAAATTTATCATCAAATAAATTTAATATTATTAATTCAAAAATAATTTTATTTTATAAAACTAAATTTCAAAATGGGTCTAAAATAACTTTTATTATTGTTTTTAAATGGACATAAAAACAGTTCATTTAATAAAACAGTATTTTCAAACATATAATGACTTTACTGGAAAAAAAAATATTTCAGTATAATTTTATTTTATTTTTATAAGACCATTATAAATAATATTTATAAATTATATATTACTATTAACATTAATAAGTTTAATGATTATGTTAATACTATCTCATTTAAATAATTATAATAATAAAATATTGTTTTTTAGAAAGTTAGTGGTGTATGTAATGTAATCTAATTCGATGTTGTTTTTAGCACAAGATTAACTTTTTTTGTGTATAATGAAATCTAGACTAAGTGTATTCATATAATATATATGTATATATATTCATTTTTTTGAATAAAAAATATTAAAAATGTTAAATTAATTGGACCGAAATTCCCCAAATCTCATGGTGTTACAAGTGTCATCCCTGATATCCATGATATAGAAGGTAAAATAGATAATTGATCTATATTACCTTCCCAATATCTTGTAATAGGGTTGGTATTTTGGTTTAAGGGAGGTATACATATATATAATATTTAATTCATTGAAGTTATTGTATATATCTTTAAAATAGAATGGTTTTGTGATTGTGATATAGATACATGGTGTTGTGGTGTGTATGATAGGTGGAGAAAATGAGGTTGATGTTCCTTGTTTTCACATTTCCCTGAAATAATGTTACTATCATGCATAATTATTATTTTTATTTTGGTGGGGATTTTTTTTAGTTTTGATGTGGTATATGGGGGTGGATATGTGGTTATGACTATGATGTAGTATGTGGTTATTCAAATATGTTCATATTGAATGGATTATATCATATGAAAAAATGATTTTTATTGTGATAGAAACCAAATATTAGGGGAATTATTATATGGTTACCTCATTTATATATATACATATATTCTGTTGATACTATATTAACATAATTATATGTGTTATTAGGTGAGTTGTTCTTGGTGAGGATTGGTGGAAGGATAAAAATTAAAGTTTGAGTAGGTTCTTCTATTTATTGACATAGACAGTGGTATGCCCCTTGCACAAATTCAATAGATATTTTTGGGAAGATAATATTGAGTATATATGTATTCTCATGACTATTAATATAAATATTCATATAGTTTAATCATTCACATTTTCTGTA
Source organism: Viscum album (assembly GCA_963277665.1). NCBI lineage: Eukaryota > Viridiplantae > Streptophyta > Magnoliopsida > Santalales > Viscaceae > Viscum > Viscum album. The sequence continues at coordinate 125,311,210 of OY728128.1, forward strand.
AGTAGTCAGTGAATGGGATGTCTATTACTTTCAAATTGACTTTATAGTTGTTAATCGTGGGTTGTTTCCATTGGATTTGTTATTGGTAATTAATTTTTAGAGTCTATCATTGTATAAGAAATTGAAATAAGTATAGTATATTTATTTTATTTTATATATTTTTGACCATTGCTTTAATTTATATTTTGGGGATTAATGATTGTAATACCTCTTATATATACATTTCCAAACCATCGGAGAAATCTGAACACCCATGTACTATGAGAGGTGGGATTTGATGGTAATAATCAACTAATATAAAGGACCATGAGGGAAAATCGTGGGGAAGACCTGAAAATGTGGTATAAGATATATTGGTTGGAGTTAGAATAGAGATTTTTCTTATTCACTAGAGAGAGATCTTCAAATGGATATATAAATTCACATACCTCTTTGGGAACATTGAAACTATAACCAATGAAAGAAAGATCCTAAAATGGATGTTGAAATTAAAAAAAATAAAAAAAAATAATCATTAATTATTTTAATGGGAGTTATATACACCATATATAAGAAACAGGTGGTGAATATAGCATTTGTCTCACTAAAGTAATGAGTGATACATAAATCCCAAACATTAAGTATTGAACCTTGTAATACATGTACAAACCTCCTGTATAAAAATACTTTTATTTTACATATATTAAAGGACCATATTTATATATATAATATAATATATGATTTTCTTATGACTATTTATTACATTTTTATTACCAATTACATATTAAAGTTATGTTTTGGGTAAAACCGCACTATTTTTCATTCATGTTTTGACGTGTTATTCTTGGTCATGTTACTTTGAAAATGATTTAATAAAATCTATAATGTTAACAAAGATATAAATATAATATATACTCATTAAATATATATTTATTTATAATAATATATAAAAGATAAAAATAGGAAATTAAATACACTGTTCATAGAGATGGTAGGTTGTACGCACGCATGAACGTTATTTCCATTTTCTTATCATATTGAAAAAAAGAAAAATAAATGATATATATATTATCATTATAGTGTAATTTTTATGTCATAAATATAATATATGTTTGTTTAACCCAGATTAAATACATTCCACGTAAACAATGAATGAATTACATCGCTTCAGAAGGTGGTAGTCTATCATACATATGAACGAAGTTATTGTATTCCCACAAAATGGAAAGCTATAAGGTATGCGTTATATAATAATTAAAAAATAATAAATGAATCATAGTTATCATATATATAATATATAAACATAATTTACATCATTATTTCCAACCTAGAGAAGTTGTAATAGAAAAAAGAACAACATTAGTATGTGAGACGGTAGTCCACCGTACACAAAAACTATGATTTCATAACCCATTTGATGGACGTGTGTGAGATTTTAGGTATTAAAAATAACATAAAAAATATATAAATATATATAATAAACTGAGGTTATTATATAATCGTGGTATATAATAAATTTAATGGGTTTTATGAAGAAATAAAAAAAATGTTTGTTGACAAGTGTTACCTCTTCTAGAGGTATACCCTCGTGATTTGCAAAAAAATAATTCGTTGTTTAGATATATGGCCAAATTAAGTGTTCTAAGATGATATGAGGTTACAGGAGAATTTATTTTGGTAGGTTTTGGAGGAGTAAAAGTTCTCCAGTTTTATGAATAGAGGGTATTATATGGTGGCCTTCAATAAGTAGGGTGAGTGAAAAACATTAAAATATTTGAAAGAGGGAATTCCATCCACATGTGTTTCATGTCACCATGACCCAATAATGCACAAATTTCTATAATATAATTTATATGTTCTAATTTCTTCTATCCAATCGTATTTGGAAGTTTTTATAGATCATTTCCCCCTTAAGATTAATTTTTAAGCACTAAGTAAACTTATTTTTACCTTAATTACTGTACTTAAGTTTAGCAATTTTCACTAATAAATTTTGTCAAAAACTAAGTTTTAAAAGTTATAAATTATAAATTATTATTAATCCAAATATATAATACAACTTATCAATTTAAAATCACATAAGTGGAAAAAATTAATTTAAAATTAATCACACAGATGGGATGAGAAAGTAGGTTTTTAAAGTGAAAATGTTCAAAATTTTACAAATTTTTTTTATCCAATTTCAATATGAAATTGATATCAACGAATTAAATTTTTTTAATATATTTATAACTTAAAAAAATTAAAATATTATTTAACTTTATAAATAATTTAAATGAAAATGCAATTTTTAATTAAAATTCTGTTATTTTTCACAATTCATCAAAAAAGAAACTTCTTAGAAAAATACCAAACATTTACCCAATGTTGATTTTAAAATTACGCTAAAAAATTATTTTTTCGAATAAAATTTAAAAAAATTTCAAAAAATATTTTTTATATAAGTTCTCCATTAAAGGCGGCAAAACTTCTTTTTAGAAAAATACAATTTTTAAGGGTAAAATTGGATTTATTCTTATCTGTTATCAAGAAAACATATAAGATGATTGTTAAAAATTTAATTGAATATATAAAATATAATATAATTAAAATTATTGACTGAATGTTATTTGGTTAATTTATTTATGAAAACACACTTGTGTCTATAATAACAGTTTTTTTGAAAAAGATTCCCTTTTATTTTCAATAGGGTTTTATTTACCTTTCTAGTTGATTATTCACCAAATATTTATAAAACGAACTAGGAATTAAGTATAAAACAAGACATTTTTTTTATTTTGTATTCCAAGATGTAATTTGTGTTGAATGTAGCTCAATATTAACTTGGTTTTGCATATAATGAAAGTCTCACACATTGTGGCATATAACAAAAACCATTAAATGATTTTAATTAAATTAAAAAATAGTAGTTCATAAAAACTAAAGGTGTTACAGTTTCTTTAAATCAATCAAAAAATATGTTTATTTTGAATTTATTTATGGTATTCGGGTTTTAAAATATAGAAAATGATGTATTCTACTAGGGTTTTGAATGAGACTTTATGATTTGTGTTTAAATATATCAAAGTTATCTTTTTTTGGAAATTATATCTATTTTAATTATGATGAGGTAAGACAATGAAAATATGAGTTCCTTATTATTAATTATGTTCCATATATTAGGTTATTCACTTATTTTTTATGGTACGATGGTTCGATTTTAGTAGGTATTCAGTTTGGATGGGTAGATTTTTTTCAGGAATTTAAGGGTAAGAATGTACTAATTTAGTGATCTTATTCATTAAATAATATATATTTTAAGAATATTTATAATTAAATTTTATATAGTTTTTGGTATATTCTATTAATGTGATATTGAAATTCAATTTTTATTTTGTTTAAAATTTTGTATCAGTTTTACATTGATTCATTTAATAATGAAAAAAGTGATGCAGAATTAGTTCTCATTTATACTTAAATCAAATATGGTTTTATAAATGTATAAATTTTTTAAGGATATAAAATCCATAAATATTCTAATGATTTATTATAAGAAAATTATTTATTGATAAGATGAATAGTTTCAAGATATGTTGGATGATTTTTCCCCATACCATTCTCTAAATGGATGACAGGTTGTGGGGTGATGGGTGTTGGTTGTAGTGTGAAGTCATTTGGGATAATCATGAATATTGTATGTCATTTCTCGTTTTGTTGTAAAATAGTATGGATATTTATTATATTTTTCATGTATAATATTTAAATATGGTAATTTTAGTGTGGCTCTATTCACTATAGTATGGCCTATTGTTTGGTTGATTTTTATATATCTTCATATTTTAGGATCCTTAAAATATATTATTTATGGTTTCCATATTATTGATCCTTAAGGTGAGTTTATTTGATGGTGGGTGATGATGTTTTCACTATTTTTTCTAATGTATTCAGTGTTACGATACTTATTCCTTAGTTATCTCTTGGAATTCATTGAATTAATTATTTTCATTGAGGCTAAGCCATATATTTGAGAGAGATATATTCGGAACTAGAAGTTAATTTCCACAAATATATGTCACTAAACCTCATTATAGTGTAACCCCGAAAATTGTTCCCCCATGGATCATTCTTTTAAAAAAATCTAAAATAAAGATGCTATTTTATTTCCGTATAACTCCATAAATAATTTTTTACCCTATGTTTCTTGGGGATTATCATCAGATAACATTGAACATTCTTCGATGGAACATTGATCCTCATCAATGTGTGATTAACATCCATAAATATGGCATTATAATCTTACCTATTTTACTTCTATCTTATTGTTCCTCCTTATTTTGTTTCCATGAGACTTTATACAAGTATATTAATTTTTTACTTATTTTAGGTTGTTATTTTGAGAGAGGATTCATTAATTTAAGTGTTTCTATCAATCCCTTTTAGATTGGTGAGGTTTAATATTTGGGTATTATGTGTTCTTATAATGATTTAATTGAATAACAAATTGAGTTATGTTATTAGAAATGTATCCTTTATTCTTTATGTGGAATTTATGTTTTTATCATGAATTTTATTTCATTTGATGGATAATATGAATTATCCTATAAAATGGAATGAATCAAAGAAATAAATAAAATAATAAAATGGGGTGACGTTTATTTTATTATATAATAATATGTTATTAATCATATTTTGATGAATCTTAAATGATATTTTGTACTATGAAAATATTTCAGGTAACAACTGATATGATTGAATCACTGTCTATTAAAGAAAATCCATTTAATATGATAATGAATTTATTCCTTAAAGAAATGGATTTTTATTATTTATAGTTGTTCATGAGGGTGGAAAAATATTTTTAAAGCATGATATGATGTTACTAGTTCATTAACAAAAATTTTATATTTTGATGATAGAAATCAATTTTTCAAGTTATTGTTTGTTGGATTCCTTTATCATTGAATAATTAACTAACTACATAATGATGGAAATGAATCATAAGAATTTAAATTCGGATGTTATATTTGATCGTATTATTATTAATGTATTAAATAAAAAAAATTGTTCTCTGAACATTTTTTATATTAAATAGTCCTAAAATATATTTTATTTTTAATATTTTATACATTTTTTTTGTTATTAGTGCTTCCATTTTTGTTTGGGTTAATATGGTAAGGGTTGGATGTGGTTTCTAGTTGGTATTATGTGTTATGATTTTTTCGCAATGGTGAAGGATTATTTATTTAAAAAAATTTAATGGTTCATGGATGGTTACATGAAAAAAGGATAATAGTGGAATTATAATGATAGTGGAGGTACTATTTTTGTTGGTGTTGTCATGGGTAATGTCACAGATGTTTCAGTTTCAGGATTTATTGGTGTGATTTTTATTGTAGTTTCATGATAATATAGTGTATTCTTAGATTAGTTAAATGAAAAAATATATAATTGAAGGTAGAATGATATGAATGGTAAAATTTGGGATGGAATCATTGAGATTTGGGTTATCTAATTGAAACAGGTTTGGTGTAGAATAACAATGAATACAGAATAATGAATGGCTTGAAGATAAAAAATAAAAGAATAAATGGTTTGAAAATAAATATAGGAAATAAATTTAAAGTTTATAGTAAATCGTAAATATAGAAATAAATAAATGAAATATTAATATGGGATTTTTTTTATATTGTGAAATATCTTTGTTACAGTAGATCAGTTGGGTATGTTTAGTTTATTGTGATAGTGGTATTAAGTGTGTTGTAGTGTAGTTTCTGTGATAATTATATGTATTCTAGAATGATGTACTAGAACACAGGTCAAACCTTGTGTTGGGGTTTGTGTTTCTTATTATATGACTATATTTTACGCTTATTTCATATATACCACCACCCTATTCAGGAAATATTATCGATGTGTATATGAGGACAAGTGTTTCGGATGTCTCCAACAACTTTCATGTTGAATAGGGGGCATATATTTTCCTATTACCTCTTCCTTGATCACCTGTTTTATTTAGTATATATAGGATATGATGTATCATGGTATATATCTATTTGGGCTATAATGGATTTATTTTACATTATATATATTCATGTTTTTATGATTTAGTGATGTTTATGTGGATACAATGTAGGGGATGTGTATGGTTGGAGGAAGGAAATAGGTTGTTCTCATTAATGATCATGTCACCCTACTATGATGGTGTTGTGATGTGTGGTTTTGATGTGGTATGTGGATTTATATATATAATGAAATAAAATGGATTGTATCAAATAAAATATTTTCATGGGTCATGGGGGAAAACTGATCATTATGTTGTTATGAAGAGCCTTAATGATATATATATATTCTTTGATATGATATTTCTATACATGAACATGTTATCGGGTGAGTGAACCATGATGAGGATGGGATAAAGTTGACATCATGAAGGTGTGATTTGGTTCTCATGTTTATTCCCTAAGGCATTGATATACTTTTCCCACATTTTCAAGAGAGTTTTTAATGATAATCATACTAATTATATTTATAATCTAAAACCACTATATATATATTATATTTAATTTTTATATGGGTTTCATAGATCAAGAAGTACATTACAAGATTGTACATCTTCTAGCTTGGGTTAATGGATCATTGTAGCAGGTGTTGTTTTTGGTATTTAATTTTGGATTTTTATCTTTATATACGATGTAACATTCGTTAATGGATATTCAATTTTATATGGATTATATTTGGTTTTTTCTTATATTCTAAATATTTATGAGGGAAAATCCACACATATGTGTCTTTTGAAATCCTCGGTGATAGTGTCCTATCATGGCCTACTAGAAGGGGGCATAAGGGGTCATTGTCATCATCATATCAAGTCTAGAAAGGGTACATGTGGTGGTAGGTCATGAAAATTATTATTGTCCCTATTTGTCACAAACATCAACCAAATTACTAATATAACATGTAAAGTGTGACTATAGAAAAAATATCATTAGGTCACCAAAATACCCAAATCGTGCATCACACTTGTTTTTATGTTGTTGTAGTGGATGAAAGTCTCTCATAAATTCATACATAATTATATAATAATATATGAGTAAAAAGTATATTTTTTAGAGTGGTGATACCTTATTCAATGACCAAGACACAAATTATTATATTAAAAAAGAGGGGATTAAAAAAGTCTAAACAACATAATCTTTATTCAATTATTATCATAAATTAGAAGAAGAACATCACGTTGGTCAACCAGCAAGGTTATGCCCTGGTTAACTACCTTATTAGGAAGAACATCTGCCACCCTTTTGGCTTCGTCGAAGGTATGAGTGAAAATGTAACTGATCTCCAAGAGATAATGATTATATTTCATCCATCGGGTTGTAAGCAGTCAACAAAGATGCACCACTCCATTCCAAATGGCTTCAACAATAGTAGTCGAATCATAGCCAATCCAAATATTGTTCAAAACCAGTTTCATAGAAAATGAAATATCATGGATTGCACACATCATTTTAGCTTCTAGGGGTGAATTGATTCCAGAGCTTCTATGTAAACAATTGAGGCATTGACCAATGTGGTCTCTGAAGATAGCAACACAACCCAAGGGGCCCATATTTCTCTTAGAGGTGCAGTCTAAATTCATGATAATCCAACCTAGGATTAGGGATTTCTAGACCAATTCAAATTTATTCCTGGGATAATGAAATATTATGGAAATCTGAAGATTTCAAAAAATATCAATGTCTTTTACAGAGTTTTCCCACCATGCCTTCGGAATCAGGGAAGCTTCTCAAATGGCTATAACAATCTGCAGCTACCATCATTTAGAATAAATGAGGAATTTTTATGAATTATAGAATTTCTATAATACCATATCACATGAAAAATCTCAGCAATATCAGCTAAGAAAATATTTTTTATTTTATAAGAGGTTTCAATTTCCACACAACGCTTTAGTTGATGGCTAAAAATGTCAAGAAGAATCCATCTTCAATCAAAAAATGTCAAAAATATAGTTTTAAAGAGAAGAAGCCATAGAACATGATAGAATAATATGGTTAGTATCTTCAATTTTTTGGTTACATAAGTTACATTTTGAGTAAAGTTGACTCCCAAAAGATTGAAGACAAAAATATGTGGGGACTCTATTGTGTGCACTACACCAAACAAGAGTAAACATCGAGGGATTAATCCATGGATTATCAAAAAAAATTAACCAATTGAACTTGTTATCTGAATATTGAAATTTGTCACTGTAAAAAATTTGGATTCAAGAACACCATTATGAGATGGCTAAAAAAATAAGTCATATAAGTATGAATAGGGATATTTATCAATGACATGAATACTTTTATTAGGAAGAGTAGAGGTCTGAGAATTTAAAAACTCTCAGATAGTATAATTAGCCTTTTCTAGTAAATTATTTAGAGGAAACACGGAGATTAAAAGAGTACCAGCCCTATTTTCCAACCAAATATTCATGGAAGAGTGGTTTATAACCATCCATATCGAATTAATCATGATTTTGGAAAAGGATTTTTTAATAGATGGCCAAATATAATAGCTAATACAACATGAATAGTCTTTCTTTTGGTGGTGAAAGAATATTTTTTTGAGAAATCCAATGGATTCTAAATAATTTTGAAGAAGGTTCCAAGTTATTCTATCTTGTAAGGACTCATTAAAAAGATTAAGGTTCTTAATTCCAATGTTTCCTTTATCCAAAGTCTTACAGCAAGTATTACAAGGGATGGTCACAAGTTTCTTTTCAAGTGTGCTCATGGTCTAAAAAAAATTCATAATGTAGACATTTATTTTTTTGAGAAGACGAGAAGGAAATTTTTATTCCAACAATGAGTAAACCTTTTTAGAGACAAATTTGGATTTAACCCCATAGATTCTACCACCCATGGAGAGGGATGTACCCTTCCAAGAGGGGACCTGATTGAGATTTTTTTCTAAAGTTTCAGGAAAGTAACTAGCTATAGATCTTCCCTAAAAATGAGTACTACAAGATAGTTAAAGGAGAAGTAACCTTCTTTGATATATAGAAATTGATAATGGTGATTTTTCTAGAAAAGGGAAAAAAATTCCAAAAGATAACAAAGGATTTCTTCCAACTAATGTTTTGACAAAAAATTTCTTCATAATGAGAAATTTCATTTTTGAGACACTGAATGTTCATTTTATCACTTTATAAGGAGAGGATAATATAATCAAAATAGAGGAGATGCGTGGGAACATATTTGTTTCTATAAGTATAAATACACTTAATCTTTTTCTAATCGACTGGGTGAGTAAGAAATCTACTAAGGTAGTCTTATAAAATTGAGAAAATTATGGTATAGAGGAGATCACCTTTCTTAAATCCCTTGGTGCATTTAAAGTAACCCTTAGGGGAACCATTGATGAGGATGGAAATAGTAACCAAATTGAAACGAGTCTTTATTCTACCAATGAAAGAGTCATTGAAACCAAAATTGGGAATCTCTTTGAAAATAAAACTCCAATTAATGTTATCAAAGGCCTTCCAAATATCGAGTTTAATGGAAATATTTCCTTGCCTGGTTGATCTATTTACGTTATTAGTATATTCATAGAAAATATATATACATTCTTGTATTGAAATTCCCTTGATGATGCAAAATTCAATCCTAGAAATAATTATATTACTTATCTCAGTAATTATGTTGGAAATAAGTTTAGTGATAATTTTATAAGTAGGATTAATGAGTGGAATATGACTGAATACATGAATCTTAGAGGCACTATTCTCTTTGGTAATTAAAGAAAGAAATTGTGTCATTAGACCCAAAATGGGAGCGAACATTTGAATATGGCGGTGAAAAAATGAAAAAGGAAGAAGCGCTTTAGAAAGATACCATTGTCCCATCATCAACTGAAATACCAAGATGGTTTTACTTTCGTGAAGCTATTAAATTTACGGATCTATACAAAACTACCCTTATGAAACCACCTTTATGCAAGAAATTGGATGACGATCATTTCATAGTAGAGGATGATCCTGAGGCCCCTCAATAGAATATGTAGATGTGTAAAGTTTCTATTATGGGTTGTACTTTATACCTTAAGAGAGATAAACCATGTCAGTATACTAATCTTAAATTTAGAATTTCCCACTTTTGGGGTTTCTCCAATTGGAAACTGGTTCCAATAGGTCGTGGTCAATTACTTATTTTATTGAAATCACAGGAGGAATTAAATCATGTCTGAAATTAGGGAATATTCATCTTAAACCTGGATTTATAAGAATTTTAGAATAAGGTTGTGCATTTAATCCTCATACACACAAGAACACAATGGTGTAGGTATGGGTGAGATTGCATGGTCTTAATTGGTTATTCTGGAACCCTAAGATACTGAATGAGATAGTATCCAACATAGTTACCCCCTTAAGATAGATCAGCGTACTCTAAATGAAGAATTATGCTTGTTTGAAAGAGACATGGTGGAATTAAACAATGACTCTAAACCCAAAATAGTTATTAGATTTAATGAAAATGATTATAAAACAAAATTTAGAATCAAATATGGATGAAATCCCCCAATTTGTGAGCTACGTAAGATAGGGGAATTCCATCCAAAATTGTAGGGTGTTGAAAAAACAAGTTGTACATCCAAAGGATAATTACATGAATGTGGTTAGAAGAAACAAGAGAGACATGTGCAATGTTATATATAAAACGAAGCCTCCCATGAATAGGAATGAATTTTTGGCAAAGAAATAAATTTACTCAAACCAATTAGGATACAACTAGGGTAAAACATGGCCTAAACATGATGAAGATGAGGGTAACAAAAATGAAGAACAACATATATGAGAAGGCACTGAAAAACTTATCGTGGAGGCAAATGAATAATCCCAATTTAAAAAATTAATGGTGGATCCCCACAAGGAATCCACTAGAGGACTTGGAAAACAATTTATTGTTGACATAGATTCCATTATGGTAAACAATATTAAAAACCCATGTTGGAATGAAAGTACAGTGGATTTTGTTGATAATAATAAGGTAGATCAATGCAAACAAATGATTCTTTGATGAATGAAAAGGAAGTAAACACTTCTACCACACCTACTGCAGACATATCTCATAAGAAAATTACTGAAAATACTTTGGTGTTTTGTGGTATCTCACCTACAGCACAACAAGTTGATGCTCCCAAATCCCTCAAGGATTCTGGGAATGCCTCAGATCAACCGGTACCTTTTTTACCTAGTTTTTCTCTGAATGGGGGCTCTCAAATAGAAGGGGGGTAGTCTTAAGAAGTTGAACATTATCAATGACAAACCCCCCTTTTCCACCCATGAAACTAATTGATATCCAAAATGATAATATGCTAGATCAAATTGTTCATTGAACTGGTTTGATTATTTAAGATTCTACTTCAATTATTGTGATAGGACATGATAATGTTTTTCATGATGATTCCACTAAGATATTAGGTACACATAGAATAGAATATTTTTTGAATTCTGATAAAAATCATCCAGTTACATTATGTGGTAGCCCAATAGTTACTTCATCAAAGGCTACTTCACTTAATGTAACTGACAAGGATATGAATACAGATGAAAATAATTTTTGGCCAGTTTCTTCTCAGGGTAAATAGGATAATAATCCTTGTCCAGCCTCATACCAAAATGTTAGAAGGTCCACTAAGTGGAAGGGCTCTGGAAGTAAAAAAATGTTGGGTTCCTCAAGATCCAGGTTCCAATGAATTTTCTATTTTGGAACTGTTAGATAATTTCAAACCCTAACACTTTTATTATTCTTAAAATATATCTTAATACCCATTGTCTTAACATAGATTCAATTGTTGAACCTAAAGTAAATTTCTATAACAAAATAATGAACCTTTGTTCCAATGGTTATAATTTTTTAGGTTCTTGCAAAAAATGTTATTCTTGTTGAAACCCTTTTCTTTTTTATCATTATTCACTTCAAAAATGTAAATATTTTCCTTTTCTCAGATAATATTTTTACTTGTGGATTTTCATTTGATCATAGGTACATTTTTTGTTCTATGTTCTATGATAAAAATAGATACCAAGTTAGAATACGACTTTGGAATGACCATTGTTTCTTGTCAAATATTATTCATGATCCTTGATTTTTGATTGGTGACTTCAATTCCATCCTCATCTCAAGTGATAATATCAGCACAAATCACTATTATATCTCATCATGAGAGTTCAAATCCTCGATTGAGGATAGTAATATTTTGTAAATCTACCTTATGAGTGTGAATTTCACTTCGTATATAAGGCACTATAATAGGGTTTTTAGTGGTAAATTAGATATATCCCTCACAAATGAATCTTAATTGAACAATTGGATCACCATATTTTTTATAACCCTTCCCACGTTGAACACTAATCACAATCACATCCTTGCTAGTCTTCATATTAAAATAATGAAACATACACAAACTTTAATATTTAATAATGCATGGTATTCTGATCCTGAGTGTTCTAGCATTATCAAATATTTATGGATTTCAATGAAACATCACAATGACTCTTTTTCTTATATTATCAAATTTAAACATCTCAAATTGATTTATATCAATTAATAAAATAATTATTTTGATCGCGAGAGTGGGAAAACATCAAAAGAAACCTTTTCCATTTTGTTGAAATGTTAAATTTTCATGTTTTTATCACCTTTCTATAAATGAAAAAATATAATAATATAATTCAATTAAATAACTCAAAATAGTTGGAAAATAAATACACTATTATTCAAATAACATCCAAAAATATGGTGTAAAAATGAAATAATGTAAATTTTTTGGAACCCTCATATCACTTGAATAAATATAGAACTTTTTTGTGAAAATTATAATAATTGTTTTCCTATGGAATACTATACATAGACTTGGTGCATACAATATTTTAAAAGATTAAATTTTTTTCATTACTTTTAATGCAATGTAGAACAATTTAAAATCTATAAAGGGCCTAAATACATGTCATAAAAATATTCATCATTACATTATATTATATATAACTAATTGAAAATACATTTATCCTAAATAGTATACATGTTATCATAACACCATTATATTAGTTCATTATAAAACAATTCATAGACCTTATCCAATAATCAGAATTACATTCTCGAAGGTCACAAACATGTTTTCAATGAATCATCATGAAAATTAACTTCATCATTCCCACCATTTTTTCCATCAACATTCCCAAGATATTTATTTATTGAATTTCTAATGATATATGGATTTATATTAATAATATCTCAGGAAATTAGTTTATAACAACATTATAATATACCAATGGTCACCTTATAAAACTATTTACATAAAACCCAATTCATTTATTTTATTTAAATTTGTATCAAACCCTCTCCATATATAATATCCCATTAAACTTATTCCAAATTACATTACCTATATCATGAATAATAAAATAATAAATTTAAATGATAAGCTTCCTACAACTCAATACTATCACTGTAAGTTAATTTCCACCATTTAAATAAAATTCATAAACTGTATATGATTTTATTTATTTAAAAACAACATGTAGAATTTATTGGAACATAGTTAACTATATTATATGGATTAAACCCTAGAAATTTATTTCCCCCATAAATAAAACATCAAATTCTATAAATAAAACATATAATTCCCAAATATCTAAGACCTTAATTAATTCCAAAAAGACTAATAATTCATGGAAGCATCTTAGAATAAATAATTTATGATTAGATAACCCATTCAAGATATGCGACCTTAATTATAAATTTTTAATATTTCATAACAATTTTGGTCTCCCCAAGGGGCCATCCATTCCTAATAACTATCCCAATTAAAGGCACATATATGAATAAAATTATTAAAAATGGAAAATGGGTATAGAAACATATTATTTATGACTATTATAGGTTCTCCCTTGACATTATATTATGATATGATGTATTTACTTTAATTTTTACAAAATATGTTAAAAATATTATAACATTTTATTAAAAATATAGACAAAGTGTAAGATAGTGAAAACTAAAAAATGAAGGTTATTATCTCCACCTCACTAAATAATTCAATATTTCAAAAAATAATTACTATAAATAAAAAATCAGATACATAATCAAAAGGAAATGGAAGCATGAAAAGGTAGAAGATTTGGGTTGTTCTACCAACTCATGTGACCTTGTTGACTCCAAACACTATATGGGGTTTTATAAAAAAAATTAATGGATAATTTATCATTACCTCATCTTAAGAGTAATATTGGGTAAAGCCCTAAGAATCACTATGGTTTGAGTCTTGAACTGGGACTCTATCCCCATCCATTGAGATTCTGCATGAAAACTACTAGATGTGAAATGGTTCTATAGTCGCTCAAAAATATATTCTTATTCATAAAACATTTAAAAATCCTATTTAAATTCATGTATGTTGTTTTATACTCCTTAATAATTTTAAATCCATTAAAAACTAGGACAAAATCTTCTTGAAAAAGAAACCATAAATTATCATTACAGTAATAATCTCATATTAATAAGAAATATTCCATGTTAGGCACTATGTAGGAAGAAATTCTATAATATGATATACATATAAAACATAATAATATCATTATTAAAGTTGATTTATGAAAATAAAAAAATTAAAATATTCTTCCACTGGGTATATTTTATGATTCATGTGATGATAATAAAAAAATTAATACTTAAAACCCAATACCCTCACTTTATATCCACATATTGAAAAAGAAACATAAATTTTATTAAAAATTATATTTTTATTAGAATTTTTTATAAGGGATAATTATTTTATAAATAAATATCTTACAGAAAAACTCGATTTTAAAAAATATAAATAAGGATTATTTTCATTTTTTGGGTGTGATGTCCAAATTTTTTCAATGTAGTTCTTAAGCTAATGAAATTTCATATTATAAACGATAAATATATTATCCACTTATAATATTTTTTTAAAATTGAACTAATAATATTCAATCATTTATTGTTTAATTAAATTTTCTACCCATGGGATGTTTTATGTCTCTGAACACCTACACAATGTTTTATCATATATAGAAATTACACACCATTTAATGATTTCAGAAATAAATATTTATTTTTGAATATAATAATAATTAATAATGTTTTTTCTATAATTTATTATTTTATATGGTTTTTTAAATGAATTCATGAATGAATATTTACTTTGTTTCTAGAATTTCTATAATTTATATAATTTTTGATTGGTAATACATTTATTTGGGTACTAAATATTATAACCACTAATACATAGATTTATAACAAGTCATTTTTTAGGAAAACAAAGTACATATGCCTAATTAAAAATTAATATTAATGAATTATAACATAAATGTGGTATCTTAGATAAAAATAGATCAAAAATATAAATATATCCAACAACTTTTATAATTTTATATATATATATTAAAATGGGTAACATGTTAAAAAATTTCTATCATAAATACAATAAATATATAATACCTCCCAAAACTATTGGTTGTTTTAAAAAAATAATAAAAATCTTAATAATTAATTTTCTCCTTAGTAATTTAGAAAAAACTATATTATGGATTACATATACCATTAAAAGTACTATAGTATAATGTGACTATTAATATTATGCTAACTCTACTAAATTTTTGAAATTAATATTAAATGTTTTACCATTTGAAAGAATACCAAAATTAAAAAGAATCTTAAATGAAAAAAAGTATTTCATATAAATGATTTTTAAATACCATTATTTTAATGGGATATACATCTTTGACCAAATATATTTCTTTTTTTCAGTGCTAGAGTTTCTTAATGGGGTTTTGAGGAAAATTGATAATGTTGAAGTTCTAGATTCGGCAGAAATAAGTACATTGTAGAATGACCCTGGATGTTGTATAGATGGTGGTTGGTTAGAATAGGGCAATCCTTCCACCGAGTGTGTTATTCCATGGGAGGTACAACTATTTTTGTTTGGTTTGGTGGTCGAGTCCCATGGTTTTTCATTTCTATATTCCACACACTATGATCCTTAGGTCGTGTCATGGTTTTAGGTTAGTATAAATATGGATTAATAGAATTCCATGGAATTTGTTTCTTGGTTATTAATTCTTTGTTTTCTATAATATAGTGATTGATTATTTGGGTTTTACCTTTTGTATGTCCCTGATTCATGGTAAATGTGATAGACCATAGATATATTCAAATACATTTTTGGGATCACAAGAATTGGGATGCAAAAACATGGTGATATTCCTTTCATTGTAGACCTACATCAATTATATCATTCTAATAGGGAGGAATAAATTTACAAAGGGTGATATAATATTAAACATAATGTGATTTCTAGAGATTAACTCAATTTAAAGCTATTTTTTCATTGTCTAGATCCATATCAATTAGGTCTTTTGATTTTATAGTATATCTAGGAATTCAAAATAACCTTAAGTCTCACTATATTTATTTTTTTCTCTCAATAAACGTTTTCCTGGATTTTATTTTCTGAGAAATTTTATTTCCCTTTTTTTATAGATTTGATACATGCCTTAGGAGATCCCTTGATTGAGATCAATGGTCAATTTTCCATTATTTCTTATCATATCTCTTCTTTTTACTTCTTGCGATTTCATGGTAGTATATTTTATTTGGTTTGATGAATATTTAGTTGGAAATTCAGGGATGTTGGGGTATTCTAGTTTTCTAAGGATTATTTATAGTCTGTTTTATCCATATGATCATACCTTTCTCTTTTTCCCTCCAAAATTGATATTGAAGCCTCAGTTGATGAATCAGATTCAAGACATCCCCCTTCTAATTTTTTTTAAAATTTTTTTTTGATGATTTCCCATAGTATAATTTAATGAATTTGGTTACTAAAAATAATGAAATGAATATAATTAAATTCAATTGGATGGGGTGATTCACATGTTATTATTTATATCCATTCTAGTTCTTGCAACATATTACTTTATTTTTTTACAATTTTGATGCTATTTTGGTGTGTATATATGTGTGTGTTGGATTCTATGATAGTTTCATGGAAGTTAGCATTCATAAAAGTTTGAAAATAATTAACCAGTTTTTGTTAAAAATATCAATTATTTTGTGGTTTTTATAAGAATCAATAAATTTTGAGTATATATCTTGAAGGTTTGAAACACAGTGATAATTTTTCATGAATAAACAATATATATTAACGAAGCTTCCATCAACACCAAAATATCTATATATGTATAAAATCATATTTACATACACCCATAAATCTATTCAATAAATTTTAAATTCATGACCCATCAATGTCTCATAGCTCACAAAAAATTCACAATTTAGTAAATATGATTCAAAATAAAACATTATTTTAATGTAACAGTGAAAAGGTCTAGGAATTCAGAATTCAAAAATAATAGTTTAAAACTTAGCTTAGTATGAATGTATTTTAAAGAAAATATTTCATGTTCATATTTTATATACTCTATAAAGATCATCTTAAACCATGCTTACATCAACCGATTTATAAAAAAGAATAAATAAAAAAATTAATAATATACAATGTAAATGGTTTTGAACACAACATAAAAATATTTCATAATAACATTTTATATAATCATATTATAAAATTACAAGCAACACAAACTACTGAAAATAATTTAATGTTATAATTCCCAAAAAAAATATGTAACACTCTGGCCCAGACCCCATGTAATGAGATGAAGATCCACAATACCTTAACCAGGCCTCAAAATATTCAAGTGGCCTCTGACAAGAATTAAGGGTCTGAACTCCATCAGTGGGAAGACTATACACTCAAAATAATTACATTCCAAAAATAAAATAAATATAATTTATAATTTATAAAAAATAATATCAAGTTGAAGACTAAATATTAAATATATTAAAGGACTGAAAAAAAAATATTTCCAATAAATTAGATGGACCAAAAAAATTAATCCAAACCATAGTATAAGTACATGATGATTGATAAATAATGTAATAGAGTTTAAAATCCTCTAGAGTTCATACTATTCCAACTAATATTTACATTCTCCGTGGATCAATCATCTCCAATAGTCCCCTTTCCCTTTCCCATATCCATGTACATGAAGTCTTCATGTACATCGAGATTTTTATATTTTATATGAGTATGAAAATCCAAAAATACACCATCATTTCTTCATTAATAAGTGTGCACATGTATTAAAGTTTTATACCATGATAAAAAAATGAAAAAAAGCAATAACAATTATTATGTTGAGACTTTCATTGCTAACCAAGCCACCATGATACCCATCCATACCTTCTTTGAATCCACAATGGAAGGAAAACCAAGGGTTTACAACTAATA
The DNA here is from genome assembly GCA_963277665.1 of Viscum album. NCBI lineage: Eukaryota > Viridiplantae > Streptophyta > Magnoliopsida > Santalales > Viscaceae > Viscum > Viscum album. The sequence goes on from OY728128.1 coordinate 125,329,525, forward strand.
AAAAAAGATACAGGGCTAGTGATGCATTACATGGTATCTACGTGTCAATGAGTATTTGGTTGGAAACAATCCCATCTAGGGAAGAAATGCATATAATCCCCACGGTAATGAGTTTAATGAAAATTTCATGGTATCCACAAGGGATCATGTATCAGATAAGACATAAGGCTATCATGCTCCTACATTGTGTATGGGTCCAAGATAATCATTGTTGGTTGTCATGTTAACTTCACCTCTAATGGGTAACCATACCTAAATGGTCCACCTATCACGAGTTCCTAGAAAATGCATCCAAGGCATGGTAATCCAAAAAATGGGGAATAAAAAAAATATACAATCTTAGAACATCATCATTATAATTTGTTAGAAACATATAATATCATCTGATAAAAATAAAAAATGGTAAAACGATATACTAACCACTCTCATAGAATCAAATATCAAATGTGGAAATCAGTGGTTAAACATGCCCCATCACGAAAAAACCAACAAGAAGGACCAAAATCTTCACCAACACAACATGTAATCAATGTGACATGATTATACAGGTGTATAAAATGGTAAGAAACATCTCATCTCTAGGTTATTAACATAAATATCAAGTTATTTTGAGAAAGGTGAAGTCTTGTCCTAAAAGGCCATATCACATTTATTTATAAAAAGAAACATCACCGAAGTCTAAAATTGTTAGTTTTTTGCAATATTTTTCAAATAAAAGATTAAAATATGTAGCATGGTTTTCTGACCAAATAATTTCAGTGTTGAATCCATTGTTGGAAATCCAATCTTCCACAAAATTTTCTTTAATAAATGGATTGGTGATAATTTTATTGATCCCCAAAAGTTATTGAAGGTTTTCTTTCCATCAGGTTGTAAGAGTCCATTAAAGCTAATCTACACCATTCTAGATATTTTTCACAGTGTTCATTGAATCACAATCAATCCATATGTCGGTCTAAACTTTTTTCCTCTTAAAAATTATTATAGTTATAACACTAAACATTTTATCTTCTAATGAAAAATAAATACTATATATACCATAAAAAAACTGAGGATCTCCCCATTATTGTCCTGGAACACCTCTCTGCAACCTGAGGGACCCATGTTTACCTTTTAAGCACCATCTACATTCAATTTTATAAACCCATGGATATGGGATTTCAAGAATACTTTAAAGATACCTCTAGGTTAGTTGTATTTTCCAGTGATTCCTAGATGATGGAGGATAGAGAGTTCATTAATAGAGTTATGGAAATATTCCTACTAAATCGAACCATCCTCTTTGACCATAAAAAGTATATTCACTTTTGACGCATGGAGGATAAATGTATTATTATGATGAATAAAATAATTAATATCATATAAATTCATGTGAGGTAGTTCAGACACTAGTGTAAGGAAAAGGTTCTTGATTTGTGGGGAAGTACCAACAACCGTACCACACTGAATATGTGGCTAGATGGAGGCCATTTCCGACCACCTAAAATCAGAAATGTCATATATGTGTTTATATAAATCATTGGAAATAGAAAACTACAAAAATAAATGGTCATTATCCACTCTGTTACGGTTTCATAAATGATATTTGGAACAAAATTGAATTATAATGTGATAATAGTCTATCTCTCTACAATAATACAATAAATATATCTGGTAATTCATTATAATCATTTTTAAATCCCATATTTATAATATTTAATAATTATTTTTAATTTTCACATTATATTATGTAGAAATAAATTTAAAAATTACACATAAAAGGATAATTGGAATGTTTAACCCCTTAAAATGGAAGCACTCAAGAACAAAGGAGAAAGAGGGTTTACCTCTCCTAAAAACCAAAATAAGAACCTAGATTGATCATAGAAGGATTCAAAGATCATTTTTTTAGAAATCATGGATATCCCAAACCCAAGAGAGGATCAAAATTAAAGGCTACATGTTTGGATATTTTTAAGAAAGAAAAAATGTGTACTAGTTCACCACATTAAAAACCAAAAGTTAATTTCTTTACTTAATTTTTGCCTTTAATTTTTTATTAATTAGAGATAATTCAAAACCATCAAAATATGAGTTAAAATTATAAATTGACTAAAAAAATTAATTCCAATTATTATTGGCCTTTAAAATCAAGAAACCATTTTATTTGTTCTAGTTGGACAAGAAATAATTAATATGAGGGTTAAAAGTCGCATTCCCACCAAAAACGGTATTCCATATGTGTAACAGGGTTTTACCTTATATAGCTCATCGAATTCAAGTGATGGTACCGGGTTTCCCTTATATAACCATCGCAAACATGGAGTTACACTTTTACAACCAAATCACACCCTTAAGCAATGATGTTTCACCATTAACAATCCCTAAGATAGTCCAACCTACCTAATTATATAGTGTAAAAGTTATGATTTCACATTCTTTGTAAACCCAAAGCTACCCTTACAAAGTAAATAAGAACTTTATCATACCCTTACATAGTGGTTTCATACCCTTATGTAACCCCTATATTTTTCAGATTTTCCTTTATAAAACTCCAAAAAAGATACCTATATAAAGTTTTTAGGTCGATACCTTTATTTATAACCCATTCCATATGTGAGGATATAAATGTTATTGAGATTTTATTTTTCATTAAATTAAAATGTATTTAATTTATATTAAAAATGTGAGGTTTAGAATATTTGTAAATGAATATTGTTACAGTTATACCCCTCTAATGACCTCTCATAATTTAGAAATATTTCAAGGAAAATAATCTTGAACATCATATTCTCACTCCCACATTTCCTCCTTGGTACATCAAATTCTCTATAAGACTCAAATAAGTTTAGCTTTCTACCCTCATAAATACTTCTCACATTAGTCTAAAATGTACTTCTGGTATTCCTCAAATTATGTGTCAAACACTATCTCAATATCCTAGAAATAGATTATAGATGTATACGGTGGTATGTACATCCATATTTGAGACACATGAAACACATAATTTATACCATGGTAGTAAGGAGTAAGATCTTGATGATATTCCATTGGTTCAATCTTCTTGATGATATTGAAGGGTCTAGCATAACATTGAATTTGCTTTCCTTTCATTCATAATTTTTTTTGGATAACTAAGGAGTTTCTATAAAAAAATCATGGTTTCCGAAAAAAATTAAATTGTTTCCACATGTAGTTGAATTAAATCTACTACCTAATTTGATAAATGATAAACCTCTTTAGAATATCCCTCTCAGAGGTCTCCTATACATTACTAGGCACCAAAATTACTATCTATCTCACATGAAGCCACCAATGTGGTATATGGAATGGCCATCCATAAAAATCATCATAAGGTATCATCTGAATTCAATATTGATAAGCATTGTTGTATGTGAACTCCACCAGGGATAGGTTATCATCCAAATATCTATAAAAATCCAAAAAACTATCTCAAATAATATACACTAGTATATAAATTTCTACTCTATATATCCATATATCTGGTGATGGTATGAAGTGATCAATATCTTTTGGGTCGCAAAGGTATTCTTCATTCCCTTCCAAAATCATAATGTTAAACTTACATCTATATTAGATATAATACAAAAGGAAACACTATGAAATCAGATTATCTCAGGGAAATAAATCTTTCCTGGATCATCTATATAGTGTGTCTCTCATATTTTCAATAAATGAGAAAAAAATTTATCCCTTCAATAATGACCCAAATAAAATATTATATCCTTGGGGTCCTAGTTAACAACACCCCAAAGTCCGTCAATGTATCCTCCCACTTCCACATGGAAACTAGAAGTATCCAGAGTAAACCACTAGGATAGTGGTGCTCGATAATTATCCTATGGGAGGTAAGGCATTGGTAAATGAATCCAGAAATGTCACTCTTAATCAATGGATACCAGGAATATTACCTAAATTCATGGTAAATACTTCTCGCTCTAGCATGAACCAGCCACATAAAGGCAATGGAGTCCCTCATTAGCCCTTCCATGATGAAATTAGGGACTAAAACCAATAAAATTTCTAAGATCACATGATCTCCATTAAATGACCACCTCAGTATCATACCACCAACTTCTATCTATTCTAGTATCAATGAAAACTCTAGGTAAGTTTCCTATCCATCATTTACTTGGTCTACAAAGGAAAATGTGACCACCAATTGAGCACCATTAATTGATCCCTTGTTTTTAGAAGCATCCATACTCCTATCATCCAACTATATCATCTGGTGCCACTATTATTATAAAATAATTTCACAAATATCCTGAGATACCTACAAATTCTGACTAAGAGCATCTACAATGTGAATACCCTTACCTATAGAATAGGTCATCTCAAAGTAAAACATCTATAGATACCCTATTTAATACAACTTCCACAATTTAGGCCCCACTATGTGAATATATATTTAAGGGTATTGTTTTATATGTAGATAATAGGACTCTATCAATATAGATAGTTTACCCACCACTTTAATTTGTAGTCCACATCTTTGAGCTCCAAATCAAGGCTTGTATAATTCTAACCATGGGGTCACATGTGGAATGACCCATAAGCTACTACACGCTCTATCTAAGTTGTTACCTCTCCAAAAAATCCTTATTCTTTATAATATAAAACATATCTAGTCCTAGGAATATGAATAATTAGAACAACAGTTGTATTTAACCATTACAATATTTCAAGAAATTCATCTTCACACAATTCTAACCAAAAAATTATCACCCCATCCATCGTCATCTCTATCAAGGTTTTTGATAAATTGGAGAAGTTCAATACTAAACATTGATAATATCTCACTAATCCTAGAATTTTAATGATTTTGAAAACATTTTTGTGAAATTTTGAAGACATCCCTACCTAAAATTTCCTAGAGTATTAAGTTATACTAGTCTCAAACACCACATTACCAATGAACTTCATGTCATAAATCCAAAATTTACTCTTTAACAGCTCAATATAAAGCTGATATTTTCTAAACACACAAAAAACAATCTTGAGATGATTATAATTATTCTCTATGGTCAGTGGCTATATGAGTATGTCCTCAGAGATCATCATGAATAACAAGTCATTATTTAGGTGAAATAACTTTTTCATGAGATCCATTAACCCTTTTGTGAAATTTTTTAGTTGAAATTAAATCATGAAGTACTCATATAGACCATAAATACTATAAAATTCTATAGCTAGGAAGAAATCCTCTAAAACCTACAAATGGTGATAACCCAATCGAAGAACAATCATGGAGGACAACTAGGATCTATATAACTGATCAAAGTGTTCATTGATCCTAGTAAAATGACATGTATTCTTTAATATAAAATGACTCATCTTCTAGTAATATATGTAGAGTCAAATACTAACATTCACCTTATTGGTGAAAAACATTGGTGAACCACATGATGATGTACTCAACCTAATATAACCCTTCTTCATTAAGTCCTTAAGTTTTACTTTGATCTCATTCAACTTAGCTAACAACATTTGATAAGGTGTTATCTAAATGGGCTTTGCACCTATCAATATTTCAATTTAAAACTGAACTCCTAAATCTAGGGGAATTCATGTGAACTAATCGAGGAAGAATAATTGATAGATATGTATAGATGGAGGAAAAAATGATGGTCCTACCATTGATCGTGTAGAAAGGTCTAACCAGGAAATCTACATCATGATTATCCCAAGATGAATCATGTCTACTCCCACTCTACCTAATCCTAGTTCATATTTACCAATCATCAAAAACTTCTCTACCTTCGGTGATCAAAATAATACCCTTTTTCTATAGAATTAAACATGTTCTTTAATGCTATTCATCCATTATATAAAAATATTCACATAAAATCTCATCATCTCATGAATAATAATGACCTACAAATTTCCATAATCACCATTTACTATAGAGAACGTTTTTCATCACTGAAGAAATTCCAATTTCATTCCCAATATTTTATTAAAGGAAAATTACTAAATGGATAACAATATCGGAAAGTAAAGTCTAGAAATAACGTATGTAGATAAAAAGGAAATTCATGAACTATTACTAAAAATTGTCAAAGAAAATTTAAAAGTGATCAGGATCATATCTCTAATAATAGTTTTTCCATCACCATTATCTACTAGAGTCTAATCCACATATGAATCTCATCTTACCTCTATTTTGTGACCATATCCTTATGATGTAAGACTTTATAGATTCACCATAATATTTTGAGTCTCATAATAAGTACTACAAATAGACCCTTGAGTTTTAGATCATGTTGGTTATCCACCCCTACGAAACCTTGACCTCGAATATTTGGATTAGCACTATCGAAGATTCCATATCAACATGAACCACCAACATGTACATTAAGGTAGTCTACATAACATGATATAATGTCTGAATCATACAAAATTATATTAATACAGTATTTCCCTTAAGCGGGATGAAGAATCGATAATATACTACACATTAATAAAAACTACATTATTGCATATCCCTAGTCTTCTTGTTCCTTTTACTAGAAGAGGTACATATCACAATAGTTAGAGGTCCACCGCTCTAATTATTGAAGGGTGAGATAATAATAACTACACGATACAGATCTAGGAAGTTCTTAATTGTCAATTCCCTGTGAGGAACCTTATATTATGTCACTAGTTCAGAGTTCTTAACTTATCTTCTAACAACATTATGAAGACTGATATTTAACATACTATACATTTGTACCTCATTTCCTTCCCATATAGGACAAAAGTAAAGTGCCTTAATGAAATTAGTAGGGTATATGGATATCATCCTAGAAACTCATAGTATATCCATGAATTACTATACATGATCTATCATTAGTATATCACAATCTAATTCCCTAAATAGTAGGTTCTTGAAGGCTTCTTGGGTGATACCATCACATCTTCTAGCTTGTCCCATCACACCCCACCCCCTCCTTGCAGTTCCTTGTAGCATGAACACAACCAAATCCAACTTCCATAAGTTAGGTGTCTCAATGAGGAAAATACACCCTCAATGATTCTTATCAATTACTCCAAATCTTATAGACCTCTGGTTCCCTAAAGGAGTAGGGCCCAGACCTGGTTGGGCACCCGAATAGTGTTATAGGCCGAGTTCCACTGGGCCTTAAGCATGACTCCCCATACACCAAAGGCTATCGAATAGAAATTTGGGTGTAAATATTTTATGGGTGGGAGACTATACCCACTGCTGAGGATATAATAATGGTCTAAATAGATATAGAAGAGAAATAAAAATACCAACAGATTAGAATAGTAACCCACTCATGGTGGAAGTATAATAATTGTAGTAATAACTAAATGCCCAGATCAAATAATACCATATGAAAATATAAGAATTAAATGATAATATTTTTTAAAATATGATTCCAAAATATGTCATAAAGATTGTAAGAAGAATGGTCACCAGTGTCCTGCCTCAATACATACATATAATAGCATGTTGATACAGAAGGAAAACCTAAAAGGAAAGTTTAGATGAGGAAATAACTCAATGTCCAAAGCCTTCCATTCCATGATAAAGAGTCCAACAATAAGGTATATCTCCTGATCCTAAACCTTTACCTGAACACAAAACCATAAAATCTACACATGCCCTGAAGGGCATGCGTAAGGTCTTAGAAAGAATCTCAGTGGGCCACCACCAACTTGTGCATATCGACATAAATGATTTCACAAGTGTATACTGAAATAAATAAATTAGCACACCACAATATTATATAACCAACTTTGTTTGTGCTCAATAACAACAAGGAATCATTCAACTACTTTACCCATCACCAGTAACTGTAGCAGAGAGGTTCCTATTCTAATACCAAGCCATCCCCTGATGGGAACTAGTCCAGGTGAACCCTTAGGTTCCACCTCTAAAAGAATTTACTAGAACCACATGTCCCCTCAAACCTCCTATCCAAATCAATCAACCAATGTATGTAAGGCATATCGAATAATCAATACCTAGTCCCTTGGACCTCACCTCATAAGAAACCCTATCAGTTGAAAGCACAACATCTGAGACCTACTGATACCAACCCTCCAAATCATATCATCATTATCTCAATATCCAACATCTCAAGAATGGAAATTTATGTCCTCCCAAATAGTTCTAGCCCATATTCCTCAAGTACGGCGAGCCTCTACACCCAACTGAAAGTCTCAACACTGTCATCATATGGCTCATAACCATCCTTGTGGCTTTATATGGAAAGAACCACCAACAATTTCACTAAGACGCATCTAAAGGAGGACTCTACCCACAGTATCATCCGATACCACCTCATTATCTGAGTAATATTGTGTCGGAATGACTCCAAATTGCTCATTTTCCAACATGGGTGTGCATAAATCACCAAATAAATCCCAAAGACACGTCATCTAGAACCTCGTTCCCCATAGACCATGTCTCTCAACCAGATGGTTATCACCATATCATATCACTCAGTCCATGACTATAACCTAACGGCCTTATCACCTCAAACTGATGAGCATGTTTCCCAACATGTGATCAACATCACCCATAGCATCCAGGCCTCATCAAACCTAATGGTCACATTATCTTGTACCAGATGTCCAATGCCATCAAAATCCTCAAGTCGAGCCCATCACATTCCATTGGAACTCAAAATTAAATATAATTATTTTAAAATAATTTAATTTAATAAGTAATAAAAGTCGACATAAACTTTCCATGTTTTGAGCCTCTCACTAGGCTCATGCCACTTATAGTCTAGATTGATCAAACCCATAGGCATCTCATAGGTTCCATTAAGTAATTTAAAGATTACCATTGAATTATTAGGGTCACTATTAATCAACAAAACATTACACTCAAATCTACACCCAAAAAATAGCCACAAAATCATGGAAAAATATAAGATCCACCTACCTCATGTCAGTTGATTTTCACACGTATGATCTTATTCTCTAACTCAAATAGATTTGGAATAAATCTGAATTATAAAAAAAACCTTTTAAATATGGTAAATCATATCACATAGATTTTTTAAACCATAAGGTAAGAGAAAAGTAAAATAGAAGAAATAGTAATGATGATCACACATTATTGGTTACAATTCAACCAATAATGAGAAGATTAGAGATCAGTTGGAGAATTGAACTCAACATCTAACTGGAGAAGAAAAGCAGTGGAGCTCTTGCAAACTATATGAAATTAAGGAGAAAATGGAAGGATCAAAGGAAATATAAGTTGGGTAAAATCATAAATTCAAACTTTTAAATGGCCTTCATTGTTTTCCCATGCGTTTTGGAAAACCTTGTGGGGCGCACTGCCTAAAAACTAGGCTCGTATGGTTCATGAGCATGGTATTTCAATCCGGGTGCAAACTGTGGATGATCCCTATATCTAAAATTACCAAGTTACACACATGATTGTTCACACCCTCTTACATGTTTTCAACAACCATGCACTATGAACCTATAGGGACACATGGTTTCTCGTGGGAGGGAACATGGTTTTCCCCAATCGTGTGCCCCAATCTATACACCTAAGAAATATTGGGATCTCAGCCACTGATGAACCTGAAACCCAACCAAAACCTGATACACTATCCAAGCATTAAAAATCATCTAACAGCAAGGTCTAGGGTCTATGGAACTCTTGTAATTAAATTTCAATAAATAAGAAAATAGTTGGAACACTCACCAAACTCCAAAAATTCAAAACAGGTGAAGAATTCGGCCCACTCCAAAAACCTAGGACATTACAATATCACCTCCTTAACATAGACCACTGTTGAGCTATCAAAAAAACTAAGAGATGGTACCAAATATAACAATCATAATAAATTAACCGGCCTACCGTGATCATCATGTCATAGGTATACTCTCTCAAAATGCTTACCACCTTATGACTAAACTACCCCGATCACATACAGACCCAAAACACAAATCAAATTGATGATACATAGATCATACCAAGACTCAAAATTCCACTCATGATGCATCGTTACTCCTACACCCCAACATTTTCTCTTATCATTCTTATTCCTCAGTATACACCCATCAAAATCTTGCACTAAATCGATGCATGCCTCATTCCCAGGCCACACATGGAACCTATAAGGTCTTACATCTTGAAAGAATAAAAAAAATTATTGTTGCCTTGAAACTCACATGAAACTTGCATCACATCAATGTCTAGATTCTAAAACACATCCCTCAATGCCCACATATAAATCTGGGTGTCATTTACCTCATATATATATATATAACACATCTAAATTGATTCCAACCTACTAATTAGCATTTGGTCAGTCCATAAATACATCTCGTGCACCTCATGCATCCAAAATAAAAAAGCCTACACAAGGGCCATGCCAAAACAAAACAAAACAAGGCACGCCCATGGCATAACTCTAACCGTCTTTGGCTCACCATCCAGGTCTGGCCCTAATTTCTCAACCGCAGACAGTGGTCCAAAATCTAGACTTCCTGAACCCTAGCCTCCCTTCAGTGATGGACCATCCACTGGCCACTAACCCCACTTTTGGTTTTGTTGTCTCTACTATGACTCCACATGAAGTAATATCCCAACTACCATATCGTGTTACCACTCCTAGTCTAATCTCATAACCCTGTGTTTTCCCATGTCTTGGCTGCCCACACTGGAAGCACACCAACAACGACCCACTTCGAGGTGGTCTTCTTGGGTCTCTAGAACGAATTCCCTACTAAGATTCCAATCTACGCCACTTAGTATTATTTGAAGCCTCACCACTAACATAACATAAATCCTCCACCCATCTCAAATAAGAATGATCCATAAAATTTCACCCGACTATGAGTTCCTCATTCACCACCTCTAAGAATGAGTCTAAGATGATGATTTCTACCTATATCCAAATTCTGTTTCATAAACCACCCTCTAAATGCCTCACCCTCAAGGTTTAGTCAGCCAAAATATTGGGAGAGAAATGAGACAAATTGGTAAATGTCCCTGTATAGTCCATAATGTACATATCTCCCTGCTGTCGGCTCAAAAACTCTCGGGCTCACTCTACCCTCAACATCTTCAGAAAGAAGTTCTAGAAGAATCTAGCCCCAAAATAATTCCAGGTCACAACCTCATGTATTTCCTCTAGAATCTACATGTCTCACCAGAACATAGTTGGTCCCCAGACCATGTATATAGCTATCTTCACACTACATCATGGCTGAGTCTCAAGCTGTTCAAAGATCATCTACATCGACTTGATCCAGACCGTAGTTTTCTATAGCCCACCATCACACAAAAATAGTTGTGGGTGTTACAACTCGATCTCCCACATCAGGTATTCCATAAAAGTATCTTCTCCCTGAGCACCACTATCGATACATGGGATAACACTCATGAATCTCACCCAAATCTTCTAATCAAGCCACAGCCCAAAGGCTATCAAATATTTTCGCTACTATACATGTACCTAATCCTATTCCTAATCTTTTACCTCATCCTACACATACATCTCATACTCTTCCTAGCCCTATAGGGACTCAACCTTTTCATGCTCCAAAGGCACCATGTCACCTCCCGCCTGGTGCTCCATTGGAGCCCGTCTTGGTGGCATCCCTCAAAATACAAATATCATGCTCAAAAAACAATATAGTCTATATAACATGCAAAGGTAAAGCTATAACAGGAAATGAAACCTACATATAAATATGTCATCATGGACCCCTGCCTACCCACATCATAGTTACAATACAAGTATGAGTCCAGGGTAGCCGAGTAAATTTCCACCAAAGAATGCTAGGTAGGAAAACACTGTTTAGCATCCCTTTTGACATTTTAAGTCAATCACCACCATATACCTCGATCCATTCTCATCCTAAGCAACCATGTCACCTCAATATGAACACCATGTTTCCCAACATAATGATCTACATCACCCCTATCATGACCCCTTACAACTCTTATAATATCCAGATCCATACATATATATATTACACATCTCATATAGATTACATTGGGTCCACCTTCCTAGGTTGGTTGAATAAGATTCCACCAAAGATAAGCTAAGTTGAAAAACACATCTTAGATTCCTTTGTTGAAACATTAAACAACCAAGCCTTTTTAGTATAATATCAGCTCCCAATCAAAATAACATTAAATTTATATCATAGGAACACAGATATATATATATATCATATTATTTTCCTAATCTGAAAATATCACAAAACATGCCTTTCCATATCAGGACAAGGGTCTAAAATCCATCACTTCCATAATAGGCCAAGGGTCGCATGCCATAATTGATTATAGTCACACCCACGTGCACCAATCGAGGCAAAAATAATATGATCTGTAAAATGAACAAAGCAGAAGAGAAATTCTCACCTATGAAAACTTGGTCTATCTCCCATGCATGGGGTTAAAGGTACCCAAACATGAGTTCAAAACATACTTCAAAAACATCCTAATCTCTAGTCTACCATAACCTTAATTTTAAGACCCAAAAGAAGTAAAAGAAACACCTATGATACCATTTGTTGTGCACCAACCCAATTATCAACCGAAACAGTGCTACAGGCCAAGTGCCACTGGGCATTAAGTGCACCTCCCCATATGATAAAAGGTTTTCGACATGTAGAGAGGGTGTAAAAGGATGATATTGGGGAGACTATACCATATGGTGATGATATAATAATGGTCTAAATAGATATAAAAATAATAAAAAGACCAGCATACTGGATTAGTAACCCACCCATGGAAAAAGCACAATAATAGAATAAATAAATAAATATCAGGATCAATTAATACCAATTGTAGAACCAAACATTACAAGAAAAAAATAATTAATCATGATACCAAAAAATGTCACATAGATAATAATACGAAGGGTCGACAATTTATGACCTCAATACATAAATATAATAGCATTCTAATATGGAAGGAAAGCATAAAGTAAATTCTAAATGAGAAATAATTCAAGGTTTCTTACCTTCTATACCATGCCAAACACTCCAACATTAAGGTCTAACTATTGAGCCTGAACCTTTATCAAAACACAAATCCATAAAGTCTACATGCGCCTCAAAGGGATTGTATTGGGTGTGAGAAATAATTCAATAGCCTACCACCAATGTGTGCCTATCCTATATATGTAATTACCTAAGTGTATACTAAAAAAAATAAATCATTACAGCACCTCATATATATAACCTACTTCCCTTGTTCTCAACATCCATAATGATGAATTTACCTGCCTCTCCCATCATCGGTAATTGTAGTGGAGAGGATTCTTAGCTGAATCCCATGGCATGACCTAATAAGAACAGGTCCAGGGGAACCCTCATGTACCATATCCAAAATCATTTTTTGAGACCTCATTCCAAACAAAACCTTATGTCTCTATCAATAAACCGACATCCCAAAGGCACGCCTAATAATGAGTACCTGGTCCCTCAGTCCTCTTCTTATAAGAAACCTCGTTAGTTCAAAACAAGAAGTATGAGGCACAGTGATACCTACCATCCAAATAATATTACCGTCAACTCAATAGCCAACTTCCTGAGTAATGGAAATTTCTATCCTCCAAAATAGTCCTAGCCTAACGTTCTTATGTGTGTTGAACCTCTTCCACCAACCCACAATCTCAAAAATATCAACGGATAGCCCCTTACTATCCCCATGGATTTTTACTCCAAGAACCTCCAAAAATTTTGTTAAGCCACGTCTAATAGAGACTTATACCCACATGACCAGTCAAAAGCACCTCATAATCTAACTCTTACTATGTGAAAACTTCTCCAAATGGCACATTGGCCAACCCGGGGGAGAGGAAATCACCAAATAAATCCCTAAACCACATCATTTTCGTGCGAATATCTCTCTCAACCAGATGGTCATCACCATCTCATATAACTTGATCCATGACCTAAACCTAACAGATTATCCACCTTAAACTGATGACCATGTAACCAATCCTATGATCGGAATCATGGAAAGCATCTCGGACTCACCAAACCTAGTTATCACATCATCTCATACCAGATGGACAACATTATCTCAATCCTCAGGTCAATCCCATAATATACCCATAGAACTAAAAATAAATATAATTAATTCAATAGAACTAAAATCTAATAAATAAAACACACCAACCTAAACTTACCATGGTTAATGCCTCTCACTACGGTCATACAACTTTTTGTCTACATCAAGAATTCCCATAGGCATCTCCTGGGGTTGCTTCATTAATAAAGATAAAACAATTTAATTATATACAATAATGTTATCAAAGAATCACCACCAAAAAGACCAAAAAATTACAGAAAAAATATGATCACACCCAACCTCATATTGTTAAACACTCACACACCTGATCATAGACTCTTACTCAAACTGATTTAGAAGAAATCATCATTTTAAACGAATACCATGAAAATAGTATAGATCAACTCAGATGGATTTAAAATAGCATAAGGATATAAAAAAGTAATCTAGAAGTAATTGAATTGATTATATCACTATTTTTGCTCCAACACACCGGATGATAAGAAGATTGGAGCTTTGATGGAGAGTTGATCTTAGCACCTACCAGGAGAATAAATAGGGGAGGAACACTTGTAGCCCATGTGATATGATGGAGAAAAGGGAAGGAGGAAAGAAAATATAATGAAATGTTCAAAATCATAAATTCAACCATCAAATTGGGTATTATGTGTTTCCAATATGGTTTGTAAAACTGTATCCAAGTCATGTGGAGCCCACTGCCTAAGCACCATCCTTACATGGTTCATGCGCATGGTTTTCCTAACCGAGTCTGAACTGTGTGTGATCCATCTAAAAAATTCATATATACTAACACAGTAATTCCCCCTCCCCCTCCTTCATGGTTTGGAAAACCATGCATAGATCACCTTGAGGGATGCATGGTTTCTCCTGGGAGGCTGCACGGTTTTCCCAATTTGTGCACCCCAGCCAGTGCCCCCAGGAAAGTTTGGGTTCTTGACCACTGATGCACCCGAAACCCAACCAAGACACTTAGATATTTTTCAATAATTAATAAAAAAAATTATTTATAGGTTCTATATAACTCTCAGAAAAAATTTATTATAGAAATGAAAATATTTTTCCTACTCACTGAACTCCAAAAAATCAAAACAACCAAGGAATTAGACAAACTCCAAAAACTCATAACATTAAAAAAAGCTACTGGATTCTAGAGTTATAATTCTCAGGATATATAACTATAAATATTATTTTCCTTCCACCCTATATAGTAACAGGAGTAAGGACTCTCATATGATGTGAATAGACTTCTTACACCACTAAATTTGGTGAGATGGTGCTCTTTTTCACCTAATTTTATATTTGTTTGTTCAACAGCGGTATCCTCCCTAGTTATTATATCCAAGACCACAACAATTGGTTGTCCCAAAATTCTGCTATATGGTGAAATCTTAAGAATCATAAAGGAAATGATTAGGAAAACTTTGGTCATCATGATAGATCCTAATTAGTATATGATATTACACAAAGGTTCATTTAGGTGTCTACACAGAACCCAAGGTATATCCCTCCTAGCATTATCCAAGGTCATTGTAGCTAAACATTAGTAAAATTCATGTATATATACAAAAAATAAAATAATTCCCATGTAAACTAATAAATTTAAAAAGAAATATCACAATTTCATGGAAAATAGAAATATCACTCCATAGGAGAATATAAGTCTATCCAATACAAATAGAAATAAAAAGGAATTAATCTAAAGAACTATTATACTAAAAATAACACATATATATATATATATATGGAATTTGATCCTATATTATTATTCATGATGCATGAACATAGTCAAAATATCATAACATTGTACCAACGATCTAATCAATGCAAATCTAGAGGTTTATTACATGGGGATGGATAGACATAAGGAGACTCCCATAACTGGGAATAATAGAACTTGAATTTTTTATAATATGTCCATGGTTAGTAAAATTAAATAAAAAATTCTTATATGGAACTAATTTTTAAAACCCTTCATATACCACTGGGTCTGAGGTATAGATCCATAATACCTCATGAGTGCCTCCCCATATGCAAGAACATACAAATTTGTAGTGAGAATATGAATTCCATTAGTTTGGTGAATGTTCCCTCATTACCATCTCCTTTCATAAATAGTAAATCCAAAAATAAAAATATATCAAAAATAATATGATATAGAAGACTAAATATAAAATGTAGTATTAGATGGTCCATATTTAATGTAAATAAATAAATGGTCTCCCAAAATGGATTTAAAAACTGTATTATATGTGAAGGAAGGTAAATAAAAAAATGTGACATGGTAGAAAAACCTATAGAGTTGATACCAGTCATTCTCCAAGATTTATTCTCCTTAACTCAAACATCCTCCATGGGACAATTTCCCATGCCTAGATCTCTATAAAATATGTATGCATTCATCTCGAGATACCCATGTAGTGTTTGTGTTATAAATCCCTATAGTGAACATATACTCAAAATCTTTATGTCATCGAGTTTCAAAAACATTTCTGAATATTCGTAGGGTATTGAGTATAATTTGGGACATAAGGATATTAGTCTCCAATCATGGGTATGGTTCCACCATCATCATTTTCAAATGTCATGCTCACTCCCCCTCTAAAGGGTAATCATACCTCAATGGTCCCCCTATCAGGAGTACCAAGATAAAACCCCCAAGTCCTGACAATACACAAAATAGTCTATAGAAAAAAAAACGTAGCATTCCATCAAGACAATTTAGAATCATTATTTAACAAAATGTGATCAATATCAAGAATGGGTACAAGATAAACTAAAAAAACTAATGGAATCAATGATCAAATATGGGAATAGAATGATACACATACACCATCAGGAAAACGCCATCAACATGGACAATAAGGTGTGCCAACACAACATATAATCAAGGGGAAAAGAGTATACAAGTTTCTTAATTGGGATGGAACTTCGTACCTCAAGGTTTTCAGTGTCAGAAACTAGTTTTTTCATGGGATCTTTACTAGAATGATATATGTGTATAATTTGTTTCAAATATCTTTCCAAGTATTCCTTAAATAGATTCCAAATACTTTATTTCCATAGGAAATAAAAGCACTCTGTGTGATTCATGTTCCTATTTCCTAGATAATTTCCAAATTATTAACTTAATCCTTAGGATGTGCATGGAATTCTTCAGAAAATAATAATTATAAAACCATATGTGATAGTATCACAACTCAATAGAATAATATGAGATACACATGAGGAAATTCATAAATATTATTCTTTTATAATTCTATATTTCAACCATTTTATAATTCTTTAAATTTTTTCGATAAGCCTATGATGAAATAAAATAAAAAAAATTGAAAGAAGGATAGTGGGATAATTTATCACTATAAAACTAAACCACTCAAAAAAATATGATATTTGGATGTTTTTACCCCAAAAAACTAAAATAAGAACCTGGTTTGATTAGATCGAACTACACAGAACTTTAGATTAGGAGCATTGTACTTCTTGGGCTTAAGGGTAATACCAAAATGAATGGAAGTAAGGTTTATATATTTTTAGGAAGGTCAATAATATATTGAATTACATCAATCAAAACAAAAATATAAATTTGTATTTGATTTTTATTTTTAATCATTTATTAATTTTGGATAATTCAAAACCTTCAAAATAAGACTTATGAACATAAAGTGTCAAACGAATAAATTTCAAGGATTGTGTTCCTTTAAAACCATGAATCCACCTTATATGTTTGAGATGCACAAAGATAAATGAAAATAGGGTTAAAAACACTTTCTCAAAAAAGGGTACTGCATAAGGGTATCATTTTTTTTCTCTTACGCAGCTCGTTGGTTTCCCATGAGTGTATGAGGTAACCCACACAAAACCTTTGAAAACTCAGATTAACTCTTACAAAATCTATTCACACTATTTCAAGACTAGGTTTTACACTTATCCACCCCTTGGAATTTCTACATTACCTTTATACAATGTTATATAAAGCATTTGGAGTTCTTTTTAAACACAGTTCAACCCTTATGCATCATATAGGAACATCATACTACCATTACACATCATCTTATTACCCTTAAATAACACCTAAAAATTTATGGTTTCTATTATTGTAATACCCAGAGTTTTTAGGAACCTTTCATTTTTTGAATAAATTAAATTTCTTTCATGTATTATGTTATATTATACACCAATTTAAGTTAGTGTTACATGCAACACCGGCTTAGCTTCTTTACAAGAAACACAAAGTTTCTACAAAAAATCATTTTATTATTACACTGGTTTAAAAGAGACGATTATAACCTCATCATAAGAATATATGGTAAAAATGGGACTAACTAAAATATTAAATTATGGTTTAAACATAATTCTTTTACTTATTAATTATAAACGAAGGTAAAACCCTTTTTAAAATAAAAGGAAATATTTTTTCAAAAAACATATTTTAATGGGAACAACTGTGTTTTATACCTACAAATAAACAAATAAATATTGTTGGATTATATTAATAATATATACATATTATTCAATATAACTTTTAACATTCATGTCATTTGTTTTATAGACATTATATAAGAACAAATTTAACTTTATGTATAAAAAGAAGTATTTTTCTAAAATAACGGTTTGTTCACATTTTAGTGATTTACTTGTTTAAAACATAGTTGTTGAAACTTTTATAAAATTTATTTAACAAAAAATTATTATTATTTTAAAGCGGTATATCAAAATTTACTTAGGGTGAACATTTGGTATTTTTCTGAGAAGTTTCATGTTTTGATGAATAGTGGAAAATACTAAATTTTAATTCAAAACTAATTTTAATTATAACTTATTTATATAGTTAAATTATGTTTTAAATTAATTTTAAATTATTATTAAGTCAATTTTTATCATTTAAACCAATTTATGTCATTGGAATCAATTTTACAAAGAATTTGGATGTAAAAACACTTCTATTTTTAAATGTTTCACTTTAAAAACTCGTTGTTTCGTTCCATCTATAGAATTAATTTCTAATTAATATTTCAAAATTAAGAAAATTGAATTAGGAAAAATGGATATAATATTTTTAAAAATAAATTAAAATTTTATTTAATATTACACTTTTATTTTTGGAGAATATGAATATTAACTTTAGAAATTTTTATTACTACGATTAATGGTATATCAGGTAAATTTAGGGTGAAAATAATATTATAAATATTATAAAACTACCCTAACCCTTGAAAAAATATTAATAGACGAATTTAATTATATACTTAACATATAAGGTTAAAACTAAATTATTCAATGGACACTTTTCTATGATAATGACTTGAATATTATTAAAATCAATGAGAAAGACAACACGTCACACTTTTACTTCTAATAAATATAAAATTTTTAATATGTGCCTAAAAAGAATAATTTAGAGAAAATGGATATTATTATTAAATATAATAGTATTATATACATCATGGAATTTTATTTTATTTTATTGTTTAAAAAATAATTATAGTAAATAATTACACAATGATGATGAATAAATTATTCAGTTAATGAAATAAGTAATTTTATAATATTATAATTATTAAAATAAATATAATTGGAATTAATTAAGTTGATAAAATAATTTTATATGTTAATATGACAAATAAGGATTTTATTAAACAACTGTTTACATGTTATCTTTCTATATTGATTATCTTAAGGTCAATGTAATGAATGATGTCAAAATTGACACTAATGATATTTTATGAAAGCAATATTTTATTAAATTAGTTAAAATTAATAAATAAGTAAAATTGGATTATATATGGTCTAAAATTTCTTCAGTTTTACATTTATGGTCCAATTTAAACTTTATATGAAAAAATTACATCCTCTAAAAAATAAAAAAATTTGTCACCATTGTTAAAATTAAAATGGCTTAACTAAGAGTTAATGAAAAAGATAAGGTCTAAAATTAACCCACTACATGTCAAAAATATATTATTTCATGATATTATAACCTTATAATATCTTATATTACAATAAGTTTCTTTTTTGAGGTATTTTTATTGATATTAAATTTATTATAAATTTATGTTTAGAGAAATTTCAAAAGTGCCCCTCCCCTCTCTTATAAAAGGACACATCTCTTTATCTTTTTCTCACGCATCAGTTTTTCCCCAAAAAAACTATCCTAATCTCCTAAAAACAACCCTCCCTTCATCCTAGATTCCTTAATATATTCATAAATCCTACCAAATCAGTCATTTTGTGAAAATCAAAAAATGATACCCAAAGAAGAAGTAAAGTTCGTCAACAAACATTAATCTTTATTTCATCCATAAACCCATAAAATTATATTTATTTAATGTTTAAATAATAAGATAAGTTTCCTAAATAATATTAAATGTTTTTATATTTAGGGATATACCTGAAATTACACACACTTCCATAAAATTGTTAACGAACTTACCGCTCTTGTGTACAGAGAACTACCGCCTAATGAAAAAATGTTGCTCGTTTTTTATTTACCACCTATCATGATTTAGAATTATGATGGAAACTCAATTTTTATATGATATATATGCTATTTATGATTTATTTATAATTATATAAATTTTATATAAAACATACTTTCATTCTTTTTAGTTTGTGGAAATACAGTAACTTCATTTGTGGACGTGTGGACTATAGTCTCCTCATTCGTACGTACGACCTTCCATCTCCATGAACGGTGTATTTAATTTTCTATTCATATATTTTCTTGATAAACATAAATAAATTTATATCATGGTTATAATTATGGAGATAATATAATCATAATAAAATTATTATTTCCAAGAATTAAATGGTAAAAAATGTGTGATAGACAAAGAGGTTATTACCTAAAACATAACTTAAAATTGGAATTGTAAATAATAGGGTAATATACGGTCGTATATGGAATTATATAAATAAATATGGTTCTATAATCTATTTATAATGAACTTATATTTATTATATAGTATTTTCTCTGGAGTACGATGAGATTCAATACATAAGTTAACAGACTTATGTCTCACATTTATTTCTATGGGACACATGCCTTATATACTACTTATTTCTTCTACATGGTGAATATACTAACCATCAAAGGATCTTATAATCTGTATCTTTAATATTATTATATTTTAATATCCATATATTTTTCTTTATTTCAAGGGGAATTTCATTCTATTGATTGTAAAATATTGAGTAGTTATTTCATAATCTTATTAATATTTAGGATTGTTTAATTTTAAGTATCTGTTTGGGAATATTTATCTTCCATGACCATATTTTCTATAAATGTTTTCAAAATCGTTTTTACTATTATCCTCTGTAATTATAAAGTCATTTTTAACCAATTTTTTAATTTTTACTGAATTGTTTTAAAGGAGTCTATTTTTCATTTTACAAATGAGGTACATTATGACTTTTTCAGAAAAAGTATGAAAGAAATGTGTTTTTTTAACTTATACAGCAAGAATATATTTTTCTACATTCATGAAACCTCAATAATTTCAATCTTATATTACAACATTACAAGATTATTTTTAAATACAAGTTTTTATTTTAAAATTGTGCTGCATTTTAAGAAAATAAAGTGTCTTCAAAGTAGAAAGGATATTTTTCTCAAGAATTATTTTCAAGTGATCTATTGGAAATATTTTCTATCTAATATAATATAATAAGATTTTACTTATATTTTAATGTAGATATTATTCAATTCTACCATTATTGTTCTTTATAATAAAGATTTGTGTTTAAGATTTAATTGTATTTATAAAATCTATATCTTTTCTATGGGTTATATTATGATTAAATGAAGTTTTAAAAACCCATTTCATTCCATGGATTCTAATATGTTGAAAGATTTATGTTCTTGTGGAACACATAGGTATGGTTTTTATTTAGTAAAAAGTGGAACCTATATGACCCTCCAATGCATTGGGTAAATATGGATAACTAATGAGGTATATATCTTATCTGTGAACCTGATTTGAGGTTCAAAATTCTATGTGAGGACCAGGTTTTCATTCCCATAATTTTATGTGTGGACTTGGTTTTCTTGCCCATGTTTTTAGGAAAGGGCCCGATTTCATATCCTCAATTTAATGAGTCAAACTATTAATTTTTATACATGTTCACAATGTTACAAGTTTATTTGTATTTCACAATTTCATGGCTTACGTCAGTGTTATGATCCCATGGCTTGTGTTCTTCAATTTCCTTTTTATTCATGTCTTATGAACTATCAATATTTATGTAATGATTCATGTTTATGATCATTGATATTTAGGATATGATCTTCAAACATTATGATCATGTCCTCATACCATTTATTCTCATGTTTATGAATACATATTTCCCTTTTTTACAATTTCTGAGAATCTGAGGTTATCTTTTCCTATGATTCCATTCCTCATGTTGTAAAGAAAGGTTTTAAATATGAGTACTAAAGGGAATGATCCTAATGGGAGATGTTAAATATCTTTAAAAAATTTAGAATAAGTTTTTTCATTTTTCTAAAAAAACTAGACTATTATGGTCCTCAAGAATGTTTTTTGTAATGTAATGACTGTTAATCTAAAAACATGTAATATCCATGTTTGAAAATCCTGGTTTGTAATATTTAGTATCATGGAAAAGGTTTAGACAATCCTTGGGAACTCGGATTAGGAAAGATTAGTGATATTACTATGGATATTTTTAAGGATATGTCTAGGGACATTTCTAATAATATTCCTAAAGTGTCATAGATTTAAAAGTAAGTGTGCTGACTTAGGAATCCAACATCTAATTTTTCATGATTATGCGGTTTTTTCTATGATAATTTTTTCTCACACTATTCTTTTTGTTCTTAGCCAATAGTGGGAGCTATAATGAATTGGGTCAACATTGAATATTCCTTATGTGGAAGGTATGGGAATTATTCAAATTTATGTCTTGAGTTGAAATATCTTGAATAGAATCATGAAGTTAGTATGAGAATTTGTTATACTATTGAGGATAAAGAGACCTCAGAAGAAAAGTGAAGTTAATGGGTTGCTCTAACAGTGTTATTTACATTAAAAATAAGAAGTATGATTATATTGAGGTTGGGGAACCTTATAGTATGATTCATATTTCATATTTTAGGAAAGAATAAAATGGTGAAGCTTGAGTAATGATTTAAGAATAAATTTGGTTGATTGAACTATATATGTTTTTATATTAGATGATTATGTCATACGAATCATGAAATATATAAGTATTTTCAGAATAATTTTTTCATTAAATATCGAAAATGACATGTGTAATGTTGATAGAGATATTAAAAATTGTTTTATTGGAAAGGTTATATTCCTAGGAAACACAATAATAAGGAAAATGTAACAGTTAATACATTCCTAATGTTGGGATAACATTATTTGGTTAAGATATGTTTGATATCAATAAGTAAATTGGATATTACTAATTACCTTGGAACTGATGAAGGATTTGTTTAAAAAAGTGGTTCATGCTATCCTATATAGAGTTTATAAAATTTTTGGACTTATGGAATATATCCAATAATATTTTTAATAAGAAAGAATGAATATTTTCAATAAGGATTTCTGGTAGTTATCATTTTTCAAGAGAATACATAATGAATGTATTCACATGTCTAGTATGTGACAAATAAGAGATAATTTATGATATACATGGGATCAATGATAAGAAGTTTTTGATAAATTTAGTGACCTTATTTATAAATTTTTGGACTTTCCTCCTTTTTAAGGGTTATAAGGTTAACCATTTAAGGAATGGTTTATTTTAAACATCAGATGAGATTTTGGAGATTAAATTATAATCTCTCAAAATAAGGATTTATATGTATTGGTTAACCTTTTCTAACCTATTTGTTGTTATAAAAAAATATGGAGTGACCTATCATTATATTTTTGGATCTAATGATCTTCCAATGCTTTAGGAATGAAAAATTAACCTTCATTTATTTGAATAATATATGAAGTTGAAATTGCTCAAGGCACAAAAAAGGTTGAGGTTGTCCTAAAATAAAGTTAGTATAACTTTTCAAGAAAAATTTTAAATATTATTAAAAATGGAATTGAAATAAAATGTTTTCCTCGTATTATAATTTTTTATGATGTCAATGACCTTTTTCAAGCCTATTTGGGTTATGGATTTTTTATTAGCAACGTTCTCTTAACCATGTTCTCTATCACTCTCTATCTGAACTTGATAGTTTTATATGTCTTCTATGTCCATGTTTTCACCTTCCACAAATGTTATCCTATTTAGTAACCAATTTATGCGTTATATTGGGTAAAATTTGTGTTTCTAACTTTTAAAAAAAATAGGTTTTAGTATTCATTTTTACGATGTGGGTTTCTATGAAAGGAACTTTCAAGTATTAAACCTTTGATAAACCAGAAGAATTTTGAGGGAAAACATCATTTTAAGAGAGGTACAATGTAACAAACTATGTTTTTATGATTCTTTACTTTTTATGAATAATTTAAATTTCTATTATGTCTCGTGTTATACTGTAAACCAAGTTAAAAATTCTCTACATGCAACACCACCATAGCTTGCTTTACACGAAATAATTAGTTTATATAAAATATCATTGTATTATTGTACTTATTTAAAATAAACAATTATTACCTCACCATTAGAATTGAAGGTACGAATATTATTAACTAAATTATGAAACTATGGTTTACACATAATTCTTTGAAAAATTAATTATAAATTAAGGTAATATAATATTTAAAATAAAAGTAAATGGTTGTCTAGAAAATTATTTAAATGGGAAAAGGTGTGTTTTATACCAATAAATAAACAAATAAATATTATTGGTTTATATTAATTAAATATATATATATATATATTCAATCTAAATTTTAACATTCATATTATGTGTTTTATAGACATGATATTAGAACAAATCAAATTTTACACAAAAAATAAGTATTTTTCTAGAATGGTAGTTCTTCCACCTTTTTATGTTGAATTTGTTTAAAATATAGTTATTGAAACTTTTATAAATTATATTTTACAAAATAAACTTCTTATATTAAAGGGGGATATGGAAATTTACTTTTGGTGAACTTTTTGAATTTTTCTAAGAAGTTTCATATTTTGATGAAGAGTGGAATAGACATACTTTTAATTCAAAATAACTTTTTCATATAAGTTATTGATATGGTTTAATTATGTTTTGAATAAATTTTAAAGTCTAATTATATCAATTTTTAATAATTTCATCCAATGTAGGTCACTGTAATCAAATTCTTATTCAATTTGGATATAAAAACACTTCAATCTTTTGAACGTTTTCAATTTAAAAACTTGTTGTTTCATTTAATATATGGGATTAATTTTTAATTAATTTCAAAAAATTATGTGAATTGAAATTGTAAAAATGGATTCCATATTTTGGAATAATAATGTAAAATTTTATTAAATAGGTTCATTTTATTTTTTGGACAATATTAATAGTTACTTTAGTAATTTTTATTACTAGGGTTAAGTGTAAATCAGTTAAATTTTGGGTAAAAATAAAATTATAAATAATAGAAAACCACTGATAACATTCCAAAATATGAATGGATGAACTTAATTTGACCCTCAACACATAAGTCTCTAAATTGTATAATTTAATGGACACTTGGAAAATATTAAAATCAAAAGAGTGACAAAATGTCACTCTATTACTTTTAATAAGTATAATATTTTTAATATGTGGTTAAATAGAATATATACTTGAATAAGTATATTATTGTAAAATATAAGAGGTTTAAATATATCATTAATTTTTATTTTTTATTAAATAAATAAATTTAAAATATAATTACACAATAATGATGTAGTAATTATTCAATTAATGTACTAATCAATTAAATTTTATTATAAATAGTAAAATAAAAATAGTTTTAATTAATTATGGTTATACATAAATTTTATTGGTTAATATGACATAATATGAGTATACTAAATAATTATATTTAAATATATCTTGTTGGATTGATTTTCTTAAAGTCAATGTAATGAATCATGTCAAAATTGACAGTATTAATATACTAAAAAAATATTTTATTAAATTAATTTAAAATAATAAAAATAATAAATAAGGATAGGGGGATTATATATGGTATAAAATTTCTTATTCTGTCATTTCGTGGTTCAATTTTTACTTTATATCAAAAAATTTGTTCCTTTTAATTTTAAATACTTTATTATAATAAATAAAATTTAAATGGATTAATTAAGGGTTTATCAAATGATAAGGTTAAAAATGGAACCAAAACAATGCTAAAATATATGTATTGATGAGATTAAAATATTATAAAATCTAATTTTCTAATATAATAAATTTTTGAGGTATTTTTATTGATATTGAATTTATTATAAATTAATATTTTATGAAATTCAAAAAGTGCCCCTCCCCTCTCTTGTAAAGGATACCTCTACTTTTATACTCTTCACACTTCATATCCTAGTTGGTTTAGAATATATATATATATATCCCCCCAAAATTCTTCCATTCATCCTATAAGACTTACTTTACACCTAAATCTAACCAATGGAGTCCTTTCTTGAAAATCAAAAGGACATGTCCTAAGAAGGTGTAATGTTCATAAACGAATATTGTTGTTTTCTTTTTTCCTTAAACAATTTACATTAATTTTATTTAATTTTTATATATTAAACTAATTATCCTAAATATACTTATATTTTATTATATTATGTTTTGTTCCTACACTCACACACACTTCTATCAAATCGGTAACAAACTTAGTGTTCTTGTGAACTACGAACTACCGCCTCAGAAAAAGACGTTGTTCATTTTTCCTTTACCACCTCACATGGTTAAGAATTATGATATACACACTTTTTTAATATGATATAAATGTTATTATTATGTGTTTATAATTATTTAAATACTATATAAATCATCCCTTCATGCTTTCAATTTTGTGGAAATATGATAACTTCATTTGTCGGCGTGTGGAATACCATTTCACTAAAGAAATGTGACTCATTCACACGTTACATGGAATGTATTAAGGATAGGTTTAGTGAAATTTTATGATATATATTAATTAATTATTAAATTTTATTGATATTATATATATATATATATATATTAAATTTACATTCTTTCTTTCAAAATGACATGAAATGGAAGAAACGTCCATGTGTACGTACAACCTACCATCTCCATGAATAGTGTATTTAATTTTCAATCTCAATATTTTTTAGATAACCATAAATAAATTTTTATCATGGTTATCATTATATATATAATGAAATAAATATATATGTATGAGTTCTATGAATGAAATATCAAAACATATACTAGAAACAAAGCAGTTGTTGCCCGATACATAACATAAACATGGAATTATCAATAATAAGGTAATGTAAAGTCATAAGTAATTCATAAACAGTATTATATATTAATATATTTATTTAATAGATGTAAAATAAATTTATATTTTTATACATGATTTTCTCATCAGTATGATGAGAGTCAAGACAAAAGGTAGGGGATTTATGTCTCACTTTTATTTTTGTGGGACACATTCCTTATACACTACTTATTTCTCCTACAATGTGTATATATTTCCCATGAATGTATTTTATGAGTCTTATCCAGTTTGTTATATTTTTATAATATCCATATAATTTTCTTTATTTCATGGGGAATATGATTCTACTGATTATAAAATGACAAAAATTTATTTTGAAACCTCATTAATATTCGTGATTGTTTCGTTTTAAGTCTCCATTGGAAAATATATATCTTCAACAACCATATATTCTATATATATTTTAAAAAAATTAATTTTATTCTATGAATGTTTAAATTCATTTTTACCCATTTTTTTATTTTTAATAAATTATTTTAATGGTATATTGTTTTTCATTTTCCAAATGAGGTACTATATGACTTTTACAGAAAAAGTATCAAAGGAAGGTGTTTTTTAAGTTATATGGAATGAATAGATTTGTTAAATTTCATGAAACATTATTGTTTTGAATATTACATTCAATATTAAAAGTTTATTTTCTAATAAAATGTTTTTTTAAATTGTGTAACATATTAAGAAGAAAAAAAATTTCAAAGCAGAAAGGAAAATTTCGTCAAGAATTATTTCCGTGTGATATCCCAAAATTATTTTCCATCTAACAAAACATTATTTCAAGTTACTTATTTTTTAGTTGTGATATCATTAAATTTTAACATTATAATTCTTTATATGAGTTGATTATGTTTATGATTGAATTATATTTATAAAACCTATTTCTTTTCCATAGGTTATGTTATGATTTAATGATGTTTATGAAACCCATTTCATTCCATGGGTTCTAATTATTTTGAATGATTTATGTTATTGTGTAGAACATATGTATGGTTTTCAATATTTTCTATGTGTAACCAATATCTCCCTCCAATTCATGGGGTAAATATGGATAACTCATGAGGTGTATATGTTATGCATGAACCTGATTTCATGTTCATAATTCTATGTGTGGTCAAAGTTTTAATGTCCATAATTTTATGTGTTGGATCGGTTTTCTTATGCATATGTTTATGAAACGGCCTTATTTAATTTCCTTGGTTTAATTAGTTAAAATGTTAAAATTTATACATGTTCAAAAAGTTACAAGTTTATGTGTATGACAAAATTTCTTGTCTTATGTCAATGTTGTGATCTCGTGGATTTTTTTCTTTGATTCCCTTATGATTCATGCCTTATGAACTACCAATACTTATTCTATGATTCATGGTTGTGATCTTTGATGTGTAGGGTACGATCTTTTAACATTATTATCATGTACTCATACCCTTTATGCTCATCTTTATTCTTACATATGTCCCTTTCTTACCCTTACACAACAACTGACCTCACCCTTTTCTATATTTATATTCCATAGGTTATAAATAAATGTTTTAAGTTGAAGTTTTAATCCAAAAGCATTTATTTATGTCAAATTCTCTAAGTAAAATAATTAAAATTAAAAATATCTTATAAATTATGATATGTTAGTGGGGTATGCCTATATAATTAATTATAGAACATCTCTTTAGGTTCTAAAGAAGAATATTAAAATATCACTTCAGGAATAAAACCAATCCAGATCAATTGATGCATAAGGGATAGATAATTCAATGAAATGAGAGATAAAATTGGATAATGAAGTCAAGTAATTACCTTGATATACCTATGTAATCATTTTACATTTACTAAATCAAATTAATATAGAAGGAAATGATGAATTTCTGAATTCCTATAATTTTAAGGGAATCGATTGCATTAATAAAAAAATAGAATGATTAGATTAATGTATATTTTTAGGATTAAATGTATTTAACAATAATTTCATCACAACCAAAATGAATGAAATTCATAACCAACATGTTGGGGAAATGAATCTTAATTGGGTATGCCTCAAGGAAAGAAGTTTCTACTCGGGATAGAGAGAGGAATTCATGAGTTGGAATAATAATGTGTTCTTAAAATAATTTTATATATAGCCATTGTTTTTTTAGAAACAACCATTAAATAATAACAAGAAAATTTAGTGATAATTTCATACATTATCAATAAAAAATTGTTGTTATTTATTATAATTGTTGTATTCAACTAGGCCAGAAGATCAATTATGTGTAGCCTTTTTCATTATACAGATTTGAGTAATGGATTTTATATAGTGGAATGTGAATCATAGTTGACCAGAAGTAGTTTTGTTGTAAGAATATACATATTTACTTGGGAATCAGTTGATTCCCTAGGTGATAAGGGAAAAAATTAATGTGGTTATAGGTCCTCATATAAATATTATATAATATATTGATCTTGTGGTTCAATTTTTTTCTTTCTCTTTTGAGTTTTTTGACCTCTTATTCGATAAAGACTTGTATACATGAAATTTCGAGTCATCCTTTAGGGTCACAATTCAAAGGAAGGTGGTGAGTTATTTTTTAAATTATTTTTTGAATGTGTGGGATTGTGTAAAGGTGATCAATACTATTTTACTCCATGCTGCTAATAAAGATATATATTGTGTGTCATTTTTTCCATAATGATTTTATAATGCATAGAGAGTTGAGATATTCTAGAAATAAAGCATGAATCCAAGACTAGGGCTTGAGTAACTCAAGGTTGACCATGTCTGGTGGTAGAGTTTGTGACCCTTATAACACAATTGGAAACCAGTATTACAAGTACCCAACATTTCTTTTAGTTCCAAGGTTTAGGAATACTTATAGATTTCTTTAGTAAAGAAATTATTTTTGAGTGGGTATTCGGACTGTATAAATAGAGTTTATTTTCATATATTTTGGGTGTTTTTGTTTTTATTTAGTGGCCTTACACATTTTTTCAACAGTTTTTTGTATGATCTTTATAATTTTTTTATAAAATAGTTTTTTATATCTTCAATATATATCACCTAATGTGGTTTTCAAAATCAGAAATTATTTTTTTTAATGAAATAAAAAGTTTCATCCCAGATTATAATAGAGGAATCAGTGTTATTTAGATTGTATGAAGAGTTTTAAAATAATAAATTGTCAATATGAATTGTTTTAAAAACATAATTTCACAAAATTGATCAAATATTGTGAAATGTGTAAGAGTTAGCAAGGTAGGTTGAGTTTGGGTTGTTTTTTTTAAATATGAATTTCCTTATTCTAAGTCATGTTTGGACTTTTATGGAATAAATTTAAGAGGTATCTCGCTTATTATTAGGTTTTTTGGTTTTCCTTGTTATTGATTATTATTTCCACAATAAGATTGCTTATTTGAGTTTTTGAGAGAAATGATTATATTTCTCCATTATTGTATTATCCCTCTCAAGTAGATATTTGTCTGATCAACTGTAAAGTTACATTTGGAGTTTAAATAATAGTTTCATCAAATAGAATAGGATTTTTGGGAGGTAGCTTCCTTGATAGAAATTTTTTAGGACGTTATTTTCCTTGGATCATGTTGATG
Organism: Viscum album; assembly: GCA_963277665.1. NCBI lineage: Eukaryota > Viridiplantae > Streptophyta > Magnoliopsida > Santalales > Viscaceae > Viscum > Viscum album. The sequence continues at coordinate 125,360,533 of OY728128.1, forward strand.
ATGGAATTATTAATTCAATGCTTTATAACATAGAATGAAATTCCACCATTTTATTTTTTTATAGGTATGGTGGTTTTGTGGAATTTACGTGGGAATTAGTGTAACGGATAACACCCTTATAATCTAGAGATTTTTTATCATTGTTACACTATAATGATTAAGATGATTGATTTTAGGAAAAATTGGTTTAGATGGTTTTTATAGATGTTTTATTTTATGTTGATTAGTTCTATTATTTAATTTTATCTAATTTATAGAATTATTTATATTTTAAAAGTATCTTCTAGGGGTAGTGTTTAGGTTTGATGTTTTCTATTTCAATATTTTTTTTTCTCAAGAATAATAGTAATTTGTTTGGTAACTAATGGAATGAATAAGACATCTCCAGCCCATTACATATTATATTTTTGGATTTGGTGGTGTTAAGATAATGTTTGATGATGTAATATATAGCTCACGAAAAAACCAACAAGAAGGACCACAATCCACACCAACACAATATGTAATCAATGTGACATGATTATATAGGGGTATAAAATGGTAAGGAACATCTTATCTCAAGGTTATTAACATAAATATCAAGTTCTTTTGAGAAATTTGAAGCCTTGGCCAAAAAGGACAAATCACATTGATTTAAAAAAAGAAACGGCACCAAAGTCTAAAATAGGGAGTTTTTTACAATATTTTTCAAATAAAGGATGAAAATATGTAGCAAGGTTGTCTGACCAAATAATTTCAGTGTTGAATCCATTGTTTTAAATCCCATATTCCACCAAATTTTCTTTATGAAAAGGATTGGTGATAATTTTATTGATCCCCAAAAGTTATTGAAGGTTTTCTTTCCATCGGGTTGTAAGAGTCCATTAAAGGTGATCTACACCATTCTAGATCTCTTTCATAGTGGTTATTGAATCACAGTCAATCAATATGTTGGTCTAACCTTTTTTCCTCTTAAAAATAACTATAGTTATAACACTAAACATTTTATCTTCTAATGAAAAATAAATACTATATGTACCATAAATAAAATTGAGGATCTGCCCATAATTGTCCTGAAACACCTCTGCAACTTGAGGGACCCATTTTTACTTTTGAAGAACCATCTACATTAAATTTTATAAACCAATGGATATGGGATTTCAAGAATACTTCAAAGATACCGATAGGTTAGTTGTATTTTCCAGTGATTCCTAGATGATGGAGGACAGAAAAATCATTAATAGAGTTATGGAAATATTCCAACTGAATTGAACCATCCTCTTTGACCATAGAATGTATCTTCACTTTCGATACATGGAGGATAAATGTATTATTATGATAAAATAAAAAAAATTTATATCATATAAATTCATGTGAGGTAGTTTATACACTAGTGTAATGAAAAGGTTCTTGATTTTTGGGGAAGTACCAGAAACAGTACCACACTGAATATGTGGCTAGATGGAGGCCATTTCCGACCACCTATAATCAGAAATGTCATATACGTGTTTATATAAATCATTGGAAATATAAAAGTACAAAAATAGATGGTCAGTATCCACTCTGTTATGGATTCATAAATGATATTTGGAACATAATTGAATTATAATGTTATAATAGTCTATCACTCTAAAATAATACAAGACAAATATCTGGTAATTCATTATAATTATTTTTAAATCCTTGATTTATAATATTTAAGAATTATTTTTAATTTTTACATAAGATTATGAAGAACTAGATTTAAAAATTACACATAAATGGATAATTGGAAAGTTTAACCACTTAAAATGGAAGCACTCAAGAACAAAGGAGAAAGAGGGTTTACCTCTCCTAAAAACCAAAATAAGAACCTAGATTGATCATATAAGGATTGAAAGATCATTGTTTTAGAAATCATGGATATCCCAAACCCAAGAGAGGATAAAAAATGAAAGGATACTTGTTTGGATATTTTTAAGAAGGAAAAAATGTGTACTAGTTCACCACATTAAAAACCAAAAGTTAATTTCATTACATAATTTTTGACTTTAATTTTTTATTAATTAGAGATCATTCAAAACCTTCGAAGTAGGAGTTAAAATTATAAATTGACTAAAAAAATTACTTCCAATTATTATCGACCATTAAAATCAAGAAACCAATTTATTTGATCTAGTTGGACATGAAACAATTAATAGGAGGGATAAAAGTCATGTTCTCACCAAAAACGGTATTCCATATGTGTAACATAGTTTTACCGTATGCATTTCATCTAATTCATGCGAGGGTACCAGGTTTCCCTTATATAACCATCGAAAACTTGGAGTCACCCTTTTACAACCTAATCACACCCTTAAGCAATAAGGTTTCACCATTACCAAACCCTAAGATATTCCAACTTACCTAATTATATAGTGTAAAAGTTATGACTTTACACTCTTTGTAAACCCAAAGCTACCCTTACACATTTTATAGGAACTTTATCATAAACTTACATAGTGGTTGTATACCCTTATGTAACCCCTATATTTTTCATATTTTCCTTTATAAAACTCCCAAAAATATACCTATATAAAGTATTTAGGTCTCTACCTTTATTTATAACCCATTCCATATGTGAGGATATAAATTTTATTGAGGTTTTATTTTTTTAAAATTAAAATGTATTTAACTTATATTAAAAAATTTGAGGATTAGAATATTTTTAAATCAATATTGTTATAGTTATACCCATCTAATTACCTCTCATCATTTATAAATATTTAAAGGAAACTAATCTTGAACATCATATTCTCAAACCCACATTTCCTCCTTGGTACATCAAATTCTCCATAAGACTCAAATAAGTTTAGCTTTCTACCCTCATAATTACTTCTCACTTTGTTATAAAATGTACTTATGGTATAACTCAAATCATGTGTCAAACACTATCTCAATATCCTAGAAATAGATTATAGATGTATAAGGTGGTATGTACATCCATATTTGAGACACATGAAACACATAATGTATACCATGGTAGTAAGCAGTATGATCTTGATGATATGCCATTGGTTCAATCTTCTTAATGATATTTAAGGGTATAACATAACACTGAATTTGCTTCCCTTTCATTCATAATTGTTTTTGGATAACTAAGGAGTTTCTCTACAAAAATCTTGGTTTCCTAAAAAAACAAAAATTGTTTCCACATGTAGTTGATTTAAAACTACTACCTAATTTGATCAATGATTAAACTCTTTAGAATTGGCCTCTCAGAGGTATCATATACATTACTAGGCCCCAAAATTACTATCTCTATCACATCCAGCCACCAATGTGGTATATGCAATGGCCATCCATAAAAATCATCATAAGGTATCATTTGAATTCAATGTTGATAAGCAATGTTGTATGTGAACTCCACCACGGATATGTTATCATCCAAATCTCTACATAAATCCATAAAATGATCCCAAAGAATATACAATAGTATATAAATTTCTACTCTAACTATCCATTTATCTGATGATGGTATGAAGTGATCAATATATGTTGGGTCGCAAAGGTATTCTTCATTCCCTTCCAAAATCATGATGTTAAACATACATCTATATCAGATAAAATATTAAAGAAAACACTACGAAATCAGATTATCTCATGGAAATAAATCTTTCTTGGATCATCTATATAGTGAGTCTCACATATTGTCAATAAATGAGAAACTTTTTTATCCTTTCAACAATGACCCAAATAAAATATTATATCCTTGGGGTCCTAGTTAACAACAGCACAAAGTCCATCAATATATCCTCCCACTTCCACATGGAAACTAGAAGTAGCCAGAGTAAACCACTGGGATAGTGGTGCTCGATAATTATCCTCTGGGAGGTAAGGCTTTTGTAAATGAATCTGGAAATGTCACTCTTAATCAATGGATACTAGGAATATTACCTAAATTCATGGTAAATACTTTTCGCTCTAGCATGAACCAGCCACACGAATGCAACGGAGTCCCTCATCAGCCCTTCCATGATGAAATTTGGGACTAAAACCAATAAAATTTCTATGATCACATGATCTCCAATAAATGACCACCTCATTATCATACCACCAACTTCTATCTATTCTAGTATCACAGAAAACTCTACGTTAGTTTCCTATCCAGCATTTACTTGGTCTACAAAGGAAAATGTTACCACCAAAGGAGCAAAATTCATTGATCCCTTGTTTTTGGAAGCATCCATACACCTATCATCCAACTATATCATCAGGTTCCACTATTATTATGAAATATTTACTCAAATATCATGGGATACCTACAAATTTTGACTAAGGTCATCTACAATGAGAATACCCTTACTTTAGAATAGGTCATCTCAAAGTCAAACATCTATAAATACCATATTTAACACAACTTCCACAATTGAGGCCCCACTATGTGAATATATATTGAAGGGTATTGTGGTCTATGTTGATAATAGAACTCTATCAATAGAGATAGTTTACCAACCACTTTAATTTATAGTCCACATATTCGAGCTCTAAATCAAGGCTAGTATAATTCTAAACAAGGGGTCACACCTGGCATGACACATAAGCTACTACACACTCTATCTAAGTTGTTACCTCTCTAAAACAATACTAATTCTTTATAATATACAACATATCTAGTCCTAGGAACAAGAATAATTACAAAAATAGTTGTATTTAACCATTACAATATCTCAAGAAATGCCTCTTCACACAATTACAACCAACAAATTCTCACCCCATCCATCGTCAGCTCTATCATGGTTGTTGATAAATGGGAGAATTCCAATATTAAACATTGATAGTGTCTCACTAAACCTAGAATTTTAATGATTTTGAAAACATTTCTGTGAAATTTTGTAGACATCCCTACCTCAAATTTCCTAGACTCTGAAGTTATACTAGTCTCAAACACCACATTCCCAATAAAGTTCATGCCATGAATCAAAAATTTACTCTTTAACAGCTCAATATAAAGCTGATATTCTCTAAACACACAAAAAACTATCTCGAGATGCTTATAATTATTCCCTAGGGTCGGTGGGTAGATGAGTATGTCCTCAGAGATCATCATGAATAACAAGTCATTATTTAGGTGAAATAACTTGTTCATGAGATCCATTAACCCTTTTGGGAAATTTTTTAGTTGAAATTAAATCACAAAGTACTCGTATAGACCATACATACTATAAAATTTTATAACTAGGAATAATTCCTCTAAAACCTACAAATGGTGATAACCCAATCGAAGAACAATCATGGAGGACAACTAGGATCTATATAACTTATCAAAGAGTTTATTGATCCTGGGAAAATGACATGTATTCTTTAATATCAAATGCCTCATATTCTAGTAATATATGCAGAGTCAAATACTAACATTCACCTTCTTGGTGAAAAACACAGGTGAACCCCATGATGATGTACTCAACCTAATATAACCCTTCTTCATTAAGTCCTTAAGTTTAACATTGATCTCCTTCAACTTAGCTAACATCATATGATAAGGTGTTATCAAAATGGGCTTTGCACCTATCAATATTTCAATGTAAAACTGAACTCCTAAATCTAGGGGAATTCATGTGAAATAATCCAGGAAGAAGAATTGATAGAGATGTATAGCTAGAGGAAAAAATAACGGTCCTACCGTTGATCATGTTGAGAGGTATGACCAGGAAATCTATATCAGGATTATCCCAAGATGAATCATTTCTACTCCCACTTTACCTACTCCTAGTTCATTTTTACCAATCATCAAAAACTTCTCTACCTTCGGTGATCTAAATCAAACCCTTTTTCCATAGCATTAAACGTTTTATTTAATGTTATTCATCCATTCTATACAAAGATTCACATAAAATATCATCATCTCATGAATAATAATGACCTACAAATTTCTATAATCACCAATTACCATTGGGAACGTTTTTCATCACTGAAGAAATTCCAATTTCATTCCCAGTAGTGTATTAAGGGAAAATAACTCAATGGATAACATTATCAGAAAGTCATTTCTAGAAATAAATTATGTAGATAAAAAGGAAATGGATGAACTATTATTAAAAAAATTCAAAGAAAATGTAAAAGTGATGAGGACCATATCTCTAATAATAGATGTTCCATCACCATTATCTACTATAGTCTAATCCACATATGAAACACATCTTACCTCTCTTCTGTGACCCTATCCCTATGATGTAAGACTTTATAGATTCATCATAATATTTTTAGTCTCATAATAAGTACTACAAATATACCCTTGAGTTTTAGATCATGTTGGTTCTCCACCCCTACGAAACCTTGACCTCAAATATTTGGATCAGCACTATGGAAGATTCCATATCAACATGCACCACCAACATGTACATTAAGGTAGTCTACATAACATGATATAATGTCTGAATCATACAAAATTATAGTAATATAGTATTTCCCTTAATCGGGATGAAGATTCTATAATATACTTCACATTAATAAAACTAATTTATTTCATATACCTAGTCTTCTTGTACCTTTTACTATAAGCGGTACATATCACAATAGTTAGAGGTCCACCCCTCTAAGTATTGAAGGGTGAGATAATAACAACTACTTGATACTCATCTAAGAAGTTCTTAATTGTCAAAGCCCTATTATGAACCTTATATTATGTCACTAGTTCAAAGTTCCTAACTTATCTTATAATAACAATATGAGGACTGATCTTTAACATCCTATACATTTGTACCTCATTTCCTTCCCAGATAGGAGAAAAGTAAAGTGCCTTAATGAAATTTGTAGGGTATATGGATATCATCCTAGAAAATCATATTATATCCATGAATTACTAAACATGATATATCATTAGTATATCACAAACTAATTCCCTAAATATTAGGTTCTTGAAGGCCTCTTGGGTGAGACCATCACATCTTCTAGCTAGTCCCATCACACCCCACACCTTCCTTGTAGTACCTTGTAGCATGAACACAACCAAATCCAACTTCCATAAGTTAGGTGTCTCAATGAGGAGAATACACCCCCAATGATGCTTATCAATTACTCCAAATCTTATAGACCTATGGTTCCCTAAAGGAGTAGGGGCCAGACCTGATTGGCCACCCAAATAGTACTATGGTCCAAGTGCCATTGGGCCTTAAGAATGACTCCCCATACACCAAAGGCTATCGAATACAAATGAGGGTGTAAATATTTTATGGGTGGGAGACTATACCCACTAGTGAGGATATAATAATGGTCAAAATCGATATAGAAGCGAAATAAAAAAGACCAACAGATTAGAATAGCAACCCACCCGTGGTGGAAGTACAACAATTGTAGTAATAACTAAATGCCCAGATCAAATAATACAATTTGAAAATATAAGAATTAAATGATTATATTTTTTTAAAATATGATTCCAAAATAGGCCATAATGATTGTAAGAAGAATGGTCACCAATGTCCTGCCTCAATACATACATATCATAGCATGCCGATACAGAAGGAAAACATAAAAGGAAAGTTTAGCTGAGGAAATAACTCATAGTCCAAAGCCTTCCATCCCATGCTAAATAGTCTAACAACAAGGTCTATCTCTTAATCCTAAACCCTTACCTGAACACAAATCCATAAAATCTATACGTGTCCTAAATGGCATGCTTAAGGTGTTAGAAAGAATCTCAGTGGGCCACCACAAACTTGTGCATATCGACATCAATTATTATACAAGTGTATACTAAAAAGAAATAAAGTAGCACACTGCAATATTATATGACCTACTTCGTTTGTTCTCAAAAATAATAAGGAATCATTCAGCTACATTATCCATCACCAGTAACTGTAGTAGAGAGGTTCCTATTTTAATACCAAACCATCCCCTGATGGGAACTAGTCTAGGTGAACCCTTAGGTTCCACCTCTAAAAGAATTTACTAGGACCACATGTCACCCCGAACCTCGTGTCTAAATCAATCAACCAATGTCTATAAGGCATACCCAATAATCAATACCTAGTCCCTTGGACCTCACCTCATAAGAAAACCTATCAGTTGAAAGCACAACATATGATACCTACTGATACCAACCCTCCAAATAATATCATCATTATCTCAATATCCAACATCTCAAGAATTGAAATTTATGTCCTCCCAAATAGTTATATCCCAAATTACTCAAGTACGGAGAGCCTCTACACCCAACTGAAAGTCTCAACACTGTCAACATATGGCTCATAACCATCCTTGTGGCTTTCTATGGAAATAACCACCAACAATTTCACTAAGACAAATCTAAAGGAGGATTCTACCCATAGTATCATCCAATACCACCCCATCATCTGAGTAATATTGTGTCCACATGACTCCAAATGGATCATTTTCCAACATTGGTGAGCCAAAATCAGCAAATAAATCCCAAAGACACATCATCTAGAACCTCTTGCCCCATAGACCATGTCTCTCAACCAGATGGTTATCACCATATCATATTACTCAATCCATGACTATAACATAATGGCCTTATCACCTCAAACTGATGAGCATGTTTCCCAACATGTGATCAACATCACCCATATCATCCAGGCTCATCAATCCTGATGGTCACATCATCTCGTACCAGATTTCCAATGCCATAAAAATCCTCATGTAGATCCCATCACATTCCAATGGAACTCAAAATTCAATATAATTATTTTAAAATAATTCAATTTAATAAATAACACACCTTGACATAAACATTCCATGTTTTGAGCCTCTCACTAGGCTCATGCCACTTATAGTCTGGATTGAGCATACGCATAGGCATCTCATAGGTTCCATTAAATAATTTAAAGGTTACCATTGAATTATTAGGGTCGCTATTAATCAACACAACAGTCCACTCAAATCCACACCCACAAAATAGCCACAATATCATGGAAAAATATAAGATCCACCTACCTCATGTCATTATATTTTCACACGTTTGATCTTAGCCTCTAACTCAAATCGATTTGGAATAAAACTAAATTATAAACAAAAACCTTTTAAATATGGTAAATCATATCACATAGATTTTTCACACCATAAGGTAAGAGAAAAGTAAAATATAAGAAAGAGGACTGAGGATCACACTTTATTTGTAAGAACCCGGGTCTTCGTTTTAGGTTTGCCTTTACTTTAATGGAGTTTTTGAGAATTTTTGGAGTTTCTGGAAATTTTTGAAGTACACGTCGTGTACTTTATGAGTACACGCCGTGTACTCTTTTCCTACTCAAAGTTGTGTGCTGGCTGTGTCTGGGCCACACACACGGTGTGTACGGGTGACGTGGAGGCCGATTTTGGCGGAGTACGGAAAAACCCACTACACACCGTGTACTTTAAAAATACACGTCATGTACTTTTCTTTTTTTTTCACTAACCGGACCGGGGTCATGCCTCATTGTCAAAAACGCATTCTTCTAGGTCTTGTTCGACCGAGAGACATCGTACGGCCTCGAAGTTTCTCCGGCTTCCTGAGCCTTCATCAGTTCTCTGATTCGTATGTGGTTGATTGCGTTGGAAGCGCAGCAGTGAGTTCTTCCTTCTTCTTGAGCCTTGTTTTCATTTTCTTCCTCTTTCTCATGTTATCTAAGGTTGAACTTTTTTTGCGTTTTCTCAGATCTAAAATGTTATATGGAGAATCAGTCGTCGTGCTTCAATTATATTGATCTCCTATGATCGAGGTAGGTGGTTTGTGCCTTACCGTTCAAAGTCTTTGAGTTTTATGCGCGAATTCTACCAATACCCGTGAACGAGGTATTGTGTGTTTACTTTTTTCCCCTTTTATTTTCCTGACTTTCTTGTATGCTTGTGTAGAGGTAAATTTACCATTTTAAAGGATAATTGTTGTTCTTATATGTTTTTTCCGTTTCATTGTTCTGTTTATGACCTTTGGGTCTCGTTTGCCTTTGGCTGCTACACTTGTTTCCTGCCTTGCGGTTATAGGTTGATGTGAAACTCACGAAATGCTTGATACTTTGTAGATTGTTTAGCTAAGTATCTCTATAGGTGTACTTTAGTTAGCCAAGTATCTCTATAGGTGTAACTTGTACTTATATAATTATTATGCACTAACTGGCACGGGGCTGAGAGAACCTGGTGCTATAGACTATAAGGGGTAAACCGAGTAAGCTTCCTAGAGAGTATTAGATATTATAGACTACAGGGGCTGGATCGAGTGATATCCCAGAGACTCTTATATTTTATAGACTATAGGAGGGTAGACCGGGTGAGCTTCGTCAGAGAGTCTTACCATGTTTGAATCTCTTTAAGAACCTTCCTAGGCTAGAGGGGGAATTGACCGAGTGAGCTTCCTCAGAGAGTCTGTGGTATACCTGAGGCTATAGGAGGAATTGACCGAGATAGCTTCCTTAGAGAGTCTCTAAACCTTAGGGCTAAGAGGGTTAGACTGAGTGATCTTCCTCAAGAGAGTCCCTGAATACCCTAGACTATAAGGGGAATTGACTGAGTGCGCTTCCGCAGCGAGTTTAACAAATTCATATGACCAAGCCATAGGGATTAGGTTTAGTGCACTGCCCAGAGGGTTGTGGTACTTCTTGGATAGGACTAGAGGGGATGGCTGCGGGTACTTCCCAGAGGGTTTCCTGGTTGTTAGCTATTTGCTTCACTGCTATTGTTGGTTTTGGTTTGATTGTTGTTGTATCATCCTACTTTACTACTTACTGTTACTGTCTACTGCTTGGTGTTGCTGTTTACTAATTATTGTACATTTACCTACCATATACTCACTGACTGTTAGGTAGAGATCTTCGGTTGAATGCCTACTGGTATTTAGTCTTACACCCTATTTGGGTCATGTTTTTGGGCCCAAACAGACTATGTTGTTGTAGGTATAGACAAGGGCAAGCGCCCTTCGACTTCTGGTACTTGATATCTTGGAGAAAGAGAGCGTGGGACCAAGCATTGGCTTGCGATTTTGAGGAGCTGTTTTATTTTATTTTGTACTTGTTTTGGTACTGTAGTGATTTCCAGCATTGTGAATTGTTTGGATGCTTTCCGAGTTATGTATCATGCATCATTTCATATATACATATGTGCTCCGGTTTGTTTATTTAGTCTTCCGCTGTTTATGTTGTTTCATTTTACTGCTTCCACTATTGCATGTTTATTTTTCTTCTACTGTATACTCTTCCAATTAGGGAATAGTTTCCCCACTATCTCACCCAAGGCCCTCGCTACTGGTTAGCAGCCTCTGGCATTTGGGGAAATGTGCTTGAGGCCATGTGACCAACCGGGTATGGGGTGCCTCTAGGTGGCTTCCAGAACTGGGACGTTACAAAGTGGTATCAGGGGAAATTCATTTCTCTTTCTTTACTGATTGAAGACTTAGCTAGGGATATTAAAAATTTGGCACTTGGTAATAATTTGTGCCCGAGAGTAGCTAACCCATGTACAGGGAAAATCCATACTACTTCGTTTATTGCAGATTTCAGGTTTTGAGATTTTACGGTTGATATGGTTTCTCTGAGAGTGATTCACATGCTTTTTACAGTTGTTTTTTTGATATTACGGTTCTATTTCTGTCGCAACCCGATGAGATGAGGGTATTCCATCTCATGCATCACATAGGCACTTGTAGAAATCACATGCCATGCATTCTTGCCATGCCATCTAGGGTGCATTAGCGATTGCATGTTGTTGTGATATACTTTGTGTAGATTACGCATGCTGTTGTGATAGATGCTTGATAGAATCTATGCTATTATATTATAGGATTGTCTGTATTGTGCTTTGCTTAAATGAAAGCCAAATTTTGATTCTTGAGGTGTTATGGGCCCTCTTGAATCGAATGTTAGTGGATCATGATCCTGTTTTATCTTATGCATGACTGTAGGAGATGCCAATATTTGATTCGCGGGGAGAATGGGCCCTCACGGATCGGAACTTGGCACCTCTTTGACTTGTTTTCAATGTTTCTGGACATCTGTGCAGTTTTTGAGGTACTGCCTAGAAAAACCCAGAATAAATGGTGTGTAATTTCTGGTTACAGGCTGTGTTACTGACTGTGTCTGCAGGAACACGGTGTTGTAAAATAACATCAGAAACACGTCGTGTACGGTATGTACACGCCATGTATTTTAGAGCCGTGTACCTGGCTGTGTCACTAACAACACAGGTCGGGGAAGCTCGAGTTGAACACGCCGTGTTTTAAGGGAACACGCCGTGTAGTCCTGTCCAGGTACACGACCGTGTCATGAAGAACACGGGTCAGAATTACCTTCTCTTAGACACGCTGTGTTGCTTTAGGGAACACTTTGTGTAGTCTTTCCCAGGTACCCGGCTATGTCACGAACAACACGGAATGTTGTCACCTGCTTCCATACATGTCGTGTTTGTTCGAAACACGCCGTGTCAACGCCAACTGTGTAGACGGTCGTGTAACTAACAACACGGGCCACCTAGACTATGTCTCGTACACGTCGTGTCCTTAGGGAACACGCCGTGTAGTGTGGGCTAGTTTGGACCGTGTGGGTTATCCCTGTAAGGATACTCGAGAAGGGGTTTAAAGCCCAAGTACATGTCGTGTATGTGGAAAACACATCATGTAGTTTTGGTGTTACATGACTAGTAAGGCAGGAATACACGCCCATGTTGATGGCTTAAGAAGACACACTGTGTAATTTTTATACACGTCTTGTAGTCGTGTTTTGTAAACTTGTGTGTTTTCCTTACCCTATTCCTGTTTTGTACTCTTGTGTTTTTCTGTAATTGTTAATCTTGGTCTAAGGTGTGCTTTTAATCTTCTAGAGCTATGCCTCCGAGACTTCCTCTGGTTGTACGTCGGTCGGCAGGCAGTGATCAGAGGCCAGATACGGCTGATCATGGACTTCTTGCCAATCCTCCAGTCGGGCCAGCCTTGGCACCGACCGTCATACCCATCATAGGCGCCGATGCGCAGTTCAGGGAGGACATCCTGAGGATGAGGCAGACCTTCCAAGGAGCGCCGCCTCCTGCCCCATCGATGGTTTTGGTGACGCGGGTTTTCCAGCAGCAGCATCCTCCTACGTTTTCAGGGGATGGAGGACCCTAGGCTACAGAGTCATGGATAGAGGCCACACTGACCATCTTTGAGAACCTAGAAATCCCTCTGGAGAAAAGGGTAAATCTAGCTACTTATATGCTCTGGGACACTACCAAGAGGTGGTGGGAGGTGATCTCATGGTTAGGGCCTCAGCAAGATATGTCTTGTGACGAGTTTCGATGCACCTTCTATGACTACTTCTATCCGGAGAACCTGAGGGCCGAACGAGCCCGAGAGTTTATGATTCTGTATTAGGGTACTCTTTCTGTTATGGAGTACTCGTCTCGTTTCACTAAGCTGCATCGTTTCACACCGATCCCAGTAGGTGATGAGTTGTTCCTTTCTAGGAAGTTCGAGGACGGTCACAGGCAGGAGATCTGTTCCCAGGTGAATATCTTCCAGTTGAATTCTATATCCTCCATCGTCAACCAGGCACTGATCACTGAGCGCAATCTTAGGGATTATGGGGCAGTGAAACAGGGCGGTTCTATACCCAGGGATGGTGTTCCTCCTACGGACAGTAGGAAGCATCGTAGAGAGTCTTCTCTAGGAGATCGGGGTTCGCGGGATGCGTATTCTGGCAGCCAGGTTGTATGCTACCAGTGCGGTAGGAGTGGACATACTATGCCTCAGTTCCAGAGGGATCCGATGGAGTGCCGGTCTTGCGGTAAGGTGGGCCATCTTCAGCATTTCTATCACATCTTCTCGCCTTCAGCTGGTGGTAGGGGTTCCTCTATGACCCCGCGTTCTAGAGATGCTTCACCAGTTTCCCACCAGTCTGGGAACTGGAGTCCTTCCAGCCGTTCAGGCCGAGGTGGAGGTCGCAACGGTGGTGGTCTATCACCAGGTCATCAATGACAGCAGAGTGGATCATCTCAGAGCGGTCTGCCAGGGGTGTAGGGCCACGGTGCGGGCCAGTCTTTCGCCGTGGAGAAAACCTACAAGGAGCAGGATCCTGACCCTTCTAATGTTCAAGGTACGATCTTAGTAGCATCAGTTTTATCTTCAACTCTTTTCGATACTAGTGCTTCCCATAGCTTTATCTCTGTTTCTATCGTGGAGAGCCTTGGGCTATGTATCTTTTTGTATGCTGACTTGTTGACTCTGGACACGCCATTGGGAACGAGGACATCTAGCGTACGTCAGTGCAGAGAGTTCCCTCTTAAGGTTGAGGGGTGTCATTTTATATGGTACCTCGATGTCCTAGAGATGACGGGATATGACGTCATTCTCGGTATGGATGGTTGGTTCCTTTCCAGTCAGTCGCCAATTGCTATCGCCACTGGGTGAGTTTCGTATCACCAGAGGGTGGATCCTTCCTTCAAAGAGGCTAGTGGTATGCCCAGGCAGGTAGAGATGGACCAGAGCATCATGGGCTAGGGGAAGTTACAGCCCATATCTCCAGTCTTTATCTGGATGGCCAGGGGACTTCACAGTTAGACTTTCCTCCGGTGGTGGATCGTTTCAGGGATGTCTTTCTAGAGGAATTTTCAAAGTTACCTCCTGAGCGGGAGGTAGACTTCTCAATTGAGCTCATTCCTGGAGCGTCACAAGTGTTCATTCCTCCTTATAGGATGGCTACACCTAAGTTACAAGATCTCAAGAAGCAGTTAGAGGAGTTACAGGAAAAGGGTTTCATCCAACCCAGTACTTCTCCTTGGGGTTTGCCTTTCCTGTTTACGAAGAAGGTAGATGGTACCCTTCAGCTTTGCGTGGATTATCGGATGTTGAACCAGTTGACGGTCAAGAACCGATATCCCTTGTCGAGGATCGATGACCTCTTTGATCATCTTCGAGGATCCTGGGTGTTCTCGAAGATCGATTTGAGGTCCGGTTATCATCAGTTGCGCGTTATACCATCAGATAGAACTCTGATAGCTTTCAGGAGAAAGTATGGTCTTCTCGAGTATACAGTCATGTCGTTCGGTCTCACGAACGCGCATGTAGTCTTCATGGCACTGATGAACCGTGTGTTCCATCCGTACTTAGACTCCTTTTCATGGTCTTCGTGGACGATATCTTGGTGTACTCTCACACTCGACGCGACCATGCCACACATCTTGAGATCGTTTTGAGTACACTAAGAGAGCATCAGTTGTATGATAAACTCTCGAAGTGCCACTTTTGGATGGATCAGATTCACTTTCTGGGTCATGTTATCTCGGAGATAGGAGTGTAAGTGGACCTAGAGAAAGTGAGAGTTGTAGTTTCCTCGTAGCAGCTGAAGAACGTCCTTGAGGTGAAGAGTTTCCTAGGGATGGATGGATACTACATACACTTAATTCAGGACTTCTCGCGCCTAGAAGCACCATCGACAGGTCTGAAAAAGAAGGGGGCAAAGTTTTTATGGTCAGATTCTTGTGAGTCCTCCTTTCAGGAGGTGAATGGGAGGTTGACGTCAGCACCGATACTAGTCTTTCTAGAGCCGGGAAAGGGCTATGCTGTTTACTATAATTCTACACATACCGGGCCAGGAGTTGTGCTTATGAAGGGAGATGGTGTCATTGCATACGAGTCTCTACAGTTGAGGCCACACGAGAGGAACTACCCGACACAAGGTCTGGAGTTGTTAGCGGTTATTCATGCCTTGCACTGTTGGAGACACTATCTTCTGGGATAGAACTTTGTGGTTTTCACCGACCATAAGAGTCTCAAGTATATCTTTACTCAGCATGATCTGAATCTGAGATAGCACAGGTGGGTCAAGTAGCTTTAGTCTTTTGGATTCAAGATCGGCTATACGCTGGGAAAGGGAAATGTAGTGGCTGATGCGTTGAGTAGGAGAACTCAGATTCATGCAGTTCAAGAGGCCAGTAGTGAGTGGCAGCTTATGTCTCTATTCTCTGAGATGAACTTGGAGGTGCATGAAAGGTAAGGAAAGACTTTCCTTTCTTCAGTAGATGTTACCTCTACACTTATTGATCAGGTACGAATGAGGCAGCTATCAGACTCAGAGGCCTTGGTCCTGCAGGAGAGTGTGTCAGGAGGGGACCCTCTTCCGGGATGGACAGTAGGAGAGGGTGAGATCTTACATTTCCAGGGATGCGTATGGTTGCCATCAGACATACACGAGGAGCTGATGTATGATTTTCATTCCTCAGTTTGGGTAGTTCATCCTGGCATCACCAAGATGTATGGGGATCTTTATCGCCAGTACTGGTGGCCAGGTATGAAGAGAGATGTTGCTAGTTTTTTCATGAGATGTTCTACTTGTCAGCAGGTGAAATCCGAACATCATCGACCAGCAAGGATTTTACAGAAGTTACCCATTTCGGAGTGGAAGTGGAATGATGTCGTGATGGACTTCCTGTCCGAGTTACCAAGGTCACCATGGGGAAGTGATGATGTTTGGGTCGTCGTCGATAGGCTTACGAAGGTAGCACACTTCTTGCCGATCAAGGAGACCTTCAGTGTTGATGATCTGGGAAGACTGTGCATCAGAGAGATTATACGTCTACATGGAGTTCCACACTCCATTGTTTCAGACAGGGATGTGTGCTTTACCTCTCGGTTCTGGCAGGGACTTCAGAAGGCTTTGGGTACATAGGTAATTTTGAGTACAGCATACCATCCCCATACTGAGGGCCAGTCCGAGCGCATGATCAAGGTGCTTGAGGATATGCTCTGAGCATGAATTCTAGACTTCGGCGGTTCTTGGGAGAAGCATATACCTCTGGTGGAGTTCACCTACAACAACAGTTTTCTGGAGACTATTCAGATGGCACCATACGAGGCTCTGTACGGTAGACCATGCCAATCACCCTTATGCTGGCTTGAGGCAGGAGAGGTAGCTTTGCTGAGACCTCGTCTTGTTCATGAGACTTCAGAGCAGATAGGGCTTATTCGGAAATAGATGGCTACAGCACAGTCTCAACAAAAGTCTTATGTTGATCAGCGAAGATGACCTCTGGAGTTCGATGTCGGAGATCAGGTTTTCCTGCGTGTCGCACTGAGGTTGGGACACAAGAGGATTCGGAGACAAGGTAAGCTTTCACCGCGTTACATTGGGTTTTTTGAGGTGTTGGAGAGAGTTGAGCCGGTTTCCTATCAGTTGCAACTACCTCAGAGGTATCGGGCTATCCACGACATCTTCCACGTCACTCAGCTCTAATGTTTCTTTTCAGACCCATCTCATGACTTTCAGCCTGAGGGGGTTGAGCTTGAAGGGGATGCGTCGTTTGAGGAGAATCCTATCTGGATTGTCAATCGCAGTACGAAGGTTCTCTGATGCCGGTCTGTTCCTCTAGTACGAGTGTTATGGCAGCACGGGCGAGTACATGATGAGACTTGGGAGAGGGAGGCCGAGGTTTGATCGCAGTGGCCAGAGTTGTTCAGGGTTTCTTCTTCTACGCCTCTCTAGGGAAATTCGGGGATGAATTTCTTTAATTGGGGAAGTTTGTAAAACCCGGATCTTCATTTCTGGTATGTCTTTCCTTTTCTGGAGTTTTTGAGAATTTTTAGAGTTTATGAAAAATTTTGAATTACACGCAGTGTACTTTCTGAGTACACATCATGTACTCTTTTCCTGCTCGAAGTCGTGTGTTGGCCATGTCCGGGCCACACATACCGTGTGTAGGGGTGATGTGGAGGCCGATTTTGGTGGAGTATTGAAAAACCCACAACACGCTATGTACTTTAAAAATACACGCCGTGTACTATTCTTTTTTTTCATTAAACGGAATGGGGTCACGCCTCATCGTCAAAAACGCCTTCTTCTAGGTCTAGTTCGACCGAGAGATTCCATATGACCGCGAAATTTCACTGGATTCCCGATCCTTTATCTGTTCTCCGATTCAAGTGCAGTTGATTGCATTGGAAGCGCAGCGGTGAGTTCTTCCTTTTTCTTGAGCCTTGTTTTCCATTTCTTCCTCTTACTCATGTTATCTAAGGTTGAACGTTTTGTGCATTTTCTCAGATCTACGAAGTTCTGGGTAGAATCAGTCATCGTGGTTAAAGTATATTGATCTCCTAGGATCGAGGTAGGTGGTTTGTGCCTTACGGTTCAAAGTCTTTGAGTTTTATGTGTGAATTCCTCCAATACCCGTGAATGGGGTATTGCGTTTTTACCTTTTTTTCCCTGTTGTTTTGTCTGCCTTGCTTTTATGCTTTTTTAGAGGTAAATTTACCATGTTAGAGGATAATTGTTGTGCTTGGATGTGTTTGACCTTGCTTTGTTATATTTACGACCTTTGGGTCTTGTTTTCCTTTGGCTGCTACACTTGTTTCATGCCTTGCGGTTATAGGTTGAAGTGAAACTCACGACATGCTTGATGCCTTGTAGACTGTTTAGCTATGTAGCTCTATAGGTGTACACTGGTTAGCCAAGTATCTTTATAGGTTTACTTTGGCCTTATATCATTATTATGCACTGACTGGCGCGGGGCTGAGAGAACCGGGTGCTATAGACTATAAGGGATAGACCGAGTGAGCTTCCCAGAGAGTCTTGGATATTATAGACTATAGGGGATGGACAGAGTGAGCTCCCAGAGAGTCTTGAATTTTATAAACTATAGGAGGGTAGACCGAGTGAGCTTCCTCAGAGAGTCTTACCTTGTTTGAATCTCTTTAATAACCTTCCCAGGCTAGAGGGGGAATTGGCCGAGTGAGCTTCCTCAGAGATTTTCTGGTATACCTGAGACTATAGGAGGAATTGACCGAGATAGCTTCCTCAGAGAGTCTCTAGACCTTGGGGATAAGAGGGTTAGACTGTGTGATCTTCCTCAAGAGAGTCAATTACTACCCTAGACTATAAGGGGAATTTACCAAGTGAGCTTCCCCAGAGAGTCTAATAAATTCGTATGACCAAGCCAGAGGGGTTAGGTAGAGTGCACTGCCCAGAGGGTTGTGGTACTTCTTGGATAGGACCAGAGGGTATAGCTGTGGGTACTTCCCAGAGGGTTTCCTGCTTGTTAGCTATTTGCTTCACTGCTGTTATTGGTTGTGGTTTGATTGTTGTTGTATCATCCTGCTTTACTACTTACTATTACTGTTTATTGCTTGTTGTTGTTGTTTAGTGCTTATTGTACATTTACCTTCCATATACTCACTGACTGTTAGGCACAGATCTTTAGGTGAATGCCTAATGGGATTTAGTCTCACACCCTATTTGGGTCATGCTTTTGGTCCCAAACAGACTATGTTGTTGCAGGTATAGACAAGGGAAAGCGCCCTTTGACTTCCAGTACTTGATAGCTTAGAGCAGGAGAGCATGGGACAATGCTTTGGCTTGCGATGATGAGGAGATGTTTTATTTTCTTTTGTACTTGTTTTGGTACTGTAGTGGTTTCCAGCATTGTGACTTGTTTGGATACTTTTCAAGTTATGTATCATGCATCATTTAATATATACATATCTGCTCCAGTTTGTTGATTTAGTCTTTCATTGGTTATGTTGTAGGATTTTACTTCTTCTTCTATTGTATATTTATTTTTCATCCATTGTGTACTCTGCCAATGAGGGCACTGTTTCCCCACTATCTCACCCAAGTCCCTCGCTGCTAGTTGGAAGCCTCTGGCGTTTGGGGAAATGCACTTGAGTCCATGTGACCAACCGGGTACGGAGCGCCTCTGTGTGGCTTCTGGAACCGGTACGTTACATTATTGGTTACAATGCACCCGATAATGAGAAGATTAGAGCTCAGATAGAGAATTGAACTCAACATCTAACTGGAAAGAAAAGCAGTGGAGCTCTTTCTAACTATATGAAATGAAGGAGAAAAGGGAAGGGTCAAAGGAAATATAAGATGGGTAAAATCATAAATTCAAACTTTTAAATGTCCTTCATGGTTTTCCCCTGCGTTTTGGAAAATCTTGTGGGGACCACTGCCTAAAAACATGGCTCGTATGGTTCATGAGCATGGTATATCAATCCGGGCGCAAACTGTGCATGATCCCTCTATCAAAAATTACAAAGGTCCACACGTGATTGTTCACAAACTCTTACATGTTTTCAACAACCGTTCACTATGAACCTAGAGGAACACATCGTTTCTCGTGGGAGGGCACATGTTTTTCCCCAATCGTGTTCCCCAATCTATGCACCTATGAACTCTTGGGTTCTCATCCACCGATGAACCTGAAACCCAACCAAAACCTAATACACAATACAAGAATTAAAACTCATCTAACATCAAGGTCTAGGGTCTATGGAACTCGTTTAATTAAATTTCAATAAATATGAAAATAGTTGGAACACTCACCAAACTCCAAAAATTCAAAACATGTGAAGAATTCGGCCCACTCCAAAAACATAGGACGTTACAATATCACCTCCTTATCATAGACCACTATTGAGCTATCAAAAAAACTAAGAGATGGTACCAAATATAACAATCATATTAAAATTAACCGGCCTACCCTAATCATCATGTCATAGGTATAATCTCTCAAAATGCGTCCCACCTTAAGACTAAACTACCTCGATCACATCCAGACCCAAAACACATATCAAATTGAAGATACATCGATCATCCCAAGACTCAAAATTCCACTCATGATGCATCGTTACTCCTACACCCCACCATGTCGCCATATCATTCTAGTTCCTCATTATACACCCATCAAAATCTTCCACTACATCGATGTATGCCCCATTCCCAGGCCACACATGGAACCTATAAGGTCCTACATCTCAAAATAATAATAAAAAAATTGTGTTGCCTTGAACCTCACATGAAACCTGCATCACATCAATGTCCAGATTCCAACACACATCCCTCGATGCCCACATATAAATCTGGGTGTCAAGCACCTCATATTTATATATATAACACATCTAAATTGATTCCAACCTACTAATTTGCATTTGGTCATTCCATAAATACATCTTGTGCACCTCGTGCATCCAAAATGAACAAGCCTACACATGGGCCATGCCAAAACAAAAAAACCAGGCACACCCTTGGCATAAATCTACCCATCTTTGGCTCACCAGCTAGGTCTGACCCTAGTATCTCAACCGTAGACACTTGTTTAAAATCTAGACTTCCTGAACCCTAGCCTCCCTTCATTGGTGGACCATTAACTGGCCACTAACCCCAATTTTGGTTTTTTTTTCTCTCCTATGACTCCACATGAAGCAATCTCCCAAATACCATATCTTGTTACCACTCCTAGTCTAATATCATAACCCTGTGTTTTCCCATGTCTTGGCTGCCCACACTGGAAGCACACCAACAACAACCCACTTCGAGGTGGTCTTCTTAGGTCTCTGGTATGAATTCCCTACTAAGATTCCTCTCTACCCCACTTAGTATTATTTGAAACCTCACCACAAACATAACCTAAATCCTCCACCCATCTCAAATAAGAATGATCCATAAAATTTCAGCCGACTATGAGTTCCTCATTCACCACCTCTAAGAATGAGTCTAATCTGATGAATTCTACCTATATCCAAATTTTGATTCATAAACAACCCTCTAAATGCCTCACCCTCATGGTTTAGTCACCCAAAATATTGGGAGAGAAATGAGACATATTGGTAAATGTCCCTGTATAGTCTATAATGTACATATCTCCCTATTGTCGGCTCAAAAAATCTTGAGCTCACTCTACCCTTAGCATCTTCATAAAGAAGTTCTAGAAGAATATAGCCTCAATATAATTCCAGGACAGACCCTCATGTCTTTCTTCTATAATCTACATGTCTCACCAGAACTTAGTTGGTCCCCAGACCATGTATGTAGCTATCTTCACACTCCATCATGGATGAGTCTCAAACTGCTCGAAGATCATCTACATCGACTTGATCCAGTCTGTAGTTGTCTATAGCCAACCATCACCCAAAAATAGTTGCGGGTGTTGCAACTTCATCTCCCACATCAGGTATTCCATAAAAGGATCTTCTCCCTGAGCACAACTATTGATACCCGGGATAACACTCACGAATCTCACCCAAATATTCTAATCAAGCCACAACCCAAAGGCTGTCAAATATTTTGGCTACTATGCATGTACCTAATCCTATTCCTAATATTGTACGTCAGCCTACACATACATCTCATACTCTTCCTAACCCTCTAGGTACTAAACCTTTGCATGCTTCAAGGGCACCACGTCACCTCCCGCCTGATGCTCCATTGGTGCTCGTCTAGGTGGCATCCCTCTAAATACAAATACAATGCTCAAAAAAACATTATAGTTTACATAATGTGCATAGGTAAATCTATAACAGGCAATGAAACACACTTATAAATCTGCCATCACGGCCCCCCGCCTACCCTCATCACTGTTACAATACAATTATGAGTCCAACGTAGCCGAGTAAATTTCCACCAAAGAATTCTTGGTAGGAAAACACCGATTATCATCCTTTTTTGACATTTTAAGTCAATCACCACCATATGCATCAATCCATTCTCATCCTAAGTAACCATGTCACCTCAATATGAACACCATGTTTCCCAACATAATGATCTACATCACCCCTATCATGACCCCTTCCAACTCTTATAATATCCAGATCCATACATGTATATATTACACATCTCATATAGATTCCATTGGGTCCACCTTCCTCTGTTGGTTGAGTAAGATTCCACCAAAGATAAGCTAGGTTCAAAAACACTTCTTAGATTCCTTTGTTGAAACATTAAACAACCAAGCCCTTTTTAGTATAATATCGGCTCCCAATGACAATAACATTAAATTTATATCATGGGAACACATATATATAATTCATATTATTTTCCTAATCTAAAAACATCCCAAAACATGCCTTGCCATATCAGGACAAGGGTCTAAAATCCATCACTTCCATAATAGGCCAAGGGTAACATGCCATAATATATAATAGTCACACCCACATTCACCAATCGAGGTAAAAATAATATGATCTGTAAAATGAAAAAAGAAGAGAAGAAATTATCACCTATGAAAACTTGGTCTATCTCCTATGCATGGGGTTGAAGGTACCCAAACATGAGTTCAAAATATAGTTCTAAAAACATCCTAATCTCTAGTCTACCATAACCTAAATTGTAAGACCCAAAAGAAGTAAAAGAAACTCCTATTATACCATTTGTAGTGCACCAACCCAATTATCAACTGAAATAGTGCTACGGGCTAAGTGCCATTGGGCATTAAGTGATCCTCCCCATATGATAAAAGGTTTTCAACTTGTAGAGAGGGTGTAAAAAGATGATATTGGGGAGACTATATCATCTGGTGATGACATAATAATGGTCTAAATAGATATAAAAAAGAATAAAAAGACCATCATACTAGACCAGTAACCCACCCATGTAAAAAGAACAATAATAGAATCAATAAATAAATATCAGGGTCAAATAATACCAATTGTAGAACCAAACATTACAGAAAAATTTAAAAATGCTACCAAACAATGTCACGTAGATAATAATCTGAAGGGTCGACAATTTATGACCACAGTACATATATATAATAGCATGCTAATATAGAAGGAAAACATAAAGTAAACTCTAAATGAGAAATAATTCAAGGTTTCTTACCTTCTATACCTTGCCAAACACTCCAACATTAAGGTCCAACTATTGACCCTGAACCTTTACCAAAACACAAATCCATAAATTCTACATGCGTCTCGAAGGGATTGTATTGGGTGTGAGAAAGAATTCAATATCCTACCACCAATGTGTGCCTCTCCTATATATTTAATTAACCAAGTGTATACTAAAAGAAATAAATCATTACATCACATCATATATATAACCTACTTCCCTTGTTCTCAACATCCATAATGATGAATTTACCTGCTTCTCCCATCATCTGTAATTGTAGCGGAGAGGATCCTTAGCTGAATCCCATGGCATGCCCTAATAAGAATAGGTCCAGGGGAACCCTCATGTTCCATATCCAAAATCATTTTTTGGGTCCTCATTCCAAACAAAACCTTATTTCTATATCAATAAACTGACATCCCAAAGGCATGCCTAATAATGAGTACCTGGTCCCTCAGTCCTAATCTCATAAGAAACCTCGTTTGTTCAAAACAAGAAGTATGAGTCATAGTGATACCTAGAATCCAAATAATATTACCATCACCTCAATAGCCAACTTCCTGAGTAATGGAAATGTCTATCCTCCAGAATATTCCTAGCCTAACGTTCTTAAGTGTGTTGAACCTCTTCCCCCAACCCACAATCTCAAAAATATCAACGGATTTCCCCTTACTATCCCCATGGATTTCTACTCCAAGAACCTCCAACCATTTTGTCAAGCCACATCTAATAGAGGCTTATACCCACATGACCAGTCAAAAACACCTCATAATCTAACTCTTACTATGTGAAAACATATCCAAATGGCACATTGGCCAACACGGGGGAGAAGAAATCACCAAATAAATCCCTAAACCACATCATTTTCGTGCAAATATCTCTCTCAACCAGATGGTCATCGCCATATCATATAACTTGATCCATGAACTAAACCTAATAGATTATCCACCTTAAACTGATGACCATGTCACAAATCCTATGATCGGCATCACGTAAAGCATCTCAGACTCACCAAACCTGGTTATCACATCATCGCATACCAGATGGACAACACTATCACAATCCTCAGGTCAATCCCATCATATTCCCATAGAACTAAAAATAAATAAAATTAATGTAATAAAACTAAAATCTAAAAAATAAAACACACCAACCTAAACTTCCCATGGTTAAAGCCTCTCACTAGGGTTATACAACTTTTTGACTACATCAAGAATTCCCATAGGCATCTCTTGGGGTTGCTTCGTTAATAAAGATAAAACCATTTAATTATACACAAAAATGTTATCAATGATTCACCACTAAAAAGACCAAAAAATTACAGAAAAATATGATCACACCCAACCTCATATTGTTAAACACTCACACACCTGATCATAGCCTCTTACTCAAACCGATTTGGAAGAAAACATCGTTTTAAATGAATACCATGAAAATAGTGTAGATCAACTCAGATGGATTTAGAATAGAATTAGGAGATAAAAAATGAATATAGATGTAATTAAATTGATTATATCAGTATTTTGGCTCCAACACACCTGATGATAAGAAGATTAGATATTTTATGGATAGTTGAGCTCATCGCCTATCATGAGAGTAAATAGACGAGGAACACTTGTAGCCCGTTTGATATGATGGAGAAAAGGGAAGGATGAAAGAAAATATAAAGAAATGATAAAAATATTAAATTCAACAATCAAATTGGGTTGTATGTGTTTCCAATATGGTTTGAAAAACTGTGTGCAAGTCATGTGGTGCCCACTGACTAAGCACCATCCTTGCATGGTTCATGCGCACGGTTTTCCAAACCGAGTCTGAACTGTGTGTGATCCATCTGAAAAAATTAATATATACTAACATAGCAATTACCCCTCATGGTTTGGAAAACCATGCATAGATCACCTTGAGGGATGCATGGTTTCTCCTGGGAGGCTGCACAGTTTTCCCAATTCGTCCACCCCAGCTAGCGTACCTAGGAAATTTTGGGTTCTCGACCATTGACGCACTTGAAACCCAACCAAGACACTTAGATATTTTTAAAGAATTAATAAAAATCGAAAAAAAATTATAGGTTCTATATAACTCTCAGAAAAAATTTATTATAAACATGAAAAGATTTTTCCAACTCACTGAACTCCAAAAAATCAAAACAACCAAGGAATGTGACAAACTCCAAAAACTCAGAGCATTAGAAAAAGCTGCTGGATTCTAGAGTTATAATTCTCTAGATATCTAAATGTAAATATTATTTTCCATCCACCCTAGATAGTAACAAGTGTAAGGACTCTCATATGATGTGAATGGACTTCTTACACCACTAAATTCGGTGAGATAATGCTCTTTTTCTCCTAATTGCATATTCGTTCATTCAACAGCGGTATGCCCCCTAGTGGTTATATCCAAGACCACATCAATTGGTTGTCCCAACATTCTACTATAAGGTGAAATCTTAAGAATCATAAAGGAAATGATTAGGAAAACTTAGGTCATCAGGATAGATCCTAATTATTATATGATATTACACAAAGGTTCTTCTAGGTGTCTACCCATAGCCCAAGGTATATCCCTCCTAGAATTATCCAAGGTCTTTATAGATAAGCATTAGTAAAATTCATGTATATATACAAAACATAATAGAACTCCCATGTAAAATAATAAATTTAAAAAGTTATATCACAATTTCACGGAAAATAGATATATCACTCCATAGGAGAATATGGGTCTGTCCAATACAAATAGAAATATTAAGGAATTAATCTAAAGAACTATTATACTAAAAATAACACACACACACACATATATATATATAGAATTTGATCCTATATTATTATTCATGATGCATGAACATAGTCAAAATATCATAACATTGTACCAAAAATCCAATCAATGCAAATCTAGTGGTTTATTACATGGGGGTTGGATAGACATAAGGAGACTCCCATAACTGGGTATAACAGAACCTGAATTTTTTATACTATGTCCGAGGTTAGTAAAATTAAATAAACAAAATTATTATATGGTACTAAATTATAAATCCCTACATATACCATTGGGTCTGAGTTATAGATCCATAATACCTCATGAGTGCCTCCTCATATGCAATAACCTACAAATTTGTAGTGAGAATCTAAATTCCATTAGTTTGGAGATTGTGCCCCCATTATCATCACCTTTCATAAATAGTAAATCCAAACATAAAAATATATGAAATAGAAAATTATATAGAAGACTAAATATCAAATGTAGTATTAGATGGTCCATATTTAATGTAAATAAATAAATGGTCTCCCAAAATGGATTAAAAAACTGGATTATATGTGAAGGAAGGTAAATAAAAAAATGTGACGTGGTAGAAGACCCTATAGGGCCCATACCATTCATTCTCCAAGATTTATTCTCTTTAACTCAAACATAATCCATGGGCCAATTTCCCAAGCCTGGATATCTATAAAATATGTATCAATGCATCTAGATATACCCATGTAGTGTTTGTGTTATAAATCCCTATAGTGAACATCTACTCAAAATCCTTAAGGCATCGAGTTTCAGGAACATTTCTGAATATCCGTATGGTATTGAGTATTATATGGGACATAAGGATATTAGTCACCAATCATGGGTATGGTTCCACCATCATCATTTTTGAATGTCATGCTCACTCCCCCTCTAAAGGGTAATCATACCTCAATGGTCCCCCTATCATGAGTACCAAGATAAAACCTCCAAGTCCTGAAAATACACAAAATAGTCTATAGAAAAAAAATAAATCGTTGCATTCCATCAAGACAATTTAGTATCATTATTTAACAAAATGTAATCAATATAAAGAATGGTTACAATATAAACTAAAAAAACTGATGGAATCAGTGATCAAATATGGGTATAGAAGGATACACATAAACCACCAAGAAAACCCCATCAACATGGACAATAAGGTGTGCCAACACAACATATAATCAAGGGGAAAGAGTATACAAGTTTCTCAATTGGGATGGAACTTCCTACCTCAAGGTTTTTAGTGTCAGCAACTAGGTTTTTCATGGAATCTTCACTAGAATGATTTATGTGTATAATTTTTTTCAAAATAGATTTCCAAGGATTCCTTAAATATATTTCAAATACTTTATTTCCATAGGAAATAAAAGCACTATGTGTGATTCATGTTTCTCTTTCCTAGATAATTTCCAAACTATTAATTTAATCCTTAGGATGTGTGTGTCATTCTTCTGAAAATAATAATTATAAAACCATATGTGATAGTATCACAACTCAATAGAATAATCTAAGATAAAAATGTGGAAATTCACAAATATTATTCTTTGATAATTCTATATTTCAACTATTTTAGAATTATTTAAATTTTTTCGATAATCCTAGGATGAAATAAAATAACAAAATTTATAAAGAAGGATAGTGGGATAATTTATCACCATAAAACTAAACCACTAAAAAATAAGATATTGGGATGTTTTTTTACTCCAAGAAACTAGAATAAGAACCTAGTTTGATTAGATTGAACTACACAGAACATTAGATTAGGAGCTTTTTACTTCTTGTACATAAGGGTAATACAAAAATGAATGGAAGTAAGGTTTATATATTTATAGGAAGGTCAATAATATATTAAATTACATCATTCAAAATCATAATAAAAGATTGTATTTGATTTTATATTTTAATCGTTTATTAATTTTGGATAATTTAAAACCTTCAAAATAAGAGTTATGAACATAAAGTGTCAAACGATTAAATTTAAAGGATTTTTCTCCTTTAAAAATATAAATCCACCTTATATGTTTGAGATGGAAAAAGATAAATGAAAACAGGGTTAAAAACACTTTCTCAAAAAAAGGTACTGTATAAGGGTATCATTTTTTTACTCTTACACAGCTCGTTGGTTTCCCATGAGTGTATGAGTTAACCAACAAAAAACCTTTGAAAACTCATATTAACACTTATAAAATCTATTCGCACTATTTTGAGACTTGTTTTTACACTTATTCATCCCTTGTAATGTCTACATTACCTTTATAAAATGTTATATAAAGCATTTTGAGTTCTTTTTAAACACAGTTCAACCCTTATGCATCATATAGGAACAGCATACTACCATTACACATCATATTATTACCCTTAAATAAACCCTAAAAATTTAGAGTTTCCACTATTGTAACACCCAGAGTTTTTAGGAACCTTTCATTTTTTGAATAAATTAAATTTCTTTCATGTATTATGTTATATTCTACACCAATTTAAGCTAGTGTTACACGCAACACCGGCATAGCTTCTTTACAAGCAACACTAAGTTTCTACGAAACATCATTATGTTATTACACTGGTTTAAAAGAGACAATTATAACATCATCATAAGAATAGATAGTAAAAATGGTATTAACTAAAATATTAAATTATGGTTTACACATAATTCTTTGACTTAATAATTATAAATGAAGGTAAAACCCTTTTTAAAATAAAAGGAAATATTTTTTCAAAAAACATATTTTAATGGGAACAACTGTGTTTTATACCTAAAAATAAACAAATAAATATTTTTTGATTATATTAATAATATATATATATCATTCAATATAACTTTTAACATTCATGTCATTTTTTTAATAGACATTATATAAGAACAAATCTAACTTCATGTATAAAAAGAAGTATTTTTCTAAAATAATGGGTTTTCCACCTTTCAGTGATTTTCGTGTTTAAAATATAGTTGTTGACACTTTTATAAATTTTATTTAAAAAATTATTATTATTTTAAAGTGGTATATCAAAATTTACATAGGGTGAACATTTTGTATTTTTCTGAGAAGTTTTATTTTTTGATAAATAGTGGAAAATACTGAATTTTAATTTAAAACTACTTTTAATTATAACTTATTTGTATAGTTAAATTATGTTTTAAATTAATTTTAAATTATAATTAAGTCAATTTTTATCATTTAAACCAATTTATGTCATTAGAATCAATTTTACAAGTAATTTAGATGTAAAAACATTTCAATTTTTAAATGTTTCACTTTAAAAACTCGTTGTTTCGTTCCGTCTATGGAATTAATTTCTAATTAATATTTGAAAATTATGAAAATTGAATTAAGAAAAATGGATATAATGTTTTTAAAAATAAATTAAAATTTTATTAAATTTTACACTTTTATTTTTGGAGAATATTAATATTAACTTTAGTAATTTTTATTACTACGATTAATGATATATCATGTAAATTGAGGGTGAAAATAATATTATAAATATTATAAAAATACCCTAACCCTTGAAAAAATATTAATGGATGAGTTTAATTATATACTTAACATATAAGGTTAAAACTAAATTATTAAATGGAAACTTTTCTATGATAATGACTTGGATATTATTAAAATCAATGAGAAACACAACAAGTCACACTTTTACTTATAATATGTATAACATTTTTAATATGTGGCTAAATAGAAGAATTTAAAGAAAATGGAAATTATTATTAAATATAATAGTATTATATACATCATGGAATTTTATTTTATTTTATTTTTTAACAAATAATTATAGTAAATAATTACACAATGATGATGAATAAATTATTCAGTTAATGAAATAATTACTTTTATAATATTATAAATACTAAAATAAATATAATTGGAATTAATTAAGGTGATAAAATAATTTTATATGTTAATATGACATATTAGGATTCTATTAAACTATTTTTTCTAAGTAATCTTTCTATATTGATTATCTTAAGGTCAATGTAATGAATGCTATTAAAATTTACATTAATGATATTTTATGAAAGCAATATTTTATTAAATTAGTTAAAAACAAAAAATAAGTAAAATGGGATTATATATGGTCTAAAATTTCTTCAGTTTTAAATTTATGGTCCAATTTACACTTTATATGAAACAATTACATCCTCAAAAAAATAAAAAAAAATTATTACGATTGTTAAAATTAAAATGGATTAACTAAGAGTTAATCGAAATGATAAGGTCTAAAATTACCCAACAACAAGTCGAAAATGTATTATTTTATGATATTATAACCTTATAATATATTATACTACAATAAGTTTCTTTTTTGAGGTATTTTTATTGATATTAAATTTATTATAAATTTATCTTTAGATAAATTTCAAAAGTTCCCCTCCCCTCTCTTATAAAGGGACACATCTCTTTATCTTTTTCTCACACTTCAGAATCTGTTTTTTCCATATAAAATCTATCCTAATCTCTTAAAAACATCCCCTCTTCATCCTAGATTCCTTAATATATTCATAAATCCTACCAAATGAGTAATTTTGTGAAAATCAAAAAATTATACCCAAAGAAGAAGTAAAGTTCATCAACAAACATTAATTTTTATTTCATCCATAAACCCATAAAATTATTTTTATTTAATGTTTAAATTATAAAATTCGTTTCCTAAATAATCTTAAATGTTTTTATATTTAGGGATATACCTAAAATTACACACACTTCCATAAAATTTTTAACAAACTTACTGCCCTTGTGTACAGAGAACTACCGCCTCATGAAAAAATGTTGCTCGTTTTTTATTTACAACCTATCAGGATTTAGAATTATGATGGAAACTCAATTTTTATATGATATATATGGTATTTCTTATTTATTTATAATTATATAAATTTTATATAAAACATAATTTCATCCTTTTTAGTTTGTGGAAATACGATAACTTCATTTGTGGGCGTGTGGACTACCGTCTCCTCATGCGTACGTACGACCTACCATCTCCATGAACGGTGTATTTAATTTTATATTCATATATTTTCCTAATAACAATAATGGAATTTATATCATTGGTATAATTATGGAGATAATTAAATCATAATATAATTATTATTACCGACAATTAAATGATAAAAAATGTGTGATAGATAAAGAGGTTATTACCTAAAACATAACTTAAAATTGGAATTGTAAATAAGAGGGTAATATATGGTCATATATGGTATTATATATATAAATATGGTTCTATAATAAATTTATAATGAAATTATATTTATTATATAGGATTTTTTCTGGGGTATGATGAGATTCAATACATAAGTTAACGGACTTATGTCTCACATTTATTTCTATGGGACACATGCCTTATATACTACTTATTTCTTCTACATGGTGAATATACTAACCATGAAAGGATCTTATAATCCATATACTTAATATTATTATATTTTAATATCCATATATTTTTCATTATTTCAAGGGGAATTTGATTCTACTGATTGTAAAATATTGAGTAGTTATTTCATAATCTTATCAATATTCAGGATTGTTTAATTTTAAGTATATGTTTGGGAATATTTCTCTTCCATGACCATGTTTTATATAAATTTTTTCAAAAAACGTTTTGACTATTATTTTCTGTATTTATAAAGTCATTTTTACCCAATTTTTGAATTTTTACTGAATGGTTTTAAAGGAATCTATTTTTCATTTTCTAAATGAAGTACTTTATGACTTTTTCAGAAATTGTATGAAAGAAATGTGTTTTTTTAACTTATACAGTAAGAATATATTTTTCTGCATTCATGAAACCTTAATAATTTCAATCTTACATTACAACATTACAAGATTATTTTTAAATAAAAGTTTTCATTTTAAAATTGTGCTGCATTTTCATAAAAAAAGTGTCTTCAAAGTAGAAAGGATATTTTCCTCAAGAATTATTTTCCAGTGATCTATCGGAAATATTTTCTATCTAATATAATATTATAAGATGTTACTTATGTTTTAATGTAGATATTATTCAATTCTATCTTTCTTGTTCTTTCTAATAAAGATTTGTGTTTAAGATTTAATTTTATTTATGAAATCTGTATCTTTACTAGGGGTTATATTACGATTAAATGATGTTTTAAAAACCCATTTCATTCCATGGATTCTGATATGTTGAAGGATTTATGTTCTTGTAGAACACATAGGTATGGTTTTTATATTGTGAAAAGTGGAACCTATATGACCCTCCAATGCATTGGGTAAATATGGATTACTCATGAGGTATATATGTTATCTGTGAACCTGATGTGATGTTCAAAATTCTATGTGAAGACCTGGTTTTCATTCCCATAATTTTATGTGTGGACTTGGTTTTCTTGTCCATGTGTTTAGGAAAGGGCAATATTTCTTGTCCTTAATTTAATGAGTCAAACTGTTAATGTTTATACATGTTCACAAAGTTACAATTTTATTTTTATTCCACAATTTCATTCCTTATGTCATTGTTATGATCTCATGGCTTGTGTTCTTTGATTCCATTCTGATTCATGTCTTATGAACTATCAATATTTGTGGAATGATTCATGTTTATGATCATTGATATTTAGGGTATGATATTCTAACATTATTATCATGTCCTCATACCATTTATTCTCATGTTTTGAATACGTATTTCCCTTTTTTACACTTTCTGAGAATATGAGGTCATCTTTTCCTATGATTCCATTCCTCTTGTTGTAAAGAATGGTTTTAAATATGAGCACTAAAGGGAATGGTCCTAATGGGATATGTTAAATGTCTTTCAAAATTTTAGAATAATTTTCTCCATGTTTCTAACGAAACTAACCTATTATGGTCCTCAAGCATGTTTTTTGTAATTTAATGACTATTAATCTAGAAACATGTAATATCTATGTTTGAAAATCCTGGTTTGTAATTTTTAGTATCCTGGAAAAGGTTTAGTCAATCCTTGGAAACTTGAATTAGTAAATATTAGTGATATTCCTATGGATATTTTTAAGGATATGTCTAGGGACATTTCAAATAATATTCCTAAAGTGTCATAGAATTAAAATTAAGTGTCCGGATTTAGGAATCCAATATCAAGTTTTTCATGATTATGCGGTTTTCATCTATGATAATTGTTTCTCACACTATTCTTTTTTTTCTTATCCAATAGTGGAAGCTAGAATGAATTGGGTCAACATTGAATATTCCATATGTGGAAGGTATGGGAATTATTCAAATTTATGTCTTGAGTTGAAGTCTCTTTAAGAGAATCACGATGATAGTATGAGAATTTGTTATACTATTGAGGATAAAGAGACCTGAGAGGAAAAGTGAAATTAATGGGTTGTTATAACAGTGTTGTATACATTAAACATAAGAAGTATGGTTAGATTGAGGTTGGGGAACCTTATGGTATGATTCATATTTCATATTTTAGGAAAGAATAAAATGTTGAAGCTTGAGTAAAGATTTAAGAATAAATTTGGTTGATTGAACTGTATATGTTTTTAAATTAGATGATTATGTCATATGAATCATGAAATATATAAGTATTTTCAGAACAATTTTTTCATCAAATATTGAAAATGACATGTGGAATGTTGATAGAGAAATTAAAAAGTGTTTTAATGGAAATGTTATATTCCTAGGAAACATAATAATTAGGAAAATGTAACACTTAATGCATTCATAATGTCGGGACAACAATGTTTGGTTAAGATATGTTTGATATCAATAAGTAAATTGGATATTACAAATTACCTAGGAACTGATGAAGGATTTTTTTAAAAAAGTGGTTTATGATATCCTATATGGAGTTTATAACATTTTTGGACTTATGGAATATATCCAATAATATTTTTAATAAGAAAGAATGAATATTTTCAATAAGGATTTCTAGTAGTTATCATTTTTCAAGAGAATACATGATGAATGTATACACATGTATAGTATGTGACAAACAATAGATACATTATGATATACATGGGATCAATGATAAGAAGTTTTTGATAAATTTAGTGACCTTATTTATAAATTTTTGGACTTTCATCCTTTGTAAGGGTTATAAGGTTAACCATTAAAGGATGGGTTTATTTTAAACATTAGATGAGATTTTGGAGATTAAATTATAATCTCTCAAAATGAATATTTATATGTATTGGATAACCTCTACTAACCTTTTTTTTGTTATAAACATATATGGAGTGACATATCATTATATTTTTGGATCTAATGATCTTCCAATGCTTTAGGAATGAAAAATTAACCTTCATTTCATTGAATAATATATAAAGTGGAAATTGATCAAGGCACAAAAAAGGTTGAGGTTTTCCTGAAATCAAGTTAGTATAACTTATCATAAAAAATTTTAAACATTATTAAAAATGGAATTGAAATAAAAAATTTTCCTTTTATTCTAATTTTTTATGATGTCAATGACCTTTTTCAATCCTATTTGGGTTATGGATTTTTTATTATAAAGTTTCTCTTAACCATGTTCTCTATCACTCTCTATCTAAACTTGATAGTTTTATATGTCTTATATGTCCATGTTTTCACCTTCCACATATGTTATCTTATGTAGTAACCAATTTAGGCATTACATTGGGTAAAAGTTATGTTTCTAACTTTTTTTAAAAAAAAATAGGTTTTACTATTCATTTTTACGATGTGGGTTTCTATGAAAGGAACTTTCACGTATTAAACCTTTGATAAACTAGAATAATTTTAAGGGAAAACATCATTTTAAGAGTGGTACAATGTAAAACACTATGTTTTTAGGATTCTTTACTTTTTATGAATAATTTTAATTTCTTTTATGTCTCATGTTATACAGTAAACCAAGTTAAAAATTCTCTATATGCAACACCACCTCGGCTTGCTTTACACGAAATAATGAGTTTCTATAAAACAAAATTATATTATTGTACTTATTTAAAAGAATCAATTATTACCACAACATTAGAATTCATGGTACGAATACGATTAACTAAATTATGAAATTATGTTTTACACATAATTCTTTGAAAAATTATTTATAAATTAAGGTAATAGAATCTTTAAAATAAAAGTAAATGGTTGTCTAAAAAATTATTTATTAGTGAAAAAGTGTGTTTTATACCAATAAATAAACAAATAAATATTATTGGGTTATATTAATATTATATATATATATACTCAAAACAAATTTTAACATTCATACGATGTGTTTTCTAGACAAGAAATTAGAACAAATCGAATTTTACACATAAAATAAGTAGTTTTTTAGAAAGGTAGTTATTCCGCCTTTGGATGTTGAATTTGTTCAAAATATAGTTATTGAAACTTTTATAAATTATATTTTACAAAATAAACTTCTTATTTTAAAGGGGGGTATCAAAATTTACTTTTGGAGAACTTTTTGAATTTTTCTAAGAAGTTTCATATTTTGATGAAGAGTGGAATAGACATACTTTTAATTCAAAATAACTTTTTCATATAAATTATTGATATGGTTTAATTATGTTTTGAATCAATTTTAAAGTATAATTATGTCAATTTTTAATAATTTCGTCCAATGTAGGTCATTGTAATAAATTTCATATTCAATTTGGATATAAAAACACTTCAATATTTTGAACATTTTCAATTTAAAAAATCATTGTTTCATTTAATCTATGGGATTAATTTTTAATTAATTTCTAAAAATTATGTGAATTGAAATTGTAAAAATGGATTCCATATTTTAGAATAAAAAGGTAAAAATTTATTAAATAGGTTCATTTTATTTTTTGAAAATATTAATAGTTACTTTAGTAATTTTTATTACTAGGGTTATGGGTAAATCAGTTAAATTTTGGGTAAAAATAATATTATAAATAATAGAAAACTACCGATAACATTCCAAAATATGAATGGATGAACTTAATTTGACCCTCAACACATAAGTCTTAAAATTGAATAATTTAATGGACACGTGGATAATATTAAAATCAAAGGTGTGACAAAATGTCACACTATTACTTTTAATAAGTATAATATTTTTAATATGTGGTTAAATAGAATATATAGTTGAATAGGTATATTATTATAAAATATACAAGGTTTAAATATATCATTAATTTTTATTTTTTATTAAATAAATAAATTTCAAATATAATTACACAATAACGATATAGTAATTATTCAATAAATGTACAATCAATTAAATTTTATTATAAATAGTAAAATAAAACTAATTTTAATTAATTAAGGTTCTACATCAATTTTATTGGTTAGTATGACATATTATGAGTATTCTAAATAATTATATTTAAATTTATCTTATTGGATTGATTTTCTTAAAGTCAATGTAATGAATCATGTCAAAATTGACAATAATGATAATTTAAAAAAAATATTTTATTAAATTAATTTAAAATAATAAAAATAATAAATAAGTATAGGGGGATAATATATGGTATAAAATTTCTTAGTCTGTCCTTTCATAGTTCAATTTTTACTTTATATCAAAGAATTTTTTCCTATTAATTTTAAATACTTTGTTATGATAAATAAAATTGAAATGGATTAATTAAGGGTTAATCAAATGATAAGGTTAAAAATGGAACCAAAACAATGATAAAATATATGTCTTGATGATATTAAAATATTATAAAATCTTATTTTCAAAAAAAATTAATTTTTGAGGTATTTTTATTGATATTTAATTTATTATAAATTAATATTTTAAGAAATTCAAAAAGTGCCCCTCCCCTCTCTTTTAAAGGATACCTCTACTTTTATACTCTTCGCACTTCATATCCCAGTTGGATCAGAATATATATATATATATCCCCCAAAATTATTCCATTCATCCTAGAATACTTACTTTACACCTAAATCTAACCAATGGAGTCCTTTTTTGAAAATTAAAAGGACATGCCCTAAGAAGGGGTAATGTTCATAAACGAATATTGTTGTATTCTTTTTTCCTTAAACCATTTAAATTAATTTTATTTAATTTTTATATATTAACCTAATTATCCTCAGTATACTTATATTTTTTTATATTATGTTTTTTTCCTACACTCACATACACTTCTATCAAATGGGTAACAAACTTATTGTTCTTGTGAATGGTGAACTACCGCCTTACAAAACGACGTTGTTCATTTTTCCTTTACCACCTCTCATGGTTAAGAATGATGATATACACAATTTTTTAATATGATATAAATTATATTATTATGTGTTTATAATTATTTAAATATTATATAAATCATACCTTCTTGCTTTCAATTTTGTGGAAATACGATAACTTTATTTGTCGGCGTGTGGAATACCATTTCACTAAAGAGATGTGACTCATTCAAACGTTACATGGAATGTATTAAGGAAGGTTTTAGTAAACTTATATGATATATATGAACTAATTATTAAAATTTATTGATATTATATATATATATATATATTAAATTTATATTCTTTATTTCTAAACGACATGAAATGGAAGAAACGTCCATGTGTACGTACAACCTACCATCTCTATGAACAGTGTATTTAATTTTAAATCTCAATATTTTTTAGATAACCATAAATAAATTTTTATCACGGTTATCATTCTATATATAATGAAATAACAATATATGTATGAGTTCTAAGAATGAAAGGTCAAAACATGTATAAGAAACAAAGCATTCGTTGCCCGATACATAACATAAACATAAAATTATTAATAATAAGGTAATGTAAAGTCATAAGTAATTCATAAACAGTATTATATATTAATATATTTATTTAATAGATGTAAAATAAATTTATATTTTTATACATGAGTTTCTCATCAGTATTATGAGAGTCAACACATAAGGTAAGGGATTTATATCTCACTTTTATTTTTGTGGGACACATGCCTTATACGCTACTTGTTTCTTCTACAATTTGTATATATTTCCCATGAATGTATTTTATGATTCATATCCAGTTTGTTATATTTTTATAATACCCATATAATTTTCATTATTTCCTGGGGAATATGATTCTACTGATTATAAAATGACGAAAATATATTTCACAATCTCATTAATATTCGTGATTGTTTAGTCTTAAGTCTCCATTGGGGATTATTTATCTTCAACAACCATGTATTCTATATATATTTTAAGAAAAATTAATTTTATGATATTAATGTTTAAATTCATTTTTACCCATTTTTTATTTTTAATAAATTCTTTTAAAGGAATATTTTTTTCATTTTCCAAATGAGGTACTATGTGACTTTTACAGAAAAAGTATGAAAGGAATGTGATTTTTTGAGTTATATGGAATGAATAGATTTTTTCAATTTCATGAAACTTTAATGTTTTGAATATAAAATTACAACATTAATATGTTTATTTTCTAATAATTTTTTTTTTAAAATTGTGCAACTTATTAAGAAGAAGAAAAAATTCAAAGAAAAAAGGAAAATTTCATCAAAATTATTTTCATGTGATATGCCAAAATCATTTTCCATCTAAGATAACATTATTTGAAGTTACTTATTTTTTAGATTTGATATCATTAAATTCTACCATTATAATTCTTTCTAAGAGTTGATTATGTTTATGATTGAATAATATTTATAAAACATATTTCTTTTCCATAGGTTATGTTATGATTGAATGATGTTTATGAAACCCATTTCATTCCATGGGTTCTAATTATTTTTAATGATTTTTTTATTGTGTAAAACATATATATAGTTTTCAATATTTTATGTGTGTAACCAATATCTCCCGCCAATT
This sequence comes from Viscum album, assembly GCA_963277665.1. NCBI lineage: Eukaryota > Viridiplantae > Streptophyta > Magnoliopsida > Santalales > Viscaceae > Viscum > Viscum album. Next base: position 125,399,527 of record OY728128.1, read on the forward strand.
CATGGGGTAAATATGGATAACTCATGTGGTATATATTTTATTAATGAACCTGATTTCATGTTCAAAATTCTATGTGTGGTCCAAGTTTTAATTTCCATAATTTTATGTGTTGGATCGGTTTTCTTATGCATATGTTTATGAAACAGCCTTATTTCATGTCCTTGGTTTAATTAGTTAACATGTTACAATTTATACATGTTCAAAAAGTTACAAGTTTATGTGTATGACATAATATCATATCTTATGTCAATGTTGTGATCTCATGGATTTTTTTCTTTGATTCCCTTAGGATTCATGCCTTATGAACAACCAATACTTATTCAATGATTCATGTTTATGATCTTTGATGTGTAAGGTATGATCTTTTAACATTATGGTCATGTCCTCATACCCTTTATTCTCGTCTTTATGCTTACATATGTCCCTTTTTTACCCTTACATAGAATCTGACCTCACCCTTTTATATATTTATATTCTATAGGTTATAAATAAATGTTTTAAGTAGAAGTTCTAAAGGGGAATATCTTCCTGGGATATGTTGAAGATCTTTCACCAATTTTGAAGAATGTGTTATAAGTTTATAAAGGCGCTAAAATATTATAGTCCTTGGGTGTTTTTTATAATGTAATTAATATTCATCTTAAAAGATTTAATATCCTTGTTTTAAAATCCAGTGTAGTTATATTAATGATACTTTAAAAATGATGGTTGTGTATAGTCTGAAGGTACTTACCTTGTCATACACCCTATCCCATGTGTATGGTTATAAAATTTATTAAAAAATTTAGATATTTTAATAAAAATACTTATAATTTATTTCAATAATAATGGATTTATAATATTTATAAACAAAAAATTTATAAAATACAAGCTCAACATATGATTTAATGAAAAATTTCACACTATACCCAATTAAATCCATAAATACTCAAAGATGAACTCTTTTTTAATCATAAAATTTAAATATAGAAGCTAAAAATGACTTCATCATTCTTAGTACAATAAATATTAAATATAAAAATTGATTTTACCATTCTCAAACATCACTAATAAAAGATAAAGTTTTAAAAATGGTAGTAATTAAAAAATATTGCCTACATCTAAGGGAACGATCATCATGATTTTTTACTAACTAATTTTAACATTATTATGAATATAAAAATGCTGTTAATATAAAAATATGTCAAAGAATATTACGGAGATCTATAAGTGATCATTTAAAAAAATATTCATTAAAATAACTTGTTTGTTTTAATGTAGAGTAAAATGAATATTTTTTAATTAATGAAAATTTTATGCCTAATGATACATATAAAGAAATAAAACTATGGAATATTATTTATTGGAATACACATATGATTGGACTCATGAAAAACCAAAAAAAGATTCTACCTTTACTTATTATATATTACATTGAAAAATAAAATATATTTTTAAAATTAAATCTTTCCAATAACAACAATTTTTTATAAGTACTTAGTTTAGATGTAGAAAAGCACCAACATATCAGTAATATACTATTCAAATTCAATCCTCATCATAACTACCTATTTTTGAGGGGGGATTAATTCCATCTCCACTCTATACTTTTAGTATATGTATTATAACATATTTTAAATTTAAATAATTTTATACATAAATATATTATATTAATACAATTAAATTTATCATTCTAAATGATTTTAAAACTGTGAAATTTTCCTACTCATGATTTCTAACCATAGAGGTTATCTCATCGGAATATTTAATGGGTAGGTTCATTAGATTTCAAGACATCTAACCCATGATTGGAATTATTATTCCCATAGTATCATCTGTCAAAACACCAAAACTATCAAATGGAACCACTATAATAATCCAATTTATATTTAGAACTTTTAAACTATTAAATATTGTTTGTATAACACTGTTGTCATCATCTATTTGGAAAACATATAATATTTATATATATATATATCAAAAAATATTTTTATATATTAAAATTTGTACCTATAATAATAAAACCACAATATCCTCATAAGGTATATAGAGTGACCAATTAATCCGTAGATGTATAAATTTTCTTAAGTAACCTAATATCCTTATACCATTCTTTGGTGTCATATATATATATATATATATTAAGTGTGCCAAATATTATTAATAGGGACAAATATTGTTTCTTGATACCGTTTATGAGGAATTATCTAACAAAATATATGATATCTAGATGGAGAACCAACCATATGTCATTGATCAACTCATATCATTGACATGTTTTTTCCTCGACATTACTTTCATTAAAATAAGGAAAAAATTAGAATCTAAATTCTAAAACAAGTATAGATCTTAAATATTCAAAATTAATCCCTTAATTCCTTATAAGAAATTTAAATATGATAACAAATTCACATTCTAAAAATAAATAATATTAAACAAATTTAAATGATAAGTTGCATTATCAACAAAATAATAATAATTTTCTTTATTAATAATCATATCATTATCATCTTCAACTATTAATTCATCTACTTCTTCCTCCATTAAAAGAAAAATATTCTAAATATCATCATTAAAAAAATTAAATGTCTTATTGCTTATGAGATTAATTATTTTATGTTAATTCTTTCCCTTTTCCTTCCGTATCATTCCATTCATGTTGTTTCACTTGAAAATATACACCCACTTCATATTCCTCACAATATACCATTTTTCTTATAATTTTATGATATATGGATCATCCTATTTGCAGTCACAAGTATCCACCAAATGAGAGAGGTTTATAGAAATTAAATTTAAGAAATAACTTTTTATACCCCATCTAATATTTTCAAGCATCTATTTTTAAAAAAAAATAGAAAAATGACCAAGTTAGTTTAATGTGATAATATTAGTCAATTTTTAATAATATACCAATTTGATTATAGTTATTATACCACTATTATATATACTTAAATGTTCTTCCAAATTAAAACATCTAAATTTGAATCCTTTCACATTATAAGCACCAAATATATCTATTTTATTTAGATAACCCCAATCCAAAAATATCAAATTGAGAAAAACATCTTTTGGAATATCAATATTCATGATATATAATATTGTATATAAATTATTACATTTATAAAATCTACTTGTCATCTTATTATAGATAATTTCAAAATTTTAGTAAATATACACTGTGGGAAAACCATTATACCAGTTCTTTATTAGTAGTTTTTTTATATGTTACATTTCATTTTTCACTTATAATAATTCTCCTTTTCTATCCACCGTTATTTATTTAAGGAATTAACAATTTCACTATTTACCCAAAAAAATAATTGTACCTGTAATAATTACATCTCAATTAGTGTGATATTTTTTTTATCTCAACCAGTTGACTAATAGTACGAAATATAATTGATTTCTTATGAGGTTCAGATTGATTTTTCATGTCATCAACAAGACCGAATTGATTAAATATTATCATAATATCACTGGAGTACCTTGAATATATGTGCAGGAATTCCTCTACTAGGTAACCTTCAAAAATAGATCTTTCTGATTGAAAATTCTTTTTCTAATATGAATTCAAATTTTCATTGTAACTATATGAAAAAATAAATAATTATTATTTGAATATGCATCTAATAATCTAGTAATAGTGGTTTACATATATTTAAAAAAATATATAAATGAACTATAATTAAATTAGATACAAGCATTGATAATGAAAAATACCTCCAAATTTCGTTTCCTTAAATAAACAAACCATAACATGAATTTTGAGAGTATGAAATAAATGGAAAACATTAAAAAATATATGAGAAACTGTCGGTAAAATTAATTCATGAATATTTTCAATATCATCTTATAGTCGTGTTTTAAAAAAATGGTTTGAAGAATGTGTAAATTTCTATAACAATTGAACATAGTTTTTCTATTAATAATGTAAAAAAATCTACTAATTACTCTAGAATAATTTATAAACCATTCCTTTTCAATCCATGAAACCTAAAATGATTTAAGTTAATGCATCTTGAAATTTTACTTGAATACCCTTAAATTACTTTCTAGTATTTTACCATTTGAGGATTATATATTTCTCATTATAAATCATTTCAAAAAATAATGCCCCAAAATTTCCAATCACATCAAGTCATAGATCAAGATTTAAATTCAATGCTATTAAGGCTTCTCATTCATTAAGATAATTCATTGATTTCCCATTCACATCACATACTATTAATATTATGTTGTCAAAAATATTATTCTCAATTTTCATAACATCAAGATTGTAGCGTAACATGTTTATTTCCAAATATGAATTTTAAAAAATTATAATTTTCTTTTTGATTTTCTTTGTTTTAAATTCAACTAATGATGTGAAAAATATTGATTTCCCATGGTAATTGAAATGATAAAACATGCCAAATTCTAATTTAACATTTACTAGTATTTCCATTTTATCTAAGCCTATGAGTATATTCAGTGGTGGTCTATGGTCATTGAATCCATTTTATTTTTACTTATTAGAAATAAAAATAATAGATTGACCATGAAATCTATACTGAAACAAGCAACACTATTATTTATTGTTAGGTTTATGTTCATATTCAAAATAAAATTTATAAATTTCAAAAATACCAATCCATGAACCGGTTTTAATAGGATATGTTACCAAGACTTGGGATGTAATTGACTGTCAACGTTTTAAAAAAATTCATTTAAAAAAATGATTTTTCAAATGCATTATACGTTTCTTCATAGATGTTCCATAGCTCATATAATTTCTCAATAAGAATATAACATTAACATAATTTTCATTTCTATACAACAATTTTCAAATCATAGTAGATGAAATAAATTAGGATAATTAATTTATACACATTTATAGAGGGTTATTGTAAGGGATAGAACAATTATTCAAATTCTATTTCTAGTACTAAATTATCACAAATTGGTTGATTTAATGAATAGAAAATTAAATTCATACTTTTCTAGGATTAGAACCGAAATATAGATATAATTAATCAAATTATTGCCATGTTTTTTAATCTCATAGATTTAACACTAACTCATAATTCTTATTTTCAATATCATTCCACTGTATGAGCTTAGTGTATTAAGATTACATGAGTTATATTTATAATTAGGGTTTTATGGAGATGTAATAAAAAAATATTTATTGGAAAATTCTTTTTTTTATTCTTAGTAATAGTATGTTATTCAAACTCTCAACATTACTCATTGAATTTCATTTAGAAGTTGAAAAACTATTTCACTCTTGAAAACATGAATCCTCTCCCCAATATAGAGTATAATCATTGGGACAAATATGTATAGTTAAAAAATTTTCCAATGCATGTTAATCACTTTACATAATTTAAAAATAAATATAGGTATCGTAAGTTTCTGAAATATATCACAAAAAAATATAATATCATCATATGTTTAGTTTTTTTAACTCCACATAGACACTAGATATCATAAAAAATTATTATAAAATAAAATTCTAAATACTTGAGGAATTCTCTGCCGGTATTTACATTTCCATCATAAACTGGTTCATGAAACTAATTATCCTACTTAGTAACCACATATCTTATATTAGTATCTATATTATTATGAATAGGTTACACGTATTTGTTTCAAACTTGATCTGGTATTCATGATGTTTGAAAAACAACATTTTCCAAGTTAATTTTTTCAGTATGGTTGGCTAGTTGTACTAATATGTTTTAATGTTTATAATGGATCTTGATATTACTAATAGAATAATTTATCATGTTTTAAATATCATTGTCCATTTTTATGGAAGTATCATTATTATTTTAATTATATATTTAAGTGTGTAATCTTACATTAACAGTGTGTTCTCCATTCCTAACCCAATTATCATATTGAATAAGGAATATCTTCAATATCATGTGTTCATAAATTTATATATCCTCAACCATGTTCTAAATTTACATTTCAAAAATTGATATTTTTTTATATTATCCACATATCAATAATAAAAGGGAAAATCAAAAAATTCTTTTATACCCTCAGCATACTAAGGTTGGTTCCTTGTTAATGTTATCTAAGTTATATCAATATATCTCCAACTACCTACACCATCATAAAGAAAATATTTTTTAATACTTTTATTATATTAAAATATAAATATTAACTCCATTTATATTTTATAATCAGATATCAAATCCATAATAGTTTATGAAGTACTTATTAATATATTTATTGAAATCTATTCCAACACTTTTGGATTTCCTAAATCCTTATATATAGATTTAAATAAAAATAACACACACAAAAAGAGATGTATATTCTAGTGAACAATTAAAGTGGTCAGAAATTTCATACCATATACTAATAAAAACACACTAAAATATTTCAATTATATAAGAGAAAAAATCAAGGAAAATTTCAATAAAAAATTTTAAAAATTAAATATAGTGTCCCAAAAAACTCATATACTTTTCCAGAAGTTGTTTATGTAGTTATTTTAATCCAAAATCATTTATTTATGTTCAATTATCAAAGTAAAATAATGAAAATTAACAATATCTTATAAAGTATGATATGGTAATGGGGTGTGCCTATGTAATTAATTATAGAACATCTCTTTAGGTTCTATAGGAGAAGATTAAAATATCACTTGAGGAATAAAACCAAACCAGATCAATGGATGCACAAGGGATTGATAATTCAATGAAATGAGAGATAAAATTAGATAATGAAGTCAAGTAATTACCTTGATATCACCTATGTAATCATTTTACATTTACTAAATCAAATTAAAATAGAAGGAAGTGATGAATTTCATAATTTCTAAAATTTTAAGGGAATCGATTGCATTAATAGAAAAATAGAATGATTAGAATAATGTATATTTTTAGGATTAAATGTCCTTAACATTAATTTCACAATATCATTACATCACAAACAAAATGAATGAAATTCATAACCAACATGTAGGCGAAATGAATCTTAATTGGGTATGCCTCAAGGAAAGAAGTCTCTACTCGGGCTAAAGAGAGGAATTCATGAGTTGGAATAATAATGTGTTCTTAACATAATTTTATATATAGCCATTGTTTTTTTAGAAACCACTATTAAATAATAACAGGGAAATTTAGTGATAATTTCATACATTATCAATAAAAAATTGTTGGCATTTATTATAATTTTTGTATTAGACTAGGATAGAAGATCAATTATGGGTAGCCTTTTTCATTATACAGATTTGAGGAGTGGATTTGATATAGTGGAATGTGAATCATTGTTGACCAGAAGTGGTTTTGTAGTAAGAATATACTTATTTAGTTAGGAATCAGTTGATTCCATAGGTGATAATGGAAAACAATTCATGGGGTTATAGGTCCTCATATAAATTGTATATATTATATTGATCTTGTGGTTCAATTTTTTTATTTAGATTTTGAGTTTTTGGACCTCTTATTCGATAAAGACTTGTATACATGGAATTTTGAGTCATCCATTAGGGGTATGATTAGAAGGTGGTGGGTTATCTTTTAAATTCTTGGTCAGATGTGTGGGATTGTGTAAAGGTGATCAAGACTATTTTACTCCATGATGCTAATAATGATATATATTATGTGTCATTTGTTCTATAATGATTTTAGAATGCATAGGGAGTTGATATATTCTAGAAATAAAGCATGGATCCAAGACTAGGGCTTGAGTAACTCAAGGTTGACAATGTCTGGGGGTAGAGTTTGTTAACCTTATAACACAATTGGAAACAAGTAGTACAAGTACCCAGCATTTATTTTAGTTCCAAGTTTTATGAATACTTATAGATTTCTTTTGTAAAGAAATTATTTTTGAGTGGGTAGTTAGATTGTATAAATAGAGTTTATTTTCAGATTTTTTGGGTATTTTTGTTTTGATTTTGTGGCCTTACACATTTTTTCAACAGTTTTTTATATGATCTATATTATTTTATTATAAAATAGTTCTTCATATCATCAATATATATCGCCTAATGTGGTTTTCAAAATCACACATTATTTTTTTAAATGAAATAAGAAGTTTCATCCCGTATTATACCAGATCAATCAGTTTTATTTAGATTGTATGAATAGTTTTAAAATAAAAAATTGTCAATAAGAATTATCTTAAAAACATAATTTCACAAAATTGATCAAATACTGTGAAATTTGTAAGAGTTAGTAAGGTAGGTTGAGTTTGGGTTGTTGTTTTTTAATATGAATTTTCCTATTCTATGCTATTTTAGGACTTTTATGGAAGAAATTTAAGAGGTATCTCACTTATTATTAGGATTTTTGGTTTTCCTTGTTATTGATTATTATCGCCTCGATAAGATTGATTATTTGAGTTTTTGAGAGAAATAATTATATTTCTCCATTATTGTACTGACCCTTTCAAGTAGACAGTTGTCTGATCAGCTGTGAAGTTACTTTAGGAGTTTAAGTAATAGTTTCATCAAATAGAATAGGATTTCTTGGGAGGTATCTTCCTTAATAGAAATGTTTTAGGATGTCATTTCCCTTGGATCATGTTGATGATGGAATTTTTAAATCAATGTTTTTATAACATAGAATGAAATTCCTACATTTTATTTTTTTATAGGTACGGTGGTCTATGGAATTTACATGGGAATTAGTGTAACGAATAACATCCTTATAATCTAGAGACTTTTTATCATTGTTTCACCATAATGATTAATATGATTGATTTTATGAAAAATTGGTTGAGATGGTTTTATAGATGTTTTATTTTATGTTGATTAGTTCTATTACATCATTTTATCCAATTTATAGAATTATTTATATTTTAAAATTATCTTCTAAGGGTTGTGTTTAGGTTTGATGTTTTCTGTTTCAATATTTTTTTTATTCTCAAGAATAAGATTCATTTGTTTGGTAACTAATGGAATGAATAAGACATCTCCAGCCCATTACAGATTATATTTGTGGATTTGGTGGTGTTAAGATTATGTTTGATGACGTAATATAGATCTCATGATGATTTATTTTTTGGAGATGTATATTGTGGAATTTTCGGGGGTATTTCTCCTTTGGTAGTAAGTAATAAGATATATATTCAACCCACTAGTGCATTTTTTTATGGAGGCCGGGCTACACCATAGATTTTTAAGGGATAAGACCCCAGTTTCTGCCATTTATGAATTCCTAGTGTTGTGGTTCTTAGGATATGCCATTTTATTAGTCTAAGGTTGATTGGGAAGAATGAATGGCCATGGAATTTATAAAATGGTTATCAGTGCTATGAAATAGAGCCTATAGTGGTTGATTATATAGTTCTTCCCATTTTTATGTTGCTTCTCTATAGTTATTGTACAATGTTGTTGTTGGACTTAAGGATATAGTTGTGATTAATGGAATAAGGATACTATGATGTAGAGACAGTTGTTAAACCATGGTCTATCTATAGTTGTATTGGATTAAGGGGATATACCAAATTTTAAAGGGGGAGATAAGGGGAAACATAGAGGTATTTGTAAAGAATCATTTGATTTAACTATGTTTGGTCATGACCCATGCCAATTGTATTTTGGCCTTGTGATATTCAATCCACATCAAAATTAAAAATAACCTCAAGGTTTAATTATATAGATTTTCATTTCTCTTGACCATGTTAAACCTTGAGTGTGATTTCTGAGACATTATAGTGCTATTTTTCCTCATCTAGGATAGTAAACATAGGATATCCCATTATCATTCTTTGTGGGGTGTTCTCCTTTCATTCTTAGAGGATATATGGTTTTTTCCTCTTAGGAGTTTATTTTCATGTTTTCATGTTAGTATATGGGATTCTAAGTGATTTATTGATATAGGTTGGGGTGTTCTGGGTTTCTAATGATTCACACTTGCATGTTTTAGCCTCATGAACAAACCTTTATTTTTTTACTTGTGAAAAAGTTGTTAAAGATCTAGTTGATGTATGGGATTCAAGACTTATGCCTCAATAATTTTGAGTAACTTATAGATGTTTCATACTTCTTCCCTGGGTTAATATAATAAATTGTAAAAATAAATAATTTGAAATATATCTAATGTAATTGAAGGTTAAGGGGTGTTTCAACTCTGACTATACGTTCCCAAGTTATCTCTTATGATTGATGGTGTGTTTTTGATTATTCTATAAGTTTGGTCAATGTAGACTATGTATAGATATATATAATTATATGTAAATATATTACTAGGATTTTTTCATATAAACAATTCATTAAATTATAAACACCAAAAGGTGGTAAGGAACCAGAAGTGTGAAACCTAAAATGATGACAATGAGAGCTATAAAAGTGGGTGGTTATGTCACATACATGACTTATTTTGAAGTTAAATTTCATTTATTTTCCTTTTATTCTTTGTTTTGGATGTATTCCAAAGGTTTTATGGAGAAATAGATGAGTTTTAATGAATTGGGCCAAACCATGAGCCCAATTCCAGATTTAAAAATAAATTTTGTTTCCTTTATAACTTTTTAATTTTTTAATATTTTTCCTTCATTACAATTCCTAAATGGTATACTATGACCTATTAACACCAAAATATTATTTTGGAGCCTTTATAAATCCATAATCATGGTAGATATGGGTTTTTATTTAAGATATTGGGCCTGCCCGAAGGCCCATTTCATGCATTAAAAATAATTTTTAATTTTTTTATATCTCCTTCAATATTTGCGTTTTTTCGGTGATTCCACCTCCCCCTAGACCCTAAGAAACCCAGGCACTCTCCCATTGTCTTCCCCCCCCCCTCCTTGGAGCTCTTTGAAATCTAGAATTAGGGATGATCTTCATAGGGTGTCTCAAATCGGCCAGAATTGAAGAGGTAAATTCATCCCTTCTTAACTCTCTCAATTCGTACTCTTTTCCCTTAATTACAATTTCTAAATTACCTCCTAAATCTTGTTCGAACAATACCTGAATTTTGTCTATTTTAAATTTCAGAAACTATTGTTTTTTGAGTGATTAATTCAGGATACTTCAAGTAGGTGAGTCTATTTCTTCCCTCTTTCAAATTGCTTAGGGTTTCTTCCATAATTCTTGAATTATAAAAATTCCAGAAGTTAGGGTTCTTGAAAAGGTTCTAAATTACTTCATTTTGGGTGAAATATTGAGGTTTTAGGTTTCTTTTAACTTCCTTGAGGTGTGGAGGTCCTGTGGTTGATGTTTCGCCCCAATATTTGAGGGTTTCGACACATTCGGTAGGTGATTCTGTGGATAACCATTTAATGATGAGTTAGTTTTCTTGATTAAATAATTTCACATGTTCCTTATGTGCTGTTAATTATGAGAAAGCCATTTTTGGTAGCAATAGTAATGCATTTGTTTTTAAAGTTACATTTTTTCTTGAAGTGTGTTTTTTTCAAATGTATTTCATGTGTTATCTCTTGTGGTAGTTTTGTAAAATGTGGAAGTGATTTATTAGTTGTTGAAAGGGGCTGCCAATTATGGTTGGGTAATGATATAGTTCCTTGTGGGCCTGAAAAGGGGGTGTATTTGAATGGTTTTATTTTTATAACCTTGTTAAACTCCTTGAAAGTGTTTTATGGATTTGTGTGTTCTCATGGGTATCTTTTGTGATATTATTCAAGGTGATTATATAACATTTGAAAGTGGATTATTACATGTTGATTGGGCTGAAAATAATGTTTTGGTAGGGCAGTGGTGTGCTTTTTTCTTAAAAAGAGGTTTTTGAAATGGATTTTAAGTGAAATGTTTGGGTATACTCTTTATAATTGTTTTATGGAAGTTTTGAATGGTTTATTGGGTTGTGTAATAGGTGAAACTATATCAGCAAACTGTTTTGGTAGGATTATATTTTTAAAAGGTACATTTCATTTGTGAAAAGGCTGTTATGTGATATTTATCATCTTGGAAATATTTTATTAAATTGTTTGAAGGAGATATTGAGGAGTCAAAGTGATGTGAAAGTGATGTGGAGTGTTTTCTGTGAGTGTGATGTGAAAAAATGAATTTTTGATTATGAAATAAGTGTTATTTTACATGTGTGTGGGCTTTTATATGAGTTTAAATATCTTATAATTGTTTTATAAAATTGTTTAATGGTTTTGTGGAAGTGTTGAAGAAATGTGAAATGTGTTGTGTGCTATTTTGGTGTGATTCGGATTTCAAAATCATTTTGAATGAAAAATGGATTTTCGTGACTTGTGTGGTATACATATGGGGTGTTTGGTGAATTTGTGATGTGGAAATGATATTTTCATGTTCAATGTATATTTCTTGACTTGTGGAACTTGTTTGAGCACAAGGGGAAAACCTGGGTATCTAGGTGGGTGGACGTGTACTAGTATGCTAGTGAATCTGTGGGGTTTGGCCTCAGTTTCACTTAGCAAGATTGACGCTTACAACTCTAACTAAACTACGATGATGATGATTGGGGACCACTAGGTTATGGGTATGTTCCCTACTAGTGTCTCGTGCATGAGAATGGATATTTCTCATGGTTACTCTCACCGAGATACGAGGTACCTGGGACCTACAGCTAGCTAGTGCCTAGGGGTTATTTCCTATTTCTTGTTCTCATTATTTACTTTGTACTTACCGTCGGCATATGGTATAGTTGTCTGGAAAATTAAATAGTGTTGACATTATTTTTAAAAGTGTTTATTCTTAATGATATCCTACTTGAAAACTGTTCTTATTCAAAGTTGTATCCTTTAGAAATTGTAACTAGCTTTTCATGTTTTTGAAAACATGCATGCTTTTCGTCTTTAAATGTTTATCACAAGGAATATCTTAGTGGTGGTATCCTACTATGCATTGGCTCACAACCTACTTACACCCTTGGGTGTAAGTAGACTTGGTTATTTTTGTTGTCACAGGTTGGGTATAGGTTTTTTTGTTCCAGTGGTTCGGGTTTCTAGCAGGTCCTTGGTGGTGAAGTCTTGTGGAGGTGGCTTGAGGGAGGTGCCCCTTGCCATGAGGGTTCCTGGGCTGTCCTTATTTGGTTTTTAACCTTTGGTATAGACCATTTGAGTTTTTTAAGCTATGTAATTCAGTTCATAATTTTTGTAAAAGATTTTTTGGTTTGAAAAATCCAGATTTGTTTCATTGGATTCTTCTGTTGTTTTATGTTTATAAACTCGGGTAAATCATTCCCAATTTTCATTGTATGATACCCGGGCACTTGTGCCAGCCCGTGGGGATCGGGAACGCCCTTCGGGCCTTGTCACGGGCTGGTTTTGGTGCCATTTTTGGTGGCGATCGATTCCGTTCGTGACAAAATGGTATCAAAGGAGGTTCAAGTTAACTCTTTGGGTCATGTTATTTGGGGAAGAGTCAGGATAGTCTAGAGTTAGGATTATTGGGACATGGAATTCTAGTTATGGGTAGTGTGCCTGATCACCACACCTCATAATGGGATTCATGTTTCCAAGAGAAGTCGGGATTTATCTAAGTCCTTTGGTTTTCTCGGTTCGATGATGATTATGGGAAATGAAAAGAGAGTTGGGTTAATGGTCCTAGTTATCTCGCAGGGCATGGAAAGCCATGTGGAGCCAATTATATTACCTAGAACACTCTCTGTGATAGTTAAGTGATTGTAATATGGCTGCCAACTATATTTCCATGTCAACGACTGAAACTAGTTTCCTCACGCACTTTTTTGTGCTTAGGTTTTGAAATCTTGGCACTTTGGTTTTAAGAAGTGTATAGTTTTTGTGAAATGATTTTTGAATAAAGAGGTAATGGTTTGGTTTATGAAATGGCAGAACTGAATTTTCAGAATTGTTTTGAAATGTAAAATGGTGCTCTTACACCTCTTTGAAAGCAGAAACTATATTGAAGTTGGTTTTGAAAAGTGTTTCCAATAGAGTTTTCTAAACAATCAGAGTGTGTTTTAATGGGATGAGATCTTTTGAAATTGATGTGAATATCTTGAAAGTGAGTTATTTTATAAATGGTTGTGAAATTCTGAAAATTTTTGTAAGATGTGAGTTGGGATTTTGATCTCGTGGTTAGCGGTTATGAGAAAAAAGGATGTGTTGGTTGACCGTTTTGGTTTTGAAAAGTAGAAGGAGTTTTTGTTTTAACCTTTGGTATTTCAATTAGAGACCACATGCATGGGGTTATATGGGATGATGGATGGTTGATGGCACGACTGGATGAGTGTCAGGACGGATATGAGGAGGGTGTCTGGTGTGGCACAAAAACCTGCATGTGTGAGGCACATGGGGTACCATTGGTGGATACGCTTACTGCTAAACTGTTTGTTCTCAAAGAATTACTTTTAAAGAAAAACATGATGTCTTGATGAATATTTTTGTGTGGTTTGTATTATGGGATTTTGAAAATGTTGATGTTGTGGGATGTTTTGATTCCAAGAACCCCTTCTGTTTGAACTGTGTTTTGGGTTTGTGTTTGGTCGGTAAGCTGTGTTGTCGGGACAGTTAGTGGTCTCTTTTGAAAAATGTTTTGGGATGCCTTTACGGTGGTTCCCTTCATGTGTTTGGAGTTGGTTTATGGCTTGTTTTGACCAATGGACCAGATTGGTTGGGTCCTTCGGTTCTCTCATTGGATAAGGTACGCCCCCATTAAAGGTTAATTCATAACTGAAGCGCAACCCAGATTGTTTCTCCATTGGAAAATCCTCCAGTTGATCAGTATAAGGAATCTATTTCTTGATCTTTTTAGATTGAGTATACACCCTTTCCTTTATTGGTTTTGTGTATCCTCTTGTAGTGGGAGATTGATTATGGATGGTTGAAAGTGACCTTAGCCTCTTAAGTTTCCTAATTTTTCGAAGGTGGAAGTGTTCTGTGGTTGTTATCATGGATGAGTATTTGGATAGTGTCTAAGAGGAACTCTCAGTCCTTCATAATCTCTTCGAAGAAGGAGTTCATGTTAAACTACTAGTGTGGGAAATCTGGTCATGAGAGGATATTATGGCCACTTTCTAGAATTGTGTGTTGTTTGGGGATGTTGTAAAAGTTCCCTCTCTATTCATTGTTTATATCAGCCACAATGGTCATGTTCGGTGATTCCTTGTGATGTCATGTGCTCAATTGACTGTAAAGGTGAAATTTGGGCAATCATCTGAGAGTCTCTATTATGTTGGGAGAATGTATCCCTTGAAAAAAACATAAAAAAAATATTCCATTTTAGAGGAAGGTGAGTATAAGTGTTCTTTACTTCTATTGTTTCTCACCCGAACAAACAAGGTGTGATGTGTGTACATCTTCTAATCCCTTGTTTCAGTGAAATATCGAGTTAGGGAAAAGTGAGTTTGGAATGTGTTATGTCTTGGAAAAACTTATCGGGGATTGTGGTGTAGTTGTTGTTTGCAACGAAAGAAGAATTCTCATTCAGGTGGTTTCCAAAGCCTAACTGTGTGGCCGAAGATGCTTCAATATTTGGAGCTCCAGCCATAGGTCCCGGAGAGAAGTTGGCGCATAGTCAGGGGAAACCCCAGTGTCATTTAAACCCTTGTGCAAAGTCATATCATCAATATGAAAGATAAGAAGAGTTTAAACCTATGGTTTCATCATATTTCTTCTACTGTTCATGTTCGGTGGAAATAGGTGTAGGGCCTTGTACCCATGTCATCGCCCAATGTTATTCCCTCCCCCTTTGGTTTCCATTGAGTCTTTAGAGAAAGGTATGGAGTTTGGCTAGACAGGTTGACCACACGGTTTGCACTTGGTTAGTAGTGACCATGCCCTCAAAAAACCATGTAGATAGAAGAATCTCCACTGTTAGTTCATGATATCCCAAACTGTGCAGACTAACCATGTGTTCATCCCAACACTTTATATTTTGGGGTCTTTCTGTACAAGCCCATGCTGGTCGATTAAGATTGTTGGTTCTTATGGTGGGGAGCCTATTTTTTTCCCGTACAAATAACTTAGACTTATACATGGTCAAGGATTGGTGGTAGGTAGTCTCATTCGGATCTATCAAGCTACCTAAATCTTCCTTGGGTAACCATTGAGATTGGAGAGTGCCCAAGGGATTAGTTATATCAAGGTATGTGTAACCTTGTTCGATGTTGTTGTTCATTTGAGTGAATTGATTGATTCTTGTTCAGATATAGTTTGAGGAGTTTTCCTTTGGGATAAAGCTTGAATGTGGTTGATTGTTTCAGGAAAGTGGTGTATGATTTTTTTGTGAAGTATTCCTTCCTTAATTGATCAATGGATGTGTTTTGGCCTTTGGGGGAGAAACCTGGAAAGGGAGTACATCTTGGATTATCAGTTCGGTTTGGCTTTCGTATCTGGCCTTTCTGTAGCTTTCCGGGGACGGAAAGTTTTCATGGTGGGGAGAATTGTCACATACATGACTTATTTCGAAGCTAATTTTCATTTATTTTCCTTTCATTCTTTGTTTTGGATGGTTTCCAAGGGTTTTATGGAGAAATAGATGAGTTTTAATGAATTGGGCCAAACCATGAGCCCAATTCCAGATTTAAAAATAAATTATGTTTCCTTTTTAACTTTTTAATTTTTTAATATTTTTTCTTCATTCCAATTCCTAAATGGTCTCCTCTGACCTATTAACACCAAAATATAAATTTGGAGCCTTTATAAATCCATAATCATGGTGGATATGGGTTTTTATTTAAGATATTGGGCCTACCTGAAGGCCCATTTCCTACATTAAAAATAATTTTTAATGTTTTTATATCTCCTTCACTATTTGCGTTTGTTCAGTGGTTCCACCTCCCCCTCGACCCTAATAAACCTAGGCGCGCTCCCATTTCCTTTCCCCCCCCCTCCTTGGAGCTCTTTGATATCGCGAATTAGGGCTGATCTTCATAGGGTGTCTCAAATCGTCCAGAATTGAAGAGGTAAATTCATCCCTTCTTAACGTTATCAATTTGTACTCTTTTCCCTTCATTCCAGTTACTAAATTACCTCCTAAATCTTGTTCGAAAAATCCCTAAATTTTGTATATTTTCAATTTCAGAAACTATTGTTTTTGGAGTGATTATTTCTGGATACTTCAAGTAGGTGAGTCTATTTCTTTCCTCTTTCAAATTGATTAGGGTTTCTTCCCTAATTCTTGAATTATAAAAATTCTAGAAGTTAGGGTTCGTGCCTAGGTTCTAAATTACTGCATTTTGGATGAAATATTTAGGTTTCTTTTAACTTCCTTGAGGTGCGGTGGTCGTGCGGTTGATGTTTCGCCCCAATATTTGAGGGTTTCAACACATTCGGTAGGTGACTCCATGGATAACCATTTAATGATGAGTTAGTTTGCTTGATTAAATAATTTTAAATGTTCCTTATGTGTTGTTCATTATGAGAAAACCATTTTTGGTAACAATAGTAAAGAATTTGTTTTTAAAGTTACATTTTTGCTTGAAGTGTGTATTTTTCAAATGTATTTCATGTGTTATCTCTTGTGGTAGTTTTGTAAAATGTGGAAGTGATTTATTAGTTGTTGAAAGGGGATACCAATTATGGTTGGGTAATGATATAGTTCCATGTTGTCCTAATAAGGGGGTGTATTTGAATGGTTTTATTTGTATAACCTTGTTATACTCCTTGAAAGTGTTTTATGGATTTGTGTATTCTCATGGGTATCTTTTGTGATATTATTCAAGGTGATTATATAACATTTGAAAGTGGATTATTACATGTTTATTGGGCTCCCAATTCTGTTTTAGTAGGGTCTTGGTGTGCTTTTGGCTTAAAAAGAGGTTTTTGAAATAGATTTTATGTGCAAAGATTGGGTATACTCTTTATAATTGTTTTATGAAAGTTTTGAATGGTTTATTGGGTTGTGTAATTGGTGAAACTATATCAGCAAACTGTTTTGGTAGGAGTATATTTTTAAAAGGTCCATTTCATTTGTGAAAAGGCTTTTATGTGATATGTATCATCTTGGAAATATTTTATTAAATTTTTTGAAGGAGATATTGAGGAGTGAAAGTGATGTGAATGTGATGTGGAGTGTTTTCTGTGAGTGTGATGTGAAAAATTGTTTTTTTATTATGAAAGAAGTGTTATTTTCCATGTGTCTGGGATGTTATATGAGTTTAAATATATTATAATTGTTCTATAATATTGTTTAATGGTTTTGTGGAAGTGTTGAAGAAATGTGAAATGTGTTGTGTGCTATTTTGGTGTGATTCGGATTTCAAAATCATTTTGAATGAAAAATGGATTTTTTTGACTTGTGTGGTATACATATGGGATTTTTGGTGAATTTGTGATGTGGAAATGATATTTTCATGTTCAATGTATATTTCTTTACTTGTTGAACTTGTTTGAGAACAATGGGAAAACCTGGTAATCTAGGTTGGTGGACATGTACTAGTATGCTAGTGAATCTGTGGGGTTTGGCCTCAGTTTCACTTAGCAAGATTGACGCTTACAACTCTAAATAAACTACAATGATGATGATTGGGGACCAACAGGTTATGGGTATGTTCCCTACTAGTGGCTCGTGCACGAGAATGGATATTTGTGATGGTTACTCTGACCAAGATATGAGGTACCTGGGACCCACAGCTAGCTAGTGCGTACGGGTTATTTCCTATTTCTTATGCTCATTATTTACTTTGTAATTACCGTAGTCATACGGTATAGTTGGCTGGAAAATTCACTAGTGTTTACATTATTTTTAAAAGTGTTTATTCTTAACGATAGCCCACTTGAAAATTGTTTTTATTCAAAGTTGCATCTTTTAGAAATTGTAACTAGCTTTTCATGTTTTTGAAAACATGCATGTTTTTCGTCTTTAAATGTTTATCACATGGAATCTCTTAGTGGTGGTATCCTACTAGTCATTGTCTCACACCCTACTTACACCCTTGGGTGTAAGTAGACTTGGTTATTTTTGTTGTCGCAGGTTTGGTACAGTTTTTTTGTTCCAGTGGTTCGGGTTTCTAGCAGGTCCTTGGTGGTGAAGTCTTGTGGAGGTGGCTTGAGGGCGGTGCCCCTTGCCATGAGGGTTCTTGGGCTGTCCTTATTTGGTTTTGTACCTTTGTTATAGACCTTTTGAGTTGTTTGAAGCTATGTAATTCAGTTCTGAATTTTTGTAAAAGATTGTTTGGTTTGAAAAATCCAGATTTGTTTCATTGGATTCTTTTGTTGTTTTGTGTTTATAAACTCAGGTAAATCGTTCCCAATTTTCATTTTATGATACCCGGGCACTTGTGCCAGCCCGTGGGGATCTGGAACGCCCTTCAGGCCTTGTCACAGGCTGGGTTTGGTGCCATTTTTGGTGGCGATCGATTCGGTTCGTGACAGGTTAAAAAATTTTGTGCATGATGAAAAGGGGAATCATCAAAGCTCTTTTCTAATGGAATTGGTTACATCAACATTTCAGTATTTTATCATGTTTTTATGGTTAATATAGAATTTAAAGTGGTTTGAGTTTTCTATTTTTTGGTATTTTTATAGTTTGGTCTATAATTGATGTGGTAGGTTATATGGTAGGTAATGGATAATGTGGTTGTTTATGTGATAATAGTTTTTTGGTAGGATATGTCGAATGTTAATGTTATTATGGTGGATTTTTCTTATATTTTCTAGAAAATGATATAGGTGTTTGGAAGGGGGATATTGTGGGGATATGTTATAATTTAAATTTTCTATCAAATGTGACTATAAATTATCAAAACATGTGTGGGTATGTTTTTTATCTAAGTTTGTGATGGCTTTCAATAAATTATAAATGATGAATTAAATGGTTATAAACTAGTCAAAATCTATTTTATAGTTAATGAATAGTTTTGAATTAAATGTGATTAAATGAATAGAAAATATTGAACATAATGTGGTTAATAAAGTGGAAATATAGAATATTATAATTATATTAATAAATAAAAATTAAAAGGCTTATTGCGGCTATTTTATATAATTTCATAATAGCATTATGATGTTATAGTAAAAGAAGTTATTAACACCTAGTCATTGTGATGTTTTAAGAAATGGGAATGGTTTTATTAGAGATGATTGTTGTCAACCTCTTTAGTGTGGGAATATTGTGTGTATATATATATTATAATATTTTTTTATGATTTCATACACACCCTACTCGATTCAGATAACATTAATTATTCCTAAATGTTTTGATATTCAGGTGTTTTACACAAATTTTATAATTTTTAGTAGAATGTATGGATGAGTTCTCCCACTTCCCCACTATATCATATTTAATTAGTATTGTCTATCTTCTATTATGGTACATATAAACATATAGGTTGTAACAAATTAATGACATAGTATGTTTCATACCAACTATCTTGGATATATGGTTAAATAATGGTATGCGGTGGGGTCATGAATGATAGGAGTATGGTATGAGGCTAATTCCCTTCATCTTCATCATACCCTACCATAATGGATTAGGATATGTGGTTGTTTATGTAGAATTGATCCAATGAGAAAAAAATTTCCCTTGTGGGTTGGGGTATATACGATTGTGGTTTAACTAAGATTTGATGTGAGAAGAGTATTTATACTAGTTCCATCAAGAAAATTTGTATCTACTTGATTTTAAGTAGGTAGGTTTGGGGTTAAACCTCATCTATTGTGAACATATATGTATATTTTATGTGATTTATTAGATACAAAAGGGTTTTAAGAATAAGACATATTTCATTGGGTTTTGAGTGATGAAATCTAGTGGTGAAGTGGTTATATTGTTCCTATTGGAAACATTCCTATAATATTATCATATTATATGTGGACATAATTTTTGGGTGAGTAATCCTGGTTGTGGGTGGGGTTTTAATGTCTTTTTGTAGGCGGGACTAGATTTTTCCTTTCATTAACCAAGGAAATGGTATCCTTCGAACAGTTTTTTAGGAGAGGTCTCAGGTATTATCCTACACAGTGTTTATGTATTCTCACCCCTATATATGAAAATGTATTTTAATAATTTCTAGGAGTATCTTGGTGATTAGGCTGGAAAATACTAGGTTGGAGTTTGGATATGTGGCTGGAGATATTTCTCGTGGGTTTATTTAGTAATTTCATAACAGTGACTTGTATTTGAATGAAATTTCATCACATTTCCATTATTTTATGATGTTTGTTTTATATTAAATCATTGCATTTATTGGGGAGATTTATTATTATGTTTAATGTATTTATTTGGGAAATTACACACTTAAATGTGACATATACCCTTGGTGATAGTGTCCAACCTAAGGTCTTTTAGTGGTGGGTTTTAGGGTCAATCTATTCTTCATTGTAGGCCTATTAGAGGATCCTAGTGGAAGAAAACCCTATCTTATATGAATCTGTATGAGAAGAAAAATATATTTTTAACACACAATTTTATTAAATAAACCTCATCAATAAGGAATTAAATACCACATGATGTGTACATAAAAAACTATATGATCAACATAAAATAATCCAACCCATTCAGCTAATTATATTTAGTGATTTGAAAAAATAATCTCAAATGCTACCATAGAAGTCAAATTATCCTCTTTATATTACATAGAGTTAATGTTATAATATATAATAGAAGGTAAAGAAACATATAAGGTACTGAGAACATGTTAATCTTGTTAAATAGTGATATCATCATGGATTATATATTCCCCTCTATCAACTGGTCCAAGTATAAATTATAGCTATTATATTTACTTATAAATCATTTCATGCTTGCTTATTATAATAATTACACACTAATATTCACAAAAACGCTAATAATGTAAAGACCGAGATTTTCCATGTAGTTGTTTTTAAATTGTATGGGATAATTATGAGTCTGTAAAAAATTAAAGTGCTTGATTCCAAGCCCCAGGGTTCCCCGAATGAATTTGTGATCATTCTTTATGGTATGTTAATTAAACGCACGAGCACCATTTTCTAACTTTTGAACTGGTGCTCAGATTAAAAATTTGAGGCAACCATTGAATCCATTGCGTCGGGATTTTCTTAAGGGAGGCTTCACTTCGACCACATTCGGTTTGGGGAAATTTTAGATTTTAGAGTTTTTAGAAAAGAATAAATAAAATAACATTGTTATTTTATTCTTTATTTACCTTCAATGGACTGGTCGCAATGTGGGACAAGCGACGTGTCTAGCCATAAAATGGCTTGACCATCCAAATCCTATGTAAATAAATCGTTAAAAATTAAGAAGGTTTATAATTAATGAACCCTCATAAATCCCATGAGAATTAGACACCCTCCCCCTATATTATTTAAATGGAGATTGCGGAGAGGTATTGTCACTACTTCACCAAACAACAAAGTGCTGACAAAGTGTCATGACGCCAAACCCTTAGAGGAGGGAGCCGGTTCCAGCGGAAGGTGATGGCTGACACTGAACTATGAACCGAAAGATGATGTACGAGCAGCTTCATTGGACTTTTGTTGTTGGAGAGATGAACACCGACCCACTTCCTAAATTGTGGGAGTTCTATATTGTTCTTGAGGTAGGTATTTGATTTTTTTAATCCAGTTGATTATTGAGTCCCTTAATCCTTTTTCATGATTACAAGCTAATGCGGAGGGCGAGGGACTAACGAACCCTAACCGGACCCTCCTATACCTTCCTACCATTGCGTTCTCTATGGAATACCACCAATATGGTGGCCCCAACCGGCTATGATGGAGGAAGTGCACCATCGCGCGCCACAAGAGGAGGTCGCAACACTAAGTCATAGCAGTCAGTGGAGTGGCCAGCACCAGCCAGCCATGAAGGAGGTGTGGCGCCCCATCGCGAGCCACCGGTGAGCAAGGGATCGCGGCCGAAGTCACGGCGGGTGAAAGAGGCAGACGACACATCGGCCGACCGCGGAAGATGAGGTCGGCACAACCAGCGCCCCATTAGTGAGCAAGGCTCCACTTCTGAAGCCGTGGTGGAGGAGGAACCCGAACCTCCTGTGAGTTCCATGACAACCATGTGGCGCCCACGTGGTGTTGTCGCTTTACAATTCGATCAGCCTCCGGGCCATTTGAGAGTTCGGGGGTCTCACCCCCCCCCCTATTCCATCTAATGAAACCCCACCATGGGCAGGACCGACGGGCCGTGCCCCCTTGTGGGTCGGGCGGCCCCCTTTTGGGTTGGGCTTCACCCTTGCGGGTCGGGCCACCCCCTTGCGTGTCGAGCATCCCCCTTGCGATCTGGGCCGCGCCCTTGTAGTTCGGTCCAAACCTCGGTCCATCGGGCTGAGCTCACCACGGCCCAGCCCAATAGGGTCGGACCTGAACCGGGTCGGGTCGGGTCCATCCGACCGTGTCGAACCGGACCCAGAAACACTTAAAGGGCCATAAAATGAAATTCAGGTGTCTGTTTGATGAACTGTATATGGCGCTGAGACCCATAGATCAAGAAGGTACTTCTGGTATACTCCACTTATGTTTTGGAGATAGTTGGAGTATTACCGGGTTGGATCAAACCAAAATCTAACTGGTCCCTCGGAACTAAAACACTTATAACTCACAGACTGGGCATCTGATTGACGCATCGTATGTCACGTTGGAACCCTAACGACATGGAGAACCTTTGGTTTATTACACTGTGGATCTTAGTGGTGGTCAAGAAACAACCAATATATTGAAAGGAAGATTCTACGGAACTCGAGTGCACCGAGTGCGAGGAATCTTGTGGCTGGATGTAACATGAAGAAAGAACATCGATCCAGATTGGGTTATCATCTATCAGATCCTGTGTGGGTCAGCACTCAGTGATCCTGTGTGGGTCAGTGCATACCGATCCTGTTTGGGTCAATAGGGGTTATTACCTATCGATCATGTGTGGGTCATCAGCAGTGCCTCTTAATAGAAGAAGATGTTCTAGATTAAAACTAATCATATGTACTTCTGTACTTAAGTTATACCTATTGTGAGATGAGACTATACCTATGTGGTACTTCTAACTTTGTGGTGTTACCTGTGTGGTACTTTTATCTTTGTGGTGTTATCTTCATGGTGTTACTTGTGTGGTACTTCTACCTTCGTGGTGTTACATGTGTGGTACATCTACCTTAATAGTGTAACCTGTGTGGTAATTCTACCTTCATGGTGTTACCTTTTTGGTATTCTTCCCACATGGGTGAGATAAGTACATTTGATAACTTAGATATATGTATGGGCATATACCTAACTAGTGTTGATGTTTATTGCTTCGTGCTTTGATATTGGGGTCTTGCTTTGTGGTATTTCCTTTGTGGAACTCTGGAAAACCTATGGGGGTCCTGGGGTCCCTACTGAGTATCATTATTCTCACCCCTGTATAGGAATTTCCTGCACCTTGTGGTGTCTTGTACAGAGGATGGATAGTAGTTATCGAGACTGAGGGAGCAAGGTCTGGACGGTGCTCAGAGGTGGACCATTTGGCGTGACATGACACAGGGAATACTAATCGTGAGTTGTACCTACCGTTCATGTAGGATCCACAGAGGATAATCTTGGAGCAGTTTTTCACTTTTCAGACATATTTTTACTTGTTAGTTGTACTTCTACTTTTTAGTTGGGCTTGTATTCTAGCCCCTTTACTTTTAGCACACTTTTAATACAGCAGTTTACTTCATGGTTGCTTCTTTTTATGTTCTTAGACTGTGTGTCTATACAGGTTAAAAGAAAATGCCTACCCGTTTTAGAGATATGCCTTTCTGGTGCAAGTCGTTAGCCCCTGGCCTATGGAAGGTGGGTTTGGGGTAGTCACAGAATGGGCCCTGAGGGACGGGTCGTGACAAAGTTGTATCTGAGGAGTTGCTTCAACTAAAAAACTAGGACTCAGATATTTTCTATGTGGTAATAGAGTTAAGTGTTATGAGTTTAGTTTTCAGTTTGGGTAATCCAGTGTTGGTGCAGCGGCCAACGTATCCATACACCAGGACCCCAAATTCTAATTTCTGACTCAATGCATGGAAAGACTGATTGTGTGTGTTTTAGAAGAAAATTTCTTGTGATCTCTTCGAGTCATCTCACCATGTGTAACTTATTGACCATGGCACACCTGTTATCTTTCAGGATGTCACCACATAGATAGCCAGCTAGGATTCCTAAGAGAGTACATGCTGACGGCCCACTGAGCAATGAGGCCTCTGTGCAGGGCCCACTTACGGTGTTATCACCTTTGGGTGGTGTACCAGAAGCACCATTACTCCTATGGTAGCAGTTTCCACCTGCCCCACTAGTAGAGGATGCACGCCGACTAAGCACATTGCATGAGTTCCAATGGTAGAGGCATCCGAGGTTCTGAGGTGAGATGGATCCATAGGCAGCTGAGGACTGGTTGGAGGCTGTGGCTAGATTTTTTTGCTTAGTTGGGACACCAGCTGATCTGAGAGTGATCCTAGCTGCCAGTCTCTTCTAGGGATCATCTGGGAGATGGTAGAGCTTGATGCTCCAGATAAAAGATGAGGTGACCCTCATCTGGGTGGCCTTAGAGGACCTTTTCAGGGAAGAGTTCCTCCCAGAGACTCTACGCTCGGTGCATATACTCGAGATGGTGCCCTTAGAGCAGGGAAACATGACTATGGCACAGTACTCATTGAGGTTCCCTAATCACTCCCGCTACACCACCAACATGGTACGTGACACTTTCTTTAAGGCCCGGACCTTTGAGTTGGGTCTCCGATGGGATATCAGATCATCAATGATATCCCTCTTCATTTCGACGCAAGATGGGGTTCTAGAGCGAGCACTTTTGGTGGAGAGATTCCAAGATGAGTAGGTACCGACGGAAAGAGCCACCACCGGACATCAGGTAGTAGAGTCATCTACAGCAGGCAGTAGATGGATGATGCAGGGTCCCATGCGGGCCATGCCTTCTGGTGGGTGACCTCAAGATATAGGGTTAGAGGTGCAGGTCTCACGGGACAGAGGAGGGCAGTTGAGGAGTATGTAGTGCTACTCGTGTGGCAAGCAGGGTCACATGGCACGTGACTTCCCGACCCACCATACAAACGACCAACAGACGGTTGAGGGACTACCGATACAGAAGTAGAGATTCAATTAGGTAGGTTCGTAGGCAGTATGTGAACATGGTAGAGGAGTTGGTCATGCAGCAAGCAGTGGGTGGTGATTTGAGGTTCTACTACCACAACCTCCAGGTGGTCCACCCCGACCATAGGGAGAAAGTGGACATAGACGGGCTCATCTCTAGGCAGCTGAGGCCTACGACCACGGTGCTCTAGAGATGATTATAGGTATGATATGTTTATACTCCACCTTAGTTGTAGTACTTATAGACATAGGTTCCAGTGACTCTTTATCGCCATGGACCTTGTTCAGAGCTTGGAGATTCTGGTGGAGTCGTTGGCTCTATCCTTATGGCTAAAGACTTCTAAGGGAGGGGATTCGACAATTGCACACTGGTTTCAGTAGTGTGAGTGTACTCTAGGTGTTGATATCTTTTGTTAGGATCTTCTAGTAGTGATGTTGAGGCCTTACGACATCATCTTGGGTATTGATAGGTTATCCATATTCCATTCTCATATTGACTATATTAGGCACAATGTGTGGTGTGTATGTGATGATGGGACCTAGTTTTCCTTCACCAGTGAGAAGGGAACTTTTTCTGCATAGGATGGACTTACCCAGAGCAGAGTGCATCCAATCATACATTAGTTGGATAGCCTTACCCTTGGGGTAGTTGATGTTGAGATTCTAAGATATCTTGTAGTGGTTCACCAGTATGCTCATATCTTTCCTGATGATGAACCATGACTGCCTCCACACAGGGAGGTAGACATTTACATCGACATGTACCCTGGGATGGAAACAATATTTACACCATCAAATAGAATGGATCCCAAGTATCTTCCTTATTTTGGGGTATAGTTGGAGGACATACATAGGAAGGGGTTCATAATGCATAGCTTTTCTCCATGGGAAGCCCCGATTTTGTATGTCAAGAAGGTAGATGGGAGTTTGAGACTCTGGGTGGACTTTTGGTGACTGAACTAGGTGATTGTGAAGAACAAGTATCCACTTCAGAGGATTGATGATATTTTTGATCATCTGAAGTGATATCGTTGGTTTTAGAAGATATACCTCAGATCTGGATATCATTAGCTTAGGGTATGAGATGAGGATGTACAAAACACCGGCTCTAGATGTCGGTATGGACACTGTGAGTTCTTGGTTCTGTCGTTCAGCATGACCAATGCCCCAGAAGTGTTCATGGGACTCATGAATAGGATCTTCCAGCCATACCTCAATCGCTTTGCGGTGGTTTTCATTGAAAACATCTTGATATACTCAGCGTTATAGGAGGGGCATGCCTATCATCTGCAGATTGTTCTGGATACACTCTGAGAGAACCAGCTTTATGGTATGCTCTTAAAGTGCCAGTTCTGGATATGATAGGTCCACTTTCTGGGACACGTTATCTCAGAGGATAAAGATGCAGTGGATCGATTGATGATAGACATTGTACTTTCTTGGGAGCCACCCAGGAGTGTGACTGAGGTGCGGAGTTTCCTAGGGTTTTCTGGATACTACCAGAGATTCGTGCCTAACTTTTCCCGAGTTGCATCACCTTTGTCAACATTTACAAACAAGGGATATCCCTTTTTATGGATGGAGAGATGCCATAAGTGTTTTCTGGAGCTGAGCCAGAGACTAACGAGTGCCCCAATATTGAGGCTACTAGAAGAGGGTGTTGGGTATGTAGTCTACTATGATGCATCAGGGACTGGACTTGGATGTGTGCCGAAGAAGGAGCAAGCAGTGATCTCTTATGGTTCGCAATAGCTGAGGTAACAAGAGAAAAACATTGATACCCATGACCTGAAGTTATCAGCAGTGGTATTCGCCCTAAAGATAGGGTGAAATTACTTTATGGTGAACGTTTTACTGTCTACTCTGATTGCAAGAGTCTCAGGAATATCTTCTCTCAGAAGTACCTGAACCTATGATAGCAGCAATGGCTATAGTTCCTCCAGAACTATGACTTTTAGATAGTCAATGACCATGGGAAGGGGAACGTGGTAGCAGATGCACTCACGAGGATGTCTGGTCTATAATTGCTATGTGAGAAAATAGATCAGCTAGTCACGTTGTAGATATCCTTCATGGATAGAGATGAAGTATCATACCTCTAGTCTTTGACAGCCCCACCCCCAATCCTTCAGCAAGTCAGGAAGGCGCAGCTTGGGGACATTGCCTACGAGGCTCGACGTGCTTAGATATCATCAGGACAAGCACATAATTGATTTTCTAAAGGTGGGGAGCACATAATATTCTTTAGAGGGCGTACCATGGGACCAGTAGTGCTACAGGAGGAGGTGTTGAGGGAGTTCAATACATACCCTCTGGTGGTAGATCCGGGTGTGGTGAAGATATACTAGGACCTCTGACGTCAGCACCGGTGGGTAGAGATGAAGAAAGTAGTGGAAAATTTTCTTTCACAATGCCTCACTTGTCAGCAAGTGAAGGTTGAGCATCAGGTTCTAGCAAGATTAGCGTAGCCAGTAGAGGTACTGGAGTGGAAGTGGGATGGTAACTCCATGGACATTGTGACAGGGCTTCCACGTATGTCTAGAGGACATTATTCTATTTGGGTGATCATTGAATGACTCACCAAGTCTTCCCACTTCCTACCTGTCCAAGAGAAGGGATTAGTAGAGGGCTTGGTATGCCACTACGTACAAGAGATTGTGCGAATTCAGGGGGTTCCATCGATGATCGTCTTTGACCAGGACACACATTTTACTTATCAGTTGTGGAAGGGATTTCGGGAGGCGTTTGGGACACAGCTACATTTGAACACAACCTTTCATCAACAGACAGATGGTCAGACAGAACAAACCATTCTGATGCTGGAGGACATGCTTCGTGCATGCGTCCTAGATTTTGGCCACAGTTGGGAGGATCACTTGCCCTTAGTGGAGTTTTCATATAATAATATTTATCACTACACCATCGGTATGAAACTATTTGAGGTCTTGAATGGTCAACCGTGCAGATCACCTCTATGATGGACCGACCCAAGGGAGTCAGAACTTATGGGTCTAGAGTTGGTATAGGCTACCACTAAGAAGGTGTCGATCATCCAGGAGTAGATGAAGGCTACAAAGAGTAGACATAAATCTTATGCTGACAGGAGGAAGAGAACTTTGGAGTTCGAGGAGGGATACCATGTCTTCTTATGGGTCTCACCAGGACAAGGTTTATAGAGATTTGGTCGAGGTGGAAAGTTATCACCGATGTTTATCGGACCATTTCTTATACATAGGAGGATAGGCGAGGTGGAATATCATTTCGCACTTCCACCACTGCTAGAGAGGTTCCACTATGTATTACACATATCCTAGCTGAGGAGATACGTGCATGACCCATCTCACATCATCAACCATAGCGAGATGAACTTTGATTATGGGGAGACATTTATGGAGGTTCCAGTAGAGATTGAGGATCAAAAAGAGTGAGTCCTTCATGGGTGTTCGATACCTCTCATGTTCGTTTTCTAGCAGCATGGTAACCTTCCGAAGAGCACATTGGAGCAGGAGGTTTAGATTCATGCTCAGTACCCCCATTTGTTTTTTTAGTCTATGTTGTGGATTTTGGTGATGAAAATTACAAAGGTGGAGAGAATTTAAAGACCTAGATTTTCTGTGTAATTTTTTTTAATTATATGGTATTATTAAAAGTTTTCAAAAATAGACGGTGTGTGATTCTGAGGCTTAGTGCACCCGGAATGAATTTTTGAAATTTTTTTATGGTTCATTTAGTAAATGTAGAAGCGGAGTTTTCTATCTTTTGAAATGTTTCTAAGATTAAAAATCTGGGGGCACTGTTGAATATGTTGTACCAGGATTTTCTTAATGGAGGTTTCACTTTGACCACAGTAGGTCTAGAGAAAAAGTTATATTTTAGACTTTTTGTAAAATAATAAATAAAATAACCTTGTTATTTTATTCTTTTGTTACCTCCAACGGACAAGTGGTAGTGTGGGACCAGCGACGTGTAAACCCATTAAACGGATTTACCTTTAAAATCCTAAGTAACAAAATTGTTGGGAATTTGGAAGGTTCCAAATTAATGAACCCTCACAAATCCCTGGAGCGGCATACAGCCTCCCCTATCCTATTTAAACGGAGCTTGGGGAGAGGTATCGGTGTAGCTTCACCGTGAAATGAAGTGCTGAAAAAGTTTCGTGACTCCAAACCCATGGAGGATGGAGTCCGTTCCAGTGGGCGGTGACGGGTGACACTGAACCAAAAACTGAAGGACGACATATGAGCAGTGTCATTGGATGTTTGTTCCAGCAGATATGAACACCGACCCACTTCCTCAATCATGGTTGTTCTACATCGTTCTTGATGTAGGGATTTGGTTTTTGTTTAATCGAAGTGATAATTGAATCCTTTAATCATCCCTCATGATTACAAGCTAACAGGGAGGGTGTGGGCATAACGAACCCGTCCTGAACCCTCCACTACCTTGATACCCTAGCGTTCTCTGTGGAAGGTTGTCGGTGCAGATGCACCAACTGGCTACGATGGAGGTGGAACGCCGCAGGATGAGGCCGCAACACTAAGCCATAGCGGTCAGCAGAGCGCCTGGAACCAGCCACCTATGGAGGAAGTGTGGTGTGTTTTCATGTGCCAACAAGGATCAAGGGGCACGGAGGGTGAAGGAGGAGGCTGGCACACCGGTCGTCTGAAGAAGATAAGGGAAGAATGACTAGTGCACCGCTGGTGAGCAAGGGGTTGCATCCAAGGCCCCGATGGAGGAGGAACTCAAACCTCTGGGAGGTTCTGCAGCGACTGGGGTGGCACCCATGTGGTGACACCGCTTTACAAGCCAAATGGCCTCCAGGTCATTCTAGAGACCAGGGGTCTCACCCCCCCCCCCCCCCCATGCCAGCAAGGGAAGACCCCGCCGTGGGCCACGCCCCCTTATGTCTCAGCCAGCCCCTTTATGGATGGGGCTACCCTCTTGATGGTCGGGTTTCCCCCTTGTGGTTTGGCCCGCACCCTTGCAGGCTGGGTCAGACCGGACCCATAAACACTTAAAGGGCCATAACATTAAATTTGGGCATCTGTTTGACAGACTGTCTACAGCACTAAGACCTTTGGATCGAGAAGTATCTTTTGATATACTCCAATTGAGTTTTATAGGTAGTTGGAGTATGGATGGGTTGGATTTAACCCGAATCCAACCGGCCCCTCGGAACTAAAACGCCTATAACTCACAGACCTGGAGTACGATTGATGCAGCGTATGTCACGTTCAAACCCTTATGACATGGAGATACTTTGGGTTATTCCTTTGTGGAGATTAGTAGTGGTCATGGTACGAATGATATCTTGAGGTGAAGATTCTGCAGAACTCGAGTTCACTGAGTGCAAGGAATCATGTGGCTGGCTATAACTTAAAGAAAGAACATCGATTCAGTCTGGGTCAACATCTACTAGAACCTATGTGGTTCAGCGCTCGGTGGTCCTGTGTGGGTCAACGCATACCGATCATGTGTGGGTCAGATCCTATGTGGGTCAGTGGGGGTTATTACCTATCGATCATGTGTGGGTCAGTAGTAGTTCCTTCTAACACAATAAGATGGTCTAGCTTAAGACTAATCATCTGTACTTATGTACTTAAGTTATACCTATTGTGAGTTGAGACTTTACCTAAGTGGTACTTCTATCTTTGTGGTGTTACATGTGTGGTACTTCTATCTTCTCGGTGTTATCTATGTGATATTACCTATGTGGTACTTCTACTTTCTTGTTGTCGTCGTCATGGTGTTATATGTGTGGGACTTCTACCTTCGTGGTGTTACCTGTGTCGTAATTCTTGCATCTTGGTGTTACCTTTGTGGTATTCTTCCCTCATGTGTGAGATTATTATATCATGATAACTTAGGTATATATATGATCATATACCTAAGTATTGTTGATGTATGTTGATTCGTGCTTTGAGAATGGGGTCTTGCTTTGTGGTATTTCCTTTGTGAGCTCTGGGAGACCTATGGGGGTCTTGGGGTCCCTATTGAGTATCGTTATACTCACCCCTACATGGGTTTTTCCCACACATTGTTGTGTCTTGTGAGGGTGAGGGACAATAGTGATCGAGGCTGAGGGAGCCAGGTCTGGACAGTGCTTGGAGGTGGACCATTTGGAATGACGTGACATAGGGACTACTGATCATGAGTTGTACCTACCCTTCATGTATGATCCTTGGAGGATGATCCAGGAGCTGTTTTCACTTTTTAGTTGTATTTTTACTTTTTAGTGTAGTTTTACTTCTCAGTTGGGCTTGTATTCTATCCCCTTTACTTTCAACACAGTTTTACTACAACACTTTACTTTATGGTTTCATCTTTTTGTGTTCTTGGACTGTGTGTCTATACAGGTTAAAATAAAATGCCTTCCAGTTTTAGATATATGCCTTTCTAGTGCTAGTCGTCATCCCCTGAACATTGGAAGGCAGGTTTGGGGTAGTCACGGCATGGGCCCAGAGGGACAGTCCGTTACAAATAAATCTAACACCAACATTAACTAAATGTATATGAAGAATACATTCCCCATTTTCTCAAAGATTCTACAAGGATAGTTTCCTTAACAATATTTATAGATAGACCCAGGTTGTATTTTCTATAAAATACATCCTATAATAAGAAAATATTACCAAAAATATTAACACATTAAATTAGAAAAATGAAATGTTAAATTTTATACTATCCACTCGGTTATTATGTTCTATTCATAAGTTTGATATTTATCTTTTTTATTTTTATTTTTTATGTTCTCTAGGTTTTATGAAATGTGGGTGGAGACGGTGTACTAAACACCTCCCTATTACATGGATTAGTTGTCATATCATGGAATTTCTTAAAAATCATATATTATAATAGAAATTAATACCCTATAAGAAAATGATTATGAGTTTTTTCATTGTTAATATCATTATCCCAATGATATATCCCTACATCACATAAACATAATCAATTAATAAAATGATAAATTTAAAATTAATAATTTTAAAAAAACGTATCAACTGTATCTCTAATAATTTACTATTAACATGAAAATTTAACAAGGGACGTATTTTAAAAAAAACATTACTCCTATATCAAGACATAATATTGAATCATATAATATTAATGGAAAATATAACCACCATAATTACTTGAAAATGGTAACATGGAACAAATCATAATGATAGAAATATAATTTTTCAAAGAACATAAACATACATTCAAGGCCATTTCACGAGTTAACACGGTTAAAGAGGAATAATACTTCCATTATTTTATATTATTTATTACATGAGACCTATAAATACACATAAGGTATATATAATTTTTTCCCATGAACATCACATATCGTATACCTTTCATTCCATTAAAAGTGAAAATTGATTAAAAATACAAGGTATGATATTAAATAATAATCAATTTTTAATCAATATGTAAAATGTTAAATATGGATTGGATTATAATTATATATTGTATGAAATCATGGTACATATGGATAACATAAAAATATCTACTTATCAATGGAAGGAAGTGAATATCTGGATTAGTATCCTCAAATTCAAAAACATATCGGGAATATATAAAACAAAATACAATATATAAGAAAATATTTTGACTCAGATTTTTAGAAAAGTATTGTATGAAAGGATTATCATTATATAAATTAAATGTATTTATATGGAAGGATATTTTTATGTGATTCTTTTCTCTAGTAATATTACATGGTATTTAAGGATAAATACATTCTAAAATTTATTGGTCATTCAATACTCTTTTAGAAATATTTTCCAAAAATATCAGTATTGATATAAATGGATCATTTCCAATATAGGGAGTGTTATAAAATTTTGTGGTAATAGTCAAACAAGACATATATTATACAAAATAAAATATACCACCAACTCAAAAATATCACATCTATAATAGAAAAAAAATACATTCAATATATTTGTTTATATATAATTTTTATTACAAGAATTATAGAATTTTTGTTAGATATTTCGGGATATCGTAAAAGAAATTTTATTGAAAGATATTTTAGTTTTTATAAATACTAAATAAATTGAAAATAGAATAATGATTATGTAAATATAATTAAAAAACTAAAATTCCAAATTTATTCATAGAAAATAATGATAATACTTTTTAAAATGAGAGACAAATAATATATATATCAGTCTTGGCCCTTATCCTTATTACAAGAAATATATAGATTTCAAACTCTTGAAAATTTGTGATAGTGACAAGTAAAAGAGTATATAAAAAAATAAATTTTTAAAATAAATTTTTAGAGATAAATTTAAAAATTATGGGGTATTTATATTATTGGAGGGATGAATTTCATGGAGAATAAATTAGTATATGATTATCATATGTTCTAAACCAAAAATAATTGTGCTAATGTAAGTCACTCAATACTTTACTATAATGGTTACTGAAATCATTATTCTAAGTTAACTAACATAATTGATCATTAGAATTTATGCATGGTGATAGTATCGAACATAGTCTTTTTTATCATTTTAATTTTTTACTTCTATATATAGTTTATAATAAAAATTATAATTTTTTCACCCATAACATAATTTTGATATCATGATTAAAAATATATAAACTATTTCACAAAATTAAACCTAAAATTATTATATCTTTTATATAAAAATATTATTTCCAAAAAAAATAATATATTAGGTTGTTAGGACGACATTATTTTAGAGGGAAACGCTGAGAGGGGATGAATAGGGGTTGGAAAATTTAATCAAATTTAAATTTTATTATGATTACCTCACTTAATTAATTTGATATTAATTTCATTATTAGTATGATAATTTTTTAGTAAATTTAATTTCTCAATATGATTATTTATTTCACTCCCTCCTCTTTTATCTAATTAATTCAATGTTTCCAGAAACAATAAACATTGTACCAAAATAAATGGATACCAAAATATTATTGTTTACATGTTTTAACCTCAAATATATAAGGTATAACCTAATAAATATGAATGACTTCACATTTCAACAATAAAATAAAAGAAACTACTTTTAAATATGGGTTTATCAATGGAAACATCTCAACAATTCTCATATTGTTCTGGAGATGGTCATATGAAAAAGATAAGCTGGTAGTTAATTTTAAATATTAATAAATCATAAAATATTAAAATTATAGTGTTGATTATGTTGGGAAATTAGATTAAAAAATTCATTCATAAAAAATTGTGAGTAGTTTTTTTGATGATTGTTAGATGAAAATATAAATAAGATAGATAAAAATTATTTTCATAGAATTATAGACCAAAATTATCCAATGTCTACTCTTATAAACGAATTATCCCTATGAGACTAGTTATCAAATTAAAATATTAAATTAATTTTGAAAGAGAGTGATAACTCATCAAAATATTTCTTTTTCAACCTAGATACATAAACCTAAACAAACCTTTTTGGGAACACACATTACCATTTATTTTATAGGTACAGACCTAACCCATGCATTCAAGGTGAAACCCTATCCTCTTTCCAATTGGGAGTAAAAATAGAAACCATAAATTCAGAGTGAATTCCAAACTAATTTCAATTTATTGGGGACGTTAAACAAACCATAAAATTTATGGGATTAGGTACGGCCTTTGTTTCATGTTTTTTTTCACACAAAAATAACTTGAATCCTATATTTTATGGTTTTTATAACTTGTGAAACATCCTCCAAAGTTGTAACCATATAAATTATGAAATTATAACCTAACGATTAGACTAGTGAATTGTTTTTTATAAGTGTCACTATAATATATAATACTAATATTCCACCCTCTATGATATAAATGACGAATTATAAGATATTCATTAAAGGCTATGTAAATGATGATGCCCTTATATTTGTAACCCTTAATGTATTTAATTGTGTAAACCATTCAATTAATTATATAATCTATCTCAAGGCTTCGATATATATGAATTTAGAGTCTCTAAGGGAATGTTTTCCATGGGAGAAGTCCATGTTCTTCCATTATAATTAATTAGTGCTATTATTGGTGATTAAACCACATAAAATGTCACAACATCCGATAAAATATAAAAAGGATTCCCAGTTAATATCATTATAATCATAAATTAATAAATATATGAATCATTGTTATATAAT
Organism: Viscum album; assembly: GCA_963277665.1. Taxonomy (NCBI): domain Eukaryota; kingdom Viridiplantae; phylum Streptophyta; class Magnoliopsida; order Santalales; family Viscaceae; genus Viscum; species Viscum album. Next base: position 125,435,521 of record OY728128.1, read on the forward strand.
TCATGAATAATCGAATTTAATACTCCAAATAATCAACAATTTAGATCATAAATATTCCCAAAATCATGAAAAACCCATCCATCAATATTTCATCTATTTTTATTTTGAAGATTGGAATATAGATAATGAGTCATAAATATGAAACCATGAAGCACACTAAATTTTTCAAAAAATTAAATTTTGTAAAAATAATAATAGATAAAAAGATAAATGTATGCATTAATTAATTATATTCAAAAAAATCCAATCTTTCGATTAATCTAAAAATCCATTTTATATTAATTATATGAGAATATAATTATTCTCTAGTGTATAATATAATTAGCTTATTAAAATTTGGAATATTCAGTTACCTTTTGATTCTTCTTCATAACTTCAAAATAAATTTAATAACTCATCATCCAACATTTTCATTCCTCAAGAATATGTAATATATTTTTTACTAGGATAATATACATATCAGTAATTTCCAAATCCATTGAATATGTATAATAAAATTTTTGGACTCAATGGTGCTACATAACAAGATTTATACATCCTTACTATCAATGTATAGAATATTTTTTATCTCAAACTATAATGTAAAATATAATATCCTTACAGAAAATGTATTCTTAGGAAATTTACAACATATATCACATGGTCTAGAGTAGATGTATATAACTTTACACTTAACTAAATTTAAATATATGGGATATTTTTTTAAAATCTAATTATATGTGTATTTTTATCTACAGAAAAATTACCAATATGTAATATATTTACACACTCTTCAATGGGTAGTATAAATGTTTTGGGTTTTTTAGATTCTTCCACTATGCCACGTATGTAATATATTTCTATTATTAAATATTTTTTTCAACTAATAAGTTTGGAATCCCCTTGTAGTGTCTATGAGATATCTTAGAGAGAGTGGGAAGAGTGAATATTTGATATTAATTATTTTTATATTTAATTTAAAACATACTTAACTTTTAAGATGTGTGATTTAGGATGTTAATACACCCTTTCAAGCAAGCCATCACTAGGAGAAAAATTAATTAAAAGGTTCCCCTCTTAATAAGATAATGCAAGCCCTTGGTGTGATATGGACTCTTAAGAGACCAAAAACCCAGTAAAATAAACATTCTTCTAAAATAAAGGAAGTTATACAATTGAAACTTAATTTTCCATGTCAATCTATTATGATTTGATTTATCATTACCAAAATTGCATCATTCATTACATGATTAATGTAAAGGTTTGTAACAACTATTATGTTTTTTATCAAGTAAGTTATATCTTCTTTTAATTACATTATCTCTTAATATGTGGATTATAACTAAGAATATACCCTTTACAATCCATTTTAATTATATATATATTATTTTATCCATATTATAAATTTTCCTTTCATATTATCATTAAAAAATACATATCTTTTTACTCTGAATTTCAATTTCAATTTCAAACTATTGTCTTTGATTATCCAAATTTCAACTTATCATGCTTGTTTTAAAAACATTATATTATATTATACATCTCATTCATAGTTTATTTGATATATTGACTTTAGGGAATTATTTTTAAATACCCCTAGGACATCAAAATACTATGTTCAACAAATTCACTTGAAAAAATATTTATCTTCTAACTATAGTTAGAACCATAGTTTGTTGCACCTTGTATTGGTCTGACTCAACAGAATATATCCGAAACCATTCAAAAATATCTAAACAAAATATAAATATATCCATATATAATTTCATTCAGGTAGATTATTTAACTCATCATAGTATTCTCTACATCATATAGATCACTATTTCAGACATCCCAAAAGTTTTCTACTTCCATCGATTAATGCCTTGATATTTCTACTTTTAAAAACAGTCACTATGGATACCCCAATGTTAAGTAATCCCTATATCAAATCTCAAAACAAAACAATTTTATAGGTTACTATAAAAATATTCATGAAATATCATTTTTCATTTTTTTTAATTGGTGAAGCACCCAATCGAAAACACCTTGTGAAATGATTATTTTTTAGGACCCCTCATGTTTTCTTATAACATCAATAACTCCAGGAAACCACAACTACTCTTCATGGCATAAGGATGTTATTTTTTCTAAATTTGAAGCAATCCATACAATATTCCTTTTAAATTTCTTATTTCCAAGGTAGCTTTCTATTTTTCACTTCTCAAACAGCCTCCACACCCATTTTGATTGATAGTTATCGTATGGTTCTATCACCAATAACTTCTAGATCATCTATTCAAAATTTAAGAATCATCCATGAATTTAAAAACCTTCCAAATGTTGGAAATTACTTCACCTCAAATTCATCATCATGAAATACCTCCATTTGAAAATGATTGATATGTTAACAATATAAGAAATCACAGAAATCACAGTCACTAAACCCATTTTTTTACATCAAACATTCCCAAAAAATCTACACAAAAATAATACAACAACCAATTATTCTCAACATTTAAAATATAAAAACTAAGACATTTATTTTTAAGGATTTAAAAAACTCATATTATAAGAAATTTCCATTATATATGCGGGATATAAAAAATTACACTTTAAGCTTAATGAAATACATAACATTATAGACTTATTCAAATTCTGTTATTTCCAATATAAATTATAATTTAAATTAGAAAAATTCCTTTCTCTAGAATATGATAAATTTTAGAATAAACAATAATAAAAATAATTATTAAAATAAATAATATTCCATATCATTATAGAATATTTTAATGCTCCAAATATAATCTTATCTTCCCTCAAATATGAAACATGAAAGTTTAAAAATAACCCTTAAATATAATGAGGGATATAATTTTCAAAATATAAATAAATAATATGTAAAATAGAGACTAACCATTCCCCCACTTTTGATAATTATAAAACAAAACACAAGATCTAAAAAACTGACCCATTTTTTATAATGATCAAAAAAAATACATATCAATGAATATATCATGTAGAGAAATGTAATGTAATAAATCTCCACAAAGATTTAGAACAATATAATCCCCATCTTAAATATATCTTCACTCTCAGAAATAAGAAATTAATAATCTAACAAACCTAAATAAACATGAATATAATAATAAAATAAATATAAAATAAAATTCTCATGAATTAAAAAATTGGGAATACACCTGCTTAATCAGTTAACAACTATTTAATAAAATAATTTCTGTAATCTGATAAATTTGAGGATAAAAAATAAATCCTCCTAAATTTCTGAATAATAAATAGAATATTCATACAATTAATAACATAAAATATCTTGAAAATTAAATATCCCCTTTTTCAAACATTAATAGAAAAGGACAAAATGCCACAAAAGAGATAATAAAAACATAATATATAGATTTGATAACTAAAAAAACAAAATAACATTCATCTTATTCATAATAAATTATCATTAGTTTAATAAAGATATAACATTGATTATCATATTTTTGATTATTTTATTTAATATAAGAAGACTATTATATGTATCCAAAATAAAATTAATGATAACAAAAAATCATATAAAATATATTCAATAATTTTAAAACATATATTATAGTTTATAAAAATACCATTAAAACATCTTAAAACATTAAAACATGGTCATTTAATATAATAATTATCATAAACATATTTAATATTATACCACTAAACCATAAAATAACAATATATAGTGTAAGAATGCTGGTTATAAAAATAATAATTTTTTAAATGAAAACAAGTTTATATCCGATCAGGATTGAATAATATACTTCGAGAACTCCGATAATAGAGAGGAATGGATAGTTTATCCTTGAATTAAGATTTAGATAAATATGGTTTCTTATATAATTGAGATCGAACAACCCATAGTGAGTAATCAAAACTGTAATGAATAAAATATCTATATTTAAAATAATCAATAGGGTAAATACAATCCTTTTTGACATTTAGAAGTTAATTTATAAACATTGTCAGAATAAGAACATCATAATTATGTTAATTTTACTTCATGTTCATTTTTTCATAAATATCATGTTAACATACATCTCTTTTACTCGAACAAAATTTTAAACATTTTAGTTGAAAGTTTGGATCTCAGATTTTAGCCTACTAATTTCTCTTTGAATAACCTATATATAAATTATCTATTTAATCACCATAGCATCTGAGTCAACATCATTTTCTCCCTTAAAAACCTTTATATTTCTTTCTTAAATTAATATAGGTTTCTCAAATAGTAAAAACACAATCCAATAATTCATCAATTTTCTTTTCAATATATTTAATACTAGGTGTAAAACATATTAGTTTTATGTAAAAAATAGAATCATAATTAAAAATTTCATCTTCACCTAACATCGAACAAATAATTGTATCATTTTTATAGGATTCATCAAAATAACATCGATACAATGAATGGGAAGGTGAGAAATATTAAATTTTATATTTATTTATAAAATACCAATTAATAGTTCTTTTCACTTACATATTTATCATGTGAATATAGTTTAATGAATTTTTCCAAGATTCCAAATCGTTCTTTTCATTTTTCAATCTTTATATTCATTAATGAATTTTTAATCCTTAGACAGTGATTTTTCTTGTGTCATTTTTTCCTGTACTCCTAAAAAGTATGATTTGAATAATTTAAACTTCATATTTAAGCTACCTTCATCATTTATTTCATTCTGACTATGCTATATTTATTCTTTATAATTTGGGAATCAACTGAGTTGTGTCTAGGATACCTACTAAAAACCATATTTAATTCTAATGTTCATTTTGTTGAAAAGATTCTCATATTTTCCTTATTTAATTAGACTTGCCTCTATCTGTTTCTAATTCCCATGAGTATTATACAAATTACAAAGATGAGAAGAAAATATTTTCGGTAAATGTGTTATAAAAAATATTCATAAAATTTAATTATTATCATATCTAACAACATTTAATATTTTTAGAATAATTACTATAGAAACAAGAAAAATTAAAATATTATCACAATATCCCCTTATAGAATGTTAGTAATCTTGATAAAAGAATCAAAATGAGTCTTCAATGGAAAATATTTTCTACCATCTAAGTGCAATGGTAGTGTATTTTTCAAGATATTTTCATTATTTAAGGATATAATATCTTAAAAGGGTTTCATGATAATTTTTACTGTCAAGAGAAAATACATATAACCACAAAATAGATATAATAATTAAATTCATTTATGAATATAAATAAACAAGATCATAGAGGGGTGACCTCAGAAAACAATTATTGGCCAAGAGATGGTGATATAGAAAATTTGGAGGTTTAACTATTAATCTTAAATAATATTGATATAGTAAAATTATAATGTGTAATATATTGGATAATGAGATTAAATGATTAAATAATAAACCATTAAGATAAATTAATATAAAAAGTGTTAATTGAATATATAAGAAAGATAGTTGCTAAATATTTTTTATATAGTTTGTATCTAAATCATCCAATTTTTACATTATACACCTATATATTCCTGAGAGATATAGAACCCACCAGATAAGGTATATCGCTTGGAATGTAACTAATAGCAATCAATAATCCACCTTTTTCCCCTTGAGGAAATGTAACATCCTAGGTAAATAAAGAGTGGGAGATTTTCATATTTATTAATATTTATGAATTAAATATTAATTTTAGTTTTAAAGGGGATATTATGTTCTATGGCATACCCGATACACAACAATGGGTTTCTCAAAAATCATACGTTCCACACAATGTTGAGTTATACTGAAAAAATTAATAATATATTATTATTTTAAATGGTAGTTAACGAATAGTCATTGTATTGTATGGAATGAACATAACTCAATACAATATGAATATACAAGTTTGTTAAATTTATTTAACATTATCCAATAAAATTTAGAGGCTTAAAATGTGAATGAATCCAATTTTAAGCATATATACTCTAATATTCTTTAAAAGGTCAATTTAAAGCCTTTTGATGAAGAACACCTTTTAATTCTAGTTTTTTTCACTTCTATATGTTCTATTTGACAATGTAAACAACTTCTTTAGAAGTGGGACATAAAAATTTACTTTGGGTAAAATTTTGGTATTTTTCTGATAAAGTTCATTTTTTTTACTAAATAGTGAAAAATACCGCATTTTAATTCAAAACTGCATTTTAATTTAATTTAATTATATGTGTATATTATCTATTTAATTGGTTTTAAATTTTAATTAGATTATATTTTTATAATTTAATCGAATATTGTCTATTGGAAGTAATTTCACTTTGAAATTGGACATAATCAAATGTCAATCTTTTTATAGTTATTATTTCTTACAAACATGCTTTCTGGTTTTGAAATGAGAATTAATTTTAAAATAATTAATTAAACTTCTATGTTTTGAATTTTTAAAAATTAAAATCATTTTTGGATTCATAATATCAAATTTATCTTAGGGTGAAGTTTTGGTATTTTTCTGAAAACATTCAATTTTTGATGAATAGTGAAAACTACTATTTAATAGTTAAAGAACTGACTTTTTCATTAAAATGAAATTTTACCACTTATATTAATTGAATTTTAAAAAATACTAAATAAATGGTTGCCATCATTAAGTAAAATTTGGTTCAATGGGATGAAAATAATTTTTGGTCAATATTAACTTTTGATTTTTATTTAGCACAGTTAAAGGTAAATAGGGTAATTCAATGTAAATATAATATTATAATAAAATAAAATTACCTTAAAACTTTTCTTAGCCTATTTAGATGAGTTTCTTCCTACCAATAAAATCTTTGGGTGGAACGTTTGGCCTTTGAAAGCCACTTGGGTATGATAATTACATTAATAACTTTTTATTTAAAGTAAAAATAAAAATATCATAAACATATATTTTTTTATACAATTTTAATGTGGGGTTATATAATTGATATATTTGATAGTAGATATTCATTATAAATATAATAATATTTCCTACATCATGGTAATTTATTTTTAATTTTTAGACATCAAATAAATAAATTTATTTATGACACAATGATGATGTAATGATTACCACATTAATAAATGTTTTAAATAAATGTGATTATAAATGTTTAAATAAATTTATTTTTAAACATTTTATGCTGTACAAAAATTTTAGGGATATTTATGGCTTTTTATTGTTGAATTATTTTATGTTTTTCGAGGGAATGAAGTTGTTATAGATTTTTCAAAAGTCTTGATATGAATTGTATTTGAATTGACATAAATGAGCTTTTAAAAAATCAATATTTTATTCAATGATATAATAATCCTAAAAAACTGAGATTCGGCCAAATTACTTAGATAAGGTTTATTATATCATTAATGAACCAATTTTGGTTCTATTTTTATTTTATGGTAACTATATTAACCATATAGTATGAATGTATAAGAGAACATGGTAAAGTTCAATAACTTAACAAAGTGTTAAATAAAAAGGATAAAGATTAAAATTTATATAAAACCTATCCAATTCTTATTGGATTATTTTATTTCAACTTATATGCACCTTATCTTAGAATTATATAAGTTTTTAACCTTTTTAAATATAAAATCATTTTATAATAAAACAATATTTTCAAACTTTCCTAAAGAGCCCCTCCTCCTCCTTATAAAAGGATATCACCTATAACCCATTACTCACACCTCTCAAGCCCATTGGATCATACCAAATCTGACCAAATAAGCTCCCAATATCCCTTTCTTCTACCTATAATCCTTAACTTGGGCATAAGGAACTTCAATAAATCCTTTCCTTTCAAACCAAAGGGAGTTACCTGATTTAATGGTAATGTCTTCCCTCAAGTTCTCTTATTTTATTTTACTTCTTCGCTCTCTATGCTCATTTTATTCCCTTTTTACATAAAAACACCAGTATCCTCAATATAATAGGTTGTTGTTATGAAAAGGATTCGAACTACACTTACACACACCTCCATCGAATGGTTATTGAACAAAATGTTTCTGTGGACGGCGAACTACTACCTCACGAAATGATGATTGTTCATCTTCTCTTACCACCTCTTATGGTGGAAATTATGATGGAACTATAATTATATATTATATCTATGATATTTATGATATTTATTTTATCTTTATTCTTATTTAATTCTCTTTTATAACATACCTTATGCTTTTCATGTTGTATATATACGATAATTTCATTTGAGGAAGTGCGGACTACCTCCCCCTTAAAGTGATATGACTCATTTATAACACACATGAAATGTATAAAGAATGGTGTTAATGAACTTATGTAATATATATATAATATTATATTATTCTATAATGATAATATACCTATGTATCATTGGGTTTTCATTTCTTTTAAAATGAAACAAATGAAATGGAAGTAGAGTTCATGTGTATGTAAGACTTACTATCTCTATGAACGGTGCATTTCATTTTCATATATCCAAATGATATGGACTGTTATAAATTTATATATACTGCATATATGTGATATATATGATACATAAATCTTGAATATAATTTTGGAGAGAATGGAATTTTGACCACATGTACAATTTATAATTTTAATTTGTTCATTTTTTACTCAAGTTCCGATCATCGACAAAATGTTCTATATGAACTCAAATAATTAACTAATTTTTATATAAATGTAATAAGTGATATAAATTGAATAATAAACTTGAACAATGTTCTTAATAAATTATAAATTAAATTATGTTTATTATTCAGTAAATTAATGAATGAACGGTTCAAGACATACATGAGGTAAGGGACTTCGTCTCAATCTCATTTCATTGAGGCATGTTTGGATAATATACACCTCCTTATTTTATATGGTATAAAATAAACCCATTTAAATTTTAATTTCACTCAAAGTGAATCTTTTTTCTTGGAATAATTTTACTAAATGACAAAAGGAATGTTTTTTTAATGTTTGCGGTGACAATGACCTCTCTGCTATCGTAATCGTTATTTAGCTTCCTTTATAAGCCTCAATGATTTTAGAAGGAAAAGAAATAACTTATTCTATTTTTTGGTGCTTTGGTATTGAAAATGGTTTTTTGAAATAGATTTTTTTTTCAATATCTAGAAATTATTTCTTGTGATTGAAAATGAAATGTTATAATTAAAATGCAATATTTTATGTGTTATGATTTTAAAATGGTACTTGGATATTTGACGGGTGGATACGTGATAAACCAAATGATGGGTGGTGTCATGGTAAACCAGGATGGGTTGTTACTTTATAACCTCCAATGCATTGGGTATGGAAGTTGGTCATACGGTTATTCCATTTAGTGATATGTGTGGAAGTTGACCGTATGGTTATTCCATTTAAGATTGTTTATGTCCGAAGGTACCCTTATATATTATGTGTTCTTTCTATGGGTTTTATTGTAATGATTGGGTTACAAAAGGGTAAGAAATTACATTTTTTCAGTTAAGAGTATTTACTACTTCATAAAGGTGAAAAGTACTACTTATGATAAAGTATTCATGGTTTACTTGTAGTTTTGAAAAACTAATAGTTTTCCTACTTTGTGTATACCTTACTGAGCTTCTTATGCTCATCCCATGTTTTTTGAAATGTTTTTCATAGGACATAAAGATGAATAGGGTCAAGGATGGGATTGAGGAAAAGTCATGCTATCTAAAATAAGGAACTATACATGACCCTTTTTTTCAAGAGTTTTTATTTTTTTAAAATGGATACTGAGTAGAAGTATCTACATGTAATATTTCAAATTATTATGTATATGTTATGACCTAATATTCTAAATATATAAACCTAAAAAGATCCTTAATGTGAATTGTTAACATAATTCAAGATTATGTAATGTTTACGGTTTGGGATTTATTGTTGGTATCAGAGGTCTGTTCATACAACATTAGGAGTTAGGGTATTGTTAAATTAATATCCCTAAATTAATTTATGGTAAGATGGAAATGATACAGCGTTTAAATATTACCATGTTTCTTTGACAAAGATATTTCTGTGTTTAGAATGGTTTTCCTCAGAGGAAATAGGGTGGCTATGTTGGGAAGTCATTTAGAGGAGAATAACCTTCTGAATCAGCATCCTACGATGATCAGAATTGGAACTGAACTATTTGTTGCAGTAATGGTGCAGAAGACTTAGGATATAAATGGTTTTGGTATACATGCACGATATCAACTAGATCAACCCCATAGGATCGTGTCTATAGTGGATCATTTCATAATGCAACGTCCCCCATCATTCAGAGGATCATCTGACCCTGTTCAAGCTGAAGGGTGGATCAAAGCATTGGAAAATATTTTCAATGTCATTGGTTGTATAGACATGCACAAGGTTAGTCTTGTTGTTTACCATTTTGAAGGTGAAGTCAATCCATGGTGATCTATTGTGAAAAATATCATAGATAGTGAAGATATTGATTATCTTGGTTAGGATGAATTCAAAGGTATTTTTCTTGAGAAATATTTTCATAAGGAGGTTTGATATAGGATGGAAAAAAAATCTTAGAATTGAGGCAGGATGATGAACCAGTGGATGCTTACACCAAAAACTTCACTCGACTGGAAACGTATGCTCCAAATTTTATCTGAGATCTTGATAGTAAGATAAATCAATTTTACTCAGGAATAATGTCGTGATATCGAAGATCATTAGCCTCTCGTGAATTCAAAAGCTATGAATTTTTTTTTAAATGTGTTGAGAATGTAGAAATGGATTTTTCAAATGATCAGGTGTTCCAAGAGAGAAAACAAAAGAATTGGTCTAGACTATAGGAAAAGGGAAATAATTCCTCAAACAAGCCTGGAGTTAAGAAAATTAAATATACATCTTGTGAGAAGTGTTGTAAAAACCATCCTAGAAAATGTTTATCAAAGTCTGGAAAGTGATTCTGATTTGGTAAGTCTGGTCATATTTCTCGTAACTCTATGGAAGATGATCAATAAAACAATGAAACAACAGTGGTAATATGTTTTAAGTGTGATGAAATGGGTAATTATGAAAATGAGTGTCCAACGAAGAACTCAACTGAGGGAAAGAAGAATAACTAGAAGTAGAAAGGGGTGGTGAAATCCTTTGAAACTACTTCAGCAGATGTTGGTCCATCGAATGAAGTAGTATCAGGTATACTGTTTGTTTATTAATATTATTCCAATGTGTTTTTTGATTCAAGGTGTACATATTCTTTTATTTCTGAGAAATTTTCTAGTAAATTGATAATTCCATATCAAGATATGTATCATGAACTTATGGTAAAAACTATAGGAGGAAATGTTGAGATAAATAAGAAATTATAATAACATTCTTGTTCTTGTGTGTGGAAAGAATCTACCTTTAAACCTTATTCTTTTTCCTCTAGTATAGATTGACATTATTTTGGGCATGGAATGGATTTCTGTTTATCATACTATGATTGACCACAGATCTAAAGTGGTTTATTTTTAGAAATAATTCCAGTTTGTGTACAAGAATTAACCATTACTTTTGATAACATATCAGGAAGCTGAGAAACTAATGAAAGATTGAAGTGAATGTTACCTTGCACATATTGTTGAAAACGAAGGAACTGTTCAGATTAATGATGTTCTAGTAGTAAATGAGTACCTTGATGTTTTTTCTGGATGAGTTCTCTGGCATAATACCTAACCGGGAAGTATAATTTACTGTTTACTTAGTTCATGATGCTAATCCAATTTCAAAACACCCTTATCTAATGGAACAAATTGAACTTTTAGAGTTAAAGAAGAAATTGTAAGAGTTATTAGATAAGGTTTTAATTCTACCTAGCACATCACCAAGGGGTGCTCAAATCTTGTTTGATAAAAATAAAGATGGTTCAATGAGACTTGGCATCGATTATAGAGCATTGAATAATATCATTGTTAAGAACAAGTATCCTTTGCCTCATATCAATGATTTTTTGATCATCTCTAGGGAGCTCAGAATTTTTTGAATATTGAATTGAGTTGAGGGTGCTGTCAGTTGAAAGTAAAGGAAGCTGGAATTCTGAAGAACTCATTTCATACTAGATATGTCCATTACGAATTTATATTTATTCCTTTTGGTTTAAATAATACACCAACTATATTCATGAATCTTATGAATAGAATTTTCCATGAGTTCTTGGATAAGTTTTTGGTTGTGTTTATTGATGATATTTTTTTATTCTAAAAGTAAATAGGAACACAAAAATCATTTAAGGGTAGTCATGAAAACCTTAAAAGAAAATAAATCGTATGGGAAATTCAGCAAGTGTGAGTTTTGGTTACAAAAAATTTCATTCCATGGTCACATTTTTTCAAAAAATGGCATAATTGTTGATCATACTAATACAAAATTTGTTGAAGAATGGCCAAGACCTACCAATATAAAAAAGATTCATAGTTTTCTTGGTTTAGCAGGTTATTATCGGAGGTTTATTTAATATTTTTCACAGTTATCTATCCCAACAACTATGTTAACTACAAAATGTGTTAAGTTCATTTGGACAAAATAATGTGATCATTGTTTTCCGGAATTGAAAAGAACATTGGTGAATCCTCTAGTTTTGGCACTACCTTCCAGAGAAGGTGAATTATTTATCTATAGTGATGCTTTTTTTAAAAGACTCGGTTATTTCCTAATGCATAATGATCAAGTAATTGTTTATGATTCATGTCAATTGAAACCTCATGAGTTAAATTACCTTACAAATGATTTGGAATTGGCTTTTTTTTCTTGAAAATTTTGGGGGAATCATTTTTGTGGCATGAAGTGTAAAATATATACTGATCACAAAAGTTTGAAGTATATATTCACTCAGATGGAATTAAACATGAGGCAAAGGAGATGGTTAGAAGTAATCAATGATTATGATGGAACTATCCATTACCATCCAGGAAAGGAAAATAAAGTGGTTGATGCTTTGAGTCGAAAGAGTAATGATACCTTAACCATGCTACATTTGGAATGAGATCCTTTGGTTTTTGATTTGATGAATTTTGGATTGGAAGTTATTGATGTAGGAAATTCCTCTATTTTATTTCAAGTTTCAGTACAATTGTCTCTAGCAGATAGAATAAAGAAAGCATACAAAGATGATAGTGAGTTTCAGAAAAAGGTAGAATTATTTCAGAATGGTATGTCACCTAAGTTTAATATTGATAGAGACTGTGTTTTGAGGTTTGGAAATAGATTATTTATGAATTTTGATTCACAGTTGAAGAAAGGGTTGTTATTTGAAGCTCATAGTTCTTCATTATCAGTTCATCCAGGGAGTACTAAGATATACAGCTATCTTTGAAAGTATTACTGGTGGGATGGAATGAAAATAGATATTTCTGACTTTACTGGGAAGTGTTTGACTTGTCAATAGGTTAAAGAGGAGTGGTAGTTACCAAAAGGGATGCTTCACCCTTTACCAGTGCCAGAGTTGAAATGGGAAAATATAACCATGGACTTCGTTGTGGGATTACCAAAGACCTCCCCAGGTAACAATGAAATATGGGTTATTGTTGATCGATTGACTAAAACTTCTCATTTTCTTCCTATTCGAGATACATTGTCTCTATATCAACTTTCTCAGTTGTATGATAAAGATATAGTCAGGTTACATGGAGTTACCCTCTCCATATTATCCGATCATGATCCAAGGATTACTTATAACTTTTGGAAAGGCCTTCAGAAGTTTTTTGGTACTAAATTAAATTTTAGTATAGCTTTTCATCCTCAATCATATGGGCATTTAAAATGAACTATAGAGACATTGGAAGATATTGTACATGCTTATTCAATGGATCAAAGAGGAATTTGGGACCAATACCTTTCTTTGGTTGAATTTTCTTATAACAACAGTTTTCATTCTAGTATATAGATGGCTCCATTTGAGGCATTATATAGAAAGTTGTTTCGAACTTTAACTTCTTGGGATGAAGTTGGTGAAAGGAAGATGATGGGACCAAAATCAGAAGAAGAGACGATAGATAAAGTTCAGTTGATTCAGAAGCACATGAGAACAGCTCAAAGATGGTAGAATATTTATGTTGATAAATGTAGGAAGGATATTTATTTTGAGGTAGGTGATCATGTATTTCTCAAAGTTTCTCTATGGAAAAGTGTGATGTGTTTTGGAAAGAGGGGAAAGTCGAGTCTGAGGGTCATTGGACCCTTTGAAATCCTAGAGAAAGTTTGATCTGTTTCCTACAGTGTGTCTTTACCTCCAAGTTTATCTAAGGTACACAATTTTTTTCATGTTTCAATGTTAAGAAATTATATTACAAATCCATTTCATGTTTTAAGACTAGAGGTAGTTTGTTTGGTTTAAAGTATTTCTTTTGAGTGACAACCAGTCCATATTCTTGACTGAAGAGAGAAAGTGTTGCAGAATATGGTAATTCATAAGGTAAAGGTTTCATGAAAAAACATATGGCTGAAGAGGAAACATGGTAATTTGAAAATTATATAAAGGATAAATACCCCCATTTATTTGATAAGTAAATAAAACTGCGATGATGCACTTTCCAAAAGTGGGGAAGGATGTAACATCCTGGGTAAATAAAGAGTAAGACATTTTCATATTTATTAATATTTTTGAATTAAATATTTACTTTACTTTAAAAGGGATTCTATGTTCTATGGTATACACAATACGCAATAATGGGTTTCTTTGAATTCTTATGTTGCACACAATGTTGAGTTATACTAAAAAATAATATTATATTATTATTTTAAATGGAAGTTAATACATAGTCGTTGTATTGGCGGGAATGAACAGAACTTACTAAAATATGATTTTAAATGTGTTTTAAATGTCTTTAGTTATATCCAATAAAATTTAGAGGCATAAAATGTGAATGAATCCAATTTTAAGCATAAATACTCTAATATTTTTTTAAAGGATGATTTACTGCCTTACGATGGAGAACCCTTTTTAAATTTAGTTTTTATCAATTTTATATATTCTATTTGACAAAATAAACTTCTTCTTTAGAATCGGGACATCAGAATTTACTTTGGCTAAAATTTTGGTATTTTTCTGATAAAGTTCATTTGTTAATGAATAGTAAAAAATACTACATTTTAATTCAAAACTACCTTTTAATTTATTACATATATATATATGTTTAGATTATCTTTTTAATTTGTTTTAATGTTTAATTAGATCAAATTTTTACTATTTAATCCATTTTTGGTCATAGGAAGTAATTTCACTTTCAAATTTGACATAAACAAATGTCAATCTTCTGATAGTTATTATTTCTTAAAAAACGATTTTTGGTTTTGACCACTTGAATTAATTTTAAATTTATTTATGAAAATTCTATTTTTTGAATATTGGAAAAATATAAATCATTTTTGGATTCTTAATATCAAATTTATCTTAGGTTGAATTTTTGGTATTTTTCTAAAAACCTTCAATTGTTGATGAATAGTGAAAATACTGCTTAGTAGTTAAAAAACTAACATTTTCATTTAAATGAAATTTTACCACTTCTTTGAATTGAATTTCAAAAATCCGACATACATGCCTGTTATCAATAAGTAAAATTTCGTTCTGTGGGACGAAAATAAATTTTGGTGAATAGTGCCATTTGATTTTTGTTTACCACGGTTAAAGGTAAATAGGGTAATTCAAGAAACAAAATAATATTATAATAATATAAAATTACCGTAAAACATGTCCTAACCTTATTATATGATTCATGGTATACCAATAAAATCTTAAGGTAAAACTTTTGGCCTTTGAAATCCACTTTTGTATGATAATTACATTAATAACTTTTTATTTAAGGTAAAAAATAAAAATATCATAAACATGTATTGTTTTTTAAAACAATTTTAATGTGGGGTTATATAATTGATATATTTTATTGTAAATATTCATTATAAAGATAAAAATATTTCCAACATCATGGTATTTTATTCATAATTTTCATACATCAAATAAATAAATTTATTTATGACATAATGATGATGTAATGATTACATCATTAATTAAATTTTTAAATAAATGAGATTATAAAGGTTAAAATAAATTTATTTTGAAACTTTTCATGCCATCCAAAAATTTTAGGGATGCGTATGGCTTGTAATATTTAAATTATTGTTGGTTTTTGTAAATATTCAAGTTGTAATAGATTTATTAAAAGTCTTGATATGAATAGTATTTAAATTTACATAAATGTGTTTTTTAATCAATCAGTATTTTATTAAATTATATAATATTCCTAAAAATCTAAGATTCAGAAAAATTACTTAGATAAGGTTGATAATGTCATTAATGAACCAATTTTTGTTCGATGTCATTTTATGGTAACTATATTAACAGTATAGTATGAATATATAAGATAACATCGTAAAAATAAATAAGATAACAAAGGGTTAAATAAAAAATATAAGGATTACAAATTATCCAAAACCTGTACAATTCTTATTGGTTGATTTTATTTTGACTTATATGCACCTTATATTCTAATTAAGTAAGTTTTGGACCTTTTGAAACTGAAAATCATCTTATAATAAAATAATATTTTCAATCTTTCCTAAAGAGCACATCCTCCCCCTTATAAAAGATTATCACGTCTAACCCATCACTCACACCTCTCAAGACCATTGGCTGGTCCAACATATACCCAAATAAGTTCTTAAGATCCCTCTCTACCACCTAGAATCCTTACCTTAATCAAAAGGCACTTCAATAAATTCTTTTGGTTCAAACCAAAGGGAGTTTCCTTATGTGAAGGTAACGTCTTCCCACAAGTTCTCTTCTTTTATTTTACTTCTTCACTCCCAATGCAATTTTTAATCTTTGTTTACATAACAACAACACTATCCTCAATATAAAAGGTTTTTTTTAGAAGGATTCAAACTACACATACACACACCTCTATCTAATTGGTATAGAACATAATGTTTATGTGGATGGTGAACTACTTCCTCACGAAAAAAATAACTTATACGGTATAAAATAAACCCATTTGATTTTTAATTTCATTCAAACTGAACATTTTTTCTACGAAGTGATTTACTAAATGAAAAAAGGAATTTTTTTTAACATGTTCGGTGACAATGACCTATTCACCACCATAATCGTTATTTGGCTTCCTCTATAAATCTTAATGTTTTTAAAAGGAAAATAAATAACTTATTCCCTTTTTGGGTGTTTTGGTATTGAAAATGGTTTTTTAAATAGATTGAATTTTTTCAATATCAAGAAATGATTTCTTGTGATTTCAAATTAAATTTTATCAGTGAAATGAAATATTTTGTCTGTTATGATTTTATAATGGTACTTGGACATTTGATATGTGGTTATGTGATGAACTAAATTATGGGGGGTTCCATGATAAATCAGGATGGGTGGTTACGTTATAACCTCCAATTAATTGGGTATGGAAGTCAGTCGTATGGCTATTCCATTTAGTGATATGTGTGGAAGTCGACCATATGGTTATTATATTTTTTTAGGTTTATGTCCCATGTTACCTTTATATGTTATGTGTTATTTCTATGGGTTTTATGGTAATGTTTTGGTAACAAAAGGGTAAGCAATGAGCTTTTATTCAGTGAAGAGTATTTACTACTTCATAAAGTTAAAAATTACTACTTATAATAATGTATTCATGGTTTAATTTTAGTTTTGAAAAACTAATAGTTTGAAAACTTTGTGTATCCCTTACTAATCTTTTTATACTCATACTAGGCTTTTGAAATGTTTTTCACAGTACATAAAGATGAATAGTGTCAAATATGGGATCAAGGAAAATTCATGTTATCTAAAATAAGGAAGTAGACATGGCTCTTTTTTTCATGAGTTTTTATTTTATGAAAAAAAATGGATACTGAGTAGAAGTGTCTACATGTAATATTTCAAATAGTTATGTATATGTTTTGACATAATTATTTAATGCTCTAAACCTAAAAATATCCTCACAATGAATTTTTAAATTAATTCAAGATTATATAGTGTTTAAGGATAGGGCTTTATAGGAAAAAAACCCAGAAATTCATATATGGGAATAGATAGAACCAATATATTTACAAGAGATTACCCAACCTATATATTGTAGGTATAGTCTAAAACAAATTCTTTTTTATGGGTACATATAAATCCCAAACTCTCAAGGTTCAATTTTAATCTATTTTCTTTTAAGGTGGAGGAATTACAAACCACTAATTTTATGGGTTGAGAAAAAACATTAGGTCACGGTTTTAGGTCATCTAAAAAATCCAAACTCATAAATTTTAAGAGTGTTATAAGCAATAAAAAAATGTACAAAATATAAGACTATATTGTATATAAAATTATATCTGGATAAAAAACTAAATGATCATCCTATTGAATGATTGTTGATAAGGGATTCTAGCAATGTAATAGGTATGACTCAGCCATGAAAGTTATAGATAATGAAATATGGGTAATCAAACAAATTAATTTTAAAATATTACACTATCAAACATAAAGAAATTTGACTATAAAATAATATATATATTTCATGTAATTATATCATAAGATACAATACATCGACATCTTTAGATAGGAAAAATCTTATGGAAAGTTTCATTATGAATATTTCCAGGTTCTTCCATCATGAATGATAACCAATAATCTATATATGGGGACCTTCAAAATATAAAATTTCTAGTAAAATATATATAGCCTAAATATAAAAGCTCATATTAATAATAAATTATTAAGATTTTAAATCAATATTAAATATACCAAGAATAATCATATTTATTAATTTAAATAAAAACCCCTTAATATCATTTATATTCTCATAATCATGTGAACAACATCCATTAATATTCTCCCTATTTTTAATTTAAATAATATAATTTAGATTATCAGTCATAAATATCAAATCATGATGTTCAGTGATAATTTATAAAATTAATATCTCTGAAAAATCATAACCAAAAAAAGAATATTTATTTATTAAATATAATATCATCTAAAAATAAGATATTCTTATTAAGAACTTTCAAAAAATTATATTCATGCCAAAACCCTCTAATTCTAGTGCAATATGACATATAATTTTCAAATAAAAATAACAGATCTCTACTTAAGTTCATTTTCTTCTTCCTAGAATTTGATGACTTATAATAAAATAAAATCTAAAATTTTCTCTCTTAATGAGTATGAAATATAATTTTAAATATAAATAAATTAATAACATAAATTTAATATTCCTCTAAAGATGAATAATATAATTTCTGGGCTCAATAGAAATAGGTAAAATATTTTATATATTCGGATTCTAAATTTATAACATAAATTCCTACTTAAATTAGAATGTATAATATATTTTATTTAAAGAAAATATAATAATGGTTAATACATAACATAATTTCCATATTCTAGATAATTTCATAATATTTTAGAAGAACAAAAATTCCCAAAAAAAATAGGATTGTATTCTGACATATCATGATACATAAATTTTTCACTATTAATGAATTCTCTATAGGTAATATATTTTCTTTGAAAATAGAGGTATGAAAAAAATCAATTAAATAAATTAGTTATCTCTACCACATATGTATATATTTAAACTAAAAGAGTAAATTTGTTCTTCCAATAAATAATATGACTCCCATGCTACATAATTTTCAAGTCAAAATGAAAATCATAGAATGTAAGGTTATTTATAAAACATAAACTGGATAGGTAATATATTATTTTATGATTCATGAAATAAATAACATTGTAAAATTATATAATTTCTATAATTTCCATCATATAAGAAAATTGTCATAGAATAACATCTATTATACTTAATGTAAGAAATCACTGAGGAAAGAATTGTAAAAATAAATAATAATAAATAAAATTGGATATTATTCTACATTCAGTGAGATCATAAATTAGAATCCATTATTCCTTGTAAAATATAGTATTGAAATTGAAATTCAATCATAAATATTGAGTGGGATTGAACTATAAAAATGAATAAATAAATTGGAAATTATCCATGCAATAACACACCACCTTTATAATGTTTTTTCATTAATTTTCCAAACAAGATTTAATTTAATAATAATTTATAAACACATTAAACGAAATTTAATTATTCAAATTATGAAAATTATATCTAAAACTTTTTATTTTCTGGTGAACTGATGATATCCTCCTTGAAATTTTTCAATTTGATATATTCAATTATAACCTAGTGTAATATTTATTTAACCTTGTTCAAATGGATTTATTAGCATAAATCAAAACTATATATTCTTATGTAAAAGTTTCATTATTTTGATATTAAATATTTTCTTTAATATTAAAAAACCATTAATTCATAAAAATTACTCCTTAATGTTTAGATTAATAACAACTTATCTTATATATTATCTTTATTTATCATTATCAGAAAAAAAAATTATAAAATCCATTCAAACCACTATGATTTCATTCTATTTAAATTACATTCACTATTAATTATATTTTATTACATAATTAATAACACTCATTAATGTAATTGAATATATTATTCTATATAAATAAAGAATATAATATTTAAATATCCCATTAATATATTTTTCATTTAATAATCAATATAAGGGAGAAAATATCATTATTTAAAACTCTATTAATTTACATGTAATTTTTTCCCAAATCATCCAAAAAATACACTAATAAAATCATAATAATTTTTCATGATTTAATATTCAATTTTCTTTTGGTAGATAAATTTTTACAAGAAATGTTATATTTTAATTCATGTTAATGAATCATGACACATAAGTAATTTCTAAATTAACAAAAATGTTTATACAAAACACATCGTATTATCACTAGTTAATACTCAATAAAATTTAACATATTTTTTCTACGTGAAACATTGTTGTGTATCATATCCCTATATTTCAATATGACCCTCTATCTCATACATTATATATAATGGTAAATATTTCTTACAAATAATATTAAACTATTTTCAACATAATTATCCATAAGAAATACATGAACTATAGATTTGAAGTGCCTTTGGGATATTTCGATCATAATTCAAAATTTTATAAAAACTGTATAATATTTTTTTCAAAATTATAACATACTACTATATCATATCACACTTCTATCGTGGGAATGGGTACCCTAGGGGAAAACATTATGATGAAGCGTGAGTAATAAAACATATAAAGTGAAAGATAAATAGGTAACATGGGGAGCATAGTGTTTTTGGTATAAATGGAATATCATAAGAATTGTCATATAATCTGGAATTAAGGAGACTATTATTTAACAAAGTATTTTTGTGAAGAAATCCATTATATTTGTGTTGAAACAACATAAAATATGACATCATTTTCAAAATTCAATTCTCATTTATAAGACAACAAAACATGGTGATCTGGGATCATTTCTTATATAATATTTCAAATCCAATGGACTTCAATTGTATTTTTTTAAATTAGGTGTCAATATCTATAGAGATTATAAGAATATAAGTGTAGGTGTTGGTGAAGAAGCATGGAGAATAACTATTCTCTTTATCATGTCTGATGATTTTTGAAGTGTAATTTTATACCAATGACCTATGAAAATTATGACACATTATTTATAATTTGATGAATAAATAAAGATAAGAATATGGCTTGGAATTTTTATTTGTAATTCATCATATGACATATTTTAGTTATATATTTTTCTATGTATGATAAAAAAAATCCATCCATTTTATGGAGGAACCATCTCTATTTTTCATATGTTGGAGGACCTTAACCTTTTAAGAGAGCCAACTCCTAGAGACCACATGGTATCATCTGTGATGATTACCTACATGGCTAGAAAGGTGTGCATAGAGAGGCACACAAGTGTAGTGGTACACACCGTATAGGTGGCAATTCTGTAAGGCTTTGTGGATGCTAGAGAACCCCATACCCACATTGAATCAACATTTAAACTTTAATAATTATATAGTGTTATTCAAACAATGAGATATTAAATGAGGGATTAGTCTGGTGAGGGTACTATTCACTCACTTTAAATTGTTATACACATAAGTGTATCCATCTGATCTAATCGATTCAAGAATTTTATTAGATCTGATATTCGACTTCTACCTCCAGAGTCATCGAGGATTTTTGACAGCACCATTCATAATGGATGAATCTTCAGTGTTTGAATGATTCTATTAATTATGATCTAGATGATCATTTGTGATCGTGATTTTCTCAAAAAACATATACAGGTTTGAAGATGCATTCTTCTATAGAATAAGAACTACAATTAGGGGAGATATAGTAAAAAAATTAATTTTTTATTCCTAAAGTCACATATAATTAGTCTTTGTGTGCATGAAAAAGTGAGGTGGTTCCGACAAGCTATATATGAGTGAGATAGGTCAGTGCACATATGTGATGGGGTAAGTTAGTGCGCATGAGTTTAGAGAGTGATGATTTTCTATAAATACCCATATTTTCTCATTTGTAGTTGTAAGCTAAATGTAAATATGATAGATAATCTTGAGTGTAAAATCGATAATAGGAATCTCTCTTTATTCATGAAGAGAATTCTATATGATCATGTTTGTAAAGACCCATAAAATTCAAGGGAAATTTTTTTCTTAATTTTCTTTAGAATTTTACAAGAGCGCGGTTTCAGACGCACCTGATTCCGAGGCCCGGAGTGCCCGGAATTAATTTCCGAAGTTTGGCTCGGGTACGTTCAGTGAACGAACGAGCGGGTTTTTCCTAACTTTTGATCCGGTGCTCGGAATTGAAATCCGAGGGCACCGATGAACTCGCAGCACCGATTTTCGCTTAAGGAGACCCTTTCGGAAGTTGCGTTTGTTGCGGGTTGAAAGTTAGTTTTTGGGAGATTTATAAAAAGTTGAATAAAAAAAATGTCGATTCTTTTTATTTCACTTTTGTAGGTTAACTCCTCTCAAAAGGAGTTAGGGGTGGGACCCACACCCACTTAACCTCCCTTGAGACGATTAAGTGTGGTGGGACCCACACGAACCTAAACCTCTCAACTTCCCCCTTAAACTCCCCTCTCTCCCTCTTAAATGTTTGTAAACTTTACATCTAATTAATTACACATGACATGTTAATTAATTAAGTGTTATGTTTTTGAATTTGAAGTTTTGAATTCCTTGGCTTGGTAAATAAAATAAGGAGGGACCTTATTTTATTTTGTTAGCCAACTTGTGTGGTTTTCGTTTTGAGAGCTCCTCCTCCATCTTCTTCATCTTGACGAAGAACGCTCATCTTGACGAAGAACGCTCAAGCTCCGACGAAGAACGCCGCTCCGCTCTTCTTCGTCTTCCGTGTCAACGAGAGGGAACGCCGCTTCCTCCTTGGTTTCTCTTCGTCGACATAAGAAGTTTCGCCAACGACGTATCGCATCGGACGCATCTCTTCGTCAACGGAATTGACGAACGACTTCCGCGACGCCCGATCTCCGCGACGTCGACTTCCGCGGACATAGACAAATCCTCGAACGTTTACCCAAGGTAGGGGTTGTTATTTATTGTTTAATTATTCTATTCTTGCTCATGGTTCGCATGACTAACGTGAGGAATTTTAATATTTTAAATTGAGTTATTATTTTTAACGTGAGGGGGCCGGACCGCACGAACACGGCCGAACCCCCTCCATCGTTCTTGTTGAATTTCTTGCGGGTGGATGAATCAAGGTGGCGTGGTGCCGTCGCACCACGCGGATATTCGCCAATCCTTATTGCGCGACGCCGTCGCGCCGCGCCATGGAAGAAACATCAGGAACGCGACGCCGTCGCGCCGCGTTGAAGAAATCAAGATCCGGCGGAGGGGCGCGGTGCCGTCGCACCGCGCCGGAAGACGAAAACCGTGGCCGGTTCCGGGCCGCGGCGGAAGAGAAGACCGGCGGCCGGGCCGCCGGCGTCGGAAGCCGAAGGCGGGACCGGAATTTCCGGTCCCGTTGGAGAAAACCGGTCGGCCAGCTGGCCGGCCGGATGGCATTAAACCGGGGGAATTAATCCCCCGGCCATCACATAAAAACCCCCCTCTTTAAGAGGGGGGAGCGTTTTCTTGAGGGGGGGGGGAAGCCGGCCCCCCGGTTCCGCACAAACAGGCCCCCCACGTGGGGGGGCGTTTTAAAAAAAAGGGGGGGGGGGGCGGCATGTAGCCGCCGCCGCCCTTCCCAGGAAGCGGGGGCGTAGCCCCCCGCGTGCAGCCACCGAGCGGCGCCGGGCCGCCGCGGCCGCCGCGCCGCCGCGCCGCAGCACCGCCGGCCGGGCCGACCCAGGGGGGGTCGGGCCGGGTCGGCCCGGACCCGGACCCCCCCGTTTCGAACCAGTTTCTTTCTTTTGGCCATAACTTGAGCCTCGGACCTCCGATTGATGAACCGTCTCCGGCAACGCGATCCTTGGATCGAGACGGTCGTTTCGGTATATCTCACTCAAGGTTTCGGATTACTTTGAGTTCGGCCGGGTTGGTTCGTTCACGAAACCAACCGGGCCTTCGGAGCGGAAACGCTCATATCTAGAGCTACGGACGTCCGATTGACGTGCCGTCAGCCGTGTTGTGTTCCTCTTAGTGAGACGGATCTTTTGGCATACTCCGCCCGAGGTTTGGACGCAGGTGGAGTACGATCGGGTTGGTTTTGCCTTAAAAACCAACCGGGCCCCGGGGACGAAAATGCCAATAACTCTCAGACCGGGCGTCCGATCGACGCACCGTCTGTTGCGTTGAGTTCCTGTTGACGATACGGAACTTTTGGATACATCAACTCTGGTCTTCGTGACAGTTGATGTATCAGCCTCTCGGCTCGTGGAGCGGACTCTCCGAACAAGCTTGCTGTGTGCAGGAACCCTAGTGCTGGCTGCGACTGTTACTGTGACTGCTACTGCTACTACTACTACTGAGACAGCGACGACGACAGTACAGAGATCCTGTGTGGATTCGACGACGACGACTTCAGCACTCAGCGATCCTACGTGGAACAGTGCTACAGGTCCTGTGTGGGCCCGATCCTGTGTGGGTCTTTGCGGGGGTTAGTTACCTATCGATCCTTCGTGGGTCCGACGACTTAGATGGATCAGTGATCATCTTTATCGTCCTTTGAAGAAGTATACCTGTGTGAGCTGAATCCTTTTGCTTTCCTGTGTGGATTGTGTTGTGAAATCCTTTGTGGATTACGTTTTTCTTTCCTGTGTGGAATACGTTTACTTTCCTGTGTGGACTGAGTTGTACTTGGGCTCGGAGGTTGGAGCGTATTTGAATTGATGACTTAGGTATATGTATGGGCATATACCTAAGCAGTGTCGGTTGTTACTTCGTGATTATACCTTTCTTCGTGGTTTATCCTTTGTGGATTTGAGAGACCTTCAGGGGTCTCGGGGTCCCTACTGAGTAGCTTATACTCACCCCTGCACGGGCTTTGCCCGCACTACGTTGTGTTGGTTGCAGACGACGGACAACGTTGACCTTAGCTGAGGCTTGCAGAGCGGGACGGTACCCGGAGGTGGACCACTGGGCGGGACGTGCACGGAGCAGACGACGGGACCTGTGGAGAAGAAGAGCTATCTCTACCCACCCTTCAGGTGGGATTTCCAGTGGACAGCTCGGTGTAGCGGCATTTACCTTTCAGTTACTGTTTTCCCCTTTCGAGTTGTACTTTACTTTCAGTTTGGGTTTGTATTCTGGCCCATTTACTTTTCCGCACTTTCAGTTGTACTCTGCTTTTGTTTAGTGTTTAGTTTCTGCTTGCTTACTCTGTGGTGTTTGTTTACTTTACAAAGGCAATGCCTTCCCTTTTTACCGGGATTTACGCCTTGGTGCTAGTCGCCATCCCCTGGCCTATGGAAGGCGGGCTTGGGGTAGTCACGGCACGGACCCCGAGGGCGGGTCGTGACAAATTGGTATCAGAGGAGTTCGGTTCTACCGCAAACTCTGATCTTTTCTATGTGAAGCAATAATGTTTAGCGTATTGAGTGTGGTTATCAGTCCAGGGAGTCCAGTGTTGGTGCGGCGGCCGACGTATCCGTACACCAGGACCCTGACTTCTGATTTCCGACTTAATGCACGAAAACATTGATTGCGTGTGTGTTTCAAAGTTTTCTTTGTGATTACTTATATCAGCTCACCAGGTATAATGTTCTGACCGTGGCGCACCTGTTTCCTTTTCAGGATGGCCCCACGACGGCAGCCAGCTAGGGTTCCGAGAGTCGAGCGAGACGACAGCCCACCGAGCGACGAGGCCTCGGTGCAGGGCCCTTTGCCAGTAGTGGCACCGGCGGTAGCTTTACCCGCCGAGCCCCCGATGCTTCCAGCAGCAGCCGCTGACGATGCACGTCGCCTCAGCGCACTGCATGAGTTTCAGCACCAGCGACCGCCCAGGTTTCGCGGGGAGACGGATCCCCAGGTAGCAGAGGACTGGCTGGAGGCAGTAGTACGAGTTTTTAGGCTTGTGAGGACACCAGCAGACCTCATGGTGATCCTCGCTGCGAGCCTACTACACGCAGCAGCAGGACGATGGTGGAGCCTGATGCTCCAGGTGCACGATGAGGCATCTCTTCTTTGGACGGACATTGAGAGCCTCTTCCGCTCGGAGTTCGTCCCAGCCACCCTTCGTGTGGTGCGTATCCAGGAGCTTCTTCAGCTGCGGCAGGGCAGCATGACGGTCGCTCAGTACTCGGCGAGATTTACCGATCTCTCGCGCTACTCGACCGACATGGTACGGGACCCATTCTTCCGGGCCCGGACCTTCGAGCAGGGTTTGAGACACGAGATCAGGGCATCGCTGATCTCCCTCAGCATACCGACTCAGACAGGAGTACTGGAGCGGGCTCTTCTGATCGAGAGCTTCCTTGCTGAGTCTACACCAGCACAGAGACCCACCGCAGGGCGGCACGTGGCAGAGTCATCTGCAGCAGGCAGTCGACGGATGACTCAGGGGTCCAGACAGACCAGACCTTCGGGCAGACGATCTCAGGGCACTAGCTCAGCAGTGCGGGGCACACAGCGCGGAGCCAGTCTTACGAGAGGCAGACAGTGCTACTCGTGCGGCGGGCAGGGCTACATGGCTCGTGACTGCCCGACCCGTCGTGCCGAGGAGCAGCAGACAGTTGATGGACCACCGAGACAGAGGCAGAGGGTCGACCGTGGTGGTCCGCAGGGAGGAGGCGGACGAGGCAGAGGATCTGGACGAGCAGCCGGTGGTGGCCGACGCTTTGAGGCACTACCACCACCACCACCAGGAGGTCCACCCCGACCATAGGGAGCTGGCGGGCAGCGACAGGCACAGCTCCAGGCAGCAGAGGCCTACGACCACGGCGCACTCGAGATGATTCGAGGTACTATCTGTGTCTATTCCACCCTTGCTGCAGTTCTTATAGACACAGGAGCGAGTCACTCTTTCATAGCCGCTGCCCTTGTTCGATGATCGGAGATTCCGACAGAGTCGTTGGCTCGATCCTTACGGCTAGAGACTCCCACGGGAGCAGACTCGACGATTACGCACTGGTGCCGGCAGTGTGAGCTTACTCTAGGAGGCGAGAGCTTCGGCTGGGATCTTCTTGTAGCAGCGTCGAGGCCTTACGACGTCATCTTGGGCATGGATTGGCTATCTACGGTCCATGCACAGATTGACTGTTTTAGGCGCAAGGTGCGATGTGTACGCACCGACGGGAGCAGGTTCACCTTCCCCGGCGAGAAGGGAGCCTTTGCAGCACAGGATGGACTTCCGCGGAGGAGAGGACAGCCCATCACTCATCAGTTGGCTAGCCTTATCCTTGGAGCAGTTGACGTGCGGAGTCCTGGTTTTCCTGCAGTGGTGGATCAGTTTGCGGACGTTTTTCCCGACGACGTTCCAGGGCTACCTCCTCGCAGAGAGGTAGACTTTTATATTGACTTGTACCCTGGGACAGCCCCGATATCCACTCCAGCATATCGGATGGCCCCCGCCGAGCTTCGAGAGCTACGGGTACAGTTGGAGGACTTGCAGGGCAAGGGGTTCATCCGACCCAGTGTTTCACCCCGGGCTTCCCCGATTTTATTCGCCAAGAAGGCGGACGGGAGCTTGCGACTTTGTGTTGACTATCGTCGCCGGAACCAGGTGACAGTGAGGAACAAGTATCCGCTACCGAGGATTGATGACCTCTTTGATCAGCTCAAGGGGGCACGGTGGTTCTCGAAGATAGACCTCAGGTCAGGCTATCATCAGCTCAGAGTCAGAGACGAGGATGTGCAGAAGACGGCCTTCAGATGTCGGTATGGCCACTATGAGTTCTTGGTTATGCCTTTCGGTGTAACCAATGCTCCAGCAGTGTTCATGGCTCTCATGAATAGGATCTTTCAGCCATACCTCGATCGGTTCGTCGTGGTCTTCATCGACGACATTCTGATTTACTCTGCGTCAGAGGAGGAGCACACCTATCACTTGCGAGTTGTACTAGACACACTCCGAGAGCACCAGCTTTATGGTAAGCTCTCAAAGTGCCAGTTCTGGATACGTGAGGTCCACTTCTTGGGTCACGTTATCTCTGAGGCAGGAGTTGCAGTGGATCCCGCGAAGATTGAGGCAGTGTTAGCTTGGGAGCCACCCTGGAGCGTGACTGAGGTTCGGAGTATCTTGGGACTAGCTGGATACTATCGGAGATTCGTGCCAGACTTCTCCAGAGTTGCGGAATCACTAACAGCTTTGACGAAGAAGGGTAAACCCTTCGTGTGGTCAGACAGATGTCAGCAGAGCTTCCAGGAGCTGAGACAGAGATTGACTAGCGCACCTATCTTGAGGTTGCCTGAGGAGGGAGTAGGGTACGTAGTCT
The DNA here is from genome assembly GCA_963277665.1 of Viscum album. Classification (NCBI taxonomy): domain Eukaryota; kingdom Viridiplantae; phylum Streptophyta; class Magnoliopsida; order Santalales; family Viscaceae; genus Viscum; species Viscum album. Next base: position 125,464,238 of record OY728128.1, read on the forward strand.
ACTGCGATGCATCAGGGACCGGACTCGGATATGTTCTGATGCAGGAGCGGGCCGTGATCGCCTATGGATCACGTCAGTTGAGGCCGCATGAGCAGAACTACGCTACCCATGACTTGGAGCTAGCAGCAGTGGTCTTCGCTCTGAAGACATGGCGACACTATCTTATGGGCGAGCGCTTTACAGTCTTTTCCGATCATCAGAGCCTCATGTATATCTTTTCGCAGAAGGACCTGAACCTGAGATAGCGGCGATGGCTCGAGTTCCTCCAGGACTATGACTTTGAGATAGTCTATACTCCTGGGAAGGGGAACGTAGTAGCCGATGCCCTCAGCAGGAGGACGGGCATTCAGCTACTTGAGGAGGCGATAGAGCAGCTAGCCTCTTTGCAGATATCCTTCGTGGATAGAGATGGAGAAGCCTTTCTTCAGTCTCTCACAGTCACTCCTCCACTACTGCAGCGGGTTAGGGAGGCACAGTGTGAGGACGCTGACTGTGAGACACGGCGTGCACAGATATCCTCGGGACAGGCACCTGATGGTTTCTCCCTTGGAGCAGAGCACGACATCCTTTTCAGAGGACGTGCCATGGTACCAGTCGCTTTGCGAGAGGAAGTGCTGAGAGAGTTTCACACTTCTCCTTTGGCGGTACATCCTGGAGTGGCAAAGATGTACCAGGACCTCAGACGACAGCACTGGTGGCTGGGCATAAAGAAGGCTGTAGCAGAGTTCGTTTCTCGATGCCTCACCTGTCAGCAGGTGAAGGCAGAGAATCAGGTACCAGCAGGCTTGGTACAGCCCTTGGAGGTTCCGGAGTGGAAGTGGGACAGCATATCTATGGATTTCGTGACTGGACTTCCACGCACTTCCAGAGGTCACGACTCCATCTGGGTGATTGTTGACCGACTCACCAAGTCGTCACACTTCTTACCCATCAGAGAGCAGGGCTCAGTGGAGAGCTTGGGACGTCTCTACGTTCAGGAGATTGTGCGGCTCCACGGCGTGCCATCATCTATCGTCTCCGATCGAGATGCTCGCTTTACTTCCCGGCTTTGGAAGGGGTTACAGGAGGCGTTCGGGACGCAGCTACGTCTGAGCACAGCCTTTCATCCTCATACGAATGGTCAGACGGAGAGGACCATTCAGACACTCGAGGACATGCTCCGCGCATGTGTCCTCGACTTTGGTCGTAGCTGGGAGGACCACCTAGCCTTGGTGGAGTTTGCGTAAAACAATAGCTACCACTCCACCATCGGGATGGCACCGTACGAGGTGTTGTACGGCCGACCTTGTAGATCTCCTTTGTGCTGGACAGACCCCGGAGAGTCAGCACTGGTGGGACCGGAGATGGTCCAGGCCACGACAGAGAAGGTCCAGGTCATCCAGGAGCGGATGAGGACAGCTCAGAGCTGGCAGAAGTCATATGCTGACAGGAGGCGGAGGCCACTAGAGTTCGAGGATGGCGACCACGTCTTCTTGCGGGTCTCACCTCGACGTGGTATTCGGAGATTTGGCCGAGGCGGCAAGTTATCTCCGCACTTCATCAGACCCTTCCAGATTCTCAGCAGGATTGGTGAGGTGGCTTATCGCCTGGCTCTACCACCTCAGTTGCACCGGGTGCACGACGTCTTCCACGTATCTCAGCTGAGGAGATACGTGCACGACCCGATGCACATCATTGACCATGGGGAGCTTGACATTGACGATGGGGAGACTTTTACAGAGGTCCCGGTGGAGATAGAGGATCGACAGGAGCGGGTCCTGCGTGGGCGATCGATACCTCTTGTGCGCATCAGATGGCAGCACGGGAATCTCCAGGAGAGCACATGGGAGCGGGAGGCTCAGATGCGTGCTCAGTACCCTCATTTGTTTCCCTAGTTTTTGATGTATCTATACGGGGACGTAAAGCCCTGAGGTGGGAGTAATGTAAAGACCCGTAAAATTCAAGGGAAATGTTTTTCTTAATTTTCTTTAGAATTTTACAAGAGCGCGGTTTCAGACGGCACCTGATTCCGAGGCCCGGAGTGCCCGGAATTAATTTCCGAAGTTTGGCTCGGGTACGTTCAGTGAACGAACGAGCGGGTTTTTCCTAACTTTTGATCCGGTGCTCGGAATTGAAATCCTAGGGCACCGATGAACTCGCAGCACCGATTTTCGCTTAAGGAGACCCTTTTGGAAGTTGCGTTTGTTGCGGGTTGAAAGTTAGTTTTTGGGAGATTTATAAAAAGTTGAATAAAAAAAATGTGGATTCTTTTTATTTCACTTTTGTAGGTTAACTCCTCTCAAAAGGAGTTAGGGGTGGGACCCACACCCACTTAACCTCCCTTGAGAGGATTAAGTGTGGTGGGACCCACACGAACCTAAACCTCTCAACTTCCCCCTTAAACTCCCCTCTCTCCCTCTTAAATGTTTGTAAACTTAACATCTAATTAATTACACATGACATGTTAATTAATTAAGTGTTATGTTTTTGAATTTGAAGTTTTGAATTCCTTGGCTTGGTAAATAAAATAAGGAGGGACCTTATTTTATTTTGTTAGCCAACTTGTGTGGTTTTCGTTTTGAGAGCTCCTCCTCCATCTTCTTCATCTTGACGAAGAACGCTCATCTTGACGAAGAACGCTCAAGCTCCGACGAAGAACGCCGCTCCGCTCTTCTTCGTCTTCCGTGTCAACGAGAGGGAACGCCGCTTCCTCCTTGGTTTCTCTTCGTCGACATAAGAAGTTTCGCCAACGACGTATCGCATCGGACGCATCTCTTCGTCAACGGAATTGACGAACGACTTCCGCGACGCCCGATCTCCGCGACGTCGACTTCCGCGGACATAGACAAATCCTCGAACGTTTACCCAAGGTAGGGGTTGTTATTTATTGTTTAATTATTCTATTCTTGCTCATGGTTCGCATGACTAACGTGAGGAATTTTAATATTTTAAATTGAGTTATTATTTTTAACGTGAGGGGGCCGGACCGCACGAACACGGCCGAACCCCCTCCATCGTTCTTGTTGAATTTCTTGCGGGTGGATGAATCAAGGTGGCGTGGTGCCGTCGCACCACGCGGATATTCGCCAATCCTTATTGCGCGACACCGTCGCGCCGCGCCATGGAAGAAACATCAGGAACGCGACGCCGTCGCGCCGCGTTGAAGAAATCAAGATGCGGCAGAGGGGCGCGGTGCCGTCGCACCGCGCCAGATGACGAAAACCGCAGCCGGTTCCGGGCCACGGCGGAAGAGAAGACCGGCGGCCGGGCCGCCGGTGTCGGAAGCCGAAGGCGGGACCGGAATTTCCGGTCCCGTTGGAGAAAACCGGCCGGCCAGCTGGCCGACCGGATGGCATTAAACCGGGGGAATTAATCCCCCGGCCATCACATAAAAACCCCCCTCTTTAAGAGGGGGGAGCGTTTTCTTCAGGGGGGGCAGCCGGCCCCCCGGTTCCGCACAAACAGGCCCCCCACGTGGGGGGGGGGCGTTTTAAAAAAAGGGGGGGGCATGTAGCCGCCGCCGCCCTTCCCAGGAAGCGGGGGCTTAGCCCCTCGCGTGCAGCCACCGAGCGGCGCCTGGCCGCCGCGCCGCCGTGCCGCCGCACCGCCGGCCGGGCCGACCCAGGGGGGGTCAGGCCGGGTCGGCCCGGACCCGGACCCCCCCGTTTCGAACCAGTTTCGGTCTTTTGGCCATAACTTGAGCCTCGAACCTCCAATTGACGAACCGTCTGCGGAAACGCGATCCTTGGATCGAGACGGTCGTTTCGGTATATCGCACTCAAGGTTTCGGATTACTTTGAGTTCGTCCGGGTTGGTTCGTTCACGAAACCAACCGGGCCTTCGGAGCGGAAACGCTCATATCTAGAGCTACGGACGTCCGATTGACGTGCCGTCAGCCGTGTTGTGTTCCTCTTAGTGAGACGGATCTTTTGGCATACTCCGCCCGAGGTTTGGACGCAGGTGGAGTACGGTCGGGTTGGTTTTTCCTTAAAAACCAACCGGGCCCCGGGGACGAAAATGCCAATAACTCTCAGACCGGGCGTCCGATCGACGCACCGTCTGTTGCGTTGAGTTCATGTTGACGATAAGGAACTTTTGGATACATCAACTCTGGTCTTCGTGACAGTTGATGTATCAGCCTCTCGGCTCGTGGAGCGGACTCTCCGAACGAGCTTGCTGTGTGCGGGAACCCTAGAGCTGGCTGCGACTGTTACTGTGACTGATACTGCTACTACTACTACTGAGACAGCGACGACTACAGTACAGAGATCCTGTGTGGATTCGACGACGACGACTTCAGCACTCAGCGATCCTACGTGGAACAGTGCTACAGGTCCTGTGTGGGCCCGATCCTGTGTGGGTCCGATCCTGTGTGGGTCCTTGCGCTCAGCGGTCCTGTGTGAACCAGCGCCTACAGGTCCTGTGTGGGCCCGATCCTGTGTGGGTCTTTGCGGGGGTTAGTTACCTATCGATCCTTCGTGGGTCCGACGACTTAGATGGATCAGTGATCATCTTTATCGTCCTTTGAAGAAGTATACATGTGTGAGCTGAATCCTTTTGCTTTCCTGTGTGGATTGTGTTGTGCAATCCTGTGTGGATTACGTTTTGCTTTCCTGTGTGGAATACGTTTACTTTTCTGTGTGGACTGAGTTGTACATGGGCTCGGAGGTTGGAGCGTATTTGAATTGATGACTTAGGTATATGTATGGGCATATACCTAAGCAGTGTCGGTTGTTACTTCGTGATTATACCTTTCTTCGTGGTTTATCCTTTGTGGATTTGAGAGACCTTCAGGGGTCTCGGGGTCCCTACTGAGTAGCTTATACTCACCCCTGCACGGGCTTTGCCCGCACTACGTTGTGTTGGTTGCAGACGACGGACAGCGTTGACCTTAGCTGAGGCTTGCAGAGCGGGATGGTACCCGGAGGTGGACCACTGGGCGGGACGTGCACGGAGCAGACGACGGGACCTGTGGAGCAGAAGAGCTATCTGTACCCACCCTTCAGGTGGGATTTCCAGTGGACAGCTCGGTGTAGCGGCATTTACCTTTCAGTTGCTGTTTTCCCCTTTCGAGTTGTACTTTACTTTCAGTTTGGGTTTGTATTCTGGCCCATTTACTTTTCCGCACTTTCAGTTGTACTCTGCTTTTGTTTAGTGTTTACTTTACGCTTGCTTACTCTGTGGTGTTTGTTTACTTTACAAAGGCAATGCCTTCCCTTTTTACCGGGATTTACGCCTTGGTGCTAGTCGCCAGCCCCTGGCCTATGGAAGGCGGGCTTGGGGTAGTCACGGCACGGACCCCGAGGGCGGGTCGTGACAATGTTGTTCTTTTTAAAGCCTTCACAATCACTGAAATATTATTTGGGTTCCATGAACCTTTATATTTTAAAATAATATTAAAAAATTCATTTAATGTAGAAAGTATAATAGATCCCACATATATTGTTACATGAAGATGTAAGAAAGAAACAAAATATCACGTAATCTCTTACGTGAGGGAATAGTTGAGAAGATATTTGAGAAATAGACATTATGAAAGAGGTGTATTTTCAGTTGTTAAGATTTCATGAATGCGTTTCATGATACATGTGTTAATATTCATACACATAGTAGTTTATGAAGTAAAACATATGAGCACACTATGAACATTCAAAAAAGAGTTACATGTTACATTCATGAAATAATATACGTATACGAAGTTGACTGAGTTACTTGAAGAGAATGAGATACAACATGTATAAATCAATAGGCATTCATGAGTCAGTTTCCATTTTCAGGAAATAACTCATGCACAAAAAACTACCAAACATGTGTATTTTTTTATTACACAATGAATATTGATGAATAAAAAATAATTCCATATATTGTGTCATACTTTCATAGTGATTGATAAATTTATATTCAATATACATTACATTAATAATAAGTATTAAATTTGTTTCTAAAGACTAGGAGTATTTCAAACAGAATTTATTGTTGAGTATTCAAGGATAAGTGAGTTCGATAATTCATCTAAAAGAGGTTATAATTGATCAAGCATTGTTTACCTATGGTAACTAATCATATATGGGTGATTATAATTATTGACCAAGAAAGACAGACTTGGTCAGCATTTTTTGAAGGTTCATGAAGTTATACACAAGAAGAGAAGATATATTATTCTTATAGGGTAAGACTAATTTTAAAAATAAATAGAACTCTTTACTACATGATCAAAAACAAAAAGTAGAAGCTTGTGTCTATATGGTCTAATCAGTTGCTAAAAAGGCCCATGGATGGGGTGTATATCGAGTTGATGAGATGATGGTTTGGGGGCATAACAAACTAATGGAGTTGATTTATACTTTTTTGGAGTTATCACAAGGATCAACTCAGGGATTGAATATTGGGAGGCATTATTATATTTTTCCTAAAACATTTTTATTGAAAAAAATATTATAGTGGATAATTCATGTTGGGGGTCCAACCAACATGTAAATGAGGTATTTGTAACTAACCTTGTATATACAAAGTGTTTTTATCTTTCTCGGTATTTCTATATACGTGGTGAGACTAAGATATATCATTGAGTTCATCGAGGACGTTAACAATAATAGAATGATGAATTTAAAAGAAAATAATTTGTAAAAGTAACCCACTATATCACTTCCCCTCTCAGTGGTCAATCTGTCATAAGGCCAAACACAATATATATGGTGTATCATGTGATAAGAAAATTACCTAATACATTATGAGATGCATTTATAATTATGGTTCCACTTATAAAATCATTATATATAATGTCATATTAGTTCCACATACAGAAATGGTACATATCTAAATTATAAGCATAAAACCCCATGGTAATGAAATGAGTTATAAATTATATTATAAGGAAAATCGTATAATAAAGAGTAATAAATCATGTATTTTCAAAATATAATTGGGTAATATTAATGATTTCATTTTAAATGATAATTTTCTTCCTGAATAAAATGTATTATATGTAATTTTAAGAATAAAGAAGTTAATAATGAACGGAAATACAGGTCAAGTATCTTGGTTTAATTGAAACATTTGAAGTGGGATTTTAGGTCATGGGCTAAGGATATGTATACATGATTTCATATGTTTTATTTTTAATAAATAATGTAACAAATAAATGGATTGTGGGGATATGAAATTATAGGTTTAAGAAGAGAGTAATTAAATATTATCACTTTCTGTACTTTATAAGATTCAAAAAATTAGAAATTAGAAATTGGTTTAAAGGTAACACATGATGATTAGAATAGTTTAGTATAGAAGAAGACAAAATTCCTTCATTACATGATTATACCCCAACTTGGAATGATAAATAATGATAAAAGATATGAAACATAATAGAATGATTTTCAAATTGAATTCCCTGATTTTTGGTTCAAGTCACTCTATTTTACTTCATTATGTTAATGAATTATTAAATTCCATTAATTGGTAACTATTTATAGAAATTTCATCATGTGTATTATAGTACTTATTGTCCTTTTACATCAATTAATTAGGTTTCTATGAAAATATTTTTTTGGATATGTTATACGTATTTACCTGAAGGAATGATTCTATAGGTTTATTGAAGTAACCAGAATAATTCAAGGATAGAAGAACTATGGAGGTCCATATATATAAGCTATATTGGAAGTTGGGGGAGGAAAATGTGGTAGCCACTACTGACTACTGAATATTGATTATAGAAGTGTGGATGAATCTAGAAACCTGTTTAGCTGTAAATGTGTTATACTTATGTAGGAATAACCAAGGTTTCATTTGATGTTTACATATGAATGTATTATACTATTCCCCATGGATTGAAAGTTATACTGGTAGATTTTATGGTAGCTTTTACCAGAAGGGAGGGTTCCCTATAAGATATAAATGTGTTGGAGATCATCCAAATTAATTGTAATATAATGAAACCATATATTTAGGCCAATATAATTTACTAATAGGATGACTGGTATCAATAATCTTAAATATATATATTGAAATAATTATCTTTTATAATTAATAAAGTGTATTAGTGCTTCTCCCATAGAAGAAGTTAAATTTTTAAATCACCTATTCCAGTTGATGTACATGTTGTGTATGAGTTCATTTTTGTATTCTCTTGTGTGTACCTTCCAAAACTTTTAAATAAATCATATAGATTACTAATGAGACATTGGATCTGATTCCTCTCCTCAAGATATTGATATTGTGTTATACGATTTCCAAAAAAAGTATGTTTTCTTATAAAAGGGAGTTTCAAAATATAGAGTAATAGGAAAACAAGGAGTATTATTACTTGTTTGTGAACATTTAATGTGATTTTTTAAATATAATTTTATTTCAAAAAAAGATCATTTTTCTAAAATGAATAGAATTTTAATTTAAAAAGGTATTGAAAAAAATTTCCAATGGGACCAAATTAATGTTCCAAAGAATGTAGATTTTTGAAACTAAGTATCATAAGGAACATGAAATTCCATTGACGAGGATCAAATTGAAAGCAGTAGATAATATTTAATGGGAAGAATTAAACTATAATGCCCCAAGGGTAGTTCACATGAAATTTTCTCAGAACATGACCATCAGTATATGGGAGTTAAATAAAACTACCAAATTAATAGGGATTATATCATGTAGGATTGTGAATTATTCTTCAATGAATATGTATTTCCTATTTCAACGCACGATAATTTTAGAATAAATTTTAAATAATGATCTTCTAAATTTTTTTAATGTGATCGAAATAAAAATGGAGTATATTAGTTTGAATTTCATCGATAGTGCAGGGGATATAATTCTACTTTTAACTATCAATGAATCATGGGATGAAATAGTTACTACCATGAGTAATTATAGTGGAAAAATGACATGGAATTGAATAAAATCCAAAATCCAGTCTTGAATGTGAATATTTGGATGAAATAAGTCTAGTATTCTTTTAGAATAGATTACTATGAATAATTTAGAGGAAATTCCAATATGAGGGAAAACAAAATTAAAAAGTATGGGAATGAGAAAGGTGGAATAAATTATGGGAAATCAATAAGGTCAAAACCCACATTCTATTATTATGGGATTAAGGGGCCAAAAAGAAACATTTCAATGATAAAAAGAGTCATTATAGAATATTTTATTCCAAATTTTGTTTTGAACATATTTTGGTTTAGTTGGAAAATAATTATTACAATGTTCCATTATCCAATTAAAGTTAAGGATCATTTTTTCCACTGATTAATTTTACTCAATATTTGATAGGTTGAATGCATAATTATATCAAAATAATATTCTACAATGTTTACTTCTTGGTGGAAGAGAATCATATTATATTTAGAAAATAAGACCTGAATATCTGAATATTGCTGGAGATTAAAAGTTTAAACCACATACAAGGAAAAATGAAGAATTTAATATTAGACAGTCAGTTGGATTATTCATGAATTTATATGAGTTTTGATAAAGGATAATAAAATATAAGATACATATCCTTGATGGGTTAAAATGGGGTCAAATATAGATAATTATATATTACCATGAGTTTGAAATATATAACTCTTTCCAAAATAACAAATTCATAAACTTTGACATTATCGCATGATCATTTCAGACACTTGGGTTGCAAAAGTATGAATAACATATATTGAAAGTAAATGTTGGATTTTGACCATTTGGATTATAAATTATGCAATGGGTTCATTCTTAGGGTGTAGTGAATGTTTTATTTCAGTATAGAAAGAACTCCAAAGAAATTAAAGTTAGTGATAAAGCATTAAAATGTATAGGTGCTAACTCTAGTACATTATCAAAGAGAATATTTATAATAATACATTAATCAACAATAATTCATGAATATTGTCAGTTCTACTTCTCAATAACCAGTATGATGTTTTAAAAAATTAATGGAGATACATGGTGGAAAAAAGAGAAATTTAAATCAAAAGTGCATGAGTTCTAATAAAATTTGAGAGTATATATGGAGATTATAACACCACATAACATAAAAACCCATCAGATTACATGACTTATAAAAGGAATACAATTTATTAAATTTTTAAGATCTGTTAGGTTAGTTTTTTATAAAATTACTTGTAGTTGATGATGTTGTTATTAGTTGTAAATTGTATAGAATGTTTTAATTTTCAGTCTGGTAGCCTTCTATTTTCGATAACTAGGTGTTGAACTAAGGTAAATATTGTGTGAACATAAAAAAGATATGTTTACAAAATTTCAAGGTCACTTAGTGGATGACTCAACAATCTGTTATTCAGTGAAAGAAACTCACAACAACATGGGATGATACTATAAGGGATGGATAACTAGTTGCATGATTTGTAGCCCGATTAGAATATAGAACTCATCATCTAGTTAATGATTATACACCAGCTAGTCAGTGAGATTTGAGGAATCACTACTTCCCAACAGGTTTCATCGTCCAACCAGTGTTCCATCGGCTCATCGTTTGGGTTTTCTAAGCATGGTTAAGTTGGGGGTTATTTTTCGCATTTATAGAAACGAGATCCCCTTAGTATTAACCCACCATGATAAAATTATTGAGAAAAAAATATTTAAGGAGTCATCTCTTTCTCCCAAAAATAACTTCACTTTATCCAATTTGGATCTGTATGTAAGGTGCCAGATAATATGGTATACGTCATTTGATCATCATCAATCTTGTCTTATTTATTACTCCTTCTGTGGTATATTATGTCATTATTCATTATGGATGAATCCTCTATATTTTTTTGGATCTTGGGAGATTTTTTATGTCTCAATTCTACTTGGATCCCCTTTTCACTTGAGATCTTTATCACCATTTGGTTGTTCACTAGATCTTTCTTGAAGAATATAATCGAAATTATATTAGATCACTATTGAATTGTCTAAGGTAGATGGAGCATAGGATCAGTATGGATATAGGTTTCCCTATAATGATGAACATGTTCTATTCATGGGTGTTCTAGTCAATGTGTCTTCCCTATTAAATCATTGATGATTTTTGGTCAATTTTTCTTAAATAGTTAATCAAAAAATGGAATTAATTTGGGGCTTCTCCTCCTCTTAGAACATCAAGTGTGTTAGTAGTGGATCAAACTACATTGGATGGAATTACAACTATGGTATTTCATTTGGTTATTTTCCACAAAAATATTAATTTTAAAAATATTAAATTGGACTTTATTTTTCATGCATGATTGGTAATTTTCTTTTAATTAATTCAATCATGTGGGATGGAAATGTCGTGGATGGGTCATCAATGATCCAACTATGCGGTGTTACCTAGTGATACATTTGGTTGGTGTATTTTATCCCTTTATTGTGTGTTCTTATAATATTTTAATTAATTTTAATTTAGTTATAATTAATTAATTTTAATTATTTTTCATGATAAGAATATTATGGTGAACAGTTGATTCTAAATATACTTGGAAGGATCATGCTAATATATTGAGATTTATTTAGTTTGTAGTTGACTCCATTCATGGTAGGTGGTTCTGCGTACTATTCCCTTTTTTATGTATGGTTTATATACTTATGATATGTGTTTCAACACCATAGGGGAATGACCCTTTAAATCATAATTTTATTATAAATGCGTAAGGATTATATAATTAATGTTTCCAAAGACTATTAATTAACAGAACTATGCCAATGTAAATGGGCATAGTGCTATGGGACATGATGAACCCTTGTGCATTGGCTTTTCACAAGAAGTTGATGGACAAGGAATGATATCTAAAGAGTTATTTTAATCACATGGACACCTTGTGGTGTTTTTTCCATGTTTTAGAATCCATGATACCATGCATGTTGATTTATTCTATAATTATTCTTAGATATCCTAATAAATAGTGTTTGATCTTGATCACATGTGTAGTTGTATTTACTCATAATGATATGTCATGGATTTTTTATATGTGCACTATTTTTTCCTGATATGATATTTTTTCATCATGGCTTGTTTTACCATGAAAGATAGTGATATCATATGGTTGTGGGTGTGGCCTCTTAATAACTATTCTTTATATGCATTATTTCCATTGATATTATACATATTTCTTGTGGTATTTCATAGCCTATAAAATCTTTCATCAGGTATCAGGTTGATATATTTTTATTTCTTTCTAGATGAACCATTAAATATAGAGAATAATTATAGGATAATGTAAATATAATATGTCTCTTTTGATGGTTTGGTTTGGAATAGAGACCTGTTTTTGAAGTGGGAGTAGACAATCCATGGGTCGTGAATCTATCAGCTATAGTATAAAGTGGGTGAATACCATGCATGGGTGATATTATTATACAATTATGTAAAACATGTTTAGTTGAATTATTATCATATGAGGATAATTTACACTATCATGTTGGGGTGTGCAGTGTTCCAGATAACACCCATCATCAGGGTTGGGTGCACTGGTCCTAATAAATACCACCTTCAAGGTTGGGCATATGGTGTTTCCATAAAATAAAAACAAAGATAGATTGGAATATGGTAAAAAAATTATAAATTATGACATGTATCATGACATCTGGTGATAGAAATTTACATTCCACGTTTATATTTATACCTGCATCAATTTGAAGCAGGTAAGAGATGGGTTTTTGTGGTGGGTTATTAAGAGTATAAAAACATGAAATTTGGTTGTCCTTTTCTTGTTTTATCTTTAATGGATATATGATTTTATACATAGTTATGTATTTCCTATTTATATTCTTTTAATATTATCACATACACATACACTTAATATTATTGGTTGGGTACTGGATCCCATTATTGGTGTCGTACTGAGATGTATTCACACCCAACTAATGTGGACATGAAACATTGTTACCTGAACATCCCCCACTTTTTAAAGGTATATGTTTGACAGAGGCTCAAGTTTAGTGTTTCATGGGATTTAGTTTTAGGATTCTACAGAATAGAATGTGATGTGATTTAGAGTGCGAGAAAATCATTTTTTACTTTATAATTTCTATCATTTATCTAACTAGCATGTTGGATGATCAATGACTTTTTCTATATTTTTGAATGTGGAGTCTATAATTTCCTCATCCATACCTTATTGATGGTATGTTATTAGTTTTTCACATAAAATTATTTTATACATTTTACAATTTTTTTTCATTTGATATTGTGTATTTTTATTAAGTTTATATTCTCCCAATGGTTCCAACATTGTCCCTTGCTTCTAGTAAGAATCATCTAGCATATGGGGAATCATGCTTGAGTTCATGTGGAATTTTAGCACGAACTAGGTGATTCATTTTGGGATGTTACAAAATTGATTCAAAGCACATATTTCCTTATCTTTCCAAATTTGGGATTTATTGAACATGTGATCTAGGAATGTGTTGGATATTGTGTTGAAACTCAGAATTGTGTGATGTGATCAATATTTTCAAGGTAATTCTAGGTTATTAGCGATTGAGATTTTTTTTCATGGATTTTTATATTATGGTCCTATTTTTTAGACTCATTTGACACACATGGATTTTTATTTCATATTTATTTCTCTCATGGAAATGTTAGTAAGATGATTCTCATAAATCATATTCGGTATGATGGTTTCACATAACATATATGCTCTTAGTGTGTAATAATAGAAACTCATATGCATGTCAACTCTTAATAGTAGGTCATGTGAGACTATGGTGTAGAGAACATCGGATAAGATGATGATGGTGATGACATGATTATTATTATGTAGTTCTTATAAGAATAGGAGGTACAGCATACCTTTTGGGAAATTTTTGGGAATAAATTACCTTTATAAACAACCTTATACAAGTATCCATTGGAATTGTCTTGTTAATTAAGGTTCCAACTGTATCATATATGAAGTGATCCATATATCTAATGGAAATTTTTTAACCAAACTTTTAATTTATTTCATATCAAAAAGCTTGGTATAATGATGAATTCATCATGATATATCTATAGATATATATCTTCATGATGTATAGAGGGTCAAACCCATAGTGGAACTTTTTGGGGGTTTTTGTAAAGGCCTTGTGGACTTAGAAATATTACTCTAGTTACATGAATGTGGATGTGTCATGCTTCCTAAAGGTAACCCTACTATAGATATACCCTATACAAGGATAGTGAAAATTAATTCCTTAGGTGTAGTTTTCATTATGTAAAATTCCTAGTGCCTGTGATTATCCATTGAAAGGTTAAATGCAGTTTGTGTATGTTTTATTATATCCCAAGAGAATAGATTCCATTTTGTGTTATTACTTGTGTTACCAGGTTGGGTTTTTAAGTACTTACACATGAGTGGAATTAATGGAAGGATTAAGGGTGACATGAAATTTTATCTCGGAATGGAAATCTCATCAAATACCAAGTGAATTTACTAGGGGGTTTGACATAGGAGGGCTACAGAGTGCGTGGATACCCGGCGGCTTGATCTTGCTCATGTTTGACGGGTGGTGCACTATGAAACTCAGTAGAAAAGTGTTTCCATTTATTCTAAAGAGGAGCACAAGGAATGATCATTTTGGGGGATATGGTTCATTATAGTGTATGGAGAGCTAAAAGTAAGGTGAATCCATCTTTGAGGTCCCCCAATTGAGAGTAAATCACTCTATTACAGTAATGTTGGTGTTTTTATACCCTATAATGAAATCTTTAATGCATGGGAATTCATGTGCTGATTATGTATGGGGTCAATAGAACTTTTTAAAGTGGATTTCTTTTTAAATCTTGAGTGTGTTTGTGGTAATAAGGATGAATTTTCAAGAGCTAGTGATAGTATGTCACTAGTGAATTCAATGAAAAATACCATCAATGTTAGTAACTGAAAAATTTAGGTAGAATATAAGGACATGTACATAAACATTAAAAAACATTTATTTTTAGTTCAGAATTTTTTTCTTCAACTTTGAGGATTTTTCCATGTTTATAGAATTATATAACTAGGTCATAACTCAAACATTAAAAACCCATATAATACAAATTGGATGCTTCTAATGAGTATCTATTTTCCAACCATAAAAATTTAATACAGAACATTATTTATTTCTAAGAAAATGTTCCATGACTTTCAACTTGAATTCATCCCTTACATTACCCATCCTATGAAAAATGACTAAAAATTAGATGTTCACATAATCTCAGTAAGGGATATAAAGTGAAAGAAAACCAGTAATTCAGTAAAAACATGAAAACCCATGACATATTTTCCTTTACCTCACTGTTTTTTGATATAGAGAAATAAAATGTACACATGAAAAAAAAGACATGTTTTCCTCAAATAAATCCATTAAACACCATATAATGTATTTTAAACCCATTATCTATCACTTATACCATCACAATCATAAACCATTTTAAACCCATGTGAGAAGTCACTCGAACCCAGTTAAATACCTTGGATAAACCCTTAGTAAAATTCCCCATTATTTCCTACTAAGAGGAGGAACAATATCCAATGACATAGAGTGTTATTTGGGTTCACCCATTATTTAATCTATAGTGGTCTCACTCGGTGCTATCTAGGTCTTCCCATTGAATAAGCAGTAACAAAATCACCTAGCGTTATCCGGGCTGCCCCATTGTATAAGGTGTAATTAGGTCACCATGTGTTATCTAGGTGCCCCCATTTCCCATGCATAATTCTCAAGTACCATATCATAAATAAAAAATTATTATTCTTGAAAATTTCCATTATAAATTATTTTAAAATCACTTTTAAACTCTTAAAAAATCAATTTTTCATACCAAAATTCTCTTTTAATTTAAAACCCCATTTTCAATACCAAAATACCATTTTATTTTGAAAACTCATTTTCAATACTAAAATGTCTAAAAAATGGAACAATAATTTGTTTTAAATAAATGATTCAATCTTCCAAAGGAGACTAGAAATGAAATAATGGTCAAGGAAGCGGCAAAGCTGTTGTCGTCACACAGAATATCCCTTTGGTCGTTGGTCAAAATGTTCCATGTAAAATATGTAAAAAGATCAACTTTTGAAAACCTTAGAAATAAAGAAAAATATACCTAAGATTTAATTTATGAAATCTTTTATGTAATCAAAAAAATATTCATAAAATATTTTCATAAACATGGATATGGAAAATAAAGAGTGTTCGAAGAAAAAAAAGTAAAGTCCCTTATCACTTTAGAAATATTTGAATCATAAGCCCCATGAAATAATTTCATTAAACATAACATTAAAAAATTAAATTAGATAAATTTATGATATTACATGTCAAAGGATATTAATATACACCTCATAAAAGGATATTGGGGCATAACATCAAAATATGTCTCAATAAAAGTAAATTGAGACAAAATCCTTACCTTGAGTCCGATTCATCATGTGTCTTTATCTTCCAAAATAATGAACTAATTTGAATTATTAAATTTATTGAGAACCTTTTTAATGTTTATTATTACTTTAATTTCAATTATTATCAATTTATATATGATTATTTAACCAATTATGTTTACATCGGTTGTTTCGATGAATTTTTTATTATGTGTTGAAAAAGACTCTGGTAGGTTGACAATAGTAATAGAGGTTATTATTTAAAAACATAAAAAATAATAATAATGACATAATTATCATATTTATAAAAAAAATTATACTTTTAGGTCCAATCGTGAAATTTGGTTTTGAGAAATGAAGTGTGTTATGATCTTAGAGATGGTAGGTCGTATGTATGCATGAGTAATATTTCAATTTTTCAATGATCATTTTGGAAATATGGTAAGTAATATTTAATTTTTCATAAATGAAAATAATATCATATATATAATATTATTTATTTAAATATAATTCTATATATCATCCAGCTATTTTGGTGATGAAAAGAGAGTCACATCGCTTTGTGAATGTGGTTTTCCACACGTACACGAACGATGTAATCATATTTTTAATGTAAAAAAGGAAAATGATTTATTATATTTTCATAATGAGAAATATGTCATTAATATCATAATTATTTCATTTATATCACATATAAAACATAACATTATTATTATTACCTTCCATTTAAATCATTAGTGAGAAAACAAATCACATCGCTTTGCGAGGCGGTAATGCGTGAACGGCGTTCATGCGTCCTTTGCTGACCAGGTAAAGGAAGCGTGAACGCCGTTCACGCATCCTTCGCGGACGAGCTGAAGGATGCGTGAACGACGTTCACGCATCCGGCCGAGAAATCTTATAAAAGGAGGGGTCCCCCCCCAATACCCATTGTTCTCCTCTGATTTTTGTTTCAAAGCTCTGCAAAAATTATTTCTCAACAAATATTTGCTGCTTTTATTGAGGTAAAATTTCTATTTAATAATTTAATTGTTTATTTGTGTTTATTTATTTCATTTGTATGTTTAATTGTGTTTATTTAATTCATTTGTATGTTTAATTATGTGTATGATTTATTTATTTCATATGTTATGCATGAAATGTTTTGTATGATTTAATTTTCTTGATGTTGAATGTTCGTATGATTTAATTTTTTGAATGTCTGTTGTCTAAATATTGAATGTTTTATGTTATGTCTAAAATTTTTAATATTTAGAAAAAGTAATTTATGTTAGAGAAATTTATTTTAATGGATGGTTTTGATGTAAGTGTAAATTAAATTACTTTTATTTACTAGTAATAATATTTTTAATCAATAAAGTATAAAATATATTTACTTATATTTTGAAAAGTAGAAGAATGCCCAAAAAACATTTCAATTTCATAAAATTTAAAATAACAAAAGTGTTTATTATGTAAATCTCAATTAGATCAGTTATAATAAAATTTATTTAATGTTTTTAATAAATATATATATATATATATATATATACATGAAGTTAAATTTTTGTAAAAGAGGTGTAGTATTTAATATAGATTTTATATAATACGGATAATATAATAAATATACCAAAAAACACGGTATGAGTGATGACTGATCTTGAGATGACCGACCATGCATAATTGAAATTGCATGTTTTATTTTGTGTATGTTGTTATTCAATTTGTAATAATTGCATTTTTTCGGTATTGATGACCTGCGAGTCATCTCTCAGTAAGTGTAAGGACCTGCGTGTCCGTTTAAATTAATTTTTGTATTTCATACCCCTAGACCCTCTCACATGCATGTGAGTAAATTTGTAATTAAAAGACTGACGCCCCAAAGAGGTGTCGACGAAGAGGTGTCGACGAAGAGGCATTTGAGAACTCGTTCGAGAGGAGGCATTGCTGTTTGACAGGAGATTGGCGGTTGCTGCAATATTTGATAATAGAGACAGGAGTTTACCCATATAAATTGTGGTTAGTTTATCAGATAATGATAAACTAATCGCAAGTCTCAAGATCAAGTCATGATTATATATTCATAAGTAATCAAACTTTATGAAACATTATATTAAATTTGCTTTTGTGCTAAAATCACAATCACTATACCTTAACAGTGATAAATCAATACATAAAAAAGTCTCAAGATAATCAATTATTCAAAACCAAATTAAATAATTTAAAATTTTAATGTAGTGTATAATATTTTTAGAATTTTTTTTAATAGGTAATTATGTCTGCTCAAATATATTGCAACGGTGAGGTAATTTGTACCGAGCAGGGTTTTAGCTACAGTGTTCCACCTGTCAAAGTGGTAAATCTCCATGGTTGTATGACATTGGATGCAGTTCGTAATAAGATTCATAGTCGGTTAAAATTGAGTGCAGGATAAGAAATCACTTCAATTAGATACCGACATCTTCAATATCCTGAGCGTATGTGGCACAGCGACTACCCTATAGTCGATGGTGAGGATTGGATGGAGGCTTATCAGTTATTCAGGAAACAGTGTATTAATGGTTTGATGGAATTATTTATTGTCATTTCTGATATTGATGTGGTGCAATCGATTACTAAAGAACCATGCTTTGTCACCTCTATAGAAGTCGGTCCTTCACAACAGTCTTCTTCATTGCCTCTTTCTCATACGACTCCTGTGGAAGAATGTAATGAGGAATATCATCAAAATTTGGAAGGAAATGTAGATGACATCCCTTTCTGTGC
This sequence comes from Viscum album, assembly GCA_963277665.1. NCBI lineage: Eukaryota > Viridiplantae > Streptophyta > Magnoliopsida > Santalales > Viscaceae > Viscum > Viscum album. The sequence continues at coordinate 125,483,245 of OY728128.1, forward strand.
TGATATAGTGCAAGAAAGTTTATCTGAGGAAGAAGAATCTGGGGAGTCAGCAGGAGATGATGTGGTTGGAAATGAACCTTCTGAGGTTCCTTTGAGAGACAGACATCCACTACATCCACCAGTTAGTGGTAATCAGCCTTCAATTTTGAGTTCCTTAGTTGGAGGAATGTCTCGTGAACAACCTTTTGATTGGGATGTCATTACACCAGCTTCTGAATTCCCTGGCATTATAGGGAATTTGCCTGCATCAAATGATAATGCCATATATGTTGGGCAGGAGTTCGAAAGTAAACAGGTCATGAAAAATGTGATAAAGCAATACCACATTGAGCGACATTTCACATTTGTGGTTTATGAGTCAAAGAAGAACAAATATCTCATTCGTTGTGAAAAATATGGGTCAGAATGTAAATTTCGATTAAGAGCACTATTTGATAAATGTTATGGATGTTGGAAGATAACCAAATTAGAAGGCCCACACACTTGTCTGCATCCCAGCTTGGCACAAGATCACTCTTCTCTTGATGTAGATTTTATATCTACTGTTATTTGTGAGATGATATGAACAAGTCAGGATGTTCCTGTTGCCCTTATTCAGGAAAGAATTCAACAGTTGTATAACTATAAGGTATCATACAACAAAGCATGGAATGCAAAACAGAAAGCCATTGGAAAAGTGTATGGTGATTGGGATGAGTCTTATGCGTTGTTTCCAGAGCTTATGGAATTGTTGTCTCTCAATAATCAGATTGTTTATCAATTGGACAGTGTTGAGTATGTATCCCAAAATCATCTAGTTGATCGGTCGAAGGTGAAGTTCAATAGGATTTTTTGGGCATTCATACCGTACATTGCTGAATTTCCCTTTTGTAAACAATTTATTCAGGTAGATGGCACATTCCTTTATGGAAAGTATACAGGTGTTCTACTCATTGTTGCCACACAGGATGGTAATCGCGCTCCTCTGCCACTTGCTTTTTCTGTTGTTGAAAAAGAAAATTTTGAATGCTGGAGCTGGTTCTTGGCATGTGTACGTGTTCATGTCACGCAGAAACAGGGCGTGTGTCTGATATCTGATCGTCATCGAGCGATTATAGAGGCCATGAGTAGTGATGGGGTTTCTTGGACTGAGCCGAATGCTTATCACCGTTATTGCATTAGACATATTGCAAGTAATGTGCATAAGCAGTTTAGAGATGAGGCCATAAAGAAGGCGATCCTCAAATTGGGTATGGTTTTCTAAACTTTCTTTTTTTAACAAAATTTACTATCCATTTTAATACATTATTATGTTATGCTTTCAGCATATGAACCCCAACAAGAAAGGTTTGATCGACGTCTTGAAGAGATCCGAACAGTTAATGTGGAGGTATATGAATATATGGTACAAATTTCAAAGGAAAAATGGTCATTAGCATACGATGGTGGCATGAGATATGGGCATATGACCACTAATATAGTGGAGTGCGTAAATGGGGTCCTCAAGGGTGTGCGCAAACTCCCAATCACAGGGTTAGTGCAAGAGACATTTTTTAGATGTGTTCACTACTTTGTTGACCGGTCCCAAAAGGCCTACCAGAGGATGGAAAATGGAATGCTTTTTACTCAGCATTTTCAAACTGATATTGACCGGATACGTAATGAGGCTTCACGATGGAATGTTATAGCCTTTGACAGGGAAAAGATGAGTTTTCGGGTAAGAAAGTGCTACGACCAGGGTGCATGCACTAATGGTGGAGTGTTTATCGTGATGTTGGATAACAGGTACTGTGATTGTGGCAGCTTTCAGGCATTGAGATATCCATGTGTACATGTTATTACAGCTTGCGCTTCGGTAAATATATCGTGGGAGCCATATGTTGACCCGGTGTATCACATGAGCACTTTGGTTAACTGTTATAGTGCTGCTTGGATGCCTGTTGGTGACTTCCATTCTATCACATTGCCTGCTGATCAACCGACCATTGTCCATGATATTTCCAGGTTTTCATAAGTCTGTTTTGGTATCATTTATAATTTTTTCAATGTGTGTCATTTTTAAAATTATTGGCTTCATGCTACTAGGTTGCGGCCTCGAGGAAGACCGAAGTCAACTCGCATCAGAAATGAGATGGATTGGCCTCGGCAACGAGGAGGGAGAATACGATGCAGTATCTGCCACGTAGAAGGACATACTCGTAAGAGATGTCCCCAAGTGGCAGGACAGAGTTCCAAATCTCATCATCCATGATCGAGTCTGTGTACCTGCTCTAAGAGGAAGAGGTTGTGGTTGGTGTCGATGATGAAGAAGAGGAATAAGAAATAGAGGATGAGGATGATAAGAAGTATAAGACTAAGAGGAAGAGGTTGTGGTTGAATAACCTATTGTGGAAGTTTCTATAGTTACTTAGGAACTTGATCTATTTGGAATAATGTTAATGGTTATCTAATGGATAATGGATAAATTAACAAACGTAATTTCACAAATAAGAAGAAATAATTAATTTTTCACTTTTTCCTCTTAATTTTTAATGTGGAATAATGTTGATGGTTATTTAATGGATAATGGATAAATTAACAAACGTAATTTCAAAAATAAGAAGAAATAATTAATTTTTCACTTTTTCCTGTTAATTTTTAATGTGGAATAATGTTGATGGTTATTTAATGGATAATGGATAAATTAACAAATGTAATTTCACAAATAAGAAGAAATAATTAATTTTTCACTTTTTCCTGTTAATTTTTAATGTGGAATAATGTTGATGGTTATTTAATGGATAATGGATAAATTAACAAACGTAATTTCACAAATAAGATGAAATAATTAATTTTTCACTATTAAATTATGGTTTTCTTATAAGATGTCTAGTTTTAGTAATGGCATCTGATTGTCTGAGCATCCTTAACTAATGTTTATTGTGAGACTAGGCTAATGATGATTGTGACACCAAATAAAAATGAATATATCATGATTCCACTATTAATAAGTAACGATGATATCATGTGTGCAGATGGCAGGTTTTCTATTGCTTACATCTCAGGCTACTCATGTATCACGACTGCTTTTAGAGGGACGTCCTGTGGCTCCCTTGAGTGTACGTAGATCTCACCATTTCCATCATACTGCACCACCTCCCGCTATCGTCCCACATCTTCGTCGAGCTAGATTTTATGGAGTAGCGATGTGCGACTTCACGTTTCTTGATCATCAGCTCATTGCCGAACTTGTCGAGAGATGGAGACCAGAGTCGCATACTTTCCATTTCAGTGAGGGGGAGATGACTGTTACATTGTAGGATGTGGCTATTATGTTGGGCCTCCCTATCGACGGACATGCTTTGAAAGGCCGAGTTCCATCAGATTTGCCTGAGCTTGTTCATAGACTTCTGGGCATAGAGGTCCAGGATGATGACAGGACCATCGTCGGTGGTAGATTGTGGATGCCTTGGTTAGACCAGCACTTCACACATTTACCAGATGATGCTGATGACGTCACCGTGCTGCGCTTTGCACGCGCATATATTTTGAGGCTGATCGGTGGAATTCTTTTTGTTGACCACTCTACTACTTTTTTGCACCTGATGTATCTAGCTTTTTTAGATGATTTGGACCAGGCAGGTCGATATAGTTGGGGGTCTTCCTGCCTAGCATATACATACAGAGCCCTATGCAGCTCATGTCGCATCGATAAGATGCAGATCACAGGATGCATGGTTCTTCTACAGATGTGGGTATGGGAGCACATACCTCGTTTAGCTCCACATGCCCGTGCGCCATTACCCGTAGATATTGTAGCAGAGGCTCCACGTGGACGTTGGTATGTTATTAATTCTTTCTAATATCTAACTTACTTGTATAAAATTCTTTTATGAAATGTAAAAAAAATGTTATCTACAGGTGGAGTCAGGCGCATCGATATTAAGATTCTCCCAGACATGATGTTCACGCCTACAGACTTATGCTAGACAGCATTCGACCAGACGATGTAAGTGATTATTATTTATATTGTTAAATATTTAATCTTTACTGTAAATCGATTCATTTATTAATTGATTATTCATTTTTTCTTTCAGATTACATGGATTCAATATACAGATGATATCCTTCAGAGTCTGCCCCCATACTGTACAGTGATGCTTGATATCGGCTCCTGCATGGTTCCACTGATTCATTTTCATATAGTCGAGTGGCATCAGACGGATAGGGTTATGAGACAGTTTGGATTCCTTCAGCCAGTTCCTGACCCGCCCAGTCAGTTGGATTCATTGCATTCCCTGAAGATGTCAGGGATGAGAGATTTTGATTGGAGGAGCTACCATGGGAGATATGTTGCGTTATGGGATAGGCGACGGGAGTCCCAGTTGCGAGGGGCAGGGATAGTACGCTTTCATTTGATGGATCATATGGATTATGCAGGCTGGTACATCAGGTCTCCCTTCAGATTTCTGACACGGCACGGACGAGGCTTCCATGACTTGGTATGCATTCTTCCTTTCACAGTTCAACATATTTTTTATTCAAATTAGTTAACAACAGAATTTGTTTTCACAGGATGCTCGTATTTGTCATCTACTGCATATGTCTGATCCAGTGGAGAGAGCTGCCTTTGACCCAGCATATTTTCACAGCCTTGTACGACAGATGCTACCGTCGATGGACGAGATTTATCATGGCATTTTCTTTGATCCACCACCTGCTGCGGAGGCCGCGGAGCCTGCTGCGGAGGCCCCGGAGCCTGCTGAGCCTCACATAGATGTACCTGGGGGTGAAGACCCTGTTATGGATGCTGTTGTTCCACAGGATGAGGCTGCTCAGCTTGTTCAGCCACATGATATTATTCCACTGGAGGAGGGTGTTCAACATGATCATTCATATGCTCCTCCAGCTTCTCAGGCACAGCCACAGGTACTTACAGACGCTGACTGGATTGAGTTCGATGTTTTATTGCAGTCATCCGCAGCAGAGCAGCCATCTACTTCCTATATTGGTGAGACTTCTAGCTAGCTTCCACTATCCTTAGATGCAGGCCAGGGTACAGGCGGTGAGACTGTACATCCACCGTCTGTCACACAGGAGGATGTGGAGGTGGCTGTCGATGAGGATGCGCAGTGTACGCCAGAGCACAGACGTAGACAGACACGGCGTGGACGCATCCAGTATACGCCTGACTGTGGGACAGAGGAGCATCCACACCGGAGGCGTAGATTAGGTTGACATTTGATTTATGATACGTTTTGTATGTGTATTACTGTTATCTAGACTTCTATTATACCTTTAATAGGTGTCTTACTATTATCAAATTATCTACCAATGTATATATATATATATGTGTATAATAAATAATATGATTAAATTAAATGATAAATATTAATTATATTAATTATTTCGAATTTCAATAGAAGTGGTCACAGTTATGATGAGTGATGGTTCAGTCCAACCATGCAAAATGCATATGCTGATAAGAATAAAAGGCCACAACAAGTGTAGAAGAATGGAACAATAGTTGGAAAATCTTCCATTGGGAATATGCAAAACAATGAAGTCAAGAAAACTGTGAAAGAAACTATTTCCAAGAATAAGTTTGAGCTAAAATCCAAGGATTATTTCATGACAAATCTTGAAATTCATATCATCTCAAGAAGTTGAAACTTGAGGTATTCCAATCACACTTTATCCATTGTTCTTAATTATATTTCTCATTTCAATTAAGGCGGAGAGCTTGATTGATGGAGAGATGGGATGAAAAGGGGAGATTTATCTTTTCACTTGAACTTTTTAATATATTTTGTGAAGTATGTTGAGGATTTAGAATTTCGTTGATAATTTTGATTATCTACCCTTGGTTAATAATTGATACACTCTAAGCATGATTTAACATTTATGGTTTTTTATGGACAACATTGAAAACTACAATATGAATTAGAAGTTCATTTGGCCAATTTTGAGAAGATACATATTCAGACTTTATAAAAGGAAACGATTTATACTGGTACGCAATCTAAAGAGTGAGATTATTGAGTATGCATCTCAAAACTTAGGTCATGTCCATGACATCACTTCTTCCACCTTATTTAGATAAAATGATATTTTTTAGAGAGCACATGCCTTAAAAAATATTACTCTTGGATCTAGAAATGAAACTCAGAGAACTTAGCATAGTGATGATGTGATCATGGTTCACTCATCACAATCACTATATGTTTTTCATGTAACTCATTTGTTCACAAATATACCAATATTTAATCAGAAAAACATTGAAAAACGAGTATTAGAAAGTATAAAAATTAAGTTTCCACTTTAGAATACAAATGGAACCATATGAGGATCTTTATAGAAATAGATGTTTAACTACAACATGTTGAGATAACATGAGTGACTGAAAGATGCTAAGATTATAGATTTCTCAATATATGTTAGAGAATACTCAAGCCATTCTATTAATAATTATTTAATGAATATCTATTATTCATGAATATTTATTAATAATTATTAACATTATTTCAATATTTTATATTATTTAATTGATATTTATTAACATTTCATAATTTTTATAATAAGTTTATTACTTTATAATTAATAGTTATACATTTTAAGGGGAATTTAGGTATTCTGTGAGATGCGTGAACGCCGTTCACGCATCTCTTCTCTCGGGAAGATGCGTGAACGCCGTTCACGCATCTCTTCTCTCGGGAAGATGCGTGAACGGCGTTCACGCATCACACCGGGGTCCGGGATGCGTGAACGCCGTTCACGCATCCCGGACCCATTTTTAAAAATATTCAAACCCTAACCCCTGTTATCAAATTTTATTTTTTAAAAAACCCTGATAAAAAAATAGCCAGAGAAAACCCCATGAACTAAAAAAAGTTGAAAACCCAATATGGGGGGTTTAGCCACACTGAACTGAGCCACAAGAGTCCATTTGAGGTAGGCAGCTGCTTCTGTAAAGGCCGATGCAGGAACCTCCACCCAGAGACGCGAACTCTCTCTTGAAACCACCGAGGATGGGGGAGGCACCTCTAGGAAACATGGATGAGGGGAGCCAGGAAGCAGCGCACATAGAGCCTCCATGAAACAGGGCCTGCAACTGGGGGAGGTGAAAGAGGTACCTGAGAGAGACGGTAGCCACGATGTAGGAGGAACACCGCTGGATGGACCAGGATCAGGGACCGCCAACAAATGCGGAGCCGACACGATCCAGGTGGAAGGAGAGGTAATGGTAAAAAAAATTAAAAAGTGGATGGCGCATGGGGCGCGTTCTCAAGGGGAGAAACAAGCTATTCCATCCAATGGAAACGTTTCTTAATTCTCTTTTAATGCATCTTTATGATGTGGTGAAAAATTTTAGATTCAAATCTTTGATTATGTTGTTTTTCTGATGTTGGTTTTATTTTCCGTATTATGTTAATACATTTTCCTTCTCACACATCATATGGTTGTTTTAGTCTGTTGAATTTAATCTTTTATGTTATGTGTTTTCTTTTGGTCAAATCTTCCCCCAATGTTTTATTAATGCATTGAAATTTATTACCATTCTTTGGTTTCCTAGGGATTTCACCTATAGTTAGTGAAGCCTATGACCTAGCCCAAGAAAATGGGAAGGGTGGAAAAGTTACAAATGGTACAAGTTTTGGTCACTCCATCATCATGGTATGGTATCAAGAAATAAAAATATCATAAATTGAAATGTATAGCATAAAAATATGTACCTAACATCTTTATAAAAAACATAAGTTTATCAATGTGGTCCAGGTACAAAATGTTTTCTAAAAAACATTTATGTGTGTTGTTATCTCATCATCATGGGTTTAACCAATGAGTGTACAATAACATGCATTGGAAAGGAGACTTCCCGTTGTGACTACACTAACCATATTATGTTTAATGATTTTTTGAAAACAGTTATAATGAAGATTTATTTTTATGATTTTAAATATTATAAGACATTCATTTAAAGTGAGGGATGACTAAGTGGTGTTCTGTTATGTCTTTAGAAAAATCGAACTAGATAGGAAATGTAGAAACTCATAAGAACAGGTTTCAGAAAATGTGGTTTCTCCTAAACCATAGGTGAAGCAACTGCTTATTCTGAGCATTATTAAAGATTTTTGAGCTATTGATAAGGGAAACCAAAATAATAAACCATGAAAATAGGATCATTCTATTCAATTTTAGAAAATATAATCCATCATTCCTTTTGGGATATTTGAAACTAGAAAAGGAAAATTGTTGTCTTAACTAAATTTATCAGTCCATTGATTTCTTTAACACACCAGCTGATTTGAAGGTCAAGATAGTAATATACATGTTGGAGGATATTCCATTCCAATGGTTAGATTTAGTTGTCCATGATAAATTTGAACAAGCCCTATGTGGGAGGACATTAAAGAATTTCTCAACAATCAATTCTACCCTCACGCCTCCAAGATATCCAAAATGATATATTTCTTTAGCCAAAAGTACGAAAATCCAAAAATAGTAGAGTATACAAGTAATTTTATGAACTTTGACAATTTTTCTCCAAAATTAGCAACTAATGAATCCTTGAAGTCAAGAATATTTGAGTTCATACTATATCCAAAGATTCCTCTTAAAAAAAATTATCTATATTACTTTTTATACGTAGATGGTTAATAGAGAAACCATGGCGGAAAGTGATGTCACTAGAAATCCAACTGGAAGAAGTATGCTTGTATTCACAGGAACAAACGGGAAATATAATACTAGGAAAAAATAGAAGAGGGACATATACTTCCAAGGTGGTGGAGTATCTAAAAATTAGACACCTAAATCCATTTACTTTTCTCCATGACCCAAAAGAATGCTTAGATATTTCCAAGTTTGTTCACTTAATCATATTAAGTGATAATGAATGGAAACACAAAGTGTATTCCACAACTGAAATAAAAAAACAAAACTTCATCGTTATTCTCATATAACAAAAAAGTATGTTTCTAGAAATACATCTCATGTATCTCAGACATCTTATTCTTAAACGGTACGATCCCATCAGAAATGTTCTTACCCGTAGAACAGACCAAACCAAGGTGATTCCAAGAGCACCTATACTTATTAAGAATTGCAAGAACATCATAGATATAGGGATCAAGGGGGTCTAAGAATTTGTACGGTGATCAGAATTTGAAAATGGAAGACCAATCTTGTCCTTCAACTGTATGAGGTTCCATTCATCATAAATCAACTTTTTATGAAAGTTCATCTTAATACTGGGGTGTCCCAATATTTTATTTCATCATGTGTAATTAATCAAATTGAATTATATATCATAATTATTCCACATGTGATTAGAATCCAAACACCTCTCAAGTAGTGAGAGTATATGGAATTTAAAGGTGAAACTTCTTCTATAACAATTGCTGTAGTATAGTTTGATTGGGACTTTTCTATTTTGCATGTATATTACTTTGAAAAGATTGAGGAAATAAATTGGTTAGTTCCTTTCAAGTCACACATTGATTATTATGTTTGATGGGTAATATTAACATCTCCTGATGGGTCAGTTCATCTATTTAAAGGACATTGTGATGTGAAGGTTGAAAAACATTCCTTACCAAAAAGAGTTGGAACTATTTCATATCAATTAGATGTAGTCACTTTGGAAATGCAGTTGGAATTATTTGTTATACCAATGGTTCAAAACCATTAGTATACGATGGAAAATAGTTCTTATAGCCTATAACAACAGTTCCCCAAATCATTGGATAATTGTATGTTGGGAAAGTCCAATATCAATGGTTTTCTATGAATCAATGGTATAAGGTTAATGGAATTTTAGTTTACAAACAGTTTTGTTAGAACTGTTGATATAAGTATACACCAATGGTTTAAAACCATTGGTATAGACCTATACTAATGTATCTAACAAAACCATTGGTATAGGCCTATACTAATAGATTTGAAAGAATTGGTATAGACCCCACATAATTCCCCAAGCTGCAGCACACCCACCCTACCCCAATAACCACTAGAACCTCTCCAAACAGCCACCAGAAACCAAAGCAACACCCCATCTTGGTTAATTACTAAAAAACATCACCAACCAATTTAAAAACAATGATAACTTAAGAAACCAATTAATACATTCAACTAGCAATAAACACATGAAAAACATAAAATATATTCATTCAAAACTAATCATCAAACGTCTAATGTCATTAAGCTTACTCCAAAATGTAATGGATCAATATATCCCTCATAACCATTACTCTCCTCACAATCATTCCCATCATCATATTCTCCATCAACAACCCCATCATCCTCACCAACCCCATCAACGTCTTCCAAAATATCATCATCTCAATAACCACTAGAACCCATGCCTGATGAACCATATAACGTATGCATCATCTATATATATTCATCACAAACTATAGTGGTATCTGGAAGAAGTGATGCGAAACATACTAATAAAAATTTCATAAATTTATCATTGGTCCTCCGATTCCTCTCATGCTCATTTATGGCCATTTCTTGCCTTTTTTTGCCTCGAACTGAGCCTCTTCTACCCATGCGTTAGATTTTCCCAATTCGATGCTTCATGAAATGGTAGCTATATTGGACCAACATCTAGTCAGAATAATATTCTTACCTAGTCTATGGCGTACTATTCCATGGTACTCGTCTCATAAAACCTAATTCAACTGATCATTTGGCCCAAATTTTCCACCTTCTTACCCATATAGGGCCACCGTATCACACTATTACAAATATAAATGGAATATTTAGTAACATAATATATATTATACTTTTCAATAAAAAAATAAGACATATAATTTTTGGTTGTGTCAGTTCATTTATCACACTTCCATATTTCTTCTTTCTGCTCAAGAAAAAAATTTCTCGAGGAACATGTCCTTCAATATTCAAAACCTCTCACTATAATGACATTGAATGTAGAAAAGAATATTTCAAAATAGTTTATTGGTAAAGAGTTTCATAACTAAAATCAAATGTGTATACATGATAATGAAATATCATTTTATATGTTTAATGATTACTTTGTGCTAGTATGATATGAGTTGGTTAAAAAAATAAAATTTATGCAATAAATTGGTAGAATTGAGAATATGATTAAATAATGATTTTATAAATTAACTTAATGTGTATTTTAAGGATTTTTCTTTTTATATGTTATATCCAAGAACATAAGGGTGATGTGATTATATAATAATGGAAAAGAAATTTCTTTATTAAAAAAACAAATCAAGATTAAGTTCATGTATAATATGGTAAAATGAAAAGGTGAAATGTATGAAATTTGTCTCCCTATTTGGTTTTCTATGTTTCTATGATTTAATTTGAAAGTGGTTAAAATAGGGAAAATCAAGGTAAATTTTTCATCGATATATATTGATGACAGAATATAGTAATGGTTGGTGTTTTTTGTTAAAATTTCACATGATAGAATAGGATTTATTATTTATTTTTTTAAAGAATGTTTATTTTTATTTTCATAAGAGTATGTAAGGTCATCTTGGTTATGATCCCTTTTTCTTATTTGGGTTTATATTTTAGGATTTTATTTTTTTCCTTTTAATTCAATCTGGTTATGTATAGTTTAATTCAATTTAGTTTGGTTCAATAATATTCAATTTCAATTAATGGAGTAATATTTCATTATGTTTTGTGGTTACCATAATCTGATCATGTTGTGTTCTCATGTTCATTTCTCATTTATTGATAATTAACTTATACACATTTATCATAATTGATTTCAATTCACGAACAATGGAATTAGGTCCAAAATCAAAATCACTTACTTCCTCAAAGAAAAAGTCAGCAGAAAAAGTAAACACCTGAAATATAAATAAATATTAAAATTATATAAATATTAATTTATTAATTTATTAAATAAATACTTCTACCTTCAATATTAACCAAGAAGAATATTCCATGTTGTGAAAATTATCTCTCCTTCTCAAAGATAAAGAATAGATATATATATATTTATCACCTTTTTAAGATCTCTTCCCAAAAAATATAAATGATTTAATACATATATATAATTACGTGAGATTAGATAACATATACATGTTTAATTTGTATACAAAATGTAGTCATCAAACAAATAATAGTTAATCAAAACTGTGTGATATGCCATCTCCTGTTATTCCATGCTTAATGTGGTCAATTTATATGATCTGATAATTCCCGAGGTTTGGGGAAGTGAATGAAAACTAGGTTCAATTTTCTCATATTAATTATCCTCATTTATAATTTTCTTGTTTTGTCTTCTATTCACATTAGGAAAATACATTGAACAAAAATACATACATTTTTTATACAAAGTAAGCTTTCATGACAGAAATTTCAGGAGTATTACTATTCTAAACATAAGACTTCTATGTGTACATATTTATTTCAGTTGGATACATCCAATCAAAAGCAATAGTTCATGAAAGAAGTATTTTGATTAGAAGGTGGATATTTATATGCATCCTGTATGTGAAAAATAATGGAGGAAATATATTATCTAACCAACACAAGATTGATGGTGCCTCTTACAACATTTTTTTCAAGAAATACTTAGAAAACTTCTTTGCACAATGATATTGATAAAAATGACACAATTGAATAACTGCCACCCTTACATTATTGGAAAGTAGATGATGGATTTCAATTGGAATCAAATCATACAGAAAGATGTGCTAATCATGAGTCTTTAAATATTTTAACTTCAACTACCTTATAATTAACCATTTTTATACGTTTCTTGAATAGACATCTGGAATTTAAATAGTCTCTAGTACTTCCATAAATTTATTTTTTTCTATAGGTTTCATCACATAAGAAGAACATGAAACTTTTCATTTATTTTCACTAATAGTCACAAGATGAAATTCTGGTCTGATACCCTAATCCACCAAGTCATGCTAAGATCATAAATCATATTTTGTCTTCCCCTTAACATTTACAAGAATTTAAAGAAACATTTCACCTATATTGTTTTCAATGTGCATTACGTCTGTGTTATGATGTATATGACCCTTCATGAATGAAAAACTAACATATTTCAATTCATTAAGTGCATCAGTTCTAGAAATATACTAAGGTGGATTTATGGTCTTTATGATATTGTCAGACCTTCAACAAAGATTCTGATATAGATGATTCATTTTAAAGAATCATAGATTTACCATAAAACTAAAACAACAATGATATTTAAGTCTCAGGTATTATGTATCATTCATACAAACAAGACATGATTGTTTTCCCTTCTTGCTCCATCCTGACATTATTGCATATTCTGTAAAATTCTTTATCATATACATAAGCACAACACACATCATAAATATGTACTTTGAACATTTATTTTATGTGTATACATCCACATTCCAAAGATGTTTCAACTATTTTATTAATATTTTAATGTACACATATATATCACTTCCAAGATCAGAAGGTCCTGATATGATTATACTCAAGAATGTGAAAGATTTTTCATACAAATCCATAGAGTAATGTTATAATTGTGTATGAAAACCATCCATGTGTTTTGTGAAGTAAGCATCTACACAAATGGATTAAAACTATCACATAAGAGACCTAACCTCACATTATTCATTTCAACTAAAAGATATATATATATATAGATCATCAAATGTCCAACATGAAAATTCATTTGTAGGATGAACTAACTCGTCATTATCCTTATTTATATTGGTATCATGCCATCAAATTTTTTATGATAGTTAATCATACAAGAAAATATTTTGGAGTATGGGAATCAATGGAAAGTGTCACATTACTTTTTATGTCACATATTATGGTGTTCCATAAGCATTTGGATTCCATCATATGTTTCATATTTCATACAATCATTTCATTTGGTTGATTCCTCCCAAAATAAACTATAATCCTTCAGGAAAGCATCAATTTTGTTTTTCAAAAATCCAATTATGACAACCATCTTCCATTCCATATAATGGTTTGAGGAAACATCTTCATCATTTGGAATTAATTTCTTCAATAAGGTAATAATAAAATCAATGGTATTATTAAAAATCCCATATAAGGGTTTCACATTAAACAATCAGATTAAAAATTTCATCTTTTTCATTTTACCACATTACTGATATAGTTGATTCATGGAAACATCATTCAATTTCTTCACCCAGTTAAAATCATGATTTTCATTACATGAATCATGTGTGATCATATCTATATCTTTTTAGGTCATTAAAGTTTATTTATAATAATAAATAATAAACATAAACTGATCATCTAATAAATTCTCCAATCCAGTCACCTCATTCAAATCATGAACATTTTGATATTTTTTTTCTCCCCATTATCATACCACACATAAATGTTTTTTTAAAACCAAATTTGGTTATATAGTAGCTAAATTATTCAAACATAACCAATGTATTCTAACTCAATTATAACTTGGGAAGTCTATATGACTACTATCTGAATCATTATTATACACAAAATCAAAAATTCTCTCAAAATTATTTTGAAAGTATCTTGGGATCCAATAAATTTCCAATATCCAACTTATATCCATTATTTAAAAAAAATTTATGCCAAATTTTAAAATCAATTAAATAAGATAGAATTTAAATAGAAAATATATTTAAGAAAATGATAATTTTTCACTTCATATAAAACCATAACTGGAACACTAGTATATATGAGAATCATAATATAAAAGATTGAAAAATACAATATTTATAACAAAATACTAAAAATATAAACCATGATATCCAATTCAATTATATAAATGAGTAATAACTAAATATAAAACTAGATAAAATTGTATTTATAATTGATGTTTTTATTTTTTTTCACTTATTCAATTTTCATTTTGATGAAAGTTTTTCTTATTCTATAAATTCATGTATGAAGGATTACTATTCATCAGTAAACATATTGTTAATAACATATTAATTATACAGTTAGGTTTTCTAAATCCATAATTTTTGGTTTCTAATAATGAGGTATGTTAAATTGAGTCTTTCAACACCATTAGATCAATGAAAGAAAGCTGCTTCTCTATATGTTGTATGAATGATTAAGCCTTGGATTTGTAGGAGGAATGAACCTTCAATGGAAGAGCCTTGGAATCAATGATAGTTTTGGGAAAATCATAATTTTTATGCCTAACCCTGTAGTATTTTTATTTTATGTTTTTCAATGGTATGGTTAATTAACACTCAAAATGGGTATATTTCAGGGGGTGAAAGTGTGGGTTGATTTTGTTGATTATATAACATTTCCAATGTGGTGGGTGTGCATGAAGAAGACTTTATAATGAGTGAGAGATCTAATTTTGAAGAAGTGTTCTTAGTAATTCAATTTGGGATAGTTTGTTTCAATTATATTTTGTTTAGTTTGGTTTGAATAAATTATATTTGGTTTTTTTATGTTGTTTGATATGGTTTGATTCAATTTGGTACAATTTGGTTCTATTAAATTTGTGTCATTTTGGATTAGTTTTGTTCAAATATTTTCCATTCTATTTTTTTCTTATGTTGTTTTAGGTTAAATATATAATATAGAATTTAGCTGGGTTATGTTCAGTTTAGATAAGTTCAATTAATTTTTCATCAATTTAGATTTCTTCAAAAAAATTTATTTTCTAGTCATTTTATTTTGTTTTGTTTTTTTGGTTAGTTTAATTTTGATTTCTTTGGTTTCATTTGGGTTCGGTCAGGATAATTCAGTACATTTATTATATTTGGTTGAATATTTTCTATTTCATTCAGATCGGTTTTGGTCGGTTATATTTTTTTATGTTTAGTTTAGTTCTGGTTGATTTTGGTTGGATAGGTTTAGTTTTTATATATGGATTAGGCTAGAGTAGGAGTATTAGGATTTTACTTATGTTTTTTCAAATGAGTTCGATTTTTTAATTAAAATTTAATTTCATTTAGTTGAGTCAAATTTAGTTTGTTTATTTTTATTTTACTTTGGTATGATGTATTTTATTATAGGTCTAGTCTACTCAAGTCTAGTTGGGTCAGACCAAGTCATTTTAGTTCCATTTAGTTAGTTTGGTCGATTTGGTTAAGTTATGATATAGATGGGATTTTTTATTCTACCTAAGTTACAGTGTTTAAAGGTAGGATTGGTTCGGTTCACGTATTTTCAATCCTAATTAGGTTAATTAGGTACAATTCAATTTTCTTTGGGTTTTATCAGTTCATTTCAATTCATTTTATAGTGTTGAATTAGTCTTCATGGGGAATCTCATTTTTGTTCAGTTGGGTTCGGTTCCATTTTTTTGTTTATGTCTGTTCATTTCATGACAATTTGGTTAAATTTTGTTGGAGTTAATTTTGATCCTTTTTAGCTCATTCGAGTTAGGTTTATTTGGCTAATGCCAATTTTATTTGATTGGGACGATCTAAATCATTTCTATTAAAGTACATTTGGATGTCATTTGTTCAGTTTGGTTTAGTTCAATATAGTTTGGGTTGGATGTAGTCAGTGAGGTTTTATTCTCTTAAGCATATTATGGTTGGTTTTTTTGGTTTGGTTTCAGTATTGTTCAATTCTATATAATTTAGTTTCAATTAGTTCGGTTTTTCTAATTCGGTTTATGACGAGTCGAGTTGATTTTGTTCTATTTTATTGTAATCAAGTTATTTTTTTTACTTTCATTTCTAATTATGGTTTTTTAATTCAAATTAGTTCATAACAATTTGATTTAGGCCAGGTAGGGTCTGAATAGAACTAGAGGGATTTGATATTACCTAAACCAGCCTGACCTAAATCATATAAAACCAACAAAAACAAAAATAAACCGAATTAAACCAAACATATTTCAATGTATCCAACCATAATGGTCAAATTTTTGGTGAATAACACCAAAATTAAATTTAAATGGACTAAACTAAATTAAACCAAAAAGAACAAAAATGAATCAAAACAAAAGATAATGAACCAATGAAAATTGAACTGAATGAACCCAAACCAAACTAAACTAGTCAGGACTAACCCGAACAAACATGAACCAAATATATGAAAGACAAAATAATTCCAGATCAATATGGATCAAAAGAAATTAAATTTTGACAAAATAAAGAATTTACCATGGAGTTTTAGTCCTACAATAAAAATGAGTCAAATGGTCAATAGAATAACTGAAGGATTTGGAATTTTCTGATTTAATATTTAATAAGAATGAAATTAAACTAAGAGTATATGGGAGATCACCACAGGTAGGTAAGAAACTAGATTTTTGAATGTTGTTGCTAGAATTCTCGAGATGAGATTTTGATGGGAGGATGGGCACTCTTGTGGGTGTGAAATTGGGGGAGGCATATCCCAATATTTTTTTAAAACCATTGGTATAGCTACCTCATACCAATGGTTTTAAAAATCCATTCAGGTAGGATTATTATAAATATCCTATGCCAATAGTCATTCTAAACCATTGGGATAGGCACACCAATACTAATTTATTCTATAAATCATTGGTAGAATCATGGGGGTATATCCCTCCATTATAGTAGTGAGATTAATGATATGACTGAAACTAGAAATTCTCCTACCATTCTGGATCAATATCCATAATTGTTGCATAAAGATTTAACTATCCTTCCGCCAGAAAGGGTAGTGTAATTTATCATTATATCCTTCCATGGGAAATCATATTCCCCTTACATAATATAGAATTGAACCAATGAAATTGAAGGATTTGAAATTCCAATTAGAATAATTAGAAAGTAAAGGGTTTATAAGATGAAGTACGTCTGCATGGGATGCCCCAGTTCTTTCATTCAAGAAGGTGGATGGTACATTATGGTTATGTGTTGATTATCATAATTAGAAACATATTTTTATAAAAAATAATAATAAATCCAATGCCTCATGTTGATTACCTTTTTGATAAAAATAAGGAATCCCAATGGCTCTCTAAAATTTATTTATTCTTTGGGTGCCACCATCTATGGGTTAGGAAAGAGAACATACCAAAAATATCTTTCTAGTGTTGTTAAGATCATCATGAATATTTTTTCATTCCCTTTGGACTTACAAATACACTATAAGTTTTCATGTAATTTATGAATAATTCATTTTAGTGGTACCTAGACTCATTCATTGTGGTATTTTTTTATGAAATCTTGGTGTATTTTGAAAGTAAAAAAATATCATATAGATATTATGTTGATATTTTTTTAGGAGCACTAATTATATTCCAAATTCTATAATAATATTTTTAGATACAAGAAATTTTCCTCTTGGACATTGACATTTCTGAGAAAGGTGTCTCAATAAAATATTAAAAGATATAAGTTGTTTTCAACCTTAGATTTCTCAAAAGTGTCTTTTAGATATAAAACCTTTTAGGCTTAGGGGGTAACAAAAATCACTTTTATTGGGAATTATCATGACTTACAACTCCTCTAATATAACCCATAAGAAAAGGAACTCTATTCCATTAGAGAAAGGAATGTCAAAAATATTTTTTGGATCTTAAATAAATTATCAATTTCTTACCATTTATTTTTTTTCAGAACCTAGGAAGGGTTATGTGGTTTATTATGATTCATCTGGATTGGGAATCATCTTGGTTTTCAAACAAAGAGATCATTTGGTAGCTTATATATAATGAAATTTTTGAATTCATGAGAAGAATTACTCAACCCATAACATAGAATTGGCTAAGGTAGTGCATGATTTGAAAACAATATTTCTTAATGTCTTTTCTGAAAAATTTATTGTTTTAACTGGTTATCATAGTTTGAAACACATATTTTAGAAAAGGGATTTTAATCTCAGAAATATGTGATGGAAGGAATATCTACAAATGTTCTAAATTGACTTAGTTGGGTAAAGGAAATTTTTTGAGAGATGATTTGAGTGAGAAGTCATATAATCAATTATCAAAATAAGCTCATGATTATTGAAAATTTATGGATATGATATCATATATGCACTTCGATTGCACATAGCAATATGAATTTTTAAATTTTCTATCCAGTGACACTAATTCCTGAAATAGTAGATAAAGTTAAATATTATAAAATAATGAATCCTAATTTCCTTAACATTACATCAAAACATAATAGTGGGTGACCATTGATAAAGGTAAACAAGATGGAAACTCTGTGTATTTTTTCATGGTAGAATAGTTTTTCAACTATCTTTTCAATAGATAATCATTTCGTCTTACCACCACTTGAAATGGTTACTTCATCCTAGAATTAAAAAAAAAATATAGGGTGTTGAGAAACCATTTTCATTCAACTTTAATGCAGAGGAAATTAGTGGGTTATGTTTTAAGATTCCCTAAATGTTAGAAATTTAATGATGAGCACGAATGACCAGCTTATATGTTTTAACCCTTGCCAATCCCTGTCCATATATTGAACCACATGTATATGGTCTTTTTCACAATTTTTCCAATAAAACTTTAGAAACACAATTCCATATTTTTTATTATTGATCATCTCACAAAATTATCTACATTATCTCTATCCATGAATCTGCTATGGTGGAATACATAGAAAAAATCTATACTCATGAAGTCATAAATTTTCATTGAATACTAGTTTCGATTGTCTCTAAATGAGATCCTCATTTTACTTCTCAGGTTTGGTTATATTTAAGTTACCAGTGTGGTCCAGGTACAAAACATTTTCTAAAAAACTTTTGGGTATGTTGGAATCTCGTCATCATGGGTTTAACTGATGAGTGTAGGATAACATGAATTCGAAGGGAGGCTTCCCATTATGACTACACTAACAATATTATGTTTAATTACTTTTGTAAAATGGTTATAATAATGGTCAATTTTTATGATTTGAAATATTATAAGACTTAAGTTTAATATGAGTGATGACTAAGTCGTGTTTCCTTATATATCTAGAAAAATGGAACTAGCTAGGAAATGTATAAACTTAAAAGAACAGATTTCAAAAAATGTGGTTTCTCCTAAGCCAAAAGTGAACCAATAGTATATTAATAACATTATTCAATTTTTTTGAGTTGTTCATAAGGGAAATAAAAGTAATGAACCATGAAAATTGGATCATTCTATTCAATTTTAGAAATATAATCCATCATTCCTTTTTGGATTTTTGAAAACAAAAAAGGAAAAAATTCAGACTAATTGAATTAATCAGACCTTTGTTTTCTTTACAACATTAGTTAATCAGAAGGTCAAGTCATAAATACACATGTTGGAGGATCTTACATTCTAAATGTGGGATTTCACAATCCAAGACAAATTTGACCGAGGAATCATGTGGGAGAACATTAAATAATTTTTCAACAAACAATTCTGTCCTCGTGCCTCCAATGTATCCAAAATGATACATTTCTTCATCTAAAAGTAATAAAATCTATCAATAATAGATATAAAACTAATTTTCCAAACTTTTATAATTGTTCTTCAAAATTAAAATACTAATATGTCCTTTAAGTCATGTATATTTGAGTCCAAAAAGTGGCCAAATATTCCTTCTAAACAATTTGTCCTCAATATTACTTATTATACATAGATTGTTAATAGAAAAATGGTGGCAGAAATAGATATCACTGGAAATACAACTGGAAGAAATATTCTTATATCCATAGGAAAAAATTGGAATTCTAATAATAGGAAAAAGTAGAAGAGGGGCATATACTTACATGGTGGTGGATCATCTCAAAATTACACACTTAAATCCATTTACTTTCCTCAATGCCCCAAATGTATTCCTAGATATTTCCAATGTGGTTCAATTAATCATATCAAGTTTGACTATATAAAACCACCAAGTGTATTTCATAACTACAATAAAATATGAAAACTACATCACTATTCTCATATAACAATGAAGTCAGATGCTAGAAATATATTTCATGTATCTCAGACATCTTATTCTTAAACTATAAGATCCCATCAGAATAGTTCTTACCAATAGAACCGAGCAAACCAAGGTGATTCCAGGAGCACCCAGACTTTGTATTAATTGAAATAACATCATTAATTTAGGGATAAAAGGGGTAAGATTTTTAATGGTGATGAGCAGTTGATCATGGAAGACCAAACTGGTCCTTAAACTCTATGAGGTTCCATCCTTCTTAACACAACTTTTTATGAAATATCTTCTTAATACTATTGTGTCACAATATTTTATTTCTTTAGGTGTCATTGATCAAATGGAGTTATATATCACGATGATTACACATGTGATGATAATCCAGACACCTTTCAAGTAGTGAAGGTATACAAAATTTAAAGGTGCTACTTTTTCTATAGTAATTAATGTAGTACAGTTTGATTGGGACTTTTCTCTTTTTTACTTGGATGACATTAACATGATTGGGGGAATAAACTGGTTAGTTTCCTTCAAGGCCCACATTGATTATAATGTGTGATGGGTAAAGTTTACATCTCTTAATGGTCCGGTGCATCTATTCAAAGGAGGTTGTGATGTGAAGGTTGAGAAAACACCTTTATCGCCAATAGTTGGAACTATATCTTATCAACTAGAAGTAGTCACTTTGGAAATGATGTTTGAATTATTTTCTATACTAATAGCAAAAAAACATTGGTAAAGGGTGTAAAATAGTTGGTATAGCCTATACCAACGATTCCCTCAATCATTGGGTAATTTTATGTTGGGAAAGGCCTATACCAATGGTTTTTTATGAATTTTTATTTTAAGGTTAATTGAATTTTAGTTTAACAAGTGGATTAAAACTATCACATGATAATCTTAGCCTCACTTTGTTCATTTTAACTACAAAATCCGGATACCAATCATTAAATTTATACCTTTAAAATCCATTTTCAAGATGAAGTAACTCTTCATTATCCTTATTTCTATTGGTATCATGCCATCAAATTTTTATTGATATTTCATCATACCGGGAAAGATTATGAATTACGGGAATCAATGGAAAGTGTCACATTACCTTCTATGTCACACATGATGGACTTCCATCAGCATTTTTATTCCATTGGGATGTGCCATGTTTTATAAAATCATTCTTGTTTAGTTTTTTCCTCCTAGAATAAACTACAATCTTTCAGGAAAGCATGAATTTTGTTTTTATAAAATCTATGTTCGAAAACTATCTTCCATTCTATATAATGGTTTGAGAAAATATCTTCATCATTTGGAATTAAGAAATTAAAAAATGTAAGAATATAATCAATGGTGGTATTATAAATCCCATATATGGTTTTCCTACTAAACAATGAGATTAAAAATTCTATCTTTTTCATTTTACCGCATTACTGATATAGTATAGTCATGACAACATCATTCAAATTTTTCACTGAGTGAACATTATAATTTTCATTACAAGAATCATGTGTGATTGTATCAAAGTCTTTTTACGTAATTATCCATTATGAATTATGATAAATAATAAATAGAAACTGATAATCTAATAAATTCTCCAATCGAGTCCACTCATTCAAATCCTGAACATTTTGATATTTTGTTTTCTCCCCATTGTGATACCACCTATAGTATTTTTTTAAAACATATTTAATTATATGGTAGATAACTTCTCCATAAATAAACCAAGGTCTTCCAACACAATTATAACATGGGAAGTGTATATGTACATTATCTGATGCGTTGTTATATGCAAAATCCAAAAATCTATCAAATTTTTTTTAAAGTATCTTGAGATCTAATCAGTTTACTACATCCCTAAATCTATCATTTGTCTAAAAAAATGTTTTAGTCCAAATCTTAAAATTATGGAAATAAAATTGAAGTTAAATTGAAAATATATTTAAGGAAATGAGAATTGGTCACTTAATATGAAACCATAACTAACACACCCGTCTATATGAGAATCATAATATAAAATATTAAAAAAATACTATATATATAACAACATGCTAAAAATTTATACCATGATATTTAATTCCATTATATTAATGATTAATAACTAAACATAATACTACACAAAATTTGGTTTATACTTGTTGTTTTTATTTTTTCACTTATTCAATTAACTTTTTAACAAATTTTATTCTTGTTCTATAAATTCATGTATAGAATATTACTATTTCTCTACAAAAAAAATAAAAATAACACATAAATTATGAATTTAGGTTGGATAAATCCATAATTAGTGGTTTTTAATAATTAGGGATGTTAATTTGAATCTTTCCCCACCTTTAGATCAAAGAATGAATGTTTCATCTATATATATTATATGAATTATTATGCCTTGGATTTCTATGAGGATTTAACCTTAAGTGGAAGAGCCTTGGAATCAATGACAGTTTTGAGGAAAGGATAATTTTTATGCCTTACCCTGTAGTCTTTTTATTTTATTCTTTTCAATGGGATGGTTAGTGATGAATCTAAATGTTTATATTTCATATGGAGAAAGTGCGGGATGCCTTTTTGGATTATGGAACATTTCTAATGTGGTGGGTGTGAATGCAATAGACTTTGGAAAGGGTGGGAGATCCAAATTTGAAGATGAGTTCTAAGGAATTAAATTTGGCATAGTTTGGTTCAAATATGTTTTTTTTAGCTTGGTTTCAATAAATTATATTTGGTTTGTTTTGGGTTGTTTTGATATGGCTCGGTTCAATATGGTACATTTGGGTTTTATTCAAGTTGGGTCAGTTTGGATTGGTTTAGTTAAAATATTTTCCACTATAGTTTTTTGTCTTGGGTAGTTTTATTTTAAATCTATAATATATCATTTAGGTGGGTTAGGTTTGTTTTATATAATTTCAATTAAATTTTCATCACTTTATATTTTTTTAATTCAATGTTTTTATTTTTTACTCAGTTGATTTTTTTTTGTTTTCTTTGGGTTAGTTTATTTGGGTTTCCATGGTTTGTTTTGGGTTAGGTTGGGATAATTGAGTAAATTTATTATATTTGGTTCAATATTTTCTATTTGATTCAGATTGGTTTTCATCAATTCTTTTTTTTTTATGTTTGTTTTAGTTCATGTTGATTTTGTTTGGTTGGGTTTTGTTTTTTTATTTGGATTAGTTTAGTGCATGAATATTAGGATTTTATTTAATATTTTTAAAGTGTGTTCAATTTTGTACATTACTATTAAATTTCATTTAGTTTAGTTCAATTTAGTTTATTTATTTTTATTTTTATTCGGTATGAAGAATGTTAGTGTATTTCAAGTCTACTCAAGTCTAGTTGGGTCATATCAAGTCATTTCTTGTTCAATTTAGTTAATTTTGTTGAGTTGGTTTTGTTATCATATAGATATGATTTTTTAATTCAGCTAGATTTTATTGTGTAAAGGTTAGATGGTTTGGTTCATTTATTTTCAGGACTTGTTAGGTCATTTGGGTAGAATTTTGTTTTCTTTGGGTTTGATCAGTTCATTTAAATTTAGTTTATTTAGTGTTGACTTATATCTTCATGGTGCATCTCACTTTATTTTAGTTTGTTTCAGTTAAATTATTTTATGTTAGTTCATTTCAATTCAATTTTGTTCTGTCTGGTTAGATTTAATTTTGATCCATATTTCCCCATTCAAGTAAGGTTGATTTGGGTAATGTCAATTTCCTTTGATTGGGTTAGTCTAAATCATTTTCATTCAAGTATATTTGGTTCTCATTTGTTAAGTTTGGTTTAGTTCACTGCAATTTTGGTTAGGTCTAGTCAGTGTGTTGTTATTCTCTTAAACATAGTCTGGTTGATTTTTTTCATCTGTTTTTGGTATTGTTCAATTCTATATTGTTTAGTTTCATTTAGTTGGGTTTTTTAATTCAGTTTGTGATGAGTTGAGTTGATTTTTTTCTGTTTAATTGTTATCTATTTAGACTCTTATTTTTATTTCGAATTAAGGTTTTTTAATTCAAATTATTTCACAAAAAAATTTGATTTAGTCCAAGTAGGGTCTGAATAGAATAAGAGAGACTCGATATGAACTAAACTAGACCAACTTAAATCGTTGAAATCCAATGAAAACCAAACTGAATAGAATTGAACCAAACATAATTGAATGTAACAGACCATAATGGTCAAATATTAGCTGAATAACTCCATAATAAAATAAAAATTGACTAAACTAAATGAAACTAATAAGAACACAAATGAAGCAAAAAATGATAATGATCCAATAAAAATTGAACTGAATGTACCCAAAGCAGACCAAACTAGTATGAACTAACCCAAACAAACATGAACCAAATATATGAAAGATTAAATAAAACTAGATTAATTAGGATCAGAAGAAGTTAAATACTGAACAAATCAAGAATCTACCATGGGTTTTTAGATATAGAATAAAATTTAGTATGGTAGTTGATTGAATAACTGAAGGATTTGGAAGTCATCGATTTAATATTGAATAAGAATGAAATTAAACCAATTGCAGATGAGAGATCACTGTGGGTAGGGAAGAAACTAGAATGTAGATTGTTTTTTCTAGCATTCTTAGGGTGAGATCTGGATGGGAGGTGGGGTGCTCGTGTGGGTGTGTAATTGTGAGAGTTCTATCCCAATAGTTTTTTAAAACTGTTAGTATAGCTACCTCATACCAATGTTTGTAAAAATACATTGGGATAAGATTAATATAAATAACCTATACCAATAGTCATTTTGAACCATTGGGATAGGCACGCCTATACCAATGGTTTCGGTAAATCATTGGTAGAGGATCGTCGGTATATCCCACAATTATAGTAGCGATACAAATGATATGATTGACACTATAAATTTTCCAACCATTTTGGATCGATATCTATATGTGTTTCCTGAAATCTAATTATATTTCCACATGAAAGGGAAGTGCAATTTATAATTATATCTTTCTATGGAAAAGCATATTCCACGTCCTTAATATAGAATTGAACCAATGTAATTAAATTATTTGAAGAACCAATTAGAATAATTGTAAAGTAAAGGGTTTAAAAGATGAATTATTTCACCTTGGGACACCCCAGTTCATTATTTAAAGAAGGTGTATGGTTCGCTATGGTTATGTATTGATTATGGTAATTCGAATCAGATTATAAAAAATATATATTAAACCATATTAATGACATTATTTAGCAATTTAAGGGAGCCCAGTGGCTCTTTAAAATTGATTTTTTCTCTGTGTATCACCAATTGTGGGTTAGCAAAGGTAACATTCCAAAAATGGATTTTTGGTGTCATTAAAACCATAATGAATATGTGGTCATGCCCTTTGGCCTTGCAAATGAACCATCGGTTTTCATGGAATTTATGAATTGTGCTTTCAGTGGTACCTAGACTCGTTCATTGTGGTATTTTTTTATTAAATCTAGGTGTATTCTCAAAGTTAAAAAAACAACGTCTAGATATTGTATTGATAGTTTTCTATGAGCACTCATTATGTGAAAAATTCTAAAAATAAAATTTTAAATACAAGAACATTTCTTCTCGAGCCTCGTTCTTTCTAAGAAAGGTGTCTCAGTAAAACCTAAAAGGATATAAGTTGTTTCCACCTTATAATTGATAAAACTTTTCATTGAGATATCAATCTTTTTAGTCTTAGGAGGTAACTAACATTACTTTGTCTGAAAATTATCATGAATTACAACTCCTTTGAGAGAACTCATGACAAAAGGAACTCTATTCCATTGGAGAAAGGAATGTAAATAATAATTTTTCGAGCTTAATTAAATGAGCAATTACTCACACTTTATTGTTTTTTTAGAAACTAGGAAGAGTTGTGTGGTTTATTGTGATGCATATAGATTTTTAATCTACATTGTTTTCATTCAAGAATATCATGTGGTATCTTATATATCATGAAATTTTTGAATTCATGAAAATAATTACTCAACCTATAACTTAGAATTTGGTTAGGTAGTGCATGATTTGAAAACAATGTTTCTCTATGTCTTTGGTGTTTTTTTGTTCACTAATTACAGGATTTTGAAACACATCTTTTCAAAAAGGGACTTGAACCTCAAACAAAGGTGATGCAAACAATATCTCCAAATATTATACTTTGACTTGGTTGGGGAAAGGAAATTATGTGAGAGATGATTTCAGTGATAATTCATATAATGAATTATCCAAATAATCTCATTCTTAGTGAAAATTGATAGATATGATAGCATATATGCACTTGGATTGCACATAGAAAGTTGAATTTTCAATTTTCTATCTAATGACTCTTATTCCAGATATATTTGATCAAGTTAAATACTCTAAAAGAAATAATCCTAATTTCTTTACCATTACATCAAAACCTAATTTTGGGTGACCATTGATAAAGGGAAATAGGATGGAAACTTTGCCTTTTTTTTGGTAACATGCATTGGAATGGAGACTTCCCATTCTTACAACATTAACAACATTAAGTTTATTGATTTTGGGAAAATTGTTATAATGAAAGTTGATTTTGATGATTTGAAATGTTATAAGACTTCAGTTTCAAGTGATGTATGACTAAGAGGTGTTTCCATATGTATCTAAAAAAATGGAAATAGCAATGAAAAGTAGAAACACCTAAGAAAAGGATTTATAAAATGTTGTTTCCCCTAAGAAACTGGTGAACCAATATCTTATTTAGAGTATTATTCAAGATTTTCTAAGCTGTTGATAGGGGAAATCAAAATAATGAACCATGAAAATTTGATCATTATCTTAAATTTTAAAAATTTAATCCATCATCCCTTTTATGACATTCGAAACCAGAAAAGGAAAAAGTTTGGCCTAATGGAATTAATCAAACCATTGATTTCTTTACAAGACCAGCTGATATGAAGTTCAAGTTAGAAATATACATTTTGGGGGATCTTCCATACCAATAGTGGGATTTATCTATCCATGATAAATTTTTCCAAGACCTTATATGGGAGGACATTTAATAATTTTTCAACAAATAATTATATCCTCATGATTCCAATATATCAAAAATAATATATATCTTCAACCAAAAGTTAGAAAATCTATCAATAATAGAGTATACAACTAATTTTATGACCTTTGAAAAAAATTACTCAAAATTATCTACTAATGATTCCTTGAAGTCATATATATTTGAGTCTACACA
Source organism: Viscum album (assembly GCA_963277665.1). NCBI lineage: Eukaryota > Viridiplantae > Streptophyta > Magnoliopsida > Santalales > Viscaceae > Viscum > Viscum album. The sequence goes on from OY728128.1 coordinate 125,511,172, forward strand.
ATATGCAAATACTCCTAAAAAAATCCCTCTATATTACTTATTATACATATATGGTTAATAGAGAAATTGTGGAAGAATGAAATATCAATATAAATACAACTGGAAGAAGTATGCTTGTATCCACAAAAACAAATGGGAACTAAATAATAATAATAGGTTGAATAGGTACATATAATTTCATGGTGGTGGGGAATCACAAAATTAGACAATTGAATCCATTTACTTTCCTCAATGCGCCAAAAGTATGCCAGGATGTTTCCAATGTGGTTCACTTAAGCATATCAAGTGATATTGTATAGAACCACCAAGTGTATTCCATAACTTCAGTCAAATAGTAAAACTTCATCATTTTTCTCATAGAACAATGAAGTCAATTACTATAAATACATCTCATGTATCTCATACATCTTCTCTTAAACTAGACAATCCCATCAGAACTGTTCTTATCCAAAGAACCGAGAAAACAAAGGAGATTCTAGGAGAACAATGACTTCTTAGGAATTTCAAGAACATCATAATGGTAGGGATCAAGGTGGGGTAAGAATTTCTATTGTGATTATAATTTGATCATGGAAGACCAATCTGGTATTTTAACTTTATGAGGCACCACTCTTCTTAACTCAACTTTTAATTAATTGTATTGTTAATATTGGTGTGTCCCGGTATAAAATTTCTTCATGTATCATTGATAAAATGGAGTTATATATCATGATGATTCCACATGTGATGAGAATATAGACACCTCTCAGGTAGTGAGAGTATAAGTAATTTAAATGTGATTTTCTTCTATAAATATTAATGTAGTAAATTTTGATTGGGCCTTTTCTATTTTGGACATAGATGACTTCAACATGATGGAGGGAATAAACTAGTAAGTTTCTTTCAAATACCATATTAATTATTATGTGTGATGGGTAATGTTTACATATCCTAATGGGTCGGTTCATCTATTAAAGGGATTTTTTAATATAAAGGTTAAAAAACTCCTTTAAGACCAATAGTTTTAACTATTTCATTTCAATTAGAAGTATTCACATTGGAAATGATGTTGGAATTATTGTCAATACCAATAGTTCAAAACCATTGGTATAGGCTAGAAAATAGTTGATATATCCTATACCAATGGTTCTCCACATCTTTAGTTAATTTTATGTTAGGAGAGCCATATACCAATGGTTTTATTTAAATCATTGGTATAAGGTTTATAGAACTTTGGTTTACCAGTGGTTTTGTTAGATTTTTTGGTATATGTATATACCAATGGTCCATTACCATTAGTATAGACCTATACCAATTATTCTTACAAAACCATTGGGATATGTCTATACCAATTGCTTTGAAACCATTGGTATAGACCCCTCCTAATTCCCCAATCTACAGCACACCCATCATACCCAAAAAACCACTAGAACCTATCCAAATATCCACCAGAAGCCATAGCATCACTCCACCTTCATCAATTTCCAAAAAAACATCACAAACCAATTTACAGATAATGATTATATAAGAAACCAATTAATTCATTCAAATAGTGATAACAGGCATGAAAAACATCAAATATATTCATTCAAAACTAATCATCAAACATAAAATGTCAAAAAGAACAGTAAATAATGTAAAGGATCAATCTGTCCCTCATCACCATTACTTTCATCACAATCATTCCCTTCATAATCCTCACCATCAACCTCACTATCATCCTCACCATCAACCTCACTATCATCCTCACTAATGTCATCGACATTGTCAGGAATTTCATCATCACGACCACCACTAGGACACTGCTCGGGGCACCATATAACGTACGCATAGTCAACATATATGCATCACAAACCACAGTGGTACCTGGTATAATTATTGGATATCAAACTACTACAAATTTCATAAATTCATTATTTGTCGTTTGATTCCACTCACCATCATTGATGGTCATTTTTTGGCCTCTTCTGCCCTGGCCTGAGCCTCTTCTGTCTGTGCGTTATCTTTTCCCAATTCAACAATACAATAAATAGCAGCTAAAATGGACCAATATCTAGTCATAATAATACTCTTACCTAGTCTACATCGTATTATTCCATGGTACTCATCTCCCAAAACCTGATACAACTGATCGTTTCGCCTAAATTTTTTATCTTTCTACTCATAGAGGTACACCATGGCACATTTTTACAAATATAAATGGAATATTGTGTTACATAAAAGATATATATGTATTAAATAAAAAAATAAGCCTTTTAATATTCTATTCTTTCGATTCTTTTACCATGATTCCATATTTCTTCTTTATTCTCGAGAAAAAAAATTCTCAAGGAACATATCCTTCAGTATTAAAAATCACTCTCTATAATGACATTGAATGTAGAAAAGCATAATTTAAAATATTTTATTAGTAAATAATTTAATTACTAAAATCAAATGGATATACTTGATGATACAATATGATTTTATATGATCACTGATTAATTTGTGCTAGTATGATATGAGTTGTTTAAAAATAGAAATTTTATATAATAAATTGGTAAAATTGATAATATGATTAAATAATGATTTTATAAATTAAATTAAAGTTTAATTTAAGGATCCTAGTTTGTATATGTTATTTCCATCAATATAAGGTCAATGTAGTTATATAATAATGGAAATGGTATGTCTTTATTGAAACAAACTAATCATTATTAAATACATGTATAATATGGTAAAATGAAAATGTGAAATGTATAAAAGATGTGTCCCTATTTGGTTTTATATGTTTCTATGATTTTATTTGAAAGGGGCTTAAATAGGGAAAAAAAAGGTAAATTTTTCATCAATAGATATTGATGACTACATATAATAAATGTTGGTATTTTTTTGTAAAAAATATACATGAGAGAATTGGATTTATTATTATTTTGGTTTAAGAATGTTACTGTTTATTCTTTAGGGGGTATATAAGGTCATCTTTGTTTTGATCCTTTTTTTTATTCTTCAGTTTTACATGTTAAAATTTTATTTTTTTCCTTTTAATTCTATTTGTTTAATTATAGTATGATTCAATTCAGTTTCCTTCAATAATATTATATTTAATTTAATGGCGTAATATTTCATTATGTTTAGTGGTTACTATAATATGATAATGTTGTGTTCTCATGTTCATTTCTCATTTTATAATAATAAATTTTTACCCATTGATAACAATTGATTTTAATTCAAGAACAGTGGAATTGGGACCAAAATAAAAATCACATACTTCCTCGGAGAAAGAATCAGTATAAAAACTCAACACCTGAAATATAAATGAATATTAAAATTATCTAAACATAAATTTTATTAATTTATAAAAATAATACTTATACCATAAATTTTAACCAAGAATAAAACTACATTTTGTTGTGAAATGTATCTATCCTTCTCAAAGAATAAGATAAATGATATATATTTATCACTTGTTTATGTTCTCTTCCCAAAAAATAAAAATATTTTAATAGATATGTAAAATTACATGATATGAGATAACATATAAATGTTTAATTTACATAAATAATTTAGCCATCAAAAAATTAATAGTTAAACAAAGTTTTTCAATGTGAAATATCCTAATATTCAATGATTAATGTGGTCAATTAATATGATATGAGAATTCCCCATGTTTGGGGAAGTGATTAAATTTTTTTTCAATTTTATCATACTACTCTTATCCTTTTTTCATTGGTTAGTTTCATCCCATATTTACATCATACAGATACATTGAACAAAAATTGATACATGTTTTATCCAAGTAACCATTCATGATATAAAGTTAAGGATAATTTCTATTATGGACATAAGACTTGAATGTGAACATATTTCTTTCTATTGGATCTATCCAAAAAAAGAAACATACCCTCAAATAAGTATTTTTATTGGAAGGTGGATAGTTATATACAGCATGCATGTGAAAAATAATGGTGGAAATATTTTCTCTAATCCATACAAGATGGATGGTGCCTCTTACAAATTTTTTTCAAAAAAGACTTAAATAACTTCTTAGCACAATGATATTGGTAAAAATGGAACAAATGAATAACTTTAACCCTTACATTTTTGGAAAGTAGATGAAGGATTTATATTGGAATCAACTCATGCAGGAGGATGTGATAATCATGATTCATCAAATATTTTGACTTCAAATACCTTATTTTGAAGCATTTTGATATATTTCTTGAATATCCATCAGGAATTTAAATATTCTATCGTACTTTTAGAAATTGATTTTTTATAAAGGTTTAATCACATAAGAAGCACATGGATCTTTATATTTACTTTCATTGATAATCATAAGATGCCATGATGTCACAAATTTCTTGACCAATAAGTTCACTCAAATAAGATACATTTATTCTTCCAATTATAATTGGTTTCTATGGAAATAATATTACTCTTTCTAGATTTCGTCTTACCCTTCCTAAATGAAAAACTGACATATTTCTATTCATTAAACACATCGTTTCTGGATATATGTTGAGGTGGATTGTGAGTCCCTCTGATATTGTCAAACCTTCGATGATTATTCCTATATGGATGATCCAATGGAATGAATCATTTATATCCCATAAAACTGAAAATACAATGATATTTAAGTCTCATTTATTGTGTATCAATCATATAATCAAGACATGATTGTTTTCCCTTTATGATCCTTCTAGACATCATTTCATAATATATAAAATTATTTATCATCCATATAAGCACATCACGCATCAGAAATATGTGTTTTGAACATGTGTTTTATGTGCATAAATACACATTACAAAGATGTTTCAACTATTTTATTAAAGGTTTCATGTATAAAAATATATCATTTCTAATATCGTTAGGTCTAGAAATGAGTATACTCAAGAAATCTTAAGGTTTTTACATACACATCCTTAGAGTAAGGTTATACATGTGTATGAAAACTGGTCATGTGTTATGTGAAGTAAGTATATACCCAAATGGATTAAAATGGTCACATGATATACTCGACCTCATATTATTCAGGCCAACTAAAAAATCAGGATATCGATCATCAAATGTTCACCATGAAAATTAATTTTCAAGATGAAATAACTCGTTATTATCCTTCTTTCTATAAGTATCATGCTATCAAATTTTTTATTGATATATGATCATACATGAAAAGATTTTGGAGTATGGGAATCAATGAAGAGTGTCACAATACTTTCTATGTCATACAGTATGGTGTTCCATCTACATTTGGCTTCCATTGGGATGTGCCACATTTTATACAATCATTTTGTTCATTTGTTTTCTCAAATAATTTACCTCAATATTTTAGGAAAGCATCAATTTTTTTTAGATAATTAGAGTCCAACAACTATGTTTCATTCCATATAATGGTTTGAGGAAATATCATCATCCTTTGGAATTATATCCTTCAAAAAGGTAAGAAAATAATCAATGGAATTGTTACAAATCCCAGATATAGTTTTAAAATTAATCAATCAGATTAAAAATTGCATCTTTTTTCATTTTACCACACTACCGATATAGTGGATTCATGGAAACATCATTCAATTTTTCCCCCATTGAACATCATAATTTTTATTACATGCATCATGTGTGCTCGTATCAAAGTCGTGTTATGTCATTATCCTTTATTTATCATGATGAAGAATAAATAGAAACTGATCATCTAATAAATTCTCTAATCAATTACCCTCATTTGAATCATAAACATTTTGATATTTTATTTCTCCCCATTGTGATTCCACACATAGTAGTTTTTTTAAACCATATTTGGAAATATGGTAACTAACTTATTGATAACTTAACCAAGGTCATCCAACAAAATTATAACATGGGAAGTGTATATAGCCCCTATCTAAAGCATTGTTATATGAAAAATCAAAAAATCTATCAAATTTTTTTTGATATCATCTTGAGATCCAATCAGTTTCCTATATCTAACTTATGTCCATTATTTAAAAAAAATTATGCCAAATCATAAATTCATTGAAATATGATTGAAGTTAAATCAAAAATATATTTAAGGAAATGATAATTTGTCACTTTATATGAAACCATAACTAACACACTAGTCTATATGAGAGTCAAAATATAAAAGATTAAAAAATAAAATATATATAACAAAATACTAAAAATACAAACCAGGATATCGAATTTCATTATATCAATGAGTAATAACTAAATATAATACTACACAAAATTGTGTTTATAATTGTTATTTTTGTTTTTTCACATATTCAATTAACTTTTTATGGAATGTTATTCTTATTCTATAAATTCATGTATAAAATATTTCTATTTCTAGGTAAAAATATTCTTAATCACACATAAATTATGAAGTTAGGTTTGATAAATCCATAAAGAGTGGTTTCTTATAATGAGGGATGCTAAAATGAATCTTTCCTCACCTTTAGATCAATGAAAGAAATATGCTTATATATATGTCTTATGAATGATTATGCCTTGTATTTCTATGAGGAATGGACATTTAGTGGAAGAGCCTTAGAATCAATGAAATTTTTGAGGAAAGGGTAATTTTTATTCCTAAGCCTATAGTCTTTTTATTTTATGCTTTTCAATGGGATGGTTGATGATGAATCTAAATGGGTATATTTCAGGTGGAGAAAGTGTGGGTTAATTTAGTTTATTAGGGAATATTTCCTATGTGGTGGGTGTGCACAGAGTAGACTTTGGAAAGAGTGATAGGCCCAATTTTGAAAATAATTGTTGAGGAACTAAATTTGGTATAGTTTGGTTCAATTCTGTTTTGTTTAGCTTGGTTTGAATAAATTATATTTGGTTTGGTTTGGGGTTGTTTGATATGGTTTGGTTCAATTTTTTATAGTTTTTTCTATTCACGTTGGTTTAGTTTGGATTAGTTTAGATCAAATACTTCTCAATCTAGTTTTTCTCTTGGTTAGTTTAAGTTTAAATCTATAATATATCATTTAGGACGGTTAGGTTCAGTTTACATAAGTTCAATTAATTTTTCATCACTTTAAATTTCTTCAATTAAATTTTTTTATTTTATAGTCTATTGATTTTGTTTGGTTTCATTTTGGTTGGTCTAATTTGGGTTCATTTGGTTTTTTTGGGGTTAGGTCGGGATAATTCAGTAAATTTGTTCTATTGGGTTCAATATTTTCTATTTTATTCTGATTGGTTTTGGTCTGTTCAATTTTTTTTGTTTGGTTTAGTTCTGGTCGATTTTGTTTGTTTGGGATTGGTTTTTTTATTTGGATTTGGTTTGTGAATGAATATTATGATTTTATTTAAAAAAAAATCTAGTGTGTTCATTTTTTTCGTTACTATTTAATTTCATTTAGTTTAGTTAAATTTAGTTTATATATTTTTATTTTAGTTTGGTGTGATGCAGTTTAGTGTAGTTCTCATCTAATAAATTCTATTTAGGTAAGATCAAGTCATTTTAGTTCAATTTAATTAGTTTTGTTGAGTTTGTTTAGTTATGATATAGATATTATTTTTTAGTCTGGATAGGTTTCAGTGTGTAATGGTTAGATTGGTTCAGTTCATTTATTTTAATGCCTAGTTAGGTTAGTTTGGTACTATTCAGTTTTGTTTGGGTCTGATCAGTTCATTTCAATTTAGTTTATTTAGTGTTTAATTAGGTCTTCATGGTGCATCTCACATTTTTTTTGTTTGGTTCGGTTCCATTTTTTTGTTTATGTCATTCCATTTCTATTCAATTTGGTTTTTTTTATTAGAGTTAATTTTGATCCATTTTGGCCCATTCAAGTTAGTTTGATTTGGGTAATGTTATTTTTTGGTTGGTTCAGTCTAAATCATTTCCATTCAAGTACATTTGGTTCTCATTTTTCATTCAATTTTGTTTGGGTTAGGTCTAGTAATTGTGGTTTACTTCTCTTAAATATAGTTTGGTTGGTTTGTTTTGTTTTTTTCAGTATGGTTGGATTCTATATATTTTAATTTCATTTAGTTGGGTTTTTTTAATTCGATTTATGATAATCCCAGTTGATTTTTTTCTATTTGATAGTAACCAAGTTAGTTTATTCTTTAAATTTCAAATTAAGATTTTTTAATTAAAATTAGTTCATAAAAATTGGATTTAGGCTTGGTAGGGTCTTACTAGAGATAGCATGACTCAATATTAACTAAACCAGACCATCCTAAATCATGGAAATCCAACGAAAACCAAAAGGAACTAAATTTAACCAAACATAATTGAATACAACCAACCATAACGATAAAATATTAGCTGAAAAATTCGAGAATAAAATAAAAATGGACTAAACTAAATGAAACCAAACAAAACAAAAATGAAGAAAAACTAAAGAAAAGGAACCAATACAAATTGAATTGAACAAACCCAAACCAAACCAAACTAGTTTGAACTAACCCATAGAAATATAAAACAAATATATGAAAGTCAAAATAAATTTATATTAATTATTATCAAAAGAAACTAAATGCTAAAAAAAATAATCTACAATCTGGTATAAGAACTAGAATAAAAATGAGTCTGATGGTTGATAGAATAACAGATGGATTTGGAAGTCACCAATTTAATATTAAATAATAATTAAATAAAACTAAGACTACATGAGAGATCATCATGGGTATGGAAGAAACTGAAATTATGAATATTGTTTCTATGGTTCTCAAGATTAGATCTAGATGGTAGGAGGGGCACTCGTGTGGGTGTGAAATTGGGGGAGGTCTATCCCAATAGCTTTTTAAAACCTTTGGTATAACTACCTCATACAAATGGTTTTAAAAACCCATTCAGATAGGATTAATATAAAAAATTTATACCAATAGTCATTCTAAAGCATTGGAATAGGTACACCTATAGCAATGGTTTCAATAAATCATTGGTATAGGCTTGTGGGTATATCCCTCAATTATAATAGTGAGACTAATGATATGATTGAGACTAGAAATTTTCTTACCATTCTAGATAGATATCCATATTTTTTTCCTATGAATTTAACAAGCCTTCCACCTAAACAGGGAGTGTAATTTCTCATTTTATCCTTCCAAGGAAAATCATATTCCACTTTCATAATATATAATTGTGCCAATGTAATTAAAGTATTGGAAATTCTAATTAGAATAATTGGAAAGTAAAGTGTTTATAAGATAAAGTATGTCACCTTTGGATACCCATGTTCTTTATTTCAAGATGGTGGATGGTTCATTATGGTTATGTTTTGATTATCATAATTTGAATCAGATTATAACAAAAAATTGAAATACACTACCTCAAATTGATGAAATTTTGTCCAATTTATGGGATCCTAGTGGCTCTCGAAAATTGATTTATGCTTTGGGTGTCACCAACTATGGGTTAGGAAAGAGAACATAACAAAAATAGCTTTTTGGTTTTCTTGTTGTCATCATGAATATTTGGTCATTCTCTTTGTACTTACAAATGCACTATCAGTTTTCATGGAATTTATGAATTGTTTCTTTCAGTGGTGCCTAGACTCGTCCATTGTGGTATTTGTTGATGAAATGTAGGTGTATTCTCAAAGTAAAAAAAAATAACATCAGGATATCATGTTGATAGTTTTTAGGGCCACTTATTATATGAATAATTCTCTAAATAATACTTTTAGACACAAGAACTTTTACTCTCGGACCTTGTCATTCCTGAGAAAGGTGTCTTAGTAAAACCTAAAAAAGATATAACTTGTTTCCAACTTGAAATTTCTCAAAATTGTCTTTTATATTTTCAAATTTTTAGGTTCAGTAGGTAACAAACATCATTTTTGTAGGAATTCTCATGACATAAAACTCCTTTTATAGCACTCATGTGAAAAGGAACTCTATTTCATTGGGTAAAGGACAGTTAGAAATATTTTTTGGAGCCTAAATAAATGATCAATTCCTCATTATTTCTTGTTTTTTAATTACCTATAAAGGGTTGTGTAGTTTATTGTGATGCATCTAGACTTCGACACTACTTTATTTTCATGCAAGGAGATTATGTGGTAGGTTATATATCAGAAAATTTGTGAATTCATGATAAGAATTACTCAACCCATAACATAGAATTGGCTAATGGGGTGAACGATTTGAAAACAATATTTATTTATGTATTTTGAGAAAAATTTATTGTGTTCACTGATTATCAAAGATTGAAACACATATTTTAGAAAATGGATTTGATCCTCAAAAATAGGTGATGTAAAGAATATCTCCAAATGCTTGACTTTGACTTGCTCAGGAAGGAAAAATTTTTGAGATATGATTTGAGTGAGAATTCATATAATCAATTATCCAAATAAGATCACAATTGGTGACAATTGATGTATATGATAGCATATCAAGTTAAAGATTCTAAAAGAATGACTCATTATTTCCTTACCATTACATTAAAACATAATACTTGGTGACCATTTATAAAGGTAAATTGGATGGAAACTCTGTGTATTTTTTCATGGAATAATAGTTTTTCCACTTTCATTTCAATAGAAAATCATTTTTTTCCAACCACCACTCGAAATTATTACTTCATCTTAGAATTTAGAAAATGTATAGGGTGTTGAGAAAATATTTTCATTCAACTGTTCTGAAAAGGAAATTAGTGGGTTATGTTTTGATATTCCCCACATTTTAGAAATTTAATGATGAGAACCAATGACCGGATTATATGTTTTAAACCTTTCTTATCCCTATCACTATATTAAAGCACGTAGATATGTATTTTTTCTCAATTTTTCCAATAAAATTTTAGAAATGTGATTCCATGTTTGTGATTATTTATCATCTTAAAAAATTATCTCACTTCATCTTAATTCATGAATCCTATATAGTAGAATACTTAGAAAAAATCTATACTCATGAAGATATAATGTTTCATCAAATACCAGTTTCGATCGTCTATAACTGAGAACCTCGTTTTACTTCTCATATTTTGTTGCCTTTAAGTTACTAGTGTGGTCCAGGTACAAAATGTTTTCTAAAAAACTTCTTAGTATATTGGAATCTCATCATCATGGGTTTAACCGATAAGTTTAGGATAACATGAAATGAAAAGGAGACTTCCCATTATGACTACATTAACCATATTATGTTTAATTATTTTTCAAAAATAGTTATAATGAAGGTTGATTTTGATGATTTGACATATTATAAGACTTCAGTTTAATGTGAAGGATGACAAAGTTTTGTTTCCTTATATATCTATAAAAATGGAAAAAATTATAAAATATAGAAACTCATAAGAATAGGTTTCAAAAATTTTGGTTTCTCCTAAGCCACAGTTGATCCAATAGCATATTCATAGCATTATTCATGCTTTTTGAGTTATTGGTAAAGGAAGTCAAAATAATGAACCCTAAAAATTGTATCATTCTATTCAACTTCAGAAATATAATCCCTCATCCCTTCTAGTAGATTTGAAACCATAAAAGGAAAACAAATCTGCCTAACTAAATTAATCATACCTTTTGTTTCATTACAACACTAGTTGATCTGAAGGTCAAGTCATCAATATACATATTAGTGGATCTTCTATGATAATGGTTGGATTTCACTATCCAAGACAAAGTTGAATGAGGAATTTTTTTGGGGGGAACTTTAAATAATTTTTCATCAAAAAGTTCTATCCTCACGCCTCCAAGGTATCCAAAATGATATATTTCTTTATCTAAAAGTAAGAAAATCTATCAATCGTAGATATACAACTAATTTTTTGAACGTTTATAAATTTTCACCAAAATTATCTAAAAATTAATCTTTTATGACATGTATATTTGAGTCCAGACTATAACCAAAGATTCCTTCTAAAAAAATTTTCCTCTATACTTCTTTTTATACATAGATGGTTAATAAAGAAATTGTGGTGGAAATAGATATCACTGGAAATACAACTGGAAGAAATATTATTATATCCAAAGGAAGAAATGGAAACCCTAATACTAGGAAAAAGTAGAATAGGGACATATACTTCCAAAGTTGTGGACCATCTCAAAATTAGACACCAAAATTCCTTTACTTTCTTCCATTCCCCAAAAGTATTCCTAGATGTTTCCAATGTGGTTCACTTAATAATATCAAGTGATATTGTATGGAACCACCAAGTGTATTCCATAACTACAATAAAATTTGAAAACTTAATCATTATTATCATAGAAAAATTGAATTCAGTTACTAGAAATATATTTCATGTATTGCAGACATCTTATTCTTAATTTAGATGATCCCATCAAAATAGTTCTAACCTATAGAACAGAGAAAACCGAGTTGATTCTAGGAGCACCCCGACTTCCAAGGAATCTAAAGAACATCATAGATTTAGGGATCAAGTGGGTAAGAATTTGTATATTGACGAGCAGTTAATGAAGGAAGACTAATTTGGTCCTTCAACTGTATGAGGTACCATTCTTATTAACATAACTTTTTATGAATGTTATTATTAATACTAGTGTGTCCCAATATTTTATTTATTTTTGTGTCATTGATCAAATGTAGTTATATATCATGATGATTCCACATGTGATGATAATCCAGACACCTCTAAAGAAGTGAGAGTATACAAAATTTAATGGTGAAACTTTTTCTATAACATTTTATGGAGTATAGTATAACTGGGAATTTTTTATTTTGTATGTGGATGACATTGACGTGATTGAGGGAATAAACTGGTTAGTTTCTTTCAAGGTCCACATTGATTATTATGTTTGATTGGTAAAGTATAAATATCCTCATGGGTTGATGCATCTTTTAAAAGGAGGTTGTGATGTGAAGGTTGAAAAAACACCTTTATCACCAATAGTTGGAACTATTTATTATCAATTAGAAGTAGTCACTTTGGAGATTATGTTGGAATTATTGGCTATACCAATGGTTCAAAACCCTTAGTAAAGGGTGGAAAAGAGTTGGTATAGCCTATAACAACGATTTTCTTAATCTTTGGATAATTGTATGTTGGGAAAAGCATATACCAATGGTTTTCTATTAAGCATTGGTATAAGGTTAATGGAATTTTAGTTTTCTAATGGTTTTGTTAGAACTGTTGGTATATGTTTATACCAAGGGTTCAGAACTATTGGTATAGACATATACCAGTGGTTCTAAAAAACCATTGGAATAACTCTATACCGATATCTTTGATACCATTTTTATAGACCCCTTTTAATTACCCAAGTTTCAGCACACCCACCCTACCAAAAAAATAGTAGAACATGTCCCAATAGCCATCGAAAGCCAAAACATCACCCCACCTTGGTCAATTACATACAAAAAAACATCAATAACCAATTTACAAACAATGAAAACATAATAAATCAATTAATTTATTCAAATAGCTATAATAAACATGAAAGACATCAAATATATTCATTTAGAACTAATAATCAAACATCAAATGTCATAATGCTTATTCAAAAATGTAAAGGATCAATATATCCTTCATCACCATTACTATCATCACAATCATTTCCACCATTGTCCTCACCATAAACCTCGCCATCATCTTCACCAATGCCATCGACATTGTCTGGAATGTCACAAACCCAACCACAACTAAAAGCACTTCCTGATGCACCATATAATGTATGCATCACCGACATATATGCATCACAAACCACAGTGGTGTCAAGTGGAACTTATGAACATTAGACTACCATAAATTTCATATATTCATTATTAGTCCCAATTCAAAGCTACAAGAAATGGTAGCGGAAGTAAACCTATATCTAGTCAGAACAATAATATTCCATTGTCTACAGTGTATTATTCCCTGGTACTCATCTCCCAAAACCTAACAAAACTGATCATTTGGACCAAATTTATCAGTTTCCTACTCATCGAGGGCCTCCATAGCACATTGTTACAAACATATATGAAATATTTAGTTAAATATTATATATTAAAATTTTAAATCAAAAAAATAAAACATATAATCTGTTGTAGTGTCAGTTTGTTTACCATTCTTCCACCTTTCTTCTTTCAACTCAAAAAAAAGAATTTTTCTCAAGGAACATACCATCCAATATTCAAAACCTCTCTCTGCAATGTCATTTAATGTAGAAAACCAAAATTGAAAATAGTTTTTTAATGAATAATTTCATAATTAAAATCAATTGTATATACTTGGGGATTCAATTTGATTTTTTATGATGATTGGTTACTTTTTTCTAGTACGATATGAGTTGGTTAACAAAATAAATTTTATATAATAAATTGGTAGAATTGATAATATTATTAAATAATGATTTTATAATTTAACTTTAAGTGTAATGTAAGGATTCTGGTTTCTATATATTATTTCCATGAATATAAGGGTGATGTAATTACATAATAATTAAAATAAAATTTCTTTATTGAAAAAATAATTGTCAAGATTAAATATGTGTGTAATGTGGTAAAATGAAAAGGTGAAATGTATGAAAGATGTGTCCCTCTTTGGTTTTCTATGTTTATATGATTTAATTTGAAAGGGGATAAAGTAGGGAAAATCAAGTTAAATTTTTCATCAATAGATATTGATGACATCATATAGTAAACGTTGCTGTTTTTTTGTTAGAAAGTCACATGAGAGAATATGATTTATCTTTTATTTAGTTAAAGAAATTTAATGTTTTTTTATGATATAATGTAAGGTCATCTTGGTTTTTATCCTTTTTTTTCTAGTTCGTTTTTAGATTTTATAATTTTATTTTTTTCCTTTTAATTCAATTTGGTTATGTATAGTTCTATCCAATTTAGCTTGGTTCAATAATATTCAATTTACATTTCAAGCATAAGATTTAATTATGTTCAGTGGTTACCATAATCTGATCATGTTTTCTTCCCATGTTCATTGGTAATTTAGTGATAAAAAATTAGTTCCAATTGATCAAAATTGATTTGAATTCATGAAAAAATGGAATTAGGAACAAACTCCAAATCCATTACTTCCTTTGAGAAAGAGTTAGTAGAAAAACTCAATTCCTGAAATATAAATGAATATTAAAATAATCTAAATATTAATTTTATTAATTTATTATTGTAGTGTGACTTCCTTCAATTTTAACCAAGAAGAAAACACCTTGTTGTGAAAAGTCCCTCTCCTTATTAAAGATAATTACCAATGATATATATATATATATCTCTTGTTTATTTTCTCTTCCCAAAAAATAAAAATATTTTGACAGATATGTACAATTACATGAGATGAGATAACATATTAATGTTTAATTTACATACATAATGTAGTCTTCAAACAAATAATAGTAAAATAAGACTATACAATGTGTTATCTCCTTCTATTCAAGGCTTAATGTGGTCAATTTATATGATCTAAGAATTCCCCATGTTTGGGGAAGTGATTGAAAACTGGGTTCAATTTTCTCATGTCATAAACCACGTCGGGTCGCCAACTGACCCGACCCCCGACCTGGTTCGTGACAAGACCCGAAGGGTATTCTTGATCCGCATGGGATATCACAAGTTCCTTAGTATCAGAAATAATAAATGAGAATTATTTACCCGAAACAAGAGATACAAAAACAACCAACGAATAAATAAACAAATGCTAGAAAGACAGAACCAAGAAATCCCTTAACATTTGACAAGATTTAAAGTTTAGAACTTAACCCAAAACTAAAAGAAGACTTCAATGAAAAGAAAACTAAAACATATATATAAACCTTCATGAAACATGAGGATCCACCTTCACGCAACCTGTAGGAGAATGCTACTAACAACCTGAACCATACTCACTAAGCACACTGCCTCAACCTGGAATACACAAAGAAAAAGGTCTAGATACAACCAAAGGTTTATGTATGATGTGATCCAAGAGCCTAGTATGATGCCACCATATAAAAATATTCCTTACTATAACATCTAAAAGATAATATAACATGCTTATTAAAATTCATCCTTTTAAAATATTGTCGAGGAAAAAATTTACAAGTTGAAAGTAAAAAAGGAAAATACTGCTTTAAGAAAAACCATTAAACAAATACTACTTTAGATTGGATGAGAAAATAAATAAATAATACACAAACACACTCTAGTGGTCCTCCGTATGTCGAAGGTGTTCAAGCCAAAGAAGTCTCCAATTTCATGAACAACCCATTTTTCATCTAACACATGGAAAAATCCTTTTTTAAATTGATTTTTAATATATACTAAAAGTTATTAAAAAGGAAAGCATACAAAAAATAATTCAAAACATGTTACATCCACCTTTCTCAATTTAATAACCTTTTTCAAAACCTACAAAACATTATTAAATTACACAACAAGGGCTTAGACAAAAAAAATATACCGAAATCCAAGTAGTAAAGCCACTTTTAAACCACTTGCATTAAAAATTATTCTTAAAACTAGTTTCGGATCAATTGTACAATTAAATAGACCATTTTCACCACTTATAAAACACTACCAAGTGGCACAAAGTAGGTTTACACAAAAAACATTCCTCATTTCATATAAACATACTACTTTAAAAACAAACACATATTAAACTCTTCCAAACTACTACTTTCGTGCCCATCTAAATAATTAAATAAATCATTCAAAATATTTATTAAATCAATTCAAGGAAAACCAGAAATACTTTAAACTAAAATCCACTTGATTCCATTTAGAAACGTCACATTAAAACCAAATACACAAGGTAATAGTATCAAAACATTTTTTTATTTGTTCAAACAATTTGAAATTCAATTTCAAAAGTTCAGAACATGTTTGACACGCCATGGAAACACACTTTTTATTAAAAATATCATTTCCAACATAATCTCACCTTAAGTGATTTTGAAAACAAGATCTGAACCCAAAAACCAACCCATAAAAATTTTTGGAGAAACATTATAATAATTCACACACTCAAAACCTAATCAATTTTATTTATAAAAATTAATTTATACGACATAGACATTCCAAGAAACATAGAAATAATTTTCACACTAAAAACTAAAATCATATAACTTATTTAAAAATTAAAATAAACATAGTAAATTCATCTAACAATGTTAGAGAATGGAACCACATATATCAGATGAATATCCTTCCGGAAAATGGAGAAAAAACACACATACACCTCATTCTCACCATGAAGAAGCAAATAGGATCCCAAACTAAGCAGATCGAACCAAATAAAAAACAGTTAAACCCGAGAATTATACCCAATACCCACTGGAAGAAAAAAAACTTGAAGAGAGAAAGAAAGAAAATAAATAAATAAATAAGAGACATATCTGAAGGGGTATTGTGCACGCAGAATGAGGGTGAGATGCCGGTGGGGGATCTGGAGTTGTGCCGGAGCTGTGTCGGCCAGCGAGGGGGTGTGTTGGACCAGCCACAACTAGTAGGGGAGGTGCTAAACGTGGGCCTTGTGAGAGAGCCAAGGCACTGGGTGGGTTCACTGGATGGAGGTCAACCAAGGGGTGTCAGGGTGTCATAGTTTGGGATAGGAAGGATGGCGTGACGACAGAAGACCGACAGAATACAGGGAGGGGTGAGGCAGGTGTGATGTAAGGGGAAGTGGGGGGGAACAGGGGGCACAACCTAGGGGAGAAACCCAACCAAAACAAAAGAAAATAATAATAATACTAGAATAAAACAAAATAGAGACAATAATAATAGTAATAGTAACAATAATAAAAATAATAACATATTAATAACATATTAACCATACTAATAATAAGAAATTATTACTATAGTTAATTAATTAATTAATTATAGTTTAGGGTAATAATAATAATAACACTAATGATATTAATAGCTTTATAATAACCAAGATAGTAAAACTGATAATAGCTTAATATGATATTAATTACAATAATAATAATTAGAACAATAATAAAAACTTGATAAAATTTATATTCTTAACACTATTAATAATAATATTATTATCTTTAAAAAAATATTATTATTATTATTATCATTTAAATAATTCCATAAAATTTTTTATTACACTTATTATTTTTATTTTATTTCCATTTAATTATTCATTACATTTTATTTGTTTTCATTTAACCTCGATCAGGTTGTGCGGTGAACTTAGCGAGGTCGAGCAATGACTTAGGAAAATCCACACAGCTTCGATCATTGTGCGTTGAACACTTTCAAGATGAACACGTATGTTTCTTAATAAGAAACCAAAAAATTTAAGTTAGGACTCAACCCAAAATACCTGATGCCAAGAAAAATAATAAAGTAAATAAGTTAAAAATGGTGGGTGTGAAATCTCATAATACTTTTATTTATTTTTTATTGGTCTATTTCATCTTGTATACACATTAGACAAATACATTAAACAAAAATCCATACAACTTAAATCCAAGTAACCTTTCATTATATAACTTTCAGGATGATTCTTATTTGAGACATAATACTTCAATGTGTACATATTTCATTCAGTTGTATACATCCAACAAAAAGAAATAGGTCCTCTAAGAAGTATTACGATTGGAAGTTTTATAGTTAAAAGAATTATGCATATGAAATATAATAGAGGAAATATTTTCTCTAACACATATTGGATTTATGGTTCCTCTTACAACATTTTTTTCAGCAAAGACATAGAAAACTTATTAGCATAACTATATTGATAAAAATGGAACAAACGAATAACTGTTATCGTTACATTATTGGAAAGTATATGACAGATTTCTATTAGAATCAACTCATGTAGAAGGGTGTGGTAATCATGAGTCTTCAATGATTTGTATTTCAATTCCCTTCTTTTGAACCATTTTGATATGTTCCTCTCACAGCCATCAGGAATTTAAAAAGTCTCTGGTACTTCCTGAAATTGATTTTTTTCTATAGGTTTTATCACATAAGAAGCATACAGAACATTCCATTTATTTTTACTAATAATCAAATGATCCAATTTTGTCCTGATACCCCAATCCACCAAGTCATGATAAGATCCTAAATCATATTTTTTTTCTTTCCCTTGATATTTAGAATAATTTAAAGCAAAATTTCACATATATTGTTTTAAATGTGCATTATATCTATGAAATGATGTAACAAATTGGTTGAACAATAAGGTGGACCAAATAAGATAATTTTCTTCTTACAATTATAATTGGTTACCATGGAAACATTGTTACTCTTTCTATATATCATATGACCCATACTGAATGAAAATTTAACATATTTTAATTCATTAAGCACATCAGCTCCATAAATACACTGAGGTGGATTGTCAGTCTCTATGATATTTTCAAACCTTCGATGATTATTCCTATATAGATGATCAATTATAAATAATCATAGATATTCCCTAAATAGGATGAAGTGGATTTTGTCCCTTTGTTATCTTTCCAAACATCATTGCATAATCTTTAAAATTCTTTATCATCCATATAAGCAAAGGACGTATCCGAAATATGTCTTTTGAACTTGCATTTTATGTGAGGACATGCACATTCCAAAGATGTTTAAACTATTTTATTAAAGTTTTCATGTATACATATATATCATTTCCAAGATCAGAATGTCTATATATGAGTATACTAAAGAAAGTGAACAGTTTTTTCATACCCCTACATAGAGTAAGTTTATAACTATGCAGGAAAATTGGCCATGTGTTGTGTAAAGTAAGAATCTACCCAAATGGATTAAAATTGTCACATGATAGTCTTGGCCTCACATTATTCATGTTAACTACGAAATAAAGATATAAATCCTTAAATTTCCACCATGAAAATCCATTTTTAGGATGAAGTAACTCTTCATGAATCTTATTTCTATCAGTATCTTTCCATCGAATTTTTATTGATATTTCATCACACATAAAAAGATTATATAGTATGTGAATCAATATAAAGTATCAAATTACTTTCTATGTCACACAGGATGGACTTCCATCAACATTTGGATTCCATTAGGATGTTCCACATTTTATGAAATCATTTTGGTCAGTTTTTTCCTCCCAGAATAAACTAAAATCTTTCAGGAAAGGGTGAATTTTCTTTCTAGAAAATACAAGTATAAAAACTATCTTCCATTACATATAATGGTTTGAGAAAATATCTTAACCATTTTGAATTAATACCTTCCAAAAGGTAAGAATATAATCAATACTGGTATTATAAATCCCATATATGGTTTTCTCATTAAACAATCAGATTAAAAATTCCATGTTTTTCATTTTACCGCATTATCGATATAGTGGAGTCATGGAAATATCATTCATTTTTTTCACCTAGTGAAATTTATAATTTTCAATACATGAATCATGTGTGCTCGTATCAAAGTCTTGTTAGGTCATTATCCATTATTTATCATCATAAATAATTAATAGAAATTGGTCATCTAATAAATTCTCTAATTGAGTCCCCTCATTCGAATCATGAACATTTTGATTTTTTTCTCCTCATTGCGATACCACACATAATAGTTTTTATTAGACCATATTTAATTATATGGTAGCTAACTTCTTCATAACTTAACCAAGGTCTTCCAACAAAATTATAAAATGGGAAATGTATATATCCAATATTTGAAGCATTGTTATATGAAAAATGAAAAAATATCTCAAACTTGTTTTGAAAGTATCTTGAGATCCAATCAGTTTCCTACATTCCAAAATCTATTAATTATTTAAAAAAAATGTTTTATGCCAAATTATAAAAGATATGTAATAATATTGAAGTCAAATCAAAAATATATTTAAGGAAATGAGAATTGGTCAGTTTATATAAAACCATAACTGACACAACAGTCAATATGAGAATCATAATATAAAAGATTAAAAAATACTATATATATAACAACATACTAAAAATACAAACCATGATATTGAATTCCATTTTATCAATGAGTAATTACTAAACATAATACTACACGAAATTGTGCATATAATGGTGTTTTTATTTTTTCCATTATTCAATTAACTTTTTAACAATTGTTATTCTTATTCTATAAATTCATGCATAAAATATTACTATTTCTCCGTAAAAAATTTCAAAATCACACATAAACTATGAAGTTTTTTGGATAAATCCATAATTAGTTGTTTATAATAATGATGGAGGTTAAATTAAGTCTTTCCCAACCTTTAGATTAATAAAATAAAACTACTTCTATATATGTCGTATGAGTGATTATGCCTAATATTTATATGAGAAATGAACCTTAAGTGGATGAGCATTGGAATCAATAATAGTTTTTAGGAAAAGATAATTTTTATGATTAACCCTGTAGTCTTTTTATTTCATGCTTTTCAATGGTATGGTTAGTGATGAATCTAAATGGTTATATTTTAAGTCAAAAAAGTGTGGGTTGTTTTTTTGGATTATGGAATATTTCCAATGTGGTGGGTGTGCATCAGTAGAATTTGGAAAGCGTGAGAGATCAAATTTTAAAGATAATTGCTAAGGAATTCAATGTGGGATAGTTTGGTTCAAAAAAAAATTGTTTAGTTTGGTTTGAATAAATTATATTTGGTTTGGTTTGTTGTTGTTTGATATGGCTCGGTTCAATCTGGTAAAGTTTGGTTCTATTCATGTTGGGTCAGTTTGGATTGGTCTAGTTCAAATATTTTCTATTCTTGTTTTTTTCATGGGTTTCTATATTTTAAATCTATAATATATAATTAATGTAGTTTAGGTTCTATTTAGATAAGTTCAATTAATTTTTCCTCACTTTAGATTTCTTCAATTCAATATTTTTATTTTCTAGTCGGCTGATTTTGTTTGGTTTTCTTTTGGTTAGTTGGATTTGGGTTTCTTTGGTTTCTTTTGGGTTGGGTTTGGATAATTTCGTAAATTTATTCTATTTGGTTCACTATTTTCTATTTTATTCGGATTTTTTTTGGTTGGATCTTTTGGTTTATGTTTGGTTTAGTTATGGTCTATTTTGTTTGGTTGGGTTTGGTTTTTTTATTCAGATTAGGTTAGTGCATGACTATTAGTATTTTATTTAATATTTTTCAAGTGTGTTTATTTTTGTTCATTACTATTTAATTTCATCTATTTGAGTTAGATTTAGTTTAGTAACTTTTATTTTAGTTCAGTATGATTCATTTTAGGGTAGTTCAAGTCTATTAAGTCTAGTTGGGTCAGATCAAGTCATTTTAGTTTAATTTAGTTAGTTTTGTTGAGTTTGTTCTGTTATTATATAGATAAGATTTTTTATTCCATCTAGGTTTCAGTGTGTAAAGGTTATATTGGTTTGGTTCATTCATTTTCAAGCCAAGTTAGGTTGGTTTGGTAGAATTCAGTTTTCTTGGGGTCTTATCTGTTCATTTCAATTTAGTTTATTCAGTGTTTAATTAGGTCTTCATGGTGCATTTCACTTTTGTTTAGTTTGGTTTGGTTCTATTTTTTTTTATGTCAGGTCATTTCAATTAAATTGGGTTTGGTTTTGTTAGAGTTAATTTTGATCCATTTTTTCTCATTCGAATTTGGTTTATTTGGGTAATGTTAATTTTCTTTGATTGTGTCGGTCTAAATCATTAACATTCAAGTATATTTGGTACTCATTTGTTCAGTTTGGTTTAGTTCAATGTAGTTTTGTTAAAGTCTTGTTAGTGTGGTTTTATTCTCTTAAACATAGTTTGGTTGGTTTGTTTTCGTTTGGTTTTGGTATTTTTTAATTCTATATAGTTTAGTTTCATTTAGTTGGGTTTTTTTATAATTCGGTTTATGATGAGTTGAGTTGATTTTGTTCTATTTAATTGTAATCAAGTTAGTCTGTTCTTTTCATTTCGAATTAAGGTTTTTTAATTCAAATTAGTTCATAAAAATTGATTTAGGTCAGGTAGGGTCATAATAGAACTAGAGGGACTCGATATCAACTAAACCAAACCAACCTAAATTTTTTAAAACCAATGAAAACCAAACTGAATTGAATTAAACCAAAGATAATTGAATGTAACCGACCATAATGATCAAATCTTAGCTAAATAACACCATAATTAAATAAATATGGACTAAACTAAATGAAACTAAAAAGAACATAAATGAATCAAAAAATGATAATGAACCAATCAAAATTGAACTGAACGAACTCAAACCAAACCAAACTAGTTTGAACTAACTCAAACATACATGAACTGAATATGTGAAAGATTAAATAAAACCATATTAATAAGGATCACAAGAAATTAAATGCTGAACAAAAAAATAATATACCATGGAGTTTTAGACCTATAATAAAAATGAGTCTGATGTTTGATAGAAAAACTGAATGATTTGGAAGTCGTCGATTTAATATTGAATAAGAATGAAATTAAACCAAGAGCAGATGAGATATCACTGAGGGTTGGGAAGAAACTATAATGTTGAATGTTTTTTCTAGCATTCTTAGAATGATATTTTCATGGGAAGATTGGCACTCGTGTGGGTGTGTAATTGGGGTATTTCTACCCCAATATATTTTTAAAACCATTAGTATAGCTACCTGATACAAATGTTTTTAGTAATATGTTGGGATAGGATTAATATAAATTCCCATACCAATATTCATTCTGAACCATAGGGATATGCACAACTATACCAATGGGTTTGGAAAATCATTAGTATAAGATCATTGGTATATCCCTTCATTATAGTAGTGACACTAATGATAGGATCGAGACAAAAAAAATTCATACCATTATGGATCGATATCAATATGTGTTTCCATAAAATTTAATCTTCTTTCTACCTAAAGGAAAAGTGTAATTTCTAATTATATCCCTCTTGGAAAAATCATATTCCACTTCCATAATATATAATTGATTAAATGTAATTAAAGGATTTGAATATGCAATTATAAAAATTGGAAAGTATAGGGTTTATAAGATGAAGTATGTCTCCTTGGGATTACCTAGTTATTTCTTTCAAGAAGGTGGATGGTTCATTATAGTTATGTGTGGATTATAGTAATTTGAATCAAATTATGATAAAAAATATAAATCCACTACCTCATATTGATGACCTGTTTTACCAATTTATGGGAGCCTAGTGGCTCTCTAAAATTTATTTATGCCATGGGTATCACCAACTATGGGTTAGGAAAGAGAATATAACAAAAATATCTTTCTGGTGTAGTTAAGGTCATAATGAATATGTGTTCATTCCCTTTTGTGTAACACATCAATCTTCCACGGTACGTTTCCCTTTGAATAATACAATAGCTTGTGTTGTACGCAACTTCGAGATTCAAACACACTGCGACCAATCAAACTAGTTGTTATGAATATTAATACCCACTTTTTGAAATATTATAAATTTTATATTTTAAAATGGAATTCATTTTTGAATTCTTAATATTGACATTATCTTAGGGTGATTTTTTTGTATTTTTCTGAAAACATTCAAATTTTGATGAATAGTGGAAAAACACTACGTTATTGGTTAAAACTGAATTTTTATTTAAATAATTAGTGATTTTATTTTAATTTATTTTAGGTAAAAATATATACATAATACCTATATATGTTCAAAAAAATTCATTGGAGTCATTTTATAATAAGTTAAGATAAATAAAATTTTATTGAACTTTTTACCGTCTTTTACCCACCTCCAAGGAGCATTTGCAATTTTGTATAAAACATTATTTTACCACTTCTGTGAGTTGGATTTCAAAAATATAAGAGACATGGTTAATATAATTAAGTAAAATGTGGATCAATAAGACAAAAATAATTCTTTTTTAATAGTAACTTTTGACTTTTATTTACCACGTTTAAAAGTAAATAGGGTAATTAAGGGTAAAAATGATATCATAATTACCATAACACATGTCCTAATTCTATTGGAGTAGTATAATTCGACCAAAAAAACATTATGAATAAAATATGATCCTCTTTGGTCCACTTGGAATAGATTAGGACATTTATTATTATTTTATTTAAAGAAGAGTTAAAAGAGTTATATTCAATGTTTAATAAGTAACCCATTTTTAATATAGGGTTACACATAATATAAATTCAAATATAAATATTCATTATAAATATAAAAATATTTCCTACAAAATGGTATTTTATTTATAATTTTTTTATGTTAAATAATTTAATTTATTTATGACACAATGATGATGCAGTAATTACCATATTAATGAAATATTAAAATAATTGATATTATAAATATAAAAATAAATGTAAATTGAAACTTATGATGAATTAAACTAATTTTATAGGTTAATATGACATTTTAGGGTTGGTTAAATTAATTTTATTTTAAGTGATAAAGTTTTTATGGCTTTTAGAAAAATCAAATACTAAATAGTGTCAATATTGACATAATTGAGTTTTTAAAACAAATATTATATTATTAATTGATGTAATATTAAAAAAAATCTATGGTTCGGCAAAAGGACATAGATAAGGTTATATATATTAATAACTAACCACATGGGGTTCTCTCGGCTTGTTATAGTATGTTATTAATCATATAATATAAAAAAACAAAGTGACATGATAAATGAAAAAACTATTTAACTAAGAGTTAAATCTAAAAGATAAGGTTAATATGATGACCTAAACCGGTCTAAAACATATTTGGTGAGAGTTTTTTTACCTATCCCCACCTTATCCTTTAAATAATTCATTTTTTATCCATTATAAACCGAAATTAATTTTATTATAAAATAATATTTCAATCTTTTCATAAAGTGACCCTCACCTCTCTTATAAAAGGGCACTTCCCCTTATCTTAATTTCACACCTCCAAATCCTTTTGTCTCAGCCAACCCATGCCCAAATATCCTACCAACTTTCCTCCCTTCATCCTATAGGCCTTCCTTTGGTCGTAAATCCAACCTATGGATCCCTTTTGATCAAATCAAAAGGAAGAACCCGAAGTAGAGGTAAATATTTCATCACCTCTTTTAAGTTATTTTCTTCTTCCACTTCCTCTTTCATTGTTGTTTCCATTGTAAAATAATAACTCCAGTGTCTTCTATATACTGTAACGTTTTTATAAAAATATTACAACCATATTCATTATTCTAACCATCCTATAAATTACAAAGTCACCATACATGCGTACGTACGGATTACGGTCTCCACATCATGGTGTAGTTTGTTATTCAAACACTACATTATTTGGATGGGTATAACAATGAGTATAACTGATGTAAGTAATAAATATAACATGTTTATGATTCTATATATATGATATACCATCCAATTACTATAAGAACATGGTTTTTGCAAAGAAATACTTTAGAATATTCTTGATGAAATTCCAGAGCAGCGCCTTCAGACGGCGTGCGATTCTGGGCCCCGGAGTGGCCAGAATTAAATTTTCAGTGCGTTTACACTGGAAACGCTACATAAATGGGATAACTCCTAAATGTAGCTTCAGATCAGGGATCTGAGTGTATAGATGGGTCCAGAATGGGGTGTTTACCCTAGTAATGATATTAAACATGTCGGCGCGGGATGTTTGGAACCCTCGCTCGCTTTCAGAAGGTTAAACGGATAAATTAATAAATTAATTTATTCGTTTAATGTAGAAATGATAGTATCTCTTAAACGGTGGCTTGGATTGGAAAACTAAGGGCACCATTGAGTTCGGAGTGTGCCGTTTACCCTAGGAGGGGTATAAGTTTCACGGGCGCGGGCCGATTCTGAAAATGGGCCCCAGGGGCGTTTTCGTAAATTAGCAGCTTCGGACGTTAAATTTTATAACTTTTGGACGGGGTATCGGATTAAAATTCTGATACCTCCGTTGTTCTAGGGAGGTGGTGTTTACCCTAGGGGAGGCTTAACCTCGACCTTGCTGAGGGTTTGGGTTCGGACCGACAGGTGGGTGGTTAAGCGTTTTCTATTTAAACGCTTAACTCATCCCCTTCCTACCCTCTTCTCCCCTAGCACCAGCAGCTCCCCACAGAAAATGAGGAAGCTCCCCTCCATCACCTCCTCCTCTTCGGCAAAGCGCGGCTTCGACGAATCGCGGCAAAGCTTCGGGCGAATCCCATCGAGGTAGGATTTGTCGTTTGCATTTTTCTTTCACCGTACCTACTTTGAGCTCAAATATTTGGATCTAAACTATATTGGATTATTGAGAAAATCCAATTATTGCATATTAGAGTTTATTCCCTTACCAAATCATCTTTCGGATTCGAATTCCGAGCTCTGTGGCGTTCGTAATCATCCGCCGAATTTCGTGGGTTTTCGGATTCCGGCGAGTTCGAGCGGCGGCGCGGCTCAGTGGAGGAGGTGGCGCGCGGGTGGCTCAAGCGGTCGGCGACGCGGGTGTTTCACGAAGGAGCGGGGGAGAGAGAGGAACTGTGCACCGGCTCGAGGTGAAGCTGGCCGCGCGGGGCGGCGGCTCCAGGTGGCGAGGCCAAGCCGCCGAGGCGCGGCGACCCCGCGGTCGCGGGGCGCGACCCCCCGCGCGGGGACAAGGCCCGCGATACGCGGGTCCTCGCACGAACCAAGCAACCGGACACAGGCCGGTCGGTGCACGGTCCGCTAGTCAGCGGCCGGACCTCACGGTTGGACCGCGGCCCGGCCCAGAACGGTCGGACCGGCCGGTTCAGGCCGGTCCGGCCCAAGGGGCCCCGCCCTCAGGGTTCGTACGCCCGTATTTTCCGCTACGGACGTCCGTTTTGAGTGTCGTCTACTGCGGTGGAACCGTATCGATGAGGCAGACGTTTTGAGATGGTTTCGGGAATTTTTAATTCCCGAAACGAGGGGCCTCGGTGGCGCGACACTTACGTCGATGGGTTAGTCGTTTCTTCACGGGATTTTGTTTTGGACGGCGCGGACGCGTCCGACGTCCGTTTTGAGCGCCGTCAGTGGCGTTGAGACCTTGGCGCCGGGGCGAAGCTTTCCAGGGTGGTTTCAGGCATTGAGGACGAAGTTGAGGTGCGGGCCCCACGGCCCGTCTTTTGAGCTGCGTGCAACTTTTAGCGACTTTTTCCTCGGACGTCTGTTCGGGGCGTGCGAGTAGTCGATGTTGGGTGTTTTAATGAGGGCATCGCGTTGGCGCAGTCTTCCCGTTGTAATTCCGCACGATGGTGTGGGGCCCACATGGTCTGTTTGGGCTTCGACGGTGATTCTCCATCTTAATCACCGGGCAACCGTGTTGGACAAGTGGATAGTCCATCTTGTGTGCTTTTTCAAGAGGATTGCAATGGTATGATCTATTCGTTGTGTTTCGGGACTGGGATGCGGGTCCCACGTGGCACCGCTCGTGTGTGGTGCTCCAAAATGCACCTTTTTCTCCGGATATTCGTTGCACTCAAGTGAGTAGTGCTTTTGATGTGTTTTCCTGAGGGGATCGCAATGGTGAGACGCACCCGAATGTTTTCGGGGCCGAGGCTCGGGATCACGGGACGCCGTTCGGGTATGAGGCGGTGTTGGTGACTTTTCCATCGGATATCCGTTGGGACGAGTAAGTAGTCAATCTCGCATGTTTTTTCGAGAGGATTACAACGGTGCGATCCGTTTGGTTGTGCGAAGCCTCTTGCACGATCTTGTTAAATGTAGAAGCATGGAAGGTGCTCCAGTGGTGGTTCGCCCTACCTTGTTTGTAGCGGACCCTTGGTGTGTGATCGCGCACTCTTGGGAGAGTGATGTAAATGGTTCACAAGTTGTGGTTGGTCATGCCTAGGCCTTTGAGGTGGAGTTATTACTTCATGCCTTCGCATTGACGCTGGGTGTCGTGTGCACGATAGCCTTTGGGCTAGAACGTGGTATACTCTGGGAGTATACGAGAACGCTTGGAGGTAAATGTGGTTGTTGTACCTGAGGATGTTTGTGCGCTCAGTTGGGGTTGACTTGGGGCCACACGTCGTGTGGCACCCATGTGCGCACCATGTTCTGTTTTACGTACTTTGACCTCTCGTGACGTAGAGGGTCCCTCTGTGCTCGTTTGTTTGACCAGCAGGGTGGAGTTTTCCCCGGGCTTTGTGCTCATTTGTTTGACCAGCAGGGTGGAGTTTCCCCTGGCCTAGTTCTCTTTTGTTTGACCAGCAGGGCTGAGTGGTTTTCCCCTAGTCCTCTTCTCGATGGTTTGGCCAACAGAGATGGTTTGTTTCCTCTGTTTCTCCAGCTGTGAGGGGTTTCAGTACCATGCCCATTCACCAGACTGCAACAGCGTCTACGACTACAGGTGTTCGTATAGTGTGGGTGTTTTTCCCAATTTCTGGGGTGAGTTGACTCGGTCCGCTTCGACAGTGACTCACCAGATTGGAGCGGGATCACCTTTTGAGGACTGGGGAGTTTCTCCCATCACCCTGTATTCCCTGGTAGAGTTCTTGTGGATTCGGTGTGACCAACACTTTATGCGGGCACCGATCCTCTACCCAGGAGGTTGTTACTAGCACGGCTGAGGTTGTTACCAACAGGGCTGAGGTTGTTCCAGCAGGGATGATGTTGTTCCAGCAGGGCTGTGGTTATTTCCAGTAGGGCTGAGGTTGTTTCCAGCAGGGCTGAGGTTGTTTTGAGCAGGGCTCGCCAGTGGGTTACCATCCAGCAGGGATGACCAGTATAGTGGTGTTCACCGAGCAGTACCATCCAGCAGGGATGGTCAGAGCAGTGTCGGGCTAACCTCCAGCTGGGCTGGGTAGTGGTCTGCGATGCCGAGATTACCTCCAGCTTGGTTTGGTAGTGGTCCCCGATGCCGGGCTTACCTCCAGCTGGGCTGGGCAGTGGTCCCCGATGCCGGGTTACCTCCAGCTGGGCTGGGCAGTGGTCCCGTCACCGAATTTAGCTGGGTTTCCCTACAGTGGATTACCCCGTTACGGGACTGGGCAGTGTGGCACCCATCTACTTTCCGGGTCTCCCTGTAGTGGGAACTCATTGACTTCCAGGGATCCTCCAGCGGGGCTAGGCAGGGGGTCGCCTGTCGACTTTGAGCAGACCTCTCGAAAGCGGGGCAGTGATGAGTTGTGGTTGACATTACCCAAGAACTCTCAAGTACGAGTAGCTTTTCCCCCATCGAGACGCGTCCTTATGACGTAGCCTAAAACTGTGTGGGCGAGTTAGTGCCACCCAAAGAGGATAGTGTCAACATGTGGTGATTGATCCCTTGGATTGCGGTTCGGGGATTACGTGTGGGATGCTACGCATCGATGGTGTTACTTCTGGGACTGTTGGCTACTCTTTCTTGGGCTGAGCTATGGGATGGAGATCCCCTTACGAACTTGTTTGGGATTCTTGTTTGAGCATATGGACTTGTATATATCTTGTTCTAGTACCCACTTCTTGGGTTTGGTTACTCTCCTTCCGGGAGAGGCAAAGACGCGTGGGTTATGCCGCATGCTTTTCGTGTCTAGCTTCTCATGGTTGAAAAAGTCTACTCTCCTGCTATAGGTAGCGAAGACTCGATGAGAAGCTCATCTTCTCACCGTTTCCAGCTCCATATGTTTGGACGATTCTACCATCATTCCTCTTGTTGGGTTGAGCTGGACTCTTTAATGTACTCCTTACTTCCCTCTCTATTATGCTCCTTTACTTTTCCTTGTTCTCTCTACTTCTCACCCTTCGGTACCTCCTTTGTTGCTCCCTCGAGCCTTCAGGGTATCCTACTGAGTATTTTTATACTCACCCCTACTTGGGATTTGCCCGCACATGGTGTGCCCTTACAAACGACGGACAGGTTGGTCGTGACTTCAGTGGAGCATAGGAGTTCGGGAGCTTGGACCGCGTGCGGTGGTCGTAGTCGGGTTCCAGGTGGGAGACCCGTCAGCTGTTTGTTTTGATTACCTGTTGCCGGGTTATGGCACTTTTTTGGTTGGGCACGTTTTTGCCCCTTTTTCCTTTTCATCACTTTACTTGTACTGTTTAGAGGTCAATGCACATTTGTGGTAATTATATAGTAGTTTCCCTTTTCTTTTCTTGTCTTTTATTTTACTCTGCACTATTGCATTGAGTGTGTTGCGTGTGTGTGTGTACAGGTACTTAGGCAAAGGCTTCTCCAAGTTATTGTGACTTCGGCGCTGGTCGCTAGCCCCTGGCCTATGGAGGCGGTCTTGGGGTAGCTACGGCTCAAGCCCGGGTAGGGTCGGGTCGTGACAAAGTGGTATCAGAGGTGGTTCGTTCCTTGGGACACTGTTCGGACGTCCCTAAAAGAGGAATTGGTTGGGATTTTGGGAAATCGTGTTAAGGTGTCTCGAGAGCGGATCTCAGGCTAGGGAGTCCAGTGATGGTGTGGCGGACAATGTATCCATTCACCAGGACCTTGATAACCCGCTTGTCGACTCGGTATGCTGAGACACTTGTTGCAGGGAAAATTGGTTTGTGAATCACATTGGACTGAGTCTTGACTATCCTTCTTGAGTATGCTCCCCATCCATCGTTGTTGTTATTGGTATATAAATATATGCTCATCTGACCGCGACACTCCTTGATAATATTCAAGATGTCTCTGCGAAGACAGTCAACCAGGATACAAGCTTTGGTTCGTGACGACGACCCTATGAGCTATGAGGCCACAGTCCAGGACCCATCATGCGAGCCCCTTTCTCCAGGTGGGCCAGTAGCAGCACCCCCACCTATTGAGTAGCAGGAAGCTTCAGTAGAGCAGGCTGAGTTTGAGTGCAGGTTGAGCACGCTCCGTGAGTTCTAGCGGCAGAGACCGCTGAGGTTCAGTGGTGAGCCAGACCCTTAGGTAGCATATGTTTGGCTCGAGGCAGTGGTTCACCTTTTCAGGCTTGTGCAGACGCCGACAGATCAGAGAGTGGATTTGGCAGCCACCCTTTTTCGTGGAGCAGCTTGGCGTTGGTGGAGTCTGGTGACTCAGCTTCTTGACGAGTCGCCACTTTCATGGGACGATTCCAGTTGTTGTTTCGTGAGGAGTTTTTTCCCTCCTGCTTGCCCTCAGTTCGGATTCAGGAGCTCCTGCAGTTTCAATAGGGAGGTTTGACGGTGACCAAGTATGTGGCTCGTTTCGCAGACCGTGCACGCTTTTACCCGAACTTGGTCCATGATGACAACCTCCGAGCGCGGAAGTTTGAGTAGGGTCTCCGCTGAGAGATTCGGGATGTCATAGTACCCATGGAAATTTCCACATATGTCGGGGTGCTAAATCAGGCGCTACTGATAGAGGGCTTCCTGTCATATTCTAGAGTTGTTGGTGGAAGCAGGCACGTTGGAGCCGAGACGTCTGCCGCAGCTAGTGGGCGTCGGCAAGCAAGACCTTGATGCAGGTGGCTTTCTGAAAACCGGACTCAGGGGCGTGGTCGTACACCACAGTGGAACTGGAGGGCACCAGTACAGCCTAGATAGATTCTTTGCTATGCTTGTGACGGGCGAGGTCACTTGGCACGAGACTGCATGACCCGAGTTGCTGGGAGCTTCAGGCAGGCAGCAGGCGCACCACCACAGCAGAGGCAGCGCCATGATCGGAGTAGTGACCAGAGAGGTGGTGCTAGCAGAGGAGCGGGAGGAGCTGGTATTGAGGGTGTACTTTACGAGGTCTTCCCATCACCACTAGGTGGTCCATGACAGGCTCCAGGAGCTGACAGTTGGGACTGAGGACAGCCGCGAGCTTTGGATGTCTACTATCCTGCAGAGCATGAGGTGATAAGAGGTACGCTCTACAGCTCTTCTACCTTTTTGCAGTAGAATTTTTAGACTCTGTGTGTGAACTGATTTCCTCACTAATCCTTGTTTGATGTGTTACCAGGGTGACGTAGGGCGTCGGGTGTAACCCTGTGTTGGTAAGGTAAAAGGTGTGGGACCTTTTCCTTTAGTCGATGGTGTCCACTCCATCGCTCACCGAGCTTGTAAGAGAGCCTCGCTTGTGGAATCTTGTGTGATCAGATATCCATGGGTGTTTCACCATATGGATATTCTGAAGGTGGGAATCAACATGCCTTGTTTCAGGTGCGGGCGGTGATTCCAGTCGCGGCGTGCGACGTAGAGGTTCATTCGGGGAGGTGCGCTACCCCCAAGAGATGTCGGGTCGTTTGAGACCGTGCAAAGGGATGGAGAGGTTCCCTATCTCCTTTCCCTAACCCCAAAGTCTGGAGTGGGTGCACGACGTTGGCAAGGGCCGACCTCGCATGAACGGATCAATCCTTTGGTCTGTGTGAAGTGACGCAGAGCTGTGCATGGGTTCTTCTGGGTATGGGAAAGCCAGGTGTGGGCTTAGTACCCTATGTTGCTCCGTAGTTTTTCTATTCAGGGAAAAAAAGCTTAAAGGAGGGAATGATTTAAGAACCCGGTTTTTTCTTCAAAAGACTTTGGAATATTCTTGATGATATTCCAGAGCAGCGCCTTCGGATGGCGTGAGATTCTGATACCCGGAGTGGCCGGAATTAAATTTTAAGTGCGTTCAAACTGGAAACGCTACATAAATGGGATAACTCCTAAACGTAGCTTCAGATCATAAATCTAAGTGTACAGATGGGTCCAGAATGGGGTTTTTACCCTCATAATGACATAAAACATGTCGGCGCGGGATGTTTGGACCCCTCGCTCTCTTTCGGAAGGTTAAACGGATAAATTAATAAATTAATTTATTCGTTTAATGGAGAAACGCTAGTATCTCTTAAACGGTGGCTCGGATTGGATAACTGAGTGCACCATTGAGTTCGGAGCGTGCCGTTTACCCTAGGAGGGGTATAAGTTTCACGGGCATGAACCATTTATGAAAAATGGCCCTATGGGCGTTTTCGTAATTTAGCGACTTCGGACGTTAAATTTTATAACTTTTGAACGGGGTCTCAGATTAAAATTCAGAGACTGCCATTGTGCTCGGGAGGTGGTTTTTACCCTAGGGGAGGCTTAACCTCGACCCTGCTGAGGGTTCGGGTTCAGACCGACGGGCGGGTGGTTAAGCGTTTTCTATTTAAATGCTTAACTCATCCCATTCCTCCCCTATTCTCCCCTAGTGCCAGAAGCTCCCCACAGCGAATGAGGAATCTCCCCTCCATCACCTCCTTCTCTCCGGTAAGGCGCGGCTCCGACGGATCGCTGCAAAGCTTCGGGCGAAGCCCATCGAGGTAGGATTTTTCGTTTGCATTTTTTCCTTCACCGCACCTACTTCGAGCTCAAATATTTGTATCTAAACTATGTTGAATTATCGAGAAAATCCCATGATTGCATATTAGAGTTTATTCCTTTCCCAACGCATCTTTCGGATTCGAATTCCGAGCTCCGTGGCGTCCGCATTCATCTACCGAAGTTCGCGGGTTTTCGGATTCCGGTGAGTTCGAGCGGCGGAGCGGCGCGGGGGAGGCGGCGGTGCGCGGGTGGCTCCAGCGGTCGGCGGCGCGAGTGTTCGGCGGAGGAGCGGGCGAGCGCGAGGCACTGGGCGCCGGCACGAGGCGGTGGCTCCAGGAGGCGAGGCGAAGCCACCGGGGCGCGACGACCCCGCGGTCGCGGCGCGCGACACCCCGCGCGGGGACAAGACCCACGAGACGCGGGTCCTTGCACGGACCAAGTGACCGGCCACAGGCCGGTCGGTGCGCGGTCCGTTGGCCAACGGCCGGACCACGCGGTTGGACCGCGGCCCGGCCCAGAACGGCCGGTCCGGCCCAAGGGGCCCTGCCCTCAGGGTTTGGACGCCCGTATTTTCCGCTACGGACGTCTGTTTTGAGTGTCGTCTGTGGCGGTGGAACCGTATCGACAAGACGAACTTTTTGAGATGGTTTTGGGAATTTTTAATTCCCGAAACGAGGGCCCTCGGTGGTGCGAAACGTACATCGAGGGGTTAGTCGTTTCTTCGAGGGATTTTGTTTTGGACGGCGCGGACGCGTCCGACGTCCATTTTGAGCGTCGTCAGTGGTGTTGAGACCCTGGCGCCGGGGCGAAGCTTTCCAGAGTGGTTTCAGGCATTGAGGTCGAAGTTGAGGCACGGGCCCCACAGCCTGTCTTTTGAGCTATGTGCAGCTTTTAGCGACTTTTTCCTCGGACGTCCGTTCGGGGCGTGCGAGTAGTCGATGTTGGGTGTTTTTTCGAGGGAATCACGTTGGCGCAGTCTGCCCACTGTAATTCCGCATGATGGTGTGGGGCCCATGTGGGCCATTTGGGCATCGCTGATTTTCCATCTTAATCACTGGGTGACCGTGTTGGACAACTGGATAGTCCATCTTGTGTGCTTTTGCGAGAGGATCGCAATGGTACGATCCGTTCGTTGTGTTTCGTGACTGGGATGCGGGTCCCACATGGCACCGCTCATGAGCAGTGCGCCACAATGCACCTTTTTCTCTGGATATTCATTACACTCATGTGAGTAGTGCTTTTGACGTGTTTTCCCAAGGGGATCGCAATGGTGTGACACGCCCGACTGTTTTCGGGGTGGAGGCTTGGGATCACGGGACACAGTTCGGGCGTGAGACGGTGTTGGTGACTTTTTCGTCAGATATCCATTGGGGGCGAGTAAGTAGTTGATCTCACGTGGTTTTCTGAGAGGATTACAAAAGTTTGATCCTTTTGGTTGTGTGGATCCTCTTGCGTGATCTTGTTAAATGTGGAAGCATGTAAGGTGCTCCAGTGGTGGTTTTCCCTACCTTGTTTGTAGTGGAACCTTGGTGTGTGATCGCGCACTATTGGGAGAGTGATGTAAATGGTTCACAAGCTGTGGTTGGTCGTGCCTGGGCCTTTGAGGTGGAGTTGTTACGTCATGCCTTCGCTTTGACGATGGGTGTCATGTGCACGATAGCCTTTGGGCTGGAACGTGGTATACTATGGGAGTATACGAGAATGCTTGGAGGCACATGTGGTTATTGTACCTGAGGATGTTTGTGTTCTTAGTTGGGGTTGACTTGGGGCCACAGGTCATGTGGGCCCCATGTGCATGTCGTGTTCTGTTTTACGTACTTTGACCTCTTGCAACATAGAGGGTCCCTCTGTGCTCGTTTGTTTGACCAGGAGGGTGGAGTTTTCCCCTGGCTTTGTGCTCGTTTGTTTGACCAGCAGGGTGGAGTTTTCCTCTCGCTTTGTGCTTGTTTTTTGGACTTGTAGGGTGGAGTTTCCCCTGGCCTGGTGCTCTTTTGTTTGACCAGCAGGGTTGAGTGGTTTTCCTTGGGTCCTCTTCTCGATGGTTTGGCTGACAGAGATGGTTTGTTTCCTCTGTTTCTTCAACTGTGAGGGGTTTCAGTACCATTCCCTTTCACTGGACTGCGACATCGTCTGTGACTACGGGTGTTCATACAGTGTGGGTGTTTTCCCCACTTTCTGGGGTGAGTTGACTCGGTCCGCTTTGACAGTGACTCAGGGTATTGGAGCGGGATCACCTTTTGAGGCCTGGGGAGTTTCTCCCCTCACCCCGTGTTCCCTGGTAGAGTTCCTGTGGATTCGGTGTGACCAACACTTTACGCGGGCACCGATCCTCTACCCAGGAGGTTGTTACCAGCAGGGCTGAGGTTGTTACCAGCAGGGTTGAGGTTGTTCCAGCAGGGCTGAGGTTGTTACCAGCAGGGGTGTGGTTGTTTCCAGTAGGGCTGAGGTTGTTTCCAGTAGGGCTAAGGTTGTTTCGATAAGGGATCGCTAGTGGGTTACCATCCAGTAGGGATGGCCAGTACAGTAGTGTTCACTGAGTAGTACCATCCAGCAGGGATGGCCAGAGTAGTGTCGGGCTTACCTCCAGCTGGGCTGGGCAGTGGTCCCTGATGCCGGGATTACCTCCAGCTGAGCTGGGTAGTGGTCCCCGATGTCGGGCTTACCTCCAACTGGGCTGGGCAGTGTCCCCCAGTGCCGAGTTACCTTCAGCTGGGCTAGGCAGTGGTCTCGTCGCTGACTTTAGCAGTGTCGCCCTCCAGTGGATTACCCTGTTATGGTACTGGGCAGTGTGGCACCTGTCGACTTTTCGGGTCTCCCTATAGTGGGAACCTGTTGACTTCTAGGGATCCTCCAGCGGGGCTGGGCAAGGGGTCACCTGTCGACTTTGAGCATACCTCTCGACTATGGGGCAGTGATGAGTTGTGGTTGACATTCCCCCATAACTCTCAAGTACGAGGAGATTTTCCCCCATCGAGACGCGTCCTTGTGACGCGACCTAAAACCGTGCGGGTGAGTCAGTGTCGCCCAAAGCGGATAGTGTCGAGGTGTGGTGATTGAGCCCTTGGCTTGAAGTTCGGGGCAGACGTGCGGGATGCTGGGAATCGATGGTGTTACTTCTGGGGTCGTTGGCTACACTTTCTTGGGCTGAGCTACTGGATGGAGATCCCCTTACGATCTTGTTTGGGCTTCTTGTTTGAGCATATGGACTTGTATATACCTTGTTCTAGTACCCACTTCTTGTTTTTGGTTACTCTCCTTTCGGGAGAGGCGAAGACGCGTGGGGTATGCCATGTGCTTTTCGTGTCTATCTTCTCGTGGTTGGATGAGTCTACTCTCCTGCTATAGGTAGCGAAGAATCGATGAGAATTTCATCTTCTCATTGTTTCCAGCTCCTTGTGTTTGGACGAGTCTACCTTCTTTTCTCTTGTTGAGTTGAGTTGGACTCTTTACTGTACTCCTTACTGCCCTCTCTATTGTGCTCATTTACTTTTCCCTATTTGCTCTACTTCTCACCCTTTGGTACCTCCTTTGTTGCTCCCTCAAGCCTTCGGGGTATCCTACTGAGTATTTTTATACTCACCCCTGCTTGGGCTTTTCCCACACTTGGTGTACCCTTGCAGACGACAAATAGGTTGGTTGTGACTTCAGTGGAGCATAGGATTTTGGGTGCTTGGGCCGTGTGCGGTGGTCATAGCCGGGTTCTAGGTGGGAGACCCGTCATCTGTTTATTTTGTTTACATGTTGCCGGGTTGTGGCACTTTTTTTGTTGGGCGCGTGTTTTTCCCCTTTTTCCTTTTCATCACTTTACTTGTAATGTTTAGAGGTCGATGCACATTTATGGTATTTATATAGCAGTTTCCCTTTTCTATGCTTGTCTTTTCTTTTACTCTGTACTATTGCATTGAGTGTGTTGTGTGTGTGTGTACAGGTACTTAGGCAAAGGCCTCCCCGAGTTATTGTGCCTTCGGCGCTGGTCACCAGCCCCTGGCCTATGGAGGCGATCTTGGGGTAGTTGCGGCTCGAGCCCAGTTAGGGTCGGGTCATGACAATTACATATGATTTCACCATCAATATAATGATATTGTCGCTTGTGCGTACGTATGGATTACTGTCTCCCCGAACGAGATGAGATTCATTCTCCATCGTTATCATTCAAGAATAATTTTCATTTTATGATTAAAAATAATGTTTATGAGCATAATATAATTCTGTATATAAATCAAATACATCCTATTCATAACAAACATGGCTTATATAACTAATCATATAAAGGAAAACAAATCAGTTAACACCCGAAACGATGATACTACTAAAATATTATTAACAAAGAAATATTATAAGATCATATATGATATCATATTTATGTATATAGTTATTGTATAATATATTAACAATTTTTTAACTATTATACAGGAGATTAACATACCATTGACTATGGAAAAGTACAATGTAAGGGTTAATTTCACAATCTCTTTATTATTTGAGGTTGTTTTTACGTAAGTATCTACTGCGACCATTTTATCATCAACATCCGTGTTTTCATAAAAAATGTATTTCAAAACATTTTTACTATTTACTAGACAATGGGTTAAATAAATTTATACCCTTATTTGACCTCATATGTTTTGAAAGGAATCTTTTCATCATTTTCCAAACAAGTTACTTTATGACCTTTTCGACAAAATTAAGGTAAGAATGTTTTTTAACTTATACAGCGGGTGCGGCTATTTTCCACCATTATAACATCGTCGAAGCTTCCATTACAAGATTATAAGAATATTTTCAAAATTAATGTTTTCTTTTATAATTACATGTCTTCTAGATTAATTCAAAATAAAAAGAGATATTTCTCTCAAAAAAGTTTTGATTTCATCTATGTCGACATCCTTTGACGGATTTTAAGCTTGTTTCAAGTTGATTTATTATGATACAAAACTTCCTTATTATATTTAAGGTTTTGTGATATGTTTGACTATGGATGTGTTATTTTTACACAATTCATGGTTTATAGATATAGTATTGACATTTCTTATGCTAGTTTCAATACAAATATTTATGTTATGTTTAAACCTTTTCATATGAGGAATGCATTGGAATTAGTAAGTGACGGGTGGAGCCCTCTATAACTCCTCAATGCATCTGTAGGTCTCATGAGACAAACTAGTGTCTTAGAACTAGGCCTTGACAAAATCTTATTTTTCGTCTTGGAAAAAGGCCTTGACTATGTGGTTATGAAGTCTGGCATTATGCATTCCATCATTATGAAAGTGGTTATGGATATTCCTTGTGATTATTCGACTAGTAGAATGTCCTTTCGAATTAGTAAATGGAATTATTTCATTTTATATTTTCCAAATTATGCTTATGTTTATGTTTAAAAGGATTTTGTTTTAGTCTTATACAGTGCCTTAAATGTTTATGCTTATTTATGAAATTTTATGCTATATTGTTATCCTTACTGTGAATCTGAGCTCACCCCTTTCTATCTTCTATTTTTTCTAGGATGTGAAGAAGCATTTTATGGTTGACCTGCAGGGATAGGATAAATATATAAGTGTGTTAAAAAGGGGGGAAAATGTTGTTAATGTTTTTATTTCATGATGTAATGTAAAACTTATGAATATATCTAGTACTTCCAAGGATACTATACTAATCAGTCTTTTAGGACATAATTCTTTGTATCATTCCAATATTATGTAATAATGCATCGACTCTGGGTAACTGGGGTTGGGGTGTTATAGTTGGTATAAGAGGATGTTTAGTACAAACTTTGGAAGCTAGATTTAGAAAAACTCTGATTAGAGAACATTACCCTAAGATAGACTTTAAGGATTAGTATATAATAACTTCCTAAAATTTTGGTATTGTAGAGATTTTGTTAGTTTTCCAAGAAATACATCCTTGTTTAGGTACGAGTTGGTAGAGGAAACTCTAGCATAGATATACCTAGGGGTGAAACCCGAAAACACCACTTTGAGTTAGACTCGAATGGGAACTGGTGCACGACAATGGACCTTTCTGTACTCTTGGTTACGACACTCCTGGAGGATATGCTTAGGATAATTCTAATTTTCATTACAAACCATTATTAAGGGTTTATGAGTATATACTTCCTAAAAGAAAATATTTTTATGATTAGGGATTATATCCATAAACAGTTCAATTTATGTTAAGTGTTTTAGAAGTTTGGAATTATGTATTGTGATTCATAAACTAATCTAGTGTATGCCATTTTCTATAAATGGTGACTTGTGGAAAGAATGGAAACGGTATCAACGCATGTTATCCCTATAGGGATTTCCCTCCTACTTAAGATAAATTTAGTGGATTTGGTGACGCAACTAGTGTTGATCTGCTTATAACCATATTGGGACAACTCACTGAGGTTATGAATAATAACATTACCTGTATGGAGCACCCTGATCCACAACATGGAGGATCAATGTTAGACCGCTTCATGAGGCAACAACCACCATCATTCAATGGGAGTAAAAATCCATTAGTAGCTGAGCAATGGGTAAATTCCCTAGAGAAAATATTTCATGCTTTGGGGTGTAGCGAAAGGGAAAAAGTTATTAGGGTAGTTTATCACCTCACAGAAGATACAGATCAATATTGGTCATTGATTCAAAACACAAAGTAAGATAATGAATTATAAAATATGTAATGGAGGGAGTTTAAAGAGCTTTTTTATAAAAATGTTTACCTCATGACCATCGAGCGGATATGGAAAGGTAATTTCTGAGATTGAGGCAAAAGAACGATGAGAATGTCGAAAAATATGAGGCTAACTTTACAAGGTTAGCATGGCATGCAAGAGATTATATATGTAACCCAAGGTGTAAGATTAATAAATTATTTGATTTTTTAAAACCATTTCTTCGTCGAGCATTAGTCTCACTATCCTTCTCATCATATGAAGATATTGTCTCATGTGCTATCAAGACAAAAAAAGAATATTATAAGTCTTACAACTTTAAATCAAAGTAGGAGAAGAAGAGATCTACTAAACACTCTGGAAATAGAAATAAGGGGAAAAAGGAAAAGTTTAATATCCATCTTGTGGTATATGTGGGAAGAAACACCCTCGTACTTACCTGAAGAGAATGGGAGTATATTACAAGTGTGGTGAAAAAGGTCACCAAGCTCGTGATTGCAAGGGGAAGAAAGTGGATGTTGAATGCTACAAATGTAGATAAAAGGGTCATTTTGTAAATGAATGTTATAAGCACCAAGGGAAATTACCTTAGAAAAGGCCAAGGGATCAAGTCCAATCTTAGGCGATCACAACTTCTAAGGTTGAAGCTCCAAAAGACATGGTGGTAGGTGATTTAATGGTTTCCTCTTGTTTATCCAATGCTTTATTTGACTCTGTATCATCGAATTGTTTCATATCTTCTATTTTTTCTAAGAAAATTAGATATTTTTAATTTGACTTAACAAGGTATTTGTCAGTCAAAACACCTAAGGGAAGTATCATCGCAATAAAGTTTTGTGAATCATTTCCCATTATGGCATATCAATGTTCTTTATCGTCTGATCTCATCATCATACCCTTGATTGAATTTGATATAATCCTTGGAATGGATTATCTATCAGATCATTATGCAAAAAATTATTGTAAGAAGAAGGAGGTTACAATTTTTTATGATGATAAGGAGTACCTTATCTTTAGAGCAGAAACATCACCACCTGATTCTTATCTAGATCTACCCCCAGTAGCTCAACTAAATTAAATTATTTTGGAAGAAGATAATGAAATAACTATGAGTGAGGAAAAGAGTGTTCGAATATAGTACAAACCTATTGTGCAAGAATATGTTGACTTGTTTCTGTAGGATTTACCTGGACATCCTCCAAAACGAGAAATTAAGTTTTCTATTGACTTAATTCCTAGTTCGAGGACCATATCAAAGACCCTTTATAGAATGGACACCTTGGAATTATTGTAACTAAATAGACAACTAGAGGAATTGAGTAATAAGGGATTTATTCGCCCAAGTGTTTCTCCATGGGGAGCCCATGTCCTTTTTGTTAAGAAGAAAGATGGATCTATGAGGTTGTGCATTTACTACAGGGAGATCAATGCTATAACAATAAAGAACAAGTATACCCAACCTCGAATTGATGATTTATTCAACAAAATTCATGGAGTTCAATATTTTTCAAATATTGAACTTCGATCAGGATATCATCAGTTGTGGGTGAAGAAGGAAGACATTCCAAAAACATCATTTCGAACTAGGTACAGGCATTAGGACTTTATAGTAATGCCCTTTGGATTGACTAATGCACCCTCTGTCTTCATGGATCTAATGAATAGAGTTTTCAAGGAATATCTTGATGAATTTGTAATTGTATTTATTGATGATATCTTGGTATACTTAAAAAGCTATGAAGATCATGAAAATCACTTGCGCATTATCCTAAGGTATCTTAGAAGAAATGAATTATATAGGAAATTTAGCAATTGTGAATTCTCGCTTCAGTTGATTTATTTTCTGGGCCATATTGTCTCTAAGGATGGAATCACTATTGATCCTTCAAAGACCAATGCAATCCAAGAATGGCCAGCACCAAAGAGTATAACTGAGGTATGTAGTTTTATTGGTTTAGAATGTTACTATCATCATTTTTCCAGAATTTTTTCTGATTGGAAAACCCATTAACAAAACTCCCACGAAAAGGTGTTAAATTTGTATGGAAAAAAGACTGTGAAATTTTTTTTGAAGAACTGAAGAGAAGATTAGTCAACGCTCCTATCTTGACTCAACCATTAGGGAACAATGGGTTTTTTATCTATAGTGATGATTTAAAGAAATGACTTGGTTGTGTCCTTATGAATA
This sequence comes from Viscum album, assembly GCA_963277665.1. Taxonomy (NCBI): domain Eukaryota; kingdom Viridiplantae; phylum Streptophyta; class Magnoliopsida; order Santalales; family Viscaceae; genus Viscum; species Viscum album. The sequence goes on from OY728128.1 coordinate 125,553,835, forward strand.
ATGATAGATTTATTGTCTATGCATCACAACAACTAAAACTTTAGGAGAAAAATAATCCCACTCATGATCTTGAGTTAGAAGTTGTAATCTTTACATTGAATATATGAAGACACTATCTCTATGGTGAAAAATGTGAGATTTATGCTGATCACAAGAGTTTGAAGTATATTTTCTCACAAAAAGAACTCAACATGAGGCAAAGGAGATGGTTTGAACTACTCAAGGACTATGATTTAACAATAAACTACCACACGGGGAAGGCAAATAAGGTGGCTGATGCTTTGAGCAGAAAGTATCATCGAATTTTGAACAAGATGAGAGTTGAAAGGGATCCTATTTTCATGGATCTAGTAAAAATAGATATGGGAATAATCAGGGAAGGTGAAACATCAATACTTTTTCAAATGGTTTCCAAACCATCTTTACTAGAAAGGATAAAAATTTCTCAGACTGATGATAAGTAATTTCAAAAAGAAAATTAAATTTGTGAACGATGGTAGATAGGTCGACTTCATATATGAAGATGGAAGTTTGAAATTTGGGAAGAGAATTTGTGTTCTCGATATACCTGGTCTAAAAATGGAATTTTTGGATGATGCTCATAGCTCCAATTTCCCTATACACCTTGGTAGCACTAAGATTTATAGAGACTTGAAGGAACATTTTTTCTGGGACAACATGAAGAGGGAGATTGCTGATTTTGTGTCAATATTTATGGTTTTTCAACAAGTAACAGCTGGAAGGCAACAGCCTGGAGGAGTCACGCAACCTATTCCCATACCTGAGTGGAAATGGGATGATATTACGATGGACTTTGTCATGGTACCACCAAAGACTCCTAGAAGAAATAATACAATATGGGTCATTGTTGATCATCTTACCAAGTAAGCACATTTTCTTGATATAAGAGAAGATTTACCACTTGAACGTTTAGCAAGAATATACATTAATGAAGTTGTAAGTTTTCATGGATTACCCTTATCGATTGTTTCTGATCGGGATCCCCATTTTACGTCAAGATTATGGAAAAGTATTTAGAAATCCCTGGATACTAAACTTCATTTGAGCGCTGCCTACCACCCTCAAACTGATGGACAATCAGAGCGGACTATTCAAACCATAGAAGACATGTTGAGATCTCACTCACTTGACTTTCAATGTATGTGGGATCAATATTTACCTCTGTTATAATTTTCCTATAATAATATATTCCATTCAAGTATTCATATGGCAACATATGAAGCGTTATATGGAAAGAGATGTCGCACACCAACTTGTCGGGATAATGTCGGTGAAAGAAGACAAGTAGGCCCAGAACTTGTTGAGTAAACAATGGAAAAGGTGAAGGTTATGCAAACCCACATCAAAGAAGCTCAAAGTAGGCAGAAGAGCTATGCCGATAACCGAAGGAAGAATTTGGAATTTCAGGTAGGATATCATGTTTACTTGAAGGTATCTCCATGGAATGGAGCTATACGATTCGGAAAGAAGGGTAAATTTCGTCCCTGTTACATCATACCTTTCGAAATTCTAGAACGAATTGGGGTTGTGGATTACCGTGTGGTAATGCCCCCAAGTATATCAGAAGTTCACGATGTGTTCCACGTATCACTATTTAGAAAATACATGCCTGACCTAACGCATGTACTCACCTATGAAGAAAATTGAACTGGAACCTGATATGTCTTATTGTGAAGAGTTTGTCAAGATTCTTGATACAAGATAACAAGTGCTGAGAATCCTAACAAATTGCCTGGTAAAAGTTCTGTGGAGAAAGCATAAGATGAAAGAGGCAACATGGGAACCTGAGGAACTTATGATGAAGAACCACCCACTTATTTTTATTAAGTAATATTCTAGAAATTTAGAGGATGAAATTATTTTAATGTGGGGAGAATTTAACACCCCAAGCTTCCAGGGTATGTTACCCTTTGAATAATACAATAGCTTGTGTTGTACGCAACTTCGAGATTCTTACACACCAAGACCAATCAAAATAGCCGTTATGAATAGTAATACCAACTTTTTGAAATTTTATAAATTTTATTTTTTTAAAATGGACTTCAGTTTTGAATTCAGAATATCGAAATTAGCTTAGGGTGAATTTTTTGTATTTTTCTGAACACTTTCTATTTTTTATGAATAGTGAAAAAACACTGCGTCATTGGTTAAAACAGGATTTTTACTTAAATAATTTGTATTTTATTTTAATTTATTTTATGTCAAAATAGATACATCATGCCTATATATTTTCAGTGTAATTCATTGGAGTCATTTTATAATAATTTTAGATAAAAAAATTTATCAAACCTTTTACTGCCTTTTACCCACCTCCTAAGAGCATTTGAAAATTTATATAAAACTTAATTTTACTGCTTCTGTGTGTTGAATTTCAAAAATTCAAGAGACATGGTAAATATCAATAAGTAAAATGTGGTTCAAAAAGATGAAAGTAATTTTTTCTGAATAGTAACTTTTGACTTTTATTTACCACAGTTAAAAGTAAATAAGGTAATTAAGGGAAATGATATCAAAATTACCCTAAAACATGTCCTAATTCTATTAGATAAGTATTTTTAGTCCAAAACAAACCTTAGGAATAAAATATGATGCTCTTTTATCCACTTGTATTAGATTAAGACATTTATTATTATTCTATTTAAAGAAGAGTTAAAAGAGTTAAATTAAATGTTCAATAACTAAACCATTTTTAATATATGGTTATACACAATATAAATTAGACTACGAATATTCATTATAAATCTAAAAGCATTTCTAAAATAATGGTATTTTATTTATAATTTTTAGATATTAGATAGTTTAATTTATTTATGACCCAATGATGATGCAGTAATTACCTTATTAATGAAATATTAAAATAATTTATATTATAAATATCCAAATAAATGTAAATTGAGAATTATGATGAATTTCACTAATTTTATAGGTTAATATGACATGTTATGGTTGGTTAAATAAATTTTATTCGAAGTGATAAAATTTTTATGGCTTTCAAAAAAATCAAATACAAAATAGTGTCAAAATTGACATAATTGAGTTTTTAAAACAAATATTATATTAATAATTGAAATAATATTCTTAAAAATATAAGTTTTCAGCCAAAGGACTTAGATAAGGTTATATATATTAATAATGAACTTCATTGGGTTCTCTTGGCATGTTATAGTATGTTTATTAACCATATAATATAAAAATACAAAGTGACATGGTAAATGACAAACTATTTAACTAAGAATTAAATCTGAAAGATAAGGTTAATAATATCACCTAAATCAGTCAAAAACCTATTGTTTGAGAGGTTTTAGACCCATCCCCACCTTATCCTTTAAATAATTCATTTTTAAGCCATTAGAAATAGAAAATTATTTTTTTATAAAATAATATTTCATGATTTTCCTAAAGTGACCTTCACCTCACTTATGAAAGGGTACTTCCCCTTATCTTAATTTCACACCTCCATAGCCTTTTGGCTTGGCCAAACTCTTCCCAAATATCCTCTCAACTTTCCTCCCTTCATTCTAGTGGCCTTCCTTTGGTCAGAAATCCAACCTAAGGATCCCTTTTGATCAAATCAAAAGGAAGAACCTGAATAAGATGTAAATATTTAATCACCTCTTTCAAGTTATTTTTTTCTTCCACTTCCCCTTTCCTTGTTGTTTCCATTCTAAAATATTAAATATAGTATATTATATATACTGTGATGTTATTATAAAAATGGTACAACCATATTCATTATTATATCCATCCGATAAATGACAAAGTCACCATATGTCATAAAATTTTCCATTGAGTATATGTCCTAAGGGATGGCCCCTTTCTCTCCAGGATAGCTCTCCTGAGTGTGCCGCGCCTCCCCTTCATTTAGGGTTTTCCCCATTGACGGAGCTTCCTCTTCCATCTTTCTCCATTCTCCCATTCTGTAGATGTTTCTTTCCTCTTTGTTTCGCTTTCAGGGCCGATTTCTCCATGCGTTGCGGCACTTGCTTGACCTTCGATGCTCACCTCCGCTCTTTTTCCGTCCATCCCAGTTAGGTGTTTCTTTCTCTCCACGATCGTGGCTCACTGATGAGCCCTTGTCCGTCTCAATATCTTCTCTTTCTCCCAGATCTACTTCACTAGACTCCATCTCGGTCTGATGTAGTATCTCTCGTGGGGGGTTTGGGATGTGTTCGTTGAGAGGTCATCGGCTTTACGGGAGCCGCGATTAGTGTTGGATCTCTTCTACATTAAGGTTTCAGTCTTCTTTTCTAGTTGAAGTTCGGTCCTGGTGGTCTTTTCTGGTCGTGATTGATGTTTGGACTCATCATTTTTCGTATTTTTTCAAGGTTTTAATCCTCGACGATGACATAAGTTCTCGGTTCTCACATTCCATCTCGACGGCGTCTGTTCTTTCTCTGCTCTTTCTCCAGATTCCAACACTCTTCTCCAAGTCAAATTTTCATGATGGTGTTCTGGGTGTCTTGGGAGGTGAGTTCAAGTGGCAGACGACAATTCATGAGGTCGCAGTGCACGGTGGTGTTGGTTTTTCTTATTGCTAATTATGTTTGTGATTACTAAATTGTTTTGGATCTACTGTGTTTATCGGAGACTGTGAAGATGGTGTTGTTTTTTGGTTTTTTTGGTTGAAATGCTCTTGTGATGATTGTGAAGAATATTCAGTAGTGGATTTGACGTTTTTTTGTGTTCATTTTGGAGTTTCTTTGGCGGCGACGTTTGATTCCGATGGGTGGATCCCGCCGGTGCTCTGTTGTGGATGTGATGTACGATTGGGGTCAGAGTGAGAGACGCGAGGCAAATCGTCAACCGAGGCGGTGGAAATGGTTTCTGTTTGTAATTTGAAATTTGAAACTTTTAATTTGTGCTCATTGTGCGGCGCAGTGAAGTGAATGTGACAATATTTTGAGTGGACGACTAGGACGTGGCTTTGACCAGGATGTCTCTAGCCTCGGTGATTTACAGCCCATCCTTGCACCCTTTTCTTGTTTTAAGTTTGAATTTAGCACTGTGTATATTTTGAATTTTGAAATCTATGGTCATATTTGAGGTTACCACTAACCTAAAAGTGGCTTGTAAAATACCAAAAAATGGATTTGGACAAAGCCACCATACGTGTGTACGTACGGATTACCGTCTCCATGTCGTGGTGTAGTTTGTTATTCAAACACTTCATTTTTTGGATGGGTATAATAATTAGTATGAATGATGTAAATAATAAATATAACATGTTAATTATTATTTATATATGATATACCTTCCAATTACAAACAATTTCTCCATTAATATAATAATATTGTCGCTCGTGCGTATTTACGAATTACCATCTCCATGAACACGATGAGATTCATTCCCCATCCTAATCATTCAAGAATAATATTAATTTTATGATTAAAAATAATGTTTATGAACATAATATCATTCGGTATATAAATCAAATACATCATATCCATAACATACATGGCTTACGTAAATATTCATATAAAGGAAAACGAATCAGCTAACACCTGAAACGTTGATACTACTAAAATATTATTAACAAAGAAATATTATAAGATCATATATGATATCATATTTATGTATATAGTTCTTGTATAATTTAATAACAATGTTTTTAACTATTATACAGGAGGTTAACATACCATTGAGTAAGGAAAAGTACAAGTTAATGGTTAATTTCACAATCTCTTTATTATCCAAGGTTGTTTTTACCAAAGTATCTACTGGGACCTCTTTATCATCCAAATTCATGTTTTCATAAAAAATGTATTTCAAAACTTTTTTTCTATTTACTAGATATTGGGTTAAATTAATTTATACCCTTATTTGGCTATATATGTCTTGAAAGAAATCTTTTCATCGTTTTCCAAGCAAGTTACTTTATGACCTTTTTGACAAAATTAAAGTAATAATGTTTTTTTAACTTATATGACGGGTGCAACTATTTTTTGTCATTATAACATTGTCGAGTTCACTCCTCATTCCAGTCCTGTATCACTGAACTAGATTAACTTTTCTTTCCAGTCATTTCTATCTCATGAGATATAAATCTTTACCCAATGCATTGGAGGGAGATATAGGCCCCACCCATCTCATAATGAAACCATTCTTATGTGTGGCACAAAATCATAAATCATACATCATAGCATAACCCATGTAATAAAAATGGGATTCTTAAACATCATGCCATCATAACATAATCCATATAAGACAAATGACTTCATAAAAATAATTCCACCATAACATAATCAAATCAATGTAATAATAGGTATTGAAACCTAACCCTATATCATCTTAGATGGAAAATAATTTTGATAAAACTCTTAAACTCAGTTCTTGAGGAAAATTTCCTTTCTTCTTCCAAATCATTTTATTTTCTTAAAATGACATACAATTTTAAAATAAATAAAAAAAATTAATCATGAAATCTATCATAGGAAGCTTTATGGAGATAAGGCGTTATGAAACTATAAAAATTCATTCATGCCGTATAAGTTAAAAAACATTCTCCTCGTACTTTTTTCGGAAGAGTCAAAAAACACCTCATATGGTAAACAAAAGAATGATTCCTTACATACCATGTAGTAAAGGTCAGAAAATGGTAAAAATAATTTAAACATACCTGAATTTTTTTTAGAAAACATGGAAATGGATGATAAATATAACCCCAGTAAATACTTACAAATAAACAATCTTGGTTAAGAACGAGATTGAAATAATTATCCCTTGCCTTAGGTATGATATGCTTAGTGTATATCTGAACCTCCTATATAATGATTTAAATAATGTTACAGATCTATTAAAGAATTGTAATTATTTTTATGATAACATTTATGATCATATTTTCATCCATTTGTTAGTAACATTTCATTATTACTTGTTTTTTGGGTATTAACTGCTTTATTTTCATACGTATGTTTTGTGGGATAAGTTCATATTCCTATTTTCAGGTTATAGTTATATCATTTAAATAATGGTATTAATATAATATATATCATATTTATTCATTCAATTCATTTATATAATCATGGTTTAATGAAGATCATATAGAACGAATCTCATCACACCGTGGAGACAGTAAGCCGTACGTACGCACGAGCGACGATATTGTTCCAATAATTATTGAATGGTATTGTAGTGGATGATATAATATCTCAAAATTAGTATCATGTTATAATAAACATATATAGTTATTCTTTACACCGTTATACCCATCCAATTAAGGTGGTGGTGGAAAACAGATTACACCACGGCGTGGAGACGGTATTCCGTACGTACGCACATGCGGTGATTTTGTTTTCCATAGGATGGATAGAAGGTGAAATGGGGTTGTTTCATATTTATAATAACATATATTTTTATGATTTATGCTTATGTTATTACTTTATAATGAAACAAATAAAGAAGAGCAATTAGAAGAAGAAATAAATTTGAAAGAATCGGTAAAGGATGTTACCTCTTCGTCGACGTGCATCTTCTAAACCTCCACTTAGGTCACTAAAGTTTGTCTTTTAAGAGAACCAGGTACTCTAGTGTGTTTATAGGGAAGTGTAGAAGAGAAATGGACAGGTTTTGGCCGAGTTTTAAAGCTAAAAATGTTGTTAAGATGAGAGGGAGGAGTTTCCCTTTTATAAGAGAGGAGAGGGGCACTTTTGCAAACCTCTAAAATATTAATTTATATTAAACCCAAAACCAACTTAAAATTTTTGCAAAATGACTCAAATTAGAATCTGAGACGATATATGGTTTTAATATCATCGTGGAAAAAAAATTAGACATGTTGGGAATTTATTTTAAACCTTATCAACTTGATTTATCCTTATTTAATATATTTAATTTTATTTGTGGTAATAATATTCTAAATTTTAAATTGTTATAAATAATGACTTATGTGTTGTGAATTGTCCATAATTGGATACTTTATGACATTTTAGACCATATAAAGTTTAATTTATAATTTTTTAATAATTTTTTGATTTTTAAACAATTTAATAATATGTTATTTTTATAAAATATCAATAGTGTCAATTTTGACACTATTCAATTATTTGAATTTAAATAAAATACACACAAAATATATATTCGATCCAAAATATTTAATAGATCCCTAACATGTATTATTCATCTTAAAAATTCTTTTAGAACATTAAATATTTCATATATTATTTATTTTAATATTTTTAAAACCATTTATTTGATATTTCAATCAATAAAATAGTTTCTACATCACTATTGTGTCAACATTATTGATAATTATTTAATCCCTAAAAATTATAAATAAATTTACATGGTGTAGATAATTTTATTATATTTTTTGTGACTATTTATGTTCGAAGTTTTACGAAGTTTATCACTAAATTAAAATTATTACACTTATAAGATATAAGAGAGTGGCATGTTGTCACTTTCTTTGGTTTAAATAATAATTACATCAATTGCATGGTCAAAAGTCCATGAAATGAATCTATTCCAAACCTTAGGTGATATGTGTATACTTTTATTCATCCAATATAATTTCTTTAGGTGTTAGGGTAATTTTATAATCTTATTTTTACCCTTAATTACCAGATTTACCTTTAAATGTAGTAAATAAAATTTATCGTATTTACTATTCATAATGTCTAAAAGTAAAAAGTATCCTATAATTATAATTTGGACCTACTGATTCCAAATATGGAATCCATTTTTCCAAATTCAAAACATAGAAGTTGCATTATTTAATTTAAAATTAATCCTGCTGTTGAGAAAATGGGTTTTAAAAGTTAAAACATTGCAAAAGATTGAAATATTTTTACCTATGAATTCAATGTAAAATTAATGATAATTACCTAAATAATATAAAATGGGAAAAATATATTATATTTATACTTTAAAACCATTCAATATTATAATTTAACCATATAAATATTTTTATTAAAAAAGTTGTTTTTAATTAAAATTTAGCGTCTTTTTACTATTCATCAACATATGAAAGTTAACAAACAAATATTAAAAAATTATTTAATGTTAATTTTTATAACCTTATTGAAATGAATAATTTTATTTTGTCAAATTGAACTTATAAATGTGTCAGAAACTAGATTTAACGTTGGTGTGCCATCAAAAGGCGGCAAAACTATTTTTTAATGCTTATTTAACCCGAAAAATTTATTTTGTTCTCATACCAAGTTATAGAATATATGTAAGATGAATTATTATGTAATAAAATTAAATATGTAGTTAATACTATTCGTAACGTCTAGTTCTTAATAGTATATCTTTGTTTAGTGAAACTCGGTATTGCGTACAACTCACGCTATCGAGGAAGGTTGGTCTTGCGTGTAACGCAAGCCAAGACAATGTTGCGTTTAGTGAAAGCTTCCTTTGGTTTTGAATATAACATAAGACATAAAAAAATTCTCATAAAATCTCAGGGTGTACATTATACCCCCCTTAAAATGAATTTATCCCTCAAAATTCTTCACTTCGTAACAAACAGGTGAGGATACCTCTCCCTCATCATATTCTCAACTTCCCATGTAGCTTCTTCTAATTGGTGGTTCCCCCATAAAACATTAACCAAGCGAGTGGTCTTGTTTCGTAGAACTTTTTCAATATGATCCAGAATCTCTATCATATGTCCTTCATAAGAAAGATCTTTCTCCAGTGGTACAACTTCTGAGCTTAGTACATGTGAAGGATCAGGTATGTACTTTCTCAGGGGAGATACATGGAACACATCCAGAACTTGAGAGAGATTTGGTGGAAGTTCCAATCGATAAGCTACCCTCCCAACATGATCCAATATTTTTAAAGGATAGATATACCTGGGGCTAATCTTTCCCTTCTTTCCAATTCTCATTACTCTCATCTAGGGAGATATTCGTAAGAACACTTTATCATCCACTTCAAACTCTAGGTCTTTTTTTCGGTTGTCAGCATAAATTTTTTGTCGACTCTAAGCTGCTCTTATGTGTTGTTGAATAGACCTGACCTTTTCTGCCATCTCATCAACAAGATCAAGTCCTAATAGATTTCTTTCTCTAACTTCATCCCAGCAAGTTGGAGTTCTGCATTTCTTTCCACAGAGAGATTCATAAGGAGCCATCTGTATACTGGAGTAAAAGCAATTATTATAAGAAAATTCCACCGAAGGTAGGTGTTGATCCCAACCAACTTTGAAATCCATAGAGTAAGCTCTCAACATGTCTTCCAAAGTTTTAATTTTCCTCTCAGATTGACCATCTGTTTGAGGATGATAGGCAGTGCTGAAACGTAAGTCTATATCCAGAGCATGTGGAAGACTTTTCCAGAACTTTGAGGTAAACCTAGGATCCTGGTCAGATATAATGGAAAGTGGTACTCCATGAAATCTTACCACATCCTTTACATATATCCTGGCAATCTGATTAAGAGATAAATCTTCTCTAATATCAATGAAGTGTGCAGACTTCATAAGACGATCAACTATAACCCAGATAGCATTATTGTTGTTGGAATTTTTGGGAAGTCCGAGGAAAAAGTCCATAGTGTTGTTTTCTCATTTCCATTATGGTATGGGTAATGGTTGTAACATCCCCTTAGACTTCTGTCTACCAACTTTAACTTGTTGACAAACCAAGCACCGAGAGACATATTCGGCAATATATTTTTTCTTTACATCCCACCAAAAGTACTATTTTAGTTCCCTATACATCTTTGTACTTTTAGGATGAATAGAGAATGAGGAACTATGAGCCTCATCCAGCAGCTCCTTCTTTAATTCTTGTATGGGAGGAATACAAACACAGTTCCTGAACCTTATTATCCCATCACAATCATGGTTGAATCCAGGAACATTTCTCACCTTCTTTTATAGCCCAACAACCTCCTTTTGTGCCTCTTTAATCTTCACTTGTATAGATGGTTGAAAATTCATTTGAGAAAGATAATATATCTCCCCTTTCATTAAAATTCCAAGATCCATCCTTTTTAAATCCATATATATTGGATCTTTTGTGATCCTCATCATGGATAATCTATCATGGTCTTGTCGACTTATTATGTCTGCTACCTTGTTTTCTTTCCAAGGGTGGTAATGAATTGAGCAGTTGTAATCCTTAATCAGCTCCAACCATCTTCTTTGGCGCATATTCAGCTCCTTTTGTGTGAAAATATACTATAAACTATAATGATCAGTATAAATATAGCACCATTCACCATAAAGATAATTCCTCCATATTTTTAATGAAAATATTTCCGCAACTAACTCCAAATCATGAGTTGGGTAATTTTGCTCATGGATTTTCAACTGTCATGAGGCATAAGCTATCACCATATCATTTTTCATGAGAACACACCCCAATCCCTTCTTGGATGTGTCACTGTAGATCACAAACCTTTCTCCACTACAAGGTAGTGTGAGCACAGGTTCACTGGATAACATTCTTTTTAACTCCTTGAAATTATCTTCACACCCCTCCATCCAAACGAACTTAACACTTTTTTGAGTCAACCTGGTGAGTGGATTAGATAATTGTGAAAAATATTTCACAAAAAATCGATAATATCCATCCAAAAAAAGAAAACATCGGATCTCAGTAATTTTTGTTGGTCTAGACCATCTTTCAATAACCTCTATTTTTGCTGGATCCACAGATATCCCCTCTTTTGAGATTATGTGACCCAAAACTGAAACTTTTTTAAGCCAAAATTCACACTTAGTAAATTTGGCATAATGATTCTCCTTTCTTAGGGTCTTCAATACATTTCTCAAGTGATATTAATGTTCTTACTTTCTCTTTGAATAGACAATAATATCGTCTATAAAGACTACCACAAACTGATCAAGACAGCCTCTAAAGACTTTATTCATAAGGTCCATGAAGATATCAGGGGAATTAGTAAGAACCAATGGAATCACTATAATTTCATAGTGTCCATACCTTGTACGGAAATCCGTCTTTGGTATATCTTCTTTTTTGACCCTTAAGTGATGATACCCTTAACGAAGATCAATCCTGGAAAAGTATTGAGCTCCATGTAGTTGGTCAAATAAGTCATTAATGTGTGAGAGAGGATATTTGTTCTTGATAGTGATCTTGTTAAGTTCATGATAATCAATGCAGAGTCTCATTGATCTATATTTCTTATTAACAAATAGAACAAGTGCTCCCCAAGGTAATGCAGTAGGGAATATGATTCCCTTATCAAGATTCTCTTGGTGTTGCTTCTTCAATTCCTACAACTCAATTGGGGCCATCCTATATGGTGTATTTGAAATAGGCATAGCACTAGGTATGAGTTTTATTGAAAAATTAACTTCATGATTTGGTGGAATACCTGAAAATTCCTATGGAAAGATATCATCAAACTCCCATACAATGGGAATATTATTAATCATGAGTTTCTCTCCGACCATTTGAGATAAATAACCTTCATTTATTGGAATCAAGACCCATAAGATGGAAGAAATTTCCATTGGAAGGTTATATTCATCATTTCCTTGATAAATGATCATAGATTGATTAGGAATATGAAATGTGACTTCCCTTATTTGGAAATTGATATGATCTATATATAAAGAAAGACAATCCATGCCAAGAATCACATCAAATTCCACTATAGGAAGGATCACAAGGTTTTTACGAATCACTTTCCCACAAACTTCAATCGGAGAAGAATTGTAAACGTTTGATGCGATTGTTGTTCCATTAGGAGTTGTTACAGCTAACTCAATATCTAATTACTGAGGTAATATGGAAATACCCTTAGAAAATTCTTCAGAAATAAAAGAGTGGGTGGATCCAGCATCAAATAAAACATTTACTAATTTTGAGTGGATAGTAAGTGTACCTTTCACCACTTCATTATCATACTCCAAATCGTCGATAGTAATTGCATGTGACTTTCCTTTGTCTTTGGCCTTAAGAGTTTGTTGACGTCGACCATAATCTATAACCATTGTATTAGGGAATTGATTAGCATAATGCCCTATTTCCTTGCACTTGTAACATTGAAGTGTAGGATGTGCATTCTGTGAATCCCTTTCTCTGTTCACATAATTAGATATCTTCTTCCAATTACTTCGACATCAAATTGCCCGATGACCTTATTTTCCACACTTAAAACATTTACTTATCCCTTTAAGATAATTCCATCCATGTTTCTTTCCTCACTTTGAGCATAAAGGAAAACTAATCTTCTTTTTAGTGTGGTCTTTATATTTTCCTTTGAATTCCATTATCCTCTTCTTATAAAACCCATATAACAGATGGGTTACCCCAATCTCTATCTCTACCATGAGAGCACATCGAACAATTTCCTCGTAGCTATTGAAGTCCCTTATGGATAATGCCCTTCGGAGACTTGGTTTTAATCCACTAAAGAATCAATCGATCTTACTCTCAGGTTGGATAATAATCCCAGAATCATACCTTGCATGTCTTGTAAAATTTCCATCATAGGTACCAACAAATTCATCATCCTTTTGTATCAGTTCAAAAAAATCCTTCTCCATATTTTCTTGAAGAATACGAAGGAAGTACTTATTGAAAAATAAGTTCTTGAACTCATCCCCTTCCATGGACTCAATTTCATCCCTTTGACTTGTATTCTTGACAAGATTCCACCATTGATCAGCTTCACCTTCCAAATGATATACTGATATGATGACTTTATCATGTTTAGAACATTGCAGGACTGAAAATAAATTTTCAGTGGTACTAATCCATTGTGCATCCACTAATGGATCAGAAGAACCACTGAATGAAGGTGGACACTGCCTCATGAAGGATTCAAAAGAATATTGCTCTTTCCATTGCTCGTTTGGAAGGCTTGCATGATTCATATCATCAGAAAGTTGTGTGAGTATGGCTAAAATATTTTTCATTCCAGCTTCCATAACGTTTGGTTTCTCAGGGGGAAAATCATTTCATTGCCCATCGCATTCAGAATTAACATGGTTCCTTCAGGTTCCAGCCATTGAATAAAACCAAGAAGCATAGTGTGAGAAATACTAATAATAATAGGAAAACCACATAATCAAGAATAAAATTTCACACTATAGGTCTTATCATAGGTTATTCATGGTCATTTCTAAAACACTAATATTATGTCCTATGCTCAGACATATCATTAGGGTTCTTACTAAGGCTTTCACATCCTAGTTTTTAAAGGTTGACTATACCTTTCCTATGATCCCAACTATAACGACCCATAATTTATATACATTGTTATTACTTCAGAATTGAAACATATTTATTACAACATATAACAGAACCATAATAGGACCGTATAGGTATAGTGTCTTTAAAACTGGGAAACATAAACAACTGGTTTATAGATCATCTACATTTTCTCCCATTTCTTTCATCATATCTAGAGTCCCTTTGGTCACATCCCACTTAATACCCTTCTACCTGACCTGGGGAAAAGAAAACACGCAAAGGGTGAGCTCAAATACTCATTAAGGGCAAACAAAGGAAATATCAATCATATCATATTCATAAGAACATAACATTTGGAAAATCTTATCCTAAAAAAGAGATCATAATATCATGAAATGGGATAAGTCATAGTAGTGAAATGTAATCCCAATAATCATAAAATAAGTCATGATACTTTTTGGAACACACACATAATCATAGAAAATCATTTCATATTAGTCAAGACTCATTGCCAAGACCATAATAGCGGACAAGTCCATTACTTAACCGAGTTCACTCCTCATTCCAGTCTCGTATCACTGAACCAGATTAACATTTCGTTCTAGCCATTTCTATCTAATGAGATATAAATCTTTACCCAATGCATTGGAGGGAGATATAGGTACCACCCATCTCATAATGAAATCATTCTTATGTGTGCCACAAAATCATAAATGATACATCATAGAATAACCCATGTATTAAAAATGGTATTCTTAAACATCATGCCATCATAACATAATCCATATAAGATAAAGGACTTCATAAAAATAATTCCATCATAACATAATCAAATAAATGTAACAATAGGGATAGAAACCTAAACATACATCATCTTAGATGGAAAATAATTTTGATAAAACACTTGAACTCAGTTCTTGAGGAAAATATCATTTCTTATTCAAAAACATTTTCTTTTCTTAAAATGACATAAAATTTTAAAATAAATGAATTTTTGTTAATCATGAAATCTTTCATAGGAATACTCATGTAAATAAGGTTTTATGAAACCGTAGAAATCCATTCATGCCGTATAAGTTAAAAAACATTCTCCTCATACTTTTGCCGGAAATTCCAAAAAGCACCTCATATGGTAAACAAAAGTATTATTACAGACATACCATGTAGTAAAAGTCAAAATTTGGTAAAAAATAATTTTATAATACATGAATTTTTTTTAGAAAACATGGATATGGATGATAAATATAACCCCAGTAAATACTTACGAATAAACAATCTTGGTTAATAATGAGATTGGAATAAGTATCTCCTACCATAGGTTTGATATGCTTCGTGTATATCCGAACCTAATATATAATGATTTAAATAATGTTATAGATCTATTAATGAATCATAATTATTTTTATGATAACATTTATGATCATATTTTCATCCTTTTTTTAGTAACATTTCATTGTTAGTCGTTGTTTGGGCATTAACAACTTTATTTTCATACGTATGTTTTGTTGGATAAGTTCATATTCTTCTTTTTAGGTTATAGTTATATCATTTAAACAATGGTATTAGTATAATATATATCATATTTATTCATTCAATTTTTTTATATAATCATGTTATAACAGAGATCATGTAGAACGAATCTCATCGCACCGTGGAGACGGTAAGCCGTACGTACGCACGAGCGACGATATCGTTCCCATAATTATTGAATGGTATTGGATTGGATGATAGAATACCACAGAATTAGTATCATGTTATAATAACCATATATAGTTATTCTTTACACCTTTATACCCATCCAAGTAAGGTGGTGGTGGAAAACAGATTACACCACAGCGTGGAGACGGTATTCTGTACGTACGCACGCACGGTGATTTTGTTTTTCGTAGGATGGACAGAAGTTGAAAGGGGTTTGTTTCATATTTATAATAACCTATCAGTATATGAGTGATACTGATGTTATTACTTTATAAGGAAACAAATAAAGAAGAGTATGTATAAGAAGAAATAAATTTGAAAGAATCGGTAAAGGATATTACCTCTTCTTTGACGCACCTCTTCTAAACCTCCTCATAGGGCACGAAAGTTGGTCTTCGAAGAAGACCAGGACCTCTAGTATGATTCTAGGAAAGTGGAGAAGATAAGTGGATAGGTTTTGGATGAGCTTTAAGGCTGAAAATGTTGTGTATAGGAGAGGGAGAAGGTTCTCATTTATAAGAGAGGAGAGGGGCACTTTTGGAAACCTTTAAAATATAAATTTATAATAAACCCAAACACTACTTAAAAACTTCCAAAATGACTCAAATTAGAAGATAAGATGAGATAGGGTTGTAATCTCATCAGCCAATAAAATTTAAACATGTTGGTAATTTATTTTAAACCTTATCAACTTTATTTGTTCTTATTTAATCTATTTAATTTTATTTGTGGAAATAATATTCTTAATTTTAAATTGTTATAAATAATTACTTATGTATTGTTAATTGTCCATAATTGGATACATTAGAACCTGTTAGACCATATAAATTTAAATTTATAATTTTTAATATTTTTTAATTTTTAATCAATTTAATAATATTTTATTTTTATAAAATATCAATACTATCAATTTTGACACTATTCAATTATTTGAATTTAAATAAAATCCACACAGAAGATATATTCAAAAAAATATTTAATAGATCCCTAACATGTGATATTCATTTTAAAAATTTGTGGGTCACATTAAATAGTTCGTATAATATTTATTTTAATATTTTTAAAACCATTTATTTTATATTTCAATCAGTAAAATAATTTCTACATCACTATTGTGTCACCATTAATGATAATTATTTAATCCCTAAAAATTCTAAATAAATTCACATGATGTATATAATTTTATTAGATTTAGGGTGACTATTAATGTTCTAATCTTTAAGAAGTTTATCACTAAATTAAAATTATTACATTTATAAGATATAAGAGAGTAAAATGTTGTCACTTTCTTTGGTTTTAATAATAATTATATCATTTTCATGGTCAAAAGTCCATTAAATTAATCTATTCCGACACTTAGGTGATATGGGTTGACTTTTATTCATCCAACAGAATTTTGGCAGGTGTTAGGGAAATTTTATAATCTTATTTTTACCCTTAATTACTCGATTTACCTTTAACTGTAGTAAATAAAATTTACCGTAGATACTATTCATAATGTCTAAAAATAAAAATTATCCTATTAGCATAATTTTGACCAACTGATTCAGAATATAAAATCCATTTTTTCAAATTCATAACACAGAAGTTGCAATATTTAATTTAAAATAAATCCCGTTGTTGAGAAAACGGGTTTTAAAAGTTAAAACATTGCAAAAGATTGAAATATTTTTACCTATGAATTCAATGTAAAATTAATGATAATTAAATACATAATATTAAATGGTAAAAATATATTATATTTATACTTTAAAACCATTCAATATTATAATTTAACCATATAAATTATCTTGATGAAAAAAGTTGTTTTTAATTAAAATTTATCGTCTTTTTACTATTCATCAAAATATGAAAGTTAACACAAAAATATTAAAAAATTATCCAAAGTTAATTTTTATATCCTTATTGAAATGAATTAGTTTATTTTGTCAAATTTAACTTATAAACATGTCAAAAACTAGATTTAATGTGGGTGCACCATTAAAAGGCGTCTAAACTGAATTTTTTTGAAAAATGCTTATTTAACCCAAAAATTTTATTTTTTTTCACATACCATATTCTAGAATATGTGTAAGAAGAATTATTATGTAATAAAATTAAAAATTTAGTTAATACTATTCATAACGGCTAGTTCAGAACAGTATATTGTTGTTTAGTGAAACTCTGTATTGCGTACAACTCACGTGATCGAGGAAGGTTGCTCTAGAGTGTAATACAAGATAAGCCAATGTTATGTGTAGTTAAATCTTTCTTTGGTGTTTCATATAACATAAGACATAAAAAATATTTCTCATAAAATCTCAGGGTGTTACAAAGGGTTATGTGGTTTATCGTGATGCATCTGAATTTGGACTCTACTTTGTTTTCATGCAAGGAAATCATATGGTACCTTATATATAATGAAATTTTTGAATTCATGAGAATAATTACTCAACCCATAACATAGAATTAGATAAGGTAGTGCACGATTTGAAAACAATATTTCTTTATGTCTTTGGTGAAAACATTATTTTTTTCGATGATTATAAGAGTTTGAAACACATCTTTCAGAAAGGAGATTTGAACCTCATATATAGGTGATGGAAGGAATATCTCCAAATGTTCAACTTTGACTTGGTCGGGAAAATGAAATTTTGTGATAGATGATTTGAGTCAAAATTAATATAATCAATTATCCAAATAAGGTTGTGAATAGTGACAATTGACGGATATGATAGCATATATGCACATAGATTACACATCAAAAGATGAATTTTCAATTTTCTATATAGTGACTCTTATTACTGACAATTTTGATCAAGTTAATGATTCTCAAATAACAAATACTGATTTTCTTACCCTTGCGTCAAAACATAATAGTGGGTGACCATTGATAAAGGGAAACATGATAGAAACTCTGTGTATTTTTTCGCCGTAGAATAGTTTTTCCGATATCTTTTCAAAATAAAATCATTTCTTCTTACCACAACTCTAAATGGTTTAATTATAATGGAATTAAGAAGAATTATAGGGTGTTTACAAACCATTTTTGTTGGGTTTTACTAATGAGTTAATTAGTGGGGTGTGTTTTGATATTCTCCACATGTTAGAAAGTCATTAATGAGCACCAATGACGATCTTATAAGTTTAACCCTTTCCTATCCCTATATATAAATTGGATCATATAGATATGGATTTATTCTTCATTTTACCAATAAAAGTTTTGAAATAGGATGCCATATTTTTTATTATTGATCATCTAACAAAATTATCTCACTTCATCCCTATTCATGAATCTGCTATGGTGGAAGACATAGAAAAAATGTATACTCATAAAGTCATAATGTTTCATGGAATACCAATTTCGATCACCTCTAACTGAGATCCTCATTATAATTCTCATATTTGTTTATCTTTATAGAAATATACTGGTACCCAATAAACCATGATCATGACTTATAATCCTCAAGTAGATAACAAATCAGAATGGATGATATAAACATTAGAATACATGATTTGAGTATGTGTTATCTATTTTAGAATCACATGGTAATATCATGTATTGTAAGTATAGTTTTCTTATAATGATATTGAACAGGTGTTGATAGATATAGATCCTTTTGAATGGTTATAGGTAAGTCCTTTTCAGTATCCATTTTTTTGGTTAGATACCAAGGAATCTTCTTTGTTGGGACCTTTCCTTGTTCTGGAAATAACTGATAAAATTCATATAATAGGGAAAATGATGTGGATGGATCATGTTCATCCTAAATCTTATACGTATCAACATCATCAGAAATTATCATTTGATGTAGGATATCATGTGTTCTTAAAAATATCTCCAAATATTGGTCATCAATGTTTGGGTAAGAAAGGTAAATTATCTCATTTTTATGTCATCCCTTTGGAAATAATAAAATGGATTGGTGATGTGGCTTATTAGTTTTCATTACCATGATGATATAGATCTGTACAAAATTTATTTCATGTATCTCAAAAGAAGAAGTCCAACCAGATCCTAACCATCTGATTTTATGGGATCATATTGATCTTGAATTGGATGCTACATTGTTACATGTGTTGATATAGATTGAGGATATACAAGATAAATAATTAAGTAGAAATATTATATGTTTGGTGTGAGTATTATGAAATCAAGGTCAAATTTAGGAAGATACATTGGAATAAGAAGAATTTATGTTGTAGTAATTGCATGAACTTTTCTAAAGTACTAAAAATATCCAACTTTATGGGGGTAGAAATCCAAAAGGTTGGGAGAATTAAACACCCTCAGGTTCATTTAATTTACCCTTATATTATTTATATTGAAGTTATATAATATGAAGGTTGATATTTGGGAGCTCCTAGATGGTATTGGAGTGGTTTGGAAGGGTTTTTAATGGGGAACAGTTTGAGAATAGTTATGGGGAAACCTTGAATGTCATCTAAGGAACCATACATGAGATTATGGGAGTCACTAGGTAAGCACACATTTGGCACACATTTTGGTTAAACTATTCAAATTTCAATAGAAATTGTGCAAGTGGAGACAGTGGGGAAATGCATAGTAAGTGCATGGTTTTTCAAACCATGTAAGCTAACCATATAAGGTATTGGTTTGGATATATTAGTATTTTCACAGTTATCACTTGGTTTCCCAAAGCATTCATTGTGGTTCCTTTTTATTAAGAATCTAGTTTTGATGGATCTAAGTGTTTTGGATCACTAAAATCAATGGTATGCCTCTTTTTGCTCTCATTATCCTTAGATAACCTCATATTATATCACTCATAATGTTAGATCTAATCTATTGTGAATAGATCTATGACCATTTATGTGTTTTATAAGATATTTTTTGGATTTATTAAATTAAATAGATTTTGATCATAGATTTAGATTTTTTTTGTGTTTTAATCATTAGGATCACCCATTAAGAGGTATGTGGCTTATCCCCCACTCTACCAATATATAAATTGAATGACAATCTCTCCCTAAAACATTTCTGTATTCTTATTTTAAATTTATTCAAAAATATATTATGAAAACTTATATTATTTAATGATTTAGAAATGATCGATTTGAAACAATAAAAAAAGTTTTATTCCATAAATACTTGATGAAAATGTGGTTCAAATGATTGATTTAACAGTATCTTGGAATAATTAGGTTGGTCTGTGTTTATTTGGATAGATCATGGTTGTAAATTAGCACTATCAATATGGAATAGAACATGGTAATGAAGTATTATCATCTATGTGGGTCACTGAGCAATGACTTGGTGACATGATGAATCATCACTCACAAGTATAGTGAGGTCTATGGTGTGTTTATGTGTGAATATAGTATATTGTTTTCCAGTGGTATAGAATGGTAATATTCATTGACTGATTTTTTTATACATGGAACTCATTTATGGATTTATATAAAACTTGTTTTCTACTTATCATGTATTTTATATAAAATAAGATAACTTGTTCTTATCTTAATGCTGTGTGTTGGAAATTATCTTTTGGAAAGACAGATGATTGTTATACCCACCCCTGCTTAGGAACTTTGGTGCATTTTAAAATTATTTTTACAAGGACATAGGAAGGAAAAATCTTGTTTCTTCTCTAGTGAAGCATATTAATACCATGTTAAAGGCATGTGGAGTTGGAGCTTGGAGCCAGATCAAATGATCCATTCGATGATACCACTTTTTTATGAGATATTCATATTGTATTTAAATCTTTATTAGTTGATGTATCTTATTTCCATTTCTACTGTGGTGTTTGTTTTAATTTTAGTCTTATGTTAAAATATTTTTCTTCTCATGTGTCATATAGTTAGTTTGTATTTTTTTTAATCTTGTCAGGTTTTGTTTTTTCTTCCAAGAACATTATATCCCAAGTTTTTTATTAAGAATTTAGCATTTATTTTTCCCCTTTGGTGTCTTTGGGATGCTACCTAAGGTTAGTGGAACCTTCAAACTAACATAACCCAATGGGTTTTTTGGGGATCTTAAATGGAAATTGATATTATATAAGATTCAACTAACTATTTTTAGTGAGTATACAAGGATTTATTACTCAACTCTACATGTACATATATACATTTACACTAATGTCTCTATGTGGATTCATGGGTATAGAAGGTGTATGATTTTGGACATTGGAGTTTTATTAGAGAGAAAGTTGTTTAAGACTTAGAGTCTTCATTAGAGTCATTGTATTTGTTTTTTAAATACTTAATATTATATTTCACTATATCTATTCAATATAATTTATTTTTATACAGTGGTTTATTTGGATACCTTATATAGTATTGGGAAGATGTTTGTTATAAATTCATGATATAAATTGAATTATTTATAATTGATTCGTACCAAAGTGGATGATGTCACATGTCATTATAAAATATGTTTTATTTAAATGAAATGGTTGTAATTATTTTTTAGTGTAACTCAGCTCTAGTCACTATCCTTTAGCTTAATTGAGGTGATCATGGGGATTTCACTTACCAACAAGTTAAGATCTGAAATAGTATGTTTTAAATGATTGATTTGTTTGAGGTATTTATTTATATTTATTTTTAATATATTAAATTATAGATGTTCATATCATGTGTAATATATTTTATTTTCTGTTAGTTAATTTTTTGAAGTGGGTACCCAGGACCTAACATATGTACATACTTTTATTACCATTACATGTATACAGTATGATATATACATTTTTAATCATATCATAATAGTGTTGATACTTCTACATCCACTATATCTATAGAAATTTCTTTTGATTACATGTCATATTAAAAGGTTATTGTAGTTCCCAAGCTATAACGGGAACCTATAAATTTAATCACAATAATATTAATGTTATTTCTTATGATCCAGATACATCTACTGATAGGACATAGATGATGTGTGGCCATCAGGATCTAGGTTCTCATAAACATTGATACTTCTTCTCATGATGTTCAAACTTGGTGATATCGAGTATATAAAATTGAGAGGAAAACCCCACCATTAGAAACACCACATGTTTCAAGTGTAATTAGTAGTTCTTATCTACAAAAATGTGTATTGGCCTCCTAACATAACATCACAATCAATGTGTACCATTAGAACATGTACTTTTATGCAAGGAAAAAACCATGACAATAAAGTTTTGGTAATGTATCTTATGCCAGGTGCATAGTTAGGGGAACGGAATTAGTTGAGCGATCAAGATAGAATTTTTCAATTATGAGTTATTGAAGTGATATCTCATTCCAGGTTGATTAGGGTGGTAGTACCTTCAAAAATCTATGTTCATTCTTGTAAAAGGTAATTCCATCTAGTTAGATCAAAAAATAATAAATCAATAATGGATAATGAAACAAACTATGCATCCCAGATAATGAGATATCATGAGATAATGATATTATACTACACCATGTGTGTTTATAGTATAGACTTCATTGTTATGACTATTAGTTATATAATTCAATTTCATGATGGGTTTCCAGACTCTTATCATGTTCTATGAATATTAATTGACTATTAATGAGATAAGGTCCTAGAGGGTCAAACATAATAGTGTATTCAAGATTCCTCCCTATTCATGGGAATTGGTTTATAAGACATGGAGTGAACCAAATTGGGGTCCAATTGTTATTCATTTATTATCGATCACCAATAAATAAATATATTTATCATTATTCAAATATAAAATAACTGGGTTGAATTTATTTATTAAAATTATTCATGAATTATTAAGTGAAAACATGGATAAATATTATATGAACAAATATTATTTTAATATTCAAGGTTCATATAATATTAGCAGGAATTACAAGTAGAGTTAATGACATAGGTTTATCAGGTAATATATTTTTTTATATTACATGTATGTGACAAAATATAAATGATGCTTATGATACAGTTGAATTATCAAAACTTTTCATTTATGGATTAATTAGTAGGAATTAAATATACAGGGGCCAAGGAACCCTTTTTGATATTTTAACATTCACTATATAAGTCTTGAAGAGATAATTTCCATTAGGTTGTTCATTATAGTTCAATGAGAGTTCATCTCTCCCCTTCTCATATCCAAGAGAGTTAAAATTTCATTCCAAGAATCTGTGATTTGATTTACGTCACAGATCGAAGGTATGGGATTGAGGTGATGATCGTGACATTGAAGGAATCATAAAAGCTCTATACCAGAACCAAGAATTTAATGATTGGTATATGTGTGGATTCATTAAGAATGTGTGGATGATCTAGAGGGTTTTGGCCTTTGATCCTTCCAGAAATGTTCATTAGTGAGAAGATTATTTTGAACAAGCCTTTTTTGAGTAAGGTAACTATTTGTTTTAAACTTTTGTTCTTTGATATTTCATGCCAGATATTCATACCTCAATCAGGGCTCGGTTCATCGAAGATGAAAAATTTTCATCACTCCAATGATGAAAATATTTAAATATCTTACCCACTTGCTTCCTTTTTTCACCCACATTACAACAATTGGTTTCATGGATATCTCATGAATTTTCTACACCATGAAAAAATTAATTTTCATTAAATTATGCAGATGGATATAATTCGGTCCCAAAAAACAAACCATCGATCTTATATCATATGAAAATGTTTTGGTCATACAATGTTTTTGATATGGAATATTTGTGATTTGTTTTCAGGTACAATTTAATAAAAATTTATGGTAAAAATATATTGGTATGTTCATGTTATTTGATTTTTTTCAAATTCTAATGACCCCTTATTTGATGGCCAAGTCCCGTCTGAAATCCGGCCACCGAAACAGTTCTGGTCAGTGGCCAATATTTCAGTCACCTGGAGAATAAAAAAATTTCTAACTAAAAAAACAGCCTAACCCTTAGGGAATAGAAAATTTTGAAATAATAATTCTGATTCGGGAGTTTTTTTACCTAAAATAGTTAAATTATTGGGACATTCTTTACTGTGCAAGTCAAAAATGATAATGAATGAAAAGAATAAACGTTTACCTTTTTAAAAAGTAGTGGGGGTTGGGGTCTTCTTCCTAGTAGTGCACATGGGCCGCATCGTTTTCCCACCCAACTTCCATGCCACCTCCCTTGAACATCACTTCCCACCAACAGATGCCCATCTTTCATCTCCTGAAACTGGCATATTTGCAGTCATCACCACGACCTTTATAGACCCAATCACCCACTATCAGAAGGTCCACATCCCAACTGATCCATGACCATCATTACCACCTTTTTTGTAGTCTTCACACTAGAAACTATCACCATGGACCGCAAAGAAAACATATCACATGCAATGACCACTTGAGAACCTCCTCCCCAGCTACAACTATAGCCCCACTAGGGAACCCCACTTGTCTCGATCGGCGTTTCCAGCCACCACATGTGAGTCCTAATTAACTAGACCAACCCCATAATGGGCTTGGGTTGGTCTACCTAGCCCACAATAATCTGGGACAGGGTCTGTCAGACCCATAATGGGTATGTGTGGGGTTTTCCCAACCCGCAAAGGCCATGAACTGTGTTTTGCGGTCTATGAAAATTTTCTATAATAAAAAAATAATTTAATAAATTTTATTTTTTAAAATAATAATAATTTTTATATTTAAAAAATAATATTTTAATTTTTTTTATTAAATAAATTAATTGATAGATTAAATTTTTTGATTTAAGATTAAATTAATATCAACACCGAATGAGACAATAAAATTTGAATTTAAAAATATAATTTATATTATATAAATACACTCGTACTTAAATTTATTAAATTTTAATTTTATTTCACTTATATTTGATATATGAACTATATTCTTTAGTGACAGAGCCTGTGTTTTTATCTATTTTATTTTATTTAATTATTCATTACTAGTGTGTGATGCTTGTAATAATTAGTTAATTTATTGATGGTCTATCCCTTGTCCCCTGTAATTAAATATTTATAAGGCTATGTGCATCTATTCTTATTTGTATGTATTTTTTACCTGTTGATACCACCTCAAATATGTGAGATTATTGATGTACTATTTATGATGGTGATATAAGGTGTGGACTTCCCCAAGAACAGGTTGTATACCAGATGAGAAATAAAATCACAAGAGTAGGGGTGAGCTGCAATACGAGTCATGATTTAACTCATTTATGATTCCCCTAGGACAAAGTTGGTCCACTAAGTTTAAAATGGATCAACCAATATTATATTCTCAAGATAATTATGGTCATTTATTTCCTTTATGAATTGTATATAATTTTATGTATGTGCATGTTTAATACAGGAACTCATAAAATATTAAACAGAAAAAATCCATAAAGACGTCATGAATATATTATATTAACATGCTTTTATTTCTGATAACTAAAACATTTTATGAACATATTTAATAGAAAAGGATTACATTCATAGAAAATAGTAAAAACTCACCAAAATAATATTAATTCGCACTACCTTATGTCGCTCTAATTTTAACAAAACTATGTGTACAAGGTGATATTCAACCAAAGATAAGGGTGCCTCCAACTACTATGGAATTTCTATGAGATTTATGGGATGACTTAACTAAATTTGGTAGCAAAAGAGTCTCCAAAGTAATCTTTCTACCACTTTAGTGGTGAATGGTTAAGGGAATCAAGGTTACAATTATGATATGCTAGTACTTTACTCAATACTTTAAGGAACCATGAGTGAATTCAGTTGGTAAGTCTAGTACCTACCTTAAAAATCTTTGTATAGTAACGTAGACAAATATTTTAGACTAAAAGGAGAGATTTCAAGGATCCCTTACACTATAGTACTCAAGTGATAGAGTATTCTGAATCTAGTATTGAGGACTATTGAGGTTCAAAAAACAGTGGTTGACATTTAAGGATTTAGTTAATCAATAAATAATGTTAAATCAGTTATCTAGATAAAGTACTAGTAGATAAAGTTTATTTTTTATAAATAAAAAATAGATATCTCCAACACCACAAAAGAATTCTCACAATGATCGATACTAGATAAATAAAATTTCCTGGCCAAAAATAACTTCTAGTAGCGGTACATGCACTTTCGAATAGTACTACACAAAGAGAGGAAGCTTTGTGTGTGGTATTCATCACTCATTATTAATCATTATCATTGAGATGTCTAGGTGGTTAAATACAAGTATAAAATTCATGTAGATGATGTACTATATGTACTATGTTTCAATTTTTCATCTATGTTCATTCAATTACAAAAAATGAATGAGGATAAAGATACCTAAAAGATGAAAACTCATCTCCAGCATTTATATCAAGAGGGATACAGGAAACAAAGGCATGATATATCAAGTAAAATGAAAAGTTGTATTGAACTAGAAGAGTATCAATTAGGGCCACATATACTCAATATGATCGAGTTCATTGAGAGAGTTGAAGCCCTTTGGTTCAAATTAAACTAAGAACCACTGACTAATCTCATTCTTTCCTCTTTATCACCAAAATTTTCAACTTTTATTGTTAATTATAATATGAATAAAAGGAAAATGTCACTCCCAGAAATTTTGGATTTAGTTTTACAAGAAGATAAGGATATAAAGAATGTCATTCCTTATCGAGAAAAATATGATTAAGGTAAAGGCTAAGGGGTCAAATCCTAACACTAGGACAGAGAAACCATTCCACCATCCTTACAAAAATCCATAGATACATAGGTTAGAGAATGAACAGGAGGAGGTCTTATTTTCATGTGGTAATAAAAGACATTAGAAAAAGAATTGTAGAGATATGAATATTTTTTAAGGACATTTTTCAACTTTAGGAATTTTTGTCATTCAATGAAATTTATCATTATCTACAAGTTGGGTATTGGATACAACATGTGGCTTGTAAATTTTTATTCATATACAATAAATATGTAGATCCAATATGATTGAAAAGGGTGAGGTGGATCTTCGGGCTATAAATGGTGGGAATCAAACAGCCTTGGTGGTGGTAGATTATCATCTAAATTTTCCTAGTGGTTTGGTACATGTATTGAATAATTTTTATTATTTTCCTTTAGTTACTAGAAACATAATCTCAATGTCAATTCTCGAAACTTTTGGATTTTATATCAATTTTATAAAAAAAAATGTTAACTGTTTTATAAGGATAACATGTTTTATGGTATGGCGTATCTTAACAATGGATAATATATACTTTAACTCAAAAAACCTTCAATAGTAATCAATGAAAAAACCAATAAACATGACTCATATAACACCATCCTATGGAAATTTATTCTTGTTTATGTAAATGAGAAGCATTTAAAGAAATTTCATCAAGAACGGTATTTATAATCAGCTAATTTAAAGCCTATGGATGTATGTCATTATTATTTCCAAGGAAAATTGACTAAATAATCCTTCTCTAGTAAATGATAAAGAGACACGAAATTTATGTATTTAATTCATAATAACATATTTTGTCTGTTTCCAAAAGAGGAAATGGGTGGGTATTCTAACTTCCTTACTTCTACTAATGATTATACTTGGTGTGGCTATATCTGCATAATTATTTAACATTAAGATTCATTTAATATGATAACTTAATATCAAAATTAAGTAAAAAACTATCTTGGTAAGAAGATTAAGTCCCTCCACTCAGACTAAGGTTCAGAGTATCTTAAACAAGCATTCATTGATCACTTAACTGAATGTGGGATAATATCCCAACTCATCCCTCCTTATACACCCGAGTGGAATAGTGTTAGGGAAAGGAGGAATCAGAACCTTCTTAGAAATTTCATAACAATGATGAGTTATCAAACTCTTCTATTATCCTTTTGGGGACATGTGTTGTTGATGGAAACATAAACTCTTAACCAAGTACTAACTAAAGTGGTAGATGTGATTCTGTATGAGTTACAGTGTGAAAAGAAACCCATATTATACATGTATGTGTATGGGGATATGAGGCATTTGACCAAGTGAAAAATTAGTATCTTTAAGCACAAAGTAAATTCTAATTGGTTATCCTAATGAAACTAAAGTATATTACCTATATAAACATTTAGATATAAAAGTTATTGTGGCAAGAAAAGTCACATTTCTAGAAAGGAAACACATTTCCAATCAAAATTGTGGGATCAAGATTGACTTCAATAAAGTTTATGCTTCATATGAATGAGTTGGTGTGGGAAAATATTAACAATTGATAGTGGAAGATGAAGAAGTTCATGATACACAAGTATTCAGTAGGTCTACTTGAGAGATTAGATAACTAGAGCATTATGGTTTTCTTTTCACAGAGTCAGGTAACTCATTACTCCATGATAATAATGAACCTATAACGTCAAGGAAGAAGTATAAGGTAAGGATGTTGCTAAATGTAAAGATTCAAGTCATTCATATATAGAGTCCATATACCAAAATAAAGTGTTTATTTTTGTATACCCTCTAACTAACGTAAAACTCATTGGGTGAAAATGGGTATTCAGGAAAAAAAATTATAAGGATGGTAAGTTCAATACCTATAAGGCAATACATGTTGCAAATGGTTTCATTAAATTTTAGGTCTTGGAAGACGACAAACCCTTCTAATCGGTATCAATGCTAAAATCCATCATAATATAACTTTTAATGGAAGTATTACATGATTATGATACTTGGAAAATGCATTTGAAAACTTCTTTTACAAATGGTAAGTTGGTTAAAAATTTGTATATAACTCAGTTTGAATGGATTATTAACTCAAATAATTCTAATAAAGTGTAAAATCTATAAATATCTATTTATGGTTTAAAGTAGGAATCATGTTCCAGGAATTTTTATTTTGATGATTCCATAAGAGAATTTGGTTTATCCAAGAACAAAATAGAGCCACATTTCTATAATAAGGTTAATTGGAATGCCATAATTTCCATGTATTATATGTTGATGACATATTAATTATGGGAAATGAAGTGAAATTTTTAAAGTAAATTAAGAATTGGTTAAATGAATGTTTCTCCAAAAAATACTTAGCTGAAGCATCCTACATTCTTGAGATCAATATATATCAAGATATATCTCAGAGGATGATTTTTCTAAGTCAAAGTACATATATTGTCAAGGTAATTATAATATATAGTATTGAACAATCCAATATATGGTTGTTTTCAATGTCGTGTGGAATCAATATCTCAAATAAACTATTCACACAAACATAAGAGAAGATTGAAATAATGACTAGAATCCATTTTTCCTCAGTAGTGACATCTATCAAATATGTCATTCTAAGTACAAGAATTTATGTCCACTGTTCATTAAGAATGGAGGGAAGATATCAAGCTAATATAGGATAGCTTCATTGGGAATATATGGAAACCATCCTGAAGTACTTGATACGTACAAAGAAAATGTTCATGGTGTATGGAGGATATTAGGAAATCATAGTGAGAGGATACACTGATGCTAATTTTCAAATAGATCGTGATGATATGAAATCATATTCAAGCTATGTATTTTTCTTGAAGGGTGGTATAGTGAGTTGTATAATCTTGAATAAACCTATTTCACTAACACTATAGTAGAATTTGAGTATATAGAAAATTCTTATGTAGCTAAGGAGTTGTTCTGGATAGATAGATTTGTCTTAGACATTGGTGTTCTTCCAAACAGTGCAGACCGTATTCCATTTCGTTGTAATAATACTACTACTATGGTGCTAGCCAAGGAGCACGTGTCACACTAGAGAAAATAAAATATACATCAAGAGTTTTATCTCTTGATAGACTTTACTTGGAGTGGAGTTAATAGAGTAACAATAGATGGTAACATGAAAAAACCCCTAACTAAAGTCATATCTCAAGAGAAGAATTATAATCATGTGTGATCTAAAAGGTTGAGACATGTTAGCATTTAGATCTTGGAAAAGTGGTTGTGTAGAAAGTGGGTTCACTAGACACAACTTATGAATGTGCTTTGATTACCATTACATGTATACAATATGATATATACATGTGACTATCTTACCATAATAGTGTTATTACGTCTACATCCACTATAATTATTGAAATTTCCTTAGATAACATGATGTAACAAAATGTAAGAGTAGTGCCCAGGCTATAATGAGAAACTAGATATCCTATGATAGTAATCTTAAAGTTATTTCCTATGGTCCAAATGCATCATACTGAAAGGAAACAGATAATGTGTGGCCATCGGGTTATGCAAACTAATAAAAATTTATACTTATTCTCATAAATTTTTCATGTGGTGATCTTGAGTAGATGAGATCATGAGAATGGACGTGCCAATTGGAGAACCAAATATTTCAGGTGTCATTGGTATTTTTTATCTATAATCATGTGATTTGGTCTTTAGACTTGAGATCATTATCAATGTGTACCATTTGATCGTGTACTATGATGCAAGGATGAACCATGACACTGAATTCATGGACATGTAGCTTGTGTAGGATATTTCATTGGTTGTATGGCATTGGTTGAATGGTCAAGATATAATTTATAGCTTCTAATTTGAGGAAGTGATATCACTATCCTGGTTAATCAGGATGGTAGTGCCTTCATAAATCCTTGACCATGGCATTCAAAGGAAATCTCATCCAATTATATCAATGAATATCATAGCAATAATGGATGATGACATAAGTTGTGCATCTTTCTCTATGAGATACCATGAGACCATGTTATTATATTACACAATGTGTGTTCATAGGATGTTTATCATTGTTATGACTATTCCATATATCTATAGGGGAATTTATGGGTTGCTAAACTCTATTCTTGTTCTATGAATATAATTTCACTATTATCAAGAAATGGACATAGAGGGTCACACAAAATAACATATAAAAGAGTCTACTATATTCTGGTGAATAGGTCTATAGGACATAGTGGTCCCTAGTATGGGTTTGAGAGTTTTACATGTATTATCGATCATTGAGAAAAAAATAAATTCATTATTATTCAAGTATAGATTAACTGGGATTAATTTATTTATTATAAGTTTTCATGAGGGATTAAGTCGGTTGGTCGGAATGTCCTGAAGGCCTTCATTTTTTATTATTTTGATAATCCACCTTTCAAGGGGTGAGGTGGAACCCTTACATGGCCTGAAGGATTATAGAAAATAACATGACCCCTAGGTCTTAGAGGGAATCAACCAGAAAAGACCACTTGGAAATGCTCCTCCCCAGAATATGTCATGATATCAGCACTCCACCTTCGCAGGGCTGGTCGCCTAGCTATCCTATGCAATGCTACACAGGCCCGGTACCAATGGAAAAGTCATACCCTTTCAATCTTCCAAATTTGGTTTACTCTGCTCTAGTGAATGCTCCTGCCCTGAATCCTCATCTAAAGCCTTTTTCCTTGTAGTCAAACTGGTACATCTGAATTCAAGTGGCCCGAAGGCCTTGGGGTGGCCCTAAGGCCTTAAGGTGGCCTAAACGCCTTGAGAATCAACTGGCCTGAAGGGCTTGGGTGGCCCGAAAGCCTTGCAGGACCCAAGGCCCAAACCGGTGGCCCAAAGGCTCAAATGGATGAATAGTCCTAGATGTTATAGTACCGAACAATACCTGCTATGGTTCCTGCTATAGTGACTACTACAGTACGTGATAAAATAAAAAATATTTTTATGACATAGTTAGATCATCATAACATTTCATTTATGTCTTAATTAGTGGGTGATAAAAATACTTGGGGTAGGGAACCCTCTAAGGGTATTTTAACATCCACTATATAAGTATGGAGGATCTCATTTCCATCAAATTATTCATTCCAAATGATTGATAGATCCTCTCTCCTCATCCAGCAACCACAAAAGAGAAATTTCATATCTAATCATTCGTGCTTCAATTTCCTTCGCTGCTCAAATGGATGGGATTGAGGTGATCATATTGGAATCAAAGGAATCATAGAATCCTAACTCTATCACCTCTAATTTGATGATTGTCATATGCTTGGACTCTTTAACAATCTCTGGATAATATACAGGGGTTCATAATCATATCCTTTGATAAATGGTCACCATTGATGAGCAATTATCGAGTGGGATTAATTTTGAATAAGGTAACTATTAAAATTAAATCTGTGTGCTTTGATAATTTATGCAAGATCTGAAAACCACTTCTAGGACTTGGATCATAGGAGAAAAAATAGTTTCATTACTCCAATGATAAAAAAATTTAAATACCCAACTCACCAGATTCCACTATGTTTCATGGTATTATCATGAGTTTCATGTTATATCTATAGAAATAATTTTCTATATAGTAAATTTTTCATTCGTTATTTATTTATTCATAAAAAAATTTATGTTTTATGTGTTATATACTATTGTTTTATTCCTTGTATAATTTTTATATTTCAATTCCTTTAATATTTCCTTTTTGTTTTTTCTTACATTTATTTTATTTTGTGTTTGATTCTAGCATGGGAATTGATTTTTCATGGGCACTATTAACAGGGATCATTTTATACTCCACTGTATTTTGGTTTTACCTAGATATATTTGTTTTCTATACTTTATAGAGGGGGGTTTTGGAACATTGATTGTTTTGATCCAACATTTTTTATTTCTTCTATTTGTGTTTCTTTACATCATCTTTTATTTCTTCTATTTGTGTTTCTTTATATCATCTTGGATCTACATATTTCCCTATTGGCTAATTGTATGCTTCCACCTAGCCTCCAAAATATGTCACCATTTATTAAGAGAACCATCATTACAATCTAACCTACCTATGCATCTCTCATATAATGGTGTCTAACCATGCCTCCTATAGATTACCTAACTTTCCATTATTCTGTTCTGCTGTATTGATTCATGATTGATTCTCTAATGATCCTCATCCAGCTTCATTTTGATTTTGGACCCGAGATATTTAACAAAGATATATTGTATTCCTCATAGGGAAGAACTTTTTGAATAAGTGGAAAACTAAAGATTCATGGCCATCCTTACTCCCCTATTTCTTTATCATGTCGATCCTGGTAACCGATGTTCGGTTCCGGTAAAGATCTATTTAAGAATGGATCAAATCTATGTCTAAGATGAAGCACACTAGTGGGAGTTTCATATCTTGACATGCATTCATCATAACCATCTTTCAACTTTGAGTCTTGAATCTATAAGCGATTTATCATTCTTATCCATGATTGGAATTGTATACTTATTTGGTTTGTGTGTGTGTGTGTCAATATATCTAGGTGTTAATGGTGATGACTCTACATGAAATATTTTATCATCACCAACTAGTTCAACAATATTGACCTCCTTTAAAATTTTCTCTGGTTATCTTCTTTGTATTGTTGTATTTATTTCCTTTTTTATACTGATTAATATAAAAAACTGACCCAGGTGGTGTTCTCACCAGGCACGTAGAATCGCACGGATACTAAGAATGTTATATTTTGGTTTTATTTACTATTTCTTATTTTATTTATTTTTATTCTTGTGAATTTAGAAGTTATATTTCACGGAAAATTATTCTATTTTATTTTATAAAAAAATTAAATTGATCATATCAAATTTGTAACATGAGAATATGTATCAGTGGTTCCTGGTCCATTATTATGGACAACCAAAACAATTTTACCCCAAACAATTAGTATCAGAGCCTACTTAAATGTACATAATGGGATCCAAAAAGTTTTATATTGATAAATTTGATGGTTAAAATGATTTTAACCTATAGAGGATTAAAATGCCCATACTTATGGATCACAACGAATTGATTGATGCTCTTGTTCATGCAAAAATGAAAGTGATCACCCAACCCCCTGAAGGAAACAGTGTTGTCACCTGTGTTGATGTTTCCAAATAGGTCCTTAAAAAATCTCATAGTCTAATGCTTTTTTATTTAAGAGAAATATTTCTTAGAGAAGTTTATATGAGTCATCTTCAATAGTTATATGGTCGAAACTAGAAGCCCTTTTATGACTAAATCTCTTCTTGGTAGATTATATAAAAATGAGATTATATACTTTTAAAATTCACCCCATAGCTGAAGTCAAGTCACATAATAATGAATTTAATAAATTATGGTTATATCTTACCAACATAAATATTAAATTAAATAAAGAATAACAAGAAAAAATATTGTTAACCTCACTAGATGATTCCTTTAATTTTTTAAAATATTTCATGATTTATAGAATATTCACCAAAACTCTCAAAGAAGTTAAATCTATGTTACTCTCCTAATACCTTCAAGGGATGGGTAGGGTTATGGCTAAGATAGTGGATATGAATGTCAGGGGTAAAGTGAGTCCAATGGTAGGAGTTAAGAAAGAGGCCAGTCTAAAAAACATAGATTTAAATCCTAGAATAAAAGAATCAATTTATTTCTTTGTAAGAAACCTAGTCACATAAAGAGGAACTTTCCTAATAGGAAAGGTGATTAAAAAGAGAATAGTAATGACCATTAATTATTAGTTGAGTAGGATTTTGACAATAATGGTATGTTAAATGTTTTATATGTTTCCATATAGGGTGAATGAATCCTTGATTTAGGACGATCATACAACACGTATCCTAGGATGGAGTAATTTACTATATTGAGGGGAATTAATTTTGGAGAGGTCTTCTAAGGGAATAATAGGAGTTTTTATATTATGGGGATAGGCTCAGTTTCATTAGATATTCATGATAGGATTGTTAAAACTCTTTATAAGTTTAGGTGGGTGCCCAAACTAAAAAGAAACTATGTTTCCCTAGGATTAATTGATGTGAAGAGATAAACCTTTAGGTAAAACTCTAGAAGTCTTAGTATTTCTTAAGGATCACTTACTGTCAAGAAAGGAACCCTTTAGAATGGTCTCTTTGTGTTTGATGGTATGGTTTATATAAATCAATTTAATGCCTTTACTTATTTAGGTTTATATAGTACCACCCTTTGGAAAAGGAGGTTAAGGAATTATTTTTCCAAATTCCTTGATGAACTAAGAGAATAAGCGATTTTGAGTAACGTTACTGCTAGATTTTTTCAACTCTATGAATATTGTGTGTATGGAAAATTTAAAAGGGTTAGATTTAGTAGGTCAATGTAAAAGGCTACAAAACCCCTTGAGTGAGTCCACTATGACCTTTTCGGTGATTTTAGGGTCACCTCCCAAGCCGGTGATTTGTATTTTGTATCCTTTATTGGTGAGTACTCTCATAATGTTTGAATTTATATACTGAAACATAACTCTAAAAATTTTCAGAATTTTAAGAAATGAAAATGTAGTGTAGAAATAAAATCTAGAAAGAAACTCAAATCCTTAAGGAATAATATTGGTTTTGAGTATTTTTACACTGAATTCCTAGAATTCTATGAATTTTATGGGATTAAAAGATACCAAATATTGTAGAAATGCCAAAAATGTATTTTCAGAAAGAATAAATAGTCTTTTCTTAGAAAGGGTTAAGTTCATGAACTCATATTATAATCTCCCCATGTACTTTTGGTCCGAGAATTCCTCCATAGTATTCTAATTGATTAATAATTTCACATTTTCTACTAATTCATTTGAAACACCAGAATTACTCCGTAAAGCTTGCACTCGAGTATTTCATGTCTTTGGATTTTGGGATCCATATCTCATCCTCAAACCTAAACTAATAAGCTGGATCCAAGGGTTATGATGTGTATATTAATGGGATACTCAGAGTGTGTTAAAGGGTAATATCTATGGATAGATAAACCAGGTTATCAAAAGTGTATCATTAGTCATGATGTATTATTTCATGAGTGTGTCATATCTAAAGGGATAGAAACAAAACCTATAGAGTCTTCAGATAAGGATGGTGATTTTCCCTCTAGAACTCATACACCCATAGGTGTTGAAATTCCTTTTGAATATAAAGAGTATCCCCAAACCAGGGCTGACACTACACCTCATATTCCTCAGACTCAAGTTGAATATGATTCTAATTCATATTTTGAACCAAAAACTAAAGATCAAGATAATCATAGAGATTATAAGCTCACCCAAGATAGAGAGATATGAGTAATTATGCATCCACACCATTTTAACCATCATGATGTGGTTGTCTATTATTTTATATTTTATTAAGACTTGTTTGATGAGGAACTAAAATATTATAATCAATCTCAAAGAATCCAAAAAAATGATGGCTATTATACCTGATGACATAAATTCCCTCCTTGAGAATAAAACCTAGGTTTTTTTTCCAAACCTAATGACCAATAGATTATAGATTCTACATGGATATACAACAAAAATGATTACAATGATAAAGAAACCAAAATAAATTTTAAAGCCCAAATGGTTGCTAAATTTTTCTTACAACATGAAGGTATTGATTATAGTGATATATTATCCATTATTTAAAACCATTCATATTTAAGAATTCATCTAGATGTTTCTTCTAGATTTTACATTCATAATGAATAATAGGATATAAAAACTGATTTTTTTCATGGTACTCATGATGAAACAATTTATATGAACCCTCGTGAATTATTTTCAAAAAAATAAACCTAGACAATTTTTACTTATTAAGAAGTCATCATATGGATTAAACAAGTCTTCTATGTAATGGTATAAAAGGTTTTATATTTTATGATTGAAAAAAAAATCAGAAGTATGTTTGATGAATGTGTATACTTCAAATCTACTAAACATGAATCTATTTACCAATTATTGTAAGTTGATGGAATTCAATAAATTTTTAAAAATGTGACGGTTATAAATTCTATCATGTTTCAATTGAACTCTATTTTTGAGACTAAATAATTATAAAATGATAACCAAATCATGGGTTTGGTCATAATTATAGATAGGTAGGCCTTAACCTTGTACATATCTTATTATTCTTATATATAAAAAGTATTCAAAAGTTACCACTTTGAGAACATTAAAAAAAATTAGTATTACTTTAGGAAATCACTTTAAAGTTTCCTTGGAATAGTCCCCAAAAAATGATGATGTGGCTTCCTTCATGAATAAGATCAACTATGCTAGTATTGTAGGAAGTTTCATGTATTAAATGGTTTGTTCTAGGCTGGATATTAAATTTAATGAGTGTACATTGTACAGGTTTATAGAGAATATCGGTAGACTTCACTCGAACACTTTCACGTGGAACCTCAGGTACTTTTCTATATATGTTAAACTATTCATTTTATATAGATTAAATTATTTTTTTTTATGATATTGTTAGATTTTTTAAATATGATTATACCAAAAATATTGACACTCTTAAATCACTCACTGGATTTTTATTCCTCACATATAGAGGACCAATCATCAGAAAGTGTAATTTAAAGTTATTGGTTACCCACTTTTCCACTAATGTGGAGTATATAGATTTCAAAAAAACAATAAAGGAGTCTATGTGGTTAATATTTTTTATTACTAAGTTTTCATTGTCTACTGATAGCATTGTAGTTAATTGTGATAGCTAATCTACATTACACTTATCTAAAAACAACTTATTCCAAGGTAGATCAAAGAACATTAACATTAGGCTTCATTTTTTGGGTATATTATAGAATCTAGGATAGTGAGTATCACAAGGATACCTATCGGGGGAAATTCAAATGATAGTTTGACTAAGGTCACGCCATTGTCTAAATTCACAAACTTTTTGAAATTATTGAATTTAATCCCAATTATATAATTTAGTTTGTGATAACACCATTCTTAATATTAATTTAATTTCAAGGTGGAGAGTTTTTATTCTTTTCCCCACATAATTGTTTCATTTAAATTCCTCGAATATTTTTATTGCATTTGTTTCTTACATTTGTTTTATTGTGTGATTTCTACATTCATGGGAATTAGTTTTTCATGGAAACAATTTATGTGGATCACTTTCTCCTCTACTGTATTATGGATTTCCTTAGATATTTTTTCCCTTACTATAAAGATATATTTTTTTGGACCACTATTAATTTTTATCCAACAATTATCGCTTCTCCTGGTTGTGTTTCTTTGTAGTAGATTGAATCAACGTCATGCCCTGCTGGACAATTTCATGCTTCCACATAGACTTTCAATTGTTCCACCTTCTGTTAGGAAAACTGTCACTGCAATATAATCCATCCACGCAGCTCTCATCTGGAAATGTCTCACTGCACCACCGGAGGATTCTCTGGATCTCTATTATTCTGCTACACTACATATTTTTTATTTATAATCTCACACTCTTCATTTAGAATCATTTTGGATTTGGTCATGATAGATTCTACATAGAGAGATCATCTACCTAGAATTGAAGAACTTAGAGATAAAAATGGAAACTGGTGTTTCATGGCCTTTTGTACTCCCCTCCATATATCTCGTGTCAATATTTATAAACAATGTTCTATTTTAATGGAGATTTTTTGGAGAACAACTCAACTCTTGGTCTAAGAGGATCACACGCTATAGGTAGTTTTTGATCTTGAAATATTTTTGTTGTAACCAAGTTTCATCATTGAATCTTTTTTATATAAGGGGTTTATATTTTTTATCCATGCTTGGACGTGTATCTTTATTTGGTGCATGCATGAGTGAGTCCAACAGTGGATTTTGTTAACTCTACAAGATGAATTCCATTTCTTCCACCAAATTAAATATGGATGGCCTCCTCATATAGTTTCTATAGTTATGTTATTTTTATTTTAATCTGCATTTCCTTTATTTCTTCTTCATAGTAACAAAACTAATAACTTTGGTGTTATCACCATACACGACGGATCGCTCATACCTGAATCAAATTATATGTTTGTGTTCTTCACTATTTTTTGTTTTATTTCTTTAGATTATTGTGAATCTGTATGATTAATTTCATGAAAAATTATTCTATTTTATTTTATAAACAAATAAAATTTATCATATCAAATATGTAACCTAGTAATATGGATCAGTGGTTCCTAGTTCAATCTTGGGGATAACAAAAAAATGTTTCCTCAACATATTCTTATTTTATGAATTAGTTTCATGCCCAAGGAGAATAAATCATTTTATGTTTCATGAATTTTTTTTGTATGCTTATTATATTCTAAAATTCTTATAATGTGAGATAAATTTATATTCCTTCAATAAACATGGGAAACATTCTCAAAAATTACTTTTTCAATTTTCACTCTATTAAATATCTTTTACATGTTTTTAATTTCTTTTAAAACTCAAAACATATACTTTGATAATTAATTTTTTAGTTTAATATTTTTTTTAATATATATATAAGCATCCATAAGCATAATTGAAAAAATGGTATATAATTTTTAATAAATTTCAATTTTTTGTGTTTAATATATTTTTTACTATGTATTTAAAAAAACTAAAAAATATACCATGAAATATATGTCTACAAAAAATATTTATTCATTTTTTTATACTTTTGAATTTATATTTGATGATGTATGTTAAAAAATGTCAATAAATTTATAAGACTACAAAAATCAAGGAGGCATCATTTTCATAGAAATAATATTTTTTAAACATTTATCATTTTGAAAAATATATTTTATTTTGGTCTACAAAATATATAATATATATGTATATATATAAAATATTATCAAAAAAACATTCTAAGGAAAATGCAAAAAAAAATAAAAAAAATCAATTTCTATAGAAATTAAAGCATGTTTTATAAAAAAATCTACCTTTTTTATTTTCATTTTTTAAAAATATTTTCTATTTATATATTTCAGCATATTTTCTCATATAATTTAAAAAATAAAATTATAATATATAAAATATTTTTCAAAACAAAACACAAGTTAAATTTTATTCACATATTTTTCAATTAAATAATGAGTTAAATAGGACGTTTTATTAAACACATTTAATAGGAACCAAAATAATTCATGTTGCA
Organism: Viscum album; assembly: GCA_963277665.1. Lineage (NCBI taxonomy): Eukaryota > Viridiplantae > Streptophyta > Magnoliopsida > Santalales > Viscaceae > Viscum > Viscum album. Next base: position 125,594,402 of record OY728128.1, read on the forward strand.
CATAGGATAAATTATAAAGAATATATTTTAGAGTAAAAAAATAATTAATATCAAATTTATGTATTCTTGTATTTTTAATCAATGAACATTTTTTATGAAATATAATATTTAGTTTAACTTTTAATCATAATTTTAAATTATATTTTTTCTCTATAATAATGAATTATTAGGTTTTTTATCAAAAATAGGTTATAGAACATATATTTACAATAATAGAGATTAAAAATGTTTATTAAGGTCAATATTAATGTGGAAAAAATGTGTTCTATGTTTTATTTTAAATATCTATTAGTTATATTATATTCAATTATAATGATAATTTAATTATTCTTTGGAATTTTATTTCATTTCACATAAAAACAAGTTAAAGTTTAGTGTTATGAAATTTCATTTATAGCTAAAATAATATTTATTTGAAGGAAAGATTTACAAAAAATTAAATGATTATAATGTGATTTTATAAGAATCCTATAATTTTTTTGGTCATGATATGAAAAAAGTTATTATAATGTAATTATTTTTAAATATATTTTATTTTTATAAATTTAGCTTATTTTTTGTTTTAACTTTTTAATTCTTTAATAATTTTAATTTTATACAAGAAAAGAAATTTCAAACAATAATCTGTCAAACTAAAAAAATATAAAATAAAATAAATGTGAAATAATAATCAATAATAATAATAATTAATAAAAAAAGTTGTTATTTTTATACTAAAGAGTATATGCTACAAATATATTTTAATATTTGACAACAACATGAGTCTATTGGCGAGCAGTAACATTACTTAGTGACATTTTTATATAAAATAAAATATATTTTTTCATGAATAATTATAAGTCATGTTACTCCATAAATATACTTATGTAATTTATGAATTCTAGTAAATTCATGATTAATTCTTTGAGATTTGGATTTTTTATTATTTTTAAAATAAAAATATTATGCTTGTTTCCAAATGGTTAGATAATAAGTGGTGTTGAAGTTCGTTTTAAAATTCAACATGATATGTAATTGTTTTTATTATAATATTTATTATAACTGTTTCAAGTCATTATACTTATCGTCTTAATATTTAAATTATGTATATGGGTAAAAATTGTTATGTGTTTCATTTTAAATCCTTAAAAAATATATCTTTTTTATTATTTTGAGTTTTTTATAACTCTTTTGTTGAATGATTTGTCATTATTTTTTTCCTAACATGGATATGTTAATTTTAATTTTTGGATTGAGATTATCATTAAACTTATTATTTTATTTTATTTTCTTCTTTTATCTATTAAATACATAAAACAAATAAAAAATAGATAGCCTCCCTTATATGAGTTTCTTTTTTTTTGTTATTTTTTTTTAGTATCTATTCCTAACATATATTTTTTATATTTTTTATAGATTAATTCATTGTAGTAGTGAGTGTAGAGACTAAGATGGCAATATAGATGTTATAAGTCATCACCAAGTGATATTAAAATTATAAAATAATACCTAGTACATTTAATAACACTAATAATATAGTCGATACCATTACACATTGCAGTTATTATATGCTTTTTTAAATAATAATATTAATCTAGTTTCTAACTTGAGGAATGAGAAGTGGTCATTGAAGTTTATTCTCATCATGATCTAGTCATGTGATATGAAATTGTTTTTTTATATTTTCAAATTTTTATCAAGACATTATTTTCTTGGTCTTTTAGTTTAATATTATGTATATTAAAAAATATGGGTGTGACATTTGTTTAATATTAAGAGAATATGTCATATTTAAAAATCTCTATGGTTGTGTCTGTATTTTTTGTATATTTTTTATGGATGTTGTGAGTATGTCTGTACGGTAATTGTATGTATTATTTTCAAGGGATACTAAGTGGTATTTATACACAACAAAATTAAATTTTATTTATTATGGATATTATTTTTGAGTATTTGTTCTTAACTTTTATTTTTTTTTTATGTTCAAATAATTTCATTATTATGGTGGGTTTGGAGATAAAATATGAAAAATATAGGTTTTGAATATTCTTACCAAACAACATAAAGAGTCTATAGTGTGTGTGTGTGTGTATTAATAATATAATTCTTAACTATATCTTACCACATAGTAGCATTTAAATGGCGGGGCATTCCTCAATAGTAATTTAGTTCTATGAAAGGCCTACCTTGAGAAATTCTTATTATCACTGAAAAAGGTGATCTTTATCAATGTATTTACATATAGAATTATTAGGAATCTTACTGTAATAAACTAATGTGCTACTTCTTATACCTCCCCATCCTCATGTATATATGTGATGATGCCTCTTGAACCGCTATTTTTTGTTATTGATGATTGTTTTTCTATAACAAATCATCTCATAACATGTGGTATACTGACCATATTTAATTATATATATTTATTATTTTATTTTTATGTAAATAATGATTTCTATTTTGTATATATACATATAATAAAATTGTGTTTTTGTGTGTTTATACACATACACACATATAATTTTATTATATATTTATAATAGAAATCAGGATTTATAAAAAAAAATCATAAATCTATATATATATATATATATATTGAATTATATATACTTTTATATACATATATATTGATTATATATATATGAGCCAAGGTAGTATATTTTTTACAGTGTGTTGGATACTGTAAATGTAAAAGATATATGAGAATAAAAAATGACACATATAATAGACTTTATAGTGGAAGTAAAAATGGTCTTTATAGATCTAAGTAAATATAAAATGTAATAAATAAGATATCTAAAATAACATAGTGAAGATATAGTGTGCCACTATAAAATTCATGGAGATGAATAAATATGAAATAGAAGTATTAATCGAAGATATGATCAGTGATTTTTAAAATTTTGAGGGATTCTATGAATTAATATAGACATAATTAATATCCATCAGGTATAATGGGGTCAAATCATACCAATAAACAATATTTTATTTAGCATTTATGTGTGGTTTTATGTAAAAGTTTAATAGTTGTTCTCTTCATCGTTTTATTTTTATTTTTATTTATCTTTTTCAGTGGTGTAATCTATATGATTCCCAATTTTTTTCAATTATTACAGTTTAAGAATGAGTAAACTTATCAAGAACATTGTTCCCTAAATCCTATACTAGGGGGACTTTATTTCTTTGTTAGGAAGGTGAAATATTTGAATACAATTTAGTGTTAATTCTAAGATTATTTATTTACCTCCAGTATCATTATATTTATTTTTTATTATATTGAATTGAATATTAATGGTTTTCATATGATAAAACAATAAACAGGTAGTCCCTTTTAAACAATTTATGGATTTCGTTTAACTTCCATGCAAGCAGTTTTTTAGCCTTTAAGGTTACCTATGTTGGTAGTCCTAGATACCATTATTTGAAGATTCAAATAGAACACAAGAGATTTAAATTAGGATATACATGGTATAAAATCATATAAAAATATCCCAGTGTTTGGATTTTAATTAAATAATCATAGAATATGAAGATACACTAATGGAAAATAACATTTTAATGTCTGTTATTTTTCATTTTTATCATCGATAAAAAAAAGTTATGTGAATGAAACCTTTGTATTAAGAATGGTTTTAACAAATATTATTTAAAATTGATGTTAAAATGATTTAAACCTCAGTTACTATAAAAATTATTGTTTAAATTCATCTATATATATATATACGTTTTCAACATTTATTTTTTTAATAAAACCAACAATGAAAGTGATGCTAGAACTACCTGATATTTTAATATATATTTTCTTCTAATATAGTTGATATATTTCTCCACGCACAATACTGAACAAAAATGAAACCATGATATACTTTGACTGTTAAAACCTAGTCATTAAATTAGTAACTAGCAAGTACATCTAGAATCCATTATTCTAACTATTTATTAAATAAAAGAAAAAGGTATAGAATAGATGGGTGGGGTCAAAGAAAGGGACTTTCCCTCATCCGTCAAAGTAGAGAGTTACATATCATAATAAGACATATCATTCCCATAATCAGATTTGTTAGCAGTTACCTATTCAGATTGTGACCTACCTTGATTGGGGATCTAAATAAAATCAGAGTTAAACTTCCCAAGTATCTTAGAAGATCAAGTACACATAGTACGAGGTGTATTAGAATAGTCCTTCCTCGTCCTTCACTTCGAGGAAGTAGGAGTGTAGTAAACCTTCCCTTTTCCAGAAATGAGCACATCTTTGAAAGAAGTAGGGCCACTGCCTTTCACCTCCAAAATGTCACCCCACTTACCAGATATCCTAGATGAACTCAAGAGATTCTGGATCTCTGTATGATAATATGGAGGAGCCACAGTATTAGGAGTCATCTCATCAGTCTCATCACGTAGAAAACCTACACCACGACTACTACCATATTTTTCAGACCCAACAAATCCAGTGGGAGTAATTGCATGACCATCCTAACGTATAGTCTCCTTGTAAAAATAAGCCCGAGTAGTGGGGGGACCACCCACCGGTGATACAGAATTAGCCAGAGTATTAGAGGAACCGCTTTTGGCTCTCATCGATGATGAATCCACCATCAGTCCCTTCCCTTTCGAAGGTAGCTGATGTTCTTCAACAAGAATTCAGCACATCAGCCTTATTGGAAGATTTATTGGGGTTATGATCAAGGGGTTGCGACAAAAGCAACATCATTCCTCTTGTATTTCCTTCTATATAGGTTGGATGGATGACCCTTCATCTCACATTTCTTACAGGATGCTTTTCTCCGATATAGATCCAGAGAGTTCCCAACATTCATGAATCCGTTACAAAAAAGTGCTTTTCTTTCATACTCAACATCAATTTGAATTTCATCCATCGGAGCGAAAAGAGTTACCTTATCAATCTGAATGGAGCTATGATCAATCTCCACTAACATCATGGAAAAGTGTCCAAACCGAACATTCTCGGTCTCCTTATCAAGTCATATTGAAGTCCCAATTTCCATGCCAATATCACATAGAATCTTTGGATTCCAAAGGACCCAGTAAAGGCCATGGAGACAAACCCATACTTTAGAATAGGTATTCCATGCATGAAAAGCATTGAAGTACAAGGACCATTCATGGAGTTGAAGCCACCCAGGCTTCAAGGAAAGAGATCCAGTGCTCCACACATGAATTTTTGAAGCATCTGAAGGAAAAATGAAACAAAAGAAGCCACGGCCAAGAGATACACACCTCCAATTAGAGAATCCCCACAAAAATGAGATCTTCCTGACTAACTCATCGAACCTCCAATATTTCTGACCCTTTGGTAAAACATGACGTGCAATCAAATAAGTTTTTTCGATTGAAATCCTTTCATAAAATACATCAGGATTGGCCTCAACATGATCTGATGACCACTTTCAAAGAATTCTTTCAGAACATGAGTTATTGTTAGAGAAAAATGCAGGTTGCAACACATATTTTGGGTTTATCCTCCGCAAAGTAGGAAAAAGTAAATAGAATGAAACAAAGCGGTGCCTGAATTTCTGGAGAAATTATGATCATTAAAAGACAAAATTGTCTTCGTCGAACATTGCAGATTAGACATGGCATCCTGACCTCCAACGTCTAATAAATCACGAGAAATAGTCACATACCTAGATCTGGAGTCAATGTCGACATCCACCCGGCTGGTAGTGCGCTCTCGCAAGCCCCCTTCGACAAGACAACACAGCAGCACAATCTCATGAAGTAAAGGGACTGAACACATTGATGCTCAGTGTTGCAGATCAGATATCCAAATTCTGAACATCAGCAGGCCGAGATGTCGACAGACCGAGCATGGATATAGAACCCCCAAGCCATCGCAGACCTTCACTTATGGAAGATCCGCCTTCACCAGCCACATGAACATAACCGAGACAGTGGGGAATAGGCATCACAAACCCCAGTAGATACAAACACAATGGCCACAAAGCTCCCGCTCACCCCAACACGCCATCTCTATAGTCATTAAATTATTAGTGATGAATAGGAGTTACCAAATTATAAGATATATTAATATATATGTGTGTTTGTGTGTGTTTGTGTGTGTTAATTTATAAAAATTTATTTATTTCATTATTGTGTTTAAGAATCTATTCTTTTGTGCATTGTATCTTTTAATAAATAATTATAGGTATATGATTGTTACATGATTATTTTAATAATATATCATATTGATTTATTAATTCTAAATTTATTAGTTTTTTTATAGAAATTAATAATAAGAAAAACTAGTATTTTTTAATTTTTATTTTTCTATAAAAATGGTTTCTCATAGTATTTTATAATTTAAATTCGAAAATTATAGAAATTGAATTTGAAAAAAAATAAATTTTTTGATTTATAATTTCTAAATTATTTTAAGATTCATTTTTGGGATTTTTCAAAAAGGATTTATTTTTAGCTGAATAGTTCAAAATACCATTTTAAAAATAACATGACTTTTATGCCACTATTAATATCAAAATATGAATTTTAAATTCATGAAAAAAAATTATAAGACCAACTACTTGTTTTATGGGTGAATTTATAGTTTTAAAATGATGGTTTTATTTTATAAACCCATATTTTATATTTTAAAACTCGAGTTATATTTATTAAAATATTTCGTTTAATACATTAAATAGTTAATATTTTAAAATTATTTTTTTATCACTTTTATAAATTTAACCGAATGAAATTTATTTAAAATTTTGAATTAGTAATTCTAAATTTTTTAACAAGGTCTATTTTATTTTTTACGTAAAATATAATTTACATTAGATAAAAATTAGTTACCATAGTAAAAGTTAAAATGATAAATGTGAAAACTATAATTATAATGATATGAAAACTTGTTTTTAACATGTGTGAGAATGGGTGTTTGAGGCCTATATCAACCTTATATATTTTCCTCTCTATTATTTCTAAATTTTGTAGACACCTTCCATGATATTAACTTCCTTCTGTTGAAAATTTTTGGGTATATACAAAAATGTCATCCCTTTTTCACTTATAAAAGGGGTACTCCTCTTTTGACATTCCCTCACACCAAAGATGTATGAAATTATAAAACCCCCTCTAATTAATGTTCCCAAACAACCACAGGAGGTTATGGTATTCTCAAATAACCATCCATTAAGGTATAAATCTTTTTACAAAGGAGATAATCCAAGAAGTGAGGTATCAACTTATAACTGTGCCTTCCTCATTTCAATATAATTATATAAAATTTTTTTCTCTAATTACATAAAAAATCTTAAAATGATGACATATTTATCACCAGTTTACTTTTATGTTATAATAATTATAGTATAATAATTAATCACCTTCACCTTTTCCATGAAAAAACTAAAATGTGATGCATCTATATATACATATTACCACCTCCATGAAGTAATGTGTTCAATTTCATTCACTACATAATATGAATTGTTTAAAAATGGAATTTAATATATATTTATTATAATTATAACTTATTTAATATTCTGAAATTATAAACCGTATTACTCCACTCTCATTCTCTAAGGAAAAAAGAAACCATCATCCATGAGTATGAATGGATTAACGCCACCATGAAATAGTGTGTTCCATTCTTATTTATTGGTTTCTGTAGACAGATATAAGAATTTTTTATGGGATAAATAAGATTTTAATATATTTATTAAGGTTTTGGTAAGAAAAAATTAATAAACTATAAATGATATAAATAGAAAACAATCATTATAAAATTAACTGTCTTAAAATAAGCACACTAAGAGGAAAACGATCATTTTGTTTTAAGTAATGGATTTATTTGAATAAAATTATACTAAAATTTATTTTAAATTGTTATATATTACCCTTATAAACACTAGGTAATATCATTCTACTTATTTTATAGTGATATTGCAAACCCCTATGTTAACATAGGTAGGAAATTTCCTGAGAAAGATTGATATTTTGAGTTTAATGGAAGGGTCTGATTTTGATTTGCAATTAATAATAGATATATGAGGCTTATATAATCAAAATAATGTATTTTATACATGTATTAATGCATGTGAGGTATCGAAAGGGACCAGAAGATCCTCAAGAGTGGTCGTGTTGGCTACTTTAGAAGACTACAGGCTTGTCGAAGGTGTCTGGCAGTTGAATATGCTACTACCATCAGCCACAAACAAGATATTGATATTTTAATGGGGTAGAATTAAAATTATCTCCCCCCCCCCCAATATTAATAAGGGTTATACCCCTATTCCTCTCCTTTTTCACATGTGACAAGGGGATATATACCCTTATTCTTCCAATATCCCTCTTTGATTGGGGTGGATTTTGATGGTGTTTTATCTAAAATTGGAGGTGTTTTTTTCTCCACTAACCTACATTGATCTTCTTATACCTTCTGCTAAAATTTTTCATTCTCCTATTATAGATTCAATTCTGATTCCAGTGGATTATGGTGTAATCATCCAAATATGATGGGGATTTCACTCTTCTGAGGAAGAGGGTGTCCTTTAATGTTATTTGTGTATGAAATCTCATCATTTTTGTAAATTTAGATTTCACCATCAGTTTATTTTAGGGTTTTGATTGAAATTAAACTGAAATTTCTATTGATTTTTAATTTCCTATAATTTTTTTTCTTCATGTTGGGTCGGGGTGTGAGATGAGCACTTTGGGTGATGAAAGGTAATGTTCCAATGTGGAGAGAGATCCTGGTAAGTTTTTTCTGTTATGGAAATATTTAATTAATTTATTAATTCATTATAGTTGGTTATAATTAATTTTTTAGTGTTTCTTGTCATGTTTAGGCTTTTGGTAGTTTGGGAAGTGGCTGGTTGAGCTGATAAGAGCTTAGGCGAGCATAAGTGGGAGCTGCTTGGATAGTAATTAAATATAAAATGCTTAAAAAAATATAAGTTGTCCTTATGTGTCTGCCCTATTATAACCTGAATTTACTAATATTCATGTGGTATGTTTGGTTTCACCAATTTAATTGGTTTTCCTATTTAAATTGTTTATATTTCAAAAAAAATTGGACCCTATGACTAATTTTCACATGGTAATGAGGGCCCTGATAGACCCTCCTGCACTAGATGTATTTATCACCCATCGATGATCAAGAATATAAATTAACATTATTAATTAGGATATAGGAACCATTTAATGATTTTTAATGAATAAATTAAAATTAATAGATTTTATTGGCCCTAATGATAGGTAACCTCATGATGACCCAGGATGCATGGACAAGTGGCTGGCCTGGTGAGATACCCTGGATCTAGAAGGCTTGGTACGATGACTATGGGATGGGTGTTCCTCTCCCACGAGGTTGATATTTCATGGGTGGTTATACCCTATATAGATTTGAAGATGGGTTTTTTATTTGGACCAACATAGGATTCCCTGGAAAGGAGATGGTCTTAAGGCCATCTCCAAAGTGTGGCATGCCATCAAGGCTCGAGAGACCTCAATGAGACCTAGGGGACCCTTGTATGTGACCCCAGGACTTATTACCACATTGACATGGTGTAAATGGTTATAGGAATATATAGTAATGGGTGGAACCATATAACCCATAACAATGATGTGAGTTTGAGGGGCAGTGGGTAGGGGTGATAGGTTTAGGTATTTGGCCAACCCTTACCCTATATTTACACTTTATTCTATTTCATTTTTATGTAGCTATATATTCCTAGAATTTATTCCTATGACCTAGAATATGGGTCAGATACAATGTGATGGTAACATTGTCGATTCCCAGAGTTATTTCCTGGGATCTGTCTTTTAAGCCTCATGGGATACTGGTGTGATACGACTGATGAGATTATGTCATTGTGTATCCTCAGATATGATTCCTAGGATCTCACTGCGGATCCACATAAGAATGACAAGGACACTAAGATTAGAATTCCGGTCTGTATAGGATTCCCTAGATTCTACAGGTTACTAGTATTCCCATAATTTCTAGGATCTAATCATTCATACTATGGGGTTATATTATGATCATTATTTAAGGATGTCTAGGTTACCCTAAGGATCTGATCTATCAAGACTAATGAAATTATTTGTATTTTATTTGGATGCCTTGTATTCATGGGATAAATTCTATGGGCATCTCATCCTGGAGTATATGAGTAGTAGTTTCCTTAGATGACTAGTAATTAGATTCAGACTTATTGATATGGACTTTAGGTAGATTCATAAGATACCTAGTATCTAGATATTAATCCATTAATGGTGATATTTTTTTGTTTGATCCTATTCATATATAGATGCCCAGGGTAATTTCTAAGATATTTTTCATTACCATAGCAATGTCATAATTACGTGATGTTCTTAGAGACACCCCAGTACTGGATGAAGTAGGTATGGTCGATAAGGGTGGTTCAACCCGATAATCAATGGTGGTTTATTTATTTATTGTTCATATATTATTTTATTTATCTAGAACATGTCACATGTACATACACAACATGTAATACTTATGTGTGGCAATGTGTTGGTGGTTCCCTATTTAGTTATGCACTCACACCCTACCCTGGCGGCCATGGAATTTTTGTACCAGATTATAGCACTCACTTATCAAGGGAAAATTTGGGGTAGTCATGGTATGACATTGATGAATGATATGAGAAGCTAAAGTGAGATTGGAGAAAGGGTTTTAATAGAGGATCGAGTATATAATTAAGACTCCTACACTTTTAGTTTATTCTTTTATTTTGTCTTTATTTGTATATATGATCATCCTAATGGGGATATCATCATTTTATGATTGTTCTACTTCCACATGGAATAATATTATTGGTTTGGATGTGTTATTTACCTTGTATACTATGATGTTTATTGATGATGTATGAAGTTAGGTTATTTTATCCATTCTATCACACTCTAATTAGGGGCTATAGTCTCCCCATGGTACTACCCTAGGCCCCAGCTGTTAGTCAAAATCCTATGGCATACAAGGTGTAACACTTGATGTTCAATAATTAACATGGTCCAGAGCACCATCCAAGTGTTCTCCAGGTCATGGATGTTAAAAAGTGATATCAAATATTTCATTTGACAAATATAATGAAACTGATCAAGATTTTAATTTTTCCTTACTATTTAGGGAGACAGTAGATAGGTGATTGAGGATTGTGTTAGAGCCTATGACGGATATTAGGATGGCATATCAAGAACAGTTATTCTAATAAGAATTCCATCTAACCATGGATATGGGATTGGTATTTTGAATTTTGATGTTATTGTTTTTTTATTTTCACCTCATGTGAGGAACATGTGGTAAGGATTTCATGATTTAGGATTTATTAATGGTTTTGGATCCTGGTCTATTGGAAAAAGACTGGTGTTAATGCATAATATTTGGAATGTTGGGATCACATGAAATATTTTCATACTAAAGCGATTATTAGGATTGAAAATTGAGGTTTGGTTCTTTAAATTTTTAATAATCACTCATGTGATGTTTTCCCATACAAGTACTTTGTGGAATTTTACTCATTTGGGTCAACTTTTGAATGTAATTTCTTCTAAAGGAAGATCGTATGGATCTATTTTGTGATGCATCTTGATGATGAGGATGCAGTTCCCTGGTGCAAGGGACATTTGATGATCCTAGTAGGTTAGCATAATCATATGATTCTATAGAGGTAACCCCAAAAAGGTAAATGTTGATTCTGAAAATAAAATTATTTTTTCTCATTTAAAGTGTCAAAAATAACCTATATGGTGATTCCTATAAATATTATTGGTGGAAATCTATTTAACCAAAACACTGACTATGTTTACTCGACATGGATCAAGGTAGAGATATGTTGTCATATATGTGTTTTCTAAATGGAAGGTGATCATCTAGGGGTGACTTCCTTTTGTGCAGTCCTAATGAGATTGGCTTGAGGTTTCTAATTGTTGAGGGGGTAGTCCCATATGTGGATACCATGTGAGGATCTATGCCCTCATAGGTCATTAGTTGTCAGGTGGTGCCTGCGAATTTTATGTAACACCTTAGAGTGGGTAGTTTTGGGATGTGAGTTTCTGGGGAACTTTTAGATGGGAATATAGAGGTGTTCCCCATTATATTTAATTTGTGTGAGGCATGAAATATGAGAAAGTAATTGATATGCCTTAGGATTTCATAATTATAGTTCCATGACTACTAGATCTAGGGTATCAAGGATTAATTTTTAGGGAAATAATAGTCAGGTTTGTAGCCATGGTGTTTCGAACATGCCTTAGGTAATACTGTAAGAGCATAGATAGATTCTTATGATTTTAGAGATGATATCTACAGAGTGGGTTATCGTGAAATTTTCCTTTACATGTTATGGAATTTAGGCAATTGGAAAATATCATAAGGATTATTCGTTTTCATAATTATCATTCCATAAAGCATGATCCTTGGTTTAGGTTTTTATCCTACTACTAATGAGATAGGAATCAAGTTAGCCTGAGTTGGCTGATATGTCAAGGTAGCACATAGGTGTACTCCTTTTTGAGTATGCTTTATTTTAGTAATGGGGAGCTATTGATAACCATTCTAAATAGTATCCCATGAAAAATCATGTGTTGTGATGGGTAAATTGTGCATTTCAGGTTAATTGGGATAGATCATGGAGATGGACTTTTTAGATGGTTAAAAGATGTATGACTCATGGGAACATGAATCATTTGATTTTATTGGGTGGAATGGGATAGTACACATACTATGTTGGATGATAAATTAATGATATTTTTTATTTTTCCATAGTATCCATCATAAATAATTAATTATTGGGAGGTAAATTTTGAGTCTAATATTAATAGATATTAGTGTTAAACTTGAAGGTATGTTGACGTGGGGTTTTGATGAAATTAAATATTTCCCTATATAGTAGTAGAGATATTGTAATTGGATCTAGTGTGATGGTTTGTCTGGTTCAGATAGTTCCTAGTTAGGTATTGATGGAATGAGATTATAATGGATCAATAGGAGAAACAAGTGTGTCTTTATGGAACCAGTTGAGGTTATGCTTTAGGATAATTATAAGTCAAGCTGTATAAAGGTAATCCTACTGTAAGTAATTGAGGGTGTGGCCCTCATTTCAGATAAATTTTAGCAGGTGATTAGGATTATTTTTTTGTCATCCAGGAATGGGTGGAGAATGATATTTTATAGTTTAATTTGGGATAGGAGAAGGATGGTTTTTTCTGGACAATACATTTGATAATGGATAGAGCGTGATCTAAGTAAGCATGCCCCGCTTGCTAGAAAGGTCATTGGCATGATGAGATATGTTACTGGATAGTTATTATGGGATTTTGATATTATTGAGAAAATGGATAAAAATTAATTTATATTACCCAAGGAATTACAAATATAAATTATTATGTTCTTCTAGATGGATTCAATGTCTCTACAATGGGATTGAGAGGGTTTTAATGGGGTCTAAGCTTGTATAGGATTGATGGTGTGTTGGTTCATAGGGAGAGAGTGTGATGGTTTTTTCGGATGGTTGAGTACCCAACCAAAAACCTACACCTACAGTCAATGAAAGATTTGCTGAGAATATCTAGATGGTCATGATAAGACTCTGGTGTTTCAGGCATCATGATTGGGTGATCAATAGCTTGTTGGCTGGAGTGGCCAAGATTTTTTTAGATGGGTCATCCAGAAGAGGTATGACCGGTGTTTTTGAATTATATTGGACACAACACATTGGAAACTCTATTATATGTGTCATATAATATGTATAGGGTGTATTTTTTATAATTAATCGGGACTTATAAAGGAAAATTTGATGCATTTAATCCTTCTAAATGGGCTATGAAAACTCAACTGATTTCATTCAAAATTCTAGATGAGTGATGACATTGAATTCTAACTAGTTTTTTGGTTTGTTATTGATTCTTGGGAATTTAATACCATGTTGGGTACACTAATAGAATGTGGGATAGGTGTTTTGGTAGAAAGTTTCAATGGTTGGAAGTTTCATGGCTCAAATTGGAAATTGTGAGCTAAGACTTATGGTAGTTATCACCATAGTACAGTTGATTAATCAGCTTATGAAATATAGCTTCATCGGGTCATATAGGCACTGTGTAATATCATCTTTATGCATTGAGATGATTTTATTATTAGATTGTGCTTTTGAGAACTCAACGCCATCTTTTTCTAGTTTCCCTAATGAAGAATGTTGATTGTTTAATGGTGTAATATGGCTATTTTAATTGACATATAGAATGAGAAAGGTTGGGATTTATGTTTAGATATCCACCAATATTTCTCAATAATGAGAATTATTATGGTGGAGCTATTTTAAAACCCTGTCTCTATATGGAACTGAAAATTCTTAAGGGAATTCAAAATTTTAATTTTAGAGGATTGGTTAAATTTTTATTCTAGATTTATAATAAATTAATGAGGCTTAAGGATTCCAAAAATTTTGTTTTATACAATGGTTGATTCTTGGGAGGTATCCTAGGGGCTCGAGAGAGCCTCGAGAGAGGTTGACGTGGCTACTATAGCCAAAACAATAGCAGACCACTGACTCACTAGTGATATTTAAAAAGGGGAGAATTATAATAATACCCCACTTGATCTTAATAGTGGGTATCACTATCTTCCTCTCCTTCATTTTTTTGTGTGTCTAGGGTTTAGTTCAACCTCTTCTCCCAACATCCCCCTTAGAATGGGGTACCCTATGATGGAATTTACTAAGAAATTTGGAGTTGTGTTTCATCCAACACTAATCCTTATATGTTTTCTCCTCCCTCTCATGCTAATTTTTCTATCTATGGTTAGGTATTTTATTCCAATTCCACTGAATCATTGTGTAATCAGATGAAAATAATGGGGCTTTCACTCTACCATAGAAGAGGGTGACCCGTAACACTGTCTACATGATATGAATCATTATTTTGGTTAAGTTACATTGCATCATAGATTTATTTTAGATTTTTACTAAAATTAAATTTAAATTACCATTGATTTGGTTTTTCTTGTTCAGTATTTCACACATTGTAGGGCTAGGGGTGTGAAAAGGGCCCTTAGGGTGTTTTTAGCCCTGGTTTTAGTGTGGTGAGAGTTCCAGGTAAAGTTTTATCAATTATAGACATATTTAATTAATTATTTAATTAATTATCGCTGGTGGTAATTAATAATTCAAAGTTCTTTCATACCATAGGTGTCTGCATGTAAAAAGTTTCCAGTTGATCCAAGATGAGCTTGGTCAAGCCTTAGTGATAGATTCCTTGATAGAAATTAAATGAAATAGTAATGTAAATAGGTTAATGGTCCTTATGAATTTACCCTTTGGTATTATTCATTTATGTATATTAATGTGGTATGTGTGTCATTTCCACATTATGTGGTCTCCCACTTAAAATTATTTAAGTTTTTCAAAAAACATTATAGATTATGACTGAATTGCACAAGGTGTTGAAATTATATGACTTGGGATGTCGAAACCCATTGATGGATTTGAATGAATTAAATTGAAATGAATAGGGTGTGGGGGCCCTGGTGATAGGTGACCTAGTGATGAATAAGGTTGAGTTTCCAAGGGGTTTTCCCTATGAGATACCCAAGATCTAGTAGGATTTTTGATATGACTATGGGAATAATTTTCCATTCCCACAAGGACTCAATTACTAGGGTTTTTATACCCTATGGAAACTTTTGGATGGGCCGAGAATTTGGGTTGGCCTAGTATACCTAGGAAATGGGATAATATTAAGGCCATATCATTAGTGTTAATTTCCTAGGATTCCAAAGATACGGTAATGAAACCTCTTAGAGCCTTGTAGGTTCCACTGTGACATAGGTCCTTAGTGAGAGGGACGACATGGGAACAGGTATAGAGGGTAATGATAGTTTATTTAGAACCCATACTAGTGACGTGAGCCTTAGGGATGTTGGATAGTGGTCATGGTTTTATCTATTCTTCTAACCCATAACATATATTTATGCTTTCAACTATTTACTTTGGATATAGTTATTGATCAATAGATGGTCTTACTAGGAACTACAATTTGGGTCTCATGTGATGTGAAGTTGAAATTGTGTATTCCTAGATGTACTTTATCAAATCCATATTCGATACTCATGGGATACTATTGTGATACAAATGATGAGATGATGTTGTCTTGGATAGCCAGATGTGCTTATTATAATATGGCCATTAAGCCATGTAAGAATACCTAGGATGCTGAGATTAGACCCCAAGTATGTATGGGACCCCCTGTATACCATCGGTCCCTAGGATACCAAGCATGTCTAGGATCTAACTATTAAATATTTTTGATTATATTGTGATATTTATTCAGAGATTCTTGGGTTACCTAGAGGATCTATCTAGTCAAGCCTGATGGAATTAACTGCATCTAATTGGGGTTCTCCTAGTATATGTCTTATTATCATAGTGAAATGGATTTAAATATGATCAATGATTCCCTAGGACGCCTAGTAATTTTCTTTGAGCCTATTGATATTGATATTCAAGAAATTACTAAGATTAAAGGGATTTGGATATAGAGCCTATTGATGATTAGATATTTGGATATTTTTTCCCAATCATATATGGATATATATAGGTTCATTCCTAGGATCCTGTGTATTAAATTATTGGAGGTACAGTTACATGACATGCTTGGAGACAACCCGACACTGTTCAAAGCATATATGGTCGATCAGGGTGGTTGGACCCATATATAGATGGTGGTTTGTTTATATATTATTAAATGAATTTGTGATTTATCAGTAACATGTCACATTTTCATACACTACATATACTTGTTATGTATGGGATCATATTGTCATTTCCCTAATTTTTTATGTACTTACACCCAGATCAGTTATCCATGAAACATGGGCACCCAGAAAGACCCCTCACTTGTCGTAAGCATGGGTTGGGTGGTGGCCTAGAATGAATTTTATGACTGAGTTGAGCACCTTTATTTGTATTGGATACTATGTTTTAGGTGACTCTTCCAAATTTAGTTGATCCTCCTTTAATTTTATTTTATTCTTTTATTCTTTCTTCGTTTTTATATGTGATCATCCTAAAGGGATATAGTCTTTTTATGACAGTACTACTTCTACATAGAATGTTATTATGAGTTTGGATGTATCGTTAACCCTATGTACTATTATTTTTATTGGTGATGTCTGATATTGGGTTATTTTACCCATTGTTCTGAACTCGGATTAGGGGGTATACTCTTTTTATGGTACTACCCTAGACCCGTACTGCTAGTCAGTGGCCTCTGAGGTTGGGGGAGCCATTCACGAACCCAGTCTAGGGAACTATTTGAGTGGCCTCTTTGTCAAGGATTTTACATATATAATAACTTAACACTTCAAAATAACCCATTATTTTATGGTATGTTTTTGTTTGATTTGGTTTGACCACCCACTTAAAAAGATATATAACATAATCTCATTAATGATTATGAGAATTTGAACAATGAAAATATATGTGATAAAAATTAGAAAATATAAAGACTTGATATTTTTTTGGAATTATAGCATCAGTAATAAATTCATTAATTAATATGTCATTGTTTATTTGTCAACAATCATCAAAACATACTCGTTGTCAATATCAACTTCAAGGATCATAGATGAAACTCTAAAGTAATTAAATTATAATTTTATAAATAATTATGAATCATAAATTACAATACCTTGAATGGTTTAGGAATGATGAAATTTAGTAAAATAATAAATAATGATATTGATATTATGAATCTACTTCAAAACAATCAATATTTCTCACACTCAATATTAAAAATAGGTAAAAACTAACTAAAATAAAAGTAGAGAAAAAATAATAAATGTGGTTTATAAATTTGAATAGTTATTATTAAGCTTATGAAATGTGTAATTGATATAGTAATGTTTGTTATATATGAGGTTAAAGAGCATTCTAGGAAATCAAGGTAAAAGGTAGGAGTTTCTTATCTTAAATTTTTACCCCTTGAGTCGTATTTCTTATTGTATGACTTGTTTTCAATTGAACGGTGTATTTACTATCCTTTAATATTTTTAATCATGATTCAATTATATTTAAATATGTTCAATTATTTATTTAATGTTTTTTCTATCATGGGGATTTGACTCAAAAATTTCAAAAGCAATAAGGGGTTCCATCTCTATAACCCTTTATTGGGGCATACTTTGGTATTATGTGCCAATATTCATCTTTATGGTTTAAATACTTCCCATTTCATTTACAACATCATATGTTATTGCTAAAAATGGAATTTTTACTTCCATTCAATATCTTCCATGTTGTGGGCTATGATTCATATATTTTTTAAAATACAAGGGTTTTCACAACTTAATTTTATTTCTTAAGTAATAGTGTTTCTCTTTAAGTATTGTATTTTTATTTCATATGGTGAAACCTATTTCTATATTGGGAGATCAATTCTAATTAAAATATTCTTTATTAATGATTTCAAGTCCTTCTTTAAAATTAAACTATGTTAGGAATAATTCACTTCCTCTTAAATAATGGTTTCCCCTCCTTGTCTATAATTTCTCTTTCCACCAATGATATCCTTTTAAATTCAAAACATAATTATTTTTCATCTCTTGTAACCTTCATGTTTCCCTTATTCCCTTTTTAGAAGAATTTTTTATTATCATTTTTAAGATGTGTGATTTCAATAAATATGTTTTCAAAACATAAAAAGAAAAACCTTCTGATTTCTTATTTCATAAGGAGTTTCACCTAGATAAAATGTTTCTCACCATGAATATATTTTAAAAACACTCATTTTTTAATAAAAAATCATACTAGTTTATTTTTGGTCTAAAGGTAAATAATAATATTTTTCCTTAAAAGATCACTATAAAAAAAACAGTTCTTAGCAGCAGTTCTAAGAAATTCCACAGAAAAAATCCTATAAAAAATTTAATATTGTAGAGGTTTAATAAAACCACTACAATATTTGTTTTATTTTAAAAAATTTTGTTTTTTCAATTAAACCACAACTAAAATATTTATAAAACCATAAATTCATCCCCCTCACTTCTTACCTTGCTCTCTCTATGACCTCGAACCTCATCCACCCCCACCTCTGACTTCCTCCCCTCCACACCACAGTGGCAACATCGACCCGACTAACATTAGTAGTGACCCTATATCACCCCTTTTACCTCCCTATACTCTCCTCCATAGTGGCCCACAACCCCCCACTCCTCCGACCTCACTCTCCCCTCCTCAGCTTCACACCTCAGAAGCAACACCAACCCCCCCCCCCCCCCCCACACACACACACACACCTTAGTGGCGACACATGACCACAGCCCACCCCCTCCCCCCTCTTCAACGGTGACCCCAAATTCGCTCATTCCTCCCTCTACCTCTCCCCTCATTAGTGGAAACCCCCCACTGGTGACATCCCTAACCCCATCTCCACTATTAGCGATTTCCATCACCCAACACCAATGTCAGATAATACTGTGACCTTGATCCATATTTTTAGAGAAAATTATGACCCCGGCCAACCTAATTGTAATCTTAGGGACCCCAATCCAATATTTCATCAATAATAATGACTTTGACCAATATTTTGGTGACTTCTGTGACTCCAATCCCCTGTCAGCTACTATTGTGAGCCCAATCCCCCTAACAGGAACCGTCGTGACCCTGTCCCCCTTAAGGTTGTGTGATTCTGTAACACTATATCAATACTATTTTTTAAAATCGTGATATACTATAATTATAAATTTTTATTTGAAATTAATTTTTTGTTTCGTATACCCTATTTAATTTAATTAAATTTGCATCATTCCATTAAGATTTAATGAAATTTTTATTTGCTTATTTGAATATGACAATTTATTTTTGAATAGATTATTTATTTATTATGATTTACATTATTATTTTTATTTGTTTTTATTATATTTACATGATAGATTAAGATAATTTTTCAATGTATTTTTATGATGTTCACTGGCAGGGTCAAAATATTCTATGAAATGATATTGTTTATTCCATTATCCCTCTTTGGAAGTTTTTGTGTGAAGGTTAATATACTTATTAATTTATCCATCTTAGACGAAATGAAATCATAAATTATGTATATCATGGTTTTTTCCTATTTTCTAGTTATAAAGTCATCATTTTTGAATTTTTATAGTGATCACTGTTGGATAATAAGAATAAGGCCCTTATCTGTTTCATGAAAAAATATCACTACATTTTCTTAAGAAGGTGAAAATTATATAATTTATGGTTAAACCCCTCTTAGATGATAAAAATTTGGTGTTGATCTAATTAATTTCAATATATTCATATTTTTGTGAGAAATTATAATTTATTTGATTAATGTTTTTATATTATAAGTTTAGTAAAAAAAAGTTTAATTATTTGATTCATCCCATTTTACTTTATAATAGTTATGTAAGTATAAATGAATAAGTTGGGTGATATTTAATTTTGATTGTACCTGTTTGATTAAAAATCTATATATTTATATCTGAATGTATAGGGAGTGTACTATCTAATAACAATTGATAAAATTTTGTTTAATTTACTGAAAAACACACTTCAGTGTGCCAAGGGTTTGGAAGAATTTTTAGATTATGCAATTTCAAACTGTTCAGTGGATTTTATAATAAAATATTTGTGTCCTGATTATAAATTCAAGAGATGTTTAAATATAAATAAATAATATAATCATTTGATATTGAAATATAATCCTTCTCAATATGTATGTTGGATTTGGAATGGTGAATCAAATGTTATATAAATTCAAAATAATGACAACACTATCAAGGAAGCCAAACGTGACCCAACATAGGGTAATTCAGTTTGAAATTTGTTAAATGGTGCATTTAGTTTTTTTAATAAAATGTAGAATATTTTAATATATTATTAGAACATTTAGTTGATCTTGATCATGCCAATATTGGTCATAACTTAAGTTACTAAAAAATGAGTTTTAGGAATTAGTTGAAGATGGGAAGAAAGAACTATATAAAGGTTGTCCATGTAATTGAAGTTGTATTTTCTAATTAATTTATATCTTATAAAGTTTCTATGTGGAATTACTGACAAAGAAATTTATATAATTTTAGAGTTTCTTCATGATTCATTTTGTGAACATAATATACCTACACCATTCAATGAGATGAAGAAAGTCACCAAAAAACTTGGTCTTGATTATAAAAAGATACATGCATTCCCTAATGATTGCATGATTTAATAGAGAGAAGAGTCTGATAAATAATATTGCATAATATTTTTCACAAGTATATGGAAGTAAATGAACAACAATGATAGTATAATTCAATGTAACCCTATGAAGAAACAGAAGAATAAAACTCCTACAAAGGTATTTCATTACTTTCCTCTCAAACCACACTTATAATTATGATTCTTGTAATATAAGAATACATAAGACATGAATTGGAATTCTCGGGATAGTAACGATGGCTTGATGAGACATCCAAAAGTTTCAAAATCATGGGAGATGTTTGATTATCCATGTACAATTTTTTCTTAGGATCCTAGGAATGTATGTTATGGATTGTCTTCTGATGGTTTTAACCCTTTTGGATCTTTAAGTACTAATTATAGAATTGGTCTTTTTTATCCCCTATAATATAGCTCCGTTTATGTTAATGAAAAATACTTATTTCAATATTTTTATGATTATTCCAAGAAACAAAATGCATGGAAATGACATTGATGTATACCTTCAACCTATAATCAAAGAATTTCAAGAATTATGGGATGATGTCATGGAAACATATGATGTCTCAATGAGACAACTATTCAAAATTCATATAGTTTTAATGTTGACAATTAGTGACTATATTTCACTAGGAAATTTATCTCGTTGGAATACTCATACTGGTTTGGATTTTCCTATTTTAATTTTGATTTTGAACCTTAACAATTACCACATAGAAAAAAATAGTGCTTTATGTTTCATTTTCGATTTCTCAATGCTTCACATAAATTAAGGTTTAAAAATACATGATTCAATAGAGATATTGGAATGAAAAAATCAACAAAGATGTTATTTGGTTCTGAAATCTTAGGAAAATTTATTAATTTCACTGAAGAATTTGGAAAACTTCATTAGTTTAAAGAAGGGTAAAGGGTATGAGGTACAGTATCTAAATCAGTTGGAACACAAAAATGGAAGAAAATAATTATATTTTTAAAACATCCGTTATAAGAGATTAATTTGATATGTAATAATCCTGACCTAATACGTATTAAGAAAAACCTCTGTGACAATTTTATTTTCATATTTCTCAAAGAGTATGGTAAATTAAAGGATCACCTTAATGATCATAAGGATTTTGAGTCAATGAATAGAAATCCTTTATAAGAAAATGAGAGTGCAAAGTATCCTTTGGATATTTTTATAATAAAAAAACATGAGAAAGAATTATTCCATCAAACTTTGAAGAATGTAAAAGTTTCACATGGATATTAAAGTAACATATCATGGTGTGTTGACTTAAAATATAAAAAGTTTTCTTGATAGAAAATTCAAGTATCACATATTTTTATGGAGAAGTTGTTGTTGTTATCATTGCATAATACTTTTCCTAAATAAGTAAATGCAATTTTAGTTGATTTGTATACCTTTTTAGAGGTATTTTTGGAAAAACTCCATATCCAATTGAAATTTATAAACATTTATAAATAATTTTTCTAACACTTTTTAATTTGGAGATGTTATGTCACCCTTAATTCTTCAGAGTAATGCTCCATTGGATTGTTCATTTGGTTGAAGAAGCTAAATTTAGTGCACCGATACACTATCGATGGATGTATCCATTTGAGAGTTACGTTGATATTATTTTTATTTTTAGTGTGGAATTAAATTTTATCAAATCATTTCATAATTTTTTTAATATTATTCTTATTTTTTTCATCAGGTTCTTAGGTCATTTGAAATAATATGTGATGAATAAAGCCCAACCAGAACTCTATTTTTGAAGGCTACATAGACGAAGATTTATTGAATTTCTGTTCTAGGTATTATGATAGGATTGAGACTAGATTCAATCATGTTCAATGTGTTTATGACATCTCCACAAATTCTCATTCTGAAAATTAGTCATCAGTATTTCCAACTGCTGGACGAACATTTGGAAAGGGGTCAAATATTACACTAACAGAATGAGAGTTTATACAAGCACATGGATATTTTTTACTCAATAGTGTTATTTCAAATCCATTTATTGAAGAATTGTGACTGAAAACCAAGAGTCGACTAAGGGGTTGATCTTGAAATGATTTAAATTAACAAAACCTCTTAATATATAGATTTTCAAATGGTTTTATTATCATGTAAGTATACACTTAGAGTCGTATTATTGACAAGTAGTTATTTTTCTATGTAAAAAAAGAAACACATTATATCTTTTTTTGTAGATAAAGAATATTGTGAATCAAGTTGAAAATAGAATGATTTAAAGTTTTTGGATTGAGGTCCTCTAAATTAGTAAAAGAGATTTGATGACTATAGTATTCGCAGCTTAAGGTTTCATACAATTTATTGTGAGGAAGAATTGAAAACTGAAAATAGTGGTGTATTTACACTTTCAGTGGTGGGATACTATGAGAAGCTAAATGATATAACTGAATTAAACTATCATGGTCAGTCCTTAGTAGTATTATTCAAATGAAATTGGGTCAACATTGATAGGTTTATAATGAAATATTCATTACATTTTATTTCTATCAAATGCACTCAATTGATCCATATCGGTGAGTGCGTAGATCCTGAACTATCTTTCTTGGTTTCAAAAGTGAAGATGGTTTATTCTGTGTATAATGAAATAAATGAATTTTTAAGTGTTACTGTATGATTAAATAGGATAGACTTATATTATCTGGGCGATGAAGATCAATTGGTGCTTTGTGATAGTGAACCTCATCAACTACAAAATATTTAATTGTTTTTTCTGGAAAATATCGAAACAGTAGAACTTGTAACAGAGGGTGAAAATGAAGAACTCGTCGCAATGGAGGTTGACAACAATGAAAATAATGAAGATGAATATAATTGAATGTATAATTTGGTAATAAAAATATATTACAATTTCTCATTGATAAGTGTTTTATACATATATACATTGTTTTATTTTTTCTTTTTTTTTAAAAAAAATTAGTTTTGAATTTTTTATACATTTAATATACCATTACCACTTGAATTGTAGAAATCCTGAGCACAAAGAATTTTCAAGATCCTAGATGATCAGTATCTCAAAGAACGGCACCAATACCGTAATAACATGTGGATCCTAGTGATTTTATTGTACCCTAGACTTCAACTGAGCCAATCGTTATCCCAAATTTCATTGGTAGACCAAGGACTAATTCACCTCCAAATATGGAGAGGTTGGTCACCCATCTATCTAGGGGATATTGGTGAGTTACTGTTACTTAAATGTATGTCATTTTTAAAAAACAATTGTATATTTTATTAATTTTTTAATTAATTTTTCAAATAGATAAAGACAACCATAGAAGGGATAAAAATATGAACATGAAAGACATATGGGACCCAAAGGACTTCAAGATTATCCTTACATTTGATGATTTGGGGGAGTCTACTGGTGACACTATAGGAATATATGGGAATATTCTTGGGAATCCATCTTACGAGACTTGGATATTTCTTATTAATTATAAACATTTGAGGAATATTCGTACAGCTTTAAAAAATGAGGCATATGAATCTCAAGTAAGAGTAATATTAATTTAATATTCCTTAATAACTAATTTAAAACTTGTGACTAAAATGTTTTAATATGTTTATACTTTTTATTTCTATATGTTTCTTAATTTTTATGTCCTTAACTCTGTTACACACACATGGACATTGAAAATTTTGGGCAAGAAATGGAGTGATTTTGAATGGAGATTGTGGTATGAGTTTAATGACACTTCTCTAAGCTCATGATAGATTTATGAGAAAGTGCATGAAGTTATTTCTCATAATCTATGGAAGATCTTTGTTGATATCAGAAGAGATACATATATGTGTTAATTGAATATTTTATATTATCTTAAAAATATAAACACAATAATATCATAATTTTTATTAATGTTTTTATTTTTGCAGGAACTACCTAAAATTAATTTAAATCACGAGAAGTAATTCATTCCTCGCAATGCTGTGTCATCGAGTTTTTTTAGAAAAAGAACAATTTCGGTTTATATTTTATTCTTTATTATTTATATCATTTAATTATAACTCAAGTATTTTTTTAAAATTATTTATATTTTTTATAAAGGATAGTTAATTAAGTCACTTTTTTGTCTAAACAGAGATTTGGTTTAAAGTGAATTAGAAACCCGCTGGAAGTTTTATAAAATAACATACAGAAGAAGTTGGAGTAAGTAATATTCATTACTATTTCATATTATTTCATTACAAAAAAAACATAATAATGAAAAATATATTATAACAAGTAACAAGAATTAAAACCAATTAAATAGGGATAGCTACATGGATCAAATTATGTAAATTTTTAATTATTTAAAAAATCTTGATGGCCACCATTAATTGGGTTTAAGGCTTGTTTTTGTTATAATATATTTTTCAATATTATGTTTTCATAGTAATGGAATTACAATAAATAGTAACAAAAAATTATTAATTAGATAATATTATAAAGTTCAAATATTTTAAAAACCCATTTTTAACATATTTTTACTAAAATGTTAAAATTTAAGAAGTCTGGGATGTGAACCCTTCACAATCATCCTCAGTTTCCCAAAATGATGTTGTTAGAGTCACTTTAAGGAAAGATCATCCTAGATGTGTGTAGGGGTGGGTTTTGGGCCCACTCCATCAATTGTATTTGGTCGGGTTGTGTCATTCATTACGGCTACTCGAGGTGGGGGTTTGATTAGTGCTATTTATCTAGAATCACGAAGATAAACTGAAAGATTAAAGGAAAAAGTGAATGAACATGAATCTTATAAGAAAACATAGGACATTTAGTTGTTGGAAATGGAAAATGATTTATTTTATATATTTCAGTAGATGACCGACTTGTTCCCAAAGTAAATTTCCAGCACTATACCTTATCCTATTGAGGTAAATTCTAAATTCCATATATTATTCACACATTTGGAAAGAACAAATAAAACCTCTATGAATAAAACTAAAATAACACTTTTATATAGAAAATAAGGATTTCAAGTCTTATCGACCACATATTGTGCTAGATTGACGTGTGGTTAATTTCTACATGTTAAAAATAAATTATAGATCCTTGTCCATAAGTTTGAAAACAATATGAGATTTTTTTGTTTTGACTATGTAAATGCTTTTTAAAGGTAAAAAACATTTAAAAACATGTGTTGGGGTCCCACCAATGAAATGATGTTTTATTGAAAAAAAATCAAAGGAAAATGACTATAGATTGAATTTTAAAATTTAGGAACTTAGGGAACATCATTCAGAATTATAGTTTTCTAAGGATGGCTATAAATACATTTTTAGTGTTTTAAAACACTAAAACATGCATAGAATGGTCAAAACATAGAAAATGAAATCATATTGATGTGAAACCATGGTAAAGCCAACATTTTGTTATTTTTAATGTTTAAGGACATACAACACGTCAATCTAAAAAGAGTTGTGGTCGGAATGAAATGGTAAACACTTCTTAAATGTATAAACGCCTTTAAAAATATGTGCCAGGGGTTTAAAACTAGGTCAAAAATGTTAAATTTCCCTGAAATCATAGTAAAATGGCCTTTTATTGAATTTTGAAATGTAGGAATAGACGAAACATATTTCGGAGTTATGGTTTTCCTGGGATGTCCTTAAATGAGTTTTTACTATTTTAAAACACTAAAACATGATTAGAATGGAAACAAATTAGAAAAAGAACTCGTATTTATGTGGAATAATGGGAAAACTCTCTCTGAGTTATTTGGAATTTTTATATATAGAAAACACATCAATCTTATGTGGGGTGTGGTGGTAATGACTTTGTAAACACTTCTTAAAGGTAAAAAATTTGTTAAAAATATGTGTCAAGGGGGTCAAAACTAGGAAAATAATGTCGGATATCTTTAAAATCAAAAGAAAATTATTGTATATTTAATTTTGAAATGTAGGAACTAATATCACATCATTAATAATTAATTTTTTTTCCTAGGATGGTTGTAACCATGTTTTAGTATTTTAAAACCCTAAAACCTACGTGGAATGTACAAAACCAAATAAAACAACCTCAGATTGATGTGGAATCATGGGAAAAGAACCAATGAGTTATTTTTTATATATGCACTTAGAAAAACAATAAATATGATGTTTGGAATGGTCATAATGACTCAGTAAACAAATCTTAAAAGTTTTAAAGCCTTTAAAGACATGTGTTGAGGGATCAAAACCAGGAAAATGATATCGAATTGACTTGAAATTTGAGGACAATGAATCTAGATTGAAATTTGAAATGTAAGAATTGACATCACATCATTCAGAGTTACATTTTTTCTAAAATGGCTGTAAATTTTTTTTAGTGTTTTAAAGATCTAAAAAGTGCATAGAATTATCAAAATCATAGAAAATAAACATTGATTGACATGGAATCATGGTACAATCACTGCTGAGATATTTTTGATGTGTATACACAGAAAACTTTTCAATCTGACGTATGTTGTGGTCATAATGACTCGGTAACCACTTCTTAAAAGAAAAAATACTTTAAAAACTTATATCGGGTGGTCAAAACCTGGGAAATAACTTCGGATTTCCATTAAATTAAAGGACAACGACCATAGATTCAATTGTGAAATGTAAGAATTGATGGCACATCATTCCAAATTATGTTTTTCTTAGGATGTACATAGTTTTTTAAAATACTAAAATATATATGTAATGGTCAAAACCATAGAAAAAACCTCATATTAATGTATAATCATGGTACAAGAATTGATGGGTTATTTTTTACGTGTACATGTAGAAAACATTTCTATATGACATGTAGTGTCATTAGAATTACTCAATACACACTTCTTAAAGGTACAAAAGCCTTTAAAACATGTATTATGGGTAAAAATAAGGAAAATGATATTTTAATCCCCTAAAATAAATGGAAATTGATCATAGATTAAATTTTTAAATATAGGAATCGGTAGCACATCATTCCAAGTTACGTTTTTTCCAAGATGGCCATAAACATTTTTTTAGTGTTTTTAAACATTAAAACATTCAAGGAATGTTCAAAATCATAAAAAAAAACTCATATTTATGTGTAATCACGTAAAATACACTATTGTGTAATTTTTGACATGTATGCATAGACAACACATCAATATAATGTGAGGTGTGGTTGGAATGACTCGGTAAACACCTCTTAAAGGTTTAAAAACCTTTAAAAACATGTTATAAAGGGTAAAAACTAGGAAAAAGATATTGGATTACCTTGAAATAAAGGTAAAATGATTTTGTAAACACCTTATAAAGGTATAGAAGCTTTTAAAAACATGTGTCAGGGTAAAAAATAGGAATATAATGTCAGACTGCCCTAAAATTATAGGACAATTAATTTAGAATAAATTTTGAAATTTAAGAACTAAAATAAAATCATTCTGAATTATGTTTTTTCTTAGATGACCGTAAACACATTTTTAGTGTTTTAAAACCCTAAAACATGCGTGGAATGGATAAAATCATAGAAAATGACTTCATGTTGATTTGAAATCTTGTGAAAACTGCCAATGATTTTTTTATCGACATGTGCACACAGAAAACATGTCAATATGACATGAAGTGTGGTCAAAATGACTCGGTAAATACTTCTTAAAGGTACAAAAGCCTTTAAAAATATGTGTCAGGGGTCAATACTAGGTAAAAGATGTCAGATTTTCCAAAAATAATCACAAAATAACCATAGATATAATTTTGAAATGTATGAATTCACATAATGTAGTTATGATTTTTTTTACTGGGATGGTTGTAAATGAGTTTTTAGTGTTTTAAAACACTAAAACATGTGTGGAATGATCAAAACCAAATAAAAAAACTCATATTGATATGGAGTCATGGGAATACAATTGGTGATTTATTTTTATGTGTATACATAGAAAATACACCAATTTGACATGTGTAGTGGTTGTAATGACTCGGTAAACACCTCTTAAAGGTACAAATGCCTTTAAAAGCACGTTTCAGGGGTGTCAAAACAAGGAAAAAAATATCTTATTAAACTGAAATTAGAGAAAAATGATTGTAGATTGAATTGTAAAATGTATAAACTGATGGAACTTCATTCTAAATTATGGTATTCCTAAGATAAATGTAAATTTTCTGTTAGTGTTTTAAAACACTAAAACATGAAAGGAATGGTCAAAACATAGAAAATGAACTCAAATTGACATGGAATCATTGAGAAACCTACCAATGAGTTAATTTTGAAGGGTATGAGTACAAACCACATCACTATGATATGAAGTTTGGTTGGAATGACTCAGTAAAAACTTCGTAATGGTATAAAATCCTTTTAAATATTTTTGAGGAGTTAAAACTATGAAAACTACGTCAAATTGCTCTTAAATTACAGGAAAATGACTATATATTTGATTTTGAAAATTAGGATTTGATGGCACATGATTATGACTTTCATTCTTCCCAAGATGGTCATAAACAAGTTTTTTTTGTTTTAATGTACTAAAATGTGTATGGAATCATCAAAACCCAAGAAAATGACCTCATATCTACATGAAATCCTGGTAAAACCACTAATGAGTTATTTTTGATGTGTATGCAAAGACACCACATCAATCTGATGTGCAGTGTGGTCGAAATGGATTGGTAAACACTTCATAACGGTAAAAAAGATTTATAATCATGTTTTACGGGGTCAAAACAAGGAAAATGATGTTATATTTCTTTGAAATCAGAGGAAAATAACATTATATTTAATTTTGAAATTTAGGAACTAAAGACATGTCATTCTGAATTATGGTTTTCCCAGGATGGTTGTAAATGTGTTTCTAGTGATTTAAAACAATAAAATATGCATCGAATGTTAATATCCATAGAAAATGACCTCATATTAACATGGAATCATGGGGAAACCACCATTGAGTAATTTTTTAATTATACTACATGTTTTAATATTAAACTCTTTAAAAAATTATCAAGTGAATTTCAATTACACCACATATAAATTTAAAAATTAATTATAATTTTTACTTATCCCATTTTAGTTTCAAGTATAGAATAATATCTTAAATAGGTATATTTATGTTTTCAAATAATTTTCCATTTTATATTATTTTTCTATATTAAAAATTATTCTGTTTGATTAACAAAATAATGAACTTTATGTGCAACATTCTGAATATAATATGTGTCTTTTCTATTTCCCATTTCTTTTCTAAAATGTTATCGTTTTCATTGTAGGTGACAGATTTTAACAGTAGGCTAGAGTTTCATTATTCTGATCTATGACATCCTTTAGAAGGTAGTCTTTATGGAATTTAGTTTCCATTCTATGTTAAAATTTTATCACATATTCTATTGTGATTATTATTTTTATGTTTAGTTTTAATTTTTATATTCCTTTTGTTATATTTGATGATAGAAAGCGGTCAGTTTTAGTTTATGAGATTATGTGGAGGTAGACAGATGCAGTTAAGGTCATGAAATGAACATATATTGGGTATGGGTTATTTTTTCATGTTTTATATATATAAATTGATAATTGAGGTATTGGATGATTGATGTATGGGTTGTTTGTGCCTGAGGTTATGATGATTGTGGTTTTTTTATATATGACTATGGATGTATGACATATGTGTGATGGGTTTTGCAAACCTTTATGTTTTAGTTTATTGAATGTTATATTTTTAAATTTATAGTTTTTTATTAAATATTTCTAAAAAAATCTGATTTAGCAGTGGTTTTTGGTAACCAACACTAAGTTCATTAATTCAAATATATTTATCATTGGTTTTGCTTAACCACCGCTATAAAAAATTTATTCCAATATGTTTAGTGGCATTCAGTTTTGTTTTATTTATTTTTACCCTAGGTATTTTTTTAAAACCACCAATAAATAAAAAATAAATCGCTGCTAAATTCTCCAAAAACGAAACATACCAAAACCACTGTGAAATTAAAGAAATCACCTCTAAATGACTATAGATTGTGTAATACATTGTGGTTTTTCAAATCTCCAATATATTATTAGGTGGGGGTTTAAATCTCATCCAGTTTACAAAATAATGACCAATAATGCCCTTTTCTATATAGTGGATCCTATTCCCATTTTTAAAAGTGTCACCTATGTTGTTCATTTTTAATTATCTTTAATCTTTCTCAGTAATTTTCCTACACTGAAACATAATGTTTAGGATATATGTTTATTTATTAAAATATAAATACTCTAGAATTTTTAAATTCCTTCCTCTAGGGAATCCTTATGATATAGTCTTTTCTTAATATTTGTGACAAAATAATAAAAACCACTTCTTTTTCAGGGGTTTTATCATTATTTTTCATTATGTATCATTTATTTTCCTCATATGTAATACATAGTCAATTACATATTATGATTATATGATAGGTGGTCCTAGAATTATATATCCCTCCAATTAATTGGTTAAAGCTTTAAATCTCATGAGATGTAATGTATGGGATTAGGCAGTGAACCTTATGACAAACCATACATTTATACAAAAAATTTCATGATTTAATACATTATGATATACAAAATACAATCACAGAAGTTTGAGAATCCTAGTATCTTTGGGTAATTTGATACATAGAATACTAACTAGAAAAATTTGATATAAATATGTTATTTAAAATTCTATGACATGCCATTAAAATCAATTGATCTTCTAATACTACATGAGATAACCTGGGGGTGTACATCATAAAGGGTTTCGGTATAAATCCTAGTAGGGGAATAATCAAATAATAACATGGCAAATGTAAAAAATGTTAGTCAAGAGGCATATAAAGTTGATATAAAAGGGTTATAATCATAAACATTAAAATCAAATCCTGATATATGATGATAATATCAAGCAAACAAAGGAAAGTGGAAATAACAAAAAACATGACATCATAAGAATAAGTCGAGGATAACTGATGAGACATCACAATATAGTGCACTTAATAAAACATCTTATACACCATACATGGTATCTCATGAGAAAAAAAATATAACCCAATGCATTGGAGGGCATTATAATTATGGGTCCAATGATCACATTCATTTCATGTACATTAAT
The DNA here is from genome assembly GCA_963277665.1 of Viscum album. Lineage (NCBI taxonomy): Eukaryota > Viridiplantae > Streptophyta > Magnoliopsida > Santalales > Viscaceae > Viscum > Viscum album. The sequence goes on from OY728128.1 coordinate 125,626,603, forward strand.
TTTTGTGCCGCATAGACCATACAACATAAGAATGTATTTCATCTATTTTAGTCAAACGATTAAGGAGTGTGAATAAAAAACATAGAAGTCCCAAATAAATAAATAATAGTTACATTTAGTTTAATTCACTTGAGTGTAAATGTTTATGGATATACACAACACAAATATTTGGCATGGAAAATCACCGGATGATTCTGGTCGCATAACGGGTGTACATAAATGTTTATATAAGGTTTTAATGAGCCTAAAAGGTAGTATATCATTAATTTAGAATTATAAGAATAGTAAAGGTATGTTTAAACACATATTCCAACATAATAAATTGTAAATAAAATGGAATAATGAAAATAAAGTAATTGAATAATGAGGGGGAGGAAGAAAATCCCCAACTATGAGAGGGATCTTATAAAATCATTAGAGGAGCTCCTAAAGAGCTTAGGAAAATATTAGGAGAAATTTATAGTGGGGTGTTTATAGTAAATCCACGATCAATGGGTTTTTAGTGAATAGTCGGGGGAGGTTGGGTGGGTATTTATTGAAAATGATATGGTAATTCGTTATTAATTTCCAAACTTAGGTTTTGGACTCTATATAATAAAATAACAAAAAACACAAACGTTACCATGGATTTTGATCTTGGTTTATACCAACTATAAGTGGTCTTAAATATTTTATAAGGCAAAGAACAAAAAATATTAAAATAATACCATTTGGTATGTGTAAGTGAGTCATGTTCATTTCTTGTTGATGGGTTCTTCCGGACCATAATGAAAACCTCAAATCATGATTAGATATAGCTAATAGTTCCACTCTATGTAGTATTACCACTTAATTTATGTATATCTCGGTGAGATGGTCAAGAAAGTAATATTATTTTATAGCATAAAATTCGACAACTTTTCAAGGTGGTCAAATAAAACCTTGATGGAATTATTTCCTTTAGATGTCCTAGGGATTCCCATGATTAAATCCAAGGTTATGTTTCCCTATTTCCATACTGGTCTAGGAAATGGTTGAATCAAAACTTTATAATGTTTTCAATCATCCTAGACTTTTTTTCATACTGAGAATTGAGATGTAAATTTTCAATCTCCCTACTTATTTTATCCTACAAGAAGTGTTGATTTACATCTCAATATATCTTAGTGTTCCCTATATGAATAGAGATTTATAAGTTATGCATATCATTCAAAATTTCCCTCTATAGTTATGGTTTTGAGGGGATATATATCTGAGTTTGAAAAAGTATGAATCCATATTTATAAAATGTGAACTTTGGAATATTTTATACCTTTTTTATCTATTTATCATCTTTTTGGCCTTCCATGACACTCTCAGGCATAGAGGGTTGAGAATTTATTTGATCATGTTAGTACGAAGATACTTTAATTTACCATGTAAATCCTTTTCATGTCCAGGAATATTGAATCCCTTTAAATCCTCATCATTGATAGGTTTTCAAGATCCTTTCTACATATATAATCTTATATTGTTTCCCTTTCTAGGATTGTAATGGATTGAACAATCATAATCTTTGATAATATCAACCACCTTCATTGCTTCATATTGTTCTCCTTTTGTGTAAATATATACTTGAGGATTTTATGATATGTATATATGTCACAATGATCTATATTGATATAATTAATACAAATATTCAATGAAATGATCATTTTATAAAATTCCTGATCATGGGTTTTTTAGTTATTCTCATGGATATTTAATTGTTTGGAGGAATATTCTATCACTTTTTCATCTTGTATGGGAACAAAACCCGAAACCTTTTTGGGTTCATCACTATAGATAAAAAATCCTTCCTCATTGGTGGGTAATGTGAGAGTAGGTACAATTATTAGACTCTAACTTAACACTTTAAATCTATCCTCACATTCATAAGTCCAAAAAAATCACTCAATTTTGAGTTATCTTGGTTATTGGGCTTGGAAATCAGGGGATGTAAGTCAAAAATTAATGATAGTACCCAGCTAATCCACAGAAACTATGGATTTCCACCATAGATGTTGGTATGTACCATAAATCAATTGACTCTTTTTAAATGATCAATAGATACCCCTTCTATAAAATTACAGGCACCGGGAATGTTACATTCTTTATCCAAAACTTGCATTTACAATACATTGCATATAAATTTTCCTTTTTTAACGTCTTTAGTAAAATATTCAAATAATCATCATGATCCTCCTTTATATTGGTTTAGATAATCATATACTCTATAAATACTACCAAAACATTTTCTAGGTAGTCCCTAAATATGTTATTCATTAAGTGCATGGATATAGATAGAGCATTTGTGGGTCCAAATGGCATCACTATGATGTTGTAGTTCCCCTAACCTATATGAAAAGTAGCCTTGGGGATATCCACCTTCATAACTTTTACTTGATAATATCCTAAAAAAAGTTTCACCTTATAGAAATATTCGGATTAATATGTATAATAAAATAAGTCATCAATTTTTTGAAAAGGATACTTGTTCTTTATCAAGATCTTTCAAAGCTCATGATAGACAATGTAGAGGCATAATGAACTATCCTTCTTCTTGATGAAGAAGACTGGAGAAACCCATAGTGAAGCACTTGGGAATATAAATAATTTATTTATATTATCCTATAGTTTAATCTTAATCTCTTCATGTTCAATAGTTTCAATTATATATAGAGTCTTGGATATTAGAAGACCTATGAGTATATGTTCGACTGAGAACTCAACCTCTTGGTTTGGAAGAAGGTTGGGAAATTCTTCAGGAGACACATCAGTATATTCCTTCACAAATTTAATGTCATAAAGAATGGTATTTTACATGATATTAATCATTTGTGGTATATATTCTTACTCATAAGGTAATAATATCCATTCTTGAGATAATTATTCCCAAGTATATCCATCCTCCCCATTACACTTGTATAAAATCATAAGGAGATTCTGGATATAGGGGATAATATCCACCTCCTAAAAAAAATTTGTCCTTACACAAGGAAATCCAATCCTTACCTATAATTGCATTATATTTTGATAAAGGTGTGTCATAAGGTTTATTGGGAAATGCATCTCGAAAATATTGATAGGGGAGAAGTTATATTCTGGGGATGAAATAATTTCCCCATTTTCTATTTTCATTGGTAGCTCCACTTCTATGATTTGAGGTAATTTTTGAATAGGTATAATAAACATATGTGCTATGGAATAATTCATATAACCATAGTCATATATTACATTTAATATTCATGAATTAATTATAATCCTATCTTGCACTTTTTGAAACTAATTTTAATCATTTAATTCACCTAAAATTTCTTTAAATATAATAATATTCAAATAAATAAACACATAAAAGGGAAACTATAAACATTGAAGGGATAACTCATAAATCACATACATTCCTTAACTTATGAATTTCTAGGTTTCAATCTAAGTTATCCTTGGTAAATTTCCCAACAAAACATTTCTTAGGAAAAATTTTTCCCTTCATAATGAATCAAAAATATCTTATTAATTTATTAAATAATATCCACTGAGAGAACCAATCCATGTTTTTATTAAGGCCTCTTTATTATGAATCATGTGATTATCAAGTTAATACACAATGTGCCCTTTCGGTTTTATTAACCCTAGTTACAATTGTGACTGGTCAACATCCACATATAGTATCCAGTCATGGGTTTTGTTCCTTGGAAACCACCTACTCAATACATTACCAAAATTTAGGGATTTATTCCTATGTTTAGTCTTATCTCTAAGGAATTCATGAAGGCTTTCTAATCCTGATCCCCAAAAATAACTAGACCTTTCCAACAATACCAACTATGAAAAGACACATATTTTATACACTTTATTTAATGATTTATTATATGAAGATATACATAAAACAATCCTAGAAGATTGAGAATCCAAGTATATTAGGGTAATTAGATAAATTGGAAATTAACTTGAAAATAGGGACACAAATATATTATTTAAAACTCCATAAGATTCCATTAAAATACATTTATCTTCTAATACTGCACGGGATAACCTAGCGAAATACATAAGAAAGGGGTAATCTAGGAATCCCAATAATGCAATAACATTGAATTACGGTATAAGATGATAACATCAAGGCAACATAAAAATGTGGAAACAATATAAAACATTACATCATTAGAAAATCCATGTATAACCATTGATACATCATAACATAGTGTGCATAGGATAACCATAGGTGCACCATAAAAGGAATATCATGAGATAAAAAAAATTACCCAATGAATTAGAGGGATATATAATTCTAGTCCCAACCATCACATTCATATAATGAACATGAATTTGTGTGAAACATAGATCATACAACATGATAATGTATTTAATAACTTTTAATCTCATGATTGAGGAGTGTGGGTTATATAAATGTGAGCCCCGAATCAATTAAGGATAGAAACATCTAATAGAATACCTTTGAGTGTAAATAGGGATGGGTATACATGACACAAATGTTTGTCATGGAAAATCATGGGACAATTTCGGCAACATAACGGGTGCACATAAAGGATCATGGAAGGTTTTAATGAGAGTGAAAGGTAGAATCACATTACTTATTAATCATAAATATGATAAAGTTATGTGTAAATACATGTTCCTAAATGAACAATTGGAAATCAAAATTCATAATGCAAAGAGAGTTCTTGAATAAAGAGGAGGAATAAAATCCCATACCTTGAGAGGGTGCATCTAAAATATTTATAGGAGATTATTAAGATCTTTGGAACACATTGGGATGGATATTGAGAGGGTGAGGGGGAGTAAATTCATGCTCAATTTTTTTGAGTGAAGATTATTAGGAGGTTTGGTGGGTATTTATAGAAAAACAAGGGAATTCTTTATTACTTTCTAAACATTGGTTTTGGACTCTATATAATAAAATAACAAAAACCACAAACCTTACTATGGATTTTTACAATGGTTTATACAAAACAAGAGTTATTTTCAATATTTTATAAGTAAAATATCAAAAAATATTAAATTAATAAAATTGGTGATGTGGAAGTGAGTCATGTTTATAAACAATTGATTTTAAACCCATAAAATATAACATAGGTTTTGGAGGATTCATTATTGGTTTATAAAATTAATAAAATAAATTCAAAAACACATTATTTTAATGGTTAAATCCATATTTTTTCATGGATTCCCTTTATAGTATTTATTACACCACTTTTGGGCTATTATGATGTCATAATAGATAACATATATTTATACTGTATTTAATATTGACCCAAAAATCTGATTATATCTCAAAATTATAAAAATTTACCATTGGATAATATCAAAATATTTATTTCAAAAATATTAATTATTTTATCAAAATAATTCTCAAGTTATGATAATTTACACTGTTAATTAAAAATCATTATTTGTTGTAAGATACTTGTTTTTCTGATGCTAACATCTTTTTGATCATTCTAAAAATTACATTGGACTTCATTAAATTATATTATCATTTATATATAAAAAATATTTAATAAGAATATTTTTTTAATAATAATATTTATATAAAAAATTCTTTAATTTAGGAAAAAGTGTGTTTTAATTGAAATTATATATTTACCAAAAATACTATTTTTATTTCTTCATATTAAAATCTATTTTTTATAAAACTCATTATATAATTATATATAATTTAATGATAAAAAGGGATAAATATAATAATTATCTCATTAAAAAGAAAATATAAAAATTTTTATAACTTAGTTCAAGATACATAACCTCTTATTACACATGTTTATGCCCTAAAGGTAAAGTGTGTGATGGTGGTGTTTTCTTGAGGTTGTTTGAAGAACGTGGTTTGGGTGGTGATCATGATATGCTAAAACTTCTCACATAAACAGCTTCACTCAAGATTAATTGGTTGAATCTTTACTTGGGATTCCTCAAGGAAAAGTCATAGTGTTGACATCTCCCTTCGAGGCTCTGATAAATGGGATTTATAGGGTAAGATCCTTCAAGATAAGTCCATAACTTCTTTCATATGTTGCAATTATACTTCATCATAACCCCTAATATATACTAATAATAATATTCACTATAAAATGGCTATATTATCAATATTTATGATTGTCAATGGTCTTTTAAATATAAAAGACTATAATTTATAATGTTCCAAAATAACCAAAGTAGTCCTTGTTTTTTTATAAATACATCACTCAATAAGGAATTTATTAATTCAAAAAATCATTTTAATTTTTCAAAGTTAGGATTTTTATGTGACTTCAAAATATTTTAAAACTGAAATATTATGTTTGATATCATTTAAGATATGCAACACCGATCATAAACGAGAAAAAAAAATTATTATTAGAATATGACACTTATAACCTAGTAGTTTAATTAGAAGGAATAAATAGTAATAAACTAATTATAAAATATAATGGTCTTAATAATTTATCATTTATTAATTTAAAATTTTTAAAATAATCACTCGAGTTTTAGTAATTTAATTTTAATCTTCATCAATACATTTTCTTCATAAATGGTTTTTCTTGATTTTTATGCGGGAATATTAAAATTAGTTTCTATAAGTTTTATAAAATTTATTTGAAAAAATTAATTTTATATTTTGAATAACATTTTAAAATTTATCTTATGATGAATTTTTGAGAATTTTCTGGAGATATCAATTTTTTTGTGAATAGTGAAAAATACTGATTTTTTTAAATAGTCATTTTTTTATATTAAGAAGTTCCTTTATGATTTTTATTTTAATATAAAAGTAAAATAAGTAATATTTATTTAAATATAATAAAATTAATTAAAATTTAACCAACCTTATACCATTTTTTTTATAAGTGCATTTTTATGCTTAAAAACATTTTTCAAGAAAATTATTTTTCATTGTGTTTTTTCAGTTTAATATTTAAATTAAATTTTTTATATTCTATGTTTTTAATTTTTAAAAATGGAATAAAAATTTTGAATCATTGGGTGCAAATCTTTAAAATAGTTCCCTTTTATTTTTAGTTGTTATGAATAGTAACTATTGTAATTTTATTACAATGGTTAGGGTAAATCTTGTAAGTTAGTTTAAAAATAAAGTGATAACGATTATAAATTGACCTTAACACTTTCCTTAATTTTATTTTATGATTCTATTTTATACATAATCATTCAATATTCTATTATATAAAATTTTATGGCCATTTGGATAAGATTTTTACCTTTATAATGTTTTTTTCATGAAAGGTCAAGCATGTCACACTCTTGTTTTTAATAACTATAAAATTTATAATATGTAGTTATCTAGATGATATGTTTGAAAAAAAATATTATTTATAAATATAATGTATTTATATTCATCCTGGTAATTTATTTTTAGTTTTTTAGTGAAGAAATAATTACCTTAAATGCTTGCACAAAGCTAATGGAGTCATTATTCAATTATTAGAAAAATAAAATAATTGATATTAAAAATATTAAAATAAAAAAAATTGAGAAAAATAATTTATTAAAAAAAATTATATATTAAATTTATATGTTATGGATGTATTAATATAATGTTTTTGAATTCTAAGTGTTATATTGATATTATTATATTCAATGTAATGAATTGTTCTAAAAATTGACATTAGTGATATTTTAAAAGAAATAATATTTTATTAAATGATATGAAATTTATAAAAAACTTAGTTTCATAAAACTGATTATTATATGGTTTATAATATCATCCATGTTCTATTTATGTATATTTTTTACATTTATAGTAACTATATTAACCCTCAAAGAATAAGAAACATTGTTTCCATGGTAAGTTTTAAAAGGGTTAACATGGGGTTTAAACCAAATGATAAAGGTAAAAATGTGACCAAAACATATCTAAAAAGTATTAATAAACTTATTTATACCAGTATTAATATTATATTAAAAATAATTTAGTTTTTATCCATTATAAATTTAAAATAAATTTAAATTAAAGAAATGTTTTGAGAAATTCTATGAGTACCCCTCCCTTCTCTTATAAAAGGGAACCACTTATTCTAAATACTTCACACATCAAACCCCATTTATTTAATAATATAACAGCACAAATAACTTCCCTTTATCCCTACCCACATTCAAGAGTTCTTTTTTAGGCTTAACACAAATCTTATTGTTCTTAAGTTGTTGAGAAAATAAGGTTTTCCAAAGAAGAGCTACATATTTTATCTATTTCTTTTAGTTTTATTTCTTAATCCACCTCCTTAAAATATTATTAAATGATGATAAAACAATAAAATAAGTATCTAACATATAATTATGAGTTTTATGTTAATTTTATAACCTATATCCATCTCCTCTTCCATCAGCTAGGAAACAAACCTGTCATTCATGTGTATGGTGGACTACCGTCTCACGAACCGATGTAATTCAATTTCCATCACTATCTATCACAACTGGTTATAGTGATTGAATTAATATTTATATATTATATTAATTACATATTTAAAATTCTAAAAATATAATATATCATCTACCTTCTTACCTTTCTATGTACTAAAAATGATAATGTTGTTTGTGCCTACGTGTAGACTACCACCTCCATAAAGTGATGTAATTTATTTTTCATCACCGCCTCACATGGATTATAGATATAGGTATATTTAAAGAAATAATATTATATTTATTATATTATTATCATTATGTGATTATAAAATAATATTTTCCTTCTTTACATAATTATCATTGAAAAATAGAAACATTAATCTTATATACGCATGACCTACCGCCTTTATGATTGTAACATTGTTCATTTTTCATAACCATATTTAATGGTTGGATTGAAAAATTATAATTTATGTATAAAATTATAATAATTTCTGGATTATTTTTTTATATAGTGTGATAATACCCTCTATGACCATATTCATCTTAATGGAGTCATTTTGGAATTATATACCAAATATCGCCCAAACATCCGATGTGAACATGAATGATTAAGTAATTGTTATAAAACTATAATAAGCGAGATAAAAGTAAGAATAATTTTGAAAAGGTTTCTTAAGAAATTATAAATTAATCGGAGTTTATTATATAGGAACATAAATAATGTATGGGATGTGTCTTTCTAAAGGTATGGGGATTTCTTTTAAATTTTTTCTTTTAATGTTCCCCTTAAAACTATATTTTTATTCCATATCCATACTTTATCAAAATGTTTTAGAAAAGGCTTTTAAATTTATCCTATGATTATATAAATTAATTTTTACCAATGTTTTAATTTTTTTTAAACACTTTGAAAAGATTTTTTATCATTTTCCAAATGAGGTACTTTGTGAATATTCCAGAAAAAAGTATGAAAGGGTTGTTTTTAACTTATATGTCATGAAAAGATTTTCCCACATTCATGAATAATTTTTTATTTTAATTTTACTTTAAAATTTTACATGTTTATTTTCAAATAAATTTTTTTACTTTGTATGTGAGGAGTATTAAAAAAATAATTGATTTCATAATTAAAAGGTTATCTACCACAAGAATATTTTTATGATATAATATTTCATGTTTTATGGTAATGTTAGGGTTATTAGTAATGTTTATGATTATGGCTCATTCCATTATAACCTAAGGATTGATGGTTATGTTATTAACCAATGGCATGTGGTTTTGTGACAAACCAAGGATGGGTGGGTCTGTGATATCCTCCAATGCTTTGGGTATAGAAGTCGGTTGTATGGTTATTCCAAATATGAGATAGAGTTAACTATTTAGTGTTACCCTAAGAGATAATTGGAATATATACATGAAGGTATTTCGTGAGTAGTTATGATGTTTACTCTTAGATAATGTTTCGAATATAACTGTGAAGGTCTTCCATGAGTATTTGTGATTATTACTCCAAAATTAGACTTTGATTGTTGTTCCATATATAAGAGTAAAAAGTATAACTTTATGGAAAAACAAAATCATGTGATTTTTAATTTTTCAAAAAAACCTTAATGAGTTTATTTTTCCTTAAAAATTTCTAATGAAATATTTTATGAAAATTTTAGGGTAGAGAAGACGATTACTCAGGTAAGAAAAGGGTATATTTTTAACCAAAAGTTTATTTTGAAGTGGGAAAAGTTTTATAATAATTCATGCAATGATGGTTTATTTCTTTCTTTTATGTCTCGTACTGAGATTTTATGCTCATCACACATTTTTAAATATTTTTTAAAGGATGGGTAACGATAAGAATGAGGTAGAGCTGAAAATGGTGAATATTTTTCATGAAAATAAATCATGTTTTATTATAAATACTTTGGTTTAATATGAAAATTAGAAAATATGTAAAAGTTTCAAACTATAATGTCTGGGTTCACTATTTAAGAGTTTGTAATAATTCACTAAATTATAAACCTAAATGATATTTATAAATTAAGGAAATAGAATTCCACTCTAAAGAGAGTATATTAGGTGATTTCCAAGGCAAGGTCCTTACAGTTAATATTATAGATGGTTTTATATTACTTTATAGATTTGTATGTTTTTAGGTGTAATGTTTTTAGGTGTGGTAATCTGAATATTTATGAAATTAATTATTGGTTTATAACTTTAAGTTTGATCTTAATTTCAAACACTTAAAAAACCCTTGTTGAGGTTTTAAGTGGTGGATAACTAAGATTATTAAGAGTACTTTGAAAGAAATTTTTTTAATACAATCCATAGGTTTAGTATAGGTTTTTTAGAAAATGTTATTTGAGAAATAATTCTTCTAATTTTGGTGGAAAAAATTTTAAAGTTATGGATAACATTTCAGGTTTATATGATCTTTGATTTTGAGTTAATTATGAGTTATTATATTTTTGTGCATGTTCATTTTATTTTGTGAATTTTATTGGAATTTTATTAATATAGTTTTAAGAAAAGGATAACCTCCATGTCAAATGACAACCCATCATGTCTGGAAAGTCCATGAGATTTGAACCCACTACCAAAGGGAAACAAGGGTGCATCACCTACCACTAGTATATGCAATAACCTGGTTAGTATAACACCATTTTGTTAATTAAATGTTTTTAAAGATAATTATTAAGATGAATTTGGGACCATATGTATTATAATATAGATAACCATGGGATTATAAATTTATTTATTAAGTAATTAAGGTTATTTTAGAAGAAGATCGCAATAATATTGAGTAATATTATATGATTAAGTTAAATAGAATACTATTGGACTTTATTTGAGGAATAAAGGTTGAAAAATATTTTGGAAACATATATGATTTTATTTTGGAATTATGATGATTTAGGTTATTTATAGAAATGACTAGCATATCTTGGAGATTATATAATTATGGAATAATATTTTTATAATGAGACACTAAAATTGATTGATGTTATTCAGAGATAAATGTTATGTTATAAAATCATTCATATTTTTACATTTCAAACTTAGTCTAGAATATTTTGAGAAATTTTAATGACAGTTATTTATTGAATGATCCACATGGAATTTTGGGCATTACTATTGATTTTTTTGTGATTAAAAGTATTTTTTTCATCATTTTAAGGATTATTCAATTTTTTATTATCATACCATGTGCCACCCATTTTGGTTATTTTTAAAGCCTAAATATAGGAAGAATATATTTTTATGTTTTTATAAATTTTTTGATTTATAGAAGTTTTTTATAATGATTCAGACATGAAAAAATCATTTTGAAGACATATCGTTTGTAGAAAAAATGAGACTATGGTAGAAATTAATTAAATTATGAAATTTGACTTATAAAGTAATTATATTTTATTATGTTATTATTTTATATGGTGAAATAATTCCTCAAATTTAGTAAAATTATTTTAATAAAAAATATTCATTTAGTTTTCTTACAAATAAATCAATGTCCATTTAACCCATCAAACATTTATGGTTTTTTATGGTTAACTTTCTCATGATCATGTTCTCTATCACTCTTTATCAGCACTTGGGAGTTATTTTTCCCGTCAATATCCACGTTTTCACTTCACAAGAATGTTCCTATACTTTTAAACCTAGTTTCCTGTTATTATAGATGACTTTCATACTTCTCTTTCTCTCTTTTGAAGTGAAATTTTTATAGACCCTATTAATGATGTGGGATTTTAGAAAATGTATTATTAAAATTAAAACCCCAGTTACCAATCCCAAGTTCAAAATTTATACAAATCAATTTATTAAAGAGTGTATATAATGTAACATCTAGAGATTTCAAACATGAAATACAATGTTTGAAAGCATACAGGATATTCTTCCCCAAGCTTAAATGAACAATGATTTATTATAATTTAAATATGACCATTAAAACATAGGTGTTAAATTAAAGGGAATGAATAGTATTAATTAAATTACAAAATATAATGTTCATAATCATTTCTAATGTGTTAATTAAATATTTTTAAATAATAACTCAATTTTTAGTAAAGTCATTTTATTTGTCAAAAAATTATTTTCTTCAAAAATGGGTTTTCTTTCTTTTTATGAGTGAATATTTTAATGGATTTATAGAAGTTTTAGAATATTTATTTAAAAATATTAATTTATCCATTGGATCCATCATTTATAATTTATATTATGAATATTTCTTGAGAATTTTTGGAAAAGATTAATTTTTTAGTAAATAGTGAAAATGCCATTTTTAAAAAACTATAATTTTCTTTATATTAAAAAATCCATTTATGAAGTGAATTTGATATCAAATTAAGTTAATTAATATTTATTTATATATTAAATGATTAATTAAATTTCAATCATACTTATACTATATTTTTGAATAAGTGCATTTTTTGGCTTAAAAAAACATTTTCCAAGGAAATTGTTTTCCGTTGTGTTTTGCCAGTTTCATTTAAATTAAATAATTCCACTTATATTTATTTATTTATAAAAACTAATTCCATATTTTTAATAATTGGGTTCAAATTTTATAAACATTTCCCTTTTATGTTTTTGTAATTATGAGAAGTGACTATTTAAATTTTATTACTATAGTAAAGGCAAGTTGGGTAATTTAGGTTAAAAATATAATGATTATGATTATAAAATGACACTAAAACTTGCCCAAATTTTATTTTATGAGTTAATTAAATAAATACAAAATAAAAATTCATTAATATTTCATTTTATGTCCATATATATTACATTATGACCTTTCTAGTATTTTATTTCCAGAAAAGTCATACATTACACACTCTTGTTTTAAATAACTATAATATTTTTAATATTATTTTTTCTCGAAGAAATTTTTGACTAAAAATGATATTACAAAATATAAAATACTTATCATTATCATGGAAATTTATTTTCAATATTTTAATGAATAGATAACTACCGTAAATGTTTTCACAGCACTAATACATTAATTATTAAATTATTTAAAAAATCAAAAAAATGAAATATTAAATATTAAAATAAATATAATTTGAGATAATTAATGTAATAAACTAATTTTATTGATGAATTTCACATGATATATATTTATTAAAATAACTAGTTTTAATACTAAGTCCTATCTAGAAAGTATTAAAGTCAATGTAATGAATGATTCTAAAAAATTGACATTAGTGATATTTTAAAATAAATAATATTTTATTAAATGATAAAAAATCCTAAAAATATTATACTTGGAAAAGGGATTAGGATAAGGTTTTTAATATCATTCATCATCCATTTATGTGTCTTTTTTCCATTTATATTAAAAATATTGTCCCTCAAAGAGTAAAAATCTATGTTGTCTGGGTAAGTTTTAAAAGGGTTATGAGGGGTTTAAACCAAATGATAAGGGTTAAAAATGTGACCTAAACATGTCCAAAAATTATATTATAAGATAATTTAGACCCATACTCCTATACTATTAAAAATAAATCAGTTGAGATCAAATTTTAATTTAAAATTACTTTATATTAATTTAATATTTTCAAAAATTCCAAGAGTTCTCCTCCCCTTTCTTATAAAAGGGCACTGAATCTTCTCAATACTTAAAACTTAAAAACCCATTTTATTGGAAAATACAAAACCAAATACCTTCCCATAACACCTACCCTTATTCTATATGTTTTTTAGGCATAACACCAGCCTTAGTGGTCTTAAAGTGGTAAGAAAAGAGGTTTTCCAAAGAAGTGGTGTAGTTTTTAACTTCTTGTTTTAGTTTTGTTTCGTCTTCCACCTACTTATAATTTTATTAAACCATATTAAAATCATAAAATAATTATATATAATATAATTAAGTGAATTTATATTAATTTCAAAAACTATATCCATCTACTCTTCTATAAAATGGGAAATGATACCGTCATTCGTGCATAAGGTGAACTACTGCATCGTAAACTGATGTAATTCATTTTCCATCACCATATATCAATACTAGTTTTAATAATGGAACTAATTTTTATAGATTATATTTTTGAATTATTTATAATTATAAAAAATATAATATATCACTTACCTTCTTACCTTTTAATGCACTAAAAAATGATAATGTCGTTCACATGTGTGTGTGGACTACCACCTCCATGAAGCGATGTCATTCATTTTTAATCATCAAATTACATGGATGATATATATAAGTATGTTAAGAAATAATTTTATATTAATTATTTTATTATAATTCTATGAATATAAAATAATACTTTCCTTCTTCCCATAATGATCACTGAAAAATGGAAATGTTAATCATGTGTGAGTACGGCTTACCGTGTCCATGATTGTAATGTAGTTCATTTTTCATAACCATATTTATTGGTTGTATTTAAAATTATAGTTTACGTATAAAAAAATAATTATTTCACGATTATTATTTTGGATATTATTTAATAATTTCCACTATGACCATAGTCAACTTACCGAAGTTATTTCTCACTTCTGTACGAAATTTCTCCAAAACATCTGAAGTGAGCATAAATGATTAAGTAATTAATATAAAATTTTAATAAGTGGGATAAAAGGAAAATTCAATTTTAAAAATGGTATTAAGAAATTAAAATTAATCAAATTACATTATTTATAGAGAAAAATAATATACATGATGACTCAAAGACAAGGTATGGGACTATATTTTAAAAATTATCTCTTAATGTTTCACATAAAAATATCTTTTTCTTACATATAAATATTTTCAAAAATGGTTTTATAAAAATGGTTTTACAATTCCCTTTTGTTTTTTTAAATAAATTTTTATTTGTGCTTTAATTTCTTACAAATTTGTTTGAAATGAATATTTTTTTTGTTTTCTAAACAAGGTACTTTGCGACTCCTCTAAAAAATGTATGGAAGGATAATTTTTATAACTTATATAGCATGAATGGATTTTCCCACTATCATGACTAATTTTTTCATTGAATTATAATTTTCAAGTTTACTTAGTTATTTTCAAATAAATTTTATTTCTTTCTATGTGCAATGTTTTCTAAAAAAAGTGATTTCGAAAGGAAACGGTTATTTTCCTCAAGAATTTTTTTATGATACAAGATTTCATTTTTTATGGTTAATTTATCATTATTACAAATTTTTATGATCATCAGTGGTTCTATTATAAACCAATGATGGGTGGTTACAATATTTTATCCAATTGTGGGTTGTTCCTTAATAAACCAAGGATGGGGGTCTTTTATATCCCTCCAATTCATTGGTTATGTAATTTTACCGTATATTTATTCCAAATATGAGATGGTGTTAAACAATTAGGTTCTCATGAATTATAATGGGAATCTAAACATGAGGTTATTCCATTAGTAGTTGTGATGGTTACTCTAAGATAATTTTTAGAAGTTAACCATGGTGGTCTTGTATGATTAGCTATGATGGTTACTCTAAAATTAATTTTTGATGGACATTCCATATATGAGAGTGAAAAATATAACTTTATGAAAAAAAATCATGTGA
This sequence comes from Viscum album, assembly GCA_963277665.1. Classification (NCBI taxonomy): domain Eukaryota; kingdom Viridiplantae; phylum Streptophyta; class Magnoliopsida; order Santalales; family Viscaceae; genus Viscum; species Viscum album. The sequence goes on from OY728128.1 coordinate 125,642,467, forward strand.
ATTTTAATTTTTAGGGAAATATATTAGGATTTTATTTTCCCTTAAAAATTTATAAGGAAATTTTTTATGAATGTATTTGGTTAGATGTGATGATTTATTGGGTAATAAAAAGGGTTTATTTTGAACCAACATTTTATTTTGAAAAAGTAAAAAAATTAATTATTCTTGGACTGACAGTTTATTTATTTTATGTTCCTTACTAAGCTTTTTTTCTCATACCATGTTTTAAAATTGTTTTAATGGGACAATAAGGGATAAGTATGAGGTCAATTTAAAAATAGTGAAGGTTTTTCTTTAAAATAAATCTTGTTTTTAATACTTTTATTTAATGGAAAAAATAGATATTGTGAAGAAGTTTACACTTGTAATGTATGGGTTTAATATGTAATATATTTTTTCAAATTCTCTAATACTCTAAACCTAAAAAATATTTGGGTATAAGAAATTTAATTCTAGTATAATTATATTAGATTATATGATGTTTAAGGTTGGTTGCTTTCACACTACATCCTAATCCATAATGGGATTGTGTCCACTATATTTATAGGAATGGGGAGTCAACCTAATCCACTATGATAGTCTTGGTAGTGATCCTTGACTTATGATTATGATTTTATGTATTATGTTTCTTCTACATATTCCATGATTCTAGGATATCATGATATTGTTTTTTTATGTCTTCTTTCCATGCTTATGATCTTCTTTCAGTGCTTTCCATTGATCATAATAATAATTCCTTCAGACTAGAAGAATTATTTCTCTTATTCTTTTGATTTTGAGAGGCATGTTAAGGATTTCTTATCATTCTATATATATTTTTAAAGATAATTCTCTAAGGTATTGAAAGATAATCCCTCTAGTGAATATCATTATGCACAAAAATTTTCTTTCCCTAGAAGCAATATAAGTCAAGTTATAAATTAGGTTTGGGAAATTAGTTATCGCATGGAGGCCTTTAACAATTTTTTTATTCTAATTAAACCACACATATAATAATATTCATAATAGTATTATATTTCATTAATTATACTAAATTTAGGATATTGAAATATCATTTTGAAATAAATAAATCAATATTTAAATAATTTATATCCAATAAAATATTTCATTTCCATCTAGGACCCTAACGCAATTTGATAATCCTGCTCATAATTTTTAAAACCTAGAATAAAAAATATTTATTTAAATAAATAAATACCAATATATTATTCCTTAAATAAATAAATATTATATTCACTAACTGGAAATAAATATTTATTTTCAATATTATCATAATTAAAAAATTATTTTCTACCTTTCAAATAAAAAAATGATAAATAAAAATTTATATATTTACTATCTCATAACTAAAATATATTTCATATTAAACTTATATATATTTTTTTAGAAATATTTAAACTGCTTCATTGTGAATGGGAATGTGAATGGAAGCTATTTTACCCAATTCTTCACATGGGACATCTGAGACCCAGTATTTGTTATCCACTTCAATGGTTGGAGGGTTACACTATGTATGGAATTCTTTATTTGGGGTATGGTGATTCTATTCAAAAAATGATCATATATTCTGAACTGAATAACCATATATTTAATTTATATGATCGATATAACTTGAATAATTATTAAACCTCAATTCCAGATTAATATTTATTCAAACTATTAAATTCACGGAGAACTTAACTGTGATTCTGGATACACATAGTGTAAAACCCTCTAGGCCTATTTCTTAGTGGAATTAGCTAAGTTTGTATAAATTCCATGATTATCATCAAAAGACATGAAAGGGAACTCTTAGAGAAAGAATTTAATGTTGCAACAATAATAACCTCATATGAACGCTCACTAGGTAAAATAATCCTTTGTTATATCACATCAAGTAAGTTTCATACTTGTGTCATCAATATATAAGCTTGATATATCTTTTTTTTACTTCCTAAAATGAACAAGTTAATGATAGACCATGGACATGGATTTTATATGATCGTTCTATTTCAATCAAAGGTCCATAGATATCTAATTCCATTAATATATATTGTAAAAATCCTTTATTAATTATTCATTAATGTAATGTCATTTATGATGCACCCAACATAACCCACCTTACCCAGAGAATATATTTTTATGGTTTTTTTTAATTCATCAAGTCTAAATACCAATACACACAACTGTAGATGAGAATATCCAAACAAAAATATAACATATGGAATTTATATTAGAAGGTTTTTTCTCATAACATCCTCTCTTGGATATAACCAAGTGAAAACTTCATGATAAAACATTCCCAATGTGTTATGATCCCCCAACACCATATGGTCAAACATTATTTGAGTCCAATTGGATATATGTCATCCAACCATATAACATAAGATTAAAAATAATGTCATTGAAATTTTAGGTTTTCATTACAGTGAGGAATTTTGTTACAAATCTAAATCCTTCTTAAAGTATTATAATAAATTGATTGGAAGGACAGTCTTTCAAAGACTCTTTAATATTATGGAACGTAGTGGAAACAGGTCTTCAATAGGTATCATGGGTTGTTTAGAATGAACCATCTTCTAATAGATAGAAATTCATGGCAGTCATGTCACCAGATGATGGTTGGATGAAAAACACTAAAAACCACGATCTACTAGTGTGATTAAAAGGGCCATGGTTTTATCATTTGGAGGTTGGAAGTCAAGTTTGTTGGTGGTATATGTGATCAATAGTCACTTTTGGTAATGCATGTACCTTAATGAGGGAAGGAGGTTGGAAAAACTAGTTAACCATATGCGACCCACTATATAAGTAATTGGGACCACACACTGAGGTGGAGTACAATCATATTGTTTTTAGTGACCTATGTTGTTGTCTTTTCATAGTGATTTAAAACTCTGACCTTCCAAGTAATAAGATACTTCAATATTTCTCCCATAAATGTAGGACTAAATATATGAACCATGTAAACCTTGTTTTTCTTTTATTTTTTTCCTTAATTTTTCAAACTTGAATGTTTGTGTGAGTTGTGAGTGAAACTTCTTGGGTGATTTAAATCAATGTAGTGATAAGGGTAAAAATATTCTTCCAAGTTCTGGTACATTTGTTTCCAGATATCCCCTTCAAAAACATGATTTTTCATTGTAGGTTCTGGTGATCAAAATTGTAATAGTCAAACTTGGTGGGGGGTTCTCAAAAATTGGTATATCAGTATAGGTTTTTGTAGGCTCTATAGTTCATTTAGAAACATATTAAGTAGTATTGTCACTTTCTCAATCATTTTCTCAGTTTCATTAGGAGTTACCATTATAAAAAGGGGTGGAATTATAAAATATAAAGGTCTAGATTGATAAGTCCAATGGGATAGATTTTGGTTTTTAGTGTATATAGAAGGAGGACTATCTCATTTTAAAGGACTTGGAAGTTTTGTTTTTAGGTGTTAATCCAAAGTTAATAGAGAAATAATAATGGGAAAGGTTAGATATAGAAGAATTTTGTTTTCTATGGAGGCCATTTTTTGGAATGTGGCCTTAAATGTCTAGGAGATGGGGAAAATAGGAGATGATAGAATCCCTAGTTGACATGTACAATAAGCCAACAACACTCAATAAGGTGTGTTTAATGTAGATATTATTCTACATGAGTCTATTGAAAGGCAGTTTAGTAAAAGATAACGTGAATGATTTAAACTTGATTCACATCCAACTTGAGTCAATGAAAGTAATATTGATGGATACTATTTTGGATATCATTTTTTGTCATATTTACAGGAATCATGAGATGTAATGGTAATGGTGGTGAGTAAATCTTGTGGAAAAAAAGAACTCATATTCAAAGATGTTCATAACATGATTCTTAATGAAGGCCTCTAGAGGATGGATATTCAAGAACCTCCTTGAAATAAATTAAATGAAAAAGGAAGGCTTCTCCCACTTCATCAAAGATGTCACAGATGATTATAATAAAATTCAATTGAGGGGAGTGGAGGTAAATCTACCAGACTCAGATCTATATGTTGGAATTGAAAAAAAAGGTTTCATCTAATGAAATCTTACTATTATCACAAAAAAAAATCTTGAAAGGAAAACTTATAGAGGATTAAGCTCCATGAACCAAGTAGCTGATAACAGAACTAATCTACTTTTAAGGTTAAATACATTAATGGAATTTTTGATTTTAAATTCTAGAGCATATTTCCATTCCACTGGTGAAAAGGAATGCATGTAAACTTATGTGTTTGGAATATTTGGAAGATTAAATATAGTGTATGATGAATCTATTTAAATTATGGATAAGGGTATGTGTATTTTCATATAAATAATAGAATTTTCCTAAGGTTTAAGGATCTAATATATATTTTAGGCCATTGGAATAATAAAATTTTAGTAAGACAATTGAATAAAGCAGGTGACGGAAGAATATTTGTAGGATTTTGAAAATCACTTAAGGTTCCTTGGTTATAGAGTGGGGTGTAAATTATGGAACTCTCTATCTAACCAGAAAAAAATGGAAGGGTCTCTTACTAGAGAATCAACTTCAAAAAAATTGCAATTGTGCCACTACCACCTTAGTCACTTCAGTGATAATTGTATAAATATTTTACCAAGAAAAAAAGGTAAATTGAAGCTATAACATTTAGAATTTGTAATTTTTTATAGTCTTATACATGGTAATAAATTGAATATGTCTTTAAATTTTGCTGAAATAAGACCAAAACTTCATAATCCTAAACTTGTTCATACAAATGTTTGGGGAATCTCTCCATTAAAATATCACAGTGGTTCATAGTATTTTGTGTCTTTCAATAATTAATCCACAAGTAAAATATGATTATGATTCTTGAGATATAAATTTCAAGTGTTTATAGTTTTCATTCAATGTAAAGCTATTGTGTAAAGGAAAACATGAAATAATTTTAAGATTTTGTGGTTAGATAATGAAAGTGAGTACACCAGAAGGAGTTTCTAGAAATTATAAACGAATTAGGGAATAAAACATGAGAACGCACACCAAGAATTACATAAAAAATTTTGGATGATATGATGAATAATAAAGTAATATAAATGGAATAGATCTTGATATTTCACATCATAATGCCAAATGGGTTTTGGACAGAGTTGGTGAACATAACAACATAATTAATTGACTAAATTCATTTATCAACCATGTGGTAGAAGTTATTGGAATAATCATATTCTATTAAGACGCTAAAAATAGCTCACATCAATGTCTCTGTATATATAGCCTATGTACATGTGGATTCCAAAGACAGGTACAAATATGAATCTAAGTCTCACATGTGTCTATTCATGGGTTTTGGAGATAAAAATCTCAAATTTCAACTTTAGTATGGTGATAAAATAAATGTAATTATAATTCAATGAGTAAGTCCGATATAAGGACCAAAACATCATAAATAAGGAAATAAAAAGTGAATAATTAACTTCAATCCAAGTTTATAGGAATGGTTAATATGATTAAATACATGTTTTGGATAATTTATGTGGATTTTAATCTTTTGGAAGTTCATGAGATCCAGAGAAAATTTCAGAGGGAGGTATATAGAGTTCATAAATTCAACCAAAGGAAGATGTGCCTAAAATATTGAGAAATATTGAAGCCCATTTTAATGTTATATAGGACAAAATTTGAGTGGTTTTAGTTTAAGGAATGAACAATTTTAGATTAGTTTTTAAAGATCCACAAGGGTTAGATGGTTGATATAGAGGTATAGAGATTTGTTCAACTTCTTACATTTAATGGATAAAAGAGAATAAAAGATCTTGGAAGAAGAATCTACCCTTGGTGATTACAATAATTGGTAGTTATCTATATATAATGATTTGTAATAACTTAATGTTAATAACACTTTGGAGATAACGGGATACCACTGGGAAATAGGGAACTTGAAATTTAGTTGGTTCTTGAATAAAAAAAATTGATGAAAGAAACTCGTAAAAATCGAGGCTAGTGGTAAAAGGTTATCATCATCAGGATGTCATGGAATTATCTAAAATATTTTCTTCAATGTAAAAACATACTTCCATACAAACTATACTATGTTTGGTTGATTTTTTAAGTTTCCATTTAGAAAAAATGGATGTGAAATGCTCATTCTTCCTTGGGATTTACAGGAATAAATTTATGTAAAGTGACCTTTGAGTTTCATGGATCAATGAAATTAGGGGATGGTATGAAAACTTAATAGTAATCTCTCTGATTCTAAATAAGCATCAAGATAGTAGAAATGTGTGTTCAACTCATTAATATAGAATAAAGGATTCAATCATAGAAAATAAAACCATTTATTTTCATTGGAAGGATTATAGTGATTGGGACATCATCATTTTGTTACTGTATATGGAAGATATGTTTTTGGTAGGTCCATAAATTCACTAGATTCAAGATTTGAAGAGGGTATTTTCTAGAAGGTTTGAAATGAATGATATTGGTAAAGAAAAGAATATATTAGGCGTGAAAATTAAGTGATATTATAAGAATAAAATAGTAATGAATTTTTTTATGGGAAAATATTTGGAATATTTTAAAGAATATTTTTTGAGCTAGGAACAGAGTCATTGCAGGATTCTAAACTCAGAGAGGCTCAGTGTTGATATAATAAAAATATTAAATATATTATATCATTCACACAGAGTTTTTAGGAAATAATGAAATAACTCCTGAATAGATTCTTGGAATGGAAATATAATACCATCATAGAATCAAGAATATAGGTTTTACCTTAGGTGAAATATAATCATCATGCAGGTCGGATATTTTTCATGAGCACCATTATGGGATGAAAAATAAATTAAAAATATTTAATTTATTAATTTATTATTAAAAACCTAACCTAATCATTTTCTATATTAACATAATTATATAAATTCACTAGGGTTAGTTTCATGACCCAGGGGATTGAGAGCAGAGCCATTGGAGAATAATTTTTGGATGATAGATGATGAATCATGGATTGGAAATTGATGTGTGAATTAGAGCTTGTTGATCTTTCCAATGACTACGATGCGGAGTCGTTATTAATTAGTGATCGATCCAAAACTAAAGTAAGAAATTGGTTTTTTAAATTTATTACCAATTTCATTTACCCATTATGAATGTGAATCAATTTCACTAACAGATTGATCTACATATTGATCATGATTTTCAGGTGTAGGTTTATCTTCCAAGGTTTGGAAATTGATATCTTTTTTTGATTTGATATTCATTCATCATTGTAATGGAAATATATTGAGGCCAACTGTAACAAACTGATATTTTATGATATGTATTCTTTTTAATTTATTTGATGTCATGTGTTTTATGCTACAACAAGATTATCTTGTGTTATATGCCACACTGTATTAGCTTGAAGTATACACAACACTATTCTTAGATTGTGTTACACGCAATTTCAAGTTCGTTTTATAATAGTCATTCTACGCAACATTGAGTGTATATATATATATATATATATTCAATGAATAAATGAAATATTTTTGGATTCTGTTATATGAAATAATAAATTATTCTTGCACAACACGCAACCCTGACTTGGCTTACATTACACGCAATTGCGACCTTCCTCGATTGCTTGTGTTGTACGCAATACCAGGTTTCACTAAACAATGATATATCGTTATAATATTATCACAAACTAGCCATTATGAATAGTATTAACTAAATTTTTGAATTTTATAACATTATTATTCATCTTATAAATTTTCTAAAACATTTTATGTGAACACAATAAATATTTTGGGTAAAATAAGTATTTTTCAAAAAATACAGTTTTGCCGCCTTTTGATGGCGCACCCACTTTAAATATAGTTTTTGACATGTTTATAAGTTCAATTTTACAAAATAAAATTATTCTTCGGAATAAGTATATAAAATTTTACCTTGGATAAAATTTTCATGTTATTATGATAACTTTCATATTTTAATGAATAGTAAAAACACGCTATATTTTAAATAAAAACAACTTTTTTCATCCTAATAATTTATGTGGTTAAATTATAATATTAAATGGTCTTAAAGTATAAATAGAATATATTTGTACCATTTAATATAATTTATGTCATTATAATTGATTTTACCTTGACTTCGTAGGTTAAATCAATTCAATCTTTTGTAATGTTTTAAAGAAAAACCCGTTTTCTTTCGACAATGGGATTAATTTTAATTTAATTTCTGAAAATTATATGTATTGAATTTAGAAAAATGGATTCCATATTTGGAATAAGTGGGTCCAAATTATATTAATAGACTACTTTTTATTTTTGGCCATTATGAATAGTAACTACGGTAAATTTTATTTACCATAGTTAAAGGTATATCGGGTAATTAAGGGTAAATATAAGATTATAAGATTGCCCTAACACCTTCCAAAATCCTATTTTATGACTAAAAGTCAACCCATATCACCTAAGGGTCGGATTAGAATCATTTAATGTACTTTTGTCCATGAAAATAACTTAATTAGTATTAAAACCAAAGAAAGTGACAACATGTCACTCTCTTAAATATTATAAGTATATTAATTTTAATTTAGTAATAAACTTCATTAAACGTCGAACATGAATAGTCTACAGAAATATAATGAAATTATCTACTTCATATAAATTTATTTATAATTTTTAGGTATTAAATAATTATCATTAATTTTGACACAATTGGGATGCAGAAATTATTTATTTAGTGAAAAATCAATAATATGGTTTTTATTGAAATATTAATACATATCAAAAGGCAAAAAAATCTGACCAAAACTTATTATTAGTGTATATACAAACCCTAATCATCCATTGGCCTAATTTTTGACCATTTGGATCCTTATTAATATGATTATGACACTTATATTATTTTATTTTAAATGATGCCAAATTTGTCACCTTCATAATTTAATAAATATAAAAATTTAAATATTGTTATTTTAAGATGATAAATTAGATTACAATTATTATTTTGAAATTTAATAGATTTATCTTTATCATAGTATTTTATTTTTAATTTTTATGCAACAAATAAGTATATTAAATAATTACACAAAAATGATGTAGTAGTTATTTTATTAAGAGATAAACCAAATAAATGGTTTTAAAAAATAATAAAATAAATATTATATGAACTATTTAATGTTCTCCACTAATTTTGTAGATACATATGACCTTTTATAAATCTATTAAAGCTTTTAGTTCGAACATATCTTCTGTATATATTTTATTTAAATTAAAATAAATGTATAGTGTCAAAATTGACACTATTGTTATTTCATAAAAATAATATATTATAAAATTGTTTAAAAATCACAAAAATATTTACAAATTATAAATTTAACTTTATATGGTATAAAATTTTATAAAGTATCTAATTATGGAAAATTCACAAAAAATAAGTAATTATTTGTTATAATTTAAAATTTAGAATCTTATTACCACAAATAAATTTAAATTGATTAAATAATGATAAATCAAGTTGATAATGTTTAAAATAAATTACTAACATGTCTAAATTTTATTGGTTTATGATATTAAAACCCTATATCATCTAATATTCTGATATGAGTCATTTTTGGAGGTTTTTATGTGGGTTTAGATTTATTATAAATTAATATTTTTAAGAATTCCAAAGGTGCCCCTCTCCTCCCTTATAAAAGGGAACCTCCTCCCTCTCTTCCTCACACAAATTTGAGCCTTCAAGCTCGGAAAAAGCCTGCCCATTTCACTTCACCACTTCCCTAGAAACATCCTAGAGGTCTTGGTCTTCTTCAAAGACCAATTTTAGTGCCCTAAGAGGTGGTCTCAAAGAGGCACTTCAAAGAAGAGGTAATGTATGTTACCGATTCTTTCAACTTTATTTCTTCTTCTACTTCTTCTTCTTTAGTTGTTTCATTATGAAGTAATAACATCAGTATCACTAATATACTGATATGTTATTATAATTATGAAACAACTCTATTTCATCATCTATCCATCCTACGGAAAACGGAATCACCGCGCGTGCGTACGTACGGAATACCGTCTCCACGCCGTGGTGTAATCTATTTTCCACCACCTTAATTGGATGGGTATAATGGTTTAAATAATGACCATATATGATTATTTTAAATTGATATTGATTCTGAAATAGTATACATACACTCCAATACAATTACATGGGAACGATATCATCGCTCGTGCGTACGTACGGATTACCGTCTCCACGACGCGATGAGATTCATTTTCCATGATAAAAATTCAAGAATGATTATAAAGTATACATAATAAGTAATAATGAAATATATGACATAATAATGCTACTGGATTTATGTACATATATATGTACGTCATATACTTAATTCCATTCAATTCAATAAGGAAACGAAAATAGCGTCCATGCATACGTACGGCCTACCGTCTCCATGAATGGTGTATTTCTTTCCATTTATCGATCTATTATATATATGTATATTCGGAATATATATTATATATAAATCATGTTTCAAATTCTGGATGTAATTAATCATGATCTAAGTAATCATATGAATAATTACAAGTTAAAACACGAATGACAAATGAAACGATTTTACCCAAAACGCTACTTTAACATGAATTTACAAAAGAACGGGTAATATAAAGTCATAAGTGAACCATATATGATATAATAACAATTAATATGATTCTTTAATAAGTAAATGACATTATTTTAATCATTATATAGGAGTTTTGGATACGTATGAAACATATCGGACCTAAGGTAAGGGATAATTTTCCAAATCTCATTTTTAACCGAGATTGCTTATTCGTAAGTATTTACTGGGGTAATTGAAATCGTCTGTGTCCAAGTTTTATAAAAGTTTTTTCATGTATTTTTAAAGTCCTTTTTACCCATTTTTTACTTTTTGACTTTTACTACATGGTATGTAAGGAATCTTTCTTTTGTTTACGTTACGAGGTACTTTTTTGACTTTTCTGGAAAAAGTACGAGAAGAATGTTTTTTTAACTTATACGGCATGAAAGGATTTTTATGGTTTCATAACACCTTATTTTAAAGAAGCTTACTCTACAAGATTTCATGATTATTTTCAAAAAAATCCTTTTCTTTTAAAATTTCATGACATTTTGTGAAAAGAAAATGATTTTGAATAAGAAAGGATATTTTCCTCAAGAATTCATTTCAAGTGTTTTATCAAAACTATTTTCCATCTAAAGATGACATTATTTCATATGTGTATGTTTCAAGTATAATGTATCTATGATTTACATGGTTTAAATTTTCTTATGATGAAATATCCATTTGTTTTATATGGATTATGTGATCATTGGATGATGTTTATGAAACCCATTTTATTCATTGGGTTATGATGAATGTTTTAAGTTTATTTTGTGGCACAAGTAAGAATGATTTCATTATGAGATGGGTGGGACCTATATCTCCATCCAATTCATTGGGTAAATATTTATATCTCATGAGATAGACATCTCTGGAACAGCAGGTTAAACCGGTTCAGTAATACAGGACTGGAACGAGGAGTGAACTCGATTCAGAAAGTGACTTTGTCCACTAAGATGGTCTTGGTAGCAATGCCTTGGCTACTATGGAAATCATATCATGTGCTTAATGTTTTTCCATAATTACAGGTTTTATTTATAAGATATTTTATCATGATTGATGTTCTATTTTGATCTATGCCTTACGTACTTCCATATTTTATGTCATTGCACAAGATTTCTATGTTTAAACATTATGTACATGTTTTTATGATCAAATGTATATGGTTTGTTTTATTTTCTCCGTGGTTACCTTTACTGAGAATTTGAGCTCACCCTTTTTATGTTTTATTTTCCCCAGGATATAAATAAAGGTTTTAGGTAAGAAAAAAATGGAAGATCTTTGTGGGAGATGTTGAAGATCTTTCACCACGATTAGAAGATTACGTTCCAAGTTTCCGAAGACACTAAACTATTACGGTCCTTGTGTGTCTATTTTTGTTATGTACTAAGTATTCTGAAAAAGTAAGGTAATGTCCATATACTTCAAGCTTTGGGTCTCTACAGTTGGTATCAGAGGAAAGGTTTAGTCAACCTTTGGAAACTAGGATGCGAGAACTTTAGTGAGATCCCTGAAGATATTTCTAAGGTATCTCTAGGGATGTCTCTAAGGATAAGTATACATATAGGATATAGTCCTAGAACTATGGTAACGATCTTAGAATTTAACCTAAGATGTTAGATATTGAGGGTACTCCCCCTTTACTATGTTGTTTTCCCTAGCATGATTTTTGCCTCTCACACTATTCTTTTTGGGTTTTAGATGATGGCTGGAACCCGAAGGAACCGTGTTGATCAATGTAATGGAAAATGCAATGACTGTCCTCCTGAACAAACCAATGTTATGGGAGATGGAGTGAAAAATCTTATTGTTATACTTACACAAGCTATGAACCATTCTGGACTTCCAAATGAGAAGAGAAGGGATCAATATTCTATTGAGTCCTTCATAAGTCAATGTCCACCTTCTTTAAGTGGGTCTTCCGATCCACTTGTTGCTGAACAATGGATCAGTACCACTAAAAAGATATTTTCAGTTCTTCAATGTTCTGAACATGGTAAAGTCATCTTTGCAGTATATCATTTAGAAGGTGAAGCTGATCAATGCTGGAATCTTATCAAGAATACGAGGCCAAGAGATGAAATTGAGTCCATGGAATGGGATGAGTTCAAGAACTTATTTTTCAATAAGTACTTCCCCCGTATTCTTCAAACAAAGATGGAGAAGGATTTTCTTGAACTAAATCAAAAGGATGATGAATCTGTTGGTGTATACGAAGCGAACTTTACAAGGCTTGCAAGGTATGCATCTGGCTTTATCATCCAACCTGAAAGTAAAGTTGATCGATTCTTCAATGGCTTAAAACCAAATCTTCGAAGGGCATTAGGTATAAGAGACTTCAATAGATATGAAGAAATTGTGCATTGTGATATCAAGGTAGAAATGGAAGTTGGTGTTACTTATCCATCTCATAGTTTTGACAAGAAACGAAACATGGAGTTCAAGGAGAAATCTCAGAATAATGGTGAAAACAATATGAATGTTTCTTTATGCTCAAAGTGTGGAAAGAAGCATGGTGGGGATTGTCTTAAAGGGACTAGAAAATGTTTTTTAAGTGTGGAAAAGAAGGTCATCGAGAAGCTGAGTGTCGAAGTAATGGAAAAAGGGTTTCAAATGATGTGAATAAATAAAAGACTATAGAGAATGCACCACCAACACTTCAATGCTTCAAGTGTAATAAAATGGGGCATTATGCTAATAAATTCCCTAATCCAAGGGTTAGTGATGATTGACATGAGCAACCACTTAAGGCAAAGGACAAAGGGAAGTCACATGCAATCACTATTGGCAATGTTGAATATGACAACAATGTGGTGGAATGATTAAGTGTTTATGGGATTCCAAAATAATGTTGTATATAGTATCGTGGAATATTGGAATATTTATGTATTGGTCTATTGTGGTTTTCAATAATTTTATGATACCGGTAACAATGGAAAGTGATTGATATATTTTTAGAAAAAAAAATATGATATGCACATAATGAAGGGATAAAGAGAAAATGAAATGTTTGACAGTATTAATGAGCTCATGACTGGTATAAGGAGAAGGTTATATCATGGTTTGAGTATATATAATTTTTTTGATTTTGGAATGTGGAAAGAGTTAACTTTTGATAGAATTCATGTTTTCAATAAGGTTCAATGGGTATTCATTTTTCAATAGAATACATGATTAAGGTATTCACATGATTGGAATGTGATCAACAAGATATATGGGGGATAAATGATGGTATTCACTTGCTTGGTTGATGACATTTCAAGTAATCGTTTTCTTTATACTATGAGATTGGATATATGTATTTTGGATAAGACTAAAGATTTGAATGAATTATGTTGGAAATAAGATAGTATTGTTTAAGGATAGAACTTTTTTCGATATTATTGATGGGATGTTATAGTAATGTAGTTTTAGAAAAAGGACAACCTACAGGACGGGCGACAGCCCATCGCGTCGGACAAGGCTGTGGGAATCGAACCCACAACCGAAGTGTGACTGGCCTTTATCGCCTACCACTGGCCTACAGGAAGTCCCTGGTTAGTAGAAACTAGTTTTATTTTATTAATAAGTATGATATATGAAGTATAATCCCATTTTAGGAACCATATATGATTAACCTCACCATAGATGGACTTATGTATATTTGATAACTTTTTCTAACCTTTTGTTTGAAACAGATGGAATGACCCACCATTTTATCACATGATCTGTTAACACTTCACGAATAACAAATTTAACTTCATTTCTATAAGATATGAAGTGTAAAATTGTTCAAATCACGAAAAATAGTGAGATTGTACCAAAATCAAGCAAGTATTTATTCTAATTCAAAATTTTCAACTTTAGGGAAATGATATTGAAAACCAAAAATGTTGCCCTAGTGCTCTTATATCCGATGAATCAGATGGTACCTTAGATCATCACAAATTTATGACTTTGTGATTTATGGAATTTTCATAGCCATGTTCTCTACCACTCTTTATCAGAACTTGATGGTTATATTTTTCTTTCATATCCATATTTTCACCTATGTTCTCCTACGTGGAAACCCAGTGATGAGTTAATTTGGGTAACCATTACGTTACATACTTTAGTTTTTAAAGCCAAGTTTTGGTATTCCTTTTTACGATGTGGGTTTCTATTAAATAAACTTTCGAGTAGTAAACCATTTATAACCCCGACGAATTTCGAGGGTGAAATTCATTTTAAGGGGGGTAGAATGTAACAACCCGATATTTTATGATATGTATTCTTTTTTATTTATTTGATGTCATGTGTTTTATGATACAACAATATTATCTTGTTCTATACGCCACATTGTATTAGCTTGAAGTATACACAACACTATTCTTAGATTGTGTTACACACAATTTCAAGTTCGTTTTATAATAGTCATTCTACGCAACATTGAGTGTATATATATATATATTCAATGTATAAATGAAATATGGTTGTATTTTATAATACAAAATAATAAAATATTCTTCCACAACACACAACCCTGACTTGGCTTGTATTACACGCAATCGCGACCTTCCTCGATAGTGTGTGTTGTACGCAATATCGGGTTTCACTAAACAACGATATATGGTTATAATATTATCACAAACTAGCCGTTATGAATAATATTAACTAAATTTTTGAATTTTATAACATTATTATTCATCTTATATATTTTCTAAAACATTTTATGTGAACAAAATAAATTTTTCGGGTAAAATAATTATTTTTCAAAAAATACAGTTTTGCCGCCTTTTGAAGGCGCACCAACTTTAAATCTAGTTTTTGACATGTTTATAAGTTCAATTATACAAAATAAAATTATTATTCGGAATAAGGATATAAAATTTTACCATTGATAAAAGTTTCATGTTATTCGGATAACTTTCATATTTTAATGAATAGTAAAAACACGCTATATTTTAATTAAAAACAACTTTTTTCATCGTAATAATTTATGTGGTTAAATTATAATATTAAATGGTATTAAAGTATAAATAGAATATATTTTTACCATTTAATATAATGTATGTCATTATCATTGATTTTACCTTGACTTCGTAGGTTAAATCAATTCAATCTTTTGTAATGTTTTAAACAAAAACCTGTTTTCTTTCGACAATGGGATTAATTTTAATTTAATTTCTGCAACTTCTGTGTATTGAATTTGGAAAAATGGATTCCATATTTTGAATCATTGGGTCCAAATTATATTAATAGACTACTTTTTATTTTTGGGCATTATGAATAGTAACTATGGTAAATTTTATTTACCATAGTTAAAGGTATATCGGGTAATTAAGGGTAAATATAAGATTATAAAATTACCCTAACACCTGCCAAAATCCTATTGTATGACTAAAATTCAACCCATATCACCTAATGGTCGGATTAGAATCATTTAATGGACTTTTGTACATGAAAATAACTTAATTATTATTAAAACCAAAGAAAGTGACAACATGTCACTCTCTTAAATCTTATAAGTATATTAATTTTAATTTTGTGATAAACATCATGAAACTTCAAACATGAATAGTCTCCATAAATATAATGAAATTATCTTCATCATATAAATTTATTTATAATTTTTAGGTATTAAATAGTTATCATTAATTTTGACACAATAGGGATGCAGAAATTATTTATTTAGTGAAAAATAAATAATATAGTTTTTATTGAAATATTAATACATATCAAAAGGCCCAAAAATCTGCGAAAAACTTATTATTACTGTATATATAAACCCTAATCATCCATTGGCCTAATTTTTTACCATTTGGATCCTTATTAAGATGATTATGACACTTATATTATTTTATTTTAAATGATTCCAAACTTGTCACCTTCATAATTTAATAAATATAACAATTTAAATATTGTGATTTTAAGATGGTAAATTAGATTAAAAGTATTATTGTTAAAGGTAATAGATTTATCTTCATCATAGGATTTAATTTTTAATTTTTATGCAACAAATAAGTATATTAAATAATTATACAAAAAATGATGTAGTAATTATTTTATTAAGAGATAAACCAAATAAATGGTTTTAAAAAATAATAAAATAAATATTATATGAACTATTTAATGTGCTCCACTAATTTTCTAGAAACATATGACATTTTATTAATCTATTAAAGCTTTTATTTCGAACATATCGTCTGTATATATTTATTTAAATTCAAATAAATGAATAGTGTCAAAATTGACACTATTGTTATTTTATAAAAATAATATAATATAAAATTGTTTAAAAATAACAAAAATATTTAAAAATTATAAATTTAAATTTATATGGTATAAAATGTTATAAAGTATCCAATTATGGACAATTCACAACAAATAAGTAAATATTTGTAATAATTTAAAATTTAGAATGTTATTACAACAAATAAATTTAAATTGATTAAATAAGGATAAATCAAGTTGATAATGTTTAAAATAAATTACTAACATGTCTAAATTTGATTGTTTGATGATATTACAACCCTATCTCATATAATATTTGTATATTAGTCATTTTTGGAGGTTTTTATGTGTGGTTAGATTTATTATAAAATAATATTTTTAAGAATTCCAAAGGTGCCCCTCTCCTCCCTTATAAAAGGGCACCTCCTCCCTCTCTTCCTCACACCAATTTGAGTCTTCAAGCTCGTCCAACCCCTGACCATTTCACTTCCCCACTTCCCTAGAAACATCCTAGAGGTCTTGGTCTTCTTCAAAGACCAATTTTAGTGCCCTAAGAGGTGGTCTCAAAGAGGCGCTTCAAAGAAGAGGTAATGTCCGTTACCGATTCTTTCAACTTTATTTCTTCTTATACTTATTCTTCTTTAGATTTTTCATTATTAAGTAATAAAATAAGTATCACTCATATAATTATATGTTATTATAAGTATTAAACAACCTTATTTCACCATCTATCCATCCTACAGAAAACGGAATCACCACTCATGTGTATGTACGGAATACCGTCTCCATGTCGTGGTGTAATCTATTTTCCACCACCACCTTACTTGGATAGGTATAATGGTGTAAATAATGACTATATATGATTATTGTAAAGTGATATTGATTCTGAAATATTATACATACACTCCAATACAATTCCATGGGAACTATATCATCGCCCGTGCATACATACGGATTACCGTCTTCACGACGTGATGAGATTCATTTTCCATGTTAAAAATTAAGAATGATTATAAAGTATATATAATAAGTAATAATGAAATATATGACATAATAATGCTACTGGATTTATGTACATATATATGTATGTCATATACTTAATTCCATTCAATTCAATAAGGAAACGAAAACATCATCCATGCATACGTACGGCCTACCGTCTCCATGAACGGTGTATTTCTTTCCATTTATCGATCTATTATATATATGTATATTCTAAATATATATTATATATAAATCATGTTTTAAATTTTGGATGTAAGTAATCATGATATAAGTAATCATATGAATAATTACAATCTAAAACACGAATGACAAATGAAACGATTTTACCCAAAACGCTACTTTAACATGAATTTACAAAAGAATGGGTAATATAAAGTCTTAAGTGAACCATATATGATATAATAACAATGAATATGATTCTTTAATAAGTCAATGACATTATTTAAATCATTATACAGGAGTTTTGGATACGTACGAAGCATATCGGACCTAAGGTAAGGGATAATTCTGTAAATCTCATTTTTATCCGAGATTGCTTATTCGTAAGTATTTACTGGGGTTATTGAAATCGTCTGTGTCCAAGTTTTATAAAAGTGTCTTCATTTATGTTTAAAGTCCTTTTTACCCATTTTTTACTTTTTGACTTTTACTACATGGTATGTAAGGAATATTTCTTTTGTTTACGTTACGAGGTACTTTTTTTACTTTTCCGGAAAAAGTACAAGAAGAATGTTTTTTTAACTTATACGGTATGAAAGGATTTTTATAGTTTCATAACGCCTTATTTTCAAGAAGCTTACTCTACAAGATTTCATGATTATTTTCAAAAAAATCTTTTTCTTTTAAAATTTCATGACATTTTGTGAAAATAAAATGATTTTGAATAAGAAAGGATATTTTCCTCAAGAATTCATTTCAAGTATTTTATCAAAACTATTTTCCATCTAAGGATGACATTATTTCATATGTGTATGTTTCAAGTATAATGTCTCTATGATTTACATGGTTTAAATTTTCTTATGATGAAATATCCATTTGTTTTATATGGATTATGTGATGATTGGATGATGTTTATGAAACTCATTTTATTCATTGGGTTCTGATGAATGTTTTAAGTTTATTTTGTGGCACAAGTAAGAATTATTTCATTATGAGATGGGTGGGACCTATATCTCCCTCCAATTCATTGGGTAAAGATTTATATCTCATGAGATAGACATGGATGGAACAGCAGGTTAAACCGGTTCAGTAATATAGGACTGGAACGAGGAGTGAACTCGATTCAAAAAGGGACTTTGTCCACTAAGATGGTCTTCGCAACAATGCCTTGGATACTATGGAAATCATATCATGTGCTTAATGTTTTTTCACAATTACAAGTTTTATTTACAAGCTATTTTATCATGATTGATGTTCTATTTTGATCTATTCCTTACGTACTTCCATGTTTTATGTCATTGCACAATATTTCTATGTTTAAACATTATGTACATGTTTTTATGATCAAATGTATTGGTTTGTTTTATTTTCTCCGTGCTTACCTTTACTGGCCATTTGAGCTCACCCTTTTTATGTTTTCTTTTCCCTAGGATATAAAGAAAGGTTTTAGGTAAGAAAAAAAAGGGAAGATCTTTATGGGAGATGTTGAAGATCTTTCACCATGATTAGAAGATTACGTTCCAAGTTTCCAAAGACACTAAACTATTAGGGTCCTTGTGTGTCTGTTTTTGTTATGTACTAAGTATTCTGCAAAAGTAAGGTAATCTCCATGTACATCAAGCTTTGGGTCTCTACACCAACCCAAAAAATGGCCATGTTTTTTTCCTCTTTTGGTGTTTTGTGCATTTCTTCCACCGTTCTTCACACTTTCATCGTCGATAATTTATTTGGTGGGTTGTTCAACAAATACCTGGTGGAAAATCATTATGTGGTAATTATTTGGCACAAAGGATCACCACTGTGGGTTCAAGTTCATGATATATTGAGAAATAGAGGTATGATGATGATGTTGGATAGCCGAAGGTGGGTCAGGATTAGACCAATGTTTCCCCGTTTCACATTTTGGTGTGTGTCAATGACATGGTGTGACAGGAGATGCTTTTTGATGGGATTTGGGTGGATATAATCCACTCACCAGTAATATCCAAGCCTAGACTATCCTAGATATATGTTTATAAGTGGGTCTAGTGGAAAAATCGGTGGTTAATGTGGAATGGTTGAAATTCATAGAACTGTCTAGAATTTATGTGAAAATTCAAACTACACATTGTGTACTCCAAAAGAACAAATGTTGTGTGGTCCCCTCCTATGGTATTAGAGTGTATCCATGTAGAATAATAAAACACCTTGTGGGATACGTGTCACATGTTGTATAACCCATTGTTGATGGATTAGAATGTACTGTATGGGTAGAAGGGAATGAACATGGCCATACATATAAGCATGGCTAGAGTACACGAGCAAGGACCAGTACTAAGACATGACCAGGGTACTCGGACATGTTGAGGTATATGAGAATTGTAAATGTATACAGTCATATCCAAACTACATGAAAAAATGTAAGTGGAACACACCGAGTGTTAGTCTGACCTCTACACATATTTTTTTCCCAAAAAATGACATTCCATGTATATGGAAAAAGATATTTTGTGTTAGATTAAGAGACACAAACAGAACTGAGACAGACAATAAACACCATGTACTCTCAATACATGTAGGGCAATTTCTACAGGGAATGTTTAGGCCATTTGAATCTTTAGTGTTTACCATTTTCAATTGGGTGTTTCCTTTGGTTTATCCCCATGAGGGTAGAGGTATTACATCCCATTGTAGGATGTAATATCATCCATTAGATTAGTCTTAGAGAGATTTTGGGAATCCCTATAAATGAACAAAGGTGTGATCTACTATCGTTTCTTTAACATTCCTAGGTGAAGTTTGATGAATATTCATGACCAACTTATACAGGAATATGATCCCCTACATAGAGGATTATTCTATGTAGGGTCTAATATAACTCAAATTACCTAGGTGATATCCCCTTTCTATTTATTAAGATCTTTATTTTTTTAGCAAGTACTTACTTTGGGATGTATGATGAGCACAACCTCTCAGATAAGTTCCATTAGTCATAGCATGGCCCATAGAGTGAATTCTCCAAGATGATTGTTAACTTGAAGCATAGAGAAAAATCTTATGGCTAGTAGTATAGTAAAGACATCTTTAATACATGGTCTTAATTATAAGTATATATCTGTATTCTAATTTCCATGTCACATATTTTGATTGATGTCCCTATGTGACGATGAGCTGACAACTCCCTTGATGCTTTATGTTTATTCATTTCAGGGTGTCCTATTGGGTATTGTTATACTCAACCATCCATGTGATATACCCACACATTTCATGTATTATGAATATTATAGGCCTTTTGACAAATTATTAGGAGGACCAAGAGCGGGCGGACCATAGTGAGCCAAACAAACCGGAGTTTGTATCAAGTGTTCCACCTAATAGTAGTCCCCTCCTACTTAGTAGGTCAGACTCTTTTCCCAGTTTTGGTGGGATTGTATTTGCTCCATTATTATTTCCTTTACATTTTTAGTAATATGATGTGGGATATATGTTGTGCATGCATTATGGTATTGGATGTGTTTTTCCTTTTAGCATTGTATGGGAATTTGGAGATGGGTGCATGTGTATGGGTACTTTAGGATAAGGCCTCCCATGTATTTTTTATGCCTAATCATTTCTAGTCATCACACCCTATCCTATTAAACATAGGATTTGGGTTTCATACTCATCTAACCATATGCGAGGTGAGCCTTGGTGGCTCAGGTCATGATAGGGTGGTACTGGATAAGTTTTCATCTAAGGACCAGAATTTAAGTATTGTCTAACTGTGAGGTTTGTTTTGGTAACTAGTGTAAAAATTTTAATGTGTTTCAAGTTTAGATCTCAGGATAGGGACTCCATTATTGGTGTTCATCCAATATATCTATTCACCATGACTTTGATAACCTACTTATTGACATGGTAGTTGTACGCACTAGTTTTAGAGAAAACATTGGTATATGCATCATATAGTAATGGGTTATGGTTTCCATGTCCTTGAGTACACTAACCTGATATACTCTTTAACCATGGTATGTCTTGATTATTTTAGGATACCTCTATAATTACAACCATATAGTATTCCATAGTAGGATTGTAATTATGTTTCTCCTAGTGATGAGGCTTCAGTACATGGTCTTGTGCAGGAGGCGGTACCTCTGAGTGGTTTTTTAATATTTCCATCACCCATAGAGTACCAAGTTGTGTCATAGTATTAGGCGAGGATGTGTACAATATAAGAACTCTACATGATTTTTAAAGTAAATGATCTCCTAGTTTTTAGTGAAATTAGTACCCCCAGTAATATAAGGACTAGCTAGAGGCAATTGCCCAAGTTTTCTTCCATGTGAGGACCCTTCCATATCAGATGTTGGTCCTAGAAGTGAGCCTTATTCAATTCCCCATGGGTTTATGGTGAATTATGGTCACCCATACACATAATTAAATGTATCTCCCTTTGTTATAATTTAGTAATCTCTTTAGGTAGGAATTTTATCTATCCATTTGTGGACGTTGGGTATCTATGAGCTTGTGTAGCTTCTACAGGGTATCCTGACCATGGAAGAGTAATCATGGAGGTTCACCAACCACTCATGGTACTCTGTAGATATGATTGGATATTTACTATTGTTATAAAATACCTTCAATATAGTCTTATGCTAATATTTTAGGACAATATTGATATCTCTTTACATTCCTATATACACTGTAGTTCTTGAGTAAGATTTAGTAATGGCGAGCATTCTAAATGAGAAGATGCTAACTATTGGTGTTAATAGTGAGAACGTTGAAGTTGAGACTTTAATATTAGTTATCTAATGGAATACACAAGGATATGGTAATATTTTATGCTTAAAGATATGTTCTTAGGATATAGGGTCTATGGTTCATGTCATCCAGAGTGTTTCAAGTCATCCTAGATAGAGCGGATGTTTCTCTTGTGATGGTTAGGGATATATCATGTGGGATTGTCTGAATTTCCCTGTAGATGACATAGATATGGTTTATAGACCTCCTAGGAAGATATAGTGTTAGGATAAGGGAGGTGAAAAGGGTGGTGTACATGAAAAAGGAGTAGGAATATTAGTTGTAGGTGGTATACGGTTTAACCCCACCACACCATTAGGTGGTTGATGTTAGACAAAGGGAGATCATGCTCAGGGACAAGGAAGATTTTAGGCTATAAAGGACTTTGACTCAGAGTCTCTCAAGGTGATTATAGGTATAATATATTTCTTCTATACTTTATATTCAGTACATATAGACACAATTGTGATCTATTCTTTTCTTTCCACCTCCCTAGTTCGAAACTTAGAGATTCTAATTGAGCCCCCAGATCGACCCTTCTACTTGGAGACTTTTATCTGAGGGGATTTAGAGATCACACACTTATTTGGACCATGTGATCTTTCGATTTATGATAGATATTATTATGGGATCTCATTGTAGTAGCGATGAGGATTTATGATTTCATCCTAGTTATGGACTGGCTATCCACAGTACAAGACTAGATTGGGTATTTTAGTTGGATGATGGGGTGTGTCTGAGATGATGGAATCAGGTTTTACTTCATGGGGGAAAAATAAACCTAGGTAGATTAGGATGGGATTATATGCATGTGGATAAAAACTATTACTCATAATTTGGATAGTAATACCATTAAATCAGTGATTATTATGAGTTATTAGTTTACTACAGTGGTGTATGTGAATGAGGACGTGTTTCCTAAGGACATATCGGGTGTACTTATCCACCTAGAGATATAAATATTTATATAATTTCACCGAGGAACTACTCAAATATTTTTTCATGTATATCACATGCCTCCTATCGAGCTTCCTTAGCTAAAGGTTTTATTAGGGATTTTTTAGAGAAAGGGATTTTTCATACACAGTGTGTCACCTTGGGTATCCCCACTGTTATTATCCTAGAAGGCGGATTGGAAATTGAGGTTGTGGGTATATTACCATCACCTGAACCATGTGAACATAAAAAACAATAATCCAATATCGAGAATCAATGAATTATTTGATTGGTTGAGTGGGGTGAGTTGGTTCTCAATGATTAACCTCAGATCAGGCTATCACCAACTCTGAGTTCAAGATGAGAATGTTCCAAAGATCGAATCTTGATGTTTCTATAGTCACTATGATTTCTTGGTGATGCCTAAGTAATACCTTAAAATTGTTCATAGGTCTTAGGAAAAATAATTGTCATCTTTTATTAAATAGGTTTATAGTGGTATTCATTGATGAAATCCTAATGTACTCGGTATCTGGGTAGGAGCTTGCAGGGCACATGAAGATTAAGATAGTGTTATCCTGGGATCCATCCAAGAGTGTGAGGGATGTATAGAGATTCCTTAGGTTGGTAGAATACAATAGGATATTCATGTCCAATTTCTCTAGGATATCAGCAACCTTTACTACTTTTAATCAAAAGGGGTAACCTATTATATCGATAGAGAGATTCCAATAGGCCTTTAAATAGTTGGGGTAGAGTTTGACTAGAGTCCACATTTTAATACTTCTAGAGGAGGGTGTTGAGTTTATAATGTCCTATTATGCCACCGATATTGTTCTTGGATGTTTCCTAATATAAATATAGGTTGTGTTAGCTTATAGGTCCCAATATCTAAGACCTCACAAGAAGAACTATGGGGCTTGTGTTCTAGAGACAGCAGTGGTAGTCTCCACACTAAATATGTGGAAACACTACCTTATGGGTGAGCTACTTATCATCTAATATAAACATAAAAATATAAATTAAATCATCTCATAGAAAGATATTAACTTGATATAGAGGTTATGAATATAATTCCTCCAAGATTATGACTTTGATATAGTCTACACTCTTGGTAAGGGGAAAGTGGTGGAAACTTCTCTCAATAAGAGATATTTTCTATCTGTATTGGTCAAGGAATCAAAGTAGCTAGACTCCTTATTGTTATACATAGTGGAAGAGGATGGAACAACTTACCACCAGAATAAGGTTGCAACCCCATGGATTCTATATCATTTTAGGGATGATCATCATAGAGACATTGACTGTGAGACCTTGTATATTCATATATCCACTAAACATGATCCAGATGGATCATTTAAATATGGGGACAACACCATCATTTTTAAAGGATGCGCGATGTAACCAGTGATGTTTCACAAGGAGGTTGTGAAGAAGTTTCATATATCACCCTTGGTGACACATCCATGTGTGAAAAAGATATACCAGGACCTTTTAAGTCGGTACTGGTGGTTGGGAATGAATTAGTCCGTAGTAGAGTTTCGGTCTCGATACCTAACTTGTCAACAGGTGAAGTATAAACACCAAGTTCGAGTGGTTTTAGCTCAACCCATTGAGGTTCCAAGGTTGAAGAAGGATGTTATATCTTTATACTTCATGATGGGGTTATCGAGATCTTATAGAGAAAACAATCCATCAAGGTGATCATATATTGACTCACTAAGTTGTCCCACTTCCTAGATATCCAATAGAAGAGTTTAATGGAGATCTTTGGAATCCTTTACATGCAAGAGATAATTTAACTTCATGGAGTTCCCTAATTAATTTTTTTAGACCATGATTCTCACTTCATGTCACAATTATATAGAGTATTATTGAAGGCCTTAAAGAATTAGTTATGTTTGATTAGGGCAGTTCACCTCCAGATTAGTATCCAAATACGTCAGACCTTTCAGGTTCTGGAGGATATGCTACGGGCATACATGTTAGATTTGGTTTATATTTTGGAGAATCACCTTCCATTGGCATAGTTTGTATAAAACAAGAGATACCATTCCACCATTGGTAGGGCACCATTTGAGGCCTTGTATGGGATACCCAATAGGTCACCACTATGTTGGACCCACATAGAGGATTCCACACACATGGGACCAAATTTGGTGTGATAGATAATAAAGAAGGTGAAAAACATCCAAGAGAAGATGATGACTACCAAGATCCATCAAAAGTATTCTATTGACCAATGATAAAGGCCTTTGGAGTTTGATGAGAGTGACCATATGTTCTTAAAGGTATCAACTCAATGAAGATTATGGATATTTTTTCAGAGAAGAAAGTTATATTTTAGATTCATTGGCTCTTTCCAGATACAATATAGGGTTTCTAAGGTGGAATACCACTCATCCCTACCACTACAGTTAGACTGGGTACACGATGTATTTCATGTGTTTTGGTGAGGAAAAATATGAATGAATTATAGCATGTTATCCATTGGGGGGACATAGAAATCAAGGATGGAGGTAAATTTGTAGAGTACTGAGTAGTGAGTGAGGATCGACAGGAG
This sequence comes from Viscum album, assembly GCA_963277665.1. Classification (NCBI taxonomy): domain Eukaryota; kingdom Viridiplantae; phylum Streptophyta; class Magnoliopsida; order Santalales; family Viscaceae; genus Viscum; species Viscum album. The sequence continues at coordinate 125,668,653 of OY728128.1, forward strand.
AATATCCTCTATGGTTTAGAAATACCCTTAGTGTGTGTCTAATGGTAGCACAAGAGTCCTCTTGAGAGCACCTAGAAGTGGGAGAACCAAATTCAAGATCAGTACCCTCATCTTTTTAGGAGTATTTTTTCTTTTTACGATAAAAATTATAAAGGTGGGGAGAATTTAATGACTCTATTTTTACCTTGAAAATCTATTGGAATATTTTATGGAATATTTTCAAAGCTAGGAGTTGATTCATCATGATATTTTAAGGAAAAAAGAGGTATGGTATTGATATAATAAAAATATTAAATATGTTATATCATGCATGCATGTTTTTTATTAAATAATAGAAAAACTCACAAATAGATTCTTGGATCATAAATATGGTATTTTTGTCAAATCCTTATTACAGTTTTTACCCAAGGTGTGACATAATCTTTGAGCACGATTAGTGTTTGGATTGTGTACCATTGTGGGAGGAATAATATATTAGATAAATTATATAATTTATTTATTTATTATTAAAATATGAACATAATCATACTCAATATAAAAATGCTTTTGGAAAATCCATAGGTAAACCTTTAAACGCTAGGGATTGAGTGGGGATCCATTTAAGTATTTCTCTTAGATGATCAATGGAATATTGTGGATTAACAACCAGTGTTCCAGTCAAAGTTTTTTGATCTCACAAAAGATTGTGATTTGGAGACATTATTCATTAGTGATAAGTCCAAACCAGAGGTAGGGTGTTATTTTTTCATTGTTTTAATCCCCATTTGATTATCCCATGGCAAACACAAGTTAATTCTACTAACTAATTGATTCATGGGTTAGTTAAAATTTGTGGTTATGGGTTTATCTTCCGAAGCATGGTAATTGATATCTTTTTTATGATTTGTTAATACTCCATCAGGATAATGAAGATGGATTGAGGATAACCCTAAAATGGTTGAGGTTTATTCCACCTGTTGTGTTTTTTTTCATTTATTCTCCCATTCTTTGAACATTCTTCACCGGTAATTTCTTTGTCTATTGGATCAAAAATACCCAGTGGATGATCATTGTTTAGTTATTATTTGGAAAAATAGATATTCACTAAGAATTTGTGTTCATTATTGATGGAGTGATTGGGTTGTGACAACAATGGTGGATGAGCAGAGATGGATCGGGATCAAACTGGTGTTTCCCTTTTTTGTTGTTTGGCATGCGATGATGACATGATATGATGAGAGGTGATTCAAAATGGGATTCAGGTGGAAAAAATCTTTTCAATGGTGATTTCCGATCCCAGATAATCCTAGATCCATATTTATTTAAATTTATGGTGGTATAATAAGTAGTGGAGAAAGCATTGGAGAGACGTATAGAACAGTATGTACTTTCTATGAAAATTCCAAATACCCAGTGTATAATCATAAAGAACACATACCATGTGGTCCCCTCTTGTGGTGATAAGGTTTACATGCAGAGAAAAATATAAAATTAAATGTGAAACATGCCACAAACTATGTAAACCATCTTTGGAAGATCGATGTACACCCTAGGGATACATAGGAAAAAACATGGAAAGACACACTAGAACGGATAAAGTACCTGACCACAAACCAGTACTCAGATGTTTCTAAGGTACTCAGTCAGGGCTAGGACCATAGGCATGGCTAGAGTACACAGACCTGGATATGCATCACACATCGAGTTTCAGCCTAACCTCTACCAGTCAAGTGTCTCAAAAGGACATTCCATTTATATAGAGAAATAAATATCATCTGAGCGAATGACACACAAGAATAACTGAGGTAGACAAGACATGTCGTTCACTCCTAGTACACGCCATGTACTTTCTCCATGGAAAGTTGAGTCCCTATAACACTTCAATGTAAACTAATTTTAGTTGGTTGTATTCCGTTAGTTTATCCCCCTAAGGGTATATTGAGGAATTACATGTTGAGAAAATATGGTGATCCCCTCTCTGGGATTAGTCATAAATAAATTTCAGGAATCCCTCTGTGTGACCTAGGGTATGATCCTCTATAATTTTTTTATCTTCCCAAGGTGGGGTTTGAGGAATCCTCGTGGATAACTTATGAAGGGTTATGATCCCCTACTTAGTAGGTTATTCCAGGTAGGGTTCTATATTCCCTATATTCCCTAGGTGAGATCCACTATCTATGTATCAAGATCTTTGGAGTTCGAATAAGTATTTATTTGGGAAGGCCTGAATATCATGACCTCTCATATGAGTTCCACTAGTGATCGCATGGCTTATGGAGGGAGTTCTCTCATATGATCATTACCTTTAAACCTTGAGAAGAATCATGTTTCTATATGTTTGGTTGAGACACATTTAATACTTGGTGTCTGTTATGAGTATATTTGGGTGTTCCAATTTCCATGTATCAAATTTTAATTAATGTGCCTACGTCATGATGATTAGACTAATCTCTTGATAATTTATGTTTAGTGATTTTGGGATGTCTTTCTAGGAATTATTATACTAAACACTATATAGGATCTTCCCACACATGTCATTTCTTATACTAATGACAATCCTTTTTACAGAGTCTTAGGAGGACCAAGAGCATATGGACAATGGTGAGATAGACAGATGTTGGTTCATGTTGGTTCTGGTCATAGTGGAAGCATGCGATGGGTCATGCCCAACTTTTCTTTTTTTTCATGATCAAAGATTTATCTGAGGTTTAGATGATGATAAATGCCTTGATCAATAGAATTGATTCAAAGTAAATAGACAAGGGATAAAACGTTAGAACCAAGCACAAGATTATCACAAATTATTTATAATTAATTTAATAAATTAAAGAATTAAAATGTGAGAATTCCTTCTTTATTGATGGATTAGAAAAAAATCTATGTTTTATAATCATTATGTTTTAGGAATTAAAAGTATATTCCCTATAGTGGTTATCCACACATGATCCAAAAATCTCTAAACATCATCCTAGGAATCTCCTGGTTCTAGCATGGAAGATCCTATTGCTTCTGTCTTTCACCTATGATCACCATGATAACAGCTTCAAATTATTTTCCTTGATATCTCTATACTAGATATTAAAATATGGAGTAATATTTCTCTCCATTCTTGGAGATTTCTTGGATAAGGGATCTCTCTAGTGCTTTAGGAGGATTCTCTGGATTTGTCATGCACAACCAAACAAAATTAATTGGATCTCTTAAAAAAATAATATAATTAGGTCTATATACCACTAGGGTTTAGAAATAAATATTTTCATAAGGTACCATAAATATTTACTTAATACATATGGAACCCCATGTCAATAATATTATTATTATTATTTCTCGACATGATATTAACTATTAAATTTAAAATTCAATATTATTTATTCAAATTATATTCAATATATGTTATTTTCTACTGAACGATTAAACTCAGTTTTCCATTACACCATAGTGTTTATTAGACCTTGAATAATATCTATTTATTTATTAAATAAATATCACTACATTATTCGCCAATAAATAAATAAAAATTATATTCACTAAATAGAAAATAAATATTTATTAAATATTCAACCCATATCATATTATCTCAAATAACTAGTGATGGAATATATAAGATCAATTAAAAATGAGTAATTATTAAACCACCTATGGGTATAATATTTATTCAAATTCTTAAATAATAAATAATAATAATATATTTTCAACTAAGATTTTGAATACACTTATTGTGTGACCCCCAAGGCCTCTTTCTCAGTGGAATCATGAGAAGCAAACTAAATCCCAAAGTTAGATCGTGAAACACGCCATGGCATCTATAGAGAAAAACAATTATTACAAAATGACATAATAAATCATAAGGATGCTTAGAGTGTAATATAATCCCCTATCATGATATCTCTAATCAAGCAGGTTGCATGTTAGTGCCATTAACATTTGTGCTCTATGTCTATTCATTTGAATTTTTGGAAATCGAACTTGCCTATAGAACAACATGGCCATGGATTTATTTAGGCTATATCATTTCCATCAAAGGAAACAATATATAAACTTCTATTAAATAATATAAGGGACTAATCCTTTCCCATATTATTCATCAATGCAATGTTTCCCATGACACACCCAATGTATCCCACCTCACCGTGAATTTCCTACAAGCGTGTTTTTTTCTCATAATATCTTACACTGGATATTACCAAGGGTGTACACCATGAGAAGGTGCCTCAAAGTTATGTGAGTATACACCCATGATAGTTTGTATCATTTTTTTCCCTCAGATGATATCATCCGGCTATAGAACATATATTTAAGAATACTGTTGTGGAATTTATGGTTTCTCATCATAATGGGGAACTCCTCTGACCTTTTAGTGAGATAGATACTCTTATAACATTATCACATACTATTTAATGGAAAAGAACAATCATTATTTGATAAGTTTATTAATATTAAAAAATATGAATATAGGTTATCATAAAGTACACAGAAGTTGGTTCTAGGGGACCAACTCTAATAGAATCCCGCTTTCACTTGATCCAACTACTAACAACATTTGGTCCACTATATCTCACATGATACTCACCTTGCAGCTTATATAGGTATTTATTTCAGGGGTATTTTATTATTTCTTCATTGGTAACTCTTCTTGCTAAAAATTCACCCCTCTGATAAAAATCATCTAGAGGTGATACTTTGGGAGTATGTGATTTTTTTATTGGTGTGACCTTGGTTCTTTTCCAATATTCATAATTATAGAATTATCACAATACAATGTGATAGGGTCTTTACTTCTAGGTACCACATCAAGGTGATACTTTGGGAGTATTTGAATTTTCCATTGGTGTGACCTTTGTTCTTTTCCATGATTCTTTGTTATAGTATTATCACAATAAAATGTGATAGGGTCTTTATAGATAGGTACCAAATCAATCTTCCAGATAAAGTCTCATTTCCAAATGTCTTCCATGGATTCATCATAATCTACTATATACTCAGATTCCACTATAGAATCAGTGAAAACTAGATTCTTTAAACTTTTCCAGTTCCTAGATCCACTATTGAGATAGAAAACATAAACTGACTATGAATTTAGATCATTGTGGTCTATTTAAAAACTATCATTGGTATAACCTCTAATGAATAGCTCCTCATCTCATTTATAAACCAAGAACATATCCTCAGTTCCTCTCAGATAATTAATGATATCCTTAATAGCATTCCAATTTTGTTCTCCTGGATCAACTTGATATCTGTAGAACAAGATCAATGTATAGGATACATAAATTCTATTACATAACATTTCATACATGATTGATCCTAGTAGTTAAGTGTATGGGGTCTTAATAATTATCTTTTATTTATATTGTTTTTGAGTACATGTTTTCTAAGAAATATGAAATCCATGTGACATTAGAATATATCCCCTCTTGGAATGTTCAATACTCAATATATTTATTTTCTAGTAAATATATATACCTCAGCTTTGTCCAAGAATCCTCTTAGATCTATCTGGAAATATTTAGATCTCTATAATATAGGTTTTTTCACCTAAGTTATATAGAGAAACACTTGTTTAACCAGTCCTTAAAAAACTATAAGACTGGTATGTAATTTCCAATAAGTAATATGTCGTAAACATATACTACAAGGATATTTAATACATTCTCACTAAACCTCTTGAAAACACATGTCTCAAATTCATTCTTAATGAAACCAAATTATTTTATAGCTTCATTGAATTTAATTTTCCATGACCTAGATGCTTGCTTCAATTCATAAATAGATCTTTTCAACTTGGAAATATTTTTGGAATCATCTTGATTAATAAACCTTTGTGGTTTTATCATATAGAATTATTCTTAAACTTTCAAATTAATTAAATTTGTTCTAATATCCATCTACTAAATCTCATAGTCCTGGTAAGCTGTTATAGCAAGAATAATTCTGATAGATTTAAATATTGGAACTAGTGAAAAGGTTCAATCGTAGTAAATTCCTTAATATTGTTTGAACCCCTTAACCACTAGCCTTTATTTATATGTATTTAATTTGTCTTTCATGTCTAGTTTTCTCTTGAATATCCATTTTCACCCTATGAGATTTAAATCTACTGTCAGATCGACCAAAACCCAAAATTGGTTCTGAAACATGGAATCCAATTTAGAATTCATGGATTCTTTCCATCTTGAAACTTCTAAGTTCTCTAATATCTATTTTTAGGATACTGGTTCATAATTTTCTACCAATAATGAGTCTCTATCTTTTGTGAATAGAAACCCTTATCTTTCTGGTTATCTTAACTCTCTTGTTCTATTATATAGTACTTATGTTTCATGAACTACTTCTTATAGAGGGACCTATGGAATCTATTCTTATACCAACCCTTTTCTATCTTGATAATCAACTTCATCAAAGTTAATGTTTCTCCCACTATAGTTTTTTTGGATGTGATTCCTCTCAAGAAAGATGACTTGTCTATCCATTGTCACTTTCTTGTCTAAGGGGTTGTATAGGTAGTATCCCTTTGTTTTCTTCTTTTACAATATAAATATACAATTTGTGCCCTGGGGTGCTAGTTTTCTTTTGGAGAAGGACTTAAAAATTCCTTGAAACACCAAACATGTGTATGCAATAAAAAATCTTTAAACTCTATAACTATAATGGAATTTCATTTTATACTTTAGTTGGTACTTAGTTTAATGTATATGCTGGAGTTTCTAATATATATCCTCAAAAAGATAATGGGAGATCTTCATGAATCATCATTGACCTTATCATGAATAGTATGGAACGGTTCCTTATTTTACAAATATCATTGCATTGTGGTGTGTAGGGTGTAGTGATTTGAGATAAAATCTAAAACTCTCGTAGAAAGTTGACAAAATCATGGTTAAGATATTCACCACCTTGATCTGATAAAATATTATTTATCCTCTTTCCATGTTCATTATCTAATTAATTATTGAATTGTTTTAATTTCCAAAGCAATCGTACTTATACCTCATTAATTAGACATGTAAATATCTACTCAATTCATCAGTAAAAGTTATTAAGTAAGAGTATCTAACACTAGCTTCTAATAGAAATTGTTTATACACATCCATGTGTACCAATACTAGAAGATCTATAGCCCTTTCACCTTTTCCACCAAAAGGTGGTTTGGTCATTTCTTATAATAGATAATTATGACATATTTTATGTGATTTTAGCTTAAAAGAGACTAAATTACCATCTTTATAAAGATTTGTCAAATGATTCGTTTTTAAATGTCTTAGAAGGTGATGACATATCTAGTTGTTATATGAATCATGTGAACATGATTCAATATCTATTTCCAATACATTTTTTTATAATTTAATACATAAAGGTTGTTATTTAAATGTGGCATACCATAACATGAGTTTTATTTGTAAAAAAAATTATTTCCAAACATGAAAATAAAACCATCTCCATCCATGCTTGATGCAGAAATTATATTCTAGGTAACTGTTGGTACATAATAATAATCCTTTAAAATAAAAATTGATCACATTAGAAATGAAAGGTGGTAGTCATTGATGGCTAGATCATCTAGTCTCACACTATTGGTAGCTCTCAAACCCTCCTCTCCTTTAGAAATCTCTCATATTATACATGTTTCATGTATTTGGATGAATATGTGAGTACCACAAGATGGATTTAATACCCAGTGTGTAGATATTGAATGGTTAAACTCCATAATGAATGAACCTTTCACTTCCCCTTGCTTCTAGGTGTAGTTACTCTCCCAATGGCCTTGGTCACCACATGAAAAACATACGACCACTTTTTTATTTCCCTTCCTTTGGATCTTCCTCTTCTTGGAATGATGGTGCTCATGAACTTTAGACCTGTTATGATTCCTGGGACCATTCACCTTTGTTCTTCCTTTTATTATTCATCATAATCACTACAGGTTTTTAATGCACCATTTTTTTATCTACTTGGAGAATCGTAGTAATATGTTCTGAAATATTCTTATCATTATTGCTCATATTATAATTAACAATAAAAATGGATAGGGTCTTAGGTAGTGATGATAGTATGAGATTTTTGTGCAAATCATCTGAGAATTTAACCATTACGATGTCTAAGGATTCAATATATCCAATAAGATTTACTATATGAGGCCAATCTATCATCGACTCTCCAAGAATTGTTGTAAAAAGAACCTTGTGGATCTCTTATATCTCTTGTATCGCCTTATATTGATAGATATCCCAAAGGTGATACATCATGCTATACGTATCCATGTCCTCATGTTGCTTAAAAAACTCATTGTTCATGGATGATAGAATGAAACACCAAAAATATATGGAATCATTAAAATGTTTCTCATATATAGTTAAGGCTTCATCACTAGCCTCGTTACCAGGAACATTAGGAACAGGTTCTTCTAGCACATACAATTTCCTTTCGTGGCATTGGATAACATGTATGCACCTTTCCCAATCTTGGGAATTTGTGCCTTTGAGAATGTTATCCTTATGAAGTATGGATTTTATTGATATATTATAAGTAATTTTTATGTATGTTTCTAAAAATATGATGAGTAGAGATTTAGTGCTTTATCTGATAAAATTTAGACAAATAAATAAACATTGTATTTATTAATCTCCCACTATTTTATCGGAAATCAACAGCCCCCACCTTTGGCATTAGAATATCCCATTGATTGTAAATTATATTGTAAAGGATCCATATTATCCTTCCCATTACCCCAAATTTGGTGGGTCAAGCCTCCCCTATATTTTGGGAGGCTTCGCATCATCGACATCAACCCTCGGATCAGAATGATCATGGATTGGGTTCTCAATTGGAAAAATAACTACCTATCCTTCAGAGGAAGAATAACGCTAGAGAATAGTGTGATAAAGGCCACCTCAGTCCATGCTCTATCTTTAGACAAGCTCCCAAAGGGGGTTATCAAAAACATTAATAGAATTTTCACCAACTTCATATAGAATCATAATGCTGAGGCTAAGAGGCACTGCGTTTCATGGGGTAGGATGGCTTTTCTGGTGCATGATGGTGGGATTAACCTATACATCCTTGAGAACACTTTTATGGGCATGCATGTAAAGATGTAATGGGAGGTCCAAGAATGTTGCTTGTTATGGGGGCGAACCATGCATGGAAACTCGGTGGGAGATATGACTTCATTGGACAACCATGCCTCTCTTTTCTAAACAAAGATTGGTTCCACCATCGAAACACTTAGGCCCCATTCTCATTGTCTTGTCAGGAAGGTTGATGTCATATTCTATCACCACAACTAGAGTGGGGTGATTATCGGGTACCCAGGATACCTCTCTCTGAGAATCTCCTTCAAGGAAGCTCGCCAGCACCCTGGTTTTATTAATACTATCTTGGAAATGGAACAACATGATATTTTCAACCTCAATGAGTTATCCTCAGATATTGATAAGTGTATCTTTAATCATTCCCCCTCTGGATCCTTCACAATTAGGGACCATCTTCGAACCCATACCATGTAGGATCCAGTGAATGCATAGAATAATACCCTATAGGGCAAGGCTATTCCAATGAAGTATAAATTCCTTTCCTGAAGGATCCATAATGGATCTATTCCTATGGATGAAAATTTTAAATGGTGTGGCATTTTTTTTTGTTTATATATGTGTTTTCTAAAAAAGGCATAAATAAGAAAGTTCGTTCAACCTTTTCTTTGATAGAGAGTGGGATCACGAGGTGTGGGGTTATTTTGGGGAGTTCACTATTGTGTCCTCTCCAGTTATGGCCGATCATACCTTCCTTGATCACTGGTACCATGGCTCGAGTGTTGGAGTAATTTAAAGAGTATACTGTATTGTGATATTACATTCTGGTTGTTGGTGCTTGTGGCTAGTGAGAAATAAGTGTATTTATGAGGGAATGGCCTCGAACGGACTGGTTATTATATGCGTGATAAAACAAATTCTAATTGATATCATCAGGGCTTTGGGAAACTATAGGGAGGCTCCATCTTGCAGAGGTTAATTTCAGGACCCCATCTATCCTCTTAGGGGATTTTCCATCACCCGAGCAATTGGGTCTTCTGTCACCCCCCATCAAGGGGACTGAAGCTCAACAGTAATGGCTCGAGTTTCTCTAGATTGATCCGTGTAGGAGGTGTTGTCCATGAAAATTGTGGGTTGGTCATCTTGGACTTTTCTATCAAGATGGGTTAGGGTAATGATCTCCTTGCAGAGGCTATGTCCATCCTCAAAGGGATTAATGTTTGTAGGAAGAGGAATTTGGAGATCACTAAAGCTGAAACAGACTCTATTATTTTTTATAATGCTCTCCATGGGTGGGGTATTGTTCCTCAGTTGATATCTTATATCACTAGAAAATTTTGGCGCATCATTCAAGGTGATATAAAAGTATCTCATACCTAGAGGGAGGGTAAAAAGGATGAAAACTACCACGCCTCCATGGAAATAATTGGTACGAAGTGTTTATTCTTCATTACTTGAATAGTTTGAATCTGGAAGGTTTCAATATTATTAGAGGAGATTCCCTCATTCTCAACCATTTTAGGCCCCCTGATTCTCCTCTCTCACTTGGTCTATCTATGTAGGCTTTGTCTTACTTGTACTCTCTCTCCTTTTGATTTGAATAAAAAATTACATGTTGATGATGATAAATTCCAACTTCATTAATTCATAGTTCCTTAATATATTAGTGGACTCCCCAATCCTGAAATCCTTAAATTGGTTCTCCTCAACCCTAAACTCCCAATTACACCAAATCCTAATTTTGTAGTGAACCCTTGATAGAACTAAGTTAAGTCAACCCAAAACATTATGTTAGAATTCCCTGATAATTGAAAGCACCCCAACATTCACTGGTCAAGAACATTGAACTATGGTTCGATTTTAATGGAATTATTGAAAGGCTATACCGACTTAATATATAATTGTGGGATTTTATAAATTATTCATAAATTTACAATTATTATCTTTATTACATGTTTTTTAATTTGAAGTGGATTTACCTAAGTGATTAACTATCTCTCATATAATATATATACATAAAAAATTTTATTTTAGTTCTATATTGCATTCTTGTTAATTCACTAATTCATGTGATCACGAAAAAACATCCCTAATGAAATAACCATGAAACTTGAAAGAAATAAAATTATAAAGCGGTATGATCATGACATTATATTAATGGTTAGTTTATCTAAAGGATGATAAACTAATCTCTGATCTAGGGGAAAACATCTTGAACCAATTAAGGTATACGGTACAGCTATCCACCTATCTATCTATATATCTCTCTTATATTGGTTTGACCACAACTCCAAACTTTAACTGCCTCTACTAGCTTGGGAGCTCCATCCATTAAATATGATTCTACTCAAATGCATGTGAGGGGAAGGGGTTACATAAAAGAAACCATGGGCATGAAGGACCTTACATAATAATAAGAGAGATGGAATGCATGACAAAAATTTATTTTTATAATAAATTAAAATAAAATAGTCACATAAAAAGGTCTAGTCTAAGCTTATGATCATCCACATGAAACTAATTACACATTTAATAAAATATTAGTCAATTATAACCATTATTATTTAATATAAATCGCACTCGAATAACTTAATTGTCCTTTCTAATTAATCAATTCTTTTATCCTATTTATCTTCTGAATTTCCTTGATATTCTCATCCATTATAATTTTAAAACAATTAAATAAATTTATTTAAAATTAATTGTTTGCATAAATTTGGCTTAAAGGCAACCTTGTAGTACCTATCTGAATGACCCTACATGTATAATACTCATATACTATTTACACTTATGACATTTGGAATACATGACTAATCAAGTACATTCATGACATGTACTGTCAAATTAATTATTACATATATTACATTATTTTTCTGTCACGTGTTATGCTTTAATGTACTTAGAGTAATAACGGTAATATAAATCATACATGTTATGCAGATCTGAATGTAAGGACCCAACCCTAGTTTCCTGAAGATGGTGACTTATTTAATTATAGTGGAATATAATCAAGGAACAAGAATCCCGAAGGACCAAGTAGTTTAGTATTATTCGAAACAATATACATACATAAGTTCAACATTACAACATGAAATGAAAAACAACATAGAAACTCCTTAGACAACTTCCATAACTCCTAGGTTATTTCAGAATGCCATTCATAATAAAATTCTTCATGTCCTGAGAAAATGAAACATAAGAAAGGGGTTAGCTCAAATGCTCAGTAAGAGTAAGAAATATAGGGGAAGATAACATAAACATTAGACATGGTGCATAATTGAAAACACATGCCTAAAATAATCATTTTTGTCAAGTCCTTGTGCAAAGACTGTAGTTTGTCTCATATGACCTACCGATGCATCGAGGGGATATATCGGGCCACACCTGACACTTAATATGTCCAATTCATTCCTCATAATAATGGGGATAAACATAAACAACATATACATTAATATTGAAATTGATATATGAAATGCAAATAACATTCCCCGATAATTAAGCATCAACATTAACCATTCAGAGTAAATTGGTGAATGGTTTTAAGATTGAACATCCACATAAAAAATAATCAAGAACCATTAAATTAAATATTTTATATTATAACATGGAATACTAATCCCAATAATAAATAATAATCAACAAGATTGTTGAAATAGATGAATGTACTCTTATAAAATATTCTAGTAAATCTTGAGATAAATACAATTTTACTTTGAAAAGAATATTTCCTTTGGAAAAATATTTGTATAAAACTAGAAGTGAAGTAAGAGAGTATTTTCATAATAAAATGAGTTATTTTATAAAGATAATATTTTCCACAAACAGATTATATGGTGCCCTTGAAAATAGGTAAGAATTAGAGAAATTCCCTTGGATTGGGCTTGCATTTAGGAAACAATTTCAAAAGTTCCTTTTAAAATGTGTAAACAGACATAAAATAAGGAAATATTATGTTTTTTAAACATATATATAACCCACACACATAGTTTTTGGGTAGTATATAATAATAAACAAGAGTTTCAATGAGGTAATTAGACAATAAAAGTAACCCAAATGAAAATGGAAGTTCGGGTGGAAAACCCCTTACCTTAAGTCCGAAAGTTTTCCGCTATTGAACTTAAGCTATAGAAATATGAAATTAGACTTATTAATAACTTAAATACGAATGTATTAGAAATTTATTTATTTTATCATAATTCTATTTAGTTTATTTATTCCCTTAGTGATACGTTATTATATTGAATTTCATCATTCTGGAGTGTTCGTTTTCTTCATTTTCATAATCGATTCAGTTGTTATTAAGTAATGGAGTGGAATGGATGTAAATATTAAAAATTGAAATTAAATATTATTTATGAACATACAGAAGTGATAATGGTAATTTCTGTCCTTTAGTTACATGGAAAGAGGATGAATCATTAGATAAAATATTTATGACATTCACTTAGATTATTGAGCGGTATTTTGATTATTAGGAACTAGTTCAGTCATATGATTTAATAATATGTAAGTATACCTGTATATGAATATTCATAAGGTTAAAATACATATATTAAAGTCTTTTTCAACCATAAAAATGGTTTCATGATCTATAATGAAGTATAATTTGAAGAATGAAACTTCTTCGTCCACGAAGGTTATAAATTGGAATCTCATGGACGTTGATTTTGTTTATAAAATAAAAGGGAGAGATAAGATATTGATGATGGTTATTCCATTCACATGACATAATTATAGTATATAGATGATAATGGATCTTCCATGGAAATTTTGATAGAATAGGTAAGGATAGGATTACAAAATAAATGAACTTGAAATGAAACTAAGTTAAAAAATAAAGGTGCTTTACCTCTGGATATAACCTCTTTGGGAACCTTTTTAAGGAAAGAGGTTTTGTTCTTTTGGAAAGAACAAGAGATTCCTAGATGTGGAGAGTGACTAGGTAAGGCTATTTGGGAATAACTTTGAGGACCATCAAGGCTTAGATGAGTGAAGAGAAGAGGGAGTGGTGGGGGGTTTTCATAGTGGAGGAGAGGAGTGAATTTTGAATAATTAACTCATTATTTTATTATTTCCCTCAAGACAACTAGTAGTTTGGTTTCATGTAACCCCTAATAGTAATAAGTTCATATGAGTTCGAACCAAGTGTCCTTACATAACTTATGATATCAAAAATAGTTTATTTAACTGATAATTTGTATATACGGTATTTTGCAGTATTTCACTATTCATCAAAAATTCAAGAATTTTGGAAAAATTCCAAAAATTCACCCCAATAATTTTTCGACGTGTAGAATTCAGAAACAAACTCCCTTTTTCAAAAATTATTTTCAAAATATTACTAATTTAATTTCTAAATAATATCATAGTTGATTCGAAAAATTACTATTTTAAAGGTATAATTGGTGTTATGTCACACTGAAAAATTAATTAAGATATCATTATCTTATTAACTTAAGAAAATAAAATATTTTCATTATTTACAATTCATAAGTTTCATATTACTATTCATAAGGGTATTTTATCTTTCACCAAAAATCAATTTTATTCTATCAGACTCCAAATGACTTACTAATCACAACTCTAGATGACAGTTTTTTGACATCCAAAACATAAAAGAGGAAAAAGTCGTGTTTAATTTCTAGATTATAAAATGAATTTATATTCAAAACCTTGGGGTGTTACATTCTCCCCTCAAAGAAAATTCTTCCTCTAAATTCAAAAAATGTTACCTAAAAATATTTGGGTATGTCTTCAACCTTAGCACCTTAGGCTCCCATAATGCTTCCTCCATCTTATGGTTCCACCAAATAACCTTTACCAGATGAGTCATCTGATTTCTCAATACTTGTTCTCCGGTATCAATAATCTTGATAGGCTCTTCACAATAAGACAAATCAATCTCAAGTTCTATTTCTTCATAGGTGATTACATCTGTTATTTCTTGCATGTATTTCCTTAACATTGATACATGGAACACATTTTGAACTTTGGAGAGACTTGGTGGTATTTCCAAATAGTAAGTTACGGCTCCAATTCGATTTGGAATTTCAAAATGTCTGATGTAACTGGGATTAATTATCCCATATTACTAAATCATATAATACCCTTCTATGGAGATACCTGTAAGAAAACACGATCTCCTTCTTGAAATACCAAATCCCTCCTTCATTTATCAGCATAGCTCTTTTGCCTACTTTGATCTATTTTGATATAGTTTTGGATAATATTCAATTTTTCAACTATTTCATCAACAAGTTCTGGTCCTATGAGCTTTCTATCACCAACGTCATCCCTACAAGTAGGTGTATGAAATTTATTTCCATACAACGCACCATATGGTACCATCTGAATAGTTGAATGGAAGATTTTGTTATAGGAAAATTGTACGAGAGTTAAATACTGATCCCACATGCCTTGAAAGTAAAGTGAACAAGACCTTAACATGTCTTCCAATGTAGTAATAGTCCATACTAATTTTCCATCATTTTACGGGTGGTAGTTAGTGCTCAAATGAAGATCACTATCTAGGGCCCTCTTAAGACTTTTCCAGAATTGTGATGTAAAATGGGGATCACAATAAAAAAAAATTTATAAGGGTACACCATGAAGTCTTACAACTTCATTAACATATAGTCTTACTAAACGTTCAAGTGGTAAATCTTCTATTATAGAAAGAAAATATTATGATTTTTTAAGACATTCAACAATGACCCATATCACCTCATTCTTTCTTGAATCCTTTAGTATCCCCATGATAAATTCCATCATAATATAATCCCATTTCCATATAGGTATAGTAAGGGGTTGAATGACTCCTCCAGGATATTGTCTCCCAGCCTTCACTTGTTGAAAAAACCAAACATCTCTACAAATAATAATTAATCTCCCTCTTCATGTTTTCCCACCAAAAATGTTACTTTATATCTCTATACATATTTTTGCTACTAGGGTGTATAGAGAAATTAGATCTATGAGAATCATCCAATAGTTCCCTCTTTAGATCAGGAATAGTGAGAACACAAATCCTCTTTCCAAATTTCAAATTTCCACCTTCATATATGAAGTCAGTCAACTACCCATCATTTATAGCTTTAATTTTCTATTGAAACTCCCTATCATCATCCTGAGAACATTTTATCCTTTCTAGTAAAGAATTTTTTTCAATTATTTGTAAAATTTTTGATGTGTTTCCTTCCTTGATAATTCTCATATCCATCTTTACTAGATCCATGAACAAAGGATCCCTTTAAACTCTCAACTTGTTCAGAATTTTGTGCTCCTTTCTACTAAAAGTGTATGCTGCCTTATTTTCCTTCCCTGAGTGGTAGTGTATTGTGCAATCATAATATTTGAGTAGCTCAATCCATATCCTTTTTCTCATGTTGATTTGGTTCTGTTAGAATATAAATTTCAAACTCTTATGATCTGTATATATCTCACAATTTTTTCCATAGAGGTAATGTCTCTAAATCTTCAGAGGAAATATTACCACCACTAACTCAAGATCGTGAGTTGGATAGTTTTTTCATGAATTTTTAGTTTCCTAGATGTATAGGAAATAACTTGATAATTATTCATAAGGACACAACCAAGTCCTATCTTTGATGCATCGCTATATATAACAAACCCATCATTCCTCGATTGTAGGGTTAGGATTAGAGAATTCACTAACCTCCTCTTCAATTCCTCAAAACATTCTTCACATTTATTTTTCCATACAAACTTAAACCCTTTTCGTGTGAGCTTGGTCATTGGGTTGGCTAAAAAGGTGAAGTTCTGAATGAAATTCCGATAATAACCTGCTAAACCAACAAAACGATGTACATTAGTTACATTCGTTGGAGTAGGCCATTATTGCATAGCCTTTTTCTTCATAGGATATATAGATATTTCATCCATAGAGACAATGTGTCCTATAAAGGAAACTGATTGGAGCCAAAAATCACACTTTCTAAACTTCCCATATAATTTATTTATTCAATTGTCTTCGGAATAGTACACATGTGATTTTCATGATCTTCATTGATTTTAGAGTATACCAGGATATAATCAATAAACACCACTACAAAGTCATCAATATATTCATTGAAAACTCTACTCATGAGATCTATTAAAACAAATGGTGCATTATTTAGTCCAAAAGGAATTATTGTAAACTCATAATGCCCATACTTGGTTCGAAATGCTATTTTTGAAATTTCTTCCTTCCTCACAAGTAATTGATGATATCCAGATCCAATATCAATCTTAAAAAAATACTGGGCTCCATGAAGTAGATCAAATAAATTATCAATTCATGGAAGAGGATTCTTATTCTTTATTTTAATAGCATGTATTTCCCTGTAATCAATGCACAACCTCATGGATCCATTTTTCTACTTGACAAAGAGGACAAGGGATCCCCAAGGAGAAACACTAGGTCGAATAAATCCTTTATCACTCAATTCCTCTATTTGATTATTTAGTTCCACTAAATCCATAGTGGAAATTCTATAAGGGTTCTGTTATAGGGTCCTTGAACTAAGAATTAATTCAATGGAAGACTCGATTTCTCGCTCTGGAGGATGTCCAGGTAAATACTATGGAAAGACATCAACATATTCTTGCATAATAGGTTCATCCTCTATCTGTACATTCTTCTCCTCACCCATATTTATTTCACTCCCTTCCTCCTCAATAATTTAATTCTATAGAACTATTGGGGGTGGATCTAGATGAGAATCAAATGGTGAGGTTTCTACTCTAAAAATAAGGGATTCTACACCATTCTAAAAAAATTGTAACTCCCTTATTCTTGCAATAGATATTCACATCATAATTTGATATCCAATTCATACTAAGAATTATATCATAGTAAACCATTGGTATGATGATAAGGTTAGAAACTAAATCACATTTATGTGTTATGAGGGGAACTAATCGACACGCCTTTGTTGCAATGATACATCCACTAGGAGTTTTTACTGATAAATCCGTTATTAAATCAAATTGGACATGTCTAATTTTCTTAGGAAACTGGGAAGATATAAATGAATGTGATGATCCAGAATAAAATAAAGAATAGGAAAAGTTTGACGAAATGGTCAATGTACCTACCACCACTTCTTTAGGAACATCAACCTCCATGGTAGTGACCATATAATCTTGTCCCTTCTCCCTTGTCCTTCTTTGGAGAACATTTACCTGACGCTTAGAACATTCATGTGAATAATTACCCACCTCATTGAACTATAGCAATGATAATTGGTATCTTCTTTCTTCCCCTTACAATCTCGAGTTAGGTGGCCTTTTTATTCGCACATGTTATAGACTCACATTCCTTTCGGGTAAGTGCCAGGGTGTTTCTTCCCACAATTTTCATAGTGTGGAAATTCATCTCTTCCCTTTTTCCAAGTTTCCTTATTTCATTTCCCATAGTTTTCATAAGACCTCTTCTTCCCTTTTTTCACTAAAATTCATAAGACTTATCCAATTCATTTTCCATCTTGATATAACATGAAACTATGTCTTCATATGATGAGAAATTTCGGGAGACTTGAGTCCTTCTTATGAATGGTTTCAAACCGTCAAAGAATCAATCAATTTTTCTCCTAGGATTTTATATGTAGTCTACATCATGCCTTGATAACCTTGTGAAGTTAGCTTAATACTTTTCAAAATTATCATCTTCCTTTTGCTTCAAATTTAGAAACTACCTTTAAATATCTACTCATTGTTCATGGGGAACATATTTATCTAGGAATATTTCCTTAAAATCCCTCCATTCCATCAATTTTATCTCTTCCTCATCCATTGTGTTTTGGATAAATGACCACCACTGATCTGCATCTCCCGATAGATGATAAATTTCCATGAAGACCTTCTCTCTTTCATTACATCCCAAAGTGATAAATATCTTCTATAGGAAACTTATCCACTTCTAAGCTACAAATGGGTTTGTAGTTCCATTGAATGGTGGTGGTTGTCGTCACATAAAACGATCTAACATAACTCCTCCACGTTGAGGATCTAGATGCAACATACGGGTAAGGTTATTATTCATAACCTCAGTAAGTTTTTCTAGTATTGTTAGGAGTTGCTCAGTAATAGTCACAGCACCAGATCCAACATGATTATCTTGCATCGAAGGGAAATCCCTATAGGGGACACATGTGTTTGTGTGGTTTCCATTCATTCAACTAGGTGACATTTCTAGATGTTGAAAAACACAAGCTTAGGTTATGAATCATAATGTATAATATTAACTTAACAAAATACTTAGCATAAATTGAGATCCCACGCATGTCTAATACCATAATCACAAAAAAAAGGTTTCTCTGAGGAATTATTTACATTTAAATCCTTAATAATGGATTTTAAATAAAATTTGAATAATCCAAAGCATATCCCCCAGGAGTTTCATCACCAAGAGTGCTGCTAGGCCCGTTGTCGTGTACCAGGATACCCCAGGTCAAACCGGAAACTCCTTGTTGGAGCTTTCACTCCTAGGTACATCTGTGCCAGAGCTGCCTCTACCAGCTCATATCCAGATAGGGATTTATTGCTTTAAATATCTACATAATCTATTCCTTATGAAAATACTAGGACATTCTTGTTTGTTTGTCCTCAAAGACTATCTTTGGGACTCTTCCCTAATGAATGTTTTCTAAATCTAGTTTCCAAGTTTACTAATAAACTTCCTCTATTACCAACTGTAAGGACACGACCCCAGTTTCCCGGAGTCAGTGCCTTATTTGATTATAGTGGCATATAAATAAGTAATAAGAATCATTAAGGAAATATTAGTATATTTTCATTAGAAACAAGATACATATATAAGTTCAACATTACAACATGAAATGAAAAAAACAAAGAAACTCCTCAGACAACATCCAAAACTCCTAGGTTATTTCAGCATGTCATTCCTAACAAAATTATTCATGTCCTGAGAAAAAGAAACATAAGAAAGGGGTGATCTCAAATGCTCAATAAGATTAAGCAATATAGCATAAGATAACATAATCATTAGACAAGTTAATAATTGAAAACACATGCCTAAAAAATTGAACATAATATGGAAGAAATATGAGTTGAGTAAATATTTCCGTAATATAACATAATCATGGGTATTATACTAGTCGAATAACCACATAAAACGTAAATACTATTTTCATAATGAGGGAATTAATAATAAGGGACAACATAACCATACTGTCAAAGCCTCGTGCCAAGACCATAAATAATCATTTTTGTCAAGGCCTTGTGACAAGACCGTAGTTTGTCTCATTAGACCTATCGATGCACTGAGGGTCTATAGCGGGCCCCACCAAGCACTTACAATTTTCAATTCATTAATAATATGAATGGGGTAAACATAAATAAAAAATTCATTCATATTGAAATTGATATAGGAAATGAAAATAACATTCCCCGAACATTAAGCAAAAACACTAACCATTCAGAGTAAATTGTTGAATGGTTTTAAGATAGAACATACACATCAAAAATAATAATAAACCCATAAATTAAATATGGTTGATGATAAAATGTAATACTAATACCAATAATACATAATAATAAACAAGATTTTTGAAATAGATGAAGATACTCTTATAAAATCTTCGAGTAAATCTTGAGATTAATACTCTTTTACTTTGAAAATAAGATTTCGTTGGAAAAAATATTTATATAAAACCAGAAGTGAATTAAGATATTATTTTCATAATAAATGAGTTATTTTATAAAGATAATGGTTTCCAAAAACTGATTAAAGAGTTCCCTTGAAAGTATGTAATAATTAGAGAAATTCTCTTGGATCGGGCTTGCATTTCGGAAACAATTTCGAAAGTTCCTTTTAAAACATGTAACCAGCCATAAAATAAGGAAAAATTCTGTTTGTTAAACATATATATAATACAAAAACATAATTTTTTCATATTATATAATAATAAACAAGAGTTTTATTGAGGTAATTAGACAATTAAAGTAACACAAATGAAAATGGATGTTCGGGTGGAAAAACACTTACCTTAAGTCCGAAGGAGTTCCGCTCTTGAACATAAGATCCTAGAATATGAAATTAGACTTATTAATAACTTATTTAAGAACATATTGGAAATTTATTTATTTTATCATAATTCAGTTTAGTTCATTTATTCCCCTACCGATACATTATTATATTGAAATTCATCGTTCTGGAGTGTTCTCTTTCTTTATTTTCATAATCGAATGATTTGTTCTTGAGTAATGGAGTGGAATGGATGTAAATCTCCAAAATTGAAATTAAATATTATTTATTTACATATATAAGTGATAAGGGTAATTTTTATCATTTGGTTACATGGAAAGAGGATGAATCATTAGATGAAATATTAATGACATTCACTTAGGTTATTTAGCAGTGTTTTGATTATTAGGAAATAGTTTGGTCATACAATTTAAAAATATGTACATATACTGGTTCCTTAATATTAATTAGGATATAATACATATAATAAAGTATGGTTCAACCATAAAAATGGTTTCATTACCTATAATGAAAAATAATTTGAAGAACGAAACTTCATTGTCCATGAAGGTTTTAAATTGGAACCTCATGGACGTTGATTTCGTTTATAAAATAAAAGAGAGATAAAGGATATTGATGAAAGTTCTTCCATTAACATGATATAATTTCATTATGTAGATGATACTGGAGCTATCAGGGTAATTTGGGCAGTGGAGGTAAGTAGAGGATTACAAAACAAAGGAACTTAAAATAAAACTAAATGAAAAAGAAAGATGCTTTACCTCTTAATATAACCTCCTTGGGAACCTCCTTAAGTGAAGGGGTTTTCGTCTTTTGGAAAGAAAAAGAGCTTCCTAGATGTGGTTAGTGACTAGGGAAGTCTATTTGGGCAGAACTTTGAGGAGATTCAAGGCTTATAGGAGTGATGAGAAGAGGGAGTGGGGGGGTTATAGTGGAGGAGAGGAGTGAATTTTGAATATTTAACTCATTATTTTATTATTTCTCTCAAGACAACCAATTAAGTTGTTTTATGTGACCCATAATAGTAATAAGTTCATGTGACATAGAAACAATTGGCCTTAAATCACTAATTATGTCATAAATAGTGTATTTAACTGATAATTTTATATACAGTATTTTAGTGTATTTCACTATTCATCAAAAATTCAACAATTTTAGAAAAATTCAAAAAATTCACCCCTACTGTTTTTTGACATGTAGAATTCAAAAATGAACTCCATTTTACAAAAATAATTTTCTAAATACTATTAATTTATATTTTAAATAAAATCATAGTTAATTTGAAAAATAAAAATTTTAAAGTTATAATTAGTTTTATATCACATTGAAAAATTAATTAAGATCTCATTATATTATTACCTTAAGGAAATAAAATATTATAATTATTTAATATTCATAAAGGTCATATTACTATTCATATTACTATTCATAAGGGTATGTTACCATTCACCAAAAATCAAGTTTGTTCTATCAAACTCCAAATGACTTACTAATCATAACTCTAGATGACCATTTCCTGAAATTCAAAACATAGAAGAGGAAAAGTTGGGTTTAATTTCTTGATTATAAAATGAATTTATTTTCAAAACCTTGGGGTGTTACATTCTCCCCTCACAAAAATTTCTTCCTTGAAATTCAAAAAATGTTACCTAAAAAGATTTGGGTATGTCTTCAACATTAGCTCCTTAGGCTCTCATGATGCTTCCTCCATCTTATGGTTCCTCCAAATAACCTTTACCAGATGAGTCATCCGATTTCTCAATAATTGTTCTCTAGTATCAAGAATCTTTATAGGCTCTTCGCAATAAGATAGATCAGGCTCAAGTCCTATTTCTTCATAGGTGAGTACATCTATTAGTTCTGGCATGTATTTCCTTAACATTGATACGTGCAACACATTTTGAACTTTGGAGAGACTTGGCGGTATTGCCAAATGGTAAGCTACGACTCCAATTCGATCCAGAATTTCAAAAGGTATGATGTACCTGGGACATAATTTTCCCTTCTTATTGAATCATATAATACCCTTTCTATGGAGATACCTATAAGAAAACATGCTCTCCTTATTGAAAATTACAAATCCCTCATTTGGTTATCAGCATAGCTCTTCTACCTACATTGATTTTTTTTATATGGTTTTGGATAATCCTTACCTTTTCCATTGTTTACTTAATAGGTTCTAGGCCTACAAGCTTTCTTTCACCCACATCATCCCAACAAATTGGTGTACGACATATTTTTCCAAACAACGCTTCATGTGGTGCCATCTCAATACATGAATGGAAACTGTTGTAATAAGAAAATTCTACTATAGGTAATTACTGATCTCACATGCCTTGAAAGTCAAGTGAAAAAGACCTCAACAAATCTTCATTGTTTGAATAGTCTGTTCTGATTGTCCATCAGTTCATGGGTGGTAGGCAGTGCTCAAATGAAGATCAGTATCAAGGTCCTTCTGAAGACTTTTCCAGAATTATGATGTAAAATTGGGATCACGGTCAGGAACAATTGATAAGGGTTCACCATGAAGTCTTAAAACTTCATTAATAAATAGTATTGATAAATATTTAAGTGGTAAATCTTCTCTTATAGCAAGAAAATGTGTTGATTTTGTAATACAGTCAACAATAACCCATATCGCATCATTTTTTCTTGAAGTCTTTGGTATCCCCATGATAAATTTCATCGTAATATCATCCCATTTTCACATAGGTATAGGAAGGGTTTTCATTACTACTCAAGGATGTTGTCTTCCATCCTTGACCTGTTGTCAAACCAAACATCTCGACACATATCTAGAAATCTCCCTCTTCATGTTTTCCACCAAAAAATTTCATTTATATCTCTATACATCTTTGTGATACCAGGGTGTATAGAGAAATTAGGTCTAGTAGAATAATTCAATAGTTCCCTCTTCAGATTAAGAATAGAGTGACCATAAAGCCTCTTTCCAAATTTCAAAATTCCACTTTCATATACAAATTTAGTTAACTTCCCATCATTTATAGCTTTAATTTTCTTTTACAACTCATCATCATCTGCCTAAGAACATTTTATCCTTTCCAGTAAAAAAGGTTTCACAACCATTTGAAAAAGTTGTGATGTTTTACCTTCCTTGATAATTCTCATATCCATATTTACTAGATCCATGAACAAAGGATCCCTTTCAACTATTATCTTGTTCATAATTTTGTGGTCCTTTCTACTCAAAACGTCTCCTACCTTATTTGCCTTCCCCGAGTGGTAGTTTATTTTACAATCATAATATTTGAGTTTCTCAATCCATCTCCTTTGACTCATATTGATTTCTTTTTGTGGGAATATATATTTCAATCTCTTATGATCAGTATATATCTCACATTTTTCACCGTAGTTTTCATGTCTCCAAATCTTAAAAGAAAATATTACCACTGCTAACTCAAGATCATGAGTTTGATTGTTTTGTTCATGAATTTTTAATTTCATAGATGCATAGTCAATCACTCGATAATTATTCATAAGGACACAACCAAGCCTTTTCTTTGATGAATCTCTATAGATAACAAACCCATCATTCCCTG
Organism: Viscum album; assembly: GCA_963277665.1. Lineage (NCBI taxonomy): Eukaryota > Viridiplantae > Streptophyta > Magnoliopsida > Santalales > Viscaceae > Viscum > Viscum album. The sequence continues at coordinate 125,693,228 of OY728128.1, forward strand.
ATGGTAGTGTTAGGATCTGATCATTCACTAACCTCCCCTTAAATTCTTCAAAACATTCCTCACATTCCTTTATATATACGAACTTAACCCCTTTTCATGTGAACATGGTCGTTGCATTGGCTAAACGGGTGAAGTTCTGAACAAAATGCCAATAATGACCACCTAAACCAACAAAACTACGTACCTCAGTTACATTCATTAGAGTAGGCCATTCTTACACAGCATTTGTCTCTATAGGATCTATAGATATTCCATAATTAGAGAAAATGTATCCCAAAAAGGGAACTGATTGGATCCAAAAATCACACTTTCTAAGCTTCCAATATAATTTATTTCTTCTAAGTGTCTTCAAAATAGTGAGCAAGTGATTTTCATAATCTTCATGGATTTTAGAGTATACCAGGATATCATCAATAAACACCACTAAAAAGTCAAAAAGATATTCCTTTAAAACTATATTCATGATATTAATGAAAATTATATAGTGCATTAGTTAGTCCAAAAGGCATTATTGTAAACTCATAATGCCCATACCTGGTTCGAAATGTTGTTTTTGTAATGTCTTCCTTCCTCACAAGCAATTGATGATATCCAAATCGAAGATCAATCTTTTAAAATTATTGGGCTCCATGAAGTTGATAAAATAAATCATCAATTAATGGTATAGGATACTTATTCTTTATTTTAATTTCATTTATTTCCCTGTAATTAATGCACAACCTCATGGATCCATCTTTCTTCTTAACAAAGAGGAAAGGGCCTCCCCAGGATGAAACATTGGGTTGAATAAATCCTTTATCACTCAATTCCTCTAGTTGTTTCTTTAAATACACAAACTCCATAGTGTCCATTCTATAAGGTTTCTTTTATATGGGACTTCAACTAGGAATTAAGTCAATGGAAAACTCAATTTCCCGATCTGGAGGATGTCCAGGTAAATCATATGGAAAGATATCAACATATTCTTGCACAATAGTCACATACTCTATCTGTACATTCTTCTCCTCACACATATTTATTTCATTCCCTTCCTCCCCAATAATTGAATTCAGTAGAACTACTAAGGGTGTATCTATATGAGAATCAAATGGAGAGCTTTCTTCTCTAAAAATAAGGGATTCTACACCATTCTCAAAATTTGCAACTTCTGCCTTCTTGAAATATATATTCTCAACATAATTTGATATCCAATTCATATCGATAATTATATCGTATTTAACCATTGGTATGATGATAAGGTTAGAAACTAAATCACGTTTACATGTTATTAGGGTGACTAATCGACACACCTTTGTTGCAAAGATAAATCCACTAGGAGTTTTGACTGATAACTCCTTTATTAAATAAAATTGGACATGTCTAAATTTCTTGGAAAACTAAGAAGATACAAAATAATGTGATGATATAGAATAAAATAAAACATTTGATAAGTTTTATGAAATGATCAATGTACCTGCCACCACTTAATTAGGAACTTCAAACTCAGTGGTAGTGACCGCATAAGCTTGCCCCTTCTCCCTTGGCCTTCTTTGGGGAGAATTTACCTAAAGCTTAGGAAATTAATGTGCATAATGTCCCACATTTCTAAAATTTTATCATTGAACATTGGTAGCTTCCTTCTTCCCTTTAAAATCATGAGTTAGGTGACCTTTTTCTCCGCACTTCTAGCAGACTCGCATTCCCTTCAGGAAAGTGCCAAGGTGTTTCTTCCGACAATTTTCACATTGTGGAAATTCAACTCTCCCCATTTTCCATGTTTCCTTATTTCGTTTACCTCAGAATACCTCTTCTTCTCTTGGTTTCCCTTAAAGTCATAAGACTTATAGTATTCATTTTCCATCTTGATTGCATATGAAACAATGTCTTCATATGATGAGAAATTTTGGGAGACTTGATCCCTTCAGAGGAATGTTTTCAAACCATAAAAGAATCAGTCAATTTTTCTCCTTAGATTTTGTATGTAGTCCACAACATGCCTTGTTAACCTTGTGAAGTTAGTTTAATACTTTGAAACATTATCATATTACTTTTGCTTCAAATTCAGAAACTTCCTTTCCTTATCTGCTCGCTGTTCTCGAGGAAAATATTTCTCTTTGAATATTTCCTTAAAGTCCCTCAATTCCATCACTTATATCTCTTTCTCATCCTTGGTGTTTTGGATAATGACCAACATAGATCCACATATCCCGATAGATAATAAATTTCCATGATAACCTTCTCTATTTCATTACATCCTAAAGAAATAAATATCTTCTCTAGGGAACGTATCCACTTCTCAGCTATAAATGGGTTTGTAGTCCCATTGAATGATGGTGGTTGTAGTCACATAAAGCGATCTAACATAGATCCTCCACATGGAGGATCTGAATGCTCCATAAGGGTAAGGTTATTATTTATAACATGAGTAAGTAGTCCTAGTATAGTTATGAGTTTCTCTGCACCAGTCACAGCACCAGATCCAACATCCTTATCTTGAAACAGAGGGAAATCCCTAAATGGGACACGTGCATTCATGCGGTTTCCATTCGCTCTACTAGGTTCTATTTCTATATGATGACATACACTAGATTAGGTTATGAAGCATAATGTATAATCTTAACTTAACAAAATACTTAGCATAAATTGAGATCCTACGCATGTCTAATACCATAATCACAAAAAAATGGTTTCTTTGAGGAATTATTTACATTTAAAAACTTTATAATGGATTGTAAATAAAATTAGAATTTTCCTAAGCATATCACCCGGGAGTGTCTTAACCAAGAGTAATCAAGGCTCATTGTCGTGTACTAGGATACCGGGTCAAGCCTGAAACTCCTTGTCGGAGCTTTCACTCCTAGGTACATTTGTGCCAGATCCGCCTCTACCTACTCGTATCCAGACAGAGATGTATTTCTTGAAATATCCTCATAATCTATTCCTTAATAAAATACCAGGATGTTGTTGTATATTTATCCCCAAAGTCTATATTACAGACTCTTCCCTAATCTATGTTTTCTAAATCTAGATTCCATGTTTTCTACTAAACTTCCTCTGATACCGACTGTAAGGACCCGATCCCAGTTGCCCGAAGAAGGTACCTTATTTGATTACAGTGTAATATAAAAATGAATAAGCATCCCAAAGGACCAAGAAGTTTATCCTTATTTTCAACAAGATAAAAACATAAGTTCAACATTACAACATGAAATGAAAAACAACATAAAAAATCCTTAGACAACTTCCATAATTCCAAGGTTATTTCAGCATGTTATTTATAATAAAATTATTAATGTCCTGAGAAAATGAAACACAAGAAATGGGTGAGATCAAAAACTCAGTAAGATTAAGAAAATACAGTGGAAGATAACATAAACACTAGACATGGTGAATAATTGAAAACATGTGCCTAAAAAAACTTGAACATAATATGGTAGAAATATGAGCTGAGTAAATATTGCCATAATATAACATAATCATTGGTATTCTACAAGAATAATAACCACTTGAACCATCAATACTATTTTCATAATGAGGTAATTCATAATGCGGGACAATATAACCATATTATCAAGGCCTCATGCCAAGACCATAAATAATCATTTTTGTCAACACCATATGTCAAGACCGTAGTTTTTCTCGTGAGACCTACTAATGCACCGAGGGGCTATAACGGGCACCACCTGACAAATACTATGTCCAATTCATTCCTTATATAAATGGGTATAAACATAAATAACATATACATTCATATTGAAATAGATATATGAAATGCAAATAACATTCCCCAAACATTAAGCATAAACACTAACCATTCAGAGTAAATTGGTGAATGGTTTTAAGATAGCACATCCACATCACAAATAATCATAAAACATTAAATTAAATATGGTAGATGATAACATGGAAAACTAATCCCAATAATACATAATAATCAATAAGATTGTGGAAATTTTTTAAGATACTCTTATAAAATCTTCGAGTAAATCTTGAGATAAATACTCTTTTACTTTGAAAAGAGTAGTTCTTTTGGAAAAATATTTGTATAAAACTAGAAGTGAAGTAAGATAGTATTTTCATAATAAAATGAGTGATTTTATAAAGATAATGGTTTCCAAAAATAGATTATATAGTGAATTTCAAAATAGGTAAGAATTAGAGAAATTCCCTTGGATGGGGTTGCATTTTAGAAACAATTTCGAAAGTTCCTTTTAAAACATGTAACCAGCCATAAAATAATGAAATATTATGTTTATTAAACATATATACAACCCAAAAAAATAATTTTTGTGGAGTAAATAATAATACACAAGAGTTTTATTGAGGTAATTAGACAAAAAAATTAACCCGAATGAAAATGGAAGTTCAGGTGGAAAACCCATACCTTAAGTCTGCACGTGTTCCAATCTTGAAATTAAGCTCCTGGAATATGAAATTAAACATATTAATAACTTATTTCAGAAAGTATTAGACATTTATTTAGTTTATCATAATTCTGTTTAGTTCATTTATGCCCTTGGTGATACGTTTTTATATTGAATTCCATCGTTCTGGAGTGTTCGTTTTTTTATTTTCATAATCGGATCACTTGTTCTTTAGTAATGGAGTGGAATGGATGTAAATATCTAGAATATAAATTTAATATTATTTATGAACATCTATAAGTGATAATTGTAATTTCTATCATTTTGTTACATGTAAAGGGGATGAATCATTTGATGAAATATTTATGACATTCACATAGATTATTTAGTAGTATTTTGATTATTAGGAACTAGTTTGGTGATACTAGATCTATCATGTTAATTTGTATAGAGGAGGTAACACTACTAGAAAATCTGGTTTTGGAGGCGGGGCACCTATAGCGGCCTCCATTTGGCGGCCGCTAATACTATCAACAGCAGACGCCAAATGGTGGCCGCTGCAATTTCTCCTAAAAAACCCATATTTTCCCCTCCCTCCCCTCCCTCCCCTCCCCGACCCCGACCCCTGGCGACCCTCCCCGACCCCCGGTGACCCCTCCCTGACCCCCAGTGACCCTCCCCGACCCCCGGTGACCCCTCCCCGACCCCCGACGACCTTGACCCCCGTCGACCCCGACCCCCGTCGACCCCGACCCTCGACCTCTGTCGACCCCGACCTCCCGGCGACCCCGACCCTCGTCGACCCCGACCCCGACCTCCCGGTGACCCCGGCGACCCAACCACCGGCAACCCGACCCCCGGCGACCCCGACCACCAGCGATACCCACCCCCTTGCCTCCGTGCTGCGCCACCGAAAACCCCGGCAACCCCCACTGCCTTGCCTCCACGCTGCGCCCCCAGGACCCCGACACCCCATGCCCGCGCTGCACCCCGGCGACCCCCACCACCTTGCCTCCGCGCTGCGCCCCCGTGACCCTGATACCCCCGCAACCTGGCATCCCCCACCCCTACCCGTGCTGCACCTTTGGACAGCCCCACCACCGCCATCCCCTCGCGGCCCCGTTGCATCCCTCCGGCAAGTCCTCCTGCCTCCGTTGGACCCTTTCGGTCCATTGTGCCCTACCATGTAGAACCCCCCACGCTTTGTCCAACTTTTCCTCTCCTTTCGAGTCCGGTCGTCAAACCTCTGTCGTCAAGTCACTGTGCCGTCATGGATCCGCAATCGAGTCAGACCCCGTTACCCGCGGTCGAGTCCTCTGCAGGTAATGTTTTTTATCCAAATTTGGTTTTTAAATTTTAATGATATGTGTTTTTTTTATTTAAATAATATATTTCACTTTTTATTTCTATTAAATACATATATGGATAGGAGTTGGATTGATATGCAAGATAGATTTTCAGCTGAATATTATGAGGGGATTAAGTGATTTATGGATTTCACCAACAAATTTCCAAGCGGTATGATTAGTCAACCATGTAGAAAATGTGAAAATAGATATCTCTTCAAATGAGATAGTGTTAGAGAACATTTGTTTTTTAATGGGTTTTTGAAAAACTATAAGACATGGACGCGTCATGGAGAAGATTCTGTTTCATTTCATCACTCAAAAAATATTTATATGAATTTTGATTCGAGAACAGTTGATCCGATGAACATAATGCTAAATGATATGATGCATCAGTTTCAATCTGAAGATAGTAATGTCGTAAATGAGGACGTTGGATTGAGTAATCCTCGTTCTTCTGTAGATAGAGAAGCATTGAAATTCTTTGAAATTCTTGACGATGCGCGTACTGAATTATATCCTGGATGCACTAAATTCAGTAAACTGTCGTTCATTGTTGAATTGTTACACCTAAAGGCCTTGAACCAGTGGTCAGACACCTCATTCGACATGTTCTTGGTATTATTGAAGAAGTTACTCCTTGCTGGAGCGAATATTCCAGAGTCATTCTATCAAGCTCGAAAGTTAATCGATGATCTTGGTTTTACATATGATACAATTGATGCATGTCGCAATAATTGTATGTTGTTCAGAAAAGAGAATGCGCAATTGAATAATTGTACTGTTTGCTATAAATCCAGGTCGAAGACCAATGAGATTAATCAAGGTAGTCAGATTCTTCCTGGGAGAGTCTTGAATCAAGGGAAACAAGTTGCCACTAAACAGATGCGTTATTTCCCACTAAAACCGAGACTGAAGAGATTCTTCTTGTCCACTAAAATTTCTAAATTGATGACTTGGAATTCAGAGATAAAGAAAGAGGTTGATAAATTAACTCACCCGGCAGATTCTTTGGCATGGAAAGAGTTTGATCAGAGACACCCAGACTTTTCCTGAGATTATCGTAATATTCGACTGGGTTTGGCAGCAGATGGTTTTAACCCATTTAGGTCCATGGTTGGTGCGACACATAGTACATGTCCAGTGGTGTTGGTTCCATACAACATTCCCCCGTGGGTATGTATGAAGCAACCTTTTTTGTTACTGTTAATTCTAATTGATGGACCGAGAGGACCTGGTGATAAAATCGATGTTTATATGCAACCTTTGATTGATGATCTGTAAGAAGTTTGGGCTGATGGTGTAATGACTTTTTACTCGGTAGAAAATGAAATGTTTAGACTTCGGGCCGCTTTTTTATGGACAATTAATGATTTCCCATCGTATGCTAACTTATCATGTTGGAGTACAAAAGGATAATTTGCTTTCCCTTGTTGTAATAAGAGTAAGAAATCTATATGGCTTAAGCACTGTAGAAAGTGGGAATATCTTGGTAACAGACACTTTGTTCCTCCATTGCAAAGGTTCAGAAAAGACCATGTATCATTTGATGGGAATAGAGAGTTTGACCCATCACCACAAATACTGTCTCGGGTTGAAATTTGTGCACAACTTGATGAAGAAAACATCCGTACAATGTATGATTTTCAAGATTTATTGGTTCTTGTATTGCCTTCTATTCCTGCTGCAAATAGACAACGAAGTCATAATTAGAAGAAACGAAGTATTTTTTTTTTTTGAATTTCCTTATTAAAAATATAATATTTTAAGGCATAATTTAGTTGTGATGCACATTGAAAAAAATGTATGTGATAATATTTTGTGTACCATTTTAGGAATCAAGGGGAAATCAAAGGACAGTGCTAATGCTTGACGTGATTTGAAAGAAATGGGATTGAGAAAACCTTTACATTTATAGTTGGGTGAAGGTAATCAGGCATACATGTCTGCTGCACAGTAAACAATGAGTAAAAAATAGAAACAAACATTTCTATCAATTTTGAAAATTGTTAAGGTGCTAGATGGTTATTGCCCTAATATTTCGAAGCATGTGAATATGACGGGCATGACATTACGGGGTTTGAAAAGTCACGATAATCATATTTTTCTTCAATAGTTAATTCCTATAGCAATTCATGATTGCTTACCTTCCCAGGTTGTTGAGCCGTTGATTGGAGTTTCTAATTTTTTCAGACAGCTCTGTTCTAGGAATAATCGCATGAGTGATTTGAAAAAGCTACAGGATAAGATTGTACTTGCACTATGTCACGTAGAAAAACTCTTGCAGCCGTCTTTTTTTGATGTCATGGTTCACTTGACCATGCATTTAACTGGTGAAGTCATTACTGGTGGTCCTGTTCAATTCAGGTGGATGTATCCAATAGAGCAATACTTAAATACATTGAAATTCTATGTGCGCAACAAAGCTCGTCCAGAAGCATCAATTGCCAAGGGATATTTAATGGATGAGTGTACTAATTTCTGTGCTTCATATATTGATGAGGTTGAAACAATGGTAGATAAACCATCCCAGACTGACGAGGGTCCAATTGGAGAAGGAATAACATTTGATATGCGGAACGACGAGTGGGTTCAAGCTCATCGATATGTGTTGTTCAACACTCCATCAGTTATTCCATTGATACAGTAAGTTTCATAGTTGATGTGTATTTTGTTTCTATATTTATTTTATTGCTTACCTTATATTGTGTTGTGATTTAGGATGCATATCGCTGAGTTGAAACATGAAAGGCCCCGTGCAACTGAGTATCAAATCCAAAAACATCATTTCAACACATTTCATGAGTGGTTCAAGACTCATGTACGTATAATTGATTTAATATTTTTATAGTGCAACTAAGTTGTATTTTCACAATCCTTTATCCATTAAACTATATATGTGAAATTTGCAGATTCAAAAGTTACGTAAATTAACCCAGCATGTGAGCGAAAAACTCAACCAACAAGCTGATGGTCCATTTATTACATCTCGTCGCTACAAGTCTTTGGATGCTAACAGATTCCGATTTCGTATGAGCGATGTTGACATGAACCGATCCACACAAAATAGTGGTGTTGGTTGTTATTTTGTTGGTGCGGGTTATTATTATGGATTTTTGAGAGATATTATTGAGGTTATTTATGATCGTGGCTTAAAACACATATTATTAAGATGTGATTGGGTCGATCCAGTTCGTGGAACGAAAGTTGATAACTTCCAATTTACAATAGTAAACTTTAACAATATGCTATATAAAGATGACCGGGTTAGAAATGAGCCCTTCATACTGACATCGCAGGCAGATCAAGTTTACTTTGTCAACATTGATTCTAATTGGAAAGTTGTGGTGAAAATGTCTAGAAGAGTGGTTTTTCTGATTGACCAAGAGGAACCTGAAGTTGTCGCATTTCCTGATCAAACACTTGACCAAACAATAGTAGTTGTACGAGATGAAGATATACAATTGACCAGAGATACAGTTGAAGGTGATACAATAGACTTTCATGATTAGTGGAAACTGTAATTATATTCCTAGTTATTATTTGTAAAAATATTTATGAGTTATATATGTATAAAAATTGCTTGATTTAACTATAATTTCTTTTAATGTAGATATGTCACAGGGTGGTCACAGTGGTTCACCTGATGTTGTTGGTATGTATGTTTTCATTTTTCTAAATTAATTGATTGCAATTTTCTGTTTATATTTCCCTAACTTTTTCTAATCATTAATTTATATTTTAGTTGAATTATGAATTTATGTTTATCAGGATCTACTGCTTCTTCCAAAAGACGCAGGGGTCCTGGTAGAGGGGTTCGATCCTGGAACTCTGGAGCCCGATTGGATGTGTTATTTGACGACACATTCCATCCAGTTGGAGATGGTGTTACTGCATTGAGTCATCAGTTTTGGCATATGATACGAGACTCACACAGATTCTATCTGACGACTCGTAACTGGAGTTCTTTCCCTCAGGATACGACGGACAGATTATGGAGGGAGGTTCAGGTAAATTCAATGTTTAATTTTTCATGATATTGTTATTATTATTGTCCCATTTACTGACAATATTTTTAACAGGATAATTTGACATCCTGTCCAGATGAGTTTCGGGCTGTTTGTATGTCCAAATGCCGAAAATTATGGAAGGATTACAAGTCAAGGGTGAAGAGAGATCACTGGACACCATTTGAGGGTGTGCCAGACATTCTACAGCGAGTCCCTCCAGGCATTCTTCTAGCGCTGTGGTAGGATTTGGTTGCGTTTTGGTCGAGTGAGGCAGTGATGGTAAGATTTATTACTTTTAATCTATAAATGACTAATTTTTCTAATTTCTATTAAGTAAATACGTTGAATGTAGACCGAGTATGCTCGTCATTCACATAATCGGGCGATACTGGCCATGCCTTCCAGACTTGGCACTTGACATGTGTCACAACTCAGACATGATGTAAGTTCAGAATTCACTATTTCATTCATATTCTAAAAATATTGTAGTATAACATGGTGAACCCCATTATTATAGTTACACCAACGCAACGAGCCAATCGATCGGATGTCCATATGGATGAGGACTCGTAGGGCGGGTGATCCCGATGTTGTCGGTGTTATAGTAAGAAAATTATTTACTAATTAATAAATGTATTTTTTATTTTATATAAATTATTCATATTTGTTCATTCATTCATTATATGCTACATGCTCAGTTTGACGCTCAGTTAGCAGAGTTTCCAGAGGAGCAACGTCGTAGTATTATGTGTAGAGATGAAATATTTCACCGTGTTGTGGGGCGTTACGGTCATGATTATTCTTTGAATTATGGTGGTGGTGTCCCACGACATGCAGTTGTTAGAGTAGATGTGATGGGTGCATGCAGAGAGTCAGGGATGCGCACACATCCTGAGATAGATGCTTCCATACAGGATATGCAGTGCAATTTTGATTCACAATTTCAGCAGTTACGTGCAGAGTATGAGGAGAGGTTGTCAAAGATGTCATCACGTATCGATGAAATGATGACGCAACAAGTGGAGCCATAGGTCAACAATAAAACAAACCATACTCAGATTGAATTTTATTGATATGTTTAAGATACATAATATTGATATATATTGTAGCCTACGAATACATCTAATGGACATCACAATGATATTGGTGATCCAGATGAGAATGATCCTCATGCATGAGGTAATTTCATTTGTCTTGATGAATTCTTTAGAATTTTTTATATCCATGATGAATATAATTTTCCTTTTTTACCTAGATTAGTTTGTTTTAATATTTGTGGACGACATCTTCGTGCACTCCAAGAGTGATTATGATCATACCCAACATCTTGACATCATACAGATTACACTTATTGACTATACGTCAAGCTATATATATGTCAATTTTGTATTGATTATATAGGTATAGTTATTGGGTCAAATAATTTCAGAGGAAGGTGTGTCAGTGGATGGAGAGAAACTCCAGACAGTTGCTTCTTGGGAGAAGCCCAAGAACTCTTTCAATATTTGTATCTTTTTAGGGTGAGTGAATTGTGACGTGCACACGCAGATGGAATGTCAATCGGACGACCTCAAAGGGTGAGTTAATTTTGATGTGGTTGAGCAGACGACACATCAATCGGATGTGTCGTGTGCCCGCGGTGACCAGGAACGCCGTTCTGGTGTCATAAACGGCCAAAACGGGCGTATAACGATCAAACTCATAGAGGACGACATTGGATTGACCTGAAATCACAGGAAAACAATCCAATTATTAGTCGCGACGTGCACGCGTAGATGGCACGTCAATTGGACGTGTGGTCTGCGCCGTAGGGCACATTATGCGTTCTTTAAGTGTTGCGCGTGCTTGATAAACGCATGTGGGGGGTCCAAATGGGCCGAACGAAGTATGAATGGCCTGAAATCAGAAGTCATCAAAGGGTGAGTGAATTGTGATGTGGTCGAGCAGACGATACGTCAATCGGACGTGTCGTGTGCCCACAGTGACTGGGAACGCCGTTCTGGTGTCATAAACGGCCAAAACGGACGTCTAACGGTCAAACTCATACCGGACGACATCGGATTGACCTGAAATCACAGGAAAAAAAACGATTATTATTCGAGATGTGCACGCGCAGACGGGACATCAATCGGACGTGCGGTCTGCGCGGTAGGGCTCATTATGCGTTCTTTAAGTGTTGCGCGCGCTTGATAAACGCGCGTGGGGGGTCCAAACAGGCCGAACGATGTCTGAATGGCCTGAAATAGGACGACATCAAAGGGTGAGTGAATTGTGATGTGGTCGATCAGACGACACGTCAATCGGACGTGTCGTGTGCCCGCGGTGACCGGGAATGCCGTTCTGGTGTCATAAACGGCCAAAACGGGCGTCTAACGGTCAAACTCATAGCGGATGACATCGGATTGACCTGAAATCACAGAAAAACAATCCTATTATTATTCGCGACGTGAACGCACAAACGGAACGTCAATCGGACGTGCGTTCTACGCAGTAGGGCTCATTATGTGTTCTTTAAGTGTTGCACGCGCTTGATAAACGCGCGTGGGGGGTGCAAAGGGGCCGAACGATGTCCTAATGGCCTGAAATCGGATGAAATCAAAGGTTGAGAGAATTTTGATGTGGTCGAGTAGACAGAATGTCAATCGGATGTGTCGTGTGCTCGCGGTGACCGGGAAATCCGTTCTGGTGTCATAAACGGCCAAAACGGGCATCTAACGGTCAAACTCATAGAGGATGACATCGGATTGACCCGAAATCACAGGACAGCAATCCAATTATTATTCGTGACGGGCACACGTAGACAGCATGTCAATCGGACATGCGGTCTGCGTCGTGGGGCTCATTATGCGTTCTTTAAGTGTTGCGCGCGCTTGATAAACACGTGTGGGGGGTCCAAATGGGACGAACGAAGTCTGAATGGCCTGAAATCGGACAACCTCAAAGGGTGAATGAATTGTGTTGTGGTCGAGAAGACGGCACATCAATCGGATGTGTTGTGTGCCCGCGGTGACCGAGAAAGCCGTTCTGGTGTCAAAAACGGCCAAAACGGGCGTCTAACAGTCAAACTCATAGAGGATGACATCGGATTGACCTGAAATCACAGGACAACAATACAATTATTATTTTCAACATGCACACGCAGACGGCACGTCAATAGGATGTGCGGTCTGCGCCATAGGGCTCATTATGCGTTCTTTAAGTGTTGTTTGCGCTTGATAAACGCGCGTGGGGGGTCCAAACGGGCCGAACGAAGTCCGAATGTCCTGAAATCGGACGACATCAAAGGGTGAGTGAATTGTGATGTGGTCGAATAGATGGAACGTCAATCGGACGTGCCGTGTGCCCGCGGTGACCGAGAACGCCGTTCTGGTGTCATAAACGGCCAAAACGGGCGTCTAACGGTCAAAATCATAGATAACGACATCGGATTGACCTGAAATCACAGAAAAACAATCCAATTATTATTTGCGACATGCACTCATAGACGGCATGGAAATCGGACGTGCGGTCTGCGCGGTAGGGCTCATCATGCGTTCTTTAAGTGTTGTGCGCGCTTGATAAACGAGCGTGGGGGTCCAAACGAGACGAACGAAGTCCTAATGGCCTGAAATTGGACGACATCGAAGGGTGAATGAATTTTGATGTGGTCGAGCAGACGGCACGTCAATCGGACGTGCCGTGTGCCCGCGGTGACCGGGAACGCCGTTCTGGTGTAATAAAAGGCCAAAACGGGCATCTAACGGTCAAACTCATAGCGGATGACATCGGATTGACCTGAAATCACATGACAACAATACAAAAATTATTTGCGACGTGCACACGTAGACGGCACATCAATCGGACGTGCGGTCTGTGCGGTAGGGCTCATTATGTGTTCTTTAAGTGTTGCGCGCACTTGATAAACGTGCGTGGGGGGTCCAAACGGGCCGAATGAAGTCCGAATGGCCTGAAATCGGACAACATCAAAGGTTGAGTGAATTTTGATGTGGTTGAGTAGACAGCATGTCAATCGGACGTGCCGTGTTCCCGTGGTGACCGGGAACGCCGTTCTGGTGTCATAAATGGCCAAAACGGGCGTCTAACGGTCAAAATCATAGCGGACGACATCGGATTGACCTGAAATCACAGGACAACAATCCAATTATTATTCGCGACGTGCACGCGCATAGGTCACATCAATCGGACGTGTGGTCTGCGCCGTGGGGCTCATTATGCATTCTTTAAGTGTTGTGCGCACTTGATAAACGCGTGTGGGGGGTCTAAATGGGCCGAACGAAGTCCGAATGGCCTGAAATAGGACGACCTCAAATGGTGAGTGAATTGTGATGTGGTCGAGTAGACGGCACATCAATCGGACGTGTCGTGTGCCCGCGGTGACTGGGAACGCCGTTCTGGTGTCATAAACGGCCAAAACGGGTGTCTAACGGTCAAACTCATAGCGGATGACATCAGATTGACCTTAAATCATAGGAAAACAATCCAATTATTATTCGCAACTTGTACGCTCAGACGGCACGTCAATCGGACATGCGGTCTACGTGGTAGGGCTCATTATGCGTTCTTTAAGTGTTGTGCGCGCTTCATAAACGAGCGTGGGGGGGGGGGTCCAAATGGGCCGAACGATGTCCAAATGGCCTGAAATCGTACGACATCAAAGGGTGAGTGAATTTTGATGTGTTCGAGTAGACGGAACGTCAATCGGACGTCCCGTGTGCCTGCGGTGACCGGGAACGCCGTTCTGGTGTCAAAAATGGCCAAAACGGGCGTCTAACGGTCAAACTAATAGCGGACGACATCGGATTGACCTGAAATAACAGGAAAACAATCCAATTGTTATTCGCGATGTGCACGCACAGACGGCACATCAATCGGACGTGTGGTCTGCGCGTTAGGGCTCATTATGCGTTCTTTAAGTGTTGTGCGCGTTTGATAAATGCGTGTGGGGGGTCCAAAAGGGACGAACAATGTCTGAATGGACTGAAATCGGATGACATTAAAGAGTGAGTGAATTGTGATGTGTTCGAGCAGACGGAACATCAATCGGACGTTCCTTGTGCTCGCGGTGACCGGGAACGCCGTTCTGGTTTCATAAACGGCCAAAACGGGCGTCTAACGGTCAAACTCATAGCGGACGACATCGGATTGACCTGAAATCACAGGACAACAATCCAATTATTATTTTCGATGGGCACGCACAGACGACACATCAATCGGACGTGATGTCTGCGCCGTGGGGCTCATTATGGGTTCTTTAAGTGTTGCGCGTGCTTGATAAACGCGCGGGGGAGGGTCCAAACGGGCCGAATGAAGTCCGAATGGCCGGAAATCGGCCGAAATCAAAGGGTGAGTGAATTGTGATGTGGTCGAGTAGGAGGCACATCAATTGGACATGTCGTGTGCCCGCGGTGACCGGGAACTCCATTTTGGTGTCATAAACGGCCAAAACGGGCGTCTAACGGTCAAACTCATAGCGGACGACATCGGATTGACCTGAAATCATAGGACAACAATACAATTATTATTCACGACATAAATGCGTAGAAGTCACGTCAATAAGATGTGTGGTCTTGGCTGTAGAGCTCATTATGTGTTCTTTAAGTGTTGCACGCGCTTGATAAACATGCGTGGGGGGTCCAAATGGGCCGAACGAAGTCCGAATGGCCTGAAATCGGACGACATCAAAGGGTGAGTGAATTTTAATGTGATCGAGCAGACCGCATGTCAATCGGACATGCCGTGTGCCCGCGGTTACCGGGAACACTATTCTGGTGTCATAAACGGCCAAAACGGGCGTCTAACGGTCAAACTCATAGAGGACGACATCTGATTGACCTGAAATCACAGGAAAACAATCGAATTATTTTTTGCGATGTGCACACACAGACGGAACATCAATCGGACGTGCGGTCTGAGCGGTAGGGCTCATTATGCATTCTTTAAGTATTGCGCGCACTTGATAAATGCGAGTGGGGGGTCCAAAGGGGCCGAACAATGTTCGAATGGCCTGAAATTGTACTATATCAAAGGGTGAGTGAATTGTGATGTGGTCGAGCAGATGGAACGTCAATCGGATGTGTCGTGTGCCCGCGGTGACCGGGAACGCCGTTCTGGTGTCATAAATGGCCAAAACGGGCGTCTAACTGTCAAACTCATAGCGGACGACATCGAATTGACCTGAAATCACAGGACAACAATCCAATTAGAACAATAGAATTACTGATTTTAAAATTTTAAAACGGTAATCAAAATTATGAATATTATTTTGAAAATAAAATACTTTAGATCTGTTACAGTAAGTTTGAAGTTAAATATTTTTTTTCTAGGTTTTATTCGGTACTAAGTTTGTTATTAAATTTTTTTATGCAGTTATATGTGATGATGGATGTGGAGCTTGGAAGATGACAGCTGGGATTTATTTGGGTATATTAATGTATAATTGAATTTTTTTTTTAAAAAAAATTAATTTTTAATAGTGGCTGCCATTTGGCGGCCGCTATAGGTGTCTCTATGGACACCTTTAGCGGCCTCCAATTGGCGGCCGCTAAAGCCCATCCCGGATTGCCTACAGCGTCCGTCAAATGGCAGTCGCTGATAGTAACAGCGACAGGGCAAAAGCGGCCGCCGTTTGGCAGATGCTAGGCGGCCGCTATAGGCCTTTAGCGATGGCTTTTGGCGGCCTCTAAAGGTCATTCTTGTACTAGTGTAAGGAGAAGATTAAAAAATATAGGAACTTGAAATGAAACTAAACGAAAAATAAAGGTTCTTTACCTCTTGTTATAACCTCCTTAGGAACCTTGTTCAGGGAAGGGGTTTTGGCCTTTTGGCAAGACCAAGAGCTTCCTGGACGTGGGGAGTGACTAGGGAAGGCTATTTGGGAAGAACTTTGAGGAGCTTCAATTCTTAGAGGAGTGAAGACAAGAGGGGGTGGGGTGGGATTTATAGTGGAGGAGAGGAGTAAATTTTGAATATTTAACTCGTTATTTTATTATTTCCATCAAGACAGCCAATAGTATTGTTTCATGTGACCCCAAATAGTAGTTAGTGTATGTGAGTTCAAACCAAGTGGCCTTACATCACTTATGATGTCATAGATAGTGTATTTAAATGATAATTTGTATATATGGCATTTTACCGTATTTCACTATTCATCAAAATTTCAAGAATTTCATAAAAATTCCAAAAATTAACCCCTACCATTTTCTGACCTTTAGAATTAAAAAAATGAACTCCATTTTTCAAAAATAATGTTCAAAATATTATTAATTTAATTTTTTAATAAAATCATAGTTAATTCGAAAAATAACCATTTTAAAGGTATAATTAGTTTTATATCACATTGAAAAATTAATTAAGATCTCATTATCTAATTACCTTAACAAAATAAAATATTATCATTATTTACTATTCATGAGGTCATATTACTATTCATAATGGTATGTTACTATTCACCCAAAATCATGTTTGTTCTATCAGACTCCAAATGACTTACTGACCACAACTCTAGATGACTGTTTTTCGAAATTCAAAACATAGAAGAGGAAAAGATGTGTTTAATGTCAAGATTATAAAATGAATTTATTTTCAAAACCTTGGGGTGTTACACTGAACATTATTCATATATTAATAAAATATTTATAGATATAAAAACTCGTCACATGGAGTGTCCTATCAACTTAATGACCACACATAAGAATATATTGATATGGTTTAAGTAGTATAATAATTTAATTTTAAATTTATGCAATTTTGTATAAGTACGCATCATTTACAATCCAGAAACATTGTATATATTTTTCTCACCATATATCCAAGGAACACACCTAGGGACTCAGCAAACCATGCCACAAAAAATATTGGAGTACACGGCATGTACATGGGATACAAATTGTGTGGTCTCTTTGTTACACATCCATCAGTCAGGTATGTCGTCTAAGAAGATACATGGCCCATCTGTGAATAAAAGACTACACATAATGTAATCCAATTACATAGCGTGTAATCTAGTTGAACTTTCACCAGGTTGTCCCTGTTACCACACAATGTATAAATAAATGCATCACATGTATTCAATTTACACTCCTTTAATTAATTATTGGTTCATTGAAAATAATTACATGGAATGTATCTCCAGGTTTCACAGTGTGTACTCTAGTATTATCCAGTCAGATTCCATGGAACCTCTATATGAGATCTTAAATTTTATTTAATTCATAAAATTAATTGATTTAGTTATATTATGATAAATTAAGGAGGAAGAATCAGATCTCTCAATTCATATTAAATAATGATTAAACTTGAATTGAAAACTAGATGAAAAAATTGTAAATCAATACACAATCTTTAAATAATTATAAATAATTATGTGACTTCTCTAATAACACATAAAGCTTACTGGTATAGTAGAATAATTTGATGGGTCAAGCACAACTTTTCTTTTTGTAATAATCAATCATCAATCCAATATTTACACAATGATAAATGTCATGATCAACAGAATTAAATCAAAGGAAACTGACTAGGGAGAAAATGAGGAAACCAATATATCACACCCCAAACATGGATATCATTTTATTTTTTTCTTTTCATGATTTTGGTTCATTTATTTGAGGTTTAGGTCAAGTTACCAATGATAATTTTTTAATTTTTTAGTTTCCAGGTAGCTTTTTGGCCTCTTCATGGTCTGTGTGCATAGTTTTAGGGTAAATTGTGCATGCTATTAAGGCATAGGATGTTTTCAGTTCAATTTCTTCTTAAATGGTTTTATTTTCATAGATTTAACTTGGTTGAGTCCAAACCATGTGAGCCCTAGGGGAAACTATGTAGCTTAGGGGACGGTGGCGGGGACATGGTGCATGGATTGCGTACGGTTAAAAGAAACCATGTAGAAAGCGTATGAGAAGGCTCTGAAATTTGACATATCCAAATCATTTAGTTGTCGTACAATTTCCCAAAACATGTGGAAAAACAATACGGGGTGTCCCTCTTCTCTAGAAGGGTGTGAAAAATTGGTGCATGGTGGGTTAAACCTTGCGGTCAAACCATGTTACTTTCACAGGCCTTTAAAAAGTTGAAAATACCTTCTTTCCCCTCTCAATTTGTAACATTATATTCTCTCCTCTCTTCTCCCTATCATTCTTGTGACCCTAAGTGATCTCTATGTGGCTTACTCCCTTCTCCCTCCATAGAATTTTAGTTCTTCTCCTTGAAATGTTTTGTGGTTTCCTCCTTGGGTAAGCTTCTTTCTCCCACTTATTCTCTCTTCTTCTTGTTTCTTCTTCCTTCTTGGTTTTGTATCTCTTTAGTTGAACCCTAGGGTGAGTGTTATATGATATTGGTAAATTTATTTGGTTATAGGGTGTGTGGTTTAAACCTTGGGCCTCCTTCTTCCTCATCTAAAGGTTTCATTGTTATCTCACATCGTTGAGGTAGTTGTTTCCAATATTTTCATTTTAGGTAGATTCTATTGATGCTTTAGCTTTCCTAATTGCTTTCTAAAAGTGGTTTTATAGCTTTAGATATGTTACTTTGAATTATTTTGATGTTTTTATGCTGTAATATTGATAAAAATTGGGTTTTCAAAGGGTTTTATTACTTATGTATATATATATATGCTTACAATTTATTTTAGAAAAAATTAATTTTCCTTTGGAAAATAAATTGGCTACTTCGGATGGTGTTTGGCCTTAGATATGTTTTTCTTGTATGATTTTAACTGTTATTTGAATGTGGAGTGTGTCTTGGGTGTCTCTTTATTGCTTGATGGTTATGTGTCAAACGGTTAAAAGGTTTCTTTAGCATTAAAATGGGAACTTGGGGTAACTTGAAAATTTTTTGAGTGATCTATTGTATGTGGATACATACATATGTATGTGGGGTGCACATATGGATGGTCTCACAAATGATGATGTCCTCTTGTAGAAAATTTCTCTCTCTCTCGAACTTGGATTTTCAAACACTCACCCCCACTCTTCCTTTTTCTTCACCCTCTTCTTCCCAACATGATTCTCTAAAAACCCTTAGTTATTTCTAAATGGTTTATTTATCTATAAATGGTTAAAAAAAATTTGGAAATTTGCTTTCAAAATATTGGCCAATTGGGTATTTTGATATGTGGTTTGGAACTAAATGGTATAAAGGATCGTCTGGAATTTTTCATATAAGTAGTGTTTCATCTTGAATTTGGAAATGGTTTTGTAAGTGTATTTGGATTGGAGATTGATTAGCCATTAAATTTAGATAATATTCATTGTTAATATATATAATATTCATGTGCTTTATTATTCATAAACACCATTTTAGTGCATTTTACACTTTGAACATCATTTCACATTATGATTGTAATACCTTCTTAAAATGCACTATTATGTGGTACATTTTTTAACATCATTTAAAGTACCAAATGATTCATTTGATTATACATATTTTAATTTGATATTTTTGGAAATTTATCTACACTCCAATATTAACATGTTTCATTCAGGGATCAATGGATAATTCATGGAGGATGATGGAGATATTTGGCAATGAAAGGAAGCAATTCTGGAGAAGGCGGATTGAACACCATCCCACTGATGAGAATGTGGGGCCCAAAATACAGGCCCAATGAATCCCAAATTGCATTGGATGATATAATACCTGTATAGGAACAAATAACTCTTCATGAGATAATTCTAATTCGGCTTCTATGGTGGTCATTAAGGCGGCCCAATTTAGAGATACAATTCTGGGCCAGATTCTGCGGCCCAGAAAAACATCCCACTAATTTGATCATATCTCGGAATAAAAAACTCCAAATGGGCCCAAATTTTACAAGAGGTTAGACGACATCAGGAGATACATTTTCATCTTCTATGGCCCACTCTGATTCGGCCATATAGAAGGCTTATAGACGCGTCTGTTCGGTGAAGGAAAGCTGGATGCCACCTCGGGTCAAGGGTGGAAAAATCAATTCTCCCTTACTTTCCACCCACCTATGGCCTACCACAATTAATTGAGGAGACTTCTACTGTTTGAGGCTCGACCCAAGGGCTAAAAAATGCCTATTTAAGGCAGTGGTGTTGGGGGATTTAGGGATCTTTGGTGCTTGGTTTAATTGTAGTGTTATGCTGCCGCTTTGTGTTTGTAATCACATTTCTTTCTCATGTAAGTTATTTAATTCACCTTAGTTTCTTAATAAAAGTTATTCTTCTCTTATTATTATGTTCTTCTCCTTATCACTTTGATACCTTTGGTTCAAGGTGTGAACTTGTTCATACCAAACCTTGTGATATTTATCACACAGCGGAGGAGTGATCTTTTTTGTGGTTGTTGTTTTTACTTCTTCAATTCCACCTTTGTAAGTCTACTTCCTGCTTCCGTTGAAGACATGTCATCAATGGAGGGATAACTCTTTTATGGGTTTATCCAAGGGAGTATAAAGGGGCTGGATTGGATGATATTTATCACTCTATTAATGTAAAATCACTTCTTTTAAATGAGATTTTTATTTGATGATTTTAAAACATCTTCATCCTTATTGAATTTAAGGTCACACATTCAAGTGCTAATACAAACCTCTACCTTGGAGTGCTCAAAACTTTGATCCTTAAAGTGTATAGGTGATTAGTATTAGGGTGTTTAGGCATTAAAATAGTAAGTGATGATTTCGTTTGATCTTATTAAATGAATCCATCTCAATTATAAGAAATTGAAATCATTAAAAAAGTAATTCATCCAATCCACCCCGAGCGATAACCTAGGATCAACTCATTATTTTAAATTGAATTCACTTAAATATATTAGATATATTTAAAACCCATCCAAAATCAATCCAAGTTGGCCACTTCATAGCCGAAAACAGTCCATAGAATGTGCGTGTCTATAGGTTTCTTCTTAGGTCTCTGTGGATTCGATAACCCAAGCTAAACTACAAGGACCGTCTTACCGTCTTCTCTTGGGTAAATTTGAGCGAGAATAAAATTTTGGCGCTGTTTCCGGGGACCCGAGTAAGTCATCTAAACACCCATTCTATTCTCCCCCATTTCTTCTTTTCTCATCCAAATTATCTTATCTTGTCCCTTTCTCATTTTTTTTTCTTTTGGCGCATGTCCGCCTACACCCACGATCAATCAAACCGTCTAGTTAGGGTGGATAGTCCTGGGGTTGGGGAGTCAAGTACACAAAGTCAACTAATTCCATCAGATCATAATCTTCCTAATACTCTAGAGTCCAAAATTGAGCCAATTTCAATGGAAGGTCTTCAAAGAAACCAACTCATAAACCCAGGTGGGAACCAAAATGGAAACCCAAATGAGGCAGCCCCAAACTTGGGGAATGCAATTGATCAAACCATGAATGACTACCTCACACCTTCCTGGACCAATTCCCCCTCATGCATTAGACACAATTCCCTTGGAGATTCCAACTACATATTTAAACCCCATGTCCTAAACCACCTTCCCACATTCCATGGAATGGAGTCCGATATGCCATACCTGCACATTAAGGAGTTCAATGACATTGTAGAAACCATGTGTCCCCCACATAAACTAGAATCAGCTAAGATGAGGCTATTTCCTTTTTCTTTAAAGGATCGAGCTAAAAATTGGCTAAAAATTTGAGACCATCATCCATCAACTCTTGGGACTAACTACAAAGAGAATTCTACAAAAAATACTTTACCCACCATAAAACAATTGCACTTAAAAAGAGTATCCAAAACTTTTTTGAAAAAGAGGGAGAGTCATTCTATGAAACATGGGAGAGGTTCAAAGACACTCTAAACATGGTCCCACACCATGGTTTTTCTATTCCTGAACAAGTGAGAATTTTCTATGAAGGGTTGGGTCCGGGGAACAAACAATTCATTGACATGATGTGTAATGGAACCTTTAAAAACAAAGCCCCAAATGATGCTTACAAGTATCTAGAAATACTTTCTGAACAAAACCAAACATGGGAACTTCAACTTATTCTGAAAAGCCACAAAGAACTACTGGAATTCATACACTTAGAGAAGAGGAAAGCCTTAGGGCTAAACTCGCAGCACTCTCTAGGAAGGTTGAAGAGATAAACCTTAGGAAAGTCCATGAAATCCAAATTGTTGACCCTGTTTTCACAATTTGTGACAAACATGACCATAAGACAGACAACTACCCAACCATTCTATCCATCAAGGATATTCTCTTAAGAGGACCCCCAGCGGAAGTAAATGCTTTGAACTTTCAAAAGCCTCAATACCAAAACAACTTCAACCCAAGGTATAATGACCACCCAGGCTTCCGCTGGAAAGATAACCAACAACCTAGCCAACCACAAGGACAAAATCCTTACCCCCATCAGAACTACTAGACCCATAACTAGTTCCAAACCCAACCTATCCAATACCAACAGCCACCGGTCCATTTTCAACAAACCATCCCACTTCCAAAATATCCCCCCGGGATAAACCAATCTTCTCAAGCACCCACCCAAACTGTTCCACAAAGCCTACTAGAACAACTGTGCAAACAAATGGAGAGGATGAACTCGGAGGTATCTTCCCTAAAACAAGAACTTCAAACCATCAAAACTGGAAAGGCACCCATGCCAACTCAGGCGGTTCCATCCTCAACTTCAAGGGGAGAGTCAAGTTGTGCTCAAACAACTCATGAACAACTAAAGGATGTGACTGTTTTAAGAAGTGGGAAATCAATTGAGAAACCTAAAAAACTAATTCAGAACCCACATGAAGATTCAAACTTGGATGAAAATTCAAATGAACCCAAAGATCAAACAGAGGAAACTGATAAAAATGTGAAAGAAACAACTCTTCAACAAACAACCCCACAACCTGCACCATTTCCTCAATGCATGAGGGGGAAACCCAAGCCTGAACTGAGTGAAACATTGAGGGAAATCTTTTCACAAGTCAAGTTGAACATACCCCTTCTCGATGCAATCCAAACCATACCTGCCTACTCAAAGTACCTTAAGGACTTGTGCACTTTTAAATGAAAATGTTCACATAAAAACCAAGTCCTTTTGGCTGCTAATGTGAGTACCACCATTCAAGGGACCATTCCTCCTAAGTTGAAAGACCCAGGTTGCCCTTACATCAATGTTGAACTAGGAGAAAGCAAATTTGTCAAGGCCTTGTGTGACCTAGGTGCTAGTGTCCATCTCATCTCATATGTTGTGTACTGCCAATTAGGCCTAGAAGAACTCCAACCCACATCTGTCACACTTCAACTTGCTGATCGTAGCATTAGGGTTACAAAGGGGATTTTAAAGGACGTTCTGGTAAAGGTTGAAAATGTCATCTACCCTGCTTATTCCATTGTCCTTGACAACCATCCAAACTTAGGAAATAAAGAACAAACCCCAATCATCCTTGGTCATACTTTCCTTGCAACAATCAACTCTATTATCCGAGTCTGAAATGGGAACATGACCATCACCTTTGGGAATATGAGTCTAGACTTGAACATCTATAATGCAAGCTCACAAATAGGGGATGACGAGGACATTCATGAAGTAAACATGATAGGAACCATTGATAATGAATCCATGGAACATCAAGGAATATTTTATGAATGTTTAAGTTAGGATGAGATTGATTTCCTTTGTTCATATGAAGGAAGTTTATCTCCTTGGCTTGAATCACTTTCAAATTGATCTTATGATGAAGTCTTAGGTCCAACAATCAGTGAAACCTTTCAAGAAACCACTTTCATGGAGACCACTCCAATTTCCTTCCCTAAATCTGATCAAGCCAATCTAGTAGCTGAAACTTCTACATGTGGGGAATCAATCCTATCTAAAACTCAAAAAAAAAATTGATCTTGATCCAATGTCCCAATATTCTGCTGAATTTCTGAACCAACCTGATCTTGAATTGAAGGAACTTCCTACTGCACTAAAGTATGCCTTCCTAGGGGAAAATCAAACACATCCTATTGTCATTTCTTCTTCTCTTGAAGCCAATCATGAGAGGATGATTCTAGATGTCCTTAGGAAGCATAAGAAAGCCATTGGTTGGACCCTTTCTGATATTCCTGGGATTAGCCCACTTATCGGGACTCATAGGATTGTTCTGGAATCTGATTCAAATCCATGTCATCAACCTCAACGACGACTAAATCCTAATCTCATGGAGGTAGTAAGGAAGGAACTTCTGAAATTGTTAAAAGCCGGTATCATATATCCCATAGCTGAGAGTGAGTGGGTGAGCCCAATCCAAGTGGTTCCAAAAAAGGCCGGAATCACAGTGATAACCAATGAGGATGGAGAGATTCTTCCAACAAGGGTGAGTAGTGGATGGAGGGTCTGCATTGACTACAGGAAGCTAAACTCATTCACCAAGAAGGACCATTTCCCCTTACCATTCATTAACCAAGTCCTTGAGAGAGTGGCAGGTCATGCCTTCTACTGTTTCTTAGATGGGTGCTTGGGGTACAATCAAATTGAGGTCTCCCTAGAGGATCAAGGGAAGACTACATTCACATGTCCATTCGGAACCTTTTCTTTCAAACGCATGCCCTTCGGGTTATGCAATGCCCCTGGAACCTTCCAACGGTGCATGATGGGAATCTTCTTAGACATGGTAGGGGATTTTCTAGAGGTCTTCATGGATTACTTCTCTATGTTTGGGGATACATTTGAGGGATGTCTACAGAATGTGGAGAGAGTCTTGTCAAGATGTGAAGAAAATAATCTGGTCCTAAACTGGGAAAAATGCCATTTCATGGTTAAAGAGGGACTTGTTCTAGGCCATCTGGTCTCGAGTAGGGGGATTTAAGTTGATAAAGCAAAGGTTGACATCATTCTTCACCTTCCATCACCCAAAACTATCAAGTAAGTGAGGTCTTTCTTAGGACATGCTGGTTTCTATAGAAGATTCATCAAGGACTTTAGTTCAATATCTCGTCCCCTTTGTGCTCTCCTAGTAAAGGATGCTCCATTTGTTTGGACAGAAAGCTATGAGGGTTCATTCTCAACCCTCAAATCCTCTCTCACCTCTCCTCCCATTATGAAATCTCCATATTGGAACCTTCCTTTTTAACTTATGTCTGATTCCAGTGACTTTGCTTTTGGAGCTGTGTTAGTACAACATTGTGATAAAACTCCTTATGTCATTTCTTATGCAAGAAAATCCTTAAATGATGCCCAAATCAACTACACCACCACTGAAAAGGAGTTACTTGCTATTGTGTTTTCCTTAGAGAAGTTTAGGTCTTACCTCTTAGGATCCCCCGTCACTGTGTTCACTGACCAATCTGCACTAAAATACCTCTTCCAAAAAGAAGATTCTAAGGCAAGACTGATTAGGTGGGTCCTTCTCTTACAAGAATTTGACCTCACAATCAGGGATAAAAAGGGAGTTGAACATGTTGTAGATGATCACCTCTCTAGGATGGAATTCAAAGACAACTCAAATCACCTTTCTGTGTCTGATTCGTTTCCTGATGAACACCTATACTCTGTGAGTGACTGCCCTTGGTATGCTGACATAGCAAATTTCTAGTGACAGGAGTCATTCCAAAATTCTTAGGGACTCAAGCTCGTAGGAAATTTTTTTTCTGATGTTAGATACTATGTGTTTGATGATCTAAACCTCTATAAGCTCTGCCCTGACCAAGTCATTAGGAGGTGTGTTCCAGAATCTGAACAAGAGTCCATCCTTAAATCCTATCACAGTGAGGCATGTGGAGGTCACTTTTCCTCTAAGAAAACATCTTCTAAGATTCTTCAATGTGGTATTTTCTAGCCCACCCTCTCAAGGGACTCCTACACATTTTTTCAAAGTTGTCCTAGGTGTCAACAAGTAGGGTCCATCACAAAAAGAAATCAAATTCCACTCACTCCCATCTTAGTGGTTGAAATATTTAACTATGGGGGAATTGATTTCATGGGTCCCTTCCCAAACTCTTGGAGATACCTATACATACTCTTAGCTATTGGTTATGTCTCAAAATGGGTTGAGTTCATTCCCACTAAGTCCAATGATCATCAAGTTGTGATTTGATTTCTGAAAGAGAACATATTTTCAAGATTTGGAATTCCTAGGGCTATAATAAGTGATCGTGGAACTCATTTTTGCAATCGTCCATTATCATCACTCATGGAAAAATATGGAATTTCTCACAAAGTGTCCACTGATTACCACCCTCAAACCAATGGTCAAGCTGAGTTAGAGAATAGGGAGATTAAGCAAATTCTTGAAAAAACTGTCAACCCCTCTAGGAAAGATTGGTCTGAGAAACTCTTATATGCTCTTTGGTCCTATAGAACCGCATATAAAACCATTTTAGTAATGTCCCCATATAGGTTGGTTTATGGTAAAGCATGCCATTTGCCAGTGGAGATTGAACATAAGGCGTTTTGGGCAATTAAGAAAATGGATTATGACCTCTCATTGGCCGGAACAAAAAGGAAATTAGATCTCAATGAACTGGAGGAACTAAGGATGGAGGTTATGAAAATTCAAGGATCAATAAAGATAGAGTTCAAGCCTACCAATCTAGGAATATCAAGGTCAAACATTTTGAACCGGGAAAACATGTGCTCTTGTATAGTTCAAAACTTCATTTACATTCAGGAAAGTTAAGGTCTAGATGGTCAGGACCTTTCATAGTGCATCATGTATTCCCCCATGGGGCAGTAGAGATTCAAGATCCCACAAGTGGTTACATTTTCAAGGTCAATGGTCAAAGGTTAAAACAATTCATTGAATCATTCATCAAACAGGAAATAAAGGTTGAGTTAACTAAGACAACCTATGAACAAGGAAAAAATTGATAGATTTAGGGTCCATGTCTGGCTAACGACGTTAAACAAAGCGTTGAATGGGAGGAAACCCATGGTTTTCAAGTTTCCAATAATTTCGTTGTTTTAATCAACTTTATATTTTAAATAGGGTTAATGAGACATTTTGATATTTCTAAGAAAAAAAAATAAACTGTTGACCCGTTCTTCTATAATGATTATGGATGGGTACAAAAGGGGAGCATCATATTCATCCGTGTCACGTGGTGTGATCCTTGAGTAATACCTTAACCAGAAATTTAAAAAGAAGATAATGTATCATCAGTTTGTTTTTTTAATGTGTTTTTAGGTTAAAAAAATTAAAAAAAACAAAAATAAATAAATAAAAATATAATAATAATAAAAAGTCTGCGCCGTAGGTCGTGGGGCAAACCCCGTCACAACCGGCGAAGCCGCAGGGATTTGAACCCGGGACCGAAGGGAGACAGGGGCGCACACTTACCACTGACCTATGGCCTTTTGTGCTTCCTTATTCTATAATTTATATATATATATACTTATATTTTACTTTCCTTATTATATAAATATATATATATATATTGTTTTTTTTGTTTTTTTTGTTTTGTTTTTCCTTTTTCTACTAGGGAACTCTACAAGTGACATGGATATCAAAGGATAGAAAGGAAGCAACAAGAATTTCAACTTCAACCACCAGGTGACTTCATTCCATGACCCTCCTTTTCAATTTACTTTTTGAACTTTCATTATCTACCTCTACCCCCTTCTAAATTTTCTTTTCTTTAAACATTGGGGAAAGTGTTATTTTAAGTTGGTGGGGAGATAAAATAAAAAATTATTTCGTGTCAAAAAAAATGAATGATTTGAAAAAAAATTGTGTAAATGGAAGGAAGAATTCCTTTAACTTTGAACATGGTAATACAAATTGCACACTTTGAAACTGAATATCAAATAATTTATCATGCGCTGATTATGATTTTAATCCTTGTATAATTTCATGAGCATAGATTTTGGAAAGTGTGGCTGTCCAATGTGATATTTCATCGTTTATATTTTTATCCAAATAAAAAAAAGATCACAATGCACGTCCCTTGGATAGTGGGGTATTAGTTTGAGTTCATGGGGTCCCATAAATAAATAGCATAGTTTTGGTGGTCATTTTAGTTTAATATGAGTATTCAAAAAAATATTAAAAAAAAATTGCGTGTAGAGCAATGAAATGACCTAATGTGTGGCTTTCGGCACTTGGGGATCGTGACTCCATAGTTGTCTGGCCCAGAGTTAGTAATTTTATCTCTATTTTTGGTAATTTGAATTCGTTTTTGACTTATTTAACTCGATATTATGCCTGATTATGTGGTCTTCACTTGGTGCCCTAAGGTCTTTGATCCTGGGAGTCATTGACAAAGTCTCGCTATAGGGGTTGACTCTTTTGAGTGCAACTTCAATTACCATGGAAAAATTGAAAAAACAAAAACAAAAACAAATAAACAAAAAAATATGATACAAAAAAAAATTGAATACTCATCTTAATATTGAAATGTGATTCCACCTAGTGCTTCCTTCATTTCCCCCTTGAATAAAGATGAACCCCCATGTCTATTGTGATACACAACACATCCTCATACTTAATTGACATTGGAAGAAATATGACAATGAATTTGAACAAAGGAATGGGCTTGGGATTGGGATCTACTTATGAAACTATCTTGTATTAAAATATTTTTATGGGTTTCATTATTGTTTGGTATAAGGTTTTTTGGTGATCATTGTGTATTAAAATGTTTTTGGAAAAGGGAATTCAAATTTCATATTGTTGAGATATATTTTGCTCGGGACTAGCAAAACTCAAGTTGGGGGGTGTGATTATCCACTAAATGAAGATAATATTCATTGTTAATATATATAATATTCATGTGCTTTATTATTCATAAACACCATTTTAGTTCATTTTACACTTTGAACATCATTTCACATTATGATTCTAATACCTTCTTAAAATGCACTATTATGTGGTACATTTTTTAACATCATTTAAAGTACCAAATTATTAATCTGATTATACATATTTTAATTTTATATTTTTATAAATTTATCTACACTCCAATATGAACATGTTTCATTCAGGGATCAATGGAGAATTCACGGAGGATGATGGAGATATTTGGCAATGAAAGGAAGCAATTCTAGAGAAGGTAGATTGAACACCAGCCCACTGATGAGACTTTGGGGCCCCAAATACAGGCCCAATGAATCCCAAATTTCGTTTTATGATATAAGACATGTATAGTAACAAATAACACTTCAGTATATAATTCTAATTCGGCCTCTATGGTGGTCATTAAGGCGGCCCAATTTAGAGATACAATTCTGGGCCAGATTCTGCGTCCCAGAAAAACATCCTACTAATTTGATCATATCTCGGAATCAACAACTCCAAATGGGCCCATATTTTACAGGAGGTTATAAGACATCCGTATCTCCATTTTCTTCTTCTATGTCTCACTCTGATTCTGCCATCTAGGAGGTCTTATAGACACGTCTGTTCGGTGAATGAAAGATGGATGCCACCTCGGGTCAATGGTGGAAAAATCAACTCTCCCTTACTTTCCACCCACCTATGGCCTACCAAAATTAATTGAGGAGACTTGGACTTTTGGAGGCTTGACCCAAGGGCTCAAAAATTCCTATTTAAGGTAGTGGTGTTGGAGGATTTAGGGATCTTTGGTGCTTGGTTTCATTGTAGTGTTATGCTGCCACTTTGTGTTTGTAATCGCATTTCTTTCTCATGTAAGTTGTTTAATTCAACTTAGTTTCTTAATAAAAGTTCTTCTTCTCTTATTATTCTGTTCTTATCCTTATCAGTTTGATACCTTTGGTTCAAGGTGTGAAATGTTTCATACCAAACCTTGTGATATTTATCACACAACGGAGGAGTGATCTTTTATGTTGTTGTTGTTTTTACTTCTTCAATTCCACCTTTGTAAGTCTACTTCCCGATTCTGTTGAAGACATGTCATCAATGGAGGGATAAATCTTTTATGGTTTGATCCAAGGGAGTAGCAAGGGGCTGGATTGGATGTTATTTATCACTCTTTTAATGGAAAATCACTTCTTTTAAATGAGATTTTTATTTGATGATTTTAAAACATCTTCATCCTTATTGAATTTAAGGTCACATATTCAAGTGCTAATACGAACCTCTACCTTGGAGTGCTCAAAACATTGATCCTTCAAGTGTATAGGTGATTAGTATTAGGGTGTGTAGGCATTAAAACAGTAAGTGATGATTTTTTTTGATCTTCTTAAATGAATCCATCTCAATTATAAGAAATTAAAATCATTAAAAAAGTAATTCATCCAATCCACCCCGAGTGATAACCTAGGATCAACTCATTATTTTAAATTGAATTCACTTAAATCTATTAGATATCTTTAAAACCCATCCAAAATCAATCCAAGTTGGCCACTTCATAGCCGAAAACAGTCCATAGAATGTGCGTGTCTATAGGTTTCTTCTCAGGTCTCTGTGGATTCGATAACCCAAGATAAACTACAAGGACCGTCTTACCGTCTTCTCTTGGGTAAATTTGAGCAAGAATCAGAGATGTTAAATGATCAGTTTTTACTTTTGGTGTTTTGGGAAAGTCATCTCAACATGACATGGTGTGTTGGCCCAGGTGGAACATGTGTATGAATTGATCTAAGTTGGGTACCTCTATGGAGGATCCTCCATGGAGAGGTTTGTTGCATAGGTGGTGTCAGTTTTTAGGCTAGGAAATCACAATGGCTATGGGTTATTAGTTTGATCCACATGATTGAGTACCACCCCATTCACTGTGTACTATTATCATGGGATTAATGGTCATCATTTAGAGGGTCGAGTGATGGTTTCTTATCAACCCCGATTAGATGGGTTGGTACCCATTGGATTTGTTGAGATCCTGGGTGGGGCGTGCCACTGTATTAGCCAGTTTAGAGCATTCAATTGGTTATTGGTTGTAGAGCTACACCATAATTTAGTAGGTGAGTCCTAACTGAGTACGTCTAGGGATTTATTCTAGATATATTTAGAAACTTCCCATGATTAACATTTGTATGTTCATGTTTTATTTCTATTTCAATTTGGATCTTATCCTCTCTAGTCTCTTCCTCTATTTCTAATTTCCATATTTTTCAATATATCCCACATTGGTCACCTTATTTGGATTATGGTTTGGAATTTTTTTTAAACTAGTTTTACATATGGGAATATTTTTGGAAAAATAGAATATGGTGTGTGTGTGTATTTTTAAAAGGAATTTAGGGAACGTTGTATTTTTTTTCTTTAAAATGATAAAACATATTTTTTTATAGATTCATTTCAAACTAGTGTTCACATACTGTTTCAGGAAAATAAATGTATGGACTCTATATTTCTTACATACTTAGTTATTTATGATCACACCTGAATTGTGCCACTTCGCATCGGTAAACCTGAGCAGTTTTGCAGGTCCAAGTTTCTGGTTTGAGTATCTACATTTGGAGTAGGTTGGTCTTGTGTATGGAAATGACCAAGTGGTCATGTGATGATCATATTAGTTTATATGGTTTGGTTTTAGTTTCATTTTTTTTATCCTTGTTCAGTTATTATTTTTACTACGTGATCTATTTGGAATATTTGATATTGGGGACTTATTGGGTAGAAATCATTCCCATTTGGATTGTCTTTGATGGATGGTTCTTGTAACTAGCCTAGGAGGATGGGGAATGCCTCTCGGGCCTTCTCTTGAGCCGAGTAGGGTGTTGGGTTAGATTGAAACCTGACATGGTTTGTGACGCAAGTACGGGATCATCACATATTATTTATAATTAATTTAATCAATTAAACAATTATCTTATGAGAATTATTTATTCATTGATGGATCAAACAGCATATCTACATTATAGAATCATTGTGTTTTAGGAATCAAGAGTATATTCCCTCTAGCGGTGATCCAAACGTGTTCCTCAAATATCTGAATGTCGTCGTATGAATCTCTTAGAGCTATCACGGAATATCCTATTTCTTGTGTTGTTCACATTTTATCGCCATGAGAATCACTTCCAAATCATTCTCTTTGATCTCACTAGACTCTATATTGGAAGATGGAGGAATATCCCTCTTTATTCTTGCGATTGGGGTGAGTTCTCTATGGCTTTGTGATGATTCTTAGGATTCATTGTGCATGACGAGATAAAATTAATTAGATATCTTCAAAAAAAATATAATAGCGTTTATATTCTGCTAGGTTTTAGAAATAAATATTTTAACAAGTGACCTTTAATATTTATTTAATCCCTATGGAACCCCATTCTTATTTTTTTATTATTATTATTATTATTTCTTGACATTCACATAAATTTTTAAGTAAAAATTAAATATTATTTATTCAAATAATATTCAATATATACTATTTCTCACTAGACCATTAAACTCAGTTCAACATTCCTCCACAATATTTAATGATCCTGGAAAATATTTATTTATTTATTAAATATATATCAAGACATTTTTCTCCAATAAATAAATAAATATTATATTCACTAAACCCCAAAAAAATTATTAAATATTCTTCTCGCATAATATTCTCTCGAATAACTGGTGATGGGATATATGAAATCAATCAAACATAAATAATTATTAAACCAAATGCAAGTATAATATTTATTTAACAGTGATTTTGGATACACTTAGTTTGTGACCCTCTAGACCTCTTTCTTAGTGGCATTAGGAAAAGCATCCTAATGTCCAAAGTTAGAATCTAGCAACATGTCATGGAACCGATAGAGAAATAAGTTAATGTTGAAATGATATAATACTTCATTAGTATGGATATAGTATAATATAATACCTTTATCAGGATATCTATAATCATACAGGTTTCATGTTGGTGCTATCAACCTATGCGCTCAACGTCTCTTTCTTTGAATTTTTGAAAATCAAAATTTCCTATAGAACACTGTGGACATGGATTTATTTAGGCTATATCATTTCCATCAATGGTCCCAAGATGTCAACATCCATTAAAGAACATATGTGAAAAATAATTTCTCACATTATTCATAAATGTGGTATCACTTGTGATGCACCCAATGAATCATACCTCTTTGCGAACAAATGTTGTCACAGTTTTCATCAATAAATCAAAGTATGTTACTTATAACACTTGTTGATAATAATAATAATAAATTCAAAATATCAATACACACATCCATAGATAGGAACATCCAATGACACATAAAAATTTGTATTTCCTATGGGCGGGTCTCATTCTCATAATATCCTACACTAGATATATCCAAGGATGTACACTATGAAAAGGTTCGCCAAAGTCCTATGAGTCTCCACCCTTGATTGAATATATCATTTTTCCTCAAAAATGATATCATCTATCTATAGAACATATATTTAATAATATTTTCAGGGCACTTCGGGGTTCTCATCATAGTGAGGAACTACTATGACCTTTTAGTGTGACAACAACTCTTAGGACATTATCACATACTATGTCATGTAGAAGAATAATCATAATGTGATAATAAGTTTCTTAATATTCAAAACTATGAATACAGGTTATCATAAATTATATAGAAGCTGTTTACAAGGAACCAACACAAATAGTTCATAATAGTTGATTCAATTAGCAGCAGGTGCATCCTACGTAGAAGGTTGGAATCTTTTGTTAGTTATTTTGGGCTTTTATTGGTCCATTTACACTTTCTAGTACTTTTTGTACTATTATGTGAGTTATATGGTGTGCATGAATATGGAATCAATTTTGTTTTAACTTTCATCATTGTATGGGTATTTGGATATAGGTGTGTATGTATAGGTACCTTAGGCTAATTCCTCACGTGTGTCTTATGCATACTTCATGTTGGTCATCAGCCCCAAGCCTACAGAAGCCAGGCTTGGGGTGTCACACTTTGCATACATCCAGCAAGGTGGGCCCTTTTGGGTTAGGTCATGATAACAACATTGGACATATCTTAGAAGTTTTACATCAAGAAGTTTGTTGAAAGGTTCTATATGAGTGGATGCAAGTCAATCTCAACACCACTTTTCAAGAACTAAATATTTTAAAATAATCAATCACCAATAATTGAATAAGATCAATGCACATGGAAAATTTATCATATGTGTAAATGGTAGGAATCATTATGTATGTTTTGGAGTGCACTTGGTTTTACATAGATCATGTAGTGGGAGTTGTCATCCGGTGCATTAATAATCTAGGAATAGGTCATTATAAAGACATAAAGTGTATTATTTGATATGTCAAAGGGATGGAAGATACTAATCTTTGTTTTAATGATAAATATCCCTTAGAGGGGTATATTTATGCAGACTTTAGGACTCAGGTACATGGAAGAGTACAACTGGATATGTTTTCATTTTTGGTGGAACTATAAAAAGTTGGATGTCAAGGATGAAACTAGTGAGTTCACTCTCTTCAAATAAACCAAGGTTTATGGTATAACTATAAAAAATAAAGGATATTTTATGGTTGTTGAATATTATTGAGGATCTTGGAAATATATACAGAAATGTTATACTTTATCGCAGTGGTCAAAGTGTAATCCACCTAGCTAAAAATCTAGTGTTCCATACTAAAATGAATAACATTGACCTAAAGTACCAGTTATCTACAATATATTGGTTATATGGACAGATATAGTTTTATAATATTATTAGAAAAAAAATCCAATATATATTTTCACCAAGAATTTAGTTCAAGTGAGCCTGACGCAAAATTTCACCTTCGTCAAACTTAGGTGAATAAAAGAAATTATAGTAGCATTCTACATAGTTAAAGTATGAGGATGTTGTTTTCCAGGGTGTTGTATGATTTTGTGGAGATCCTTGAAGTGGTATTTATGTAACGCCCCAACCCTAGTTACCTAGATTCGGTACATTATTACATAAAATTTGCATCATCACAAGAGATCAAGTCTCGAAAGACCGATTAGTTTAGTAGCCTTGGAAGTACTAGATACATACATAAGTTTTAAATTATATCATAAATAAAAACATCAAAAACATTTTATTCCCTTTGAAAAAACTTAAATACCTTAGCTTATCCCTATAGGTCAACCATAAAATACTTCTTCACATCTTGGGAAAAATAAAACATAGAAAGGGGTGAGCTCAGATGTTCAGTAAGGATAACAATATAGAGGAAACTTTCATAAATAAGAATAAACATTTAAGGCAATTTATAAGACTAAAACATAATCCCTTTAAACTTAAACTTAATCATAATATGGAAAATATAAATCGAATAATTCCATTTACTTATTCACATGGATATTATACTAGTCTAATAATCACATGCAATATCAATAGCCAATTTCATATTGATGTAATGCATAATTCCAGACTTTATAACCACATAGTCAAGACCTTGTGCCAAGACTACAAATAAGATTTTTTCAAGGCCTTGTTCCAAGACACTAGTTCGTCTCATGAGACCTACCGATTCATCAAGGAACTATAACGGGATCCACCTGTCACTTACTAAGTCCAATTCAATCCTCATATGAAAGAGTTGAAACATAACATAAACATTCGTATTAAAACTAGTATAAAAAATGTCAATACTTTAACCATAAACCATTAATGGTATAAAAATAACACATCCACAATCAAAAATATCACAAAACCTTCAATAAAATATAGAATATTGTATCATAATAAATCAACTTCAAAAAATTGTAAAATCCATCAAAGGATGTTGACATAAATTAAATCAAAACCATTTGATAGAAATATCTCTTTCTATTTTTAAATCATTTATAAGTCACATAATTATAAAAGAAAACATTTATTTTGAAAATACTCTTATAATCTAGTAAAGGAAGCTTTAAATGTATTATAATGGCAGAAAATAACTGCACCCGTCGTATAAGTTAAAAAACAATCTTACCTTAATTTGTCGAAAAGGTCTTAAAGTACCTTGTTTTGAAAACGATGGAAAGATTCCTTTAAAAAAATTTATAAAAAGTCGAATGAGGGTATAAATGACTTTAAACCATAGTCTCATAAATAGTAAAAATGTTTTGAAATACATTTTTAAGAAACACGGATGTGGGTGAGAAAGAGGTCCTATTAGACACTTACGTATAAACAACCTCAGATAATGTAGAGATTGAAGAATTAACCCTTACCTTGTACTTTTCCTTGGTCGAGGGTACATTAACCTCCTTTATAATAGTTAAATAATTTTTATTAAATTATTAAATATCCAAATACATAAATATGATATCATATATGATCTTCTAATATTGCTTTGTTAATAATATTTCAGTAGTATCATTGTTTCAGGTGTTAACTGATTCATTTCCCTTTATATGATTGGTTACATAAGCCATGTTTTTTATGGATATAATTTATTTGATTCATATCCAGAATTATATTAAGTTCTTAAACATTATTTTAATTATAAAATGAAAATTATTCTTGAATAGTTATGACGGGGAATGAATTTCATGGCATTCATGGAGACGGTAATCCGTACGTACGCACGAGTAAAAATATCATTCTATTGATGGTGAAATAATATTTAATTGGATGGTATATAATATATAAATAATCATTAACATGTTATATTTATTATTTACATCAGTTATACAAATTAGTATACCCATCCAAATAATGAAGTGTTTAAATAACAGAATAAACCATGACATGGAGACAGTAAGTCGTACGTACGCACATATGGTGACTTGTCATTCATAGGATGGATAGAATAATGAATATGGTTGTACCATATTTATAATAACATCACAGTATGTATAAGTTACTGGATTTATTATTTTGGTATCGAAACAACAAAGAAATAGGAAGTGGAAGAAGAAAAGAACTTTGAAAGAGGTAGTGAAATTATTACCTCTTCTTCGGGTGTTTCCTTTTGAGTTGATCAAAAGGGCTCCTTAGGCTAGCTTTCTGATCAAAGTAAGGACTCTAGGTAAAAGTGAGGGTATTTTATAGGATATTTTATCAGGGTTTTCCTGAGAAAAATGGATTTTGAGGTTTTATTTTTAGAGAAGGGGAAGTACCCTTTTATAAGAGAGGTGAGGGTCACTTTAGGAAAATCTTGAAATATTATTTTATTATACAATAATATTCGGTATTTAATGGCTTAAAAATGATTTATTTCAAGGATAAGGTTGGTATGGGTCTAAAACCTATCAAAAATAGGTTTTAGATAGGTTTAGGTCTCCATATTAACCTTATCTTTTAAATTTAACTCTTAGTTAAATAGTTTAACTTTTACCATGTATTCTTGTATTATTATAATAAATGGTTAATAACTTACTATAAAAATCCAAGAGAACCCCAAGTGGTTCATTATTAAAATATATAACCTTATATAAGTTCTTTGGATGAACCTTATATTTTTAGGAATATTATATCAATTAATAATATAGTATTTTTTTTAAAAACTAATTTAAATCAATTTTGATATTATTTCATATTTTGTATTAGTGAAAGTCATAAAAACTTTATAAATTCGAAAAAAATTATTTAATAAACCCTAACATGTCATGTTAACCTATAAAATTAGTGTAATTCAACAAAATTATCAATTTAAATTTATTTGGATATTTATAATATCAATTATTTTAATATTTCATTAATAATGTACTTACTATATCATCATTGTGTCATAAATAAATTTAATTATTTAATGTCTAAAAATTATAAATAAAATACTATTATGTAGTAAATAGTTTTAACTTTCTAATTAATATTTATAGTAAAATTTATCTTTTGTGTAACCTTATAATAAAAATGTTTTAGTTATGACAATTTGAATTTAATACTTTTAACTCTTCCTTAAATAAAATAATAATAAATGTGCTAATCGAATCCAAGTGAACCAAAAGGATAATATTTTCTTCCTAAGGTTTATTTTTTTCTAAATAAATTTATCCAATATAATTAGGACATGTGTTAGGGTAATAATAATATCATTTTTATCTTTAATTACCCTATTTACTTTTAACTGTGGTAAACAAAATCAAAAGTTACTATTCATAAAAAAATTATTTTCATCTTATTGAACCATATTTTACTTACTGATATCAAATGTGTTGCTCAGATTTTTGAAATTCAATTCACAAAAGTGGTAAAATAAGGTTTTATAAAAATTTATAAATGTGCCTAGTAGGTGGGTAAAAGATGTTAAAACGTTCAATAATTTTTCTTACATCTAATGTAATTATTAAATAACTCCAATGAATTACATTGAACTAATATAGGTATTATGTATATTTTTGTGTTAAAATAAATTTAAATAAAATAAATAATTATTAAAATAAAAAGTATTTTTTAAACAATAACGTAGTGTTTTCACTATTCATCAAAAATTGAAAGTTTTTAGAAAAATACCAAAAATTCACCCTAAGCAAATTTTGATATTCAGAATCCAAAAAATGAAGTCCATTTCGAAAAATAAAATTTATAAAATTTCAAAAAGTGGGTATTGCTATTCATAATAGCTAATTTGATTTGTCGTGGTGTGTTAAAACTCTAAGTTGTGTACAATGCAAGCTATTGCATTGGTCAAAGGGAAATGTATTGTGGAAACTTTGGGTGTTACAATTTAAATGATATATTATTGAGATTATGAATCCTTCTTAAAGTATCATTATTATTCCACCAAAAATAGGATCTATGAAGGACTCATCAGTCTAATGGAAGGTATCAGTAATAGGTATGTAGTAGGTAGCATGGGTTGGTCAGAAGGAACTATAATTTGATGGATACAAATTCATAGTGGTTAATTCACCAGATGATGTTTTTATAGGACATTGAATACTAGGAATTTATGGTGTGATAAGAAGTTCCATGGTCTCATCTAATGGAGTTTTGCAGTCAGGTTGGTTGGTGTTATAGGTGATTGATAGTTACTATTCGGAACGTATGGACCCTCATATATATGGGAGGTTGGTGAAACTGATTGACCAACTAAGACCCACTATATAAGTGGTTGGGACAACATACTAAGGAGTAGTTTGTTCATTGAATTTTTATTGATCTACATTGTTGTTTAGTTATAGAGATTGTAAGCTCTAATATTCCAAGAAATGAAAGGTTTCAATGTTTATCCAATGGAAATAGGATTGAAATTTTGAACCACATTAACCATTTATGTCCCTTATTTATTTTCTTCTTTAGGATAACTTAAATGTTTTTTTTGAATTGTGAGTAAAATCTCCAGAGTGATTCGGTTAAGTATAGTGATTAGGGTGAAGAATTTATACCAAGTTTAGGTACATTGAAATCTAGAGAGTTACTTTCATAACTTGATTCCATGTTGCTAGCTATGATGATCTAACTTACGTTCATCAAAGTTAGTGTGAGATTCTTAGAAAATGGATATAACCTTTTGATGTGACAATAAAATTAATGTCATGCTAAAGAATGCTCACTATGTGATACAAATTTGTTATTATCTGTTGGGAAAAAATCCCTCAAGGTATCATTGAAGCATTTTTTAGGTTTTTTGTGCAAGAGGTGTTTCGAGATCAGAAGCTCGAAAATTGGAAAAGGCATGAGGTGTGCAAAATATTGGAGCAGTGCACAAAAAATGATGTTGCGCGGAAGATGTGTTTTTCACACTCAAATTTAATTCTGCACTCAAGGAGGGTTTTTCGCGCAAGGTCGATTTTGCCTATAAATTTGAAGTTTCCCCCCTTCATGCATTGTAGCTTAAGACTTAGAGAGTATCTGATATGTAGCGCACAAAATTGGAATATGCAAGAGACTTGCACATAAATGTACTGTTTTCGCGTAAAGTCAGGGGTTTTCATGTAAAGATCAGGCTGAGCGTAAAAGAGGTCTTACACATAAATGTAAAGTTTGCGCGTAAAGTTAGGGGTTTGTATGTAAATCTTAGGTTGTGCGTAAAAGAGGTGTTTCACGTGAAAGATGGTTGTTGCATGTAAAAGAGGAGTTTGTGTGTAAAGTGAAGGTTTTTGTGTGTAAAATAATTGGTTGCGTGTAATAGAGGTGTTCCACGAAAAGTGGATTTCGTGCAATAGGGAATTACGTGTAAGGCAGTGTTGAGGTTGCATGTAAAATTTGGGGTTGCTCGGTACACCTGGTGTGAAGAGAGATTCTTATGTAAGTGAATGTTGGACATCAACAGAGCATCTATGAATAGTTAAAGATGCAGATTTCATTAGTGATAATGAATAGACCTACAAGCCTTTAACTATGAGTCGATCCTTTCTAGAGTAGTGATAAAAGGAAGAGGAAAAAGGTGATCCTCTCCACTAGCAGTGAGCTAGAGAGCGAAACAGGGAGTGACCCTTGAGGAAGTAGTGAGCTAACCCTAAACATTGTAAAGGCAGTGAGCCTCAGCATATAAGTGATCTAGCCCAAACTTTGTAAACAATAGTTCTCTTTTAGTGGATTTGGTACATCGGCACATCGCCAGTGTATGCTCCTTGGATGTATCCCAGTGAGGGTGAACCAAGTAAAAATTGATGTGTCATGTACATGATTTAGTTTCTGTTTACACTTTTCTATAGGAAAGGGAGATAATAGAGTTTTTCTTAATAGAAAAACAAGATCAAAATGGGAAGTTGTTTTAATCTGTCGTACATTGATTCACCCCCCCCCCCTCAGGGTATCTAAACTTGTGGACTCAACATTATCCAAGTATTTGAATATACATGTAATCTAAAGTAAAAAAGTTAGTTTCTCTAGGACCCCACCTAAAACTGAACATAACTTGAACTTGACCCAAATGCTAACTAACTGGTCAACCTCATATGATAAACATTATTCTACCAAGGTATGGAAATATTTACTAGTCCTAACACATCCTTGTGCATGTTATGCTTACTGTAACATCAACCCATAGGGAAAATACCTCATGAGGTTATACCATCGAGTATTCCCTAATTCATGTATGTTAAATTTGTACCATATGGGATAACTCCATATCCTAGAACAAAATATTTTTCAACCCACTTGTTAAGTTTCATCATATTCTATAACATATTTATTTTATATAGATATAGGAACCATTGTCTATAATATTTTTATCTATAAAACTACCTTAGTATATCTATTATACAAGATCAAATTGATCTAAAGTAATAGTAGTTTTAAATTCTATTTATAACTATTATTCCCATTTCTCTAATAACAAGGATCACATCTGTTTCTACTTTCTCAAGTGTTGTTGAATAGTACCAACTGCAAGTCTTTATAGTTATATGAGTTCTGTTTGATAGTTTCCCTCTATGATTTACATTGAATAAATATCAAACCTCAAAACATATCATGGTATGTAAGATAGGTTTCAAAATTTATCTTAGTCATTTTTAGTCTATTCACCAAAATAATTTCCTCCCATGTTTTCATACTTCATCTTGGAAATATTTCATTCCATGTGACATAGGTAATGATTCATACTTCAAATGATTCACCTTTTATTCCTAATTATTTTTCAAATAATTTATTATAATTATATTGTAGACAACCCCATAGATCTAATTATGTAGATTGTTTTTCCAAGATCATAGGTATCTACATTATTTCATTCATTGATAAATTATCTTTACTCTTAGTTAACTACAAAACTAATCATATATTTCCCATAAATAATTACCATATCTATATAGGAAAACATTATCACTCCCACTA
Source organism: Viscum album (assembly GCA_963277665.1). Taxonomy (NCBI): domain Eukaryota; kingdom Viridiplantae; phylum Streptophyta; class Magnoliopsida; order Santalales; family Viscaceae; genus Viscum; species Viscum album. The sequence continues at coordinate 125,735,355 of OY728128.1, forward strand.
ATATATTATAAATAATTGGAACACATTGATTCCAAATGAATAAAATATAGTAATGGAATCTGACTAAGACAAGTATAATTCTGTTGAATTTTATCAATATGACTCTTATGAGTCTTTGTTATAGACTATGTCTAAATATCTCTTGAACCTTTAGTAATCAGTCAAAATTTATTGGTACTCGATTGCCTCTTCCATATTTGGTTTCTCTTGAATACGCACCAATGACTTTATATCAACAAACTAAAATACCAAAGTACAAGCCTGATATTTGGTACCTGGAATATATCTCATAATTCATTGGATCTTGTCGATCATAACTAGATTCCATTTAATACCCACTTATAGGATTATTTATTATTATTAAAAAATATATCACTTGTCTTGGTGAAAATAAAACCACCACTTTAATTTTAACATTCCTATGAAATATGTGTCTCTGGAATAAATCCTACAACTTATAAAAGTGGATTCTAGTGTTCATATTCCTACTCATGAACATCTAGAGCCTAATATTTATCAAATAAAAGACTACTATGAGTATATAAAAACAGAATTTCTTACATATTATAGAAGTATAATCAGTGTAAACTGGTAGATTTCTATCTTAGAGATGCTAATATCCTGAATACATAAAATATAATTAACTAAGATTCACTTTGTATTTTCCTTGACGTTCATTTGTAGTAAAATCCATCTTTTATAAACATTTCTCATCCAAACACATGAAACTATGACATAATATATTTATTTCATATAATGATTAATATGAAACCAATATTCAATATGGTTGAAATATGGTTAGTATTTATGTTAATATTTACAAAACATATCTTGAAAGGAATTATGATAAACTTGCAATATATATAAGACTACACATTGCTATTATTTCATACCACAATTAGGCATTTTATGTGAACAAGGTAATGTGAGTTCTGGAGTAACTCCACTCTATATTTAAATGATCCATGAATACTTGGTTAAGATATACTTCTACATGCCCACCTAAATGATCATGTATATTTTACCTAGTGTATTCATTTATCTACTATGTATTCTTAAAAATTATTAAAGGAATTTCATGAAGTTTATGAATTTAATTATATATTATTAGAATATTTTACATGGTATATCCGAACTAACTCTATAAGTTTTTTTAGTGTATCATTAATTTTAATGGTTTCTTTATTTAAAACATAATATTAAAGTTTTACTAATAGCTATGAGTTTTAAATCTAACTAGGTATATCTCAAAATATTAATTTTATCTTTATTTAAAAAATAATTTTCCTTCCAAAAATGGGTATGAGTCTTATATTTTATATACACCATTAATTACTGATATTGGAGGTATGTGGTTCAATTATTACTGAACTATTATGTAATTATGACAACACCATAACAACACTCATTCTAAAAATTAAATAATGAATCATTTTTTAACTGAAAAATAAGATAAATGTTTCGGTAATGATCAATAAAAAATAATATTTTCATGAGAATTAATCCAACTGGTAATAAGAAGTTGCGTCCTTCTCCTGGTTGACTTGATAATTGGCCTTTATTAGATACTTAGGTATCTCACCTTACTCTTGTAATATTTGAAAAAAATCATTGATTCCTATTTTTGAATAAAAATATTTGAACTTCATATTATGTTTAATACCTAATAAATGAAATAGAAATATTAAATATAGTGATTGTTATACCTGAAGTAGAAATATTCTACTAGCTTATTCTTCAATTTATTGCAGTTTATTTTCCAATGACCATTTAGATTATATGAGAAGTAGATATTAATTCATTCTCTTATTTTACTCTAAATGTTTTATCACTTTGAAGTATATTGAAAAGAAACCATTAACTTTAAACCCATCATGGGTTTTACAACCCAGTTTTAATTTTATCACCATAAATAGGTGAGGAACCATATTCCCACAAATATTTATCTACCAAGAAAAGGATAAAAAAGATTCATGAGCATCTCATATGTGTTGTTCATCCTATAAATTTTTATGAATACAGAATATCTGGGTGGTGAGGATAATAACATAAGATTAATAGATAATTTATTATCCAAATAGAATACTAACTTCACTAGCTAATTGTTAGGTCCACTAGGTTGAATACCCTGAGAGGGGGTGAATCAGGGTATGATAGATTTAATACTTTCTCCTATTCAAATATTGTTTCATTATTAAACAAAAATCAATTATCTCTTCCTCCCGTAGCAATATATGAATAGATATGAAATCATGCATTGGACATAATGATTTTTACATAGTTCATCATCACCAGGCTACGTCCAAGGAGCATACAACAACAATGTGCTGATGTACCAAATTTAGTAAGCCTCACTACCAATAATGAGTACAATGTTCGGGCTAGATCTTCTATGCCCAGGATCACTGTCTTTATAAGGTTTGGGGTCTTCACACTTCATTCCCAAGGGTCACTCTATATGCCTCTTTCTCTGACTCACTGCAGGTGAAAAGGTTCCTTGTCTTCCTCTTCCATTTCTCACTACTCTTGGAAAGGAATCCACTAACATTTTATCGACTTGTAGGTCAAACACAATTTATGGACATATAGGTCCCTTAATTTTCATGAATTCATGCATCCTAAACTATAGGTAGATGCTCTATTAAATTCCCTTTTTCACCTGCAGATGAAGTCCACCTTCCCAAGTACTGCTAGGTACCGGAAAATAATTTTTAAAACTGATTTGAATCTTTTGCAAGATTCCTTGTGAAAATTTCAAACCACTATGTCTCTCCCATGAACTGAGTTCCAAGTTTGGTATGTGGGACACCTTCTTCGTGTACCGCTACTGCTACTGCAAACCACCCTTCATCCGCAGACTTTCTCTGCCTCCATGATCATGTATCACTACCGCATACCAATTATGCGAACCACCTCTATGAAACAACTCTTGTCCATGAACTTTTCTCTATTCACAAACTTCCTTCACTTCTACATACCAGATCTCCCCCTCCACATACCACTTTCGTAACTCTCCCTCTCACGTACTGTAGATTCCTCCTCCGCATACCGAGTAAAATCTTCTACATACCATACCTCCTCCTCTACGTATCAAACTTCCTTTTCGAGTTATGAATTCCCGAAAACACCTTAACCACGAACCACTTCCATACTTTTCCAAATTCCTAGAGAAAAATGAATTCACTAATAATGTTCAATATCCATAGTAATTGGTGGGATTAGAAATTATTATATAGGCAAAGATATCTGCTTAATCCGCTGAATCAAGATTTACCAAATCTTTAAACCAGCCTCCACCGCGTACCAATCCTTCAGCCACTGCGAACTACAAGCCATCCATGAACCATTTTCCTACATGCTCGGTATACCACCTTCTCTCCTACGTGATCCACGTATGACAATCCATCCACATACCACATCTCCTTCCACTGCAAACCATGTTTGGTTTTACCCAAGAATCTCCCCCTTTGGGTTTTTTGACAACTCCTCTTAAAACAATTCTCTATATTTTGATATCTCACTAAATCTCCTTCCATCTTCAACCATAATTCACTTCATGCGAGTAAGATAGCGATCAAGTATTTACCCAACACATACTCTAAGCACACATGATCCATGCTCGGTAAGAGAAACAACATTATAATGAAAAGTTCATTAATGAATCGCTTCATTGATAATCACCAATTGTTGATACCATACTGATACACTGATACCAATGATCTGTTTTCATTACGAACCTCGACCATCATGATATCAAATCATTGATCGATTACTTATAGCATTGTCAAATTTAATGCTCCCCCTATATTATTTCTCTTCCAAACAACTTTATCTTAGCTTCAAATCCCCCTATCTCACTGCTACACTTAAAAGATTCTCCCCGTGTATTTTCTTCCTCCAGAAATAGTCACATATTCTACCCCTTTGTCCACAAACCCGAAGGGAACTTCAAGGTTGTCTACAATAAGGTAAAAAACACATATCAATATATTAGGGAAATACACACCATACCTTGGGGAGAGAGGTACTCATATCAACACTTTTTCAAGTGTGGGAAGTCGACTGGACTCCTAGATCCAGTCATTGACTTTCAAATGCTTCTTTGGGTAAGGCCTTTGTAAGAATGTCTGCAACCTGTTGTTCTATAAGCACATACTCCAACTTCACAAGACCTTGTGCCACTTTCTTCTTCATAAAATGATATTTAATTTCAATTTGCTTTCTCCATGAGTGATGGACTAGATTTTTATTAAGATTTATAGTACTTGAATTATCACTATGGATTCTGATCAGAGATTTCATTTCAATTCCCATATCTTTAAGTTTCTGCTACATCCACAATAGTTGTGTGCAGGATTGAGTATCCACAATGTATTCAACTTCTGCGATGTTCAACAAAATGAAATATTGTTTCTTTATTAACCAATAAATAAACAACCCTCATCTGATTATTCTCAATTTGGTCAATCTCTTCATTCATTTCCTAAACCTAATTCTCATATTTAGATGCTTCACCAAATCTTTTAGACTCCACTTGTGATAAGTATGATGCTTGTTATAGAGAATTCATCCTTCTTGTCTGAACTAGTGTTGTCTGGTCACCAATTATGTTTTGCCTATCAATTCCATCTCTTCATGCTGGTCTTTGTGAAGAAACTGATTTGTTCTCATCATCTGAGTCTTCTTCTGAATCAACATTTCCACGTGTTATCCTTCTAATTTTCTTACCACTTAATCACTTTCGATAAGAATCTTTTTGAAACATTGTCGATATTCTTTCATAGCTCCTTGGTATCTTGAAAACAAGTAGCTGATACCACATTGTGAGAACAAAATACATAATCATGAAGTGCATGATTGTTGCTGCTTCACAGCAATCCGTCTTCTCTGGGAAGACGACTGACACTTGAACTGGGGAATGATACCAAAGGATATATATTCAATGCAACTAAGAACCCATAAATAATCCATGTATAAATTTTAAATCTCTTCTATTTACACATAGACTCTTTATCTTGTCATCTGTTCTTTCCATAACACACATCCTTCTGATAATGATTTGGATAACAGAAATATTCTGTTTAATCTAATTAGGAAGTATAAATATCCCCCTATGATGTCCAGGTCTTCTAGTTATAAGGTCTACTGTTTAGACCCACAAACATTCTTCTTCTCCTTATCCAACTACGGTGACTAATTATAATCAGTTGACATTATGGATCACATCACATCATTACTTTTCATCTTTTGATGCCACTTCCCCATGGATCGTATCTCCCTTTAAACCTGAAACACATTAACATAATTTAATTTAATTTATATACATAGGGATAGAGGAACTTCTAGAATCCTCAATGTGATGATTTTGGTTGATCCTGATGGGTCAACCCTTTGATTATTTCTTGCAGAGCATCACACTCCTTTGCTTCTTTTAGTTGCCTAGCCAAATTCAACTACTCTGTCCATATGACTAGGCATCCATTACCCACATAATGAGTCTTTTTATGAGATAACCAATACACCACACAATTTTTTGCTGGTGGTGAGTCCTCCATTGAACATGCATTCATCTTACTCATATTTGGAGTGGATCTCCCCTTAAACTTCCAGGTTTGTTCACATTCACTCCAAAAGAGCTTTTGTGAGTGTGATAGAGAAGGTGATTGATACACCTTTTATTTATTTCCTTGTGATTCCCCTGAGGTAGTAAACCAATTTTTTAATTTTCCACTTTTTCTTCGAGTGTTTGATTTCTCATTATACACCACCGGAGTTGAGAATATCCTTTTGAGTTTCTTTTCCTTTCCTACTTTCTTCTTGCAACAATGTCTTTCTAAATTCCCATAATCAGAACATAAAAAACATTTTCCACCAAAGTAATACCACATTTCATTATTTCTCAGTTGAGATGTTGATGTATCTTGAGTTCTTCTTCTGACATTGTGCCCCTGAGCTTGCTGACACATGCTCATGGTGTGTCCCATTCTTCCACCATAATAGCATCTGATGAATGATTTTTTCTGAGAGACTTATCTTTCTAATTTCTCATGAAACTTCTTCTTATTCCTAGATTTAGTAAAAAATATATCTCCACAACATGAAATTAATTCCTAATCCTCTGAAAAAAAGCTTCATGTATGACCATGAATCCCATAGAAATAAAACATGTTTTCATTAATTCTTGTAAAATCCTTTCTAGGTATATCTCCAGCACCTACATGGTTTTTCTTAACTCTGGAACTTTTCACTACTCTCATCCTATGGGATAATCATATCTAATTCTATATTTTTCTAAAATTAATGTCCTTTGGGATAACATTATGCTTCATGCTTATCCTCTAAAGTAATATTTGGATTTCATTTCATCATCACCTACCGAAGGACAATTGAATAGTAAGTGTAGTTCATTCCTTAACATAGGCTTTCCTTTTTCATTTGATTTCCCCATTTATTTCTTGACAGATTCTATCTCTCCCTCCTGTTGCTGAATCTTTTTATCCCTTGATTCAAGTTGAGCATTGATCTATCTTCTGATATTCTTTCTGCTACTCATATCATATTCCAGTTCTTGTGTGAACTTGTCTACCATGTCAATTTTCTCCTTTATTTTCAATTTTTCTAAGAAACAGAATTAAAGAATAATGCATTCTCCTGTTGCAACCTTTTTGTTTCCTGAACTAGTTAAGATAGTTGTGTAGTAAGATCATCATTTCTAGCATTTAGATTCTGAGTTTCTTCTGGGTTCATTTTCTTTCCCTTATCACCATCTTTGAGTTTTTCTATCTTTGAAGAAAACTTTTGTATCTCCTCACCTTGAGAATCAATCTTCTCCCTGAGGTTAGTGTCCACATCAATGAGCCATTTATTTAAGCCTCGTAGCTTGTTAATCTCAATATCTAGTGCTTGGATCCGTATATCATTTTAATTAATCTCTTCACCAAATTTCTAATCCAGTCCCTTTGTTTCATAGAGAGCTTCCTCTTCTTACCTTCTTGGAGTTTCTTCATCATCAGTAGTTTCATTATCACATGGTATGTCAATTTAATCACTCATTCCTATTAAAACATTGAGTGAGTCTATATTTTCCATGTCTGGTTCATCCAAACATTTCATCAGTAAATTGTTGGGTTCCCTAATCTCAATCACACTTTTTACATGGACACATTCACACTAAGGAATATCATCTGAATTATTCTTTATAGTTATTCTATTTTCCATGGAACACTAATATAAGAACGTACTAAATCTTCAATTTCAGAAATTTACTGAAGCAAGTCAGTGAACAAATAATCTGAATAAGAGAAACCTTTGCTCTGATACCAATTGTTATGTTCACTAGGTCGAATACCCTAAGTGGGGAGTGAGTCAGTGTATGATAGATTTAATACTTTCACCCGTTTGGATCTTGTTTTATTTTTAAAAAACTCAATTCGATCGTTCTCATATATAGAAAAACATGAAAAGATATGAAATCATGCACATGAAAAAGATATTTTTACTTGGTTCACCCTCACTGGGCAACGACCAAGGAGCATACAACCACAACGTTCCAATGTAAAAAAATCACTAAGTCTCACTGTCAATAATGAGTACGATGTTCGGGATAGATCTGCAATGACCAAGATCGCTGCCTTAACAATGTTTAGGGTCTACTAACTGCATTCCCAAGGGTCACTCCTTATGCCTCTTTCTCTAGATCACTACTGGGGGAAAGGGTCATTGTCTTCCTCTTCATTCACTCACTGCTCTTGGAAAGGAATTCACTCACAGTTCATCGACTTTTATGTCAAACACAGTTTATGGACATGTAGGGCCCTTAATTTGCATGAATTCCTATATCCTCAACTATAGGTAGATGCTCTGTTGAAGTCCCTTTTTTGCCCATAGATGAAGTCCAACTTCCTGAGTACTGCTAGGTATCAGAAAATACTTTCGCAAAATGATTTGAAGCTTTTGAAAGCTTCCTTGTGTAAATCTCAAACCACCTTGTCTCTCTCACATACTGAGTTCCAGGTTTGGTATGCAAGACACATTCTTTGTGTATCGCAACCACTGCCACAAACCAACCTTCTTCTGCGGACTATCTCTGCCTTCACGATCATGTATTGCTACCACAAACTGATTCTGTGAACCTCCTCTGCGAAAACCCTCTTGTCCGGGAACTGTTCTTTGTTTATAGACTACCTTTTCTTCCACATACAGTTGATCCCACTCCACATACCACTTGTGGAACTCTCCATATTTCATACCATATATTCCTCCTCCATGTACCAATTAAACTCCTTATGTGTACCAGACCTCCTTTTCTGCGTACCTGACTTCCTTTGCAGGTTATGAATTCTCACAAACACCATCAGTGCGAACCACTTTTGTACTTTGACGATTTCCCGGAGCAAAATGCATTCACTAATAATGTTGAATCTCTATAGTAATCGGTGGGATTAGCAATTATTATATAGGAAAAGATATCTGCTTAATTTTATGAATCGAGATTTACAAAATCTTTGAACCAGCATCCACCACGTACCAATCCTTCTGCCACCGTGAACCGCAAGCCATCTACAAACTGTTTTCCTAAGTGCTCTGTGTACCACCTTTGTTCTTACATGCTCTGCATATGAAAATCCATACGCATACCACATCACCTTCCACTGTGAACCATGTTCAATTTCGCGAACCTCACACACGTACTGTTTCTGACACTCCACACACCTTTCCTGGAATATGGTACGTGGACTGTGTATCATGGTTTCTGGTTCTCACCCTTTGAATATTTTCTGCAACATTCTTCATACAATTCATTCCTATAAATAAATCCTTCCTTTTCCAACATCAAACTCCCGATTTTGAGACCCCAGAATTTGGAAAACACTGGGAAACTGTGCCACCTTAAAAACTTGTCCTCAAAAAACATCAACCATACTAATTTTCAGTCATTTAGCTTTGTTAACAAAGTACAACACACCCAAAACATACCGAGAGGATGCCTTGAGTTATTTTTTCCCAACAAAAATTAGTATACTCCAATATTTTCAAGCCATGATCACTAGAAAGGTAACTATATTTCAGTATACACTAGTATAATGTAGTTAAAATTTCATTTATCTTCATTCATTCCTTTGATTTTTTAAGTTCAATGAGATGAGTTTTCATGGTGTTAGAATCCATGTCCTTATATTTCATAATTAAATCTCTAAACAAAGATTATATCATGATGAAATGAATATAAAAATAATCCTCCATGAATCACTGGTAAGAATACTTTTCATCTTTGATCACTCGATGAGGTGGTTAATAAAGAATAAGATATTCCAACACATCAAACAAATTTTTTTAAAGTAGTGTAGTGTAAAAAAATTATACCACTACAAAATTTAAAATAGCGATTAAATAATATAAGTCTAGAAATGATCATGGTATTTTTAGGGTTTTTCATTATATTCTTTCAAGTATAAGTAAAATCATATTTTAGTAATTTATCTTTATCACCAAATATTTGATATATTTTTTTTAAAAATTTATTAGTCTCTCACTATTTTATCAAATCCTAATAGCCCTCGCCAATTGATTCATCATATCATATCACATGGATATTCTAGTGTAAAGGATTGATATTTCACTTCTCATAGTCCAGAAATGGGCCTAAAAAATATTTTAAGGTGTCTATGTGAGTGGTATTTACAAAATCAAAATCTTGTGGTTTCTTGACCCACTGAATGGACTCCTCAATCCAAAAAATTTGGGCTTTAATTTCCTCAACACTTGACTCAAAGTTATATAAATTACTTCTTTGGAAATCAAAACCTATTTCTAACTAAGATAAGATGACCCAATTTTTTTAAAAAAAATCCTAGATAATTGAATTTTATTTGACTCGAGACAAGTAAGTGGTAAAACCCCAATATTTTATGGTGTGTCTCTTTTTAAATAAATTTAATCTTTTCGATAAATTATATTTCATGCAACACCCATGTTAGGAACCAAATTTGGTCGCCATCAAAAACAGCACCAAACCCAGAAAATGGAAAGTCCGGAAGGGTGTTACCTATCCCCACAGTCTTCCACAAGTTCCTAGGTAACATAAATATTAGTTTGGGAATGATTTACCTGAGTATGGATACATAAAACTACAAAAAACAATCAATAAACTGAATCTAAAAATTCACACCAAACAAGCCTTAAATAAAATTCAAAACAGAATAAATGGGTCTAAACATGACACATGAGGTAAAAAGATACATAAAAGTAGCATAAAAATATACCAAGTAAATCTGCATGATAAGGGGTCATCACCTGCGAGTCATCTCCACAACACCGCACTTTGGAAGGAAACTAACAACCTAAACCGCCACCACCCAAGGCCTTGCCTTTACCTGTGTCTAACATGATCAAGTCCGCTTACACCCAAGGGGTGTAAGTATGGTGTGAGACTAAGACCAATAGGATATCACCCAAAATACTCCATATGGTAAGAATTAGAAGAAAAAAAGTATGTAGGTTTTAATAAACAAGAAATTGTGGCAATAATTTCTAATGAATTAAACTTTTAAAAGTAAATAGTTTACAAAGGATGATTTAAAAGGATGAAAACATTTCAATGAAACATTTAAGATATTTAATTTTTCATCAAAAAACACCATAAGATAATGATAAATGTGAAATATTCAATGAGCACTAATCTTGGGAACAACCCTAGGCATTAGTTAGTTTCAGCCCCCAGGTACATCGTATCTTGGTGTAAAGTAACCACAACAATATACAATCTCATGCATGAGAAACTAGTAGGGAACATACCCATAACAAGGTGGTCCCAAATCACCATCATTATACTTTAGTTATTGTTTTAAATTTCCAACTTTCTAAGTGAAATAGGGACAAAACCACTCTGATCACTAGCATACTAGTACACGCATGCCCACCTAGAAACCCAGATTTCCACCTTTGTTCTCAAAAAATTTCTACATGTCAAAAAATGAAATTTGCATATAAATATACCATTTCTTTTCATACACACTCAAAATAGTATCTACACATTCTTTTCACCTTTTATGTAACTCAATAAACCATTTAGAAGTTCCATTAAATATTTTCCAGGAATATAACCAAACTTTGCACTTCAAATCCATATAAAATCCCCCTTGGAAAATCAAATTCACACTAATATCACCTCAAAAACTGAATTGGAAGCATAAAAACATTTTAATAAGACCCTCCCATAAATTATAAAACAACCCCAAATGGTACAACATGGAATGCACATTTAAAACACCCATTTTCACACAAAATGGAACCTAAAAATAAATTGCTTAACAAATGCCACCAAATATAATTTTTTCACTAAACATAATGATGGAGGAGTATGCTAAAATAGAAATCTAGAATTTATAACTCATATATTAGTGCTTACACATGGAATAACCTACCACAAGTGTCAAAAACACCAAATCCATGTGCAAAAGTTCAACTGCACCACTACCGCACCACAAGGGTGTTAAATCAAACCTAAAACCACAATATTAGACCAAGAAATCCAATATCAAACCCTAGGTTTAAATCCCCACTTTATTTACATTAAAAACTTCAAGAAAATGGAAGAAAACATAATCAAATGAGAGAAGGAAGGAAAGAAACCCACTTACTTGAGAGATCTTGAAGAAATCACCCCAAATACACCAATAGGTGAATCTCCAAGTGTCCAAAAATAATATATAGGTTATAATAAGGATGATGAGGTCAAGTGGGAAAATGAAATGGGGGAAAAGAGTAAAAAATGAAGGAGTTATGAAAGAAACAAATTACCTTTTCAAATCTACACGATTTGAGAAAGCTAGTGAAGTTTTTCCTTATTCTGTGATGAAGATGAGATCCAAAGAGGGAGAAACGAACATGGGGGGCACTCCTAGGGCTGTTGGGCTCGATTGATAGGTGTAATCTCCATAAAAACCTTAAAAATGAATGATATATGAAAGAAATAATTTTTTTTAACAGTAAATGGGCACACAAGTTGGCCCAAATCCTGTATATATCACCCAAATACACCATGGTTGTGGATTACTAAGGAGTCCAAATGGATATGGTGGTTTTAATAAGTTAGGGGAGGCTATGTGGGAAGTGGAATTGATGAAAAATGTTGAAAAACAAAGGAATTATAAAAGAAAAAAAATTGTTTTTAGATCTGTAAATGGGCTCATGGTTTGGCCCAAATCTTGAAAACCCTCCATTTCCTCCAAAAATTCATGAGAAACCCCCACAACAAAGAAAGAATATAAATTACATGAAGAATACCATTAAAATAAGTCATGGATGTGACAACCAGTATTAAACAAAAAAACAAAATATGACTATAAACTAGCTATTAAATTGGAGGGATTGAACATGATTAACTATATTATAAAATATATATGATGTTAATATTTATTTATTCTTATTAAATAAACACATAATTTTTAGTAAAGTTATTTTATTCTTAAAATATATGTTTTCTTCAAAACTTGATTTTTATTACTTTCTATGAGAATCTAAATATTTTTTTGACACTTTCAGAAAATGTATTTTATAAAAATAAATTCATTTTTTAAATCGCAAACTAAAATTATCTTAGGTAGAATTTTTTGTAATTTTCTGAAAATATTGATTTTCTAGTGAATAGTGAAAATACCATTTTTTATAAAAATATTATTTTATTTATAATAAAAAGTATCCTAATGATTTGAATTTTATCTCAACGTAACTTAAATAATATTTATTTATAACTAATTTAATAGTTTTTTATTTTAATCATCCATATACCATAGTTCAGTATAAGTGCATTTCTTGGACATAAAACTACATTTTCTAAGAAAAATATTTTTCTTTACATTTTATAGGATTAATTTTAGGGAAAATTCTAAGAAATATATATTTTAAATTTTAAGAAATTTATTTCATATTTGGATTCATAAGGTTCAAATTTAATAAATATTTCTTTTTTACTTTTTTCAAATATGAGTAGTAACCATGGTAATTTTTGTTACCATGGTAAAGGGTAAATTGGGTAATATAGGTTAAAAATAAAATGATAAGGGCTTTAAACTAACCCTAAAACTTACCCAAATTCTATTTTATGGTTAATTTTATACATAATCATTCAAGGTTTAGTTATATGATCATTGTTTCCTCAAAAAATTGATTATGACCCTTATAATATTTAATTTAAAAAAAATCAAAGATGTCACATTCATGATTTTAATAAATACCACATTTTTAATATGGGATTATTCATAGTTTATCTTAGAATATAAATATTAATTATAAATATACAATATTTATATTCTTTATGGTAATTTATTTTTAATTTTTAGTTAAGAAATTATTCGCTTAAATTCTTACATAATGATGATGCACTAAAATTTTAGTTAATGGAAAATCATATAAATAATATGAAAAACATAAAAATAAATATTATTTGATATAATTAAGGTGATACATGAAAATTAAATAAATATATGTAATATTGGGGATATAATAATTTTTTTTTTCAAATCATAAGTGTTATCATGATATTGTTAGGTTAATTTAATGAATAGTTCAAAAAATTTGACATTATGAATGTATTATAGTGAATAATATTTTAAATGATTAAAAAGATCTTAAAAATATTAAATTTAGAAACTATAATTAGATATTGTTAATTAAATCTATCATTGTCCATTTACGTGTACTTTTAAAATATTATAGTAACATTATTTACACTTATATAGTATAAACTTTTAATAGTACAGTTATTGTCAAACAAGTTAACAAAAGTTTAAAACAAAATGATTATGGTACAATCGTGACCTAAACTTGTAAAAAATTATGGGATGAATTTTATTCAACCATTATCACATTATGTTATAATTTTAGTTTTTTAATGGACATTTTTCCATAAAAATGACTTATATATTATTTGAATCAAAGATAGTTACAAAATGTCACTCTCTTTGTATTCAATGCATTTTATGTGTAAAAGTAGAGAAAAATCAAGATATCAAAGAAACAAAATGTCTTTTTTTATCTTAATGAAATTATTTTTATTTTAATAATTTATTTTATATTTTTATAAATTAAATAATTACCTTAAATTCTTGTGGAATGCTAATATAGTTTTTATTTTATTAAGAGAAAAATAAAATAACTGATTTTAAAAATATTAATTTTGATATACTTTGAATGAGTTAATGCATGAAATGAATTTTATAGATATATATATGACATATTCTATAGTTTTTAAATCATTATATTCTAATTTTTATTTTTTTCTTAATGTATATGAAGTCATATTAAAAAAATAGTGTCAAAAATGGCATTAATGATAATTTATCAAAATAATATTATATTAAATAATTTAATATTCATAAAAAAATTATCTTCATCCATGTGAATTTAATATATTTTAAAAAATTACATTTTCCATTTATGAAACATTTTTCTATATATAGTAACATTTTTAACACTTTTTGAATAAAATAATGGTTTCAACAATAAAGGTCAAAAATAAATAACCAAGGGGTTAATCAAAATGATAAGGTTTAAAATGAAATAAAAACATATATAAATTATATTTTTTTATGGGATTAATACCCTATACCATATTATCTTATAATCCCATTACATTTTTGGTAATTTTACATGATTAATTAATTTATTATAATTTATTATTTTTGACAAATTCCAAAACTATCTATCACCTCAATTATAAAAGTGCACCTATTCTTTCACTTTTTTACACCACATTAATCTATATAGCTTTAAAAACTCTACCCATTTCCCTTAACAACTTCCTTATAAAAGTTTTTTAGGTTCTATTCTCCTCAAAAAAACTAACCTTAAGTCCCTTAAGAAGATATCTCAAAGAACATCGTCGAAGAAGAGGTAATCATCTTTACCAACCCTTTCAAGTTTATTACTTCTTCAACTTATTCTTATTGTGTTCTCTCCATACAAAAATAATAAATCCAGTATCATCTATATACTAAGATGTTATTATGATTATGAAACAACCATATTCTACATTTTATCCATCCTATGAAAAAGAAAGAAATGCACATGCATATGTATGGTTTATCGTCTCCACATAGCGATGTAATTCATTTTTCATCACCACTTTACTTGGATGGGTATAATGATGAAAATAATTGATATATATGATACTTATGGTATGATATTTATTCTATAAAATTAATATATCATTCATTTCCCTATCCATTAACGAATGCATCTCATTTTCTATATTCAGTATTAATGAATGATTATAAAAATTAATATAATGAATAAATATGATATTTATGACCTTTATATCATTATTTAGATAATTTAACTCTATACTATTCTAAATCACTAGGATATTTAAGATAAAACATGTAAAGAGAAAAGAAGACAAACAACACCTGAAATAGTGAAAATAGTGAAATACTATTAATGAACGAGTGTTTTATGGTTTTAGAACGATCATATAAGATGTTATAAATATAAATAAGTATATTTAATAATTTAATAACATGATTTATACCATTATAGAGGAGGTTAAATCATGTTCAACAAAAGTAAAGTGCTAGGTAAGGGGTTTTGTTAACTCAATTTTCATTCATTGGGTTGTACATTTACTTTGTTGATTATATTATTCCAAGATTATCTATGAAATGTCATTTTAATTATTTATTCTGTATTAAAACTTTTATTTATGTGAATATACATTTGTTACACAAAATCAATTAATTGATTAACTCTCACCTTATTGATATGAACTTTGAAAAGGATTTCTTAACTCAATTTACATTCATTCAGTTAAAATTATTCATCATTGATTATATCATGATAAAACTATGTGTGAAATGAATTTTTAATATATTATGTTGTATTTACACTTGTTTTATGTGGATTTATAATGGATTTAAATAATCAAATCATTTGATTAATGCTCACTTCAATGATATGATCTTTATAATGGACTTCATCTCCATTTCACTTTATTAAGGAATATTTTAATATTATGCACTTAATTTTTTTTCTATGGTGTATAAATCCCATTTGATTTATTTATGATCATCATTCATTGAAAATATAATTTCCATGAAATGTCTATATTTATTGTATGATGGATATGACTATTTCCTAAACCGAGTACCATTCTTACAAATTGTGTTTACAATGAAAGTTATTAAATTAATTAGGGAAATAATGTTAAATCTGTACCTTTTACTCAATATAGATAATTTATGATAATTCACATTGTTACTAATTAAATAAATTATTTTATATATGAGTAATTATTTATATATGCAATAATGGGAGGGGCCATATATAGAAACTCCCCACGGTGCATCGGTTGTCTCATGAGGTGAATCAGTTATAAAAACCTAATTATTTTGTACCTAGTAGTTTTAAAATCTATTATGAAAGGTCTTAATAATAAGTTTCATGATAAAGATATTGACAAAATTGATTTGGCCAAACCCTGTGGATTTGTACCCAGTGGTTTTAAACCGTATTGTAAAAGTTAAAAATGGTAAAGGTAACATGTTCCCAGAAAACATGATATCCAATAATTAGGCACAACCTGCATTAATAATTTTAGTAATTATTATCCAAGATATTTTCACAATGGTATTATCTCTATATGAATTTAATTCTTAGTTATTGATTAAATGGAATGTTCTTTCAATCATTTACCTTTACATATTGATTATTCCTTATCTTATCATGATAGTCAAGTTATTTAAATGGCCTGTGTGTTCAGTTATTTACCTTTCCATATTGATTGTGCCTTATCTTATCATTATAGTGAAGTTATTTAAATGGAAACTATTTTAAGTTATTTAATTTGAAATATTTATTATACCTATTATTATCATGATAGTCAACATATTTAAATGGCATGTGTTTTAAGTTATTTATTTTTTCATGTTCATTGTACTTATTGATTTATGATATTTTCTTGTACTTAACCCTTACAGGGAATTTATGCCCTCCTGTATTTTTTTCCATTTTCCTAGGAATCCATGAAGTGTACTATGACTGTTTTTAAAGGATATTCTAGATGTAATAATGTTATTCTAAAAAAATTATGTTGTAATTTGTGTTTTTTAATATATTTTAAATTAAAGTATGTATCTAGTTTACCAAGACTACTAAACTATTCATCCCTTCATGATGTAATTCCTTGTATCTTATTCCAATGTAATAAATTAAGGCATTATCTCTAGGATACTAGGTTTAGGGTCTTTATATAAGTACTTTGAACTATGTTTGAATTTTAACTCAAGTAATGGAATGTTTTTCAAAATTAATATTATCTTGAGGAATTTTTATATCTTGTATAAATATTCTTTTTTTATTCTATTACAAACTTTTTAGTATTATGTGAATTTTACATAATTTAATTAACCATGTATAATAGAATAATTTACACATAATCCATTTATTTTATTTTATATTTCATTTATATTCACTTATTAACTTTATGTAATCCTGTTAAAATAAACATATATCACATAAATTAACATGCACAAGAAAAAAATAAATATATAGAATGATCATGAGATTTTATTTCTGGTTATTTAATCAAGTATTAAATAAACAAACCCTATACCCTAGGATAATAACTTCATAAGTTGAGTTGGGATTGGGTTGTAGTATTATAATATTCACCCATATATCTCCTTGGTTAGTTTCACCTCATCCCGGTTTGGAACTATATCATATCATATGGAGCTACTTATTTTACATATGTTTACTCACTCATGGGTGAGAGGGACTAGGGGTTTGGGGGTACATGAAAGAAATTGTGTATGCACAAACTAATATATAATGAGGAAGTGATGACATGAAAATCATCAAATTTGATTCAATAATAGACTTTATCAAAACAAAATACAATAAATAATTAAATAAAAAAGAAACTCAACACATTCATAGTTCTATCTAGATCATAATCACCCATTAATGTAATGAAAATGCCTTTAAAATGGTAAGAATTAATTTCAATTTTCTATTTATTAAAATAAATCCTCTCGAATTAATAAATTAATTATCTCATTAATTCATTCATTCATTTATCATAATTTATTATTCAAATAGTCCATGAGATCTCCATACACTATAATTTTAAATAAATTAAATAAATTAATTTTAATTCAAAATAATTAAGTATGTGACATGTACTTGATTCATCATGGAATGTACCCTTATATTTTTTTTAAACACATTTTTTGGAGTTTAAGTGTTACATGGAATGTACAATTACATGATATGATGTGTGACTAACATTGTATATAGGCCTTGTCTTGTAAAATTTAATTCCATAGCATGTGTTCCTATACTAAATTTCCGAATATACACGGTTCATTATTCTATGAGTCATGTTATATAGTTTTTATAGGATTTATGACTACATGACACACCTTCAATATAAATGGTGTGTACTCCTAGTAATGCTCATGAAGTACATGTAATATAAAATAATCATACACATCATGTATCTATAGAATTATATATAAAATAATTAAATAAGAATTTAATATTTCACATAGCCTGCTGAAAATCACCTGGCATGTAAACTATACGAAACCCAATCATACAACTTGTACAACCAGTTAAACACCATGTAGTTTAGTTTAATTCCATTAAATAATTTTTATTTCCACATGTTAAATCACTTGATGAGCCTATTTGAGAATTTCCTAGCATGATTTGTCCTAAATTAAATTGTGTGTACATCCAGTTTCATGACATGTTATTCATTACTAACTACCCATAATATTGACCAAGAGACTCAACATGTATTCCACATGGGTTATTATGCATTACACGATTTGTATAGCCTCCCGAAATCCCTATGAATCCTTATCACTTCACTCGAATGGGATTCATTGGTCATCATGTATTAATTATATGTCGTATACTCTGACAAAATTGTTTCTATGATCCCTGTAGGAAAAAAATGTGTAGGGTTATATGAAATGTACTCCAGATACACACCATGTACCACTTTCAAGTCATGTACCAACTGGTATTCAATATATAGTGTGTAAATACATAGCATACTGAATCCCCACATGATGTGCCATGATTGTTGGGGATTATCCTAGTGTGGATGATAACGAGTACACATCATCTACATTTTTGTAACAAATCATGTATTTGTGTCATTTGACCAAAATATTCGACATATCTGGATGGGATCTTCAAGTGTTCTTCATATATTTTTGGCTAGTGCATTGTTATTTGAAATAGAAATATAATGATATCTCATATTCAAATTTAATGAAAAATGAAAGTGAAATGCAACAACCTAAGTTTTCTTATGATGTATGGATCCTCTAAATTTCAATTTGAATCTTTTTTATCCTTATAAAGGTTACCTATGGCCTAAGGAAGGTATTGGGAGAATTTTGGGAATGTTCAAAACCTGAAGATCCATGTTTTAGAGGAAAATTTCAGGTGCAAGGTTTTCCCAAACTGTGCCCCTAAGCCCACATGGTTGGGACAAACCATGCAGGGTGTTGTAGGGATTCATAGAGGGGATCACATGGGTAGAGCATAGTTAGACAAACCGTTCTCCCCAACTATGTGAGCCACTATCCATGGATAGTAGCTGGTGCATAGTTAATACACATTTTGTCCAACCATGTGTCCAAACCATGTTCCTCTTAAAAAGTGGGTATAATTACATTTTTTTCCCTCCTCCCTTTTAATAACCTCTCCTTCCTTATTTTCTCTCCACTCACATCACTTAACCTCCTATATTGGAAACATTCAATCCTAAGATAGGTTGGTGATAACTCCTATATATAACCACCAATTCAAGATTCATTTATTGTGTTGTATTTCCACTAATAAGATCATTAATTTGTTTCCTTCCTTTATTTATCTCTCAATCTTCATAACTATTTGTAACGAGCTCATATGCCCTATTTTTACAGTATTTTCCTATTTTTTCCTTTCCTTATGATCTAAACTGAACCAAATACTGGTATTTGATGAGTGTTACTCTATATTCATATGGTAGGTGGTTCGTGATGTTTTCATAAAAGTTTTAATATTTATATTTTTTTGTTTTTCCACACACTAGTTTCATCGAGAGTTTCCCCTAAAATTTAATATACCTTGAATTGGTTGCCCTATTTAGAACCCAATGACTCATTTAAATACCAAATGGTGTTGGACGTCTTTAACCTCAATGTGAGCCACCCCTTGTGTGTGCCTGTTATTTACTTATTTGATCTATATGGTTTTATAACTAAAACACCCATTAGTGTGTTTGGTTCAACTTATAAAATGTGATATCATTAATCAAAAAGGATAAATTTCAGTGTTGTGGCATGGCTAACACACTTTCCTATATTTGATAATTAATAATCAAATGTATAAATAGACATGGAAAATTGGCATGTTTTACACATGGCCAATGTTACCATTCCACCCTTAGGCCTTATAATCAATAAATGAATGGTAATGATATGAATTAAATAGAGGTAGTAAATTGGTATGATAATTAATTGGCCAATGTTACACTTTATATACATATACTTGGTACCTATTATTATAGGCCTTAAAACTTGTCATCAATAAATGAAAGGTAATGATATGAATTAAATGGGAGTAATAAATTAGCATGATTATTATATGGAAAATTTTACACTTCATGTATATATATTTGGTGCCTTAACTATAGTACTTTTTTCTATCATAAGAGTGGTCAGACTTGAGATAACCTTTTATTCCTTAGGGAATACCTTGAGCAATCAGAGGAAACCACCCTAATTCATTGAGCTGACTCCAGTGGGAGATACCCACCATAGAATTCATTTTTTTATTATTACGTGAATGTCTCGGTATTGTACCAATGATTTATTCAATTATCATCCAGATATTAGAATTCCTTGGATACACTCCCTATATTCAACTCAATGTCTTTTGTCACACAATTCCTTGGATTCACCTAATTTGGCCTTCTCATTCTTATCCTGGGATTACTATGGATGAGCTTTATGGACTCAGTTATACTCTTTTACAGTGGAATTCCCTAGGTTTACCCCTTAGATTGTACTCAAATCCTTATAGCCAAATTGTATGGGTAATTACTATGAGTTAGATCATCCCCTGAGATCATGGATGATTTTTTCTTACCTTATATCCTTTTATTTATATTTTCCTTATTATGATGCTCTATTTAGAGATATAATACTCATACCATATTTACATACTATGTGGAAACTTGGGTACGAAGACATGGGTCCATGTCGAAGCATGTAGATCAGTGCATATGATTGTATTCTATATTCATATATATACATGATGGAAAGGGTTCATAGAAATTTCCAAATTAGTCTGAAGAAGGTATGGTAGGCCTAGAATCCCCTAAGGAACCAGGTCTAACATGGTTATTACTTTGCACATTTTACATCATGGGTGATTATGATACCTGCAAACTATTGCATTTATTTTCACATACTGGATATTTATAGAAAAAATTGGTGGTGTTCTACAAAGTATATATAACACCTTATTTAGGTCATCGATAAGTACCCAAATAGACATCATTGATACAGGTAGGGATAGGTAAAATGACTTATCGATGCTTGATTAATTGTAGCATGTGAGTGGGGGAGAATATGACCAATCTATGGCTCGTGATTCTATCTGGAAACAGTCTTTTGGTAAATTTGATATACTTTAAGTTGTATGTACTTTCTTCCTTGTTTTCATATTCATTTTTTAAGAGACATGGAATTACATCATTTTCTATATGGTACTCGATATTTCTATTTATAACTGTTTATTTCATCTAGATAATTTATATCCGACTACTAGTTGATATTATGCTTCCACCATTTATCCACATATTATACCAATATATTACTTTGATTATGAGGGTATTGTCTCCCCATAGTACCACCTTATATCTTCACTTCTAGTTGGAAGCCTTTGGCATATGGGGATGCACACTTGAGTTCTTGTGGCCAACGAGGCTCGGTTACTTATAAGTTAATCGGGTCTGAGATGTTACCAATTGGTATCAGACCTGTTTATTTTCCTTTTTTCATACTGTTTGGGTTATTATAAAGGATAGTAGGATGTTTCAGGATTTTGTAATGATCTTGTGTCTGGGAGTACCTAACCCGTGTACAAGGGAAAATCCAAAATACCAAAGTTGGGATTTTTTTCAAGATTATTCATGTTATAGTTGTATTGATTTAACCATTGGGTGATGCACATGGATTTTATCTTTCATTATTATTTTGGAATCTATTTTACCCTTGTATCATTAAATCAAGCATGTAGTATCTCATCCATCATTATAGGCACGTGATGATTTATATTTCATGCATTATTTCATTCCACCATTACTTATTACATGCATTTTTGTTGCATATTACTTATGCATTGATAGTTATATTTGATATTGTGTTAATGCTTCTTGTAGGGATGAATAATTTGAATAATTAAAGTGGCTGCATCAACCTAAATAGTGTTTTCCTGTATAGTGTGATGATGGTGCCTTAATTAGCCAATTATATAGAGTTTGATTCATCAACCACTAGTTACACAATATGAAATATTAGTTGGAAGAAATTATATGTATTATAATTACAATTTAAAGAGAGTGTATGCCTCTATAAAATGGGAATGGTGATTTATTAAATTGAACCATCTTAAAATCCTGGTTTTTGTTATATGTAGCTCCTTTTTCAATTTATAAATTATTTTACTTTATAAATTTGGAATTATAGATGAATATAACTAGAACTTGGTGTATATTTATATATAGACATATAAAATGACATATTTGATAATTATTTAGTTTTAAATGTAAATAGAAAATGGTTGTCCTTAAATAGTGATTCCAATTGAAAATTAAAGGGTGTTTTCCTCTATAAATTCCAATTGACACAAAATATACTAGAACCCAAATATAAAGCATAGAACATGACCTAGAACCAACCATAGTAGTATGAATTAGATAGTATCTCTATTGATTTATCCCGGTCTTATATGACACTCAAGCCTAGATCTACAAGAAAGAATATGTGTGTGACTCTTACATAGGAAAGCTTATACATTTCATATTCGTATATCTACAATGTCATCATTGTTTAATCTTCCTCGATTCAATCATTATAATGGTGCCAATGAACATGCTCCTAAGGTGGTGAGACCAAAACTACGAGTATTGCCACCCATGGAACCTCCTGTAATAGCTAATATAGGAAATGATTGATAGTTTCATGAGTATTTCCTTTGGATTATGTAGAATATTCATGGATATCTATGGTCTACCCCTACAATGGAAGATCTAATGTGGTAGTTTCGGTAGTATTATCTTCCCATGTTTTTTAGGGATGGACGTCCACAGGCCACTAAGACATGGCTAGAGTCCACACTATCAATATTTGAGCACCTGAAGATTCCTCCAGAGAGTAATTTCAATCTCGCTACTTATATTCTTTGGGGTTCTGCTTATCATTGGTGGGACATTATTACTCTTACATACCAGCATCGAGATATGGTCTAGAGAGACTTCCATACTTCTTTCTATGGCCATTTTTTTACATATATGATAAGAGATGATAGATCTAGGGTTTTATTTCATTTTTATAAACGATCCCCAACAATAATGGATTATTTATCTCACTTTACTTAGATTTAAAAAAATTCACCTTCCTTCATTACTGATGATCTTTTGAGAGAGATATGTTTTGAAGATGGGATAAGGTATTACCTTCACTCCTAAGTAAATGTTTTAATTTTTACTGCTACCTCAAAAATTGTGAACCAAGAACTTATTACTAAGAATAATTTAAGGGAATTAGTAAATATAAGACATGGTGGTTCAGTTTCGAGGCAGGGTAGTAGTTTATCTAGTGGAAGGAAACATCTTTTGGATTACTCTCAACAGAGAAGTGATAGTCAGATTACACATTCAGGTAGCTTGTTAATATTCAATAAGTGTGGTTGGTATGTTAATCTAAAGTCTTAGTGTGATTAGGACCCAGTCATGCGTCAGGCCAGTGACAGTATGGGTAATCTTCATATATTTTTTCATACCTTCTAATCAGTTCCTAGTGGGAGAGTATCCAAATCATCTTCTCCTTCTATAGTAGGATCAATAGCTCTGTGTAATGCTTGAATATGGATTACCAAGGCCCATACAGCCCAAGGAGGTAGACATGGTCAAGGTGACCAAACTAAGGATATGCAACCCTAGCTAAGAGAGACCACTCTGGATAGTCAAAAATTTTCTCAGCTTAGTGGATTAGGACAAACATATATAGTGTAGCCTTTACTTGAGGAGAAGGGTGTTGGGTCATCTATAGTTAGATGTATAATTTTGGTAGCCTATGCTTTAGTAACTTATCTTTAGGATACAATCTCTCCACATTCTTTTATCTACGTGACTACTATGGAAATACTTGGTCTTGATATCTAGTATTTTTATGGCGTGGTGACACTCGATACTCCATTGGGAATTCGATTGGTTAGTGTGTGCCAATGCAAGGAATTCCCCCATTTGGAATTTTGGAAATCCACTATCATAGATTCCCTCATAGACAAAGGTAAAATAAACCGATTCAAAAAAAAATAGGATTCCCTCCATGGAGAATGACCGCTAAAAATGGTCTCTCCACCATAAGGATAATCTCTTGTGCTATGGAATTCATTAACAAATTATTTATCCTAAATAATCATCTCGATTATAGTAATGGTCAACTAAATACTAGCCAAGAAAACCTCAACTATTATTTCCTGAACTCCAATATAGAATCGTGGTATGCCCTAAGTGGGGAGGGGTGAATCAGGGTGTCAATTTTTTTGTTTAAACCAACAGATCATTTCCTCATATTGGTAGGGATTTTTTAAACCTATCCAATCAATATTCACATTTATAAGAAAAATATTATATTAAGTAAACATAAAATGCAAAAAAAATTACTTTCTTCACCATAAAGGGCTACATACAAGTAGTACACGTTAATGATATGTGGATGTTCCAAAATCCACTATGCTTTACTAGTATTTTTGTGTTATAGATTTCAGTAATGTTCGCTCTAATCCAAGTGCACTACCTTTAAAATGTTTAGGGTATAGTGCATAGCCCCCCTAATATCACTTTCATTAACTCCTCCTTAATCACTATATCAATTGAAGTCTTCCTCATTCTAAAGACCTAGAGGTTTTTTCCCTTAATTAAGATTATTTTGAATGTTTTACATCATAAACTCTATAATATGATGCTTAAATATGTTCCATGTTTCTTATAATATCTTCAAAATTCACCACTTAAAATATTAAATAAATTTTTCATTTAAACACTATGGCTTTTGTAACCCCTATGAATAACCAACTCACATGACCATAAGTATAAGACCCCAAGCACAAGATCCCAAATCATGTAACATTGGATTCTTGACTCTTGTATGTCACTGTTGGAACATAACCTCTATAGGTGTAGAGACCTGAGATTTTATGAGTTTTGAATTTTGAGTAGAAATTTAAATTTTTGTCCTCAGGTGCTTATGAAGGGTAAAATGGTCATTTTTTCCTATATAATGGTCTAGGATAATTTTTTTGGCCACCTCGTTGCTCCTAGAATATGGTGTTTACATTAGGACATAAGTTTGGTGGGATTACCAGTAATTTGATTTTTAGGAGAATATTTAATATTTAATTAATTAAATATTATATTATTCAAGTGGTTTTGGGTGGTGGTATCTTCTGAATAGAGCGTTAGATTGAGATTATCTCTCTATGGTTGAGTATGGAATGGGGGATCTTGCCTCGGTGAGGTATAAACTTGCTTCGGGATCTAGTACTTTGGATGGTTGTTAAATGGGTAATTAATTAATTAAAATTAATAAAACATATGCATCCCCCCATATGGGGTTCCAATGCACAGCATGAGAGGGGATGGAGTCTCCCACATGTGACACTTGGAGGTTTTGGGTTTTTTATGCCCTGTAAATCATATTTGGTCTTGTGAGTAGTCCATTTTGTGTGTTTTTCTATGTACATTGAAATGATGGGATCCTTTCAGCATATAGAGGTCAAATATATAGTGTTTTGGTCCTTGAAAGTTTATTAGGAGTATTTCCTTTAGATTTTGGTTCAAAATCTTTCAGTGGGATTAGTTGTGATCTAAGAGGCTCAGGTGAGGGTTTTGAGCCTCGTTATTGGACTAGACTTAATGTTCCATCGAGAGTTGTTTGAGGCTCCTTGTATGGATCCCATAAGTTTTGAATGATTAGTATCCTTTGGTATATCTTTTTTTTTCTTGCATTTCGAGACCTATTGCTCGAGGTTAGATTTGTTGAGGTTTTGACCATGTGTTTAGGATTATGGAGGTTAGAACCTTTTCACTTGGTTGATAGCGTATGATAATAGTTATAGATGAGTTTCATTGAAGTGTTGAGTTGAGTCTTATGGAATCCATAGGATTCCCATGGTGGAATGGTTTTTGGTTAAGTAATCATTGGATGTTGTGGTTGGCTGATGATATTGCCTGCATGGTATGGGATTACTTATGGATTTACTTTTTGGTATGTTTTTGATGAATCAGTGGTTAGATTTCACTAAGGGTCACTTGAGGATGTTTCGTATGATAAGGATTGGCCAACGAGTTTGGTTATTATAATCATTTGGAGAGGATTCCTCCCCTTGAGTGCTGGTTCTAAGGATCTTTGGAGGGATTCCTCTCTTTATTTTTGGATATATAGGGTCATCTTTGGGACCAATTAATTGGATGACCATAAGTAGGGTGTGTGCACTTATGTAGTTTAGTTATGGGTGTTCTTGGGGACCAACGATGTTGTATGACCTGATATGGATGAGATGTTTCTGGTCTAGATGGATGTATAGATAGCCCTTGTTATGTTTTAGTTTGTTGGGGATGAGACTTGGATTATACCCACAGGTCTATTTGATATGGTTGGGTTGCCACATTATGGAAGCTGGTTTAATGGTGGAGTTGTGATAACTAAGATATTGGGATAGATGATCCATAAGTATCATTATGAATATAATTGATAGATATTTTTGGACATGAGGCTCCAAGTATAGTTATTATACTATGGATTAGGTGTTAGACTAAGGCTATAGACATATATGGTATACTTTGTTGGTTATGCATTGGACTAATGATCTGGGAATTGATGGTATGCCAGCTGGATGGGTGGCAGACTAATGCTCCACATCCATCATTTGAGTGATGGACTGAGGTTTCAAGAAAAAAAATTATACTATTGATTATAGTGAATGTGACGTCATACATATATGGTATCATGCTGGACTTGAGTTTTCGCGTATAGGATGTATACTACTGAGATGGTGTTAGACTGAGTCTTTGGACACTGATAGTATTGTTCATGGTTAGAGTGAATAATGAGGATATGGTTAATGCTGGAATGACCTGTGAAAAAAGGATGTTTGGATAATTCTCCTTCTCCTTAGGTTAGGCCAGACTAATTCTCTGGTCACCACCATTGTTATGGTTGTCGGATGGAAGTTCTAAGCACTAACTTTATATTTTTTGATGGGTTTTATTGGACCTGATGTTCTATATCAGTACCAGTGGTTTTTATTTATTGTTTATGTGTTAGACTAATTCTCTAGGAATTATTTTTTACGATATAGTAGATAGATGTTAAACTAATGGTATGGTCTTAGTTGTACTTTTGTAATAACTGGGACATAAGTGTAAAGGTGATAAGTATGAGACAATGTTGGTTCATGAAGACATGGTATGGGATGACTTAGATTAGTGTCATGGATGATAGGACTATCAGAGGATGGGTTTCTGATTTTTTCAGGTTTTGTTGTGGATGCCATGGATGTGAAGCCTGTAAGTTTTTTGATTCACGGTCATGATGACATGCTCAGAAACACTCCAGTGTTATTCATAGTAGGTATGGTCAACTGAGTTCTTGGACCTAATGATCAATTATTGTTTTATATTTATTTATTTTTATGTTGTATTTTGACTAGGCTGAGAATATTTCATGAGATTTCAATTATGGAAGCAGTTTATAGGTTTATCGTTCAGGGTTTCCTACATAGATTTATTTCTCACCACTTGTACATGAACCTTGGTGTGCATACATAGCTTTTGTATGCCTTCAGGTTGATCATGGATGCACGATGGATCGAGATGAAGACCCAAATTTCATGGTTGAGTGGGATGCCCGTGTAGAGTCAACTTGTCGAGTTAGAGCAGCTTGATAGTGTTCTAGAGATCGGGTATGTAATACGGCCTAGGTTTAGCTGTAGATCATGTTGTATTTATTTTTTCGTTATTAATTTTTTATGCGTGATCGGCCTAGTGGGTGATCATTTTTGTATATATAACATGGTTGTTTGGTCCTTTACTTCATTTTCATTTTATTATATCATATTTAGTTTTAGTTTATCTATTCTTATAGATTCTATGATGTGTCTGATGTTTGGTTTTTTACTTATAGTTGTGCACTCTGATATGGGGGTATAGTCTCCTCACATATCCACTATTATACCCCTCCCGCTAGTCAAAAACCTCTAACGTATAAAGAGACAAGCTTGAGGTATTATAAAAAACTAGCTCAAAGCTTTGGTTTAGTGGCTATCAGGTTGGGTTGTTACAAAGTGCTATCAGAGGAGTTACTTTCTATTTTTACACTATTTGGGGTTGGTAGAGTGGAGGGATAGGAATGTTTTGGAACTAGTGATGGAAAACAGGCTAGTTATTCATGAACACCTATTTTTGTAGGAATTTCTGGTTACCAGGTATTGGGATTGATGTTTTGGATTTTGGATGTTATGGTTGTATATGATTTTGACTTTTAGTGATGCACATGTGGTTTGTATTTTATGGTTTATGATGGATCTCAGGCTCTACGACCATTGGAAATAGGCCTATGAGTTGGTTTGAACTCTTGGCCTACAGAAGCAAGAGGTGTCTCATGCATCATGATACACATGTAGGATCTCCATGTTGTAGGCCTTCAAGTGTGTGATTTTATGGATTTCCTTATGATGGCAGGTTTTGTGGATCTATGGTGAAATACTCAATGGTGGGGAATCTTGTGTTGTTATTATGTTTGGTTAGTGTGGTGACACTGGTAGTTCAGTATGGTATAAGTGTAGGGTTTTGGAAACCTTTTAGATTGTTTTTTAGGTTGGTAGTATGTCTGGGTCCCACAAGGAGCAGTCTGATGTACAGATTCTTAGAGAGGAAGGGCGCCCTAATTTTGAGTATTTGGTTGGTGAATGATACATTTGTGGTGTGATACCCTAGTGGTGGGTGTATTAACTAGTTTATGTAGGGTTATGATGAGATGGTTTCATGTGGATGCCTCACGAGTTGTGGCCTCTTGTGAGTTGGCTTAGACCTATGTTGTTGAACCTAGTGGCTTGATGTGATACTTGATCAATAGAGCTGGGTGGGAGTGACTAGTGTCCTTTTAAAGTGACTCTGCAGCATGGATTTAAAACATTTTAACTTTCTAGGGTGACCCGTGAGAGCATTTGGCTGAGTTATGAATACTTTTTCAGTACTTCAGGCACATATGGACACTTTGGACTCTTGAAAATGGTGCATAAAGGGTGCAGATGGTTTTGAAGATTCGACTTTTTAGATGCCTTTTTTATATGGTGCTCTTGTGTGCTAATTATTACACCTAGTGGTTGGTTTTGAGAGGGGAAGGTTTGATCAAGTTCCTATCCTTGTAAATGGTTATATAGTAAAGTTGATCTCGGTGTCTTTGTGTTGGATCGGGAGCACAGGAAGTGATCGAGTTTTTTTGTTTCAGTCTTGCGAGCCAAGTTTTTATGAGATGTGACTCATTGGAGTCAAATAATGTTTTGTCGTTGGTTTACACATGAGTGTGTAACGGTTATGTGGAAATAGTATCTTGGAAACACAAGAATGGGTGATGCACTGTATCATTTTTTTATGGATCTCACATTACAGGATTATATGTATGGGGTTCTATAGATGGCCAAGCAGTCATGAGTGGATTGAGAATTGTTGTAGGTGTGATCAGAGGCTTGTAAGCATGGTTAAACGATGTTAGGGTATAGAAATTTCAGGTTCTGGAATGGATAAGGTTTTGGTGGTATTCATCGATGATATCTTAGTATAATCACAGTTTTGAGATGATCATGACCAATATATTGAAATCGTCCTAAGTATGATAAGATATCATTGGCATTATTCCATACTATATAAATGATTCCTAAAAATGGAAAGGGGCCTGTTGGGAAGTTTTTCTCATGGAGCGGTGTGTGTGAATCCATATGTTGTGGAGCACATCATCAGTTTTCTATGAGTGAGGTCCCTATAATGGATCAAATATCGATGAATACCATGTGTTTCATTCTCAAATGTTGGGAATGGGTGATATTAGGTGCTTTGTTTTTCCACTTTGGTGGGAGTGAGATGGACATGTCCAGTTTTGAGGTTTGGTAATAGTTGGGGCAATGGTTATGAAAAAGATGTCAGGTTATGAGGTGACGATAAGGATACTCCTATGGTTGGGAGTACCAGATCAGGTATGGTGGTGTAAGCATTGTGAGGGTAGGGTCAAGTATGTATTGAGGTCCATTTCTAGTGGGTTATTAGACCAATAAGGATGTGTTTTTAGAGGAGACTTCCATGATAGGAAGCTAAGTGGGTCAGAATTGGTATATGTGGGTTTTTTTCTATGGTGCGGAGCACCATGAGTTTGATGAAGAGTTTTAAATGATGATGTGATGTATCAGGATGGACGAATGTGGGTAGGCACTTTCCTAGTGAGTTTTTAATGGTGGAAAGCGGTGTCTTGGCCTTTGAGGGGTTGTATTCCCTTTCTTTACAGTTCTTTAGAGAAACATAGTTGGCATCTTTGAGTAGAATTCAATGAGTTGAGAGTGATTTTACAACCAATGTGGTTCAGGATGTGTGGTTGTAAGACCACCTAGGCTTCTCAAGGATGAGAAGATTTATAGTGGAGAGGTTATGGATACCTAATCTTTTTTAAGTTTGGAATTTTGAGGAGAAATTTAAATTTTTGTTCTCGAGTCCTCATGAGGGATAAAATGATCATTTTCCCCAAGAATATGGTCCCAAATAATTTTTTGACCACCCTATTGGTATCAGAATAGGTTTTTTACCCCTAGAAAAGATTTTAGTGGGATTTCAAGCAGTTTAAGTTTTTACATAACATTTAATATTTAGTTAATTAAATATTAAATTAGTCTGGTAGTTTTGGGTGACTATATATTCTAAACTAAGAATCGAATTGAGATTCTAACAACATGGTTGATTCAATAATGGGGGGTTTCCTCGGATAGGTATAAAATTTCTTTATATTCTGGGACTTGCGAGGGTTTTGAAATGGGTAATTAATTAATTAAAATTAATAAAACATGTCCACCAATTTAGGGTTCCTACATATGGAAGAATAGGGGAGGGAGTCTCCCTCATGATAATCCTATACTAATAGTATGATGAGGAGAGGATTGGACTCCAAAATTCAACGTTAGTGTAGATCAGGATCAAGTTGAGGTGCAACATCTTCTAGGAGCATATTTAGACCCGAAGCTTTGGTGTTTACACCACAAGGTAGGCTAGTTTATGATTTTTATTTACCAATCCTAATAAATTAGTTGGTTTTAAGTTTTAAATAGTTATTATGACTCATATAGACCCCATGGGGGCTGATATATTCTTATATGGGGAAACTAGGGTTTCAAGACGTTTGCATGGGTTTCCCATTCAGAAACCCCAACTACACAGTGTGTGGTTCTAAGAACACACGTCATGTGTTCTTCCTATTCGTGGAAGATGTAATTTTCATAATTACACACCATTTACCAGAATTAAAATTCATTTAGTATTACATGTCCATGTTATTGGACATGTAAAAAAGTACACGGGTAGATGATGTTTGGAAAGTACATGTTGTGTACTTTGGGTACATTCCGTGTAGTAGTAAAAAGGTAGATCCTAAGTTGTTCTGTCCATGTAGAAGTACATGTCGAGGTGTAAATTTGATAGTACACACCATGTACTCAAAATTAAATTCCATGTACTCAAAATTACATTCCATATACTTTTTCCATCTTAGAGGTTTTGGGTGTTTTGGGCCCTAAAAGTTAGATTTTGGCTTGTGAGTAGCTCATTTTGGGTGTTTTTTAGCATAGATTACAATGGCGGGATTATTTTGGAAGATAAAAGTCATCTAAATAGTGTTTCAGACCATGATAGTTTATTAGGAGTATTTTCTTGAGAGTTGGGTTCAGAATCCTACAGTGGGATTGGTTGTGAGCTAGTAGTTTCGGGTGAGGGTCGTGAGCACAAAGATTGGCCTGGCCTGAGTGTGACATGGAGAGTTGTTTGAGGCTCCTTGGATGAATCCTATAAGTTTGTGCGGACTACTATCTTTTGAGAGATATATGTATTTCCTTGTGTATCAGGACCTATTTCTTGAGGTTACAACTATTGAGGTTTGGACCCTAGGTAGAGTATTTGGGTGGTTGGAGCATTTTGGCTTGGTTGACATAGTAGTATGATGGTTATGGATAAGCATCATTATGATGTTGAGTTGAGTTTGAGGGAATCTTGAGGATTCCCATTGTGGTCTGGTTTCTGGTTGTGATCATTGGATGTAGTGGTTAGCTGATGAAATTTCATGCATGGCATTGATTTTCTTTTATATTCCCTTGTTGGAATGTTTTTTATCAAGGATTAGTTAGAGGATAATTAGGGCCACTTGAGGATGTTTCTTATGACAAGGCTCATCTTGAGATTTTGTTTGTTACCAGAGTTCATAGTGGCTTACTTTTCTTTTGTCGCATTCATGTTTTCATTTTGAGGCATTACTCTATTTATTATTGATCCTATGTTTATCCAAGAGTTTTCAAGGGGATTTTAGTGAAAAATGGGAGTTCTGGGTTAAAAATAGGTGGTAAATGGTTGGCGCATGAATTTTCAAAATATCTGCCCTATCTTAGGAAATTGTGCGGCCAAGGGTCATTTTTGTACAAAGGAAAAGTGTGTGGTTGGTGCATGGTTTGTAGCCATGCACTCAAATAGTGGGGCTTGTCCCTCTTGGATAGTGAGGGGCACACTATTTTTGCACAATTTGGAAAACCCAGTGGGAAAACAATGCACCATGTCTAGATCATTAAAAAAAATTTAAATGATGGTTATATTCTCTCATAAATTAACCCCAAATCACCCATTTTCTTCACCATTCAAGATTATTATCCCTAGGCACCTCCCCCAATCAATCTTTCTCCCTTGGTCCCATTTTAGTGGTGATTTTGGTGGGAAATATCTAATTAAGTCCCCAATTTCTTAATTTATTCCTATTTTCTACGGTTTCTCTTCTTATTTCTTGGGGTTTCATATCTCCAGCGGGTTGTATGACCTATCCAGGGTTAAATATTGATTCTTATGGTTCAATATTGATGTCTTTGGTTCAATATTTCCTTTATATGGTTCCTTGGAGGCACAGTTTTGTCTTAGAACTGATTTCTAGAAGTTTTTACACTTGAGTTAGGTGGTTCCATGCTTAAACATTATCTGCAGATTTTGATATGCTTGCTCTGATTCATGGTTGTGTTATACGCATTTTGTATGATGTGATAAATTTGTTTTTTAATGGTTTTAAGATAAATATTCTTTGAAAGTTGTTTTTCTAAGGGAAATAGGTTGTTTTCAAGTGCATTCCCTTTTTGTGCTTCTTGAGGGTGTTTTATAAAATGTAAAAGTCTTTTAATAAATTATGAAAGTTGTGCGAAATAGGTTTTAAAGTGGAATTGGTGTGCATGTGAACTTAAAAGAGGATTTTCTTGTGATAAATAGTGGTTTTATTTGTGTTTTAATATTTCTTGTTTGTGCATGTCAATGTGGTGATACATTTATTGAATGAGAATGGAAATTGAGCATAAAGGGAATTCTTGGTGACTAAGTGGACAGACTAGGACTAGTATTCTAGTTGGATTGGTGGGGATGAGGCCTAGTTCTTTCTAGAGGTATTGATGATACAACACTAACTAAACTATGATGATTGGAGACCACTAGAATTTTGAATAAATTTCTCTCCAGTGTCTCATTGATGAGAATGACAATCAGTGTGTCTTTTATACCACTTTTCACCAAGATATAAGGTACCTAGTGTTCCACTATAGCTAGTGACTATGGGTATTTCTCGTGACTATAGGTATTTCTCGTAACTTAGTTCTATTTTGGGATATCTTACTTACAGTCAGTATATGGTGCACTTTTTTGGTTATTTAAAAATCAAAGCATGTTTCCCTTTAAGGTGTTTTCTATAAAAATTATTCTATCTTTTCTTTTTATAAACCATTTAGGTTAATTTGTCTTATAACTTTTTGGTATAGAATAACTTTTATTGGATGGAATTATATTGGGATTTTTCTCACACCCTGCATAAACCTTTAGGTGTATATAGACCTTGTAATGTTTGACTTAGGTAAGGGAAATATGTATAGAGATGGTGGTTCAGGTTTCTAGTGGTCTTCCTCGTGCTGGTGGTGGTGGTAGCGGTGGCTTGAGGGTGATGTCCCTCTTCTCATATGATGGTTTTTAGATAGTTTTTTATTCCCATTTTGTTGTAGCTCATTCGGTTTTTGTATAAAGTTAAAAAACCTTGAATCTAAAAATTGTTATGCCTTATTGGGATTTAGTTATTTACCATTGTGTAATATATTTATGTTGGTTATTTATACTTATGTAAATGGGTGAAACTATTTTCAAATCATATTTTGATACTCGGGCACTAGTTTCAATTTCGTGGGGATCAGGAACACCACTTGGTCCATGTAAAAGGTTGGGTTGGGTTTCAAGTTAGATGGTATCCCCAACTTGGTTTATGATAAAATGGTATTAGAGGAGGATATTCCCCTTTGGGTTAAGTTATTTTGGGATGATTCTAAATAGATTGGAGCTAGGACTATTAGGTTTGAGGTTATATTTTTCAGTGGGGTGATTGGCCAGCACACCTCACGAAAGGACTCGAGTTATCATTGGATATTGGTATTTGATTTTATATATTTACCAGGTGAGATATATAGGCTATATACTATGTATGGACACTATCTAGGGGTGGATTGGTTTGGTTGTTTTGGCATATTAATGAGATGTATTTGGCTATTTTTTGATTCATGGATGTGTTTAATATTTTTTGTTATTGATGAAAATTTTCAAATTTTTCATCGACAGTTATGTTGATATTATTCCTTATGGTTGTTGTTTTTCATAGAAAAAATTCAACCTCATAGAATTCCTAC
This sequence comes from Viscum album, assembly GCA_963277665.1. NCBI lineage: Eukaryota > Viridiplantae > Streptophyta > Magnoliopsida > Santalales > Viscaceae > Viscum > Viscum album. The sequence continues at coordinate 125,770,641 of OY728128.1, forward strand.
GACATCGTGGGAATATTCCAGAGATATTTTTCCTCACCAATTGATCAGAGACTGGTGGAAGTTGTGGTTTGGGCTGTCCAAACTTTGGGACAGGGAGCAGGCATTGGTCCTGCTCTGGTTATAGAACTTGAATTGGTTTTGGGAAAAGAAAAATATTATGAGTTCTTCAAGAAAAATCCTCCTTATTTCTAGGGAAATGTGAAACCTCATGAAGATCAGGAATGGATTGAGAATATTGAGAGGATGTTTTAATTTCTTAACACTTCTGGGGTGATTAGGGTGAAGTGTGATTCATTGTTTCTAAAATGTCATAATCGGAGGTGGTGGGACTCAATGGTTCAAAATTGAAAAAAAAAATCCGATGAGTTGTAAATATTTCAAGATCATTTTCAACAAGAAAAACTATCCCAAGGTTTTATCCCATTCCAGCTCCTGAGAGTTCTTGGATCTTACCCAGGGAGACAGGACAGTGATGGGGTAAGCCAATCGCTTCACGAATCTGGTATGGTGGGCACCTGAGAAAATTTCTAATGAATAGTTAAAGTCTTAGAGGTTCTAAAGGGGGTTACGAACAGGTATATATTATCAGGTATTTTTGTTTAAGCTGAGGACCTATGATGAGGTGGTAGAACATGTCATCATGGTAGAAATTAATCATAAGGGAAAGCATGTTTTCCTCAGATCGGTGTCAGCAATGGGAAGTGGTAGTTCATCTGAGAAGAAGAGGAAGTGGGATTAGTAGGACAGTAAAGAAGGTGGTACCACAAGGATTCTTCCTGACTTTCATCTTTAGTAGTTTCAAATTCTGGATCAGTTGTGTTCCATCAGTGTGGGAAGTTGAGGCATTTGCGGTCGAATTGTCCAACCCCACCTAGATCTTTCCATCAGTGCAAACATATGGGACACTTGAAACAGTTTTGTAGGGCCACACATTTTTATCATAGTGGTGCGGGATCTTTGGATTTTAGGGGTATATCATCCCATTCAGATCCATTCAAGCCAGCGGGTTCTTGGTTTGTTGGTCGTGGCGGTAGGACCGGGGAATCTTCTGGGTAGAGTCAGTTCTAGGCATAACCACACGCTAGTGGTCATTCTAAAGCTCAGGATAAGATGAAAAATATTCATGTTGTGGACCAAGCATGGGCAGGATTAGATTCTAGACCTATGAAAGTTCAAGGTACTGTTTCTATTTCATCATCCTTAGTTGTTGTTTTGTTTGACACTCATGATTCAGTTTCTTTTATCTCTTTCCATATTTTGGATGTGTTAAAATTACCAACTGATTTGATGTCGAATGTGATGGAGTTGGTAATGACACTTGTTAACAAGTGAGAGAAGGTTCTCAGGTATCCATCTTATCCACTCACTGTGTTAGGGGTCAAACTGTAATTATATTTCCTTGTTTTAGATATGGACCACTTTCACATAATCCTTGATATAGATTGGATGGTGTTTTTTTAAGTGCACATAAATTGTTACATGTGGATATTTAGTTTTATGTCATATGATGGGAGTACCCATTTTTTCTTGGTGAATGGGATCATTATTTAGGTCATGTTGGGCCTCCACTCCCAGAATTAGGTAATATCATTTTTCATTTATCGTCGCTTGTGCTGGATGATGGTGGTGGTGCTCTTGAGAGTGGATTACCTCCTATGGTGGATGAGTTCCTCGTGGTTTTCTAGAGGATATCATGGGTTTTCCTCTGGAGTGGGATATGGAGTTCTCTATTGACTTTTCATGGGGAAAATATCAAATATCTCTTCCCTCATATCGTATGGACCCCACTAAGTTGAGGAAATTAAAGATATAGCTATAAGATTTGGAATACAAAGGATTAAGTCACCCAAGTGTCTCACCTTGGGTTTCCCCAGTTCTGTTCACAAAAAAGGCTGATGGATATCTCCAATTATGTATTGATTACTGGAATATGAATAAGGTGATCATCAAGAACAAGTACACTTCGCTCTGTATTAATGACCTTTTCGATCAAATTAAGGGGTAAATGTGGTTTTCAAAAATTGACTTGCATTCAAGTTATCACAAATTTAGGGTGAGAGAGGTGGATATTCCAAAAACATATTTTGGAAGTAGGTACATCCATTTAGAATATTTGGTCACGTTTTTTGGGTTGAAGAATGCTCTGACGGTCTTCATGGTGATTATGAATAGGTTTTTCTACTAGTATCTCAATTCCTTTGTCTATGTGTTCGTGGATGATATCATGATCTACTCGGGCACTAAGGAGGAGCATGAGAGGAATTTGAGAATCATGTTGGAAACCCTTCAGGATCATCGTCTTTATTCTAAGTTCTCTAAATGAACCTTCTAGATCAGGTAAGTGAAATTTCTAGGCCATGTGATCTCTAAAAGAGGGGTTTTGGTGGACCCTTAGAAGATTAGGGTAGTGACTTCATGGGAGTAGCAAAAGTATATTTTTTAGATCATGAGATTTTTGGGCCTCACGGGATATTACAGGTGATTCATTCGGTTTTTCTCTTAGTTTTCTTCATCCATGGTGGTGTTCACCAAGAAAGGGAATAGAGACCAGAGTGTCAGGAGTCCCTCCCATAGCTAAAGTGATGACTGACTATAGCCCATTTCTTGATCTTGCCAGAATTTGGAAATGGTTATGTGGTTTATTGTGTTGCCTAAGGTATGGGTCATGGGTGTGTGCTTATGCAGGATGACCAAGTGGGGCATTATGGTTCTCTCTAGCTCTGACCACATGAAAATAATTACCCAACCCATGAACTTGAGTTACCAGTAGTGATTCATGCCTTGAAAATGTGGTAACATTTTATTTTTGGGGAGAATTTTTTATTTTATTTAGATCGTAAAATCTTGACCAACATTTTCTCCTAAAATGATTTAAATTTTTGGAAATTTTTTTGGGTTGAGTACCTTCAGGGGTTCTATTTTGATATCATTTATACCCAAGGAAAATGTAATGTGTTTCCAAATGCCTTGAGTATGAAAGTGCTCATGTAAGTGTTGAAAAATTCTAGTAATGAGTGGACTTTGATATGTACATTTTCTCATATGTATTTGGAGACCAAGAAGTACGGTGGAAGTGCATTCTGGGCTAATTTTCATCTAACCACTTCTTTTTTGGAGCTGATTCGATAGGAATGGGCTAATGATGAGTTTTCCCAGCATTCTATGTGGTTTCTTCATGGTGGGGAGAAACCTTTTTATTGTTTATTGTCTCCTGAGGGTGTTTTGTACTTTAAGGGTTTCTATGTGGTGTCGTTGTCTATGAGGAAGGTGGTGATGTAGGATAACCACTAGTCTTAGTGGTCTATTAATCCTAGTAATATAAATATGTACTATGATGTGTTTCAATAATTTTGGTGGTCAGGTAAGAGGTGGGATATAGCTAACTTTGTATCGTGGTGTTATATGAGTCTGAAAGTCAAATCAGAGCAGCAATGACCCTCTAGTTTCCTTTAGCCACTATCTATTCCTACCTGTACATGGGACAAGATCACTATGGACTTTATTATTTTCATATCTCTTACACCCCAGGGAAATAATTCCAATTCAATGGTGATTGATCATCTAGCCAAATAATCCCATTTCATTCTAATCATAGATTCTGTGAAGGTGGATGAGTTGGGCCGATTATATGTTCAGGAGGTTGTGAGGATTCATGGTTTGATGTCGGAAATTTTTTATAATAGGGACCCCCATTTTACCTCACAGTTCTAGGAAGGCCTACAAAAGTAAATCGGTTTAAAGGTCATGTTCAGCACATCATACCATCTGTAAATGGATGGTCAGATAGAATGGGAAAATCATATTTTGGATGACATGCTTCGGGCATGTGTCTTGGATTTCAGAGGTCTGTGGGATATCCATTTGGGGTTGGTCAAATTTTCATATGATAATAGTTACCAATCCTTAATTTTAATGGTTCCTTTTGAGTCACTTTATGGTTGGTCGAGTTGGTATTCTTTGTGTTGGGATGAGGTGGGTGAGACCTCATTGTTGGGGTTGGGCTTTGTGAAGGAGACATCTGAGAATGTCAAGTTGATCAAGGAGTGATTATTGATAGCTCTGATTCATCACAAGTATTATATTGATCATAGATTCTGATCTTTGTATTTTTCCATGGGTGACCAAGTTTTTTTGAAAGTGGAACCTCACTTGGGTCATCATCGTTTGGGTGAGCAAGGGAAGCTAATGCCAAGGTATGTGGACCTTTTGAGATTACCGAGCAGGTCAGTAAGGTGGATTATAAGTTAGCTTTTTTATTTTTAGTTGACATTAATTCAATATTTATTCCATGTATCCTAGTTGAAAAATTATATCCCAAATCCATCTCATGTGATGAATTGGTAAGAGTTAGAGTTGGAGCCAGATTTTTCAGTCATTGAACGACCAGTGCGGATTATTGATTTTCAAAAGAAAGTGCTTTATGGGAAGTATATTCCATTGGTTCTAGTTATTTGGAATAATGATAAGTATTTTCATGATACTTTTGAGTGTAAATCTTTGGTTGAAGAATAGTAACCATTTTTATTCTCTGATCAAGCTTCAGGTTGACTTTTCGAGGGCAGAAAGTTTTCATGGTGGGGAGAATTGTCACATCTATTTATTAATTTTGAGGAATTGTTTTGTTTATTATTGATCCTATGTTTATCCTAGAGTTTTCCTATGTTTTTTTGTGAAAAATGGTATTTTTTGGGTTAATATAAGATGCTTCACTATTGGCGCATGGTTTTTCAAACCGTGCGACCAAGTGTTATTTTTTGACAATAGATAACTGTATGGTTCATGCATAGTTTGTAGGTCATATTCTCAAACCATGTGGAATTTTACTCTTGGATAGTGAGGGACACACATTTGTCTCACAATGTGGCAAACAGTGCGGGAAAATTGCGTGTCATTTCAATTTCATTAAAAAATTTAAAATGAAAGTAGTGTCCTCTCAGAATTTAACCCCAAATCACCCATTTTTTCCCCATTCGAGATTCTAAACCCAAGGCACCACCCCCTTCCCCTCTTCATCCTTTGTACCTCCATTTTAATGGTGTATTTATTAGTAAATCTCCTAGAAACTCTAAGTAAATCCCTTATTTATTGATTTCTTCCACTTTTCTAAGGTTTCTCTTTTTCTTTATTGGGGTTTCATATCTACGGTGGTTGGGTGACCTATTTAGGTTTAGACCTCGATTCCTAGGGTTCAATCTTGATGTATTTGATTAAATATTGACTTTATAGGTTTTTATAGTGGTTTTGTTGTGGTTTAGCACTGATTTTAGGAAGTTTCTACACTTGAGGTATGTGGTTCCATGCTTAAACATTATTTAGTGATTTGGATATGCTTACTTTTCTTCTTGTTTGTGTTCTATGCATTGTGTATTAGGTGAGAAATGTATTTTTGAAAGGTTTTTAGATTATTATGGTTTGAATGTGATTTTTATAAGGTAAATTGGTTGTTTTCAAGTTTTTTCCTTTGTTTTTCTTTTTTAAGGTGTTTTATAAATTGTGCAGGTGGTTTAATAAATTGTAAAAGTGGTGTGAAACATGTTTTAAAGTAGAATTAGTGTGTGTGTGAACTTAAAATAGGTTTTTATTATGATAAATGGTGATTTTATTTGTGTTTTCACATTTCATGTGTGTGCATGTGAATGTGGTGATTCATATATGGTATGATAATGGAAATTGAGGAGAAAGGGAATCCTATGCGACTAGGTGGGCGGACTAGTACTAGTATTCTAGTTGTATTAGTGGGAAAAAGGCTTGGTTCTTTCTACAATGATTAATGTCGAAACACTAACTAAACTATGATGATTATATACCACTAGAATTTTGGATATATTTGTGTACAGTGATGATGATCAGCATGTTTTTTATACCACATTTCATCGAGATATGAGGTGGTTAGTGTTATTTTATAGTTAATGCCTATAGGTATTTATTGTGACTTAGTGCTCTTTTTTTATATCCTACATACCATTCACATATGGTTCACTTTATTGTTTATTTAAAAATAAAACAATTTTTCTCTTTAGGGTGTTTTTTATAAAAAAAATTCTAGATTTTCTTTTTATAAAACATGCACGTTAATTTTTCTTATAATGATTTGGCATGTAATCTATTTTATTGGGTGGAATTATAATGGGATTTAGCACACACCCTGCATACACCTTTTGGTGAATTTAGACCTTTTTATGTTTTACTTGAGTAAAGGAAAGATGTATGGAGATAGTGGTTTGGGTTTCTATTGGTCTTCCTCATGCAGGTGTTGGAAGTGGTGGTGGTGGCTTGAGGCTGACTTCCCTCTTATCATATGGTGGTTTTGGGATAGTTTTTTTCCCATTTTTTGGTTGATATTTTGGTTTTGGTCTAATTTTGTAAAACCTTGAATTTGAAAATCATTATGCCTTGTTTTTATTTGGTTTTTTGTCATTGTGTTATTTATTTCTATTGGTTATTAATGCCTATGAAAATGGGTGAAACCATTCCCAAAGCATATTATGATATCGGGTCACTAGTTTCTAGCCTATGGGTATTGGGAACACCTTTCATCCCATTTCGTAGGCTGGGCTAGGTGTCGGGTTGGATGGGATCCCCATCTTGGTTCGTGACATCTTGAGTGCTAGTTCTAAGGATCCAGGTAGGGATGCCTATTTTTATGTGTGGATTCAGAGGGTCAAGTGCAGGCCTAATTGATAGGATAACCCTAATTAGGGTGCATGCACCTATGTAGTTCGGTTATGGTTGTTCTTTGGGACCCAGGATGACTTTTGAGCTGATGGGGATAAGATATTGTTGGATAAGATATACATATAGCTATCACTTGTTATGCTTTAGTTCGTTGAGGTTGAGACTTGGATTACACCCACAGGGTGATTTGATATGGTTGGGAAGCCACTTTATGGAACCTAGTTTAATGGTGAGAGATGTGATAGTTGAGAGAGTGGGACAGATGATCCATATGTATCATTTTGAATATCCAGGATTGAGATTTTTGGACATAAGGCTTGAGGTAGGGTTTTTATACTATGGATTAGGTGTCATATTGGGGTTTTTGACATAGATAGTGTACTTTTTGGTTATATTCTAGAATAATGATCTGGGAATTAATGGTATACCAACTGTATGGGTGGTGGATTGATGCTCTTCATCCAAGGTTTGAGTGTTTTATTGAGGTTCCAATCATTTTTTTTGAGTATAGTGAATGCGACATCACATGTATATGGTATGGTGCTAGGCTTTAGGTTCTAATAATTGTAGCTATACTACTAATATGGTGTTAGAATGACACTCTGGAAACTTATAGTATACTTCATGGTTAGATTTTATATTGAGTCTCTAGGTAATGATGGAATTCCATGTGAAATAGGATGTTATACCAATGATCCTTCTCCTTAGGTTGGGCCAAACTGATGCTCTGGGCACCAATAATGTTATGGTTACTGAACAGAGATTTCAGGAACAACCTTTATGTTTTATGATGGTTTTAATAGGCCCTGATGTTCTGTATTGGTATCTATGGTTTGTATTTATGGTTTATGTGTTGATGCTATAGGAATTATTCTTTATGATATAAAAGATAGACGTCAGACTGAGGGTCTAGGCTTGGTAGTAATTTTGTAGTAACTAGGACAGATGTGTCGAGATGCCAAGTATAAGACAATGTTGGGTCATGAGGATGTGGTATGGTCTGAATTATATTATTATATTGGATGATATTACTATCATAGGATGGGTTCTTAGTTTTTTTAGGTTTGGTTTTGGATTCCATGGATGTGGAGCCCACAGGTTTTGGGATGCATGATTATAGTGATGTGCTTAGAGACACTCTAGCATTGGCTGAAGTAGGTATGGTTGACTAATGTCTGGGACATAAGGATTGAAAGCTTTTTTATCTGTATTTTTTTTTTCTATTGTATATCATATAGGCTGAGCATATTTCATGAGAATGAACTTATGGTAGTAGTTTATAGGTTCGTCGTTGGGGGTGGGCTACTGAGATTTATTTAAAACCCCCAATATGTGCACCTTGGTGTGCATACATACCTTACTAAATTCAGGTTGATCATGGATGGATGATAGATTGGGCCAAATACCCAAATTCCATGGTTGAGCAGCATTCTCATGTAGAGTTAACTGGTCGAGCTAGAGCATCTTGATAGGGTACTGGAGATCGGGTATGTTTTACAGTTCAGGGTTGGTAGTAGGGACAATTGTATTTACTCTTCTGCTATTTATTTTTTATGTGTGATCATCCTAGTGGGAAATCATTATTGTATGTATATCATGGAAATTTATACCTTTACTCCATTTAAATTTCATTACAACATGTTTAGTTTCAATTTATTTATTCTTCCACTTTCTATGATGTGTCTGATGTTTGGTTATTTACTTCCAGTTGTGAACTCTGATATGGTGGTATAGTCACTTAATAGATCCACTATTAGACCCCCCCCCCCCCCCCCCCGCTTCTAGTCAGCATCCTCTGGAGTATGAGAAGGCGTGTATGAGGTCTTATGAAGAACCTATTTGGAGCACCGGTTTAGTGGATATCGGGATGGGATGTTACAATAAGCATGAATCTGTTTCCGGAATTCAAATTTTTAACTCAAGTTTTGTGATCCTGATCACATAATCACTTTGGTAGTCTAGATCCCATGACCTTATCATTAAATACTAGGTGAGATCTAGTTACATTCTTCACATGAACAAAACACCTTATGCACACCACATCTATGAACAAACTTCATCCTTCTTTGGAATACCATAGATCTCTCCTTATAAATTTTGTTCCCCCCAAAAATGTAATACTATTAATTCCCCTAATCCATGAATAATAAGTAATTATAGAGAAAATGCATCAACTTAGTTTCAAAAAAGTTTCTCGACTATCTAATCCACTGGCCTGGATTAGGCTCACCTTCTATCTTCAATCGTATGACTCACAGGTTTCATGAATCCCACTACGAACTCCTATTGATATTGGTATTAGAGGATTTCAAAAATCCACCATCATTTATAATGTAACTTAACTTACATGATTTGTATGACCATGTCACCTGATTAATTTTAACATATGTGGTCACTTGAATATTTACATGATTACATAATACTTTCATGATTATGCACTCCACATGACTTTTACACCTAATTATTCAAACTATATCACATAAACCTTTTGTGATTCCATGACTTATACACCTCATGCAGTGTAACTCCCTTCACATTCTTCTCATGAATGTGGCACATGATTCCTTTATGTGATCGTATGAACCTTAAGGTTTTAAGTGAAAAACTCTTCTTTTACTTAGATTTAAAGCTCAAAAAGAACAATGTCATATTATCCAACATTATTAAAGAACACATATGACCTTATTTTTCATAAAAAACAACCTCCATAGAAAAAAAAATCCATGATCACACTTGAAGAAGATTGAAAACAAACACAACATGAGTCCTCCATATCATATCACCTTAGTTTCAACATTCTCCCCCTTTGGGTTTGTTGGAAATCTGTAGTGAAATTTGGTTCTGTACAACCTCTAGATAGATAAATATTATACCATCCATCACTCTAAGCATATCTGATTAAACATTTATGTAGAGAATAATAGTTCAATAGACAATTCCATGTTATAGGATATTTTAGAAACTCCACCTATCTCCATGATCACATGCTTTCTAAACCCCATACACACATTAAGAACCTTCTCCATGCATAGTATCTCACTATAAATTCAACAACATAAATTTGAAAACATCGTATTTTAGGAAATATTTTTTAAAAATAAATTTAATTTCTTTAATAGCTTGTGCTACACGCAACATCAAGTTCTAAAAAACCAAAATACACTATTTATATTACTCTTTAACATGGCAGTTATGACCTAGCCCTAAAACATGGACATATGAATAGTAATAAACACATTTAAAATATTAATTATAATGATTTTATATAAATAAAAAATATTTATAAAAAATAATTAATTTTTATAAAGTCTTTATATGTTTCAAAAATAATATTTTCTTAAAAATGATTTTAATGCTTTTTGGGAACAAATAACAAAAAAATTGAAACTTTTAGAAATTTTATTTGAAAATTTTAAATTAATTTTTGGAATAAACATTTAAAAATTATCTTAGAGTGAAATTTTGGTATTTTTTTGAAAATATTAATTTTTCAATGAATAATGAAAAATACTAGTTTTTATTGAAAACTGCATTTTCATTTAAAGAATTTATAAGGATGAATTTTTTTAAAAGGATTTAAAATTAAAATTAGTTCAATTATATTATAATTAAACCAATATAGTTTATTGGAATCAATTTCATATTTAATTTTGATATGAAAACTTTTCAAACATTGGAAATTTTTCCCTTTAGAAAACTGCTTTTTCATCTCGTTTGTGGGATTAATTTTAAATTAAATTCTTCCACTATATGAATTGAATTTGAAAAAATATATTAAATATTTTGAATCATAATAAGTAATATTATCAAATAATTTCAAATTAATTTTTTACTATAATGAAAAGTGAAAACATAAAAAATCAATTATTGTGGTTAAAGTTAAAACGGGTTTACCAGGGGTTAAACTAAAAAGATATGGAATAAAATGACCTAAAAACTTATCCAAAACCACTTTTATAGAAATATTTAGACATTTTAACATATAAGTTTCAATATTTACCTATTTTGGATTCTTTTTTCATGTTAAAAACAGGGTTACACCTTATTCTTTTTAAAACTTTTATATGTATCCTATCCCCCACTTATAAAAGGACACCCACTCTCCTCTCCTCTTAAAACTTAAAAACCATCTAGATCAGCCAATACCTAACAAATTAAATTAATTAAATACCTAATATCATCCTAGAGGATTTATTTTTCTTATTAAAACCAGCTAAAAGTCTTTAGGTATAAACCTAAATAAGCTCTCAAAAGAAGAGGTAATATTCTTAAACTTGTGATTTTGTTTAATTTCTTCCTCCACATCATTAAAATATTATTAAACCATTATAATTTAATATAATAATTATCTTCCATATACTAATATTTTATTATGTTAATTTAGTGACCTAAATCTTTGTCCACTTCCCTCAAATGATAAATAAAACCATTGATCGTTTGTAAGGAGGACTACCGCCACTCAAATTGATGGCATTCATTTTCCATAAACACCTATAAAAACTAGATATAATGATGGATTTATTTTATATATAAGGTATTTTTGATATTATTATGGTTCTATAATCATTATATAACATATTCCTTCTTACTTTTAATTCTGCGGGGATATGATAGTGTCACTCGTGTAAACGGCGGACAACCGCCTTATGAAGCGATGTGATTCATTTTTCCCTAACGCTTAACATGGAAGGTTATAAGAATAAAACTAATTAATATATTTGATATATATGACATAATAACGACTCTTTAAATTTTATATATTATTTACCTTTTTTCTTTTGATCTATCGATAAAATGGAAACAATGTTTGTGTGTATGTACGACTCACCGTCTCCATGAATGGTGTAACTCATTTCCGATATATAACTTTAATAGATTATCCAAAATACATATAAAATAAATATATATTATATTAATATCATTTTAAAAAAAAATTATTATATAACCATGATCAAAGTAAAATTACAAAAAATATCAAACCAAAACATACAATAAAAACGAATCAGTTATTACCTGAAATGTGATTTTAACAATGAATTATTGATAAACATTTAAAAAAATGCATAAGTAAATAATATATGGTATGATAAAAATGATTATTGTTATTTAATATATGTATAATAAATTTATATTTATTATACTAGAGGTTAGAACATGTACTAAAGAAGTTAAGAGTTAAGGTGAGGGATTTTTATCTCAAATTTCCTTCATTGGGACATAAGATATGTTAAGCACCTACCTTATTTTATGAAGAGTATATACTAAAATTTGACATGTTATATTATGAAAATACTTCTTTTAATGATATTTAATGTTTCATTTTATGTTGATATTTAATGGTTCTTATGATTCAAAAGATACCAAAGTGGTAAAGATTTTATGTTACAACCTCATCATTTATCAATATTGTTTATGATTATGTTTCCAATGATGGAACCTTATGATATATCTCTCAAGAAATTAGTGCCTTTTCTTCAAATCTAATTATTTATTCACAATAAATTGTTTCCCTTTATTATTCCAACTTTATATTCTTAAAATTATCAAATAATTTTTTTAAATAAAACTGACTATATTTCTCTCTTCAGTCGAAAACCCTATTTCTTCCATTTCAATATTTTCTAAAAAAAATTAAATACATTTTTTAATATTATAGAAATATTGTTTAAAGTTTTTTCTACAAATTTTTTAATTTTTAAATAAAGTTTTTTAAAAGCAACCTTCTTTTCATTTTCCAAATAGAGTTATTTTTACTTTTTACTAAAAAGTTGAAAGGAACCATTGTTCTAATGTATACAGCATGAACGGTATTTACCGCTATTATGAACACTCAATTTTTTAAAACTTCCTTTACAAGTTTAATATATTATAATCAAATAAAAAATATTATGTATGTTTTTAGATTTTAAATGTTTTTTCAAAATTGAAATTATATTTTCATCAAAAAAAATTTAATGGTTTTTTTATGGAATTTATATTCATCAATGAAAGAAACATTTGGTGCTTCTTATGTTTTACTAGTCATATGATCCAGTTGTACCATACTTATTATTTCTCTAGATGGTTTATTATTATGATTAAAAGATGTTTATGAAACCCATTTCTTTTCCATGGGTTATTCTATAATGAAATGTATATGATATCCATTTCTTTTCTATGGGTTATGCTATAATATAGTGCTCATGAAACCCATTTCCTTTAATGTATTATGATATAATGAATGTTTTATAATATTTTGGAACAAATTTGTATAATTTTTATTACATGATGGGTGGGACCTGAATCACCCATCAATTCACTAGGTAAAGACTGAAATCTCATGAGACAAACATGACTAGAATAAGGAGTGATCCTAATTTAGTGAGGGAAATTGTCCACTATGATATTCTTATGAGTGAACCATGAGTTCTAAGATAGTTTGGGGAGTTAACCCATTCCACTATTATAGACTTGGAAATGATCCTTGACTAATATGGAGATGATTTTCTATGCCTATGTGTATACCGCAATTCTATGTCTTATGTCAATGTTATGCTCTCATGACTCATGTTATTTGATTTCCTTATGATCCATGTCTTATGAGATTCTAGACTTTATTCCATGACTCAAGATTTTAATCTTTGATTTGCAGGTTATGGTTTTCATATGTTATGATCATGTTCTTATACACTTATTCTCACATTATGTTTATGTATTCTCCTTGTTTACCCTTACTAAGCATCTAGGATTTTTATTTCTTATATTTTTTCTTCCCGTTTTATGACAATAGTTAATATGTGGGATATTCTAAGAAGGTTTCTAGTTATGCATAACTTATGGGGAGATGATGTAGTTCAGTTATGAACAACTTGTTCATGTTTCCAAGTTTTCAAAATAATTATACCTTTATGATCCTCAGGAATGTGTCTGTGTAATGTAATGAGTGTTATTAAAAAAATATTTAATTTATATGATTGAAAATTCGTGTTCATTATAGTTGTAATCAAAGTAAATGGAAGGAATCTAATCCTTTTGAACTCTCACATGTGATTGTTGGATGAAGCACAGATCTCTACCCAACGGATTCCTGAGGAAGGAGCAACCATTGGGGATGGTGGTATGCCACGCCTAGGAGGTGTAGCCTCCCATGGAGTGCATAGATATATATAAATTATATTCTAGTGGAAGTAATTATAAACCATTGTAGTTGGTATTAGAGGATAGGTTTATTTAACCATTTCAAACTAAGATTAGAATGATTTAGTGGTAACCCTTAGGATAAGCTTAAGTATAGGGTAACATCCTAAAAACAATTAAGTAAGAGATTATGTGGTTTAATTAGAAATAAATCCATGTATAGATAGTATAATTGGATGTGTTTATATCATAGATGTTCCTTGGGTAATAACTCTGAAAAAATCATGTCAGGATTGACTCAAATGTTGCCTATTACATGATAACAGGCCTTATTGTACACCTGGTTTGACACTCCCAAGGGATATGCTTTTCCAAATTTACATTTTATTTATAAACCATCATAAAGTATTTGAATAGATTATGACCATGAATAACCAAGTTTAAAACTTAGGTTTTAAATATTTAAAATATGTTTTCTTGATTTACTCATATTATAAATGATTTTTTATGACAATGTGTTTTCCCAATATGATTATTATTTCTCACACTAAGATTTTTTTTAGTCAATGTAAGGAACCTAAAGGAACTATTTTAATGACGAATACAATGGAAAATTTAATGATTTTAATACTGAGAAACGAAATTTTATGGAATATGGAATGAAAAATATTTTTTTTATTCTCACACAACTTTCTTAAGTTATGAATCTTGCTGAAATTCCAAACGAGAAAAGGAGGGAAAACATTATATTAATTCATTCATGAGGAAATTTCCACAATATTTTAGTGGTTCCACCAATCCTATAATTTTTAATAAATGTATCAATACCACTGAAAATATATTTTCTATTATCTATTGATTGGAACATGAAAAATTCATTTTGGATTTCTATCATTTGGAATGAAAACGGGTCAATGGTGGACTCTCATTAAGAACATGAGGCCACAAGATGAAATTGAATCCATGAAATGATATGGGGTTAAGAGTATATTTTTTAATAATTACTTCCCTCTCATTCTTAGTATGAAAATAGAGAAGGAAGTTTTTGAGCTAAAGTGGAAGGATGATGAATACATCAGTTCCTATGAGGAAAATTTTACAATACTTATGAGGTATGATTTTAGCATTATCATCCAACCTAAAAGTAATGTTGATTGATTATTTAGTGGATTAAAACCAAGTCTATTAAGGATTTTATCCATAAGGTACTTTAATAAATATGAATAAATAATTCTATGTTCTCTCAGGGTGTAAATAGATATTAGAGCAACACATCAATCGTAGGGTTTTGATAAGAAAAAGAAAGATGAAGTTCAATGAAAATAATAAGAACCATAGAGAGAATAATATGTTTTTTCCTTCATGATCTAAGTGTGTAAATAAGCATGCAAGAAACTACCTTAAGGGGACTAGTTAATGTTTTAATTGTGTAAGGGAATTTTATCAGGAAATCGAATGTTTAAGTGTTGGGAATAAGTTAACTAATGATAAGAATAAAGAGAAATCTCCACATCTGGCACCACCCACACTCTAGTGTTTCAAATACAAGGAGTATGGTAATTGTACTATCCAATGCCCAAATTCAAAGGTTAATGATGATAATTGATGTCAAAAACCTCTTAAGATAAGAGACAATGGAAAATTTCATGTGATCGCTATTTCTAATGAGGGGTGTGATAACGACATGGTAAAAGGTACAATTACCACCCGTTCTATAACTATTAATGTCTTATTTGAATATGGATCTACACATTATTTTATATAAGAAGAATTTTTATAAGGGTTTCAAGATCCCACCCATATGGTTAGATATAGAATTATCAGTGAAACCCACTAATGGTATGATGATATTATCTCACATATATGAATCTTACTTGATTTAAGTTTGTGGGAATGTGCTTCCACAAATCATTTAATTCTTCCTATAGTTGAATTTTATATTATCTTTGGCATAGATTGGATTTCTATAAATAAATTCCACATCAATTATCAAGGAATGGAATTCATGTTTTATATTCCAAACTAACATATGATCTTATATTATTGTGATAATAAATATAAACTTCTGATGTAAATCACATCCATTGTATGGGTTTTGATTCCTACTAAATAGGGGCGTTTACTATAGATGGTTGGGGAGAAACTAAACATTTATGACATGCCTATTGTGTGGGAGTTTTTGATATATTTTAGGAAGATATTTCAAGTCTTACACCGAACTATAAAGTTGAGTTTTTAATAAAACTCATACGTGTTTCCACACCTATTTCAAAGCCTCCCTATAGAATATTCCTGATTGAGTTATAGGAATTAAAGAAGAAAATCTAGAAGAATCTTGAGAAGGGATTGAATCATCCTTGTGTGTCACTCTTGGGTACACCTATTCTCTTTTTCAAAAATAAATATGGATCACTGTGACTTTTCATTAATTATTGGGAGCTGAACAAGATCACAATCAAGAACAAGTATCCTCTACCCCATATTGATGAATTTTTTGATCAACTATAGGGATCTTAATACTTTTCTAATATTTAACTTCATTAGGGATATCATTACTTGGGATTCAATATAGATGATATACCCAATATAGAATCCCATACAAGGTATGGACACAATGAGTATATAGTGATTCTGTTTGGTCATATTAATTCCCCCATTGTCTTAAAATATTTAATGAATAACATATTTAGAAATTACCTTGTTTGGTTTTTGATGGTATTTATACATAATATTATTATATATTCCAATATAAATGTAGATCATTAACATCCCTTGATAATTTTACTAAATACCCTAAGAAAGGATAAGTTGTACAAAAAATTTACAAAGTGTGAATTTAGGCTAAAAAAGGTTTCATTTTTTGTTTATATAATCTCAAGTGAGGTTATATTGGTGGATACATCAAACATGGAGGTAATTGGATGTTGGATCAAACCAATCAAAGTGACTATGATATGAATTTTTCTTAGTTTGGATGGATTTTATCAGTGATTTTTGGATAGTTTATTAGAACTATCTAATCCACTCACCAAGTTAACTTAGAAGGGATCAAAGATCTTCTGGACATATGAATATGAGGAAACTTTCAAGTAACTGAAGAAAAGATTAGTCGGTGCACTTGGTTTTACATTACTATGTAGGTGATAAGGGTTTGTTATCTTTAGTAATGAATCTAATAAGGGATTAGTATGCCTTATTATGAACAATGACATGGTTATAGCTTATGCATCAAAAAAATTTAAGGTTCATAAGAAAAATCACCCAACTCGTGATTTGGAGTTAGCTGTGGTAATTTGTTCATTAAAGATGCGGAGGAATTATATTTGCATAGAAAAGTGTGATATATATACTGAACACAAAATTTTAAAGTATATATTCACATTAAAGGAGTTTAACATGTTCCAGAGGAGTTGGTTAGAGTTGATTAAAGATTATGACTACTCAATACATTACCACTCTAGGAAAGTGAACAAGGTGGCAGATGCTTTGAGTCAAAAGGATCAAGTCAGTTTATCAATGATGGAGATCACAAAATATCCAATATTTATAGAATTTAAAATGATAGATTTTGAAAAACTAAAGTAATGAAAGAAATATTATCTTTCTCAAACAACTGTTCAAACGTCTATCCAAGTAAAGATTAAAGAGGCATAGAAGGAAAATATAGAGCTACAAAAGAAGGTGGGAAATGTTCTTGGGGTTAACCTTGATTGAGATCAAATGATAAAGTTTAGGAACCATTTATTTGTTCCTATAATAATATATTTGAAGAAGGAGTTTTTGGAGGTGGCTTATATTTCTTCATTCTCTATTCATCCTAAAACTACAAAGATGTGTAGAGATTTGAAAGAGTATTTCTGATGGAATGGAATGAAGAGAGATATTATAGAGTTTGTTTCTCGATGCTTCATATTTAAGCAAGTTAAGGCTGAGAGAAAAAAGTCTAAGGAGATGTTTCAACCATTATCCATACCAGAATGGAAATGGGAAAATATCACCATGTATTTTGTTATTGCACTCCCCAAAACATCTAAAGGGAACAATGATATATGGGTTGTTGTCGATCATCTTACAAGGTTAGTATAATTCATCACTTTTAGAGAATATTTATATTTGAATCATCTTTCCATGATATACATTATGGAAGTAGTAAGGTTTCGTGGAATACCACATTCCATTTTTTATATCCAAGATCTGAGGTTTACCACGAAGTTATGGTCAATTCATTTCCAAGATTTTGATACATAGTTGAGTTTTACAATTAAATATAATCCTTAGATATATGGTCAGTATGAGAAAATAATTAAAACCCAAGAGAAAATGTTGATATATTTTTCTGTAAATTTAAAAGGTGGTTGGGATCAGCACATTCCTCTAGTTCAGTTTTCATACAACAATATATTTCACATTATAATTTATATAGATCCTAATGATGCACTCTATGGAAATAAGTGTATAGATCCAATGTATTGGAATAAAGTTGTAGAAATAAATCTATTGGTACCTGAGATAGCTGAATAAAAGGAAGAGAAGGTTATATACATTCAACAACACATAAGGGAGTCACAAATTCAAGGAAAAGTTATGTTGATAATCGCTAATGTAATTTGGAATTTGAATTTGGTCGCAAGGTGATTATAAGAATTTATCCATGGAAGAAGGTAATTTTATTTGTAAAGAAAGGAAAACTAATACATAGGTATATCAGTACCTTTTAAATTCTTGATCATATCAATCAGTTGGAACATTCACCAAACCTCTCTCAAGTTCATGATGTGTTCTACGTATCATTCCTGAGGAAGTGCATATTTATCTCTTCGCATGTAATGAACTCAAAGATCATAAATTAGAGAAAGATATTTCTTACAAGAAACAACTAGTGGATATTTTTGATTATATAGAGAAGGTTATATAAAACCAGACCACTCACCTGGTCGAAGTTTTATAGAAAAACCACCAATTTGAGGAAGCTATATGGGAAGATGAGGATGTAATGAGGTAGAACTATCATCAATTGTTTGTACAAAATTGAAAGAATTTAAAGGATGAAATTTATTTTAAGTGAATTAGAACGTAACACCACAAGATTTTATGAAAAAAAAATTAATAAATTTAATTTCTTCAGTAGCTTGGACTATATGCAGCATTGAGTTCTAACAAAACACAATATAATATTTATATTACTATTTAACATGGTTTTTATGACCTAGATGTTAAACTTGAGAGTATGAATAGGAATATCCAAATTTTAAATATTATGTATAATGGTTTTATATAAAGAAAACATGTTGATAAAAAGGTATTTAATTTTTTATAAAGACTTTAATGTTTCCAAAATATTATTTTCTCAAAAAAAAATCTTTTCTTTATCTATGTAAAAAATAATAAAAGTAATTTTTGAAACTTTTAGAAAATTTATTTTAAAAAATTAACTAATTTTGTAATTAATATTTTGAAATTATCTTAGGGTGAATTTTTATGATTTTTCTAAAATGACTAATTTTTAGATGAATAGTGAAAAATACTAGTTTTTATTGAAAAATGCCTTTTTGTTTAAAATATTTATAAGAATAAATTTTGTTTCAAAATGATTTTAAAAGTAAAATTAGTTATATAATATTATAATTAAACCAATTAGGTAATTGGATTCAATTTCATAATGAATTTTTATATAAAAACTTTTTAAAATTTTGAACATTTTCTCTTTGTAAAAAATATTTTTCATCATGTCTATAGGTTTAATTTTAAATGAACATCTACCAATTATATGAATTGAATTTATAAAAATGGATTCCATATTTTTATTTATCATAAATAATATTATCTAATGATTTTATCTCCATTTTTTCTATAATTAATATTGGAAACATAAAAACATAATTATCGTGATTAAGGTTAAAACGGATTTGTAAGGGGTTAAACTATAAAGATAAGGGCAAATGACCTAGAAACTTACCCAAAACCCATTTATTGGAGATATATAAACCTTATAACCTATTATTTTCAATAATAACCCATTTTTATCTTTTTATCAAGAAAAAATGTCGGTCCACATTATTTTTCTCAAAACTTCCTAGTGTGTCCTCTCCCCTACTTATAAAAGGTCACCCCCCACCTCTCCCATTCACACTTCCAAAACCATTTTTTCAGAAAATACCTACCAAATTAAATTCCATAATTTCATCCTATAATATTATAGGCCCTATTTTTATTATTAAACCCTTCTAAGATGGATTTACGTATAAACCTAAAGAGGCTCTCTGAAGAAGAGGTAAAATTCTTAAACTTGTGTTTTTGTTTTATTTATTACTCAACCTTCTTCAAATATTTTTAAAACATGATGATATAATAACCTAAATATATTAAATATAATTATTTTTTATTATATTAAATTAATTAACTATATATTTCTCATCTTCCCTAAAATGGGAAATGAAACCATCGATTGTGTGTTCGGTGGACTATCACCTCACAAACCGATGTTATTCGTTTTATATAACCACCAATCATGGTTAGATATAATGATGGATTTATTATATATATATTAAATTTATGATATTATTATTATTCAAACAATATATCACATATTTTTCTTAATTTAAATTCCATGGGGATACAATAATGTTGCTCGTGTGTACAGAAAACTATCGCCTTGCGAAGCGATGTAGTTTTTTTTCCCTAACGCTTTAAATGAAAGGGTATAAAAATAAATTTAATGCATATATGTGATATATATAAATTCATAATGAATATTTAAAGGGGATATATTATTAAACTTCTTTTATTTTTATCCATCGAGAAAATAAAAATATCATTCATTTGTACGTACGGCTTACCGTCTCCATGAATGGTGTAACTCATTTTCTATATCTAAATTTAACAGATTACTGAAAATACATATATAATTAATATATATGATATTTATATAATTTTTGAAATTATATATATAATGTAACCATGATCAAATTAAAATAACTAGAAACATCAAACTAAAATATACACGAAAAACAAAGGAGTTATTACCAGAAACGTGATTTTAAAAAGGAATTATTTATAAAAGGGTAATAAAAAATCATAATTAAATCATATATCATATGATAAATATGAGTATGGTTATTTAATATATTTATAATAAATTTATATTTATTATAAATGAGTTTTTAACATGTAAAAATGAAGCTAATACAAAAGGTAAGGTATTTTTGTTTCAAATTTCCTTCTTCCGGACATAAGATATGTTATACACCTATATTCTTTTATAAGGTGTATATACTGCCATTTTACATGTAATATCATGAATATAATTATTTTAATGATATTTAAATTTTCATTTTAT
Organism: Viscum album; assembly: GCA_963277665.1. Lineage (NCBI taxonomy): Eukaryota > Viridiplantae > Streptophyta > Magnoliopsida > Santalales > Viscaceae > Viscum > Viscum album. Next base: position 125,791,768 of record OY728128.1, read on the forward strand.
GTTTATATTCAATGGTTCTTATGATTCAAAAGATACCAAATTTGTAAATATTTTATCCTACAATACGATCGTTTATCGGGATTGGTTATGATTATTCTTTTATTGGCGAAAACTTATGATCTATCTCACAATAAAATCATTTATTTTATTCTCCTATAGTTATTTCTTGAGAATATATTTTTTTACTGTTATTTTCCTCTCATTATTTACTCAATATTCTAAAATAATTTTTTTAAAGAAAATCAACTTTATTTCTCTCCTCAGCCAAAAACCCTTTTTCTTCCATATTCATGTTTTATAAAAAAACAAAAAATTAAATTTTTCATTATTCCCCAATAATTATTTAAATTCATTTTTACCTATGTTTTATTTTGTAGAAAAAAATATTCTTAAAATAAATCTTATTTTTTCGAACTAGGCTCTTTTTACTTTTTATTGAAAATGTGAAAGGAATATTTATTTTAATGTGTATGGAAAGAATAGTATTTATGCATCATAACCAGTCAATGTTTCAAATATTCATTTAAAAGTTTAGAATATTACTTTCAAAGAAAACTTTTTCTTTGATATTAGGGATTTTTTTAGATTTTAATGAAGCATTTTCAAATTGGAAAGGATATTTTCATCGGAAATGTTTTAATGATTTTTTATGAAATTTACATTCAGCAACAATAACAACCTTAGGTTTTTCTTCTATTTTATTGGGTATATAATTCATTTTTTCTATACTTATTCTTTCTATAGATATTTTATGATTTTTATGAAGATATTTTTATAAAATTCATTTTTTCCATGGGTAATGCTATGATGAAATATATTTGAAACAAATTTATTTTCTATGAGTTATGCTATGATGTAATTCTTATGAAACCCATTTCTTTTCATGGGATATTATATGATGAATGTTTTATGATATTATGGAACATATTTTTATGATTTTCATTATGTGATGTGAGGTACATATATCTCCCTCCAATGCATTGTGTAAATATTGAAATATCATGAAATAAATAGGAAAAGAATGAGAAGTGAACCCAACTCAATAAGGGAATTTTTCAACTCTAATAGTATTGGGAGTGAACCTTTATTACTATGATGGTTTGGTTAATGAACCCATTCCACTGTGATAGACTTTTTAATGAACCTTTACCACTATGGAGAATATTTTTTAGCCGTATTTTTATGCCACAATTCCATGTCTTATGTCAATGTTATCCTCTAATGGATCATGTTATTTGATTTCCTTATGATCCATGTCTTATGAACTCTCAAAAGTTATTCCATTACTCAATAATTTGACCTTTGATATGAAGGGTATGGTTTTCATATGTTTTTCTAATTTTATCATACCCTTATGGTCATGTTATGTTTGCGTATTTTCCTTGTTCACACTTAATGAGAATATGAGATCCCCATTTCTTATGTTTCTTCTCCCAAGGTTATTATGATAGGTAATTCGTGTGATTTTTCTAATAAAGGTTCTAGTTATGAATAAAATAGTGGGATATTATGTGGTTAACTTATGAACTAGTTGTTTATGTTTTTATGTTTCCAAAGGCATTATATATTTATGATCCTTAGGCATGTGTTTGTGTAATGTAATAAATGTTGATAAAAAATATGTAATCACTATGTATGAAAATACTGGGTCATTATAATAAACTTATCCTAAATAAGAGAGGTATTTTAGGCAATAATCATTAATTTTATATAAAAACATTATCCCCCTTTGAAAATTAGCTCAAAAGAAATAGAATATATCAATCATGAACAAATAGTTAAATTAATATATATACACCGGGGAGAGGGGAAAAACAACACCGTCTCAAGATGAGGGATGTGGATGAACATTGAGGTTCAACAAATGATTTTCAAAAGAATAGTGGCTAATGACTTAATCAAGATATCTAGATCATATTGATCAGTTCCAAAATACTCCATATAAATCAATCCCCATTCAACTTTATCCTTAATAAAATCGAAAATGAGTTCAATATGCTTGGTATGAGAGTGTTGAACAGGATTCTTTGTGAGTTCAATAACACCCTTGTTGTCACATAAAATCATCATTGGTTACTTCACATTCTCACTAATACCCTCCAATTGTTTCTTCATCCATTGAAGTTGCATTCATGCCTTTATAACTGAAATATATTCTGATTTTCCTATGATAAGAGATTTTCTCTCCTATTTATTACTCATCCACCCAACACGTATGTTATTAATGAATAAATCACTACCACTTTTCGACTTTTATTCTTCTATATCTCCATCCCCATCTACATTAATATAATCTAGAAAACCATGATTATTTCGTGATCTATAGATCAATCCATTGTCTAGAGTACCTAAAACATATATCAAGATTAGTTTCACTATTGTTAGATGGTGTTTCCTTAGAACACTCTAAAAATGTGTGGCCAAACATGTTTCATATAAAATCACTAGATGAGTATAACTTAAATACAAAAAACTTGAAATTATCATTCTGTACAAGTTGGGACCCATATAATTCCCATCCACATGTTTTCCAATCGTGGTTCCAACTAAAATCAGTATTAACATAGGATATGATTCAGTCATGTAAAAATTCTTCATCAGTTCTCTAGCATACTTATTTTGAGAGATGAATGTGTTTCTATAACAACTCAGGTAGTTACAAAATAATTTGTTTTCACTCTGGAATTAAATTGTAAAATTCATTATAAGTGCATAATGAAATAAGTTGTATTCATAGAAATTAAAGAATCTATACAAATAGAATATTAACCTCACCTATGAAAGTATAAATAAAATTTATGTATCTTATAAGTGAAAATATGATATATTTGTATCATGGAATAAGTAAATAAATGTTTTTGAAAATGATAAATTAAGAGTCGGTATTTTTGTGACACATAAATTTTTATTTAAATTATTATAATTAATAAAATGATTTTAAATAAAATGTATCTTCATAAAATTAATTCATAAATTAATATTTTTTAGTCTCATTATTATGAGATAATTTTATGAGACCTTAATTAATTGTTTAAAGTTTTATAAAATTAGTTATAATTTTAAAATCAGTATTTTTCAAATAAATGATGAATATAATTAAAAATTAAATTTATTATATTTATATAATTAATTTCTAAAAATAGAGTCCATTTTTTAATCATACGTATTCAAAAATGTTTAGGGTGATTTTATGGTATTTTTCTAAAATACATGAATTTTTGTGAATATTAAAATATTGTGATTTTGGGTATATATACATTATAAGTTAAATACACTATTCCTTGAGTCATTTATGATGTAATAACCATAATCTAGAACAACCCTCCATTTTTTAATATATTTAGTTATAATAATCTAACTATTTATAGTCTTGAGCCAAAATAATAAACTAAGGAATAAAATATTCAAAAAATACCTCTCCTCCACTATAAATACCACCCCTTACAAACTCTTCTCCTCACACCTCCAAAGCCTTCTAGATTGTTTAATTTATATCCAATTGCCATTCCAATCCTATTACCCATGTCTAATACCATCTGGTATCACCCAAAGTCCAAAACCAACGGCCTTAAGGAGGTTCTCCATGAGAAGAAGTTCACGGGGTAAAATCCTCTTTCATTTCTTTTATTTTATTTTCAATAGCCTTTATTTTCTTATTTTCCCCTAAACTCCCATAATATAAGTGACAATATATATCTAGTAACTTAAATATACTATAATTTTATTGTGTTAATGTAATATCCATCATCAAAACTCTCTTCTCCTCTAATTCTAGAATATGAAAGCATTATCCGTGACATGTCGATTCACCACCTTCATGGGAATTGAATTTTCATTTTTGTTTACTAACTTAAAGGTTGGTCATAAACCCATTATTATAGTTAAAAATATTTTAATAGTTATATTATAACTGTTTTAATGTTTTGTAACTAATTTAGCGACATAAAATTAATTAAACTAAAATAGTTTATGATGGTCAGAAAACTCTGCCAAAAATAAACCAACCTTTTATCATTAATATTTTATCTAATGAATAATCCTCATATTTGAAAACAAAATTATATATGGTGTAATTTAAAATTATGGAAACATATTAATACCATTTCATCCCACTTATATATTTTTTCTTCCATTTGACAAAGAAACCCATAATGAACTAACCATGGAAACCCTGAAATAAATGTACCCAAAAAAATAAAAATAACAAAATATTATCAATAAATGGGTGGAAATATGTTATTAAAATATCGTATAAGGTATTATAAATATGAATATATTTCTATAATATATTAATAACACTATTTAAACCATTATACAGGAGGTTTGAACATGTTTGAAGGAAGTTAAACCCAAGGAAAGGGACTTTTCTTTAAAAATCCTCTTTTAAATATCTATTCTTACAAAATTCAAAAGTAATTTTTTTATAATGAAATTATTTATATTTTATGATTATTGGGAATTTTTCATGATTAATTTAGTGACCTATAGCTCCCTAAAAATCATTGGGTATGTTTATGTTGGAAGTTGACCACAATGGTTATTCCAAGTGTAACTAAAATGGTTACATCATAAGGTAGTCATGAGGGTTACATTGTAAGGTATTCATGAGGGATAAAAATAATATGGTAGTAACAAGGGTTACAATAATAATTAATTAATACCCTAAGTTACCTTTATGGATTTATTTATTTTTTCTATGATTTATGTAAATCTCTTGTTTTCATAAAGTAAGTATATGATACTTATGGGTGACAAGTATGTCCTTGTGAAAATGATTTCATATGTTTATAATTATTATTGGACTAAAAGTTTCTTTCCTTATTATTATGAACCTTATTGATCTTTTTTCTCATACCAAGTTTAAAATTTTTTTTCACAAGGTTTAATGATGGGTAAGATAAAAGAATAATCCAAGATGAATGTTTTGAAGATTCTTCATTAAAATATTACATATTTTATTAAAAACTTTTGTATTATGGAAGAAATGAATAATGTTTTAGAAGTACCCAATTTGTATTCCTGTGGGTTGATATGTATGAATCATTTTATAATTATCTAAAACTATAAAATTAAAATATCTTTTGGAATGTAAGAAATTAAATTCTAAAATAATTTACTATATTATGTAATGTTTAAGGTTTGGACCTTATAGTTGGTATCAGAGAAAGGTTTAGATAACATTAAAGGTTATAATGATATTAATGGAATACCATAAATTATTTTTACCTTATGGTTGTGTTGAAATGATATAGGATTTCAATATTACCATGTTTCTTATCTAATATATGTTTGTTTGGGATGGTTTTTAGTAGAAGAAACAGGGAAGCAGGTGTGGGAAGGCATAGAGAGGACGATATATTTTCGAATCTATGAAACCTAGAATTGTTGGAATTGAAACCGGTTAGTTCTTAATAGTAATGTATCAGTTGATGTAGGATAAAAATGTTAGGGGAATCCGTGAAAGAGAAAAATCAGATCTACTGCAAAGGATCATGAAGTTAGTGGAACATTTTATGAGGGAACACCCTCTTATTTTTAGTAGATCTTCTACCCAAATAGTGGATGAAGGGTGGATTAAATCCATTGAAAATATATTCTATTTCATGGATTTTTCATGTAATAAAAATATTAGTCTTGATATTTATCATTTTAAAGTTGAAGTCAACTAGTGGTGGTTAATGGTCAATAATACCAGGGGTGGTGAGGAGATTTATGCCATGGAATGGGATTAATTTTAGAATATGTTCCTTGAAAAATATTTTCCTAAAGTGGATTGACTTAGGACAGAAAATAAATTCCTCTAATTGAAACAAAACGAGTAAGATTCAGTGGCTGTGTATAAATCAAACTTCACTTAATTTTTATAGTACGTACCAAATATTATTCAGTATATTGATAGTAAAATCAATCATTTTTACTCACGATTGAAGCCAATATATCAAAGGGAATTGGCATCCTTTGAATTTAAAAGTTAAGAGAAACTTTTACATTGTGATTAGAGTGTATAAATAGAGTTATCTGGGGATCACATTTAATTTGTAAATAATAAAAAGAAAAGGTCCAGATGGAATTAATTTGATAAAAATCAGTCAAACAAATTTGAAGGTAATAAAATGCAATTTTCAGTTTGTGGAAAGTGTAGTGAAAATCACCGGTAGGAATGCCTTAAAAAATCTGGGAAGTGTTTCCAATGTGGTAAGTTTAGAAATATGGCCCAATATTACAATGGAAATTATCTTAATTTTAATTCTAATAAGAAGAATATAAAGTGTTTTAAATGTGGGTAGATGGGATGTTATGCGAATACCTACCCAAGGAAACATTTGAATGATAGAAATCAGCCAGATTATAAGCAGAAAGGTGTAGTGAAATCCTTTGTGACTGTGTTAGCAAATTTTTCTCCATACAATGAAGTCATATCGGGTAGATTTTTTGTTTTCTAAGATTTTCCTATGTCTTTTCTAATACAGGGTCTACACATTCATTTATTTCTAATAAATTTTCTAGAAAATTGGAAATTTCACCTCAAAAATTGAAACTATAGCTTATAGTTAAAACGTTAGGAGAAATATTAGAGCAAAAAAATTATAAGAATATTCCAATTGGTTTTCTGTGGAAACAAATTGCATGCAAACATTTTGTTTCCCTTAGTAGAGTTTGATGTTATTCTGAGTATGGGTTGACTTTATGTATATCATGTTGAGATTGATTGTAGATCCAAAAGAATTTTTTTTTTAGAATGTTTTTCAGTTTTTATTCAAGAATCAACCCATACCATTTATAACATATCAAGAAGTTGAGAAGTTTTTAAAAGATGGAAATGAAAGTTATCTTGCATATATTGTTAAAAATAATGGAACTGTTCAAATTAATGATGTGATGGTCATAAATCAATACCTGAATGTTTTTTCTGATGAGTTTTCCAGTGTTATGCCTGATTGGGAAGTTGAATTTACGATTGACTTATTTACTAATGTTGATCCAAATTTGAAACACCCTTATTGATTGGCTAAAGTGGAACTTCTTGAATTGAAAAGGTAGTTATAGGAGTTTCTTGATAAAGGTTTCATTCATCCTAGAACTTCGCCAAGGGGTGATCCTATTTTGTTTGTTAAAAATAAATATGGTTCCATGATTATTTTCATTGATTATATAGATTTTAATAACATATCTATTAATAATAAGTATTCACATCCTCATATCAATGACTTAATTGATTAGCCCCAGGGAGATTAAGGTTTTTCTAAGATTCAATTGACATCTGGGTGCCATCAGTTGAAGCTGAAGGAGGATGAAATTATTAATACACCATTCTAAACTAGATATGGTCATTATGAATTTGTTGTTATTCCCTTTTGATTTAAAAATTCCCCTACTATATTTACAGATCTTATAAATAGAATCTTACATGAATATTTGAATAAGTTTTTTATTTATTTAATTGATGATATTTTGGTTTATTCAAAAAGAATCATGAAAAAAATCAAATTATTTTTCTAAAAACACTTAAATAAAATAAGTTATATAGTAAATTTAGTAAATGTGATTTTTTCTTTCAATAGATTTATTTTTTGTAGAACATTTTAAATAAGGATGGAATAATGGTTGATCCCACCCAAAAAAAGTGTATGATAAATAGACAAGACCTACAAATGTTACCAATATTATTAGTTTTCTTATATTATTAGGCTATTACTGATGGTTTTTAAAAACTTTTCATGGTTAAATAGTCTACTAACAATGTTAATATGAAAGGGGGTTAAATTTATTTGGATAGAATACTGTGATGTTTGTTTGGAGTAACTAAAAAAATATTGGTCAATGATCCATTTTTGGACTCACCTTCTAAAAATAGAGAGTTTTTCATCTATAGTGGTGCTTCATTGAAGGGTCTAGGTTGTGTTCTGATGTAGAATGATCCGGTAATTTCTTTTGGTTCAAGACAACTAAAACCTCTTGAGTAAAATTATCCCACACATGATTTGGAATTATCATCTGTGGTTTTCACTTTTAAAATTTGAAGGAATCATTTATATGGATCCAAATGTGAAATATATATTGACCATAAATTTTGAAGTACATATTTACTCTGAAGAAATTGAATATGAGGCAAAGAAGATGGTTGGAACTAATAAAGGATTATGATTGAATCATTTATGATTGCATGATCAATTACCATCCTAGAAAATCAAACAAAGTGGTCGATATCTTGAGTCAAAGACATCATGCATAATTAACTATGTTATGCTGGGAACACAACCCCTTGGTTAATTATTTGATAAATTTTTTATTGGAAGTTGTTGGTGCAGGAAATTCCTCTATTTTGTTTCAAGAATCAATGCAGCCATCTCCCTCAGAAAGAATTCAGCAAGGGAATAAGGGAGACCATGAGTTATAGAAAAATGTATAATTGGTTAAGGAAGGTAATTTTCCTGAATTTAATTTTGATAAAGATTGTGTCTTGAGATTTGGAAAGATATTATGTGTGCCTCGTAATTCCTAGATAAAGAAAGAATTTTTAAGTGAAGCCCATAGTTATCCATTTTTAGTTCATCCTGACAACACTAAGATGTGAATAGGTCATCAAGAGTATTACTATAGGGATGGAATTAAAAGATATACTATTTATTTTACCATGAAATTTTAGACTTATCAATTGGTTAAAGTAGAGTGAAAACTACAAAAAGGGATGCTTCAACCTTTTCTGGTGTAATAGTAAAAATGGGAAAATATATGCATGGACTTCATGGTGGGATAACAAAAGGCTTATGTATGTTAACTTATAACTTTTGGAAATGCCTTCATAAGTCATTGCGAAATGAATTAAATTTCAGCACAACCTTTCATCCTTGATATAATGGACAGATCGAGCAAACAATTCAGAAATTAGAAGATATTTTACGGGATTTTTTAATAGATTACTAGGGAAGTTGGGATTAGAATCTTTCTTTTGTTAAGTTTTCTTATAAAAGCATTTTTCATTCCAGAATATAAATGGCACCTTTTGAAGAAATATATGGAAAGCAGTTTTGAACTCCAAAATTTTGGGATGAAGTTGGGGAAATAAAGTTTATGGAACTAGAATTAGTATAGGTTGTGGATGATAAAGTGAATATGATCCAACAACACATGAAGACTACTCAAAGTAGGTAGAAAAGTTATGCAGATAACAGGAGGAAAGAATTTTCTTTCAAGGTAGGTGATTGTGTTTTCCTTAAAATATCTCCTTGGAAAAGTGTTATGAATTTTGGTAAGAAAGAAAAGATAATTCCAAGGTTCATTGGACCTTATGAAATCCTAGATAAAGTTGGACCAGTTGCCTACTGAGTAGATTTACCTTCGATTTTATCTAAGATAAAAAAAAATCATGTTTTGATGTTAAGAAAATATGTGCCAGATTTATCTTATATTTTGAGCGCCGAATTAGTTCATCCAGAATAGAACCTTTCTAATAAGGAAAATCATGTTCAGATTCTTGATCGTAGAGAGAAATTATTTCGGAATAAGGTGATTCACTAGGTTAAGGTTTTGTGGAGAAACCACATGGTTGAAGAATCAACATGGGAATATAAAAATGCTATGAGGGAAAAGTATCCTCAGTTGTTTAATAAGTTAACAAAAATTACGAGGATGCAATATCTAGATGGGGGAGAATGTAACTACCCAATTACTTATAAAATAATTTATTTTCATTCTGGAATTAAATAGTTAAATTCATTATAAATGTATAATGAAATATGTGGTATTTATAGAAATTAAGGAATATATAAAAATATAATAGTAACTTGGCCTATGAAAGTATAAATAAAATTTATGTTTCTTATAAGTGAAAATAAGATATATTTATATCATTGAATAAATAAATAAATTTTTTGAAAATGATAAATTAAGTGTTGGTATTTTCATGGCACATAAATTTTTATATACAATACTATAATTAATAAAATAATTTAAAATAAATTTCATCTTCATAAAATTGATTCATGAATTAATATTTTATTATCTTATGATCATAGGATAATTTTATGAGACCTTAATTAAATTTTCCAAGTGTCATAAAATGAGTTATAATTTTAAAATCATTATTTTTTAAATAAATTAAGATATTAATTAAAAATTAAATTTCCTATATTTTGAAAATTATTTTCAAAAAATTGTGTCTATATTTTAATTCTACGTGTCAAAAAATGGTTAGGGTGAATTTTTGGTATTTTTCTAAAATACTTGAATTTTTGTGAATAGTAAAATACGGTAATTTTCGGTATATATACATTATAAGTTAAATGCACTATTACTTGAACCATTTATGATGTAATCACCATAATATAGAACTATGATTTATTATTTTAATATATTTAGTGATAATTCTTAGACTATTCATAGTTTTGATCCAAAATAATAAACTAATGAATAAAATATTCAAAAAAAACACCCATCTCCCCCACTATAAATAGCACTCCTCACCACTTATTCTCCTCAAACATAAAAATATTTTTATATTGTTTAATTTCTTTCCAATTACGTTCCCAATACTCTTCCCCACATTTAAGACCTTCTGGTCCCACCAAAAGGACAGAACCAAGTGTCTTAAGAAGGTTCTCAATGTGAATAAGTTTAAGAGGAAAATCCTCTTTAATTTTATTTTATTTTCTTTTTAATTTATTTTCTTTACTTATTGTCTTCTCACCTCCCCTAATCCAAGTCAAAAGATAATTCTAATAACTTACATATATTATTGTGTTATTTTTTTAATGTAATATCTATCATCAAACCTCTCTTCTTATCCTCTTATTCTAGAAAATGAAAGCATCATCAGTGACGTGTAAATTCACCGCCTTCATGGACATTGAATTTTCATTTTCCTTTACCACCTTCAATGCTAGTCAAAAAAACATTATTATAGTTAAAAAAAAAATATTTATATTATAACTTTATTAATATAATGTAACTAATTTTTAGACATAGCCTTAAATAAAACGAAACTAGTTTGTGATGGATGGAAAAACCCACCAAAAAAACCAAACTTTTATCATTAATGTTTTATCTGATGAATCATCCTCATATCAGAAAAAAAATGATATATGGTATAATTTAAAATTATCAAAAAATATTAATACAATTTCTTTTAACTTCTGAATTTTTTCTTCCATTTTACAAAGAAATCCATAATGAACCAACCATGGAAACCATGAAATAAACGCACCTGAAACAATAAAAATAACAAAATATTATCAATAATTGGGAGTAAATATGTTATAAAAATATCATATATAATATTAAAAATATTAATATAGTTATTTAACGAATTAATAAAACTCTTTAAACCATTATACAAGAGTCTTGAACACGTTTGAAGGAAGGCAAACCCAAGGTAAGGGACTTTTCTTTAAAAATCCTCTTTTAAATTTTTATTCTTAAAAAATGCAAAAATAATGTTTTTATGATGAAAGTATTCAGGTTTTATGATTATTTTATGGTTCTTGGGAATTTTTTATGATGAAGGGTGGTACCTATATCTAGATTTAATGCATTGGGTATGTTTATGTTGAAATTTGACCGTAATGGTTATTCCAAGTGTAACTGTGATGGTTACATAATAAGGTAGCCATGAGGGTTACACTGTAAGGAATCCATGAGGGTTACAAGTCATATGGTAGTCATGAGGGTTAAAATATTAGGTAACTAATTCCCTAAGTTACCTTGTGTAACTTCCCGATTCTTAGAGCCACCCAGATGTGCCCCGTAACCAGTTGGTCACATGGCCTCAAATGTATTTCCCCGAATGTCAAATGCTGCTAACTAGCAGTGAGATCCTTGGGTGTGATATTGGGGAAATTATGCCCTCATTAGCAGATTAATACAATGGAAGTAAAACAGATAGCAACAGTAGAAGCAGTAAAACATGAAATAAGTAAACAGTGGAAGTAATAAACAACTGGAGCACACATATATAAATGATGCATGATACATAGGTTTAGGAAAGCAGTCATACAAATCACAATGCTAGAATATATTACAAAACCAAAGTACAAAATAAAATCAAGTAAACAGATCCACAGCATTGCAAGCCTCATCTTGGTCCCATTCCCCCCAACTCCACAGCAATCAAGTACCAGAAGTGGAAGGGTGCTTTCCCTTATGTATACCTGCAACAATATAATATATTTAGGCCCAAAATCATGCCCTAAATAGGGTGTGACACAAATCCTAGTAGGCAACCACCCAAACATCTATGCCTAACATCCAATGAATATATATGGTAGGAAATAAATAAAATGAAGTAGTAAACAAGGAAGTATACATAGTAACAATCCTATAATTCAATTGCACTCATTTTCATATATCAAGTAAGTAGCTAATCAATAGAAGGTAACCCTCTAGAAAGTACTCATAGACTAACCCCTCTGGTTCAACCAAACAATCACAAGAAACCCTCTGGGAAGTACACAGAGTCTAACCCCTCTGGTTCAGATTTAGCAAAGACACTCTGAGGAAATACTCACCGTCAATTCCCCATGTGGTCTCATATCGACAACTAATAGGCACTCTGAGGAAGAACTCAACGTCCAATTCTCCCTATGGCCTATATCGAGGAAACTACAGACTCTTTGAGGGAGCACTTATATCCATCCCCCATATGGTCTCACAACGTAAAAGTTAAACAGACACTCTGGAGAATCCCTCAACGTCAATTCTCCCTATGGTCTACTACACTAGGTTACCACATCCCTGTTTAAGTTAATTATTCACAAAGATACATGGTAGTCAAATTAAACATCAAGAACTACTTGGCTAAACAACCCATAGCATATCATAGCATGATAGGTAATAATCACTCCATCCTAACAATACTAGGCATGGAAAACAAAGCAGCCTAACAGGCAAGGTAGGCCAAATGGTCAAAACAAGTAAACATTCAAAAAACCTCCATATCATAGAAAAATTAACCTTATTCATAAACAATTTACTACTATCCAAACAAACAAGGCATAATAGGAAATAACAGGATAAAAAACTATAAACACGCAATACCCCGTTCTTGGTTATTGGTCACTTTAGCACATAAAATTCAAAGACTAACTATAGAAAGGAACAAACCACCCACCTCGGCATCATGATATCGATATACGTGAACCTCAAGCCTTGAATCTACCTGGAATTTCATATATTTACAAAAACTCTAAAGATGTTCAACCAAGGATATCTTGTAGAAGAGGAGAAATCAGGAGATGAAGTTCAAGAAGAAAGAAGAACTCATCCATGTGATTCCAACACAATCGGCAGTGATCAATACGGAGAACGGATAGTGAGTTAGGGCTTGAAGAATATATGCGTCCATACAGATTCTCCTCGACAAGATGGATGAAGAATAAGTGATTTTTGTCTGTCACACGTGACCCCGGTCTGTTTAATGAAAAAAAATACACATAATGTTCTTTAAAAGTACATGGAGAGTAATTTCATTTTCCGTTCTCCACTTTATATGGTCTTCAGGTCACCACACATGGCCATTCACTCGGCCGTTAAACGGCCTGTATATGGTCACCCACAGCAACTGGGTACATGGAATGTACTTAAAGTACATGGCATGTACTTCTGAAATTTCCAAAAACTCCTCTTTTTCTCAAAAACAACCGGAAAGGAAAAACATACCTGAAAAGAAGATCTGGTTTCTTACACCATGATGGTTTTATTTATTCTTTATATATTTTATGGAAATCTATTTTTTCACCAAGTAAGTATATGACACTCTATGGGTCATAAGTATGTCTTTGTGAAAATGATTTAATATGTTTATAAGTATTCTTAGACTAATGGTTTTTTCCTTATTTTTATGTCCCTTACTAAGATTTTTTTCTCATACCAAGTTTTAAAAAATCCCTAGGGATTAAGGATGTGTAATAGAAAATAAAAATCTGAGTTGAATGTTTTGAAGATTTTTCATGAAAATATTTCATGTTTTATTAAAAAAAGTGTATTATGGAAGAAATGGATATTGTTTTAGTAGTACCCACTTTGTATGCTTATTGGTTAATATACCTTATATTTTCCCACTTTATGAATCACCAATATCCCTAGAAAATATTTTAGTTCACCAATCATAGACATTTCAAACTCTTCTTATGAGATTTTTAAAATATTCCACTAATTTTTTCTTGTTTCCCTCAAAGATGATATCATCTATATATGCAAGCACTATGAATTTTTTTTAATTGGATGTTTTCATATATACATATATATATATATTATGATTAACACCACCTATTTTGAATTATAAATCTTTTATATGTGACTCCATCTATATATACCATGCATGTGGTGCCTGTTTCAGTCCATATAGGAACTTCTTCAACCGACATACCTTTGTTTCACCATCTCTAATCATAAATCCCATAGTTTTTTTAATATATAATTCTTCTTTAAGAAACCCATTGAGGAATATTTTTTCTATGTCTATTTAATAAAATTTCTATCCCTTTTGGATATCCATATCCAATAATAAACCTGATAAATTTCAGTCAAGCTTCTGGGGAAAAATTTTCTTCCACATCAACTCGTTCAATTTTTTTGTAGACTTTAAACACCATGAATGAAATTTTTCTAAAAAAACTTCACTCTCCTAAATTTTTTTGTTTAATATCCATTTTTTCAAATGATTTTGTGATTATCTATCCTATAAAAAAGAAAACATGTTTTTTTCAATTTGATAAAAAAATTTATTCATGGATTTCACCCATGACTATTTTTTTGCTTCTTATTCAAATGAGGTTGATTCTACTATAGGTAATAGAGATGTATGCTCAAAATTTCTCATTCTCCTTATCGATATTGGTACATATCAATCTTCTATTATACTTAAAGGATCAACTTAAACTCTTCTATTTCTCTTCTGAGGTGTAGGTTTCTCTTCTTCAGCTATTATTTTCTCTTATGACTATATATCATAGTCTTCATCATTCACACAATATAGAACTGTTATAGAAGTTGAATCAATAATAATTTATTCTTCTTCTTTATCATAATAAACAAAAGTTATTGAGATTATATGATTCTTTTTTTTTCTTCATTCACATTCACATCATTATTTTCTACAATTCTACATAGCCTTTTATTGAAGAATATCTAGGTCATACTCTTTCATGGGTTGCCTAATAAAATTCCTTCATCAATTTTATCCCCATATTTTCCATGATTTCCCTCTGTGTTTTTAAGTTATCATCTTCTCCTGAACACTCGAAAATGTTTAAGTGGGGTATTCTTTCCATACCACATCTTTTAAGGTATTGTCTCTTCACCAGGGCTAATAAAAGCCCAATTATTTGTGTACACCACCACTTGAACTACCTCTTTCCAAAAATATTTGAGAGATTCCACCTTCAATAATCATGTTGTGGGCCATATTATTCATTTTTTGATTTCTTTTCTCAACAATTACATTTCACTATAGGGTTCTTACTAAAGACATATCATGTTTTATGTTGTGTTTTTCTAGGTAATTATCAAATTCAATGTGTTTATATTCAATTACATTATTAGATTGCAATGTTTTAATAGTAAAATTAGTCTTATTTTCCAATATTCTTGGATACACCTTCATGCATGCTATTACTTCTCTATTTCTTTGTATGAACATGGAATAGTATATCCTGATATAGTCATCAATGAAAATGATGAAATATATTTATCCATATATTATAGGATAATTCATTAGATTTCTCACATCATTTTTGATCAAGTCAATAAAATTTTATGACATTTATCTCCTTGGGAAACAAGGGTTTCAAACCAGTTTATCACACATGCATGCATCACACATTTTTTTTAGTATGTCTTAACAATTAAGATGTCAAACACATATTTGAGTTTGTATAAGTTCTCCATACTCTACTGATGTATGTGGCATAATATCTAGTCTCAAAGTTTATTTTCTTCATCAATAGTATGAATACATGTATTCTCATGACTATCCACCTATTATAGATTTCCTTTCTTTTTCCTTTCATAAGTGAGTTCCTAACAATGATTTTGACCATACATACCTTTTAATCAAACGAAACCTTAATAAGGAAGTCATAAATTTGAATCATACTTATAATCTTGTGTCGAAGTCCATCCATGTAAAGCACTTCACTCTTCTTGGGATCACCATCAGAAGGTCAGTTATTGCAAATTCTATATATTTTTAAGTCCTCATCATTTCCAAAACACATGGTACAATTGACCCTAACTTTCACATTTTTCAAAATATTTTTATTTTTTGGTCATATGGGATGAGAATACACTATTCAATATCTATGTAATTCTATTCTTAGTAGCTTTGAGATCAATTTAAATTAAATTGGACTTCTATATATTCTTTATTTATTTTTAATAGATTCTTAACTATATTGAGGAAAAGTAGGTCCTCACTTCTTCATATTCTACATAATAAGTGTATATAAATCCATAATCTTTTTCCAATGGTAAACACCTATTTTACAAAGGTATCTGGTTGGTTTACCTCATATTAATCTACCTCAAACCTCTATGATGATAACTTCTACCACTTATTTGATGATTTTTTCCATTCCATATTTCCCTATAGTCAATGGTCTTTTGACCAAAGTTAGAACATTGAAAATAGTATCCATAAAAATAATTTCTTATTTGACAAGTAGGATAAGATTTCATTATTTTCTATTGTATTTAAGGAGTATCTATTCTTAAATATCTATTATCATCATCATAATAGTACATGGTGTGGACCATATATCCACTAAACTGACACTTAATTAGGGGTAAAATATTTTCACTATCATTTCTACACATGTCTCTTTACTATAAAAACCACCTAAATTATTAATTATTACTTGACATTGAGGATTATTTCCAACACACTATTTGAATTTTTCTAGAAAATTCTTAAATGAAACTCTTATTGACTCTGTTTTGAAAATAATATCTTTAACCTTATTCTTTCATTAATTCTAGTTAGTTACTGCTCTTTCCATTAACATGTCACCATCATGGATAACTCTACTTTTATCCAAGAATTGTATCCTTTGATCACACATAATTTTCTCAATATTATATGGGACTCTCTTATAAATTTTTATAAGTTTTTTATCTAATAACCTTCCAAGTCATAGCTTATTTTTGGGTTAAGCTAATCTAACTTATCATTCAAACTTCCTTATAATAGTCACAATTTATTACTCAATATATTAAATATTCTTAGAAATATCCTCTTGGTTATAATAAAGATCATTAATGGCATTATTTTAGTCTTTGATTTTATGTTTAAAATCTACTCATACACTTGTAGCATCATTGTTGAGAGGTTGTTTTTCAAATTCCTACTATAACTGATTAATTTCAGCTTCAAGATAATCAATAAACTCTAAGGATTCTTGTAGGGATCCATTAATATTTATATTTTTGTTCCTTTTAATTTAAATATCATCAATATCTACTTCTAAATCCACCTTCAAATCAACAACACCTTCAGGTTCCTATTCACATTCTTTTTCTCCTTCCTCTTTTTAAATAGCCATCATCATAGAATATTCTTAATATGATATAATCTCTATTTTATCTTCCTCCAGAATTCATTTTTCAACATCATATTCTTTGTTTACAAATATCTTCATTTGAAACATTACTCTAGATGAACTTATAGTTATACAGTCTTTCGTTAGAGGATATCTCCCCTAATACTTTTGAGTGATTTCTTCTCCACTCTATTCTTTATCAAATTTTCTCAGACATCTCATGAAAATTTGACTAAATCTACCACATATGAAGAATACCAGAGGTAACTTACCCTCAAATATTTCATTTCCTCTTTTTAACATTCAATAAATAATAGATGATAATTTATCATCCACATAACATTCAACATTACTACATTTTACAAAATAAAATTTTACTACAAATTTGAAATCCAGATCCATACTTGTGTGTGTTGATGATGTTTCTAGCTAAACTCAGATTTATATTCTACCAAACTGATTTGAAGGTCATCAAGATATAATGAGGATAAATATCATTCTTTAAGAGCATAAAATTTTGTATTATATTTAATAGTAAGTCATCACATGATATTTTTTAACAATGTTTATATATTTTATCTCCTCTATAATTCCTCGAATAACACCAAAAACATCAGTGGTTTTGTTGAATAAACTATTAGTATCTCCACCCA
This sequence comes from Viscum album, assembly GCA_963277665.1. NCBI lineage: Eukaryota > Viridiplantae > Streptophyta > Magnoliopsida > Santalales > Viscaceae > Viscum > Viscum album. The sequence goes on from OY728128.1 coordinate 125,809,952, forward strand.
AATTCATATTAAGATCATCAAATAGGGGTGTTCAGACCTGACCCAACCCGAGAAACCCGACTCGACCCGATCAGGTCGGGTCGGGTTGGGTGGGGTCGGGTCAAGGGTTGGGAAAAAATTGATCCAACCCGACCCAACCAACCCGACTACTGTGAGTCACCTCTTCAGACTTCGCCCTCTCCCCCTGCCTCTCGACCCAATTCCCCCTCAGACTCGACCCATTCCATTGTCTTTCTTTTTTCCTACACAATCCATTGAGTCCATGCCATCACCCACCATTACAAGAATACTCTATTAATCGCATAGATGATTGAATCTTCCATGACATTTCTAAGAAAAACATAAAATAAATTCAAAGGAATCGAGACATGTAAAATTAGTGGAAAAACAATGCCTGGTCAACAAAAAAAACATGAAGATAAATGGATTTCATTCGATTTTTCTACGAAAACTAAAGATAAAGAAAAAAACAAATGAATATAGAACAATTTTAATGATTCGAAGATCTGACCACTACTGGAAAATGGACCTATCCCCACGGTTTCACCCAAAACCGTGGGGATAGGTACCCCAATACCCACGGTTTTTGAAAACTGTGGGCATAGGTGAATTTTCAGGACATATACCCACGGTTTTGAAAAACCGTGGGTATAGGGGGCTCTATCCCCACGGTTTTCCAAAACCGTGGGGATAGGTACGGAAAATTCACATATGCCCACAGTTTTCAAAAACTGTGGGTATAGGGGTACCTATCCCCATGGTTTTGGGGAAAACCATGGGGATAGGTATGGGTTAAAATACCTATACCCACGGTTATGAAAAACCATGGGTATAGGTTTCCCGTGTGTGTGTGGGAATTTTTTTTTCCGCAGGAAGGAAATTTTTTTTTATGGGAGTCCTATACCCACGGTTCTTCCCTCTATACTCACGGTTTATATAACTATATTTAACTAAATACAAATATATATACATAAAATCAGTGTTGGGGTAGTGGTTAGGTGCTTCGTCTGCAGTGGAGAGGTTGCGGTTCGAAACCCGCAGACCGCATTATTTTAGGACCTATACCCATAGTTTTGAAACCTTGGGGAAAAGACTTTGACACCGTGGAAATTGGATATGTTTCGTTGACACGGTGGTAGAACACCTATACCCATGGTTTTAAAAAAATGTGGGTATAGGCTGGGGACCTATACCGACGTCGTTCCAGCCCACGGTTCCCAAAACCGTGGGTATAGCATATACCCATGGTTTTGGGGGCTATACCCACGGTTTTGAACCATGGGTATAGGCTATTTTTCCAGTAGTGGATGGTGGAGGATCGACTAAGAAAATGATCATTGAACATCTCCTTCACCCTCACCAGTCCAGTGTATCCACCGCGTCGCACCTGCATGTACCCCTACCTCTACCACCACCTCCATCTCCATCGCGTCGTAGACTGATGTTTTTTTGGGTCGATTTATTACAGGGTGGAGGATGCGGTTATTCTCTAGTGTGGCGAAGAAGATGAAACATAGGAATATGTAACCCAATCAACCCACAGTGCGATATCTAAAAAAAGAACTGAACAAATTTTTTTTTCGTAACTCGGTCAACCTATGGGTTGGGATTATAAAAAAGTACCAAACAATTTTTTTCCATTAACCCAATCAACCCGACCCGACCTGACCCGATTTGAGACGGGTTGGGTCGGTTTGGGTCTGAATCCAAAAACATCTCCAACCCGACCCAACCTGACCCGACCTACTTTTCTTGGGTTGGTTCCAAAATAGCCCTCAAACCGACCCAACCCGACCCATGGACACCCCTATCATCAAATATGTCATGAAATACTTTAATCTTATCTTCCTTTACCTTATTATTCCCATCATATATATTATCCAATTTCTCGTACATGGCCTTATAAGTAGTGAAACCCATCACTTGCTGGTAGATTTGATCTGTTGAAGCTCCATTAAGAGCATTATAAGATTTATCATTGGAATTAACTAATTCTTATCAAATTAAATCATATATAATCCAGTTGTCTCACTAACATGAATCTCATTTAATGTGGTAAAGATAACATTCATCCAAATAGATTATATATGGTATATCATTAATTTCTTCAATAACTCATAGTTACTTCCATAAAACTACAAAAATCCCCTAGAATGAACTGAGTTTTCCATAAGATTAGACAACTGAATAAAAAATTAACTCATCAAACATGTCACACTGATGCCACTTATAGCACCCCAGGACACCCTTAGAGGAAGGTGTGAATCCGGATGTCAAATTTTTATTTTAAATCAATATATCTTGTCCCCACATTGGTAGGGTCATATTAAACTAGTCTGATCAAGATTTACATTCATAAGAAAAAAAATATAGGCTGTAAAGGCAAAACATGAAAAAAATTACTTGGTTCACTATAAAGGTATATGTCAAAGGATCATACACCAATTATTTTTAGATGTTCCAAAATCCAATATACTTCACTAGTTTTTTTGGATTATATAATTTGACACTAATAAATTAGAGTCAGGTGCACTTCCTTTACAATGTTTAAGGTATAGCATATCACCTCCCTTGAATCAATTCCATTGACTCCTCCTTTCTCATTGTGCTAATTCAAGTATTCCTCCATTTAAATACATGAAGGTTTTCATCTCATCATTAAGAGTATGTTGAATTTTTGAATCATAAAAGTCAGAATATGATACTCTAATATGCTCCTTGTTCTTCAAAATAGTTTCAGGGTTCACCACTTGAGAGTTCAAACAAAATTTTCTTTTAAGCATTTTGTAATGTATAACCACTATGTATAACCCAATTTTGTAAACCTGAGCACAAGACCCCTAGTGTGAGAAATCTAATTGTGTAACCTTGGTCCCTTAACTCCTATGTGTGACAATTGGGACATAACCCCTATATGCATAACACTACATCCTAATTTTGGATGTGTAACCTGGGTAATGTGGGCCTGATCACATAATCACCTTTGTAGCATAGATCATGAGACCTTGTCACCAAATACCAATCATGAGCTAGTTATGTGCTCCACATGCATGAAACCCCTTATGTGCACCACAACTATAGACAACCTATGGCCTTCTTTGAAATTATAGAAATCTATTTGGATAAACATTATTCACCCAAAAAAATAGAAAACTCTTAATTCCACCTAATGATGTGAATAGAATGTATTTATAGAGAAAATCCAATGACTTAATTCTAAAAAACTTACTTATTTGTATGTCACACCAACCTAACTTAGTATCACCTTCTATCTTCAATATCATGACTCATGGGCCATGTGAGTCCCTTTATGAACTCTATTGATCTTGGTATTATAAAATCACACAAATCCCCCATAATTTATAGTGTAATTTCCCTAATATGATTCTCATGACCATGTCACCTAATTTATTTAAATATATTTGGTCACCTGACTCTGTACAAGATCACACAATCCTTTCGTGAATATGTTCTGCACCTGACTTCGCTACCTAATTCATCAAACTCCATCATATAATCCTTATAATATCACATGAATTCTCCGCCTTGGACAATGTAACTCTCTTCATGCACCTTTCATGACCATGATTCATGATTCCTTTCTGTGATCGTGTGACCCTTTAGGGTTTATGAAAAAAATCTTATTTTACTGATATTTTAAGACCAAACAAATAGCACCATATTCTAAAACATTATTCAAGAAAACATATAGCATTATTTTTCATAAAAAACCTCCTTAGACAACAAAATCCATGATCACACCAAAACTGGATTGACAACAAACACAGCATAAGTCCTCCATCTCAAAGAACTTTAGTTCCAACACTTTTTATATTCAATACAAATTCAGAGGCAAGTGTTGAGGAAATACAAGTCAAGACTTTTGGATTTGTGAGTCCACTCAATGGATCAAGGAGATGTAAGCTTGCAATTGTAAGAACCACCTAACTGTGATGTCTTGGACCTGGATCCCACTTATTGGGTGCCCTGAGCTCGGTGGTCCACATGGCCTCAAGTGCATCTCCCCAAATTCCAAAGGCTGATGAATAGTAGTGAGGGCCTAGGCTATGTCTGTTGGGAGCCTATTCCCTCATTACCAATGTGTAGCATAATGGATAAGTATAAAATGAGGTAAATAGTGGAATAAATAAAAGTAAATAGAAGGAACAATAGAAAATAGATTCAACAGTAATAATAAATGAAATAATTGGTATAATGTACAAGCATAAAAAACTGATGATGTTATGTCATGTCACCAGAAAACTGGAAAACATGGATATAAGACATCAGAAATATCATGTTCCACCAAAGTATAATAGAAATCAAAAGACTATCCCAAGCATCCTGAGATCTGACTCAGTCATATGCTATCAAACTCCATCCTAAACAACCAGAAATCAACAATTCAAATCCATATAATTCCCTTTATCAACACCTATATTCATGTAATCTTCCTCAGGTTCCAAACAGTTCTGGGAGAGGGAGTGAGATAAATCTCAGTGGGCCACCACGAATGGTGTCTATAACATCCAACCCATGTGAAGGAAATGTAATAGTGTATAAGCATGCATATATAAAAAAGCATCATAAAGTAACAAAATACCCAAGTACATTCTTCATCCCTCGGATGGTGTCTGAACATGTAACCAGTTCATTATTTTAACGTTACCAATTTACAAATAAGTTACAAGTTAACAATAAGTAAGGTTCCAAGATGTAACAAGGAAACTTGAAATTGTATTTAATAATGAAGTTCCAAAGTAATAACCAAGGTATCGTAGTCCTCAAGGGTCACCAAATCAATTATTATTGTAGCTTGGCTAAGGGTAATAGTGTAATCTTAGGAGCATAGTTTGAGGCATTCCACAATAAGATGCCTACCAAGTCCAAGGAGTTCATCCAAGGTAAAACGGGGCTAAGAAATGAATGGGCTCGATGGGCTTTAACCATGGAAACTAATTTTCAATGTTGGATCCAAGGAGTGTATCTAAGGCATCCTGTATTACTACATTATGGGTCCAATGGTGTCATATCGAGCATCCAAAGTCAGAAAAATATCGGGATCTAGGTGGGTCTCAACCAAAGTAAGTTGTATCCTTGAATTCGGAATGGGGTCCTCAATTGCTTAAGGCATTCCCTTAGGAATCCAAGGTGGTCTTGAGTCAGGCTAGTCCTATTTTGAAAAATAATTCTTATATAATTAATAAGTTTCAATCCATTACCTTTCATTAGTGTGACAAGGATAATTAAGCATGCGACCATTTAATCAAGTCATAATTCATCAATAAGTTCATTTGGTTCAATCCATTCCTTTCATTAGTGTGACAAGGAAAAGTAGCATGAAACCATTAATTTAACTCATTTAAGGAATTTTAATATGTAAGGTTCACTCATCTACCTTTCATCATCATGTTAAGGGGTTCTACGGACATCCAACCTATTATTCAATTACATTTTAAAAGGGAAAGTCATAAACATAGTATACTTTCCGAATTCCCTTTCACAAAGGTTTATTAATTAAATCACATACCTTAGGTGGGTTAATTGATGAGAATACATGGTACTTTACATTATGAAACTCACAATATAAATTAATACATTTAATATAAAAAAGATTGACCTTAGGATTATCAAGCCAGGTCACACCTGAATGGTGGCTCAAATGTGTCAAAAGACTAAAACGACAATTATGGCATAACATCCTACATGGGATGGATGCTCTTGTGGGTGTAACCACTAAAAAATAATCACATGTTTGAAAATAGCATAACCATATGGTTCTAATGATTATAATCCTGACATATAAATTTAATAAATGGAAACTAATGAAATCAGTAGGCCCCATATGAAAATTCTAAAATCAACGAACTTGAGGGATGAGTTATAGACCACCCACCTTAGTCTTGTAGGACTCTCGTTATACAGTATCAGTATCTTATTTGTCTTGGATCGGAGTAGATCTTAGAAAAAGCTAAAAATTATCACACCTCAATAACTAGGTCAAGATCAAGAGAGAAGAATAATGACTCAAACGGACTCGAGTACTTACCATTATGCATCTAATGTGATGAATGGAAGCTTGAATAGATCCTGGATGAAGGATATATCTTTATCCCTAGATTATGCCTTCAAAAGATCCAAAATGAGATAAATGGAGGTTAATCCTACTAGAAATCATAATAAGGAAGAAGGAGGGGCTTAATTAGATCATTAAGGGAAAAAGGGTAAAATTTCCCAAAATTTAGCCTATGCATGGTTTGTCCACATGGTTTTCCAAACCATGAAAAAACCATGCATGGGTACCTAGAGAAGAGGGGAATTCAAATGGTTAGGGAAACCATGTTCCAACTATGCGAGATGGCTCTGCCTAAAATGTAGACCATCCGCATAGTCAGATCTAACCATGCGCCCTTCCAGCACGATTTACTCTAACTATGCGACAAGACCATTTTTTCAAATAAATTTACATTTGGGCTCTGAAAAATATTTGGACACCCTCGGTACCTTAACTAACCTACTAGAAATCCATATTAGGTCCAAAATAAGGAATTAGAATTAAATTTAAAGGATCCACACCTGAGTGAAAAAATAGGTTCTTACAGTCTTCCCCACATAAAATAACTCATTCCCAAGTTCACATTCCAAGGGTGGGGAAACACTATCTTAGAACAACTCTAACCATTAGGCACATACATCAGCCTCTCACTACCAAGTCTCTTCTTCCACATGGACATGCTGCCATAGCACCCCTACTAGAGTGATAGATCAGCCTTCTAGAGCCTTCATTCTTCGGTCAATGATGTGTAATGGATACTCCTCAAAGGAAGCATTGGTATCTAGCTCAATTTCCTCAAGATAAAATGTATTATATGGGTCATCATGATATTGGTGCAACTTTGAAACATGGAAGACGTCATACATGGAATGATACCTCTAAGATAGTAGAAACTGATAGGCTATCATCCTGACTCTCTCTATAATCTCAAAAATCCCAACATAATGAGGTGATATCACCCCTTGCCTATATATCCATCTATGGCCTAGCTTGGGCGATACCCATAGGAAAACACGATCCCCAACCATGAACTCTAGACGTTGTTGATGACGATCGGCATAATATTTCTATCTAGATAGAGTAGTAGTCATATACTTTCTGATTATATAAACCTTCTTTGAATTCTCATGAATGAGATGAAGATCCAGTAGTGTTGCCTCACCTACCTCTAGCCAGCACAGGGGTGAATGTAACAACCTACCGTATAAGGCCTCAAAAGGATCCATCTGAATCATCTCTTGGAAGCTATTATTATAGGAGAACTCAAAAAGAGGTATGTGCTTCTCCTAAGAACTGATGAAATCAAGGACACATACTCAGAGCATATCCTCTAGAACCTGTATCATCCATTCCGAATTTCCATTGGTCTAAGGGTGAAAATATTTGCTTAGAAGAATCCATGTTCCCATAGACTTTTTAAATTCTTTCTTGAACTGTTATGTGGAACGAGCATCCCTATTTTAAATAACAGTACATGGGACTCCATTTAGTCATCTTATCTCATAGACATACAGTCTTCCCAGCTCATCAACTGAGAAAGTCTCCCAAATATGAATGAAATGGGATACTTTTCTTAGTCGATCAATAATTACCAATAAATCATTTCTACCTCTTAGTGACCTAAGAAAGTCGACTAAAAAATACATAGAAATATCTTGCCATTTCAATTCTGGGATTAGAAGTGGTTGTAACAATCCTAGAGGTCTCTGGTGCTCCGCCTTCACCTTTTGACATGTGGAACACCTAGTGATAAATCCTGAAATCTAACATTTCATCTCAGGACACCAATAATGGCATCACATATCTTAATAAATATTAAATATACCAAGATGAGTTTCCCACAAATAATTATGGGACTTGCACATAAACTCCTCTATCATATATATAGGGAGATAGATGTAACGTCCCGGTTCCGGAAGCCGCCCAGAGGTTCCCCGTACCCGGTTGGTCACATGGCCTCAAGAACATTTTCCCGAATTTCAAAGGTTGTTGACTAGAAGCGAAGGCCTTGGGTGTGATAGTGGGGAAACTATGTCCTCATTGGAAGAGTATCACAGTGGAAGTAAAACATATAGCAATATCATAAGCAAAAAAACATGCATTAGGTAAACAGAGGAAGTAATAAACCACTAGAGCACACACACACACACACACACACACACATATATATATATATATGATACATGATACATATGTTTAGGAAAGCATGAAAACAAGTCACAATGCTGGAATACAATACTAAACCAAATTACAACAGAAAACAGATAAAATGCTCCATAGAATCACAAGCCTCAGCTTGGTCCCATGCTCCCCAGCTCCACAACAATCAAGTACCTGAAGTAGAAGGGTTCTTGCCCTTATCTATACCTGCAGCAATGTGATCTATTTTGACCCAAAATCATGACCCAAACAGGCTGTGAGACTAAATACCAAGAGGCAACCACCCAAAGATCTATGCCTAACAATTAGTGAATATATATATTGCAGACTATAATCAAAATGAAGTACTAAACAAGGAAGTACTCAAAAGTAAACAATCCTACAGTTTCAAATGCATTCAATTATCATATATCAAGTAAGTAGCTAATCATAAGTAGGGAACCCTCTGGGAAGTACTCATAGACTTACCCCTCTCGTCCAACCAAAACTAACACAAGAAACCCTCTGAAAAGTACACACAGTCTAACCCCTCTGGTTCAGCTTTTGTACAGACTCTCTGAGGAAGTACTCACCATAAATTCCCCATATAGTCTCGTATCGGTAACTAAAAGGTTCTCTAGAGAAGCAATCAACATCAAATTCCCCATTTGGCCACATCAAGGAACTCCAAACACTCTAAGGAAGCACTTATGTCCATTCCCCCTATGGTCTCGCATCGTAACAGTAAACAAAGACTCTAGATAAGCCCTCAACATCCATTCTCCCTATGGTCTACTGCACCAGGATATCACGACCCTGTGTAAGTCAATCAAGAACATTGATATATAACGGACAAATTACACCTCAAGAACTACTTTACTAAACAGTCTACAGCATAACATCATGCCAGATAAATAATATTAATCCATCCTATCAGCACTAGGAATGGAAAGCAAGCAGCCTAACAGGCTAAGCAAGACCAAATGATCATAAACAATACAAGTAAGGGAAAGACATACATAGCATAGAAGTTAACCCTATTCACATTCAATTGACCCCTACTCAAGCATATAAATCATAACAGGAAATAACAGGGTTAAATTCGTAAACACGTAATACCCCAAACGGGGTATTGGGAACTCTTGCATATATAACCCAAAGAATATCTACAAAAAGGCACAAACCACCTACCTCGGCATTTTATGATCGATATACTCCGGCGTCGGCCCCAGGATCAAACTAGAACATGCTAGATCTACAAAAAACATCTAAAACGTTCAACTGAGGATAACTCGTGGGAGAAGAGAGATCAGGAAACGAGGTTCAAGTAGGATAAAGAACTCACAGCTTCGATTCCAATGCAACAGACGGAGTTCGATTAGGAGAATGGATGCTTAATCATGGGCTTGGAGAATGATCGGAGTTGTGAATATGATCTCGGTCAAAGAAGTCAAAGAAGAAGACACCTCTACCAATTAGATGTGACCCTAGTCTGTTTAATGAAAAAAATAAAGTACATGGAGTATACTTTATAAGTACAAGGCGTGTACTTTAGAAGTACACAGCATGTACTTTCCCTTACCGGCCCCCACATAAGGTGGTCTCCAGGTCACCACACACGGTTGTGTGCTCGGCCTTTACACGTCCATCACATGGCTACTTGCGACAAAAGAGTACATCGCATGTACATATAAGTACATGGCCTGTACATCAAAAATTTCAAGAAACACCTCTTTTTCTCAAAAACACCAGAGAAGATAAAAACATACTTGAAAGAAGATCTATATTCTTACAAACTTCCCCCATTAAATAAATTCATCCTCAAATTTCCCTAGAAAGGCGGCGTAGAATAAGAATCCTCGAAAAGCTCTGGCCATTGGGATCGTACATCGGCCTCCCTCTCCCAGTTCTCGCCTTGTACTTGTCCATGATGCTATAGCACTCATACCAGAGGAACAGACCATCCATGGAGAACCTTAGCACATCGATCCATAATCCAGATAGGAAGCTTCTCTAATGAAGTGTCCACCACTAACTCAACCTATTCGGGTTGAAAAACATGAGATAGGTCTGAGAAGTAATGTCGAAGCTAAGAAATGTGGAAGACATCATGCATAGCCTGGTACCTCTGAGGTAACTGCAAAGGATAGGCAACCGGCCCAACTCCCTTTAATGCCTCAAACGGCCCAACATACCTTAGTGAAAGCTTACCCTACCTCCTAATCCTCTTGTGTCCCAACCTCGGTGTGACACATAGAAAAACCTGATCTCCAACCTCAAACTCCAGAGGTCGTCTCCATTGATCGGCATAAGACTTCTGTTGAGACTGTACAGTAGCCATCCTCTTCTGAATCAACTCTATCTGTTATGTGGTCTCCTGGACAAGATGAGGTCCTAGTATAGTTGCCTCTCCTACCTCCAACCAGCATAAGGGAGATCGGCATGGCCTACCGTACAAAGCCTCATAAGGTTCCATCTAAATAGTTGCTTGAAAACTATTATTGTTGGAAAACTCCATAAGAGGTATTTGCTTCTCCCATGAACCTCCAAAATCCAGGATTCATGCTTGAAGCATGCCATCAAGCACCTGAATCATATTCTTGGACTGGCCATCTGTCTGGTATGGTATTCCGTACTCAGAAGCACTTGTGTACCCAAAGCCTTCGGTAATCCCTACCATACTTGAGAAATAAAATGGGCGTCTCTATCAGAAACAATGGAGTGTGAAACTACATGTAAATGTAAAATCTCTTGTATGTACAAACTTCCCAGCTCATCAACACTGAAGTTCTCCTTTATCGGAAAGAAGTGAGAAACCTTCATGAGTTTATCAATGACAACCCACACTGCATCGTTCCCTCGAGGCGACCACGGTAAACATGTCATGAAATCCATCGTGACATCATTCCACTTCCACTCAGGAATGGGTAATTGCTGCAAAATCCATGCTGGTCACTGATGCTTCACCTTCACATACTGACAGGTGGAACACCTCATGACGAAACTAGCAACATATCTCTTCATACCGAGCTACCAATACTGACGGTGTAGATCACAATACATCTTAGTGACACCAGGATGAACTGACCAAACTGAGGAATGAAAGTCTCACATCAGCTCCTCGCGTATGTCCACTGGAAACCATACACACCCATGAAGATGCAAGATCTTATCCTCACCTATGATCCATCCAGGAATAGGGTCCTCTCCTGACTCACTTTCCCGTAAGACCATGCCTTCAGAATATGATAGCTGCCTTATTTGCACATGATCAAGTCGATTTGAGGTAACAGCTACAGAAGAAAGAAAAGTCTACATATTCCTGTCGTGCACCTCCAGATGCATCTTAGAGAACAAATCCATAAGCTTCCACACACTGTTGGCCTCTTGAATTGCATGTATCTGAGTCCTCCTGCTCAATGCATTAGCCACAGCATTGCCCTTCCCAGGCTTGTAGGAAAGCTCAAAGTCAAAATACTGAAGGTACTCAACCCACCTTCACTATCTCAAATTCAAGTCACACTTAGTGAAGATATACTTGAGACTATTGTGGTCATATAAAACCACAAAATTCTCTCCAAATAGGTAGTATCACCAATAGTGTAAATCATGAACAATAGCAGCCAACTCGAGATCATGTGTCGGGTAATTTCTCTCATGTGGCCTCAACTGCTAAGACCAGTACGCAATGTCCCCTTATCCCTACATAAGCACTGCTCCCAAGTCGATACCTTATGAATCACTGTATACAATATATCTCTTTCCAATCTCCGATATAACTAGTATCAGTGTTGAAGACAACCTCCCTTTCCTCTCCTGAAAGGATGACTCACAAGAATTAGACAAAAAGTACTTCACACCATTCTTATTCAGGCCCGTCAGTGCTGCTGCTAAGCGTGAAAAGTATTGTATGAAACATCTTTAATAACCATCCATCCCCAGAAAACTCCATAACTCAAATAAATTCTTCAGCTGCTCCTAGTAAACTACTGCTCTCACTTTCTCTGGGTCTAATGGTACTTCTATCTCTGGGATAACATGACCCAAGAAGTGAATTTGTTCCATCCAAAAGTGGCATTTTGAGAGATTAGCATATAACTGATTCTCTCTCAATATACTCAAAATGATCTCAAGATGTGTGGCATGCTCATGTTGAGTGTGAGGGTACACCAAGATATCATCCACGAAGACTACCACAAAAGAATCCAAGTACAGATAGAACACCGGTTCATCAGTTCTAGGAAGACTGCAGGCACGTTAGTGATACCGAACAACATAACCACATACTCGTATAGAATATACCTGATCCAGAAGGCTATAAGAGGTACATATGATGGTCTGACACACAACTGATGATAACCAGATCTCAAGTCAATCTTTGAGAACACCTGGGCTCCTTTAATCTAATCAAAGAGATCATAAATCCCCAGAAAGGGATATCAGTTCTTAACCTTCAACTGGTTCAACTTCCGATAATCCACGCAAAGTCTAAGTGTATTGTCTGCCTTCTTCACAACCAGGACAGGCGAACCCCAAGCATAAGTACCAGGTCGGATGAACCCATTATCCTGCAACTCCTCCAACTGCTTCTTGAGATCTTATAACTCTGGTGTAGCCATCCTATAAGGAGTAATGGACACCTGTGCCGCTCGTAGATCACAACTCCAGAATCCCTCATATTGTGCTCTGTGATCAGTGCCTGGTTGACTATAGAAGTGATGGAAGTCAACCTGAAGATGTTCACCTGAGATCAGATTTCATGCCTAAGATCATCCTCAAACTTACTTTCCAGGAATAAATCATCACCTCCTAGAATAGGCATGAAGTGTTGTAGCTCCGTAAAGCCAGAAGAATACTCCATAACAGAAAGAGTACCATGCTCCAAACTCATGAACTCTCGGGCTCGATCAGCCCTCAAATTCTATGGGTATAAGTAGTCATATAAGGCATGTTGGAACTCATCCCATGCTATAACTTGCTGGTGTCCCGCCTGAGATATCACATCCCACCATCTCTTGGCGGAGTCCTTAATCATATACGTAGCGAGATAAACCCTCCTCTCTAGAGGCATCTCCAGATGCTCGAAGATAGAAAGCATGGATTCTAACCATGACCCTGCATCCTGAGGTCCTCCTTCACCAATAAAGGTGGGAGGATGTTGCTACTAGAAAACTCGCTTCAACTCTACCATAGAAGGGGCAGGATGTGGTACTCCTTGGAAGGTCTGAATGAACCTCATAAAGCCCTATCGGAACTATGCATTTGCACCTGTTTCTGGAATGATGGCTAGTGCCAGGACTGGAACAACTAGGGTATCTGCTGGTAGTCCGTAATTAGATATATCTGGTTTCTGGTCACTACCTTGTAACTAGTGGACAACCCGATGATGTATCGGTGGCATGACTCTACAAGGTCAAGTGAACACCTTAGAACAAGATTAATAGGGACTGAAACTTATAAGTGTAATAAGGGAACAAGAGAAAGAAATCATTCAAGTTTTCAAAACATGGATACACGGTGTGTATAATGCCTACACGACATGTTCCCTTAAGCCTTCACATGGGTGTGAACTTCTGCCAACCCAGGTCGTGTAACACCCCAAACACACGATGTGTTGTCCAAACACACGGCGTGTACTTGAATCCTATTCCCCTACTCGAGTTCTTCTACATGGCTAAGCCACACGGTTCCCTAGAACAAGACTAGATGGAATGTTATTTCCAGACACGGTGTGTACCAGATGAACTTCACCAACCCGTGTTGTTAGTTACAAGGCCAGTCACAATGCTGACAATACACAACATATTTATTCCAAACATGGCATGTACTAGAAATATTTCACCGACCCATGTTGTTCTCTACATGGTCAGATTCAAGGGTCTTTACATTACGTGTTCAATCTTGACATGGCGTGTATGACTAAAGTTTTCACCCATCTGTGTCATTAGTCACATGGGTGGAAACATGTTCTACACAACACGACATGTATGTCCAGCACATGGCGTGTTCTACCAAGATTTTCCCAACCCTGTGTCTCTTCCCACACTACTAGTGACACGATTAGAGACTACACAGCATGTACATACATTACACGGCGTGTACTTAAGAAAAACAATTCCTTCCCAAATAGAATGACACATTGCGTGTATTTAACATTACACGTCGTGATTTCTAGGTTTTTTCAGACAGTAAGCCTCAGAAACTACTTTGGAACACATAAAAACAATGAAATGGACAATAAGGTTCCAAATTCTGATCTGTGAGGGCCCATACTTCCCGCAAATCAAAGATTGGCATCTTATACATGTCATATATAAACATAACCGAGCAACGATCCACCAAATTCTGGTCCATGAGGGCCCATAACACCTTAAGAACTAAAGTTTGGGATTCATTCAAATAAAGCCATACGTAATTCAATACCCTATAAAAAGGAGGTATTCTATCAAGGCATCTATCACAACAGCATGCATATCTAGAAAAACATCCATCACAAAAACATGTAATTACTAATTCACCCTAAATGGAATGGCAGGAATGAATGACATGTGATTTTTAATAAGTGCCTATATGATGCATGAGATGGAATACCCTCATCTCATCAGGTTGAAACAGAAATATAACTTTAATAACATCAACAATAACAGCACAAAACATGTAAATCACCCAACAGTGAAATCAAATCACTATAAAATTGAAAAACCAGAAAAAAAAATTGTAATAATGAGGTATATTGGCTTTTCCCTATACACGGGTTAGATACTCCCGATCACATCTTATTCCCAAGTACCTATTCCTTAAAATCCCTGGCTATAGGCTCCAAAAATTAATTCAGGAAGAAATAATTCCTCTAATACCAGTTTATAACGTCCCGGTTCCGGAAGCCGCCCAGAGGTGCCCCATACCCGGTTGGTCACATGGCCTCAAGCGCATTTCCCCGAATGCAAGAGGCTGCCGACTAGCAGCGAGGGCCTTGGGAGTGATAGTGGTGAAACTATTCCTTCATTGGTAGAGTAACATAGTAGAAGTAAAACAAATAGAAATAACAGAATAAATAAAACATGCAATAGGTAAACAGGGGAAGTAATAAACAAATGGATCACACACACACACACACACATATATATATATAATGCATGATATATATGTCTAGTAAAGCATCCAAATAATTCACAATGCTATAATACAATACTAAACCAAAGTAAAACAGAAAAGAGATAAAATTCTCCACAGCATCGCAAGCCTCATCTTGGTCTCATACTCCCCAGCTCTGTAGCAATCAAGTACCTGAAGTAGAAGGGTGCTTTCCCTTATCTATACCTACATCAATGTGATATGTTTGGGCCCAAAAGCATGACCCAAATAGGGTGTGAGAATAAATCCTAGTAGGAAACCACCCAAAGATTTGTGCCTAATAGTCATGGAATATATATGGCAGGCTATAATCAAAATGAAGTAGTAAACAAGGAAGTACTCAAAAGTAAAAAATCCTGCAGTTTCAAATGCATTCGATTATTAGATATCAAGTAAGCATCTAATCATAAGCAGGGAACCCTCTATAAGGTACTCAAAGCCTAGACCATCTGGTCTAACCAAAACAAATAAAAGCAACCCTCTAGGAAGTACACACAGTCTAACCCCTCTGGTTCAACTTTTGCACAGACTCTCTAAGGAAGCACTCACGGTAAATTCCCCCTAAAGTCTTGTATCGGTAACTAAAAGGTGCTCTGGGGAAGCACTCAATGTCCAATTCCCCATGTGGCCTGCATCAAGGAACTACAGACACTCTGAGGAATCACTTACATCCATTCCCCCTATGGTCTCACATCGTAACAGTAAACAGACACTCTGGAGAAGCCCTCAACGTCCATTCTCCCTATAGTCTACTACACTAGGTTCTCACAGCCCTGTGTAAGTCAATTGAGCACAGCAATATATAACGGCCAAATTATACCTCAAGAACTACTTTGTTAAATAGTCTACAGCATAATATCATGTCAGATAAATAATATTACTCTATCCTATCATCACTAGGAATGGAAAGAAAGTAGCCTCACAGGCTAAGCAAGACCAAACGGTCATAAACAAGACAAGCAAGGGAAAGGCATCCATAGCATAGCAATTAACCCTATTCACATTCAATTGACCTCTACTCAATCATATCAAGCATATCAAGCAATAACATGGTTAAATCTGTAGACACGCAATACCCCAAATGGGGTATTGGGCACTCTTGCACATATAACCCAAATACTATCTTCAGAAAGGCACAAACCACCTACATATGCATTGTATGATTGATATACACTAGTTTTGGCCCTTGGATCAACCTAGATTGCAGTAGATCTATAAAAATTTCTAAAACGTTCAACCAAGGATAACTCATGAGAGAATAGAAATCAGTAAACAAGGTTCAAGAATAAGAGAGAACTCGCTGATATTATTCCAATGCAAATGATAGAGTTCAATTCGAAGAACGGATGCTCGATCAGGGGCACGGGGAAGGATCGGCATCGTACGGATGTTCCCGATCAAAGAATATGAATAAGAAGACACTTATGACAATTAGACGTGACCCCGATCTGTTTAATGAAAAAAAAAATACACAATGTGTATTTTAGAAGTACATGGTGTGTAATTGCCCTTATCGTCCCCCGTATAAGGCAGTCTCCAGGTCACCACACACGGCTATGTGTTAGGTCGTAACATGGCCATCACACAGCTACATGCGGAAAAAGAGTACACGACATTTACATATAAGTACACAACGTGTACTTCAAAAATTTCCAAAAACTCCTCTTTTTCTCAAAAACACCACATTACGTAAGATTTCATCTCTATCCATAGACCAATCAGGAGGTGGGTTATCTCCTGATATACTCTCACAGATAACCAAGTCATCAGGATATGAAAATTGTCTACCCTTCACCTCCTTAAGGGGGGAAGAGGTAATTTTCAAATATGAGAGGTAATACTACTTGTGACTATCATGAAACTCTAGATGAATCTCAGAGAATAGGGCCAGTGACTTCCATTCATCACTAGCATTCCATATGGACTGTGTTTGATTTTTATGAATCCTCCCATCTATAAACACATTTCCATTCCTAGGCGTATAGGAAAGATTAAAATAAAAGGATCGTAGATATTCGACCCATATCCATAGTATGAGGTTCAAGTCACATTTTTAAAGATATATTTTAGGCTCTTGGGGTCTGTGTACACCACAAAGTTCTCACCCAATTGATAATGTCTCCAGCAACGTAAGGCATGGACAACTACTGCTAGATCAAGTTCATGCATTGGGGTACTTATCTAAAGAGGCCTCAGCTACTGAGATCCATACACAATGAATTTTTCCTCCTACATCAGTACTTCCCTAGTTCTATGCTTGATGCATCATAGAATATGGTATTACCTATGCATGGCTCTAGCAGAATTAGAATAGGTGTTGAGACAAGCCTCCCCTTCATCTCCTGAAAGGCTTTCTCGTACGCTTCTAACCACATGAACTAGACACCCTTCTTTGTAATTCCAATAAGAGGTGAATCAAGGCGTGATAAGTTCTATATGAAATTCCTATAATATCTAGATAGTCCCAATAATCTTTTTATATCAAACACATTCTTGGGATGCTCCTAGGAAACTATAGAACTAACCTTTTGAGGGTTAACAGATACACTTGATTTTGTGATAATAACACCCAAGAAGTGAACCTTTTCAATCCAAATGTGGAACTTAGCAAGTTTAGCATAAAGATGATGCATTATCAGTGTACTCATAATGATCTCAAGATGATTAGAATGGTTATCACGAGTTTGAGAATACACCAAGATGTCAATAAAAAAGACCACAAAAAAATTATCGAGATAGGGATAGAAAACTCTATTCATTAGATCCATGAAAATTTTGGGAACGTTCGTAAGACTAAATGGAATAACAAGGTACTCATACAAACCATAATTTCTACAAAAGGTTTTATGAGTTATGTCTGATGTCCCTACTCGCACTAGGTGATATTCCAACCTTAGGTTGATCTTAGAGAATACCCTAGATCCTAAAATCTTGTCGAAGAGATCATCTATTTGAGGTAGTGGATACTGGTTCTTAACGATAAGTTGGTTAAACCATCTGTAATCCATTCAAAGACGATGGGTCACAACTGCCTTCTTTGTGAAAATCATGGGAGAACCCCGAGAGGAAGTGCTAGGCTATATAAAACTCTTGGATTCTAGATCCTCTAACTACTGCTTGAGCTCTTGGAGCTCAGTAAGTTCCATACTATATGGGGGAATGGACACTGGGTCTACTCCTAGAATAAGATAAATTGTAAATTCTTCCACTCTATGAGGAGGTAATCCAAAAAATTCATTGAGAAAAACATCCCTGAAACAATCTACTACTAGAGGAAAATCAGATTTACATAAACCCTGATCCTTAATGAATAGATTTTAAATTTGGGTGGTCACTCCACCAAGACAATGATGCAATAGTCCTTCTCAACTAGTATGGACATCCCACTCACCCTTATATAGATAAATTCTGGCCTCTGGTGAATTAAACGATAACCTTTACTGATAGCAGTCTAAAAAATTGTGATACAAAACCAACCAATCCATCTCAAAAATGACATTGAAGCTCATCATTTTTAGAACAAAGAGGTTCCATAAGAAAGAGTAAATGCCTACCTCAATGGGAAAGTCCCTACACTAGCATATGCCCTCTGACCATATCCCCAACATTGTATAGAGGGTCATTACCCCACAGAAATATTATATCTCTAGTTGGAGACTTTTCATGATAGAAGCAGATACAAAAGAGTTCAAAGAACCTGTATCAAATAAAAAAAATACTATGGTAGATTCCATAATAATAGTACCTTGTACCATAGATGGTCTTGTAGCCTGATCCTTGGGTATCAGTTGTAGTTCATGAAACTAGCCTCATCCATAGCCATGTGCAATAGCTGGACTACCACAATCATAACTGTTCTATTGGCTCTTATAAGAACTCGGACCTTCTTTTCAGGTATGGGTTTTTCGTTTCTAGTGTTTTTGAGAAAAAGAGCAGTTTATGGAAATTTCAGGAGTACACGTCGTGTACCTAGTTGAAGCCGGTAACCGTGTGCTCGTCATGTAACGGCTGAGCACATGGCCATGTGGGGTGACCTAGAGACCGCCTAAACTGGGGGCTGGTTAAGGCAAGTACACACTATGTACCCTTGAAGAACGTGACGTGTACTTTCTTTTTATTTCATTAAATGGACCAGGGTTGCCTCTCATTCACAGAAATACCTTCTTCTCTATTCATCTCATCCAGGAGTGCCTGTACGGTGTGATTCATCTCTGAGCCCCTAACCCGTCATCCATTCTCTGAATCGACTATCGTTGATTGCATTGGAATCACTGCGGTAAGCTCTTCCTTCTTCTAGAAACTCATTTCTTGATTCCTCCTCTTTCGTGAGATATCCCTGGTTGAACGTTTTGGACGTTTTTCTAGATCTACGGTGTTCTAGGGATATTCAAAGCCTGAGGTTTATGTATATTTATCGTACAATGCCGAGGTATGTGGTTTGTGCCTTTCCGTAGTTAGTCTATGAATATTATGTGCAAAAGTGCCCAATACCCTAGAACGGGGTATTGTGTGAATAGGGATTTTATCCCTATTAATGACAGATATGCCTTGTGTTCCTGAGTAGAGGTTTTTTTATTGTGCATAGGGTTATTTATCTTTCTATGGATGTGTTGCCCATGTTTGCTTGATATTGACCATTCGTCCAGTTTTTCCTGTTATGCTTCTTTGTTTTCCATGCCTAGTTTTGTTAGGATGGAGTGAATTTATCTAACATGTTGTGAGATACTATAGACTGTTTAGCCAATTAGTTCTTGAGGTGTACTTTGGATGTCATATACCATTTTTGCACAATTAACTTACACGGGGTTGTGGTAACCTGGTGTAGTAGACCATAGGGGGAATGGATGCTGAGGGATTCCCCAGAGTGTCTGTTTACTTTTACATTGTGAGACCATAGGGGGGTGGACTTTTTGCTCCCTCAGAGTGTATTTAGTTCCTCATTGCAAGACCACAGGGGGAATTTTATGTTGATTGCTTCCTCATAGTGTTTATAGTTACCAATATAAGACCACAGGGGGAATTAATGGTCAGTTCTTCCTAAGAGAGTATGTGTTAAAGCTGAACCAGAGGGGTTAGACTCTGAGTACTTATCAGAGGGTTTCTTGTGTTTGATTAGTTGAACTAGAGGAGTTAGGATATGAGTACTTCCTAGAGGGTTACTTATTACTGTTGATTTCTTAACTAATAAATGAAAATGGATGTAATTAAAACTATATAATTTTTTACTTTTGAGTACTTCCTTGTTTATTGCTTCATTTTGCATATTGCACGCCATATATATTCACTGATTGTTAGGAACAGATCTTTGGGTGGTTGAATACTGAGATTCGTCTCACCCCCTATTTGGGTCATGCTTTTGGACCTAAATAGATTATATTGTTGCAGGTCTAGATAAGGGAAATCACCCTTCTACTTCAGGTACTTGATTGTTGTGGAGCTGGAGAGCATGGGACCAAGCTGAGGCTTATGATGTTGTTGGATTTTATTTGTTTTTTTTTACTTTGGTTTAGTACTGTATTATAGAATTGTGACTTGTTTGGAATCTTTCCTAGACATATGTATCATGCATCATTTATATATATACTCATGTTGTTTATTTCTTCATTCTTCCGTTGTTTACTGCTGTATGGTATTATCACAGTTTCTGCTATTGTTATCTATTTATTTATGATGCATTACTCTATCAATGAGGGCATAGTTTCCCCGCTATCACACCCAAGGCCCTCGCTATTAGTCAGCAGTCTCTAGCGTTTGGGGAAATGCGCTTGAGGCTATGTGACCAACCGGGTATGGGGCACCTCTGGGTAGCACCCGGAATCGGGACGTTACAAAGTGGTATCAGAGGAATTATTTTCGTCTTGACTTACTCTATAGAGCCTATATCTAGAGATTGGAAGGAATAGGTACTTGGTAATAAGTTTTTCCCAGGAGTAGCTAAATCATGTACAGGGAAAATCCAATTTACCTACTATATTGTGATTTTTCTAGTTTTTCAATTATTATAGTTGATTCGATTTCACAATTGGGTGATTCATATGTTTTGTGTTGTTAGTGTTGATATTATTGAGGTTTTATTTCTATTGAAACCCAATGATATGTGGGTATTCCATCTCATGCATCATATAGGCACTTTCTAGATATCACATGTCATGCATTCTTGCCATGTAATTTAGGATTCACTACTGATTGCATGTTCTTGTGATAGATGTTGTGCTAGATATGCATGTTGTTGTGATAGATGCTTTGATAGAATACCTGCTATTGAGAGAATATTGGATTTTTTAGGGTCTCATTTGAATAAATTCCACACTTCGGTTCTTGAGGTGATGTGGGCCCTCATGGATCAGAATTTGGTGGATCATTACTTTATTTTTCCTTGTATATGACATATACAAGATGCCATGCTTTGATTCGCGGGGAGTATAGTCCCTCACGGATCAGAATTTGGAACTTTAATATTATTTTCAATGTTTTCTGAGTTATAAAGTTGTTTCAGAGGCTTGATATCAAGAAAAACCCAAAATACATGGTGTTTAATGATAAATACACGCCATGTATCCTTCTGTTTAGGAAGGAACTGTTTTTATTAAGTACACACCGTGTACTGTATGTACACGTCGTGTAGTCTCTAACCGTGTCATGGCTGTGTGCACAAACACACTAGGTTGAGAAATATTTGGTGGAACACGTTGTGTAATGGATGTACACATCATGTTTATATACCATGTGTCCATCCATGTGACCAACGACACATGTGGATAATGGGTAGTTAGTATGTTTTATGTCTGGAACAAACACGCCATGTAGAGTTAGCTGTGTAATCGGTCGTGTGACAAACAACATGGGTTGGTGAAGTTTGTCTAGTACACAATGTTTCTAGAATAAACATGTTGTGTAGTTTTGTTATAGGGGAACCATGTGGGTTAGTCATGTAGAAGAACTCGGGCAGGGTAACACGATTCAAGTACACACCGTGTCTTGGAGAGACACACCATGTTTATGGGGAGTTACATGACCTAGGCTGGAAAAATTACACATCCATGTGAAAGCTTAAGGGAACACGTCATGTAGGAGTTGTACATGCCGTGTATCCACATTTTATAAATCTTGAATGCTTTCCTTCTCATGTTCCATTCTGGAACCGCTAAGTTTTAGTCCATTTTAATCTTGATCTAAGGTGTGAGTTTGATTTTGCAGAGTCATACGACTGAGACTTCATCTGGTTGTATGCCAGTTACAGGACGGTGACTAGACACCGAACATGGAAGATCTGGAACTGCCAGCAGACCCTCTAGTCCTGTCATCTTGGCACCAGCCGTTATCCCATATACAGTTGCTAATGCACAATTCCGAGAGGGATTTATGAGGTTCATGCAGACCTTCCAAGGAGTGTCGCCTTCTACCCCATCTATGGCAGATTTGATGTTGGTTTTTCAGTAGTAGCATCCTCCCACCTTCACAGAGTATAGAGGACCTCAAGATGAAGAATCATGGTTAGAGGCCATGATTTCGATCCTCAAGCATCTGGAGATTCATCTATAGAGGAGGGTGAATCTTTATACTTATATTCTTTGGGATTTCACCATTAGATGGTGGGATATGATCTCAAAGGTGAGACACCAGTAGGTTATGGCGTGGGACGAGTTCCAGCATTCCTTCTACGACTATTTCTACCCAGAGACTTTGAGGACCAATCAGGCCCGAGATTTCATGATTCTGGAGTAGTTTACTCTCTCAGTCATGGAGTACTCTTCTCACTTCACAGATTTGCAGTTATTCATGCCTATTCCATGAGGTGATGAGTTATTTTTGGTGAGGAAGTTTGAGGATGGTCTCAGGAACAACATCAGATATCAGGTGAACTTCTTCAGGTTGACTTTCATAACCTTTATAGTCAACCAAGCGCTAATCACGAAATGAAATATGAGGGATTATAGAGATAATATCCAGGTCGATTCGACATCCAGAGTTCGTACCCCTCATACTGATAGCAGGAAGCGTCGCAGGGATTATACACGTGGAGATTGTAGTAGGTGGGATAATTCTTCTGGTATCCAAGTGGTGTGCTACCAGCATGGGAAGAGTGGGAATACAAGGCCACATTTCCCAAGAGACCCAGTGGAGTGTCGAAATTGCAGAAATATGGGCCATCTTTAGTGTTTCTGTCAGTTCTTCTCACCAGTATCTGGTGATAGGGGTTCTATTCAACACCTTGTACTGAAGTAGGGCCATAAGTTTCTCATCAGTCTAGAAACTGGAGTTCTTCCGACCATTCAGGCCAAGGTAGAGGTTGTGGTTGTGGTAGCCAGTTGGTAGACTTTCCGCGACAACATGGTATATTAGCTCAGGGTGGTAAGGCAGGGTCACAGGGTTGTGACATAGGCTAGACTTTTGCAGTGGAGCAAACCCAGTAGGAGAAGGATCTCGGACCATCTACAGTTCAAGGTACAATCTTAGTTTCCTCAGTTTTAGCTTCTGCACTTTTCGATACAATTGTTTCCCATAGTTTCATATATGTTGTTGTTGTGGAGATCCTTGGGATCTGTATCTTTTATTCTGCTCATGACTTCAAGATAGACACTTCGTTGGGGACTATAATGGCCAGTGTGCGGTAGTTCAAGGAGTTCCCTCTTGAGGTTGGTGGGTCTCACTTTTTATGGGACCTCTATGTCCTAGAGATGACAGGCTATGATTTCATTCTAGGAATGGACCGGTTAGTCCCCTTTCAGTCTTTTTTTGACTACCACCATCGTAGGGTGAGTTTCACATCACCAAAGGGCATGTCCTTTTTACATAAGGGCGAATGGGATGTTCAGGAAAGCAGAGAAGGACCCAAGCATCATGAGTTGGGAGGAGTTATAGCCCAGATTTTTATTCTATATCTGGATGACTAGGGGACTTCAAAGTTGTACTTTTCTCCAGTGGTTGATCGTTTCAGGGATGTCTTTCTAGAGTAATTTTCAGGTTTTCCTCCAGAGTGAGGTAGATTTTTCTATTGAGCTTGTGTAAGGAAGGAACCGGTGTCCATTCTTCCTTATAGGATGACTACACCAGAGTTACAGGAGCTTAATAAGCAGTTAAAGGAGTTGTAGGAAAAGGGTTTCATCCAACCCAGTACTTCTCCTTGGGGTTCTCCTATCCTATTTGTGAAGAAGGCAGACGGTATCCACGATCTTTATTTGGATTATCGGAAGATGAACCAGTTGATGATCAAGAAATGATATCCATTTCTGAGGATTTATGATCTCTCTGATCATCTTCGAGGAGACCGAGTGTTCTCAAAGATTTATTTGAGATCAGGTTACCAACAGTTGTGTGTTAGACCATCTAATATACCTCGCTCGAATGGCCCGAAGGCCTTCATTTTTATTGATTTTTGAAAACCCCCCTTTCAAGGGATGGGAGGGAACCCTTAAAAGGCCCATAGGCTTAGATATTACATGGATCGTAGGCTTAGGAGATTACATGACCCGAAGGTCTTATGGAATTTAACCAGACTATCTACAAGGAATTGCCCCTCCCCAACATCTGCATCCTGATAGTAGCTCTCCACCTTCACATGGCCGTCTGGCTAGGATTCCCATGCAATCATAGGCTGGACCTGATGTCATAGTCATACCCTCTCATTTGGAAAAATCCATTTTTCTCTACTCTGGTGAGTTCACCTGCTCTGAATATATGGTCTATACAAGTATGTAGTTATTTCATTTGGTCTAATGAACGCGCCTACAGTTTTTATGGCACTGATGAACCAAGTGTTCCATCCATACTTGGATTACTTCATTTTAGTCTTCATGGATGATATCTTGTTGTACTCTCATACTCAACACGACCATGTCACACATCTTGATGTTGTTTTGAGTACACTAAGAGAGCATCATTTATATGCTAATATCTTAAAATTACACTATTGAATGGACCAAATTCACTTCTTGGGTCATTTTATCTTAGAGATAGGAGTATCAATAGACTTAGAGAAAGTGAGGGTTTTAGTTTCCCGGGATAATCTGAAGAACTTTTTTGAGGTATGAAGTTTTCTAGGGTTGGCTGGTTACTACAGGCATTTTATACAGGACTTTTCATGCTTAGCAGCGCCACTAGAGGGGATGACAATGAAGGGTGCAAAGTACTTGTGGTTAGAATATTATGAGTCAGCCTTTTAGGAGTTGAAAGGGAGGTTGACTTTATCACCGATACTAGTTTTACCAGAGTCGGGCAAGATTTATACAGTTTACTATGATGCATTAGGTATCGGGCTGGGAGCAGTGCTTATGTAGGGGGAAGGAGTCATTGTGTATGGTTCTAGGAATTTGAGTCCACATGGGAGGAACTACCCAATGCACGATCTTGATTTCGATGCAGTTGTTCAAGAATTACGTTGTTGGAGACATTATATTTTGGGAGAGTATTTTTGTGGTTTTCACCGACCACAAAAGTTTCAAGTATATCTTCACTTAACATGATCTGAATTTGAGACAGAGGATGTGGGTTGAGTACCTTTAGTCCTTTGACTTTGATCTTGCCTAAACGCATGGAAAAGGCAACGTAGTGGATAATGCGTTGAGTAGGAGGATGTAGATATAGGCAGTTCAGGAGTCCAGTAGTGAGTGGCAGCTTATAGATCTATTCTATGAGATGCATTTGGAGGTACATGATAGATAGGGTCAGACATTTCTTTATTCTGTGGTTGTTACCTCTACTCTACTTGATCGAGTGCGAATGAGGCAGCTATTATATGTTAAGGGCCTAATCATACGATAAAGTGTGTCAGGAGAGAACCTTATTCCCAAATGGACCATAGGCGAAGATGAGATACTGCGTTTTCGTGGGTGCGTATGGGTGTCAGCAGACATACGTGAGGAGCTGATGTGGGATTTTCATTCCTTAGTTTGGGAACTTCATACTAGTGTCACAAAGATGTATCGAGATTTGAATCGTTAGTATTGGTGTCCAGGTATAAAGAGATATGTTGTTGGTTTTGTGATGAGGTGTTCCACCTATCATCAGGTGAAGGCGGAGCATCAGCGACCAGTAGGGATTTTGCAGTAGCTACCCATCCCCAAGTGGAAGTGGAATTATGTCATGATGGACTTTGTGACAGGTTTACTGAGGTCACCTCGAGGGAATGAATCATTTTGGGTTGTCATTGATAGGCTTACGATGGTTGTGCACTTCTTTATGATCAAGGATACCTTCAATGTGGATGAGATGGGAAGGTTTTACATATGAGAGATTATATGTCTACATGGGGTTCTGAACTCCATTGTTTTAGATAGGGATGCCCATTTTACTTCTTGGGTCTAGAAGAGATTACAAAGTGATTTGGGTACAAAGGTACTTCTGAGTACAGCTTACCATCTCCAGATAGATGGCCAGTCTAAGCATATGATTTAGGTGCTAGAGGACATACTTTGAGAATGTTTCCTAGATTTTAGAGATTCTTGGGATAAACACATACCTCTTGTGGAGTTTTCCTACAATAATAGTTTTCAATAATCTATTCAGATGGAACCTTATGAGGCTATGTACGGTAGGTCATGCTGATCACCCCTATATTGGCAGGAGGTAGGAGAGGCAGCTATGCTGGGACCTCATCTTGTCCAGGAGACCACAGAGTAGATAGAGTTGATTCAGAAGAGGATGTCTATTGCACAGTCACGATAGAAGTCTTATGCTGATTGACGGAGATGAAATTTGGAGTTTGAGGTCAGAGATCAGGTGTTCCAATGTGTCACACCAAGGTTGGGACACAGGAGGGTTAGAAGATAGGGAAAGATTTTGCTGAGATACGTCAGGCCGTTTGAGTTTTTTGAGAGGATCGGTCCGGTTGCCTATCGGTTATAGTTACCTCATAGGTACCTAGATATGCACGGCATCTTCCATGTTTCTCAGCTACGGCTTTACTTCTCAGACTCATCTCGTGTTTTTCAACCTGAGGAGGTTAAGATAGAGGTGGATGCCTTGTTCGAGGAGCATCCTATTCATATTGTTGATCATAGTGAGAAGGTTCTTTGTGGTCGATATGTTCCTTTGGTACAAGTTTTATGGCAGCATGGGTGAGTACAGGATGAGACTTGGGAGAGGGAGGTCGACGTACGATCTCAATGGTCGGGGATTTTTGAGGATTCTTTTTCTACACTGCCTTGCTAAGGAAATTCAGGGATGAATTTCTTTAATTAAGGAAGTTTTCAAGAACCTGAACCTTCTTTTTTAGGTATGCTTTTTCATTTTTGGTGTTTTTTAGAAGAAGATCGGTTTCTGGAAATTTCAGGAGTACACGTCATGTACTTATAAGTACACTCCATGTACTCGGTTTCATAGGGTAGTCGTGTGTAGGCCGTGTAACAGCCGAGCACACGGTCATATGGTGTGACCTAGAGACCACCTAAAGTGGGGGCTAGTTAAGGCAAGTACATGTTGTGTACCCTTGAAGAACATGCCGTGTACTTTCATTTTATTACATTAAATGGATCGGGGTTGCATCTCATTCATAGAAATACCTTCTTCTCTATCTGTCTCATCCAGGAGCGACCGTATAGCATGATTCTTCCCTAATCCCCTGGCTCAACATCCATTCTTCGAATTGACCATCTTTGATTGCGTTGGAATCACCACAGTAATCTCTTCCTTCTTCTAGATCCTCATTTCCTAATTCCTCCTCTTTCATGAGATATCCTCAGTTTAACATTTTAGAAGTTTTTTTAAATCTACAGTTTTCTAGGGCAATTCAAGGCCTGAGGATTACGTATATCGATTGTACAATGCGGATGTAGGTGGTTTGTGTAAGACCCCAACCCCTCTAGGCTGGATCTGGTTCATTACTTGTGATATTGGCATTGTTAGAAGGAATGAAAATCCCGAAGGAATGATTAGTTTAGTAGTCTTGAAGAAACTAGATACATATATGTTACTCAAATTACATTGGAAAAGTTTACAAAATACAATACATAACAAAAACTAAAAACTGCATCCCCAGGAACTCAAAAAAATATCTTCTCTTCATCACCTGTTGAAGGTATAAAAAGAAAGGGGTGAGCTAAAACGCTCAGTAAGGGTTAAAAATAGCAGAAGCATGAGTACAAAAATAATTGAATCACAAAAAATCTGACATAATCAATATGGTATAGTGAATAAATGAATAACTAATGCCATTAATAAACTAAAAATGAAACTGCATCCATAGATTTTGTCATAGTGAAAATATCATGGATAATAATAATAAATGATAATGAATAAATAGAATTATTATTAACTAGACATCATGTATCTGGCACATGAAACCATAATACCGTAAAAACAGTTTAGTTCTTTGGGTAGAAACCCGTCTGATTTTTTTGGAAACAAACTCGAAGGGTTTGTCGCCGACTATTTTGTCTCATGAGACCTACCGATGCATCGAGGGGCTATAGCGGGCTCCACCCACCACTGCATGTCCAAATAATTCTTTATACATTGATTTAATACAATAGAAATATGCCTTTTCAATATCTGTATAGAGTAGAGTATACGGATTCATCAATATTTCCATAATTAAAAGAACTTTCCAAATAAACATCGTATGTAAAATGGTATACGGTTTAGACAAAAAACATATCCATGATTTGAGATTATGGATATTTAATATAAATATAATTTAAAATGAAAAGTGATCTCAAATGGGCAGTAGGTACACCACATAAGGATTATTAGGAGCACCACACAAACTTAGTCACAACAAAATAGTAGTTGAGACAAAGTCTCTTACCACAATGTAATTGGTCGAATCATATGACCAGAACTTAATTACCCTCAAATGAATCATTGAATAACATGAATATAAAGAGAATAAAGTTATTTTATATCAAATTGTAGTACACATATACCACATACAAGAAATAAGTGGCGAACAATGAAAATCTCACAGAAATGAAAGTGAGATGAGAAACCCCTTACCTTATGCTCGAGTGTGTTCTTTTTTTGTTTTAATAACCGGAATAATCAAATTTAGATTCATTAATTAATATTTTCAAAACCTCATATACATGTAATTGATTTATTATAACCTTATTAGGTTCATTCATGTCCCATTCTATGGGTTTAATTGGTTCAATTTTCATGTTTTGGAAGCATTTTCATCCTTGGTTTTCATGGTTCGTTTACTTGTTTACATGAATGGAAGTTCATTTGAAACATGGTTAAACATCCAGAATTTTTAATACATCTTATTAAAGAAATTATGGAGATATAAATGATATTATAATGATTTTGTGTTATATACCACGATGATGATTCATTAGTTAAAACATTAATGATGTTAGTTTAGATCGTTTTAGTGGTTCATTGATAATAACAACCTCATTTTTTTTTATAAATTAGAACCATGAGTACAAAATAATTATAGAACGATGGGTGAGTCATAACACATATATTATAACCTGGTTCAACCATATAAATGGTTTCATTACCATACTTTAAATAATTAATGTAAATTGAAATTACATCATCTACGATGTCGGTAATTCGATACATCAGGGACAATGTTTTTATTCCTTAAATAAGTGGGAGAAAAGAATAAGATTGATGATGAATTTCTCATGAACATGAGAACAAATAGAATATAAAATATTACGGAGATTTAATTCCTCTTGGGTAATAATAGATGAAGAAATAATTAATAAATAACTCAAAATAAAAGAATAATTTTGAAATTGCTTACAGAAAATTCGGCAGCCTAACGGCTACGCAACATGGTTTTAGAAAATATTAAAAAGAGAGGGGACAAGGGTTACCTATCCAGAAATGAATAATAATATATATTATATCAATAATAAGAAGAAAATAAGAACATGGTATGGAAACTTGAAAGATATACCACGTAAAAGAGAACTTGAAAAGAAAAAGAAAGAAATTGAGAATTTTCTTACCTTGTAGAGTAACCCTTAGAACTTAAAGGTTGGGACCTTGGGGGCTTGAGGATACCTCGGAAGGACTACTATGAAGGTAAGGAGTCCAGATCTTCATTGAGGGAGAATTTTTAATGAATTAAATGAAGGGAAGAGTTGGTATTTATAGAAAAAGTGAGGGATTATTTTAATAATTTCCAAGGGACACCTCATGGGTGGTATTTGCAAAACCATGGGCTAGCCCATGGTATTTTCCCATGGTTAAAGCCACTTGGGACACCTCACATCTTATTTAACTATAAAAAAGTCTACCAGATTTATTACATCATTATTACATCATTAATGATGTCATTAACACACCGAAACTAAAAACTGTATTTTTTACTATTCACTGAAAAATCAATTGTTTCAGAAAAATTCCCAAAATTCACCCTAACTAGTTATTGACGTGTAGAATTAAAAAATGAACTCCATTTTTTGAAAATAATTTTCTAAGTATTATTAATTTAGTTTTTAAATAAAGTCATAGTTAATTCAAAAAAAATAACAATCTTAAAGTGCAATTAGTTTTATTTCTCATTGAAAAACTAATTAAGATCTCGTTATCTTATTACCTTAAGAAAATGAAATAATATTATTATTTACTATTCATAAGGGTCATATTACTATTCATATTACTATTCATAAGGTTATGTTACTATTCACCAAAAATCAAGTTTGTTCTATCAGACTCCAAATGACTTACTAATCACAACTCTAGATGACCATTTTTCGAAATTCAAAACATAGAAGTGGAAAATTTATTTTAATGGATAGGTTTTGACTATCTCTTAAATAACCTAGTGTTGTTTCAAAGGAATACAGTGATGAATAGAATGTATTTAACATAAACATACCATAAAATTTTTGGGGTGCTACAGTTTGTGCCTTTCCATAGTTATTCTTTGAATATTAAGTGCAAAAGTTACCAATACCCTAGAACGAGGTATTGTGTGTTTAGGGATTTTAGCCCTATTAATGTTTTCTATGATTTTTGTGCCTAATTAGAGGTTTTTTTATTGTGCATAGGTTTATTTACCTTTCTATGGATGTGTTTCCCATGTTTTCTTGATATTGACCATTTGGTCTAGCTTTTCCTATTAGGCTGCTTTGTTTTCCATACCTAGTATTGTTAGGATGGAGTGAATTTATTTGACATGTTGTGAGATACTGTAGACTGTTTAGCCAAGTATTTCTTGACTCTCACTTTGGATTCCATATATAGTTTGTGCATGATTGACTTACTTAGGGTTGTGGGAACCTGGTGTAGTAAACCATAGGGGGAATGGATGTTGAGGGCTTCCCTAGAGTGTCTATTTACTTTTACGTTGTGAGACTATAGGGGGTGGACTTTGTGCTCCATCAGAGTGTCGGTAGTTCCTCATTGTGATAGCACAAGGGGAATTTGAAATTGATTGCTTCCTCAGAGTGTCTATAGTTATAGATACAATACCATCAAGGGAATTGATGATGATTGCTTCCTTGGAGAGTCTGTGCTAAAGTTGAACCAGACGAGTTAGACTATGAGTAATTCCCAGAGGGTTTCTTGTGTTTAATTGGTTGAACCAGAGGGGTTAGGCTGTGAGTACTTCCTAGAGTGTTACTTATTATTTTTGGTTTCTTAACTAATAAATGAAAATGGATATAATTAAAACTATAGGATTGTTTACTTTTGAGTACTTCCTTGTTTATTGTTTCATTTTGCATATAGCCTACCATATATATTCATTGACTATTAGGCACATATATTTAGGTGGTTTCCCACTGGGATTCATCTCACACCCAGATTTGGTCAAGATTTTGGGCCAAAATAGATTATATTATTGCAGGTATAGATAAGGGAAAGCACCCTTCTACTTCAGGTACTTGATTATTGTGGAGTAGGAGAGCATTAGACCAAGCTGATTCTTGTGATGTTGTTGGGGTTTATTTGTTTTATTTGTACTTTGTTTTAGTACTGTATTTTAGCATTGTGACTTGTTTGGATGCTTTCCTAGACATGTGTATCATGCATCATTTATATATATGCTCTAGTTGTTTATTTCTTCAGCCTTCCGCTGTTTATTATTGTATGGTAATATCACTATTTTTGATATTATTATTTGTTTATTTTCACTACATTACTCTACCAATGAGGGCATAGTTTCCCAACTATCACACCCAAGTCCCTCACTGCTAGTCAACAGCCTCTAGAATTTGTGTAAATGTGCTTGAGGTCATGTGACCAACTGGGTAAGGGGCACCTCTGGGAGGCACCCAGAACCAGGACGTTACATCATTGTTGGTGATTAGGGGTTTAACTAACACGGCTACAACCTCTTCATCGTTCAGTCTTTCCGGTGCTATTCCAACTCCCTACCTGACATAGTGCAAAAAAAACTCATTCCTAAATTTGTAGGTGGTGTAGAACCTTTCCACTCACTCTGTGACAACTCGGACTCAGATTCCAATTAATGGGTTCCCCAATCCTGGTGGACCACATGGACTCAAGCGCATCTCCCAAAACTCTAGAGGCCACCAACTTATAGAGAGGGAATAGGGTGTGTTCGTGGGAAATCTATACCCTCATTAATTAAGTTTATCATAGTGGATAAGTATAAACAGAGGTAAATAGCAGAAGAAATATAAGAAAATAGAATATACAATGGAAAATAGAGACAACAGAAACAAAACTGAAATAACTCGAATAACATACAAGAATACAACAACTAATGATGATATGTCATGTCACTATAAAACTAGAAACCATGGATACAAGACACTAGGAATAACATGTTCCACAAAAGTATAACAGAAATGAAAAGACTATCTCAAGCATCTCGAGCTCTGGATCGGTCATCTTCTATCAAGATCCATCCAAAACACAACGAAATCAAGTTTTTAAAGCTGTATAATTCCCTTTATCAACACCTACATTCATTTAATCTTCCCCATGTAACAAATGTCTTCCAAAGAATGTGTGAGATAAATCTTAGTGGGCCACCACCAATGGTGTCTATAACATTTACCCCATGTGAAGGAAATTTGATAGTGTGCAAGAATGAATATATAAAGTAAAATATTACAATGTAACTAAATACCCAAGTACCTTATTCAGCCATCAGGTGGTGTCAAAACATGTAACCATCTCATTATTTGAATGTTAAGGTTCCAAGATGTAACAAGGAAACCTAAAATGATATTTAATAATGAATCTCCAAGGTAATAACCAAGGCAACATAAACCGTAAGGTTCTCTAAATCAATAATGACGATAACATGGCTAAGGGTAATAGTGTAATCCAAGGAGCATAGTCTGAGGCATTCCACAATAAGATGTCTACCAATTCCAAGGAGTTCATCCAAGGTAAATGGGGCTACGCAATGACTGGGCCATATGGGATTTAACCATGGCACCTACTTTTCAATGATATGTTTAAGGAGTGTATCCAAGGCATCTTATATTACTACAATAGGGATCCTACATTTTCATACTGGGCATCCAGAGTTAGACAAATATCAGGTTCTAGGTGGGTCTCAACCTAATCAAGTCATATCCTCGAATTTGGAATGGGGTCCTCGAGTGATCAAGGCATTCCTTCAGGAATACGAAGTGGTCTCAAGTTAGGAAACTCCTATTTTGATAAATAAGTCTCATATAATTCATAAGTTTCAAACCATTACCTTTTATTAGTGTGAAAAGTCTAATTAAGCATGCAACCATTTAATCAAGTCATAATCAATCAATAAGTGCATTTGGTTCAAGCCTTTCCTTTCATTAGTGTGATAAGGACAAGTAGTATGAAACCATTCATTAAATTCATTTAAGAAATTTTAATAAGCAAGGTTCACTCTAATACCTTCCATCAACATGGTAAGGGGTGCTATGGACATGCAACCTATTATTCAATTACATTTTAAAAGGGAAATTAATATACTTAGTATTATTGCTATATTCTATTTCACATAAGTTTATTAATTAAAGAACTTAACATAGGTGGTTCAAGTGTTCAGAATATATGGTACTTTCCATTATTCAATTAACAATATAAACAAATCCATTTAATATAGAAAATCTTACCCTTAGGAAGGTCAAGCCAAGGCACACCCGAACGGTGGTTGAAACATGTCAAAACACTAAAATGACAATTATGGCATGACATCCTACATGGTATGGATTGAGTTGTGGGAATAACCACTAATAAGTAATCACATATTTGAAAAGTTCATAACCACACGATTCTAATGATTATAAGCATGGCATAAAAATTTAATAAATGGAACTCGATCAAATCGGCGAGCCCCACATGACAATTCCAAAATAAAACATCTTGAGGGATGAGTTATAAACCATACACCTTAGGCTTGTACGGATATCCTACTCTAGTATCGGCCTCTGATTTGGCTTGTATTAGATTAGATCTGAGAAAAAGGTAAAAACGCTCACACCTCGATAACTAGGTCGAGATCAAGAGATAAGAACAGCTCAAATGGACTAGAGTACTTACCATTATGTATCTAATGTGAGGAACAAAAGATCAAAAAGATCCCAGATGAAGGATATCTCTTGATCCCTAGATTAGGCCTTCAAAAATATCTAAAATGAGAGAAATTGAGGCTAATACTGCTGGAAATCATAATAAGCAAGAAGGAGGGGCTTAATTAGATCATTAAGGGAAAAATGTAAAATTACCCAAAAATTAGCTTGTACATGGTTTGTGTGCATGGTTTTCCAAACCATGTGTAAACCATGAATGGGAACCTAGAGGATAGGTGCATTCATGTAGTTAGGTCACACAGTTAGGGAAACCATGCACCAACTATGCAGGATGGCTCGGCCTAAAATGAAAACCATCTGCATAGTTAGATATAATCGTGCGCCCTTCCCACACGGTTTACTCTAACTGTGCGATAGGGCCATTTTAAAAAAAATTGAGTTTCAAGATCTGAACAATACTCATACACCCTCAAGACCTCTACTAACCCACTAGTCATCCATATTAGGTCCAAAATAAGGAATAAGACTGAAATTTAAAAGATCCATACCTGAGTGAAAAACTGGGTTCTTACCCTAACTAAATACCTTTTTATAATTTAAATGGCCTTTTTAGGTTATAAGAAAGGAAATATAGGTCCCTGATGCTAGAATTTTCTAGTGAAAGAAAATTTTGAGTCTAATGGTGAGGTTTATTGGGACTTGATAAAATAGTGGGAGACTAATAATAAAATTATAATTGTAATGTCTCACATAATTGGAAATTAAGTAATGTATTAATAATATTATTTTATATTGCTATATTAAATTGGAAGGTTCATCAAAAATATTATCCCTGTATTCAATTTTGGAGAAAGTTCATCTCCTCTATATTAGTAACTTCTTAGAATAGTACATACACTAGCACATTTTATTATTCCATGGATGGAATTCTCACATGAAATATACCCTAATCCTTGATTTTATTGCTAAAGAGGTGAATGATGAAGAATTAACTTTATACATACATGTATTCCTATATAATTCTCAATAATTTTCATGATCTATATCTGGAGAGATATGAATAGGAATATTTTGAGATATTCAAGACCTTATTTGTGAAAAAAATATGGAGAATATATTTCATCTAGACCTCACATAGTAAAATTCATTTTATAAACTGAGTGCCTAGAGGTTTTATAGTTTATGATTCATGAATAATTCAACATTTATCTCAATCTACAACACACCCTCAGATCTTATCCATATTTTCTATAAATTTCAACATGAATAACATTGAAAAGTCTATCCCAAATATCCTCCATCTACTTCACCAAGTAGATAAGGTCATGAAACATGATAAGCCTTATGATATTGTAGTAAAAAAGAGGAAAGGTAAAGAAAAATACCATAAGACTAACTCTAATTCTAAGTAATGTTTTCAACACATAGACAAGAGAATGAGGATCAAGGGAAAAGAAAAGGAATAGTATGATATTTCCTTCTCATGTGGTAAGAAAGGTCATTGGAAGAGAACCTGAAATAAAGTGAAGTAGAAGTTTCCAATTAAAGTATATTCATCAATGTAAGTATGGTTCCTTACTTATTAGGTATTAAATACAATGTTTTTTACATTTATTACAACATAGGAACCAAGTTAGTACATAAATATTACTAGGAGTAAGATTCGTTCTCTAAAAGCTAGAGAAGGATGATTATTAGATCGGTGTAGAGTAGTGAATGAC
The DNA here is from genome assembly GCA_963277665.1 of Viscum album. Classification (NCBI taxonomy): domain Eukaryota; kingdom Viridiplantae; phylum Streptophyta; class Magnoliopsida; order Santalales; family Viscaceae; genus Viscum; species Viscum album. Next base: position 125,846,398 of record OY728128.1, read on the forward strand.
TTTATAAATTCCTAGTGGATTTAAGTTAAACTATGGTTTAGTATTATTACCAAAAATATTTATCTTATTTCCCATTTAGACACAATAATACATTATTTCATTATGAAATAGATTTTATTATTGTATTTTCATACTTAATCAATAGTTCTGTAATTCTTGAATCATATGCTTTTTAAATTAGAAATCAATGATGAATATAAATATAATACTAATAATTCATCATTGTGTAAAGATAATTATATGTCAAGTAAAACTACTAGTATTTGACAATTTTATATCCAGAAGAGTATTCTAGTCTCTTTTTACCAAATTCACAAGGTATACTGACTAATTCACTATCAAGTTTTTAACAAAGAAAAAATTAGAAATAAATATATTCCACTAAGTTACTAGAATTAGCTTAGAAAAACATCATGAATTATTCTAAAGGTTAATCTAAGAGGTAAGTTCATATATTTTGTGAGATTCCTTTATGAGATTATAAGAATTATCGATGAAGAAATGAATAATCTTAGTAACTGATCTAAGAACCTATAATATGTCTTGTCGGATTGTATCATAAATAAGAATTTATCTATCATTAATATGTGGAGGGAAGGTAATACAAAAATCACATTACCTTATACATTAAATTTTTTGATGATAGTAAAAGGGGATCGATGAAATGTCTTATATATATTAAAATCCTTCCAAAATTTCTTCTTAGGAATGTTTTTCAAATAGAACTAAATTCACTAATTTTCTTCCAAATAAATTAACCAATGGATATCATATTAGCTAGAAATATGATAAAGAATCCATCAGTTCTAGTTACAAGTGTTTAATGAGAATAATTTGTTAAAATTTGACTTTAGCTACAAATGATTTCTAGAAAAAAAAAAGTTGATATATATTATCTATCATATATCCACTAAGGATATTCCCTTATTATACCAGACCAACTATCTTCTTATAAGAGGGGATCACATATTTTTGAGCTAGTGGGAGCAAGCTAGACTTTAATGAATTCTAGGCTCTAGATGCATATGAGTTGGCATTGGAACACATAATTCACTAAGCTCAGTGGGAGGAGTGGTTCCAAAGACATGCATTGTGTGTGAAATTAAAAAAAAATATTAAGTGGTTTATTTTCACCATGGAGGGTTATATATATACACATTATTCTTTATGAATAATGAATCCTATAAACAAGCAGTAAATGGAAAAGTACTAAGATTCAAAAGTATGTTTGAATTCAGTAATGCAATCCATATACCAAGATTTTGGGTTACTATATTTTGGATGTTTCAAGACCTGATATTTCTAGTGAGTATTAAATATAAATACTAAATGTATGGTATAAGTCTCTACCAATAGAACATGAATTATTATTAAAATAAAGTCTAAGATATGGTATTTGAAAAAACCTTTACTCTAATCATGATGCTAAAATCTATTCGAATTATACTTTACATAGAAGCATTTTGTGATCATTGTATTGGGTGGTAATATTTTAAGACCATTTTCCTTAATAGAAACCCTAAGGATCATGTCCATATGACAAAACCAAAAGATTTTGTGACACTAATGAATTCCAATAAGATATAAAAAAATCATATCTGTTTATGGATGGAATTAATCATAGTGATCATAAAATAGTCATTTAGAACAATTAATTTCCATGTGTTTAAAAGAGGTTAGTGGAATCTCTCTTGTTTTCTAGGATAAATATCTTGATAAAATTTGAAAATAGATAGTCAGTATTATTTGTCTATTAAGACTAAAATTTCTTCTCTAAGTGTGACTTAAAATATCAACCCAATTCTATGGAATGGGATCAACATAGTTATATCTATGGAGTTACTTATTATAAACATGGAATATACTTTTACAAGATGGAATAATTCAAGATTGAATTATTTTTTATGTCACGTGGCATAAAATCTCTACATGAAAATGTGTGTGGGAGTAGGAGAATGTTATAAATAAAAATTTCACAAAATTAACTTCTAGGAATATTTATAATATGTAATAATATATATTTATATTTTATATACATGTTTTTTGGAGTTCAAATATTAAAAAAACTAGTGGAACTATATAGACATATATATAGAGATATCTGAAAGTACTTGAGAAAGTAAAAATGGAAGAGTTCCCAATAAAAGGAAAGATGAGAATACAAATATTTTGGGGGATATAGTACAAGTTTTCTTTAATATCACTTTGATTTAAGATCATAGTAGGAATAAGGTAATATAAAAGACAATCTTATGATAGCATGTGGTTTCCAAATCTACAATAAGTAAGTAAATTGTGGCTTTTGATGCTACTTAAAACACAGTTTAGTTACCATTTGTTCAATTTTAGGATATACTAAAATAGTAAGAGTATTATCATCATTATGATCAACTCTATCTATGGTATTATATAAAATTTCATATTTATGATAAGGGAATAAGAATTTAATTCTTGGGTATATTATTACTTGATGGATTTTCTCAAGTGATATTGTAGTATACTGATTCACCACACTAACATGTGGTTATAAAAAACCCTATCCATGAAACATGATATCCCTGAAAGCTATAACAATACTCAACAAAATCATGTTTTACTTTTGAGAACTAACCTGTCAATTAGTAGTTAGCTCTAGTGCAAGTGGGATTCTGTTAGATTTTGTTCCATAGAAACAACTACTTTATACTTTATATTGACTCTATATTCATTGTCTTTAATATTAATGAACATATTATAACATAATGAATATTATTTTGTGTAATGTTAATGTGATGATGTTCTAGAGTTTCTATAATATTGAAAAGGTTATAAGAAGTTCCTTACTGTAATGAGAACCATGATATGAAATGGATATATTCTTAAACTTAGTCCTATAGTCATATTATTCCATCTCATGTAGTACATATTATGTAGACTACTGAATGTGAGTACTCATTAGTAGATGAGACTTAAGCTCATGAATTTTGTACTTAATAATCTCTAATATGGAAGATTATAAGGAAAGTACCGCCTATATGAATTATATATTTGTGTGTGTCATTGGATATTTCTATCTGTAAGAATGTGTAATGGTCCTTAGACTTTAATATTGTTATTAATTCATATCATGAATTGTGTACTTAAATGTATTTTTGTAAATCTTGATACCATAGGTTCATGAGGAATTTGGGTACTTTGGGTGTGTCATGAGTGATTCATTATTAATGAATAAATCGAGGAAGGATTTGTATCTTATATCATAATGGAAATTGATATCTCAACCCTTTGATTGGAAAGTAACTATAAAACTAAATTTCATGAACATGGTTTATGGGTGGGTTCATTTCAGGAAGTTAAAGAAATATATATCAAGCACATATGTTTATGACATGGGTATGAAACCTGCATGATGAGATATAAATACAAAGGGATTATATTTCATAGTAAGTGTCCATATGTGGTTATCATCATTACAGCGTTAACTTCTTTCTCGGTGGGTTCCTTGACCCATTGCTAGAATGAAATCTCAAACTTTATGCAATCCTGTGTAATGCCACTGAGAAAGAGGCTTTCAGGGTCACACATTAAGTGTAGCCTTTGATCTCAATTAAATAAAATTTTAATTTAATAGACAGAATAAATAATTATTCTTCAAAATGAGTAATATTATTTATCCATGATATTTTATTTGATCACATATATTAAATAAATATTTATCCACTAAGTAATTATATAATTACTTGAATATATAATATTTTTCTACCTCATGTTATTTTCAAGGGAATAATTAATTATTTATTTAATAAATAATTTATATAGTTATGTGAATATTAAATAAATATTTTTTTCACTAAACTTGAAAAAAATATTTATCCGTTTATTTATTGAATGAATGAATAATATTTATTTAAATTTTTATTTCAAAATTATTAAATGGTGTGGTGGATGAAAGGTCTAAATTCCAGTTCTAGCGATAGATATTTATTTATTATTTTGTAAAACAAAATATATCATTGTGAAAGTTTATGAATGCTATGGAATAAAATATTATTATTATTATTATTATATATGGAATGGGGTACTTTATGGGTTTAATGTATTATTAAGGGTCTATTTGGAATTAATAAATATTTAACTCTAACCTTGATTTTATAAATAGATTGTTACGCCCTTTGTGAAGAAGTCAGTCATTGTACACAAGTTTCACTGCTAATAGAGTTCTCTATCAACAAAGAATTTCACAAATTTTTTTCCTAAAACTTGAGATAAAATATTATTACTCCTATCTTTTAATAAATACTAATAAAAATAAGATAAGTTCCTTCAATCTTGGAGGAACGTGAATTGATCAAGGAGAACAATGCATGGTGATCAATCGACCACGCCAACATCAGGTGTTTCATCAGCATTTTTTGGAGATTAAATAATCACATGTGTATCACTGCTATAGTATTTCTACTTTTGTTCCTTGAAAAAAAAAATACACCAAATTAGATTCGATTGATAAACACCTTCAACGAAGAAAGAACTCAAGACTTAGGTAATATTTCTTATGTTGTTTTAAATTAATTATAAATTTAATGTGAAAACTATATCCTCTTAGTCTTTATGTTATTTGTTAATATTATTTATAAAAATTTCTTAAGTCATGACATTCATCTTTATGTACATTTTATATTACCCATTGAATCTAAAAAAATATGAGTTGTAAATTTCACAATATATGTTTCTGTTGCATTCTGTACCTTCAAATTGTTACATATATCACCTTGAAAGCATCAAATCATGTTTGAACATAGATTCATGATAGTGAATGAACCTCCAATATAAATGTAAACAAGGATTTAGTTAGAATAATAATTCCATCAATGGAAAGGATGGTGAAGTTGTGATAAAAGTGAGGTACAAAAAGGGGAATTTCTACCTCATCGGTAAAGAAAAATATCTATGGATTATATCCAAGGAGGAAGAAAATAGATTGTGGAATAAATAAGTTGTCCAATTGATCCAAAATTACATGGAAGATATGTTGAAGAATAAAAAATATCATGGAATACCTAAACTATCACATTATCATACAGATACGTGTGATGTTTTTCAAAAAGAGAAAATTGTTCAAAATATATACAAGACAAAAGAACAAAAATCAAAAAGGGTACTTGAATTGGTGCATGTTGATGTTTGTGGACTGATATAAACAAGGTACATTGATGACAAGAGATACTATGTCACTTTTATTACTAAATATATTAGTATGTAATGGTTAATGATCATCACCCACAATTCCAAACTATTCAACTTCATTACTCAGTATTAGAGGATGGATGAGAATATAATTAGATAGAAAATTCTGAAATTCCAACTGATAATGGTAAAAATTTCACCAATAATCGGGTAGATTATTATATCAATAATAATAGGATAAGGAACCAAGTATAAATAGTGACTAATCCTCAACAAAATTATGTGGTTTAGAGGATAAATAATATCATGAACAACATGGATAGACTAATACTTATTAAAAATAAACCTACCAGAGAAGTTTTGTAAGGAGGTGGTTATGATATCGATATAAAATTTCAATCCATATTTTTTATATCTAGGATAATAAAGGACTATATAAAATATTTGGTAAATAAATAATCAACATTGAATACATTCTAATATTCTATAGTAAGTGTTTTATTCTCAATAAGAAGAAATGTAAAAAGTTTGAGTCTCATGGAGATGAAGGGATTTTCCTTTGAAACTCATCCTAGAGAAAGGCATACTGGTGTTTTAATAATTATCTTGGAAAGATTATTGAAAATCATGATGTAAATAGAGTGGAAGTTTAGTATAATCTATAAATGAACATCGAAAAAATTCTATAAGAGAGTGGTGAGGAGTTGAGTAGATCAAGGGAACCACAAGGTGCCAATACTGATTTTAAAGACATGGATGATGATCAGAATAAAGCTATACTAATAATTGTATAGAAACTAAAATTCAGAGTTGAAATTGATGAGTAGAATATCATCGATGACCCAACATCACTGGTGAAAATGATAAGAATGAAGTCTCTATAGAAAACTTAACTATTATCTTAGGTAGACATAAAGTGTTTAGAAGAAGAAGCTAAATGTGAGAATTGGGTTTAAGGAATACATGAATATTTTGACCAAATTTAGAAGAATCAGATGTGGTAAATCATTTTAATATGAGAAGATAAAAATTTTATTGGAATGAAATGGTTGTCTTAGAATAAACTCAACAAAATGGAAAGGTGACATAGAATAAATAATGAATGGTGTGTAAAAGGTATTTCCAAATTGAGGAAATTAATGTGGATGAGACTTTTTCACATGTTTCCAGGATGGAAACACTTCAAATTTTCTTGGTAAAATTTGTGTAAATAGTCTTTTAGTTTTGTTATATGAATTATAAATTATCATTCATCAATGGAGTTATTGAGTAGTAATTGTATATAGAAAAAATTTATGGGTTTTTTATAAATGAATATGAGTTCAAGTTTTGTTAATTGAAAAAATATTTATACGAATTGAAACAAGCACCAGGGGATTGGTATTCTAGGCTTTATCAATACTAGAGAAAGTTGGGATTCTAGTGAGGAAGATTTTATCACAATCTCAATATCAAGAAGGAAAATGAAAAAATGATTTTGGTACTCATTTATGTAGATTAAATATTATTTTGAGGATTAGAATATTAATAGCGAAATCTATTTGAAACTTTTATGAATTTTGAGTTATAAATTTCTATTATTGCCAAGTTAATATCTTTCATTGGTCTATAGGTAACTCAAGGAATGGATGGCATGTTTATTTCTCAATAAAAATATAAAAAATAAGTCCTAAAGTGTTTTGGAATAGAGGATTAAAAGTTAATGAAATCATTGATAATTTTCTAGATGAAGTTGTGAAAGGATAATGGTGGAAATAAGGTCAATATCATGGAGTATGGGAAAATTATTGGGAACCTCTTTACTTAATAGCAACATTACCTCACAATTTTTTTCCACATGCCAAGACAAAGGGTACCAAAGTTGTACCAAGGAAACCCATAATCTAGAAATTAAAAAGATTACTTTGATATATCAATAATATAGTGGATTCCAGGCTATTCTATCATCAATCACCACAATAGAACTTATTAGGCTATAAAATACGAATTGATCTAGTTCAGTAGATGATGAAAAAGTCAAAATTAGTCAATGAATTCTACCTTGGAGTATTATGTATTTATTGGCTTAATAAAAAAGAATACTACATTTCATTGAGCACTACAATTGCTGAATATATTTTTGTCACTCAGTATTACAAACAGTCATTTTGGATGAATTGGTTTCTTAAAGATATTGGAGTTAAAGTGAATTTTTTTATCAAAATCATTTTTAATAATTGAATTGAAATCAATCTTAACAAAAATATTACTAATCACTATAGTATGAATCACATTGAAATCAAGTATCACTTCATAAAGGATAAAGTTGATCATGGGCTAGTGAAATTATAGTATGTTCCTACCAAACTTTAAGTCATGAATGTTTTGATAAATACATTACCTAAGGATTCATTTGAGTAGTATAATTTGGATCTTAGAGTCCAGTTGATCATATATACTTAAATAGTTTGGTCATGGAACCCCCACTATCCAAAGTATGGTGTATATTTCCCCATGAGTTTGATAATTATTTTTCCTCTTATAGCTTACAAATCAGTTACCTTTGTGATTTTTGTAACCTGAGACACCTTTAATGGGGACTGAATCAGGGTAATGTAAAAAATTAAACATTTCCACTTGATCTCATTAACGTTATTTAGGATATTATTTCCATGTTGGTAGGAATTATATTCAAACTGTCACTCTCAATGAAAAAATATTCAAAAAAATGAAAATATGAAAGAAAGTAAAGGAAGAACATATGTAACGCCCCGACCCTAGTAACCTAGAGTCGGTGCATTATTTCTTAACATTGGCATGATCACAAGAAAGATCAAATCTCGAAAGACCGATTGGTTTAGTAGCCTTGGAAACACTAGATATATTCATAAGTTTTACATTACATCATAAAGTGAAAAACTACTACAACAACATAAAGTCTACACAGTCCACACTATTATCCCCTCATAATATCCCTGCAGGTCATTCATAACTTACTTCTTCACATCCTGGGAAAAATAAAACATAGAAAAGGGCTGAGCTCAAATGCCCAGTAAGGATAACAATATAGAGGAACATTCAAAATAAGTATAAACATTTAAGGAAATGCATTACTAAAACAAAAGCCTTTTAAACTTGAACTTCAACATAGTATGGAAAAAGTAAAATGAAATAATTCCATTTACTTATTCACATGGATATTCTACTAATCGAATAATCACATGCAATATCAATAACCACTTTCATAATGTTGGAATGCATAATTCCAGACTATCATAACCACATAGCCAAGGCCTCGTGCCAAGACTACAAATAAGATTTTGCCAAGGCCTTGTGCCAAGACACTAGTTTGTCTCATGAGACCTACCGATGCATCGAGGAGCTATAGAGGGCTCCACCCTTCGCATATTAAGTCCAATTCATTCCCATATGAAAAGGTTTAAACATAACATAAACATTCGTATTAAAACTAGCATACGAAATGTTAATAATTTCACCATAAACTATGAATGGTATAAAAATAGCACATACACAGTCAAACATATCACAAAACCTTCAATACAATATAGAAGTTTTGTATCATAATAAATCAACTACAAATAAGCGTAAAATCCATCAAAGGATGTTGACATAGATGAAATCAAAACACTTTTTATAGAAATATATCTTTCTATTTTTGAAATCATTTAAGAGCCATATAAAATAAAACATTTTCTTTGAAAATATTCTTATAAACTTGTAAGGAAATATTTTAAGATTTTATAACGGTGGAAAATTACCGCACCCGCCATATAAGTTAAAAAAACATTCTTACCTTAATTCTGTCGAAAAGGTTAAAAAGGACCTTGTTTTGAAAACGATGGAAAGATTCCTCTTATAAAAAGTCAAACAAGGGTATAAATTACTTTACCCCATATTCTTGTAAATAATAAAAATATTTTGAAATACATTTTTAAGAAACATGGATGTGGATGATAAAGATATCCCAGTAGATTATTACGTATGAACAACCTCGGATAATGAAGAGATTGTGAAATAACCCTTACCTTGTACTTTTCATTGGTTGGGGTAGGTTAACCTCCTGTATAATGGTGAAATAATTGTTATTAAATTATACAATAATCATATGATATCATATATGATCTTTTAATACTGATTTGATAATAATATCTTAGTATTATCGTTGTTTCGGGTGTTAACTTACTTGTTTTCTTTTATATGTTTTGTTACGTAAGACATGTTTGTAAAAGATAGGTTGTATATTATTCATATCCAGAATGATATCAAGTCCTTAAACATCATTTTTTAAATCATCAAATGATAATTATACTTTAATGGATACGATGGAGAATGAATCTCATCGCGTTCGTGGAGACAGCAGTCCGTACGTACGCACGAGCAACAATATCATTCTTTTGATATTAAAATAATATATAAATGGATGGTATATCATATATACATAATCATTAACATGTTATATTTATTATTTACATGAGTTACACATCATTATTATACATATACAAATAATATTATATTGAATAACAATTACACCACGACGTGGAGACGGTAAGTCGTACGTACGCACGTATGGTGACATGTTATTCAAAGGGTGGATAGAATACTGAATATGGTTGTACCATATTTATAATAACATAACAGTATATATATGATACTGTAGTTATTATTTTATAATGGTAACAACAAAGTAAGAAGAAGTGGAAGAAGAAAGGAACTTGGAAAAGGGTGGTGAAATCATTACCTCTTCTTCGGTTTCTTCCTTTTGATTTGATCAAAAGGGCTCCTTAGGTTGTCTTTCTGATCAAAATAAGGCCTCTAGGTTGTAGTGAGGGAAGTTTGGAGATTATTTGGGTAGATTTTGTCCGAACCAAAAGGCTTTTAAGGTGTGAAGAAATGAGAAGGAGGAGTTCCCTTTTATAAGAGGGGTGAGGGGCACCTTTGGAAAAGCTAGAAATATTAATTTATAATAAATTCATATTCGGTTTCTAATGGCTCCAAAGTTGATTATTTAAATTTTAAGGTTGGGATAGGTTGAAAACAACTCAACCAATAGAATTTATACAGGTTTGGGTACTTATATTAACCTTATCTTTAAGTATTAACTCTAAATTAATTAGTTTCACTTTTACAATGTCTCTTTGTATTTTTATATTATATAGTTAATAAACTTACCATATAAATCCAAGAGACCCTCAAGTGGTCCATTAATGATGAACCTATCATGATATAAGTCTCTTGGCCGAACCTTAGATTTTTAGGAATTTAATATCAATTAATAATATAATATTTTTTTTAATAACTCTTTTATGTCAATTTTGACACTATTCAATAGTTGATTTTTGTGAAACTCATAAAAGATTGATTACTTCGAAAAAAGTCAATTAAATAAATCCTAATATATCATATTATCCTAGAAAATTAGTTTAATTCATTAAAAGTTTCATATTATATTTATTTGGGTATTTATAATATCAATTATTTTAATTTTTCACTATTATAGTAATTAATTCGTCATCATTTTGTCATAAATAAATTAAATTATTCAATGTCTAAAAATTATAAATAAAATATCATTATGTAGTAAATCTTTTTATCTTTCTAATGAATATTTATAATCTAAAATCCAATATATATAACCCTATGTAAAAATTATTTTCTAAAATCTATATGCTTGTGTCATTTTTGTATTCATATTAACTTAATTAAAATAAAGTGTCTCTATCACCTACAAGTGGCTCCATGAGGTCCCAAAATTGACCCAAAGATGCCCATGGTCGGACATGTGTCCACCAATAAGGTTAGGACACGTTTTAGGGTAATTTTTTATTATTATAATATTATTTTTTAACCCTTATTTACCGGATTTACCCTTAACCATGGTAAATAAAATATTTACCGCAGTAATTATTCAAAATGTCTAAAAATAAAAGTTACCTATTTACACAATTTGAACATACTGATTCCAAATATGTAATCCATTTTTCCAAATTCAAAACACAGAAGTGGCAGAAATTAATTTAAAATTAATTCCCACTGTCAAAACAAAAAGCGTGTTTTTAAGATATAATAACTATCAAAAGATTGATACTTGTTTATGTCCGGTTTAATAGTAAAATTATGTCCAATGACCAAAATTATATTAAATGGTAAAAATATATTCTAAATATACTTTAAAACCACTCAAATTCATAATTTATCACTATTAATTATTTTGATTAAAAAAGTTGTTTTTAATTAAAATTTAATAATTTTCACTATTCATCAAAATATTAAAGTTATCTGAAAAGTACCAAAATTTCACCTTAGGATAAATTCGATATTCCGAATCCAAAAATGAAGTTCATTTTGAAATATAAAATATATATAATTTCAAAAAGTATGTATTATTATTCATAACGGCTAGTTTGATTGGTTGTGGTGTGTTAGAACTCGGTGTTGCGTACAACACACGCTATCACATTATTCAAAGAAAAGCGTACCGTAGAAGCTTGGGGTGTTACATTCTCCCCTCCTTCAAATAATTTCATCCTCGAAATTTCTAGAATACTACCGTATGAAAAGACTTGGGTGGTTCTTCATCATAAGTTCCTCAGGTTCCCACGTTGCCTCTTCCATCTTATGGTTTCTCCACAAAACTTTTACCAGACGCGTCGTCCGGTTTCTCAGTACTTGTTCTCTTGTATCAAGAATCCTGACGGACTCTTCACAATAAGACAGATCGGGTTCCAGTTCTAATTCCTCATAGGTGAGTACATGCATTGGGTCTGGCATGTATTTCCTCAACAGAGATACGTGGAACACATCATGAACTTTGGAGAGACTTGGCGGCATTGCCAATCGGTAAGCTACAACCCCAATTCGTTCTAGAATTTCAAAGGGTCCGATGTACCTGGGACTCAATTTACCTTTCTTACCAAAACGTATGACTCCCTTCCATGGAGATACCTTCAGGAAAACATGATCACCGAATTGAAATTCCAAATCCTTCCTTCGATTATCGGCATAGCTCTTCTGCCTACTTTGAGCTTCTTTGATGTGATTTTGGATTACCTTCACCTTTTCCACTGTTTCCTCCACCAGTTCTGGGCCTACAAGTTTTCTTTCACCAACGTCATCCCAACAGGTTGTTGTACGACATATGTTTCCGTATAACGCTTCATATGGTGCCATCTGAATACTCGAATGGAAGCTATTGTTATAGGAAAATTCTACCAGTGGTAAATATTGATCCCATATACCCTGAAAGTCAAGTGAGCAAGATCTCAACATGTCTTCTTAGGTCTGAATGGTCCATTCTGATTGTCCGTCTGTCTGAGGGTGGTAAGCAGAGCTCAAATAAAGTTTAGTATCCAGGGATTTCTGAAGACTTTTCCAAAATCTTGAAGTAAAACGGGGATCACGATCAGAAACAATCGATAGGGGTACTACATGAAGTCTCACAACTTCATTAATATATAGTCTTTCTAGACGTTCCAGGGGTAGATCTTCTCTTATAGCAAGAAAATGTACTGACTTGGTAAGACGATCAACAATAACCCATATTGCATCATTCTTTCTAGGAGTCTTTGGTAGCCCCATGACAAGTTCCATCGTAATATTGTCTCATTTCCACTCCGGTATGGGAAGAGGTTGCATGACTCCTCCAGGCTGTTGCCTTCCAGCTTTAACTTGCTGACAAACCATACATCTTGACACAAAATCATCAATCTCCCTCTTCATATTGTCCCACCAAAAATGTTCCTTCAAATCTCTATACATTTTGGTGCTCCCAGGGTGTATAGAGAAATTGGAACTATGAGAATCATCCAGAAATTCCCTTTTTAGATCAGGTATATCGGGAACACAAAGTCTCTTCCCGAATTTCAAAATTCCATCTTCATACACAAAGTCTCTCAATCTCCCATCATTCACAGCTTTAATCTTCTTTTGGAATTCTTCATCATCGGTCTGAGAACTCTTAATCCTTTCTAGTAAAGATGATTTGGAAACCATTTGAAAAAGCATTGATTTTTCACCTTCTCTGGTTATACCCATGTCCATCTTTACTAGATCCATGAAAATTGGATCCCTTTAAATTCTCATCATGTTCAAAACTCCATGGTCTTTTCTACTCAAAGCATCTGCCACCTTTTTTTCCTTCCCCGGGTGGTAGTGTATCGTACAATCATAATCCTTGAGTAATTCAATCCATCTCCTTTGCCTCATGTTGAGTTCTTTTTGTGAGAAAATATACTTCAAACTCTTGTGATTAGTATAAATCTCACATTTTTCACCATAGAGGTAGTGCCTCCATATCTTCAAAGCAAAGATCACAGCTGCTAACTCGAGATCATGAGTAGGATAGTTTTTTTAATGAATTTTCAACTGTCATGATGCATAGGCAATAACTCTATCATTCTGCATAAAGACACAACCAAGTCCTTTCTTTGATGCATCACTATAAATAACGAACCCATCATTCCCCGATGGTAGAGTCAATATAGGAGCATTGACTAATCTTCTCTTCAGTTCTTCGAAACATTCTTCACACTCTTTTGTCCAAACAAATTTAACCCCTTTACGTGTGAGCTTCGTTAATGGGTTAGCCAATCGGGCAAAATTCTGGACGAAACGTCGATAATAACCTGCCAAACCAATAAAACCGCGTACCTCAGTTATACTCGTAGGTGATGGCCATTCTTGGATTGCCTTGGTCTTAGAAGGATCAACAGAGATTCCATCTTTAGAGACAATATGGCCAAGAAAAGAAATCTCATGAATCCAGAATTCACACTTGCTAAACTTTCCATATAATTCATGCCTCCTCAGAGTCTTCAAGATAATGCGCAAGTGATTTTCATGATCTTCGTAGCTTTTGGAGTATACAAAGATATCATCAATAAATACCACCACAAATTCATCGAGATACTCCTTGAAAACTCTATTCATCAGATCCATGAATACAGAGGGTGCATTAGTCAATCCAAAAGGCATTACAGTAAACTCGTAATGCTCGTACCTGGTTCGAAATGCTGTCTTCGAAATGTCTTCCTTCTTCACACACAACTGATGGTATCCAAATCGAAGGTCAATATTTGAAAAGTATTGAGCTCCATGCAGTTGGTCAAATAAATCATCAATGCGAGGTAGGGGATACTTGTTCTTTATCGTTATAGCATTGATCTCCCTGTAGTCGATACATAACCTCATAGATCCATATTTCTTTTTAACAAAAAGAACAGGGACTCCCCATGGGGAAACACTAGGGAGAATAAATACTTTATTACTCAATTCCTCTAGTTGTTTCTTTAGTTCGACTAAATCTACAGTGGCCATTCTATAAGGGGTCTTCGATATAGGCCTTGATCAAGGAATTAAATCAATGGAAAACTCAACTTCTCGTTCTAGAGGATGTCCAGGTAAATCTTCCGGAAATACATCTACAAATTCTTTCACAACAGGTACATCCTCTATTTGAACATTCCTTTCCTCACCGATAGTTATTTCATTCTCTTCCTCCCCAATAATTTAATTTAGTTGAGCTACTGGGGGTGGATCTAAATAAGAATTAGGTGGTGATGATTTTGCTCTAAAGATAAGGTGTTCCTTATAATTATCATCAAGAATCATAACCTCTTTCTTCTTACAATAAATCTTCGCATCATAGTCCGAAATCCAGTCCATACCGAGGATTATATCAAACTCAATCATAGGTATGACGATGAGATCAGTAGATAAAGAACATTTATGTGCTCTAATGGGGACTGACTCACAAAACTTTGTTGCAATGATACTTCCCTTAGGAGTTTTAACTGACAACTCCCTTATTAAATCAAATTGGAAATATCTAATTTTCTTAGCAAACTGGGAAGATATGAAACAATGCGATGATCCAGAATCAAATAATGCATTTTCTAAACTTGAGGAAACCATTAAATTACCTGCCACCACGTCTTTCGGAGCTTCTACCTCAGCAGTAGTGATAGCATAAGTCTGGCCTTGATCCCTTGGCCTTTTATGAGGTAAGTTCTCCTGACACTTAGGAAATGCATTTGCATAATGCCCTATCTCCCTGCAATTATAGCACTGAACGTTGGTAGCTTCCTTCTTCCCCTTTCAATCACGAGCTTGGTGGCCTTTTCACCACACTTGTAATAGACTCCCATTCCCTTCAAGCAAGTACCAGGGTGTTTCTTCCCGCATTTACCACAGGATGGATATTCAACCTTTCCCTTCTTCCCCTTATTTCCATTCCTCTATTGATCATCAGGTCTCTTCTTCTCTTGCTTTGCTTTAAAGTCATAAGACTTAGATAATTCCTTTTCGGTCTTGATAGCACATGAGACAATGTCTTCGTACGACGAAAAGGATTGTGAGACTAATGCTCGACGAAGAAATGGTTTTAACCCATCAAAGAAACGATCAATATTACTTCTTGGGTTACGTATATAATCTCCAGCATACCTTGCTAACCTTGTAAAATTAGCCTCATACTTTGTGACATTCTCATCCTCCTTTTGTCTCAGACTCAGAAATTGTCTTTCCATATCTGCTCGATGGTCGCGAGGAAAGTATTTTTCTAAAAACGGGTCTTTGAACTCCCTACATTCCATATTTGATACTTCATCATCTTCCTTCATGTTTTGAATCAATGACCACCATTGATCAGCATCTCCAGTGAGGCGGTAAACTGCCATGATAACTTTTTCTCTTTCACTACTCCCCAAATCCTGAAATATTTTCTCTAGGGAATTTATATATTGCTCAGCTACTAAGGGATTTGTACTCCCATTGAACGTTGGTGGTTGTTGCCTCATGAATCGATCTAACATTGATCCTCCACGCTGTGGATCAGGGTGCTCCATACGGGTAAGGTTATTATTCATAACCTGAGTAAGTTGTCCCAGTATGGTGATTAGCTGATCGGCACCAGTTGCATCACCAGCCCCACTATAATTATCTTGAGCAGGAGGGCAATCCCTATATGGAGTGCGTGCATTGATACAGTTTCTATTTCTTCCACTAGGCGCCATTTCTAAACAATTGCATAAACTAGATCAGTTTATGAATCAAAATACATAATCCCATACTTATAAAACACTTTACATAAATTGAACTATTTATGGATATAATCCATAATCATAAAAATGTTTTCTTTGAGGAAGTATATACTCATAAACCCTTCATAATGATATGTAAAGAAAATGAGAGTTATCCTAAGCATATCCCCCAGGAGTGTCGTAACCAAGAGTGCAGCAAGGCCCGTTGTCGTGCACCAGTTCCCGTTTGAGTCTAGCTCAAAGTGGTGTTTTTGGGTTTTACTCCTAGGTACATCTGTGTCAGATCCGCCTCTACCTACTCGTATCCAGACAGGGATGTATTGCTCAGAAAACTAACAAAATCTCTACAATACCAAAATTCTAGGAATTTCTTCTATACTAATCCTCAAAGTTCATCTTAGGTCTACGTGCTCTAATCAGAGTTTATCTAAATCTAGCTTCCAAGGTTTGTACTAAACATCCTCTGATACCAACTGTAACGCCCCGACCCTAGTTACACAGAGTCGGTGCATTATTTCTTAACATTGGCATGATCACAAGAAAGATCAAATCTCGAAAGACCAATTGGTTTAGTAGCCTTGGAAACACTAGATATATTCATAAGTTTTACATTACATCATAAAGTGAAAAACTACTACAACAACATAAAGTCTCCATAGTCCACACTATTATCCCCTCATAATATCCCTGCAGGTCATTCATAACTTACTTCTTCACATCCTGGGAAAAATAAAACATAGAAAAGGGGTGAGCTCAAATGCCCAGTAAGGATAACAATATAGCGGAACATTCAAAATAAGTATAAACATTTAAGGAAATGCATTACTAAAACAAAATCCTTTTAAACTTGAACTTTAACATAGTATGGAAAAAGTAAAATGAAATAATTCCATTTACTTGTTCACATGGATATTCTACTAATCGAATAATCACATGCAATATCAATAACCACTTTCATAATGTTGGAATGCATAATGCCAGACTATCATAACCACATAGCCAAGGCCTCGTGCCAAGACTACAAATAAGATTTTGCCAAGGCCTTGTGCCAAGACACTAGTTTGTCTCATGAGACCTACCGATGCATTGAGGAGCTATAGCGGGCTCCACCTGTCACATATTAAGTCCAATGCATTCCCATATGAAAAGGTTTAAACAAAACATAAACATTCGTATTAAAACTAGCATACGAAATGTCAATAATTTCACCATAAACTATGAATGGTATAAAAATAGCACATCCACAGTCAAACATATCACAAAACCTTCAATACAATATAGAAGTTTTGTATCATAATAAATCAACTTCAAATAAGCGTAAAATCCATCAAAGGATGTTGACATAGATGAAATCAAAACACTTTTTAGAGAAATATCTCTTTCTATTTTTGAAGTCATTTAAGATCCATATAAAATAAAAAATTTTCTTTGAAAATATTCTTATAAACTTGTAAGGAAATCTTTTAAGATTTTATAACGGCGGAAAATAACCGCACCCGCCGTATAAGTTAAAAAAAACATTCTTACCTTAATTCTGTCAAAAAGGTTAAAAAGGACCTTGTTTTGAAAACGATGGAAAGATTACTCTTATAAAAATTCAAACAAGGGTATAAATGACTTTAACCCATATTCTTGTAAATAATAAAAATGTTTTGAAATACATTTTGAAGAAACATGGATGTGGATGATAAAGAGATCCCAGTAGATTATTACGTATGAACAACCTCGGATAATGAAGAGATTGTGAAATAACCCTTACCTTGTACTTTTCCTTGGTTGGGGTAGGTTAACCTCCTTTATAATGGTGAAATAATTGTTATTAAATTATACAAGAATCATATGATATCATATATGATCTTTTAATATTGATTTGATAATAATATCTTAGTATTATCGTTGTTTCGGGTGTTAACTTACTTGTTTTCTTTTATATGTTTTGTCACGTAAGACATGTTTGTAAAGGATAGGTTGTATATTATTCATATCCAGAATGATATCAAGTCCTTAAACATCATTTTTTAAATCATCAAATGATAATTATACTTTAATGGATACGATGGAGAATGAATCTCATCGCGTTCGTGGAGACGGTAGTCTGTACGTACGCACGAGCGACAATATCATTCTTTTGATATTAAAATAATATATAAATGGATGGTATATCATATATACAGAATCATTAACATGTTATATTTATTATTTACATGAGTTACACATCATTATTATACCCATCCAAATAATATTATATTGAATAACAATTACACCACGACGTGGAGACGGTAAGTCGTACGTACGCACGTATGGTGACATGTTATTCAAAGGGTGGATAGAATACTGAATATGGTTGTACCATATTTATAATAACATCACAGTATATATATGATACTG
Organism: Viscum album; assembly: GCA_963277665.1. Classification (NCBI taxonomy): domain Eukaryota; kingdom Viridiplantae; phylum Streptophyta; class Magnoliopsida; order Santalales; family Viscaceae; genus Viscum; species Viscum album. The sequence continues at coordinate 125,864,985 of OY728128.1, forward strand.
GAGTCATTATTTTATAATGGTAACAACAAAGGAAGAAGAAGTGGAATAAGAAAGGAACTTGGAAAATGGTGGTGAAATCATTACCTCTTCTTCGGTTTCTTCCTTTTGATTTGATCAAAAGGGCTCCTTAGGTTGGCTTTCTGATCAAACTAAGGCCTCTAGGTTGTATTGAGGGAAGTTGGGAGAGTATTTGGTCTGAGTGTGGCCGAACCAAAAGGCTTTTAAGGTGTGAATAAATGAGAAGGAGGAGTGCCCTTTTATAAGAGGGGTGAGGGGCACCTTTGGAAAATATAGAAATATTAATTTATAATAAATTCATATTTGGTTTCTAATGGCTCAAAAGTTGATTATTTAAATTTTAAGGTGGGGATAGGTCGAAAAAAACTCAACCAATAGAATTTATACAGGTTTGGGTACTTATATTAACCTTATCTTTAAGTATTAACTCTAATTTAATTAGTTTCACTTTTACAATGTCTCTTTGTATTTTTATATTATATAGTTAATAAACTTGTCATATACATCCAAGATACCCTCAAGTGGTCCATTAATGATTAATCTATCATGATATAAGTCTCTTTGCCAAACCTTAGATTTATAGGAATTTAATGGCAATTAATAATATAATATTTGTTTTAAGAACTCTTTTATGTCAATTTTGACACTATTCAATAGTTGATTTTTGTGAAACTCATAACAGATTGATTAATTCGAAAAAAGTCAATTAAATAAATCATAATATATCATATTATCCTAGAAAATTAGTTTAATTCATTAAAAGTTTCATATTATATTTATTTGGGTATTTATAATATCAATTATTTTAATTTTTCACTATTATAGTAATTAATTCCTCATCATTGTGTCATAAATAAATTAACTTATTTAATGTCTAAAAATTATAAATAAAATATCATTATGTAGGAAATATTTTTATCTTTCTAACGAATATTTATAATCTAAAATCCAACATATATAACCCTATGTAAAAATTATTTTTGCTAAAAGATATATGCTTGTGTCATTTTTGTATTCATTTTAACTTAATTAAAATAAAGTGTCCCTATCACCTACAAGTGGCTCCATGAGGTCCCAAAATTGACCCAAAGATTCCCATGGTCGGACATGTATCCACCAATAAGTTTAGGACACGTTTTAGGGTAATTGTTTATTATTATAATATTATTTTTTAACCCTTATTTACCGGATTTACCCTTAACCATGGTAAATAAAATATTTACCGCAGTAATTATTCAAAATGTCTAAAAATAAAAGTTACCTATTTACACAATTTGAACATACTGATTCCAAATATGTAATCCATTTTTCCAAATTCAAAACACAGAAGTGGCAGAAATTAATTTAAAATTAATTCCCGCTGTCAAAACAAAAAGCGTGTTTTTAAGATATAATAACTATCAAAAGATTGATACTTGTTTATGTCCGGTTTAATAGTAAAATTATGTCCAATGAACAACATTATATTAAATGGTAAAAATATATTCTAAATATACTTTAAAACCACTAAAATTCATAATTTATCACTATTAATTATTTTGATTAAAAAAGTTGTTTTTAATTAAAATTTAGTAATTTTCACTATTCATCAAAATATTAAAGTTATCTGAAAAGTACAAAAATTTCACCTTAGGCTAAATTCGATATTCCAAATCCAAAAATGAAGTCCATTTTGAAATATAAAATATATATAATTTCAAAAAGTAGGTATTATTATCATAACGTCTAGTTTGATTGGTTGTGGTGTGTTAGAACTCGGTGTTGCGTACAACACACGCTATCACATTATTCAAAGAAAAGCGTACCATAGAAGCTTGGGGTGTTACAACATAACACACAAACCTTACTTGGTTCATCACTAAGAGTTATTCCAAGTATCATACACACGGTGTAATATTCATGTACTAAAATATATTAATCTCCACTAATTATATGGAAACAATGTTTCAACTACGGTCACTATGTGCCAGGATCACTGCCATTATATGATTTAGAGCATGATTACTCCTCGCATAAGGGGAACTCCCAATTATTCACCTCTTCTTGCTGCTTCAAGTAATCACCTTCCATATTTTATACAATTTCATATCTCTTCAAAATATGATAGATGATATGGCTTGTCTCTGATCAAAATGAGACTTCAATTGCATCATAGAATAGAATATGATACCCACTTTTAATCATATTTGATGCAATATCCTTTTTAAATGTCATATGAGATAAAATCCACAATGTAAGAGGGGATTCAGTTTCTTCCATGAAACCACTATTTTAGAACTTCTTCATTGGATAAGGATAATTTTGTACTAAAAAAACTTATTGCTTTCCACCTATTTAACTACCAAATGTAACACTCGGATTATTATTTTGAATATCCTTCTTCCTATAAAAACAAATTCACCTTATATGTTATAATATACTCCTATATTACCATAATACACACTTTATATGTTCATGTGATAATACCTACATGAATCTACCTTATGTGGTGAAACCACATAGTACATTGTTCATCATGGACTCACCTCACAGACCGCGTACTCCCCTTTGAGGACCGTGTAATTGAATTCCCTCACAATATACATTTTTTCATCATGTACTATCCTTTTGGACAATATATTACACTTATAATACCACACACTATGATTTATGGAGCACCCTCACATGTTTCCTTCATGTAGCTTCACCCCATGAACCATCTTCATAGATTTCTCTTTGAAAATCAATATCACGGTATTTAATAAATTACTTTATGGTATTTATAGATTTTTTAACTAACTTCATGGAATAATACCCACATAAATTCTCCACAAATATTACTTCGTAGAATTTAACTCATAGAAACATCCTCACATAATCAACTTTATGGAACTCACTTCATAAAACTGGTTCCCATGTACTCATTAAACAAAACCTACTTCATGAATTATTTTTTGTTAATCGATATAAAAATATTATATCACTTTTAATCCATACTTAATAAATGTAATAGTGAGTTATTTATATGAAAACACCTTGGAGAAACTTAAAAATCATCAGAATTGTCATTCAACCCTTTTCTAAATTCCCTTCACATACTCACCTCATGGTGTTCCCACCACGAACCTCCTTCACAGACTATGTGATTTCCTATGAGAGTATCCAAAAATATCTACTCTAATATAATGTACTCTGATGTTCACAATTTACTTCCCTTCATGATCATTGAAAAATATTTTCTCTAACACCATTAACCTTCCAAGTAGACTAACTGCATGCTTAACTTTTTGAATCGAAAACTCCATCAAACCCCTACCATAAACTCTATTTTTGGTTGCATACTACCTTTATGATCTGCGTGCATGAAAAAATGGTCCATGAATTTAACCACATAGGTTACATACAGATTATGAGAACTTTCTTCCATCACATCAAAACCTTCACAAAATTTCTCTAAAAAGTCTGTTTTTTATACCCAAAAAAATTGGAAAACAACTCCATTATTAAAGTTTCACCAATTACTTAACCAAACTTCCATATTCTCTGAAATTTATAATCTCTAGGAAATAAATTTTGTATTTGAATAACTTCCATAAATTAAATATCTTCTTCTCTTTAAAACTTAGGGAAACCAAAACTCCCCATTAAACCACCCATGGAATCTAGATATACAACAAGCTCCACAAATAAAAAACTAGGTACTTGATATATATATCAATGTATATATTGGTATTTTCTCTACCAGTATTGATATGTTCACCTATTCTTCAAATATTTAATGAAAATCCCCATATCAGCTACATTTTCAAAAAATACAACATACAACCTCTTGGTTTCAATAGTGTTCATTGACAAATGGGGAGATATTATTCTTGAAAATGGGAGAGATTACTCAAATACTCCAGGGTATTAGTAAAGCTAGTGAAGGGGGGTATATCAATTTTAACAAGCGAGAGAAAATTTTCATGGGGTAGTAACCAGGATGATGCTAAAATTTTTCATTCATTGATTACAAATCACAAAAGGATGATCCTTGGGTTTGTAATATAAGTGGTTTACCAAGTACATTCTAAGAAGTGATATAAAGAGATAAATGTCGTTCAACAACTTATATTGGGAACAAAGTGATTCATTGATGGTATTTACATGTTACACTTTTTCCTCACACTTATCTTGACTCATTTGGGATTAGAGTATGTGTTGAAAAAATCTCTGATTTTTATTTAGAGTTAAAGATGGAACAAGGTGTTTGAATCAAAAAGTTTTTAAGATTTTTCAATAGAGTGATCGAAGACCTTGAAGTGTTGTTAACAAGACCAAAGGGTAATATTTTTGGTAAAAAACCTTAAGGTGAATTTTTAGAGTTTTGATTTTTTCTTGTTGACAAGAGCATACTGAAAACTTTATAGGGCAATAAATCCATGTAATATTCACGAATAAGTGGTTCTGGAGGCACTTGAAGGTATTTGATAAGTTTCATAGAGAAGTATTTTTTGTGAAATTTTGGAGGTGCATGAACTTTCTAACATAGAGTTTCCACATTTTGAATCAATGGGTGAATTGTTATGTAAATTTTTGAAAACTCATAAAAGTGAGGTTGTGAAAACATGGTGTGAAAATGGAGGTGCATGTGAGTAGCATCAATGGAAATGACACATTTTTTATGCATAAAGAATCATCATGAAGGGATTCCCATGTATATAAATAGTTCATTAATATATCATTAAAGTAGAGATATCAAGACTTAGAGAAAAAATTAAAGCTATATTTTCATATAATAATTGCACTAATTTCTTTCTTATGCAATCATTGATTTCATTAAAAAAGAAGTATGTTTTTTCAAACAAGGTTTTGTGTGAACATGAGTTATGCGAACATATTTCAATCACAATGTAAGTTTCATGAAATTTGTATGAAAGTGAGTAGTGTGAACCTCTAGGGATGTAATGAACCAACCCGATTAGACCCGACACATCAACTTGGTCAGCCCATTATAAGGCCTGAGAAATATTATTATTTAAATATGACCATTATAACCTTTTCATTTAATTGGAGGATATGAATAGAAGTAACTGCATTAGAATATATATATATATATATATATATATATATATATATCTGAACTATACAATACAAACATATTGATTAATTATTAGGAAATAACAACTCAATTTTTGGTAAAGCCATTTTATGATTTAAAATTTAATTTTATTCAAAAATGATATTTATTGATTTTTTTAGTGAATATTATAATTAATTTTTTCCACTTTTAGAATTTCATTTGATAATAAGGATATCATTTTTTTAAATCAGCACATAAAAATTAGTTAAAGGTGAAATTTTGGGAATTTTCTTATTTTTAATTTTTTTTACAATTTAATTAGTTCATTTCGATTAAATATAATCCAATTAATGTCATTGGAATTGATGTTATTCTTAATTTTGGTATAAAAACTTTTATATTCTTAAAAATTCATTTCTTTTGAAAACCATTTTTCTTCACATTTTGCATGTTTATTTTATAAGTGATTTATACCACTTATATGGATTGAATTTTATAAAATGGATTCAATATTTGGAATAAACATGTCCAAATTATTTAAATAGTTCATACTTATTTTTTGTCATAATGAATAGAAACCTTGGTAAAAATTTTGTTAGCATAATAAGGGTAAAATGAGTCGAAAAATGTTAAAACTATGAAATAAGGCCTAAAAGCATCCATTAATTTTCCTATATTTCATGGGATGAGTTTACTTCAACCAAACCCTTAATATATTCTAAAATATGTCATTTTGGTGTTATTTTTCTATGATAAATATCATTATATTATCTTAATTAATGGAAAATTCCAAAATGTATCTTTCTTACTTTTAAGATCTGTAATATTTTGTGATGGTGGTAAAAATAAGTTATGAATAGTTATAAAAGTTCATTTTGAATCTGAGTAAATTTATTTTATGATGGTAATTTATTTTTAATTTTTAGTGATAAAATAATTATCTTAAATTCTTACACAACACTAACACAATACTTGTGTAAGTAGCAGAAAAATCAAGTAAATTATACTAAAAAATTACAAAGTGATATTTTTTCAGTGATATATGGTGATCCAAGTTTTTTTTTAGATAAATATAATGTATTAGTTATGTTATAAAATTATATATTTTAATTAAATTATTGTATTTTTGTTTTTTAATGTCAATTATTTTAATAATCATAAAAAATACTAATGGTATTTTATGTTTAATGATATTTTATTAAATGATTTAAAATTAATAAAAATATTATATTTGTCCAATTTAATTGGATATGGTTGATAATAACAACCATTATCCACTTATGGGTCAATTTTCCTGTGATTTTAACCTTCTTAGCCTCTGATGTGTAAACATATTGTTATCATGGTAATCATTAAAAAGCGTTAGTGGGGGGTAAAACTAAGAGATATGGGTTAAAAATCGCATAAAATTTTCTAAATTTTATTGGATGATATTATTTAGAATTATCTCTATCCTATATTCTAAATATATCATTTTTTCACTTGAACCTTAAAATTAATTTATATTATTTTGATACTTTAAGTAATTCCAAGGGTGACCCTCTCCTCCCTTATATAAGGACACAATCTATCCTCTCTTCCTCACACTTATTGAACCACTTACATCAACAAAACCTAGGAAAAAACTATTATTAACTTAATTAGAAAAATTTTATAGGTACAGATCTTCTTAAAAGACCATACCTGTGGCCCTTAAGGATATATTTAAAGGAGGTTCTTCAAAGATGAGGTAATCATCTTAATCGAGCGTTTTCATGTTACCTATTATTCAACCTCCTTCAATTATATCCTAACAATTATAATATAATAACATAAATATATCTAATACACTAAAATTTTATTATGTTCATGTTATAACTTTATTCATCTTCTTTTCCATCTTATATGGAATGAAAACATCATTCGTGTGTATATGTGGACTTCCACCTCCACGAAGTGATGCGTTACATTTCTCATCACCGCATTTCATGGATGTTATAATGATAGATTTAATTTATATATATGATATCCATGACATAATTATTATTATTTAAATATAATATATTATCTATCTTCATTCCATTCTAATCATTAAAAATGGAATCAAAGCGCATGTGTGTGTAAGGACTATCATCTCCACATAGCGATATACATCATTTTTCAAAAATCAACTCTCATGGATGGTAATGAGGATAGATTATATGAAGTTATTTCATTTTTATAGAATGATAATGATTCTTAAAAGATAATATTTTATTCAATTTCTATATTTTCTATCCAAAAAAAATTAAAAACTTCGCTTGTGTGTAGCTATAAACTACCGCCCTGTGAGCTGATGTGTTTTATTTTTCATGAATTCCTTCCATGAATGGATATAAAATTATATTTTATGTATAAAAATGAAAATTATTTAATAATTATTATTATTTATATTATTTAATAATGAATTCTTTGGTCGTGATCAACCAATGAAAGTCGTTTTTCAATTAGGAACTGAACGTCCTCAAAACAACTCATATAGAATTTACCGATTAACTAATAAAATATATCATTTAAATAAATGAAAAAAATGGTTTAATGATAAGGTAATAAAACTATATAATTTTACTGATCAAGTAAACATTTAATATAATTTTATTATATAGGATTTAAAGTACATAAATAGTAAGTCGGGACTTGAGGTAACAGGTTTCTTAACTCAATTTCCTTTCATTGGGTTATAACACTTATTCATTGATTTTTTTATAACATGATTATGTGTTAATTTATATCTAAATTTTTTTATGATTTATTTACACTTATTTTATTTTTATGTAAATTTTTTTACATAATCACTTCTTGGATTAATTATCACTTAAAATTTTATTATCATTGAAATGGTTTTTTGTCTCAATATCATTTTCTTTAAATGTGTTTCATGTTGTGAAAAATTATTTCTTTGTATGGTATATTTACTAACCTATGAAATAATTTTGAAATATTAACTAATTTAATTCATTTGATTTATATATACATATAATATTCTTGATTTCAATGACTTTTTATTCGAAAGTTACCAAAGCGGTAATGGATTTATGTTAAAATATAATTTCTTTTTGGGATTGTTTATGTTCATGGTTAATTTGGGATAATTTTATTCTATTAATTTATTTAACTACATATATATTATTATCCTATGTTTATTATTTAGGTTTTCATGATTTCATTTCATTTTTCTATCTTTGTTTTGTAATAATATCAAAGAATTATTTTAAGAAAAACAGTCTTTATTTATCTTTTTGGTCAGGCAAATTTTTTCTTTTATATATATGTTATTTAAAATAAATAAATAATGTTCCTTTATATGGATAAATTATTTTTTTAATTCATTTTTAACTAGATTTTTCTTTCTTTATAAGGTTTTAAAAGGAATATTTTTTTCATTTTCCAAACATGGTACTTTTGGTTTTGACTGAAAGTATAAAAGGGATTATTATTTTAACATTTATAAAATGAATGGATTTTCTCACCATTATAAATATTATTTTATTTGAATTATATTTTATAATTTTCCACGGTTATCTTAAAAGAGAATATTTTTATCAATATTCTTGGAATTTTTATTTAAATTTTATCAAAATAAAATGATATTTTCTATATTTCCAAAGAAATTCATTAAATGTTCTTTTAAATTTATTTTTCATCTGTGAAAATATCCTTTATTATCTTCATATGATCAAATGGAGATATGTTCCAATGATATCATCCTTATTCTTTCTCTAAATGTATTGTTATTGTTTTAAATAGATTATCATGAAACCCATTTATTTTTCATGGGTTAATCAAGATAAAAAAGGAATAATGGTTATTTTTAAGGGTGTTATGTTGTCATGGAGTTAGATATTATAATTTACTCTTAAGATAATTTTAGAATTATCCTATTTAGGTGATTCCATGATGAATGTTTTATGTTTTATGTTCTAAGTTACCATGATAGTTTCTTTATACTTAAAATAAGTTATAATGTTTCCATTTATCAAGAATTGTTTTAAAATGGCTTGTGATTGTTGACTCATATGTCTCTCATCTTTTATTAAATATTTATGCCATGTATCATTTTTTATGTTCCAAATTTTAGAGAGTATAAATTTTATTATGTTATTGTTGAGTCAATAAGGTTTTCCTTATGACTTTTCCATTCCTTCTTGTTTTGAAAATCACAAACACCATATCTTTAGGAAAATTGCTTTTATAAGGAAAATTGTTTTCTTAAGTAAAATTGCTTTTATAAGGAAAATTGCTTTTATAAAGAAAATTGCTTTTATAAGGAAAATTGATTTTATAAGGAAAATCTATTTTATAAGAAAAATTATCCTTATCATATTTTCATCCATATTTTTCCTAAGTATAAAATTCGGATTCATTTCTATTTTCTCGGATTTGTTTGAAACTTTGATATAAAGTATTCTGTTTTAGGATCCGAATTCTGGATAAGAACTGTAAGGAAGTTTCATTCCGAATTCCGGATACGAACTCTGATTAAGTTCTACTCCAGACTCAGGATATGAATCCTTATGAAGTTCGACAGCGAATTCTTATTACGAATTATGATGAAGAAATCTCATTACGAATTCTGATGAAGAAATCTCATTACGAATTCTGATGAAGAATTCTCATTATGAATTCTGATGAAGAATTCTCATTACAAATTCTGATGATGAATTCTCATTCCGAATTCTCATTCCAAATTCAATTATTAAACAGAATCTGATTATCTTTGTTTTATACACTCTGAATTAATTCAGACTCCAAAAAATATTTTGGTTAGACTCCAAACTTTTATTCTTCTTACACTTCTATAATTTGTCTACTCTTTATTATTTTAATTACACTCCGAACCTTCACTCCGAATTTTTCATTCCGAACTTTTGAGTTATATTTTAAAATGATGTCGTACATTCTGTTACACTTGTTTTGTTATAAAATGATGTCGTCTATTTTGTTATAAACTAACCGTTGTCTAAGTGACACGTGTATAGGTCCCTCTGATCTTTAAGGAAAATATGACCGTTGGGAAGGAGGCTGACCTTACCTATAAATAGGAGCTCATTTGAAAGAGCTCGACATAGAATACTGATGACAGATGAACAACTTGATTTTGTACATACATGCTGTTGAAGTGATTTCTAGAGAGAGAGGCTCTTATTAACTCTCAAAGATTTGTGCGACTCCGAATGTTGGTGATTACATTCGAGGGATTCCGGGGATAGGAAGACAGAGGTGTCGAATACCTTGAAGTTTGAGGGCTTCCTTGCTGAGGAAGACAGAGGTTGCCAACTACCTTGAAGTTGAGGGCTTGCGGGGATAGCAAGACAGAGACTCCGATCTTAGTATCGAGGGCTTACCCTAGTGTGGGTAAGACAGACTTGCTTGAAAGTATAAATCAAGGGACCGTTATCCAAGGTTGTTGGATACCCTTCTCTTTGGGTTAAAAGACTTATATCTTGTTACTTTTAGTTTAACTACTTGTTTTATTTCCGCTGCATTTTGTATTTTAAGGAAAGTATAACTTTATTATACTTCCTTACTTGTACTCTGTTTCATTTAGATTCTATACACTTTAAGGTAGAATCTCATATTGTAATCTTTTGTTAAGTTTAAATTTCCGGAACCATATTTCCGGAACCTACTTTTAGAATCTCTTTCCAAGTTTGTGTTCGGTGTTAGAGGTGTTGTGAATTTGCTTAGTTTAACTTTTTTAAACTTAGATGTTTCCTTTGCTTAAGGAAAACATAGTTATTCGTAACTAACATTAAAGGTTCCAAAGGAATTTTTAAAGTATAAAATTCACCCCCCCTCTTGTATATTGAGCATCTACATCACTATTTCGATCCTACAGTTATTCCCATTCACTTTTAATATTTTTTCAAACCATTATGTTCATATTATGCTCCCTGGAGGTATTCAATTGTTTATTCCCATGTTTACCTTTATTGAGCATTTAAGTTAACCATTCTTATGTTTCTTTTCTCCAGGTTACAAAAAAAACTATGTTATGTAACATATGTCTATAAGGGTTCCATTTGTGTGTTTATAAATACTTAATATGGAATAAGAAAATATGCTTATAGTGGAAAACACTACTAGAAAAAAAACTTCAATTTAGAATTGTATCTATAGTCCATAAAACTATGGGTATAGGCTATACCCACTGTTTTATGAACTGTAATTGATGGAGCCATCGGTGTAGATTTATACCCACGGTTTTTACAACAACTGTGGGTATATCCTATGAGATTTTAACATAACCACAATTTTGGTTAAACTGTGGGTATAGCTTTTCCCAGTAGAAACCATATACCCATGGTTCATTAAACTGTGGCTATAGCTACATATCCCCATTTTCTAGAAGAAGCCCTTTCATCACATCATGAACATGTAAAAAATATAAAAACCTTGGTACACATTTAATGTAATGTATATATTTTATATTTAGAATTCAACCAACTATTTGTAATAATTTTCAAACCATTTACAATACTATAACATACATATATATCCATTCAACCAATCAATTCAAGTCATTAAATAGCATCCACATGTCTCTTTTTCTCTAACTCAAAAATGGAGGGGATCAATATCCCCTCTATCACCAAAATCTTTATCATGATCACCATCAACAACATCCTCATCACCAACAACATCATTTGGAGCACTAGCATCATCATTATCATCATCATCCTCATCACCACCACCTCAACCACCATCATCTCAACCTCCACTAGGGCCCTCATTGTCATCACTAGGGGAATCATATAAATAGTACATTGATTCCATACATGAATCAAAATTAGTAGAATCCTCTGATAGAAGTGATGGACTTATAACTAACATAGCTTTCAAGAAGTGTTCAGTGATCAGTTTACTTCTTTCACGCTTCTGTAAAGCTATTTTTCTTTCCTCAGATACTTCTACCTTATTTTTTATATCATAGTGTCATGAGAGGTTTTATAGGTGTCCTATGAGGGCCAATACCTAGTGGGGATGATATTTTTTCCTGGTTGACAAAAAAATATTCACTGGTTCTCCTCACCTAATACTTGACTCAAATGATAATTTGGCCTGAAGTTTTCATCTTCTTTCTCATCAAGGGTCTCCAGGTCCCACTATTGAAAATATAAACAATAAATTTAATATTTAATTATGTATAAATATTTTAAATATCACTAAAAACTTACAATATTTTCTTGTGTTGGTGAATTTATGGCACTTTTATCCTTTTTCTTCCTACTTGAGTAAAATAATTTTTCTCAAGGCACACAGCCTTCGATTCACAATGTCTATTGCTTAAAATGACATTGATTAGTACAATACTGCATTATTGAATAATATGAAAGTGGTAAACCTAGAATGAATTAAAATTTTAGCTATTGAAGAAATCCATAAAGTGAAGAAGCATCTAAATATAAATTTAATTAGAAATTTAATATTGGTGGAATAACACAAAAAAATACATACTAATTAGTGTGATAAACATGGGTATGATATGGATTCCTATTGTATGTTCATTTTTATCCAATTCTATTTTTGTTACGTTATTTGGTTATTCGGTCACTTGCAAATTTTGTTCATTTGGTCATTAGGTTCATTTTTAGGTTAGTTTGTTTGGTAAATTTTCCATTTGTCCATTTGGCTATTTATCCATTTTCAATTTGGTCATTTGGTCATTTGGAAATTTTTCCATTTGGCTATTTGGCCATTTTTTCATTTCTCCATTTGTCTATTTGTCAATTTGGCCATTTGGAAATTTGTACATTTGGCCATTTGGTCATTTGGACATTTGGCCAATTAAGCCATTTAGGCCATTTAGGCCAACCGGCCCAATTAGGGCATTTATTCTTATTAGGTAATTTAGTCTATATAATCTGATTAGTACATTTAGCTCATTTGGACAAATCAGGTCAATTAGGATATTAGGCAAATTAGGCTATTTAGGCCGATTTAGGTCATTTATGTCAATTAGGCCACTTTTATGGCCAATTTAGGCCAATTAGTCCATCTAGTCCAATTTAGTTCAATTAGTCCATTTAGGCCAATTAGGCCATTTAGTTCATTTATTCCAATTAGTCCATTTAGGCCAATTAGTCCATTTAGGCTATTTTAGACCAATTAGGCCAATAAGTCCATTTATTTGGTCAATTTAGGCCAATTAGTCCATTAAGTCCAATTTAATCCAATAAACCCATTTATGCCAATTCAAGCCAATTCAATCCAATTCAGGCCAATTTAGACCAATTCATGCTAATTCAAGCCAATTCGGGCCATTTATGCCAATTAGGACATTAAGTGAATTATGAAAGTTATACTATTTTGGCCAATTATACCATTTAGACCAATTAATCCATTTAGTCCACTTAGGTCATTTAGGAAAATTAGGCCAATTAGGAAATTTAGGCCAATTAGTCCAATTAGACCAATTAGTCCAATTAGGTCAATTAGGTCATTTAGGTCATTTGGGTCGTTTAGTCCATTTAGTCAATTAGTCCATTGGGCTGTTAGGACATTAGGCCATTAGGTCATTATGTCAATTGTCCAATAGGCCATTAGTCCATTAGGACAATTTTCCATTAGGCCATTAGGCTAAGAGGTCATTATGGAATTAGGCCAATTTTCCAATTCACCACGCGGCAATTAGGCCATTAGACCAATTTCTCATTAGGCCACTTGGAAATTAGGCAATTAGAACAATTGTCCATTAGTAAAATTGTCCAATTAGGCAATTGGGTTAATTGGTTACTAGGAAATTAGGTCATAAGGCCATTGGGCCATTAAGTCATTAGGCCATTAGTTCAATAATTCATTATTCCATAAGGGAATTTGGTCATTCTTCCAATTGTCCATTAGGCCATTAGGTAAATTTCCAATATTTCATATGACCATTAGTCCAATTGATAAATTATACCATTAGGCCATTAGGAAAATTGGAAAATTATGCCATTAGGAAAATTAGCCATTGGATTATTAGGACAATTTTCCATTAGTCCATTAAGACATTATGTCATTAGGCTAATTGACTATTATTCCATTATACCAATTGGCCTATTAGGACATTAGGTCATTAGGCCATTATGCCAATTATCCAACTGTCCATTATTCCATTAGTCCATTATTCCAATTGGCCGATTAGGGAATTAGTCCATTAGGCCAATTGGTCATTAGGCCATTAGTCCATTAATCCATTTGTCCATTAGGCCATTAGGCCACTAGGTCATTATTCTAATTGTCCAATTAGGCTATTAGGCCGATTTTCCATTAGGCCATTAGTCCATTAAGACAATTATCCAATTTTTCATTATTCCATTAAGACAATTGGACATTATTCCATAGGCCAAATGGATAGTTAGGCCTTTAGTCCATTAGGACATTATTCCATTGGGCCAACATGACATTAGTCCATTAGGCCATTAGTCAATTATGCCATTAGAACAATTTTTCATTAGGACATTATGTAATTATGCCATTAGGTCATTAGGACATTAGGAAATTAGGCCATTAGGCCATTAGGCCATTAGGCCAATTGGTCATTAGTCCAATTAGCCATTAGTCCATTAGGGCTTTAGGACATTAGGCCATTATTCCATTACCCCAATTGTCAAATTAGGCTATTAGTCCATTAGGCCAATTATCCAATTGGCCATTTTTACATTAGGCCGTTAGGATAATTTCCCAATTATTTCATTTGGTCAATTGGCCATTAAGAAAGTTGGATGATTCTTTTTAAAATGGAATTCCCTTGTGTGGCCTTTTCGAACCCTCCACACAAGGAAACCCCCCTCCCCAAGAAGAGGTCACTCCGGAGAGAGCCCCAGCCGGGAAGGAGCCGTTTCCAGCCGAGATGGCAGAGCGTCCCGGAGGGTGACAACCCGGGCGGTGATGGTTCATCAAGAAATCCATCAGCACAGGTGGGTTGCGCCTCATTTTTCCCACCCAGTCAAAAACCAGGTGACCCGGCAAGGCGAGTGGATCCTGGGGGAGAGGTTCACCCCGAAAGCGGACTCCCAGTATTCAAACCCTGTACCTCCCAAAGAACGGCGTTGTTGTACCCCTCTCCTTCACTACTACGCCACCTCCGAAGTGGTGAGCAAGTTGGATAATTTTCTATTAGGCAGTTAGGCCAATTGGCCTTTATTCCATTAGGACAATTGGACAATTGGTCCATTAGGTCATTGGTAAATTGTCCAATTAGGCAATTAGGCCAATTTTCCAAATGGAAATTAGGCCATTAGGACAATTTGACATTAGGACAATTGGCCATTAGGACATTAGGCTATTAGGTTATTAGGACATTAGGTCATTAGGGAAATAGGTCATTAGTCCATTAGGCCAATTTTATGATTAGGCCACTAGGCCAATTGAACATTAGTCCATTATTCTATTAGGCCATTAGGACGATAATCAATTAGGATAATAGGCCATTATACCAATAGACCATTAGGACAATAGTCCATTAGGACATTAGGTTTTTAGGATAATTGGTCATTAGGACATTAGGTTGTTAGCCCAATTGGACAATTAGGCCATTATGCCAATTTTCCATTAGGCCATTTTGACAATTGATCATTAGGGTATTAGGGAATTCAGCCAATTTTTCATTAGTTAATTAGTCCATTAGGCCAATAGGTCATTAGAACAGTAGGTTATTTGGATAATTTTCCAATTAAACCATTAGGCCATTAGGAAAATTGGACAATTGGTCATTAGACCATTAGGACAATTGACCATTAGGCCATTAGGACATTAGGCCATTAGACCAATTATCCATTAGGCCATTATTCTAATAGGGAATTGGGATATTAAGTCAATTATCCATTAGTTCATTAGGAAATTTAGTCATTAGTCCTTTAATACATTAGGCCAACTGGACAATTAGCCATTATACTATTAGGAAAATTGGCCATTAAGCCATTTTTTTGATTGGTCATCGGGCCATTAGGCCATTAGTTCAATTGGTCTTTAGGTCATTATGCCAATTTTACCAATTGAACATTATTCCATTAGACCAATTCTCCATTATTCCATTTCTCCATTAGGCCATTATGCCAATTCTACAATTAGTCCATTATGTCATTAGGCCATTAGATCATTAGGCCAATTTTCCAATTCGTCCATTAGTTCATTATCCCAATTGGCCAATTATCCATTAGGACATTAGTCAATTTGGTAATTAATCCATTAGGTCGTTAGGCCAATGGGCTATTAGGCCAATGGTTCATTCGTTCATTGGGTCATTAGGCCATTAGTCCATTATGTCAATTTTCCAATTGGCCATTAGGCCATTATGACATTTCCTATTGGTCCATTTTCCTATTTTTCCAATTAGACAATTTTCCAATAGTACATTAGAACATTAGGCCATTTGAAAGGGGTATTTATAGCCTTATAATAAAGGGATTAATGACAATAAAACTTAAATTTTAGCATGAAAATCTAACTAAATATCAATATAAATTTAGTTATAATTTCTATTCATATTAAAGTACCTAGAATAGGTTCCGGGTGTAGTGGAAGCATGAGATGGGTGTTGAACAACATTGATTTTTTCCATAATCGATGATCAATCCAAGATCTATATGATATTTAATCACCATGATTAATGGAATTGAATCAAATATTGGCAATATTAATTATGCCTTAATTAGAGATAGAGGAGATCAACACATATTAATATAATTAATTTAATTAGATAAAGAATTGCCTCTAACGAATTCTTTCTTCGTTGATGTGTTTGGTGAAAAATCTATAGTGAACCATAGTTACATTGTAGAAACCAAGCAAAGATTTCCTCTAGCAGTGATCAAAAAATGTTCTAGGAATCTTCGAATGTTTTTGAAGGAGTCTTCAGGTGCTAGCACAGAAGATCCTTACGCTTGTGTCATCCACCTTAATAACCTTAAGAATTTCTTCCAAAGTGTTCTCCTTGATCTGTTGGAAAAGGATTAATCACCATTCTTGGGAGAAATCTTAGAGAAGGGAGATCTATAGACCTAAGAAGATTATCTAAGATTGTTGTGCACAACCGAAATTAGGTTGATGAGAAAATAATATAATTGGGTATTTGTATTACTAGGGTTAAAATAAAACCTAGAAAACCCCCATGTCAAATAATAATAGAAATGTTATTATTTCTCAAAATTCACTAAACATGAGAATTATAATTAAATATTGTTTAATTAAATAATATTAAATATTATCATTTCTCACTGGACCATTAAACTCAGTCCTCCATTCCTTTATAATATTTATCAGGACTTGAATAATGTCTATTTATTTATTAAATAAATATCACTACATTATTTTAAAAAATTATTATATTCACTAAATAGAAAATAAATATTTATTAAATAGTTTGCTCATAATATATTTTCTTAAATAACTAGTGATAGAATAAATGTGATCAAGCATACATGAATAATTATTAAACCACATATGAGAATAATATTTATTCAGCCTATTAAATAATAAATAATAATATATTATTTAATTGAGATTCTATACACGCTTAGTGTGTGACCCTCTAGGCCTCTTTCTCAGTGGCATGAGGCGAAGCAGCCCAAATTCCAAGGTTAGTGTCTAGAAACACACCAAGGAATCCATTGAGAAATAAGATAATGATGAAACAACGTACAACCTCATATGAACACTTACCATGTAATATAATCCCTTTATCACAATATCTCAAATCGAGCAGGTTGCATGCTATTGTCATTAACCTATGTGCTAGCTATCTCTTTCTTTCACTTTTCGGAAATAGAACTTACCTATAGAACACCATGGTCATGTATTTATTTAGGCTATATAATTTCCATCAAAGGGCCTAATATATTAACTTCAATTAATTAATAGAAGGGATAAATCCTTTCTCTCATTATTCATTAATGTAATATTACTCACGACACACCCAACATATCCTATTCGCCACGAATATATATCATCAGAGTTTTCATAAATAAAACTAAGTTCATGACTCATAATACTCAATAATAATAATCTTAAAGTATAAGGAACAATACACATGTCTATAGATAGGAACATCCAATGACACATAGAAATATGGATTTCCAACTCACGGGTCTCATTCTTATAATATCCATACTAGATATTACCAATGTCATACACCATGATATGGGGCCTCAAAGTCCTATAAGTATCCACCCCTAATATCCTGTATCATTTTTGTCCCTCAAATGATATTTTCCAACCATAAACATATATTATAGAATAGTGTCATAGCACTTCTGGGTTCTCATCATAACGAGGAACTCCTATGACCTTTTAGTGTGAAACCTACTCTTAGGACATTATCACATACTATGTTATGCATAAGAAAAAAAATGATGTGATAAAGAGTTTATTAATATTCAAAACCATGAATACAAGTTCATCATAAAGTACAAAGAAGTTGATTCTAAGGAACCAACTCCAATATACTCCCACTTACACTAGATCCAAATGCTAACAACCTCCAATCTTCTAGCTCTCACATAATACTCATGATTCTACTGAGATATGACTTTGGTCAAGGGGTCCACCATCTTCTATTCCATAGGTAATCTTCTTACTGTAACTTCACCCCTCTGATATAAATCCCTCAATAGGTGATACTTTCGAAGTATATTCTTTTTCTGTTGGTGTGACCTAGGTTGTTTTTCAAGATCCGCCAATTTTGTATTATCACAATACAGTGTGATAGGGTATTTACTTCTAGGTGTCACATCAAGCTCTTGGAATCTTTTTTGAATCTAAATGACTTTTTTGGCTACATCAGAAAAAGTTATATAATTAGAATCCACTATAGAATCAGTGAGAACTAGCTAGTTTTAACTCTTCCATCTCATAGATCCTCTATTGAGAAAGAAAACATATAATGATTGTGACTTTAGATCATTAAGATGTGTATGAAAATAGCATCAGAATAACCCCTGATGAACAGCTCCTCATCTCCTCCACACACAAAGAACATATCCTCAGTTCTTCTCAGTTACTTAATGATAACCTTAATAGTACTCTAATTTTGTTCTCTTGGATATTCTTGATATCTACCTACCATGTTCAATGCATAGGAAACATCAAGTCTAGTACATAACATGGAATACATGATTGATCATATCACTGAAACGTATAGGATCTTACTCATTCTCTCTTTCTCTTATTGTTTATGGGGACACATTTTATTAGAAATATGTAAACCATGTGACACTGGAACCAATCCTATCTTAGATTTTTCCATACTAATTCTCTTTAATATCTAGTAAATATATGTACTTTGACTTAGTTCAAGTAGCCTCTTGGATATATCAAAAAATTATATTAATCCCTAGAATTTAGGTTGTTTCACCTAAGTCCTTTAAAGAGAAACACTTGTTTAACTAGTCCTTAACAGATTGTAAGAATGGTATGTCATTTCCAATATGTAATATTTCACCAAAATATACTACTAGGATAATGATCCAATTCCCATTAAACCTTTTCTAAACACACATATCACATTTTTTCTTAATGAAACAAAATTATTTTATGGATTCATCAAATTGAATATTCCATGAACTTGAGGCTTGCTTCAATTCATAAATGGATCTCTGAAACTTGAAAATATTTTGGGCATCACCTAGAGTCACAAACCCTTCTTGTTTTTTTATATAGGAAAATTCCTGAAGGTTCCCATTAAGGAACCCTCTAGAAGGTTCTCATCATGGTAAGCTGCTATAGCAAGTATGATTCTAATGGATTTAAACATGGAAACTGGAGAAAATGTGTAACGTCCTGATTCTGGAAGCCACCCAGAGGTTCCTCCTACCCGGTTGGTCACATGGCCTCAAGCGCATTTCCCAGAACGCAAGAGGCTGCCGACTAGTAGTGAGGGCCTTGGATATGATAGTGGGGAAACTATGCCCTCATTGGCAGAGTACACAGCGGAAGAGAAAACAAATAACAACAATAGCGAAAGCAGTAGACATCCATACAAGAGTAAACAATAAACAGCGGAAGACTAACAGTAAACAATTGGAGCAGAAATATATGTAAATGATGCATGCTACTCATATGTCTAGAAAATAGCCAAACAATACACAATGTTGAATACAGTACTAAACCAAATTACAAAGGAAAAAACAGATGAGCAACTCCTCAGTATCACGAGCCTCGGCTTGGTCCCATGCTCACCAGCTCCAGTGCAATCAAGAATCTGAAGTAGAAGGGAGCTTGCCCTTATCTATACCTACAACAACATAGTCTGTTTGGGCCCAAAAGCATGACCCAAACAGGGTGTGAGAAAAATTCCCAGTAGGCAACCACCCAAAGATCTGTGCCTAATAGTCAGTGAATATATGGCAGGTAAAGTACTGTAAGCAGTAAACAGTAAGCAGTGACCAGGATAATACACAGTAGTAACAATCCACGGTTTATAACATATAATCTATAAATAAGAAACAGTCACTCAAGAAAGTAGAACAAAAAGGTAACCTCTGTGTAGTTCTCATATTCTAACCCCTAAGGTTCAACCTACAAGTACTAGGAACCCTCTGGGAGGCACACAAAGTCTCACCCCTCTGGTTCAGTTATAAATAATAGAGTCTCTGAGGAAGAACTCACCGTCAATTCCCCCTATAGTCTCGTATCGTACTAAAGGCTCTCTGGGGATGCACTCAATGTCAATTCCTCCTGTGGTCTCGCATCGTAATTAAAGACACTCTAGAGAAGCCCTTCTGTCCATTCTCCCTATGGTCCACTACACTAGGTTCTCACAGACCTGTGTAAAATAAACATGCATAGCATGCGTGTATCATCCAAGTAAACCTCAAAAACTACTTGGCTATCATTCTAAGGCTCGGCATCATAATAAAGCAACAGTTCCACTATCCTAAAACTAGGCATGGAAACTGGAAAACGGCGAACAAGAAAACAAGCATGTAAAAGCATCCAAAACATAGCACAATTTACCCTATTCACAAGCAATGACCACTACACAGGCATATCAGCAAGGCAAGAAAACAAGAAGGGAAAAACAAGAAACACGCAATACCCCGTTCAAGGGTATTGGTGTAAATTGCACATAATATTCAAGGACTTCCTACAGAAAGGAAAAAACCACCTACCTCGATCCTAGGATATCGATATATGTGAACCACGATGACAGATTCTCCTTAGAATGATGAAGATCTGAGAAAACATCAAAAATGATAAACCCATGATAACTTGAGAAAAAGGAGGAGTTGGAAAACAAGGCTCAAGGAGAAGGGAGAACTCACATCTGTGATTCCAACACAATCGAAGGCGATTGATTCAGAGAACTAACGGAGAAACGGGGGATCTTCGAAGATTCGTGGATTCCCGGCACTCTCGGACGAAGAGGCTGGAGAAGAAGAACTTTCTTTCGATTAGGCATGACCCCGGTCCGTTTAATGAAAAAAAAATTACATGGCATGTACTTTTAGAGTACACAGCGTGTACTAGGTTTTTTCTGTGCTCCGCTTTAACCGGCCTCCACATCACCCCTACACACTGTGTGTGTGGCCTGGACACGGCTAGTACACGGATTCGAGCAGGAAAAGAGTACATGGTGTGTACTCAGAAAGTACACGGCGTGTACTTCAAAAATTTCCAGAAACTCCATTTTTCTTAAAAACTCCAGAAAAGGGAAAGACATACCTGAAACGAAGATCCAGGTTCTTACAAACTTCCCCACTTAAAGAAATCTGTCCCCGAATTTCCCTAACAAGGCGGAGAAGGAGAAACCTCGAACTGCTTCGGCCACTGTGATCGTACACCAGCCTCCCTCTCCCAGGTCTCGTCCTTTACTCGCTCGTGCCGCCATAGCACCCGTACTAGAGGAACAGACCGCCCATGGAGAACCTTCATACTACGATCGATAATCTGGATAGGATGCTCTTCAAACTATGCATCCACTTCAAGCACAACTTCCTCAGGCTGAAAGACATGAGACAGGTCTGAAAAGTAACATCGGAGCTTAGAGACATGGAAGATGTCATGCATGGCCCGATATCTCTGGGGTAACTGCAACCGATAGGCAACCGATATACAACCAGCCCAACTCTCTCTAATACATCAAACAGCCCAACTTACCACGGTGAAAGCTTACACTGTCTCTTAATCCTCTTGTTTCCCAACTTCGGTGCGACACGCAGGAAAACCTGATTCCTGACCTCTAATTCCAGAGGTCGTCTTCGCTAATCAGCATAAGACTTCTGTCGAGACTGTGTTGTAGCCATCCTATTCCGAATCAACTCTATCTGCTCTGAAGTCTCCTGAACAAGATGATGTCCCAGTAAAGATGTCCCTCCTACCTCCATCCAGGATAAGGGTGATCGGCATGGTCAACCATACAAATCCTCGTAAGGTACCATCTGTATAGTTGCCTGAAAACTGTTGTTGTAGGCGAACTCCACCAGAGGTATATGCTTCTCCCAAGAACCAAAAAAGTCTAGAATGTAAGCTCAGAGCATATCCTCAAGCACCTGGATCGTACGCTCGGACTGGCCATCTATCTGGGGATGGTATGACGTACTTTGAAGTACCTGGGTACCCAAAGCCTTCTGAAGTCCCTGCCAGAACCGAGAAGTAAAGTGTGCATCCCTGTCTAAAATAATGGAGTGTGAAACTCCATCCAGATGCACAATCTCCCAGATGTAAAGTCATCCCAGATCATCGACACTGAAGGTATCCTTGATCGGCAAGAAGTGAGTGACCTTCGTAAGTCAGTCGACGACCACCCAAACAGCAACATTCCCTCGAGGCAACCTCAGCAATCCAGTCACAAAGTCCATCGTGACATCATTCCACTTCCACTCAGGAATGGGTAACTGCTGTAGAAGGCATGCTGGTCGTTGATGCTCCGTCTTCACCTACTGACAAGTAGAACACCTCAAGACGAAACCAGCAACATCCCTCTTCATACCTAGCCACCAGTACTGGTGATGAAGATCTTGATACATCTTGGTGATGCCAAGATGAACTACCCAAACTGAGGAATGAAAGTCCCGCATCAGCTCCTTGCATATGTATGCTGGCACCCATATGTGTCCCTAGAAACGCAAGATCTCATCTTCGCCCGCTGTCCATCCAGGAAGAGAGTCCTCTCTTAACACACTCTCCCATAGGACTAAGCCTTCTGAGTCTGATAGCTACCTCATCCATACCCGATCAAGTAGTGTAGAGGTAACAGCTACACAAGATAGGAAAGTATGTCCTTGTCTGTCGTGAACCTCTAGATGCATCTCAGAGAACATAGCCATAAGCTTCCACTCAATGCTGGCCTCCTAAACTGACGGAATCTGAGTTCTTCTGCTCAACGCATCTGCCACTACGTTTCCCTTTCCCGGTGTATAGGCAAGCTCAAAAATAAACTACTGAAGATACTCGACCCACCTGCACTGCCTCAGATTCAGATCCCGCTGAGTGAAGATATACTTGAGACTCTTGTGGTCGGTGAAAACCACAAAGTGATCTCCCAGAAGATAGTGTCTCTAACAGCGTAAGGCATGAACAATAGCCGCCAACTCCAGATCATGCGTCGGGTAGTTCCTCTCATGTGGTCTCAACTGCCGAGACTCGTACACAACAACTCCATTTCCCTGCATAAGCACAGCGCCCAGCCCGATACCTGAAGCATCACAATAGACTGTATAGATCTTGCCTGGCTCTGGCAAGACTAGTATCGGTAACAACGTCAACCTTCCCTTCATCTTCTGAAAGGCTAACTCACAAGAATCTAACCATAAGAACTTCGCCCCCTTCTTGGTTAGACCTGTCAATGGTTCTGGTAGGCATGAAAAGCCCTGAATGAAGCGTCTGTAGTATCCAGCCAGCCCTAGGAAACTCTGTACCTCAAAAACGTTCTTCGGATGCTCCTAGGAGACTACAGATCTCACTTTCTCTGGGTCCACAGATACTCCTGCCTCTGAGATGACATGACCCAAGAAGTGAATCTATTCCATCCAAAAGTGGCACTTCGAGATTTTAGCATAAAGTCGATGCTTTCTCAGTGTACTTAGAATGATCTCAAGATGTGTGGCATGGTCATGTAGAGTGTGAGAGTACACCAAGATATCATCCATGAAGACCATGAAGAAGGATTACAAGTAAGGATGGAACACTCGGTTCATCAGTGCCATGAAGAATGCAGGCGCGTTCGTGAGACCGAACGGCATGACTGTATACTCGTATAAACCATACCTACTCCTGAAGGTTTTCAGAGGTATATCTGATGGTCTAATGTCTAACTGATGATAACCAGGCCTCAATTCGATCTTTGAGAACACCCCAGAACCTCGAAGCTGATCAAAGAGGTCATCGATCCTTGGCAAGGGATATCGGTTCTTGACCGTCAACTGGTTCAGCTTCCGATAATCCACACAAAGTCGAAGGGTACCGTCTGCCTTCTTTGCAAACAAGAAAGGCGAATCCCAAGGAGAATTATTAGGTTGGATGAAACCCTTTGCCTGCAACTCCTCCAACTGCTTCTTGAGCTCCTGCAACTCAGGTGTAGCCATCCTATAAGGAGGAATGGACACCGGTGCTGCTCTGGGAATGAGCTCAACATAAAAGTCTACCCCACGCTCTGGAGGAAAACCCAAAAAGTCCTCTAAAAAGACGTCCCTGAAACGATCCACCATAGGAGGAAATTCTAGCTACGAAGTTCCCTGATCATCCAGATAAAGACTAGAAATCTGGGTTGTCACCCTTCCTAGACCATGATGCTTGAGTCCTACTCGACTCGCATAAACATCCCATTCGCCTCTATGAAGAAAACATTCACCCTCTGATGAAATAAAACTCACTCCGCGGTGATAACAGTCGACGGATGCCTGGAAGGGAACCAACCAGTCCATCCTGAGGATGAAATCATATCCTTTCATCTCTAGGACATAGAGATCCCATAAGAAATGATACCCTACAACCTTGAGAGGGCACTCTCTACACTGGAGTACACTAGATGTTTTCGTCCCCAAAGGTGTGTCTAGTGTCAACGAGTCGGTAGAAGAAAAGATATAGAACCCAAGGCTCTCCAAAATAGCAATAGAGATAAATCTATGCATAGCACCAGTATCGAAAAGAGCTGAAGATAAAACTGAGGCTACTAAAATCGTACCTTGAACTGTAGAAGGTCTGAGATCCTGCTCCTGATAGGTCTTCTCAACCACAAAATTCTGGCCTTCCCTGCGACCCTGTGACCCTGCATGACCACTCTGAGCTGAACCTCCCTATTGGCGCTGAGGGATTGGTGACTGACTTCCACGGCCTCGACCTCCACCTCGGACCAAATGGTCGGAAGAACTCCAGTTCCCCGACTGGTGAGAAACTGGTGGTGTAGTTCCTGAATGAGGGGTCATGGAAAAACCCCTGTCACTAGAAACTGGTGATAAAACCTAGAAGAAACGCTGAAGGTGACCCATCTTGCCGCAATATCGGCACTCCACTGGGTCTCTCTGGAACTGCGGCCTCATGTACCCTACCCTTCCACACTGGTAGCATACGACCTGGCTACCTGAAGATGTATCTCGCCTCCTCGGATCACCGCGTGTAGGCTCCCTACGGCGCTTCCTGCTATCAACTGGAGGAACACTAGCTCTGGAAGCATAACTTCCCTGGCTTTCAACTCCATAGTCTCTCAGATTGTGCTCTGCAATCAGTGCCTGGTTGACTATGGAAGTGATGGAATTCAACTGAAAGATATTCACCTACGAGCGGGTCTCCCGCCTGAGACCATCCTCAAACTTCCTTGCTAAGAACACCCCACTTCCATCCTGGAGGGGTGTTAAATGTTGCATATCGGTGAAACGAGAGGAATAATCCATGATAGAAAGAGTACCCTACTCTAGACTCATGAACTCTCGGGCTTGATCGGCCCTCAGGGTCTCCGGGTAGAAGTAGTCGTAGAACACGCGCTAGAACTCCTCCCAATCCATGACCTGCTGATGACCTGCCTGTGAGATCACATCCCATCACCTCTTGGCGGAGTCTCGGAGCATGTAGGTAGCAAGCTTCACCCGCCTCTCTAGAGGCATCTCCAGATGCTCGAAGATAGTCAGCATGGATTCTAGCCATGACTCTGCAGCCTGTGGTCCTCATTCCCCCAAGAAAGTAGGAGGATGCTGCTGTTGGAATACCCGCGTCAAGTCTGCCATAGATGTGGAAGGAGGATGTGCTCCTTGAAATTTCTGCATCATCCTCATAAAACCCTCCCCAAACTGTGCATCAGCGCCTATAACTGGTATGACAATTGGTGTCATGGCTGGCCCGACTGGAGAATCGGCAGGATGTCCCTGATCAGCCATATCTGGCGTCTGATCATTGCCTGACAACTGACGTACAACCGGAGGACATCTCAGAGGCATAGCTTTGAAAGATCAAAAACATACCTTAGATTAGGAAAACAAGGACAGAGAACTAAGGAGTACAAAACGAAAATAGGAGAAAGAAACACACAAGATTTACAAAACATGACTACACGGAGTGTATAAACTCTACACGGCGCATACTTAACTCCACTCCCCTTACTGTGTCTCCTTGCATGGCATACCCACATGGTCTTCTTAAACTAAGACTACATGTCATGTTCCTTGAGGACACGGCGTGTAGTAGACAAGGTTTCAATGACTCATGTTGTTATTTACACAACTGGATACACGGTTGAGACTACACAGCGTGTTCCAAACAAACACGGTGTGTACTTGAAGATTTTCCCGACCCGTGTTGTTGGCGACACAGCCAAGCACACAGCTGATCTTTACACGGCGTGTTCCAAACAAACATGGTGTGTATAGGAGGAGAGAACACCGTCCGTGTTGTTCGTGACACGGATGGGTACCTGGGACAAGACTACACAGCATGTTCTTTACCCACATGGCGTGTTCTACTCGAGCTTCCCCATCCCGTGTTGTTAGTGACACGGCCGAGTACACAGCTCGAAACTACACGGCGTGTACCGACCTACACGGCATGTTCCTAAAGGAATTTTTACAACAGCGTGTCCCTGCTCACATGATCAGTGACACGGTCTAAAAACTACACGACGTGTAGTCAAAAAGTACACGTCGTGTATTCTGGGTTTTTCTGGGCAGTAGCTCAGAAACTACACAGAAGCCCAGAAAACACAGAAAAAAAGGAAAAGAGGTGCCAAATTCCGATTCGTGAGGGACCATACTCCCCGCAAATCAAAGCTTGGCATCTCCTAGAGTCATAGACAAGAGAAAACAGGATCATGATCCACCAATTTCCGATTTAAGAGGGCCCACAACACCTCAAGAATCAAAATTTGGCGTTAATTTAAGAAAAGTAGAATACAAACAATCCTCTAATAAGGCAGCAGAGATTCTATCAAGCATCTATCACAACAGCAAGCATAATCTACACAAAGTCTATCACAACAGCATGCAATCACTAATGCACCATTGATGGAATGGAAAGAATGCATGGCTTGTGATTTATACAAGTGCCTATATGATGCATGAGATGGAATATCCTCATCTCATCGGGTTGCAACAGAAATAGAACCACAATAGTCAAGACATTAATAACACAAAGCATGTGAATCACTATAGGTGAAATCATATCAATCGTAAAATCTCAGAACCAGAAAACTGCAATTAAGGAGGTAGTATGGCTTTTCCCTATACACGGTTTAGCTACTCCCGAGCACAGATTAATACCAAGTATCGAATCCATACTATCCCTGGCTAAAGGCTCCAAACAGTAAATCAAGAGAAAAGAAACACCTCTGATACCACTTTGTAACATCTCGGTTCCTAAAGCCACCCAGAGGCGCCCCGTACCCGGTTGGTCACATGGCCTCAAGCGCATTTCCCCGAACGCCAGAGGCTGCCGACTAGCAGTGAGGGCCTTGGGTATGATAGTGGGGAAACTATTCCCTCATTGGCAGAGTACACAGTGGAAGATAAAACAAATAACAACAATAGAGGAAGCACTATACATCCATACAAGAGTAAACAATAAACAACAGAAGACTAACAGTAAAAAACTGGAGTAGAAATATAAGTAAATGATGCATGACACTCATATGTCTAGAAAATAGCCAAACAAGTCACAATGATGAATACAGTACTAAACCAAAGTACAAAGGAAAAATAGATGAGAAAATCCTCAGCATCCCTAGCCTCGGCTTGGTCCCATGCTCTCCATCTCCAGTGCAATCAAGAACATGAAGTAGAAGGGAACTTTCCATTATCTATACCTGCAATAACATAGTCTATTTGAGCCCAAAAGCATGACCCAAACAGGGTGTGAGACAAAGTCCCAGTAGGAAACCACCCAAAGATTTGTGCCTAACATTCAGTGAATATATGGCAGGTAAAGTACAGTAAGCAGTAAACAGTAAGCAGTAACCAGGATAATACACAGTAGTAACAATCCATAGTTTCTAACATATAATATACAAACAAGAAACAACCACTCAAGCAAGTAGAAAAAAAAGGTAACCTCTCGGTAGTTCTCACAGTCTAACCCCTAAGGTTTAACCTACAAGTACTAGCAACTCTCTGGGAGGCACACACAGTCTCACCCCTCTGGTTCAGTTATAAATAATAGACTCTCTGAGGAAGCACTCCCCGTCAATTCCCCCTATCGTCTCGTATCATACTAAAGGCTCTATGGGGAAGCACTCAACGTCAATTTCCCATGTGGCCCATGTCAAGGAACTACATACTCTCTGAGGAATCACTCAACGTAAATTCCCTCTGTGGTCTCGCATCATAATTAAAGACACTCTGGAGAAGCCCTTCCGTCCATTCTCCCTATGGTCCACTACACTATGTTCTCGTAGCCCTGTGTAAAATAAACATACATAGCGTGCGTGTATCGTACAAGTAAACCTCAATAACTACTTGGCTATAATTCTAAGGCTCAACAGCATAACAAAGAAACAATTCCACTATCCTAAAACTAGGCATGGAAACTGGAAAACACTGAACAAGCAAACAAGCATGGAAAAGCATCCAAAACACAGCACAATTTACCCTATTCACAAGCAATGACCACTACACAGGAATATCAGCAAGGCAAACAAACAAGAAGGGAAAAACAGGAAACACGCAATACACCTTTCAAGGGTATTGGTGTAAATTGCACATAATATTCAACGACTTCCTACGGAAAGGCACAAACCACCTACCTCGGAACTAGGAGATCGATATATGCAAACCACGATGACAGATTCTCCTTAGAACGACGAAGATCTGAGAAAACTTCAAAAACTCTCAACCAACGATAATCTGATAAAAAGGAGGAATTGGAAAACAAGGCTCAAGGAGAAGGGAGAACTCACCGTTGCGATTTCAATGCAATTGACGGCGATTGATTCGGATAACGGATGGAGGAACGGGGGCTCATCGAAGATCCACGGATTCCCGGCGCTCACGAACGAAGAAGCTAGAGAAGAAGACCTTTCAGTCGATTAGGCGCGACCTCAGTCCGTTTAATGAAAAAAAAAGTACACGGCATTTACTTTTAGAGTACACGGCGTGTACTCGGTGTTTTCCGTACTCCGCTTTAACCGGCCTCCACATCACCCCGACACACCGTGTGTGTGGCCCGAACACTGCTAGCACACGGCTTCGAGTGGGAAAAGAGTACACGTCATGTACTCAGAAAGTACACGGCGTGTACTTCAAAAATTTCCAAAAAATCCATTTTTATTAAAAACTCCAGAAAAGGGAAATACATACCTAAAACGAAGATTCAAGTTCTTACAAAAGGTTTCATCATTGTAAATTCCTTGATGGTGTTTGAAACTTTTAGCCACTAGCCATTCTTTATAGGTACTTACTTTACCTTCCATGTCTAGTTTCCTCTTGAATATCCATTTTCATCCAACATGATTTACATAAATTGGCACATCGACCAGAACCCATACTTGGTTCTAATAAATGGAATCAATTTCAAGAATTCATAGCTTCTAGCCATCTTGTATATTCTGAGCTCTCTACTACACCCTTGTAAGATATAGGTTCATCATTATCAACCCATAATGAGCCACCATCCTCAATGACCAAAAAACAATATCTCTCCGGTTATCTTACCTATCTTATACTCTTATACGGTACTTGTGTTTCAAGAACTACTACTTCCATGGGACCTATGGAATATGTTCCTATACCCACTCTTGTGTATCTTGAGCATTAAATTCATCAAATTAATTCTTTCTCCCACTATCCTTTTTGATTATGTTCTCCCTCTCAAGAAAGATGGCTTGTCTTGAAATAGTCACCTTATTGTCTAAGGATTTTTATAGGTAGTATCTCTTTGTTTCCTTGGGATGCCTTATAAAGATACACCTTGTTCCCCGAGGTGATATTTTTTTTCTTGAGAAGGTCTTTACAAATGCATTACAACCCCATACATGTGTATGTGATAAAATTGGTTTATTTCCACACCATAACTCAAAGGTAATTCTATTTTTCTCTTTATTTGATACTTATTTTAATGTGTATGCCACAATTTATAATGAACATCCCCAAAAGGATAATAGAAGATATGCATGATTCATCATTGACCTTACCATGACTGACAAGGTACGGTTCCTCCTTTCATTAACACCATTCCATTGTGGTATATAAGTTGGAGTGAGTTGAGATAGAATCCCAAACTTCCGTAGAAAGTCAATGAACTCTTCGTTAAGATATTCACCACCTCAATCCGATCGAAGCTTCTTTATCGTCTTACAAAGCTCATTCTCTACTTCATTATTGAATTCCTTGAATTTCTATAGGACTTAGACTTATACCTCATTAAGTTTACATAACCATATCTACTCAATTCATCAGTAAAAGTAATGAAGTAAGAATATCCACCTATAGATTCTACTAGAAATGGTCTACACACATTAGTGTTTATCAATCCTAGAATCTTTGTGGCCCTTTCACCTTGTCCAACGAATGGTGGTTTGGTCATTTTTTCCTGTAACCAAGTGTGAAATCTTTTAATTAGATTTATCTTAGAAGAGTCTAAATAATCATCTTGATAGATATTTTTCAAACACATTTCATTTACATGACCAAGATGATGATGCCACAATTGGGTGTTATATGAGTCGTGTGAAAATGATTCATTATTTATTTCCAACACTTGGTTTTCATAATTTAATACATAAATACCATTATTTAAATGTTCCATACCATAACATTTATTTTCCTCATAAAAGAAACAACTTTAATTTCAAAATTTGAAAATAAACCCATCTACACCTAAACATGACAAATAAATTATGTTCTTGGTAACTGTACGTACATAATAACAATCTATTAAAACCAAAATCATTCTCGTTGGAAATGAAAGGTTGTAGTCACCAATGGATAGGGTATCCATCCTTACTCCATTGGTATCTCTCAGATCCACCTCTCCTCTGGAAATCTTTCTAAATCTACTTGGTTCCTGCATTTGGATATGGATGTGAGCACCGCAAGTTGTATCTAATACCCAATGCATAGAAATGGAATGATTTCATTTGATAAAAAACGCACCTTTAGATTCCCCTTTCCTCTGGGTGCAGTTCCTCTTATAGTATCCTAGCATACCACATGAAAAACATACTACCTCCTTTTCCTTTCCCTTCCTCTAGATCTTTTTCTTCTTATAAGGATAGTGTTTGGGAGATTTAGACTATTTATAAGTCTTGGGCCCCTTTTCCTTATTCTTCCTTTTCTTTTTCACCATAAGGAACACAGGTTTTTCACACCCCATGTCCTTATACACTTGGAGAATCAAGGTAATAAGTTCTAAAAGTCAATTCTCATTACTTCTCATATTATAATTCACAATAAATATGTAGAAGGTCTTGGGAAGTGATGAAGATATAATATCTATACACAAATCATCTGAGAATTTAATCCCTAAGATGTATAGGTATTCAATGTATCCAATAATCTTGACTATGTGAGTTCCAAATGGTGCAGACTCTCCAAGATTATTTGTGAACAAAGAATTGGAGATCTCATACCTCTCGTGCATCGCCTTCTATTGATATATATCCCAAATGTGAGACATCATGCTATAGGAATCGATATCCACATGTTGCTTTAAAATCTCATTGGACATAGATGATATCATGAAGAACTAAACATTTTTAGCATCATTCAGATGTTTCTTAGAGAGAGATAGTTTTTCATCACTTTCCTCATTTCCAGGAACAATTGGTAAAGGTTCTTCAAATGTATACAATTTCATTTCATGGTGAAGGATGACCCGTAGGCACATCTACCACTCTTGGAAATTGGTTCTGGTGAGAAGGTTTTCCTTATCAAGTATGGATCAAAATTATATGTTTGATGTTGTAATTTTATTTGTGTTTCTATAAAATAATTTGACCAGAATTTCAGTAATTTATCGGATAAATTTAGACAGATAAATAAATATTATATTTATTAGTCTCCTACTATTTTATTGAAACCCAATATACCTCACCATTAGCTTAGAAATATATTTTTTCTTGGATATTATAGTGGCAAGGATCTACATTACTCTTATCATTACCCTCACTTTGGTTTAGTGAGCAACTCAAATGGTTTTAGTTAGGCATTCCAAATTCCAACTGCATTAACTCATAGTTCCTTGATCTTCTAGGTGGACTCCCGAAACCTGAAATCATTAATTTAGATTTCCTCAACCTTTTCCGCTTAGTTACACCAAGTCCTACTTTACTATTCAACCCTTGATGTGAACCAAGTTAATTGAGCTCAAAACCTCATGTTATAATTCCCTGATAATTGAAATCACCCCAACTTTGGCTAGTCAAGCACTTTGAATTATTGTTCAATTATAACCAAAGTAATGGAAGGCTATACCAACTTAATATTTTATTGAGGGATTTTATCCTTCATGTTTAAATTGAAAATTATTATCTTTATTACCTTCTTGCTAATATTAAGTGTGGTTACTTAAGTGATTAACCATATTTTATATAATATTTACAAATAATCCAATTCATTTTAGTTCCATATTGCATGCTTGTTAATTAATTAATTATGTGATCATGATAAGATATCCATAATGAAATAAACATGAAACTAACAGAAATAAAATAAAGGGTATGATCATGATCTTATAATAATGTTTAGTTTATCTAGCAGTTGATAAACTAACCACTCGCCTAGGGGAAAAACACCTCGAACCATTGAGGTTTGTGTTGTAGCTTTCTACTTGTCCACCTATGTATCTCCTTGGATTGGTTTCACCTCAGATCCTAACAATAACTACCTCCACCAGCTTGGGAGCTCTATCCATTACATATGTCTTTTACACACACATAGGTGAGGGAAAAAGGGGATTTACAAAAAAGAAACCAGGGGAACATAGGCCCCAGATAATAATGAGGAGAGAAGACACGTAGACTAATAATTTAATTTAATAATAAATTAAATGAAACAATCACATACAAAAAGTCGGGTCCATCTCATGATCATCCACATGCATGAAACATATTATGAATTTAATAAAATTATAATTCAATTATTTATTCATTCTTATTTAAGATAAATCACAATCGAACCAATTAATTATTATTTTTAATTAATCAATCATTTTATCTTAATTCTTATCTGAATTTTCTTGAGATTTTCATCCTTTATAATTTTAAAAAAATTAATTTTGTACATAACTTGTACCTTGGAGGTAAAACAGTGAATACCTGTCTAATTATACCCAATATGTATTATACTCATATACTATTTTACTCTTATGAAATATGGAATACACAACTTATCACGCACTTTCACAATGTTTACTTCATGAATGATTATGTGAATTACATGATTTTTTGGTTAAGTGGTATGCTTCAATGCACGTAGAGTAACAACTTGTAATATGACTCATAGATGATATGCATATTTTAACATTACATAGATATTAATTAAACATTTAAATATCTATGTATATTAAAACCTATCACATGGAATGTCCAATATTTACAACCACATGCAAGTACATGCCTCAAGATTTATATAGTAAAATAAATAAATTTTAGATTTTTGTAACTTGGTATAAGTACACGGTGTGTAGATCTGATCTACCCAACATGTAAACCTATCACATTTAATCCAAGACACATGCCTATTGACTCAGTGTGTAGTTTGTGCCTTAAAAAATTGGAGTACATGGCGTGTCCAATGGGTCACACGTTGTGTTGACTCTGTGTTACACAGTCAGTGGTCAGGTAGGTCGTGTATGGAAAACACGGCCCTTTTCTAACCCAAATGGACCACATGCCATGTCCAATGGGTCACGCAATATGTAGTCTAGCTGACTGTGTGTCATTCTATCCTGGTCAACACACAGTGTAAGGATTAACTACATTGTGTTTCATCAATGCACACGGTTTTAGTAATTTCCAAATTAACCCCCAGTGCATTGAACATAACTACATGGCATGTAACTATGGTTACACAGCATGTACTTCTTTGTTATCTAGGCAGAATTCTTGGCACCTGCAGATGAGTTCCTTGGTTTTATTTTAATCATAAAATTAAATGTCTTGATTAGATCTATGAGAAACGAAGGAGGAATAAATAGATCTCTCAATAAAGATTAAAATAAATATTAAACTTGAATTGAAAAAATAAATTAAAATGTGTAAATCACCAAAAATCTTAAATAATTATAAACAATTATGTGTCTTCTCTGATACCACTTATAGTTTCTGGCCGCAGCGGAAGCATGCGATGGGCGGTGCCCAACATTGCTTTTTTCCATAATCGATGATCAATCCAAGATATATATAATGATTAATCATTGTAATCAATGGAATTGAATAAAATATAGATAATATTAATTACATTAGAACCATAGAGAGAGGATATCAACACATATTGTGTATAATTAATTTAATTAGATAAATAATTACCTCTAAGAAATTCTTTCTTCGTTAATGTGTCCAATGATAGATATTCAGTATACCATCCTTGAATTATAGAAACCAAGAAAATATTTACTATAACGGTGATCCACACGTGTTCCATGAATCTTTAGATGTTGTTGAAAGAGTATTTTGGTTCTAGCATAAGAAGATACTTGTGCTTGCATTGTCTGCCTTGATCGCTTCGAGAATCACTTCCAAAGTGTTCTCCTTGATCTGGTGTAGGAGGATTGATCACCATTCTTGTGAGCAATCTTGGAGAAGGGAGCTCTCTAGGCTTGAGAGGATTATCCAAGATTGGTGCGCACAACCGAAATTAGGTTGATGAGAAAATAACATAATTGGATATTTTTATTGCTACAGAAAAAATAAAATATTCTCACAAGTGCCCGTATTATTTATTTAATCCTATAAAAACTTCATGTCAAATAAAAATAGAAATATTATTATTTATCGACATGCACTGAAATTACAAACTATAATTAAATATTATTTAATTAAATAGTATCCAATACTATAATTTCTCATGGGACTATTAAACTCGGTCTATCATTCCTCCACAATATTTATCGGGCCTTGAATAATGTTTATTTATTTATTAAATAAATATCACTGTATTATTTGACAATAAATAAATAAACATTATATTCACTAAATAGAAAATAAATATTTATTAAATATTCTTCTCACAATATATTCTCTTGAATAACTAGTGATGGAATAAATGCGATCAAGCGTACATGAATAATTATTAAACCATGTATGGGAATAATATTTATTCAACCTATTAAATAACAAATAATAATATATTATTTAACTATGTTTCTAGATACACTTAGTATGTGACCCTCTAAGCCTCTTTCTTAGTAGCATTAGGCGAAGAGGCCCAAAGTACAAGGTTAGAGTCTAGAAACATTCTAAGGCACCCATAGAGAAAGAAGTTAATGTTGTAATAACATGTCACCTCATACAAATACTTACCATGTAATATAATCCCTTTATCGAAATATCTAAAATCAAGTAGGTTTCATGATAATGTCATCAACCTAGGTAATAAATATCTATTTCTTTGACTTTTTGAAAATAGAACTTGCATATAGAACACCATAGCCATGGATTTATTTAGTCTATATTATTTCTATCAAAGAGCCTCAGATATTAACTTTTTTTAATGAACGGAAGGGATAAATCCTTTCTCACATTATTCATTAATGAAATATTACTTGCGACGCACCCAACATATCTTACTTCACCGTGAACATCTCTCATCATGGTTTTCGTCAATACATCTAAGTGTGAGACTCATAATACTCATTAATAATAATCTGAAAGTCTAAGAACCAATACACATGTCCGCATATAGGAACATCCAATAACACATAGAAATGTGGATTTCCTACTAGTAGGTTTCGTTCTCATAATATCCATACTGGATATTACCAAGGGTGTACACCATGAGATGGTGCCTCAAAGTCCTATGAGTCTCCACCCCTGATAGCATGTATCATTTGTGTCCCTAAAATGATATCGTCCATCCATAAAACATATATTCCAGACTAGTGTCATATCACTTTCGGTTTCTCAACATAGCAGGGAACTACTATGACCTTCTATGTGATAGATACTCTTAGATCATTATCACATACAATGTTACATATAATAACAATCATGATGTGATAAGGAGTTTATTAATATTAAAAACCATGAATACAAGTTCATCATAAAGTAAAAAGAATTTGGTTCTAGGGAACCAACTCCAACACCCGGTTCTTCTCATGATCGAGAATTATAATGTGCTCCAAAGTGTGAAAATACATCAATGAATCTTTTTATTTATTCTTCATCAGCTCATCCTAAAAACAAAAAAAAATCAATAAAACTAATAAGAATTAAATTTTCTATGTAAACCATTCAAGATTTGTAATACCTTAAACTCGTCATTCTTCCAGTATATGATCATTTCTTGATATTTTATTATTATAAAGTTGGGGAATATTGGTACACCCTCTAAATCAGAATAGACTCTAATCTTCAAAGAAACATATAATTCATTCTTATATGATTGCCAAAACTCCCCAATATCCATAAACCTTGAAACCTTAGGAACTTCACCATTGATAAAGTTAAATTGGCATTGTAGTGAACTTGTCAATTCATATAAATACAAAAATAATATAGATATAAATTTAACAAATTTTCTCACCCATATCTCAACACATCCCTTCTCATTGATGTCATTACTGATATTCCTCCATGCAATTGGTTGCATAGAAATGATATTATTTTACTTGGAAAAAGTTACCATGAAACTTCTACAATGCTTGGAAATTTTGACAATCATATGATTATCTTCATTGTAATCCATCATTATTTGTGTTTGGAAATTCCAGGCTTCATTCACATGGGTGCACCCACATCACCAACCAGAAGATCCCACTTAATAAGATCAAAGGAAAAAAAGAAATTGAGCCACAATACAATAGGAAAAAATCATTTGATATAATTTAAAATAATTATAATAATAAAAAACATTATACAGGTTTCTCATTGGTCTCTGATATATCCAGGGACTATCCTAAATTAGCAGCCTTTGAAGGATGTGCCTCTTCCAATTCATTCTATAGGTGATCTTCATTAACTAGAGTGTAAACTGAAGGAACGGAATCATTAAATCTGGGATGGATAGTGAGAAATGTATTTGGCATACACATGGAAAGATATGGGTAGTAGGGTTTGAGATAAATCAAAGGATATGGATATAGTAAAGGTAAGAACATCTCTGGAGGCAACATAGACATGGTATGTAAAGAAGATACTAAATGATATGATTATGGAGGAATGGGTGGGAATATCCCTGGAGGCTCAATTGGAGAATGGAAAGGTGTGGTAGATGGGGTGTCCATTAGTGAGTCAGCATGGGAATGGGTACGACAGGATCTTCATCTATCTCTAGGATCACCCCCACTCATACCCATACTAGTAGGTTGAGTAGGATTCAACTCTGGTTCAACTGAATATCCCAAAAAATGATAAAGAATAAGATAATAACATTATATGTAATGAAGAAGAAAAACATTACAATTATAATACTCGGTAAGGGAACTAGAGGAGGAAAAATGGGCTCATGCATCCGCCAATAATTATAAAATAATCGCTTCCTTTAAACTTATTCAAATTTTTCATAATCTACATAAGAATTAAATGTACATTTCTTAGAAACAGTTTTTTAAAATCATGTAAACAACATAAAAATCGAATAAGTCATAAAAAATTACATAACATTTTATAGAAACAATAATTTAAAATCAAGTTATACATTTTTAAAAACCCATTTTAAACTTGGTTTTCTAAATTGAAATAAATCCAATTAAATACAACAAAAAAAACAATATTAAAACAAACATTTCATTCCAAAATGAAACTAAATTAAAGTAATTAAAATAGTACCGACCTAAGAAACCCATGTCCAGGTAAACTGAATAAACTGTGAACATATATGGTTGCTTCTATATATTACCCAACACTAATTTAGGCTTAACATAAACTCTCACAATGGGACAATTTTAGTCATAAAATAAAATGTAAACCATAATTAAAATGATATCCAAATTCAAAGAGAGATTAAAAGTACAGTGTAGAGGAAATTAAAGAACACTAATAGGAATCCAAATTGAAAACAATTCATAATGAAAGTGACCATTATAGAATACTAATATCTATACAAATAAAAAAACAAGTCATATCATAATAATAATCCAAGGTATACTCATATAAATCCAAACAAGGTGCATATTTTGGAATAAATAACAACTAAAGAATACTAGCATAAAAATATGTATTTCTTATCCATAGAGGTCTTCTCATTTTAAAACATAATTGAGAATAACATCTAGTCATGGAAGGATTTTATTGAAGTTTAAAATAAGTTATATTATTCAACATAAGAAAAATATATTTTATACGATGTGCTATTTCAATATAAGAAGTATTGAATTTTGGGAATATCCATCAAGACTAAATAATTAATTTATTCAATCATGAAACCCATCCATTACTTCGCCGCTAATAAAACCTATTAATTGAGGTAAATTGTGGTTAAATGGTTTTTAATTCATTTAACATATAGTGTAAATAAATGGATAACTACTCAATATATGATAAATGAACCAAGGAATCATTCTTAACAAAGAACTAAGTTATACTCAATAGTTAATCAAAATAGGTGAAAATAAGGTTTATAGCATTAATGTTTTCTTAACGAACTAAATTCTTATATAAAACTTTATCAAGGGAAAATATGTTTCATAAAATGGATATGATCCAATAATATTTTCATTTGAACTTATATAATTATTTTATGAAATTTACAAAAGGCTTTTATAAATATTTTTACATAATAAAGGTTTCAAAATTCTGAAACATTTGAAATCTAAATATTTAATTATTTGAAATAATATTTTAACATTCATTCATGTATAAATATTAATAATTAATTCTAATAAACATTCTTGACATGTACTATAAATGAAATAGTGAATTCCTAAAGAACCAACCTTTATAGATAAAGTAATATTCCAGATTTACTAATAATAGTATAATCATTCACATCATCATATAATTATTTATTTTTTACTTAAAACAGTTCAATAAATAGTTTAGCCATGTTTCATGATATAATAAATTAAATTTGAATAATTAAATCCCTTAACTCTAGGATAAAAAAACCAATATTAACCTCTATAGTTAACTTAAATATGATTATCAACACTAAAAATATCTAAATCCCTAAAATATTCCACCAAAAGAATCTCAAATTTAAGTTAAATTCATAATAATCCCTATGATAGTTTTAAAAATAAATAAACAGTAACTTTAGGAATTTAATAGACAATATTTGATCTCTATTTGACTATAAATTTAAAAACACTAGGATAGAAGTGATTCCAACACCCTCCAATAGAATCACATGCATAGATAAAAATGAAAAAAACAACCAAAAGAAGAGAAAACAGATTCGGAACACACTAATCTAGTGTCAAAGAATATCAGAATCAATAAATCCTTGAATTATGGGAGAATTATAGAGAATATAATCTTTCATCACTCGGGTGAGGGGAGAATAAATAATAATAGGGAAGGAAATCTTACCACTTAAATATCACAAAAAAAATTCTATAAATGGTGGAAGAACACCTGACCGATGGGGGAAGCATTGCTTGAGGAGGGGAGGGGGACTCTGCGGCTTGTTGGATGGGATGGGAGATTAGGGCTTTGAATGAGGAGGGTAGGGGGAGCCCGAGAGGGGGCCCAATTTTTTAAGGATCTATACCCACAGTTTTTGAAAAACTATTGGTATAGATCAACCTATACCAATGGTTTTTTCAAAATATGGGTATAGATTTTGGCAGAATCTCTATACACATATTTTCTCTAAACCATGGGTATAGATGAATGGGCATAGACCTAGTTTCCAATAATGAAATGCTCACTTAAAGACATGGGTAATGCGATATAATAAGTTTTCTTAATTCTCTAAAACTCTAAACGTAAAAGGTCATTGGGTATGTAAGTGATCAAAAATCTCTCTTGGATGTTTTAATATTTTGGATGGTTAAATTTGTGTCATATTTATTGGTATTAAACCCAAAAATGTAAAGATTGTGTTTTTAGCACCAAATCTGGGAGTGTGGGTTTAGGGCTGTTATAGTTGGTATCAGGGTATGGTTCAGATAACATTAGAAATTGGGTTGTTTGCTTGTGTGGTTAACTTAAGAGTTATAGATACCATAATTGTTATAATTTTAAGGTTGATCATAAGTTTAAATATATAGATACCCATTTTGAGGTTTTAAGTGATGGTATTTTAATGTGATTAATGATATTTTGGGTGATGTATTATTTGGTTGAGGTATATGTAACCCTTAGGTTAAACATGAAGAATTATTTAAGAAGAGTGATTTTACATTTTTTGGGATGTAATTTGAAAGTTATTAGACAACCTTTGAGGTTAAAAAATTATTTAACATTGAGGTTATTGAGGTTAATTTTGATATGGGTTTATCTATTTGTGGAATGATTTAAGTTGAACCTTTGGTGTTATTGTGGAAATTTTAGATTGAAATATATTATTACTTCATATAAAGGTTTATTCATTTGGGGTGTTATATTACCATGTACTAACCATTTTAGATTTATTAAATATAATATTATTATATTATTATACTTACATAGATCCTATGATCTATTAAAATTCGATTCTTTAAGCATAAGAAGTATTCATCATGGATACTCATTTCCAACAATATGGGATGATATAGAGGTGGAAACTTGTTAAAACATGCAACCAAAAGATGAAATAGTGTTTATGAATTTGAATAAAATAAAATAAGTATATTTACCAATTTACTGAGTTAGAATAATAAAAATTACCTCATAAATTAAAAATGTTATATTTTTATAGTAATTTTTAATGAATTGATGGTCTTCATTCTCCCTTATTAATTCATGATTTTATGGTCTTTTACTTTCTCATGATTGCATTATTTATCACTCACTATCATTATTTGTAAATTAATTTTCTCCTATGTGTACATATTTTTACATCCCACTAATATTATAATATTTGTAAACTCTGTTATGTGTCATTCTATATTCCGTTCATATTTCTCTTTCCCTCTTTAGAAAATGAAGTTTGATTAACCCTTTTTACAATGTGGGTTTTAACAAAGGGATTTTCAAATATAAAACCCTTGAATTAGAAATATTGAGATCAAATTGTATGGAAAAAAATTATTTAATGGGGTTATAATGTAATTATCTGAGATTTTAAAGGAATACTATGACTGATGGAATACAGGATGCGCAACACTGAGTTTTAATGACTATAAAATATTAATATTTAAATATTACACTTATAACCTAGTCATTGAATTGGTGGATATAAATAGAAGTAACCATGTTATAAAATATATTTATATATTTCTACTCAATATGAATGTATTTATTAATTATTAAGAAATAAGTACTTAACTTTTGGAAAAGTCATTTTATGGTTCAAAAATACATTTTATTCAAAAATGATTTTTATATTTTTTTTGTCAGCAAATATTATAATTAATTTCTAAAACTTTTAGAAATTATATTTGATAAAAATAATATAATTTTTGAAATAATCATATTAAAATTAGGTTAAATTGAAATTTTGGATCTTTTGGAAATATTAAATTTTCAGTGAATAGTAAAAATACTGATTTTATAGAAAACTATATTTTTTTCAAGTATTTAGTCATTAATTTATTTGAATTAAAAATAATCCAATTAATGTCATTATAATCAAAATTATACTTAATTTTTGTATAAAAACGTTTTTATACTTGAAAATTCATTTTTCTAGAAAATAGTTTTTCATCACATTTTTCATGTTTATTTTAAAATTAATTTCTTCCAATTGTAGGGATTGAATTTTATAAAATGTATTTTGTATTGGGAATCATAAT
This sequence comes from Viscum album, assembly GCA_963277665.1. Classification (NCBI taxonomy): domain Eukaryota; kingdom Viridiplantae; phylum Streptophyta; class Magnoliopsida; order Santalales; family Viscaceae; genus Viscum; species Viscum album. The sequence goes on from OY728128.1 coordinate 125,907,433, forward strand.
TTACAAAAAAAATTAAATTTTTCAATGTAATTTTTTATCATAATGAATAATAACCTTGTTAAAAATGTTGCCACTAGAATAAGAATAAAATGTGTAGAACACGGTTAAAACTATGAAATAAGGATTCAAAATCATCCATAAACATGAATATATATCATTTAATGAGTGAAATAATACCACCCCTTCATATATTCATATATATTACATTTCAGTTCCACTTTTATTTGATAATGACTTTTATATTATTTTAAGTAAAGGAAAATTCCAAAAATGTCTCTTTCTTGCTTTTAATAACAATAATATTTTTTGATAGGGATAAAAATAAGTTATCAATTGTTATAATATGTTATTTTTAATTTTAATAAATTTATTTTATAATGAAAATTTATTTTTAATTTTTAGTGATGAAATAATTACCTTAAATGGTTACACAGCGCCGACACGGTGCTTGTACAAGCAGTAGAAAAATAAAGTTAATAATTTTAAAAACATTAAAAGTAATCTTTTTTGGTGATTTATGGTATTAAATTTTTTTTTCATAAATATAATTTATTTTTGATATGTTAAAATTTTATATTCAAATTAAATTATTCTCTTAATATTTTTTAAAATTCAATTATTTGAACAGTCTTGAAAATAAATTTAATGGTATTTTATATTAAATAATATTTTATTAAAATATTTAAAAACTCAAAAAAATATATTATATTTGGTAAATAAAATGGGATATGGTGTATAATATCAATCATTTTCCACTTATGGTTCACTTTTCTTTTTTATTATAACTTTCTTGACCCTCGGTGTGGAAAAATATTATTATCATGGTAATTATTAAATAGGGTTAACGAGGATAAAACTAACAGATAAGGGATAAAATATCACCTAAACAAGAATAAATTTTATTTTATGGTATTATTTAAAATTATATCCATCCTAGATTAAAAATATATTAATTTTTTTACACTTGAACATGAAAATTAGTTTATATTAATTTAATACTTTAATTAATTCCAAGGCTTCCCCTCTCCTATCTTATATTAGGACACCACCTCTCCTCTCTTCCTAACACTTATTGAGCCACCTAGATCAACCATAACCTACAAAAACCAACTTCATTATATGCATTATTAAGGTTTTTGTTCTTCTTAAAAAACCATCCTTAGGGTCCTTAAGGATAGATACAATGTAGGTTCTCCAAAGAGGACGTAATCACCTTAACTGTACGTTTTCATTTTACTTCTTATTCTACCTCATTTAATTATCAAAAACATTAAAATATAATAACATCAGTATATTTCACATACTCATATGTTATTATGTTAATTTCCTAACCTTATTCATCTCTTTTTTCACCCTATGTGGGTTAAAAACATCGTTCGTGTATACGGGTGGAGTACCACCTCCACGAAGCGATGTGTTTCATTTCCCATCATTGACTTTCATGGATGGTTATTATGATGGATTTAATATATATATATATATATGATATTCATAATATAATTATGATTTATTAAATATAATAGATCATCCATCTTTATACCATTCCAAACGTTAAAACGGAATCATCGCACATGTGTGGGTATGGACTACCATCTCCGCATAGTGATGTACTTAATTTTTCAAAAACCACCTCTCATAGATGGTCATGCGGATGGATTTAATGAATTTATTTGTTTTATATAACATTATAATTTTTTTTAAATATATTATTTTATTTTATTTCTTTATTTTCTATCCAATGAAAAATAAAAACATTGCTTCTGTGTACATGTGAACTACCGTCTCGCGAACCGATGTATTTTTTTCATGACCGCTTTTCATAGATGGTTTAAAAATTATATTTGATGTATAAAAATGATAATTATGTTATAATTATTTTTCTGGAGATAATGGAACAATGACTCCTTTTACCACAATCAACCTACGAAATTCATTTTTCAATTATGAACTGAACATCCTCAAAACAACAGACATGGACTTAACTGATTAAGTAATTAAATATGAAATTGAAATAAATGAAATAAATGGTTTAGTGATAAGGTAATAAACCTATAAAAATGTTCTTAAACAAGTAAATAATTAATATGATTTTATTATATAGTAGTTAGATGACTTATAGAGCAATTTGGGACAAAAGGTAAGGGGTTTCTTAACTCAATTTCCTTTCATTGGGTTATGACACTTCTTCATTGACTTTTTTATGATATGATTATGTGTAAATTTATATATCAAATTTTTTATGTTTTATTTAAAAAAAATTATGTGTATTTACATATGTTTACATAATTAATTCATGGATTAATTATTACTTCAAATTTTATGATCTTTCTAAGGGTTTTCTTTGTCTCAAACTCATTTTCAAAAGACATGTTTCATATCATGCACCAAGATTTATTTGTTTGGTTTAATTAATACCGCATGAATGAATTTTAAAATATTATTTCATTTAATTAATGTTATTTATAGATCCATATAATATTATTTCTTTCAATGAATTTTGATTCAAAATTTACCAAAGGGGTAAAGTCTTTATGTAACAATCTCATTTATTTTCGAGATTATTTATGTTCATGGTACCTTTGAGAGAAATTGTATGGTATTAATTTCTTGAATCACATATAAATTATTCTCATCTAGATAATTTTTAGGTTTACATGATTTCCTTTAATTTTCCTCTCTTTGGTACTCAATAATATCATAATAAAGTTTTTAAGAAAAACTAAACTTATTTATCATTTTTGTTAGGAATATTTTCTCTTCAATATCCAGTATCATTAAAATGTGTTAAAGAATGTTATTTTCTATGAATTAATGATTTTTTAAAGTCATTTTTAACTATATTTGAATTTGTTTACAAATTTTTAAAATTAATCTTTCTTTATTTTCTAAACATGATACATTTGGATTTTACTTGAAGTTTGAAAGGGAATGGTGTTTTAACAATTAAAAAATGAATACCTTTTCCTTCCATCATAACTATTATTTTATTTGAATTTTACTTTACATGTTTCCATAGTTATTTTAAAATAAAATATTTCTATCAATATTCTTTAAATTTTTATTTAAAATGCTATCAAAAGAAGAGTATATTTTCTTAGGAGCCCTCTCTTGGGGGGATTTTCTACTCCCTCGGTCTGCTCACCTTTCCAAGCCACCTGGTGCTACATCAAGTGGGTATAAGGGTGAATCCTACCTAGCAGATGAATTGTTATGTCGAACCATCACTGGTTGGGATGTTACCCTATGGGATGCTCTTCCATCTCGACTCGAAATTGATCCTTCCTAGCTAGGGATCTCTCTGGAGTGATCCCTTCATGGGGATAGGTGTTCCTAGGGTAGAAGGTTTTAAATGGACAATCTTAGGGATTCCTGTTAAAAAAAGAGGGTATATTTTCCCTATTTTCAAATAAATGAATTAAATGTTCTTTTCAATGTTTTTTTTTGTGACAATATCCTTTATTGTTTTCTAATTTTTTTAATATGGATATGTTCCAATTATACCATCCTTATTATTTCTTTGGATGGATTATGATTTTTTAAAAGATATTTTCATGGAACTCATTTATTTTCCACAGGTTAATCAAGCTAAAAAGGAATGATAGTTGTTTTCATGGGTATTATTTTCAAAAGTGCAGGATTCTAAATGTTTTTTTATATGGTAATTGTACATATGTATGGATTATTTATGGTTGGTTTTGTTATAAACCAAGGATGGGTAGTAACATTATAAACCAAGGGTGGGTGTTTATGTTATAAACCAAGGATGATTGATTTTGTTATAAACCAATAATGAGTGGGTCCATTATAAGCCTATAATTCATTAGTAAAGTGATAGAGTTAACTTTTTTAAATTAATCCTCAGAAATTTAGAAGTTGAATATTATAAGTTACTTCTAAGATACAATAGATTTTATTGAATGTGAGTAGCTCATACGAGATGATGGAGTTATTAGTTGTAATTTACTCCTAAGAGAATGTTGTAATTGAAGTTCCCAATTAGGATCCAAGTATCACTAAGAGAGGGAGGGGTGAATCAGTTATATCTTTTTCTTTTTATGTTTCCTTCTTTTTGAAACAAAATTCTCCTCCTTTTAAAGAGTTTCTTCCATGCTGAACACACATAACCATAGGAACACAATATTTACAAGGTTCACTACTCAAAAAGAGTAGCTACGTCCTTAGTATAGTACAAAAACAATCCAATACCACACAATCCACAAGAAAACAATTCTTTGATGTGGAATACAATGAGTAGGATATACCCTTACACTCATGTAGCACTTGGAAAACAATACAAAAGTTTGTGTGCACCCTCATAGCACAAATATGGAATTACAGTATTTTAGTGCTTCTTTACAATTGAATAGGTGTATTATCTGAAGTACAAATCTTCACTTTCTTACCCAGAAGCCGGTAAGAACTATTTTACGCCCAACTGAATATGTGCAAAGAACCTAAATTTTTTGCGCACCCTTTTAGGTGTCCTTTGAGAAAATTTTATTCCACGTTTTCAAGATTTGACTTTTGTCACGAAACACCTCTTGTGCACAACTTCAATCTTGTGTGCAACTCTCTTCTTGCGCGCAACTTCTCCTTCTTGCGCGCAACTCTATTTCTTTCACGCACTCTCCTTTTCTTAATATTTTTTCGTGCCTCAGATCTCGTGATTTCTATAAGTGTCAATCCTAACAAATCTGAGAGGTTCACCTCTTATTTATAGACCTTGTCGACCCCTACGCACAAAAACACCAATATGTCACGTAAGATCCTAACGCGTCGCACAAAACCCCATTTGATGTCGCATTGGGTGTGTAAGTCTCTTTCGTGCCAACCTCGTCTTTCGCACACTTTTTGAATCTTTCGGTCACTTCATGCCTTTTCCATTTTTCAAAGTTTTGACCTTGAATCATGTCTTGCATGCAACATTCCAAACTCCCTTCAATCTTGCGTGCAAAAAAAAACAATCTTTCGCACAAGCCTCTCCTTTGCCAGATTTTGATGTCCGAATCATGGAACTCCACTTGCATGAAACATACCAAGCCATATTCAAACTTGTGTGCATCATCCTTTTCCAAAAACACATTTATTCATCTCTTGATTTCCAGGCCAAAAAATTTGGTAAACACTGGAAAACGGCGCCACCTTAAAACGTTCTTTTGTGTCGCCTCCAAATCATATATTCCTTTGTCATTTCTCTCTTCACTGCATCCCATAACCATTATTCATCTTTCATCATGAAACACAATATAGTGGTATGTATACTATAATCAAATAGCTTTAGCAATGTCATATTTTCAATGGAAAGTACTGAACCTTAGATGTCTTCCACTAGCATCTTTCCTCCCAATCAAAACTGAATATGACTAGCAGCACTTTTACTACCCATTTCTTTTATAAGGATTGCATCACAAGTTCTCCCAACTTATGATATTTGTGAAATACAATTTATTAAATCTTCTTTTAGTTTTGAAGTCCTTTACAAAGTGAATTGATTTATCTTCTTTGACAACAAAAGGCAACACTCTATAATGACAAACTCTTCTTACTTCCTTCTTCATCCAACTTGGTCCCAACTGTAATTATCTTATTTAGTTGATTCCATTATGAATGTTTGATGTTCTAAGTTACCAGAATAGTTTCTTTATGCTTATAATAATTATTAATGTTTCCTTTTACCAGGGATAATTTTCACATGGCTCGTTATTGTTAACATGTAGGTCTCTCATATTTTGTTTAAGCATTATTCCATGTTTCGTTGTATATGTTCCATATTTTTATGGGTATAAATTCTCTTATGTTATGACCATACACTTTGAATATGTTCTCATACCCTTATATTCATCTTGTTATCACAAGATATATTCAATTTTAATGCATATTTTTCTCTTACTAAGTATTTAATCTCACCCTTTTTATGTTTATTTTCCCCAAGTTACAAAAAAAAGATGTTATATGAGATATGTCAAGAAGGGTTTCATGAGTGAGATAATAAAGTCATAACATGGAATAAGAAAATTTGGATATAGTGGTAAAATGATCACTTAAAGACATAGATAATGTTATGTAATATTTTTTCCTAATTATTTAAAACTCTAAACCTAAAAGTTCCTTGGGTATGTAAATGATCCACCATTTATTTTTAATGGTGTAATATTTTGGATGGTTAAAGGTGGGTCATGTTTATTGGTATCAAATCCAGAAATATAAAGATTATCTTTTTAGAATAGAATATGAGAGTGTGAGTTTGGGGCTATTATAAAACCATAATAGAATTTAAAGACATGGAAATTCAAAAAATAATAACAATAATATAATGGAGAAAAACTAATCAACATCAAGACTAAATCACAAAGGAAATATATACATAAAAAATTAAACTCAATCCAAGAAATAATAAACTCTTATGTCAACAAAAAATAAACAATCATAACATATTATACAGATCATGAGGAAACACCATAGTGATGAATGGGACATTACTCAGTATTCATAGGTGGAACCAAGTGTTGGTGTGTTAATAGTCCGAAAACTCATCAACTGAATTTCTCTAAACTAGCCTAATTCGTGACACATCCCCTAGACAAGTAAAAAAATTCAACTAGGGGATACTAGATGATGTATAAATCTTAACTATTAATGAACTCATCCCTTGATTTCTCACTTAGTAGCCTAGAGTTCCTCATTTAATAGCTAAAGGAGGAGGTCCACTAAACAAGAATACATTAATGACATGACAATCACATGGCCCAAGGAAACACATCCTAAAAAATCACATCCATACCACCTCCAATACCCCCCTTCAATCATTATCCCCCTTACCAAACACATAAACATGAGTCACCGTCTATTTAACCATCAACACATAAATACAAGCATCAATAACAAACATAATGGGGCTCAATGAATTTGTAATCATCAATCAATAAAACACCTTTCTCACAAGATTATAAATGGTAATTTTCTTTGAAACTAAGAATCACTCCTTTAGAAATACCTTATTAAAACTTCCTTTTAAAAAAAAGTAAATTCCAAGAACCACATATGAAAAATTAAGGTAGAATCATTCCCAATTAACCAAATGTATCATCAAATAATCCAATAAAAAAACATATATCCCTTTAAAAACATGGAAATACTTTAAACATGAACGCTCCATAGAGTAAATCAATTTTCTTCCAAAAAACATCATAAACTGATCAATTTTATTCCATAAAACCATAACTTTCATTTTAAAAAATTCTTATAATGTACAACACGACATTTAAAATGGAAATTCTCTTTAAATATGAAATCCACCCATTTTATCAAAGGAAACCCCAGAGAATTTATAGAAAACTTGGAAAAAACTAATATAAATATCATATTCCATATTTAACCATATTAAACATTTTTATAACATCAATTATCAATGGAACTTGAAAATAAAAGGAAATGAAGTGGAAACACTTACCTTAACCAGCATAAAAATGTCACCTTTGATGAAAACCACAAGAATAAACTACAAGGGAAGTCTCACAAACCTTTTAAACCAAAACACCCAATTTAAAACAACCCTATACATGATATTCAGCCTCCATGATTTCTAAGGTTATAATAAAAAAGATTATCATGGAGAAAACCAAGGGAAAGAGGAAGGAGAAGATCTTACCTCAAGTTTTAATGGAGGAAACACAAAGAAATCAATATAAAACCATTATGGATGGGCTTGGAGGAGGTAGAAGAGGTATAGGGAGTTACCTCAGTCAATACCTTCAAATGAGAAATGGTATTGGAGGAATACCTAATTAAAAAGAAGGTGAAAATAAAAAAATACCCAAATCTGAGCAAGTCGCATGGTTTACTCAAATAGTTTGAAAACCTGTGTGGTAATCATTTGATTGCTATTTTCAAATACTGTAGAGGTTTCATGATTTCTACCGTATGGTTTTCTAAACCTTGATCTAAACCATGCGTACCTGGTAATGTTCTAAAATTTCCAAAATTTCACCCAGAGATACCCAAAACTTAATGAATAAGTTAAATATATAATCATAAACAATAAAGTGTCATTTTAGGGTGTCACAAGGGAGTTTCCCGTACTGGAGTTTACCATTTTGATGAAATAAAATCCTCATGACACATTTTTTTTGGTGTAATAAAAGGTGATTCAACTCATAAAAATTCTATAATAAAGGAATATTGAGTACACTTTAGTAGATATAGTATTAAGCTTTTAACAAGTGATTAGTAGCGAGCCAAGAGGGATAATGAGTCTACTTCAAACCTATAAAAAAGTAGTTATCTTAATTGAGAAAATAGTGAATTCTCTAAACATGATTGGTGGTGAATCAGGAGGGAAAATATTCCCACTCTAAACATTTTACACAATCCAGTACTTAGTAGATTATAGTACTTTATCATGTCATTATTGTATTCTCCATGGATTATCCTGGTGTGGGTAAACCAAGTAAAATTGCTTGTGTATCTCTTTTATATACTTTATCACTTTATATTTTCTAAGAGAGATAAAGGTGGTCCTACTAACATTGGAATAAGATACTTGTTGTAACAACCCAAAAAATCAATGGAAATTTCATTCTTATAATTATTACATATAGTATAAATCACATAAAATAACATAGGATACACAATATAAACTTTATAAATGAAGAATTAATGTAATAAGAGGTATTTCTAGAAGTTAAGGAACCTATACTAATAGAATAGTAACTTGAACTTTGGGATAGTAACATGATCATTAGGAAGAGTAATCTGGCCAATTGAATAGTAATCTCACCTATGAAAGTATAAATAAAATTTAGGTATCTTATGAGTAAAAATATTATATATTTATATCATAGTATAAGTAAATAAATGTTTTAAAAATTATTAATTGAGTGTGGGTATTTTTATAAAAGATAAATAGTTATTTAAAATTTTATAATTAATATAATGATTTAAAATAAAATTTATTTTCATAAAATGTATCCATAAATTATTATTTAGTCGTCATATTATTATAAGATAATTTTATGAGACATTAAGTAATTTATCAAAGTGTCATAAAATCAGTTATAATTTTAAAAACGATATTTTTATAATAAATGATTATTTAAATTAAAAATTAAATTTATCATATTTAAAAAAATTATTTTAATAAAATTGAGTTACTTCTTTCATTATACACATCGAAAAATGGCTAGGGTGAATTTTTGTGATTTTTTTAAAATAGTTAAATTTTTGTGAATAGTAAAATACGGTAATTTATGGTATATATATGTTATAAGTTAAATACACTATTACTTGAGTATTTAATGATTTAATAACCATAATACAAAAGTAACATTAATTATTTTAATATATCTATTGATAGTTTTCAAACTATTCATAGTCTTGAGCCAAAATAATAAATTAATAAATAAAATAATCAAAAAACACCCCTCGCATCCCCTGTAAATATAACCCCTCAGAACCTCTTCTCCTTACAACTCCAAAGCCTTGAATATTATCCAATTTCTACCCAAACCTCTTCCCAATACCTTTCCCAATATCCATGATCCTTTTTTTCTATAAAATACCATAACACACCTCCATAAAGAGGTTCTCAAGGAGAAGAATTCAAGAGGTAAAATTCCCTTTCTTTTCTTTTAATTTATTTTCATTTTTATTTTACTTTATTATTCTATCCTCATATTCCATTATCCAAGAGGAATGATGAACCCAATATATTATATATACTATAATTTTATTATGTTAATGTAATAATCTATTATCAAACCTCTTCCCCTCTCCCTTTTATTTTAAAAATGGAAACATCGTCCCTGAGGTATTGTTTTATCACTTTCAAGGAAGGAAAGATTTAATTTTCCTTTACCGACATCAAGGATAGTCTTAAAACAATTATAATGGTTTAAAAATATTTTAAAATTTATTTTAAAACCTTTTTTATTTTCTATAACTAACTTATATACATAATATTAAATAATAAAACAAAATGAGTTTGTTGTGATCGAAAAATTTCCAAATTAATCTAAATGGTTATTATTAACATTTTATCTATTGAATCATTATCATATTTGGAAAAAAATAAAATTTTATACTAATTAAAATTATATAATTTCCTTAATAACATAAAATTTCATTTCTAGATAATTATCCTCATTTTATAAGATCTTTCATACATGTATACAAGCGAACTAATCATAAAAACCAAGAAAACAAACACTCCTGAATAATAAAATTGAACACTATAACTCATAAAAATGTCAATAAAATAAACTAATAAAATTATAATGAATAAAATACATTTAAAATATTATATTTATTTTTTAATTAATGAATATAATTTGATCATCTAAGATATTAAAGTGATGAAAGCCTTCGAACATAAGGTATGGGGATTCTTGAAACCAATTCCTTTCTTTTGGTAATTCTCTCATCCATGGTATTAATGTTCATATTATGTTATTAAAATTTCATTTAACATTTATTTTATAGGATATACATGTTTTCAATCTAATTTTATGAAAAATTCAATGATTTTTCCAAAATAACTCTTCTTTATAAAAAAACACGCCTTTTACTTCTCTTGAAATTGTTTCTTCTTTACTCAAGATTGATGATTCTTATACCAAGTATGTTATTCCATTTTTATTTTGGGGACCCCAAAGTTTTTTCATAAATGTATTCTTTATGAAATTTTCATGAGACCCATTTCCTTTACATGGGTTATTTTATATCTAATATTGATATATGTTCTAAGTGGCATGCATGATTATGTAAATGTTATGATGTGACAGGTGTGCCTGGAATTATATAGTGCTCTAATGCATTATGTAATGTAATTTATCTCATGAGATAATGTGCAATATGAATGAACATGATGTTATATTTGTTCATAATTATCATATTATGATTATTCACATATGTTATATGTAGACATCATGTTATCCATATTCAAAACTATGTATGGTAGTTGACCACTAAGACATGATGTTTCATTTTTATGAATTTTCACATTCCATGTTTTAATATAATGCTTCCTCTCATGATTATGACGATGATCCCATGCTTATGTTATGATGATGATGATGATGATGGTCACCCATGTTATATTTATTTATGTTCTTATCTATCCTCTTACTAGGATTTTAGCTCACCCCTTTGATGTATATCCTTAGGGGACTAATTATACTAAGGAGTATATGAAGACCACTAAGATGATAGAGAAAAATGAATTAGATAATGTTTATGTAAATGTTATGTTTGTTCCAAATTTTCCTAAGACATTAAACCTTTGGATCCTTGTTTTATAACCATATTATATTATTTATCTTTAAAATGATGTAATAGTAATATAAGAAAAAGTTGTGTCGCTATATATGTTATCAAAGCATGGTTTAGTTAATTTGGGAATTTGGATTATATAACATTAGTGAAAACCCATATTATGATACTAAGTATATGTAATCACCCGCGAATATTTTTTTTATAAAAATTATAAACATAGGGATCCCACAAGATACACCTTTAGAGTTAATTACACAATGGAATAAATTATTTATTCATGACTTGTTGAATTGTGTTTTTTTTAACCTTTTCTATTTTAGAATGGTGGAACCAGGAGAAACCATGCCAACAACCTGTGCAAGGGACAATGTAGCGATTTCCCAAATGACATCCACAATGAATTGAAAGGTGGAGTTCAAAATTTCATGGTAATGCTCACCCAGATGTCTTAGGCTATGGAAAATAACTTGAATAATATAGAACATCCTCCTTCACCTAAAAGGGAGAAAATGGATATCAATTCTTTTATGTGGAAATGACCACTAAAATTTGGTGGATCTTATGATCCATTATTCATGAAAGAGTGGGTCAACTTAATAGAGAAGATACTTTATGTACTTAATTATTTTGAGACAGAGAAAGTGAATCGGTCCATTTATCATTTAGATGGTGAGTTTGATCAATGGTGGGCATTGATTAAGAACACCAATCCAAAGGGTGAAATTGAACAGATGGAGTGGGAAGACATTAAGAAATTATTTCTTAACAAGTATTTCCCTCGAAATATTCATGAAAATATGGAGAGATAATTATTAGATCTAAATAAAAAATAAGTTGAATCTATCACAGATTATGAAGAAAATTTCACAAGGCTTGAAAGGTATGCCTTGGGTTTTTTTATCAATAATGATATCAAAATATATAGATTCTTTAGTGGTTTAAAACCACACCTTTGAAAAACTTTAGCAATTTGAAACTTTAGGAGTTATGAAGAAGTTGTTTGATGTGATATAAAAGTAGAGATGGATTTTGGAGAATGGTCCCATGGATATGGAGATAAGAAAAAAATATCAAGTTTCAAGCTAGAGGATCTAATGAAAAAGGTGGAAAGAAAACTCAACCACTCACATGTCAAAAATGTGGGAAGAAGAATCATAGGAATTGCCTCAAAGGGCTGGGGAATGATTCAAGTATGGAAGATAAGGCCACTAAACTCATGAATGTTGAAGATACATGAGTAAGTAGGACAATTTGGTGCATGAAAGAAGAGAACCACCCTTGGTTCAATGCTTTAACTATAGTGAGCAAGGAAATATGCAAGCCAGTGCTCTAAACCTCAAGTCCTAAAGAGTAATCAATGTCAGCAGCCACCAAATCCAAAGAATTAAGGGAAAGCTTATTCTAACACTTTTTATGAGGTGGAGCCCAATAATTATATGGTGATAGGTATGCTAGTTATTTATTCAAGAATAGAGAATGTACTATTTGATTCTATTTCTACGCATTCTTTCATATCTTGTAAGTTTAGTGGAAAAATTAAAAAACCACCTCAAAATATGGAGGTTGAGTTATCTGTGAGAACAAAAAATAGTGAAATTATTGCATCCAAAGTATATAAATCCTCCTCAGTTAATTTTTGTGGACTAAACCTCCCATTAAATCTTTTCCTACTTCTTTTGGTAGAGTTTGATGCTATATCGGGCATGGATTGCCTAATTTTATACAAAGTCAGCATCAACTATTGGGAATGGTGAATCACTCTTCACATTCTGAGGAATCCTCCAATTATGTATAAGTGTAAGGATGAGGGTGAATCTCCTTCAAAATCATCATCTCAAGTGTGGATATTGTTACCTTATGAACAAGTATATATATCTTAAATGATTGAGACAGAGGAGAGAATCATGATCGAGGACATACCCATTGTAAGGGACTACAGTGATGTGTTCCCCCGAATAATTACCTCATCTTACTCCTGACCAAGAGGTTGATTTTTCAATTGAACTTATTCCTAGATCTCTTCATATATCAAATACACCATATAGAATTCTCACCTCTGATTTGTAGGAACTGAAGAAGCAATTACAAGAGAATATAGATAAGGTTTTTATATGCTCAAGTGCTTTACCATGGGGTGAACTAGTCCTCTCCATCAAGAAGAAGTATGGATAAATGCACCTATACATTGATTATCATGAGCTCAAAAAAATCATGATAAAGAAAAATTTTCCCCTACCAAAAATAGATGACTTGTTCGATTAACTACATGGTACCATGTATTTCTCTAAGGTGGACCTTCAGTCAAGATATCACCAATTAAAGGTGAGGAAAGAAGATATTACCAAGACTACCTTTTGAATGTGGTATGAACCCTATGAGTTCATATTGATGCCATTCTGACTAACTAATGATCCAGTAATATTCATAGACTTAATGAATAGAGTTTTTATAGATTACCTCAAAAAAATTATGGTAGTCATTATTGATGATATTCTAATATACTCCAAGATAAAGGAGTAATATGAGAAGAATTTTAATATTGTGCCAAAGACTTTGTGAAGGGAGAAAATTTATGAAAAGTATATTAAATGTGAGTTCTAGATAGAAGAAGTATCATTCTTAGGGAATGTCATCACTATTAAAGGAATATTTATGGACCCTTCCAAGACAAAGGCAATCAAAGAGTGGCCTAGGCCAACATCTGTAATGGAGATTCATAGTTTCCTTAGTCTAGCTAAGTATTACCGATGATTTGTGAAGAACTTCTCATGATTGACAAACCCACTAACTAAGCTAACTCAGAAAGGATAAAATATTTTCTAAACCACTGAATGTGAAGAGTGATTCAAAAAATTATTCATGGAATATCTATTAAACATACATGATGTGAAGGAAATTGTGAGACTTACAATATGGCACATTCAGGAAGAGAAGAAGAAGAAGATATCCTTATTTATAGTTGCATTGGCTCCATCCCAAAAAGCTGCAATCACATTATTCTCAGTGATGTGCTAGGTATTAACCACTTTAGGCCACCATGATTCTTGTTGGGTGAACCCCTGGGGTCCTTTTTCCCTTGTTCTATTTCCTTTTTCATTTCAATAAAAAAATTCTTTTTAGTCAATCAGTGAAGACTGCTTCAAATAGTTGAAAAATAGGCTTATCACTGCACTAATACTCACACTTCCAACAAGTGGGGAACTCTTTATGGTATACAGTGATGATTCAAATAAGGGATTATGATGTTTACTAAAACAAAATAATAAATTGATATCCTATGCCTCAAGGAAGTTGAAAATTCATGACCAAAACTATCTCATGCATGATCTAGAGTTAGCAGTTGTGATCTTCGCGTTGAAAATATGGTGGTGTTATCTCTATGGGGATAAGTGTGAAATATATACTGATCTAAGATCCTAAAATATATATTCTCATTGAAGGAGATTAATATTCTTCAATGAAGAAGGTTAGAGATCATCAAGGATTATAACTACTCGATCCACTACCATCCTAGAAAAGCAAATAAAGTGGAAGATGCTCTAAGTAGAAAGGATCCTACAACATTATCAATGATGAAAATTGAGAAGGATCAAATCTTCTTATATTTGAAAAGGATAGACATGGGAATCATTAAGTAAGGAAAATCATTAATACTTTCTCAAATTATTGCTCAACCATCCCTCGTAGAGAAAATAAAGGATACTCAAATAAATGATGTAGAAATTCAGAAGAAGGTGGAAGCGCTCAGAAAAGAAAAATCCTTAGAGTTCAAAATTGATGAGGATGGATTCACAATATTTTGGTCACAAATATGTGTACCATCCAATCCAAAGATAAATAAAGGGCCTCTGAGTGATGCACATAGCTTAGCCTTATCTATTCACCCAGGGAGCACAAATATGTATTGAGATCTCCAAGAGAACTATTGGTAGGACAATATAAAAAGGAGATTATTGAATATACATCAAATTGTCTAGTATATCATCAAGTGAAGGATGAAATGAAAAATCATAAGGGGATGATGCAACCATTACACATACCAACATGGAAATGGGAAAACATAACCATCGATTTTATCACTGGACTTCCAAAGACATCCAGAGTAAACAATTCTATATGGGTTGTTGTGGATTGTCTTACAAAGACATCTCACTTTATCACAATTTAAGAGGACTCATCACTAGATTAAATTTCATAGATATATATCAAGGAAGTGGTAAGGATTCATGGAGTACCACAATCTATTATATCTGATCAAGATACAAGATTCACCTCGAAGTTCTGGAAAAGTCTCCAACGTGATCTAAATACTAAGATGGACTTCAGAATGGATTATCATCCTCAAATTGATGGACAATTTGAACGAACAATTTAGCCACTAGAAGACATGTTGAGAGGATGTTCTATAAACTTAAAAGGAGAATGGAACCAACATCTACCTTTGGTTGAGTTCTATTACAACAACAGTTTCCACTCCAACATCAAAATGGATCCATATGAATCCCTTTAAGGGAAAATATGCCATCACTAGCATGCTGGGATGAAGTCAGTGAATGTAAGTCATTAGGACTTTAAATTTTCAAAGAAATGGTAGAAACGGTGAAAACCATTTAGCATCATGTCAAGGCAACCCAAAATTGACAGAATATCTATGTAGATAATCATCGATGTGAGCTAGAGTTTAAGGCTGGAGATAGGGTATTCCTTCACATATCTCCATGGAAGAGGATCATGAGATTTTGGAATAAAGGAAAGTTGAGCCCTAGGTACATCATCCCCTTCCAGATTCTTGATCATGTTGGAGTTGTGGCCTATCAACTAGAACATCCACCTACCATGTCTCAAGTACCCAATGTATTTCATGTATCACTCTTGAGGAAGTACATACCAAATCCTTCACATGTACTGAATCCATATATGGTATAGTTGGAAAATGATCTCTCTTATGAGGAGCATCCAATGCAGATCTTGGATCATAGAGAAAATTTTCTATGCAACAAGACTAATCACTGGGTCAAATTATTATAATGGAACCATAAGTAAGAAGAGGCAACATGGGAATTAGTGGAAGTAATAAAGGAGAAGCACCATCACCTGTTCTTAACTTTAAATGTAAAACAAAATTTTGAGGGTGAAATTTCATAAAGGGGGAAGAATGTAACGACCCAAAAAATTTAATGGAAATTGTATTCTTATAATTATTCTATAGAGTATAAATCAAATAAAATCACATAGAGGACACAATATAAACTTTATAAATGAAGAATAAATGTATTAAGAGGTATTTATAGAAGTTAAGGAACCTATACCAATGAAATAGTAACTTAACCTTTGGAATAGTAACATGGCCATTGGGAATAGTAATCTGGCTAATAGAATAGTAACCATAACTATGAAATTATAAATAAAATTAAGGTGTCTTATGAACTAAAATATGATATGTTTATATCACTGTATAAGTAAATAAATGTTTTAAAATTTATTAATTAAATGTTGGTGTTTTTATAAAACATAAATGTTTATTTACTATTTTATAATTAATATAATGATTTAAAATAAAATTTATTTTCATTAAATGTATTCATAAATTAGTATTTTGTTGTCTTGTGAATATAATTTAATTTTATGAGACCTTAAGTAATTTTTCAAAGTGTCATAAAATCAGTTATAATTTTAAAATCTATATTTTTAAAATAAATAATGATTTTAATTAAAAAAAATTATCATATTTATAAAACTATTTTTATAAAATTAAGTTCATTTTTTAATTCTACACCTAAAAAAATTGTTGGGGTGAATTTTTGGAATTTTTCTAAAATAGTTGAATTTTTGGTGAATAGTAAAATACGGTAATTTATGGGATATATACATTATAAATTAAATACACTATTACTTGAGTCATTGATGATATAATCACCATAATCTAGAACTCACCTTAATTATTTTAATATATTTAGTTATAAGTTTCAAACTATTCATAGTCTTGAGCCAAAATAATAAACTAATGAATAAAATAATCAAAAAACACTCCTCTCCCCCCTATAAATACCACCCCTCACCACCTATTATCCCCACAAATCCAAAGAATTGAAGGTTGTAAAATTTCTTCCAAATAATCTTCCCAAACCCCTTACCTACATCTAGTAGCCCATGGTCTCTGAAAAATACCAAAACCAATCTCCCTAAGGAGGTTCTCAAGGAGAAGAATTCAAGAGGTAAAATCCTCTTTCTTTTCTTTTAATTTCTTTTCATTTTTCTTTTATTTTATTATTCTATACTCATATTTCCTTATCAAAGTGTCATGATAACTCCAGTATCTTATATATACTATAATTTTATTAGGTTAATATAATAATATATCTTCAAAACTCTTCCCCTCTCTCTTTTATTCTAAAAAAGGAAATGTCATCCGTGAGTGTTGTTTTATCGCCTTCAAGGATGAAAAGTTTTCATTTTC
Source organism: Viscum album (assembly GCA_963277665.1). Taxonomy (NCBI): domain Eukaryota; kingdom Viridiplantae; phylum Streptophyta; class Magnoliopsida; order Santalales; family Viscaceae; genus Viscum; species Viscum album. The sequence goes on from OY728128.1 coordinate 125,925,158, forward strand.
CTTTAATGCCTTAAAGTATGGTCTTAAAAAAATTATAATGGTTTAAAAAGATTTTAAAATTTATTTTATAACCTTCTTCATGTTCTGGAACAAACTTATATACATTATATTAAATAATAAAACAAAACGAGTTCGTTGTGATCGAAAAACCACCAAATTAATCTAAAAGATTATCATTAACATTTTGTCTATTGAATAATCCTCGTATTTGGAAAAAAAATATAATTCCAATTAAACATTTTTAATTTCATTAATAACATACAATTTAAATTCTAGATGATTATCCCCATTTTACATGATCTTCCATACATGTATATAAGCAAAATGATCATGAAAACCAAGAAAGTGAACATTCTTGAATGATGAAATTGAACACTATAACTCATCAAAAAGGCCATAAAATAAATTCATAAAATTATAATGAATCTAATACATGTAAAATAGGTTATATATTTTTTAATTAATTACTATAATTTGATTATCCATGATATTAAAGTGAAAAAATCATCCGAACATAAAGTAAGGGGATTCTCAAACCCAATTCATTTCTTTGGGTTATTCTCTCTTCCACAATATGAATATAAGGCCCCATACTTAAACATTACATAATCTTGAGTTAAATCAAGAATTCACGTTGAGGATATTTTTAGGTCTATAGTTTCAGATACATAGGCCATAATTATTTCATAACAACTCAAATATTACAAAGTAGACACTTCTACTCACTGTCCATTTTTTTCAAAAAATGAAACTACTTAAAATAAAACATGATTTATTTTTCTTGATAAAAATATTCTTATCATTCATATTGACATCAAACTTTATCTTACCCATCCTTACACCCTATAAAAACATTTTAAAAATTGGGATAATCATAGAAATCTTATAAAGGAAAATAAGATAAGGAAAGAAAATGTTAGTCTATTAATACTTATAATCTCATGAAATCATAATTCTCACTCATAAAACATAATATCTTTTACATACCTCAGGAATTCATAAGATTCATGAAAAAATTATTAGAAATCATAAATCATAAAGGTAACTTGTGGAATCCATATCATACTTACATTGTATCTTTCACAACTACGTAGGGAGTAAATTTTATGGTTACGTTTGGAATACTCATCACAGTATATTCCCTAAATATCTTAGGAGAAACCTAACTCTTTAACTCTATATCATTACCCAATGAATTGGAGATCTATCACAGGCTCACTCACCCTCATTTTATCATGGAACCACTTGTATACATAAGTAATGCCCAAGAACCATAACATAATCATAACACATAAAACAAGCATAAAGGAAAAACAACATTTCACTTTGAAATCACAAGAATATCATTCCAAGATATTGATATAATAATTCCCTTATCAAAACCATTTTCAATACCAAAATAAATGAAAAGTTAATATGGTATTTATTTTTCTTTAAAAACATTACGGCTTGTAGAGTAATTAAAATATCAAATAATGGTCATGCCGGCAGAAAGGTTTTTGTCGCCGTGTACATAAAAAACATTCCTTTTGTCATCTAGTAAAAATATTTATAAAAAAATATTCCCTTTGAAAACCTTTGAAAAAAATTAAAATTAAAATGGGTTTATTATACACCGTATAAAAGAAGGTGGTGTATAACGTCAAAATATGCCTTAATGAAAGGAGATTGAGATGAAGTCTCTTACCTTAAGTCCAACTCATCATGTACAATAATTATATTCTTGAATAATAAACTTAGGTTAATGTTTACTTACTTTAGATCCTTTTTCAAGTTTATTATTCCTTTTATATAACTTATTACCATGTGTTAGGTCCACAAGGTCGAATACTCTAAGAGGGGGGGTGAATCGGGGTATAAGAGATTAAAACTTCTGCCCCCTTATATCTTGTTTCATTGTTAAACAAAACTCAATTATCTCTTCCTACTATAGAAATAAATGAACAAATATGAAATCATGCATAGGACACAATAATTTTAACTTGTTTCACCCTCACGGGGCTACGTCCAAGAAGCATACAATGGTGATGTGTCGATCTACCAAATCCACTAAGGCTCACTGCCAATAATGAGTACAATGTTCAGGATATATCTTCTATGTCCAGGCACATTGCCTTTATAAGGTTTTGGGTCTTCTCACTACATTCCCAAGGGTCAATCCCTATGACTCTTTCTCTAGCTCACTGCCAGTGGAAAGGGTCACCGTCTTCCTCTTCCTTCTCTCACTACTCTCAGAAAGGAATCCACACATAGTTTATCAACTTGTAGATCAAACACAGTTTATGGACATGTAGTTCCATTCATTTTCATTAATTCATGCATCCTTAACTATAGGTAGATGCTCTGTTGAATTTCTTTTTTCACTCGTAGATGAATTCCACCTTCTCGAGTACTTCTAGATACCAGAAAATACTTTCGCAGACTGATTTGAGGCTTTCACAAGCCTCCTTGTGTAAATAGTGAACCCCTGTCTTCTCCCATGTATTGAGTATTAGGTTTAGTAAATGGAATACCTCCTTCATGTACCACTTATACTTCTATGAATCTCCCTTCATCCATGGACCTCCTTCACCTTCACTATCATTTACTGCCTCTGTCAAATCCCTCATGTCCGTGAATAGTTCTCTGTTTATGGACTGCCTCTGCGAATCACTTTATGTCCACAAACTATTCTCTATTCGTAGACTACCTTCACTAATCACTGATGTACCACACTTTCTTCCTCCATGTATCGTTTCCTATGCGGGTTACAGTTCTTTGAAAAAACCTTTAGAGGAATTTCTTCCGCACGAACCACTTCAAATTTTTTGGAATTCTCCCCCATGAACTTCATTCAGACTATGCCGAAATCCCATAGAAAAATATGTTCTCTAATGATATTTGGTATCACACCTAAATGGTGGGATTATAGATTCTTATATAGGCAAATATATCTGCAATATCCACTAATCCAAGATTTACCAAATCTTCGATTCACCGCATATCGATCCTCCAACCGCCGCGAACCGAAATCCTTCCAGAGAACCATTTTTCATACAGCATATGCATAGTACCTTTTTCCTTATGTGGTCTATCCCCTATTCCAATGAAAATCCATCCATGTACTAATCATCCTTCCACCGCAAACCATTTTTAGTTTTGCAGACCACTCTCACGTACCATTTCCACTGCCTAGAACGCAGCTGCATACCCTTCCCGAACATAGTAAGCGTTCCATATCCTGGTCTCCACATTTCTCTTCCTTTTCCAATTTTATTCTCTATTTTTCACACCGCCCAATCCTATGAATAAAACCATTAATTTCCAACACAAATTCCTGATTTTGAGGCCCAAAGTTTTGTAAACCCCTGGGAAACTGCACCACCTTAAAAACCTATCTTTAGAAAATACCAACCATACTCATTTATGGTTATTTGGATTTGTCAACAAACACAGGCACAACCAAAACATACTGAGATTACACCTTGATGGATTTTTTCCCAAAAATATCCCCCATTTGGTTTTTTGACAACTCTTCTCATAATAATTCTGTACATTTTGATACCTCATTAAAACTCCTTCCATATTCAACCACTATTCACTTCACGTGATTAAGATAGTGATAAAGGATTTAATAAATGCATACTCTAATACCACATGATCCATGCGCAGTGTGAGAAACAAAATTATAAATAAAATTTCATCAATGGACCACTTCATTACTAATCACCAATTGTTGACACCAAACTGATACCAATAAACTACTTTCATCACGAACCCCAGCTATCATGATATCTAATCTTTGATTGATCACTTCAAGCATCATCAGATTTAATACTCCCCCTATGTTACAACACCTCCAAACATTCATTAGCTCAACTCCCCTATCTCACTGCTCCACTTAACAGCTTCTCCCCATGTCTTTTCTCCCCTTAGAATAGTCACACTTTCTCCCCCTTTGTCAATGAACCTGAAGGTCACTTCAAGGTTGACTATAATAGGGTAAAGAACACATATCAGAATATTAGGGGAAAACGCATCATACCTCAGGGAGAGGGGACCCACATCCACACTTGTTCAAGTGTGGGAAATCGACTTGACTCCCAAAGCCAGTCGATGCCTTTCAAATGCTTCTCTGGGTAAGGCCTTTGTCAGAATGTCCACAACCTATTGTTCTGTAGGCACATACTCTAACTTCACAAGCCCTTAAACCACCTTATCCTTGATAAAATTATATTTTATTTCAATGTGCTTTTTCCTTGAGTTATGGACTTGATTTTTTATAAGATTTATATCACTTAAATTATCACAATGGATTCTGATCATATATTTAACTACAATTCTGATATCTTCAAGTTGCTGCTTCATCCACAATAGGTGCGTGCAATCTTGAGTAGCTGTAATGTATTTAGCTTCTATGGTCCTTAATGAAATGAAATATTGTTTCTTGTATAACCAAGAAATACACAACCCTCCAAGATAAAAGGCACCACCTGATGTTGATTTCCTATCATCTACTAAACTGGCCCAATCTGCATCTATTTATCTCAATAACTCTGGCTTAGATTTTTCATTATACAGTACGCCAAAATCTATTGTGCCCTTGATATACCAAAGAATTATTTTTACTGAAATCATGTGGCTCTCCTTGGGATTACTTTGATACCTTGATACTTGGCATGTGGCAAATACAATATCAGGCCTTGTTGCTGTCAGGTACAACAGACATCCAAGGATTTGCCTATATTTTGTGGTATTAACTACCTTGCCTTCATCATCCCATGAGAGTTTTATCCGGTTAGCAACCGGAGTCATCATCTATTTGGATTTATCCATTACAAACCTTCTAAAAACCTCCTTGGAATATTTAGATTGAGAAATAAATGTTCCATTTATTATTTGTGCCGCCTATAAGCTGGGGAAAAATGTAATCTCACCAATCATTGACATTTTGAACTCACTTTTCATGTATTCAAAAAATTGACTGCATTGAGCTTCATCTGATTCGCCAAATATTATGTCATCGACATAAACAAGCACCATCATCCTTTTAATACTATTATTATTGAAATATAAATTGTAATCAACTCCACCATGCTGGAAACCGAGATTCTTTATAAACTAATCAAGCCTTGAATACCATGCTCTTGGTGCTTGCTTCAAACCATATAAATCCTTCTTTAGACAACAAACTCTATTCTCATATTCATGGATGATAAAACCATCTGGTTGCTTAATGTAGAATTATTCTTCCAAAAATCCATTCAGAAATGCTGACTTTACATCCATCTGGAAAAATTTGAACTTCCTTTCATTACTATGGCCAAGAATAATCAGACTATCTCCAGCCATACAACAGGTGAAAACGTCTCATCAACATCAATATCCTCTATCTGAGAGTATCCTTTTCTCATCAGGCATGCTTTGTTTCGAATCACAACACCATATTCATTAATTTTGTTGTGAAATGCCCATTTTTTCCTATGAAATTATTGTCTTCTAGCCTCGAATCAATTTCCCACATCTGATTCTTCTCAATTTGGTCAAGCTCTTCATTTATTAGTTGAACCCAATTCTCATCTCCAACTGCTTAATCAATGCATTTAGGATCAACTTGTGATAAGTATGATGATTTCTGTAGATAATTAATCCTACTTGTCTACACTGGTGTTGTCTAACCACCAATAATGTTTTGTCTATCAATTTTATCTCTTCTCACTGGTCTATGAGAAGTCACTGATTTATTCTCATCATCTGAGTCTTATTCTGAATCAACCTCTGGAGCTGGAGAATTTCCAAACCTTCTCATCTCTTCATCACTGTCCTCCTGAGTCTGATCATTTATTTTCTAAAGATTCTATTCATTCTCCACTATAGTCACATCATGACTTTAACCTATTTTTACTAGCCTCTTATTGAATCATTTATATTCTTTTCTATTCTTTGAGTATCTAAGAAATATTCCTTCATCCCCATGGGATTCAAATTTCCTATGTTTCTCCTTATTGAGAATGAAAATTTTTCTTCCAAATATTTGAAAGTACTTCAATGATGGCTTCTTCCCATACCATAACTCATATGGAGTCTTCTCCTCTTTTATACAAAGTAAATCTCTATTTGAAGTGTATAATTATTTTATCACAGCTTCTTTCCAAAATTTCTCTAGAAGGTATTTCTTAATGAGCATTGTTCTATCCATGTTGTTGACAATCTTATTTCTTATCTCAACTACTCCATTCTACTATGGAGTTATTACTACTTAAACTTGATGTCTTATCCTGTGTTTTTCGAGATAATCCTTCACTTGGCTATTTGTGAACTCTGTTCAAATCATTTGGATTTTCTGACCAAGAATCTGTTCATATTCCAGTTGATATCTTGTAATGAAACTAAACACATCGGATTTGTGGGTGATTATTGAAACCCATTCCATTCTGTGATAGTCATAAATTAAGAGAACATAATATCTCCTCCCATCAATATCCCTAGGTGAAATTGGCCTACATACATCAATATTCACCAACTCAAGAAATATTATTGACTTTTTCTCCTTTGGCTTATATGTATTTTGAATGATCTTCCCCTATTGACTAGCATCGCACGTATGAGTATGATCACATGGTAATCTAGATAGATTTTGATCTGCATCATATTTCATCCGATCTTCCAAGGAACCTTGGATTATTTGGCCAAGACACTTATTCCATAACTTGTTTTCTTCATCCTTGGACAGAAATCGCATATCTTCTTCTCCACTTATGAGGTAGAGATTCACTTTCGAATGCTTTACCTGCAACACAACAACACCATACTTTACTTTTATGATACATAATTTTTTGGAAAAACTTATGGCATGTCCTAAGTCACACAATTGACTAATACTAAGAAAGTTGTGACTAAGCCCCTCAACAACCAAGACATTTGTTCATATCATGTCTTTTCCTCCAAACTTGGCTTTTCCTGAACCAATAATTTTTTATCTCTCATCATTAATAAATCTTACAATACCTTATTTATCATACCTGATTCTGGTCACTAGATCTGTATTTCCTGTCATATGGGAAGTGCATCCACTATCAATGATTCATATCCCAGTGTGATCTGATGCCTTTAATACAATTTCTACAACCAATGCCTACTATGCCCTTTTCTTTTTGACCCAAGTATTTGACTTCATATCTGATATGGAATGATAATCTTGATCTTTATAAGTATATGATGATCCAGCTTCAACCTAAAAAGCTGCAAATCGATTTTTATTTTTATCTCTCTTGAAGATGCATTTGGCAGCTTCTTATGAACAAATCCAGACTGTCTTGGCACATTCCTCTACATTGTTGATGTGCAATATCTTTCCATATTCCAGAGTCCTTTACACCTAAAACAATGACCATCAACTGATGACCTGGAATTTTGAGCTCTATACGACCACTTCTGTTGGTCTTGTTCCATTTGGTACCTCTTTTCTATGGAATATACATTTTTGGAATGTCTCATCTTACCACAACAACAACATCTTATGTGAGGTACATTCTTATGTGGAAATTATGAACCACTAGTTGTTCCTTGGGTTCTCTGAATATTTTTATTCTTCTTTGTACCCAAGTCAATCTTCAATCTTGGAGTGGGTGCTTTTGGTATGACTTGAACCATAACTGCTTTTTGTTTTAGACCAAGCCCCATACCAGCCTTATCATTCAGAATTTATTGTTGCTTCTATTCTGATGGACCACTCATCTCAAATCGCATCTTATTTGTTTCTTGTATGATCTTATTTCCTGATGTCGACCTGAGAGTTATTAGTTTCTCCTGATCATCAATTTTTCATCACATACTGACGACTTCCTCTTCTAGTTGTTCGATATGTTTGATTTGATATTTTCCAATTTCAATCAAACTATCAATTTCTATTTTCTGTTCTTCAATTTTCAGTTTGTACTCAACCACCTTTTCTGAGTTCTATAGAATTTAAGACCTCGGCTTTTCAATTTCTACATTCAGATTAGAATTATCTTCTACCTACTGCTGCATAAAGAGTTTGGATTCATGAAAAAAAATTGTTAGCTTTATTTGTTTTAGATTTCAAAATATCTACCTCTTCGAGGGAAGCTTCTAATTCAGCCTGAAGGTCAACTCTTCCTTCAATTTATCCTTCTTCATTGTCACCTTCCTCTCTCATTAATGAATTTATGAAAACTTCCACCAAAGCATCTATTTTATGATCATTGCAGTCCTCCAACTCTTCTGCCTCAGATTCTTCTGAACTTTCATCCTCTTTTGAAAGCATATTCTTATTTTTGAATAACTTTATCCTAGTACTTCTCCTCTTTTTCTCATTTTATGAATAATTATTTTGGGTAATTTCATCATTTTCTTCATTTTCATCATCAAAATTCTTAGGACACTTTGCTGCAAAATTCCCAATTTTTCCACACCAAAAGCGTACAAATGGAATTTTACCTTTGAACTTCCATTTTCCCCTTTGCAGATTAGAGGAGAGAAATGACATGAAATCATCCATATTTCCCTCCTCAGGACTATATTCATTAAAGAGATTCTTCATAGCCTTGAATGCCACTTCCTTAGACTTCCCCTTTTCCACTGCATTTTTATCATTGTTTCTCATTTCATATGCTACTAGGGTACTTTGTAGGTTATCTAGTGTCAGCTATTTAAAGTCTTTGTCCTCCAACACTGAAAATTTCAGATTGAACTGTAGTGGAAGTTTCCTCAAGATACATTTCACAATATTAATATCTTCAACTACTTCTCTAAGACCCCGCATGTATTCTAAAATAATATTTATCATGTTAAAGAATGAATCAACAATCTCATTGGGATTCATTTTGAGATCCTCATACTTGTTCCATAGAACCTACAGCTTTTCTTCTCGTACTTTTTTGTCTCCCTCATAAATGTTCAACAACTTTTCCCACATTGCATGTGATGCTTTACAGGATATCACATTCATATAAATTTCATTTGGTAGGGATCTCCCTAAAGAATTAATCCATTTATAATCAGCATAAAATTCCCTTCTTTCAGCTTCTGATAGATCACCACTATTAATATCAGCTGGTATTCCATGCATAGCTACTGTGAAGACATCCATCCCTACTGATCGAAAGTAGTGTTGCATCCGATTCTTCCATAGTTGAAAATTATTTCCATTAAAGATCGGAATTCCTTTATGATTGATCACCTAAATTTCTTTTTCTTGATATAGAACCACTAAATTTCAACCTTTCCCAATAATACCAATTGTTAAGTCCAGAAGGTATAATACCCTTAGAGGGGGGGTGAATCAGGGTTTGACAGATTAAAACTTATGCCCCTTTGGATCTTGTTTCATTGTTAAAAAAATAAATTCTCTATTCCTACCATAGTAATATATAAATAGATATGAAATAATTCATAGGACACATTGATTTATACATTAATCATACTTTTAAATCAAACCATTAATTGTGGTTATTAAAAATGAACAATGTTATAATCATGGAGATGGTAGGTCATACGTACGTATGAGTAACATTTTCCAATTTTCATTGATTGTTATAGAAATAAGGTAATTATTATTTTAACATTAAAGAATTATAATAATATTATTAACATCATAATAATCATTTAAATAAAATTACATATATTATACAGGTGATGTGGTGAATAAAAATGATTCACATCGCTTTGTAGAGGTGATGGTTCATACGTACGCACAAACGACGTTATCGATTTTATGTGCATAGAAGGTAAGAACATAATTGAAATATAATTATTTTAAAATGATAAATGTGTAATTAATATCATATATAAATATTTATTTCATCATTATAACCATTGTTTATATATGGTAATGAAAAACTAACTATATCAGTTCGTGAGGTGGTAGTTTGTCAAACACACAAATGAAAAAGCTTATTTCCCATTTGATGAAATTGGAGATGTATTTAGGTGATGATATTAACATAATAAAATCTCATTATATTGAGGATAATGGATTTATTATTTCAAAATGTATTAATAATATTTAAATAAAATGGAAGTAGAAATAAAATAGAAATACTTAAAGAAAACGATACCTCTTCTTCAGTTGATCACCTTTGAAGAACACCTTAACACCTCTAAGAAGGGTGTTCTGCCTAAAATAAGGCTTCATGAATGTGGGTAAGGATTCTAAGAAGTTTTTAGGATAGATATTTTCTGAACCAAAAGGATTTTGAATTTTGAGTATTATAGAAAATTGGGTACCTTTTTATAGGAGAGGGGAGGGGCACCCTTCGAATTATTAAAAGTATTAAATTAATATAAATTCAATTTTGATTCACAATGGTCCAAAACTAATTTATTTAGAATATATGATGATTTTTGGTAGAATACTAATCATAAAATTAAAATTATAAAATTTTTTAATATTTTTTAATCCTTATCATTCTGGTTTTACCCTTATTTTTTCCTTTTTAATCTTACAATGATATCATGTTATTTATACTTTGTGTGTTCATGTAATTACCACAACATGTAAAACGGCCAAAAAAAGTATCATTTATGTCATATTAGTACTTATACTAACCATTTGTTCTAATCTTAAATTTTTATTAATTTTATAACATTTAATAAACTATTTTATATTTTAAGTTATGAATTATGTCAATTTTGACACTATTCATACTTGACTTTTTAAACAAAGTCATAAAAATTTTATTCCTTAGAAAAAATAAATTAACTCAATCCTAACATGTCATAGTAATCCATAAAATTTGTTTATGGAATCATATATTTCAAATTATATTTATTTTAATATTATTAATATCATTTATTTGATTCTTACTTTAATAAATCTATTATTAAATCATCATTGTGTCATACTTAAATTTAATTATTTAATTCCTAAAAATTATAAATAAATAACCATGATTTAGGTAATATTTTTAACTTTATAAATGATATTTATAGTCAATTATATCCCTTGTATAACTCAATATTAAAATACTTTACTTTTTTAAAAACAAGTGTAACAAAAATGACTATTCATTGAATATAATATTATAAATGAATTAAAGTCATTCAAGTGGCTCTAAGTGGTCCTAAAATAGACCTAAGGATGCTCATGGTCAGGATACACTCATAAAATTAAATTGTGACATGTTTTAGGGTATTTTTATATTATTATAATATTATTTTTACCATTAATTACCCGATTTATCTTTAACTGTGGTAATAAAATTTATTACCAAAGCTACTATTCATAATGTCCAAAAATAAAAGGAACCTATTTAAAAAATTTGGAACTTATGATTCTAAATATTAAATCCATTTTTTCAAATTAAAAACACATAAGTTTCCGTAATTAATTTAAAATTAATCCCCATTGTCAATATGAGAAAACGAGTTTTTAAAAAGTAAAAACCATCAAAAGATTGACATGTGTTTATATCAAATGTCAATGTGAAATTAATTATAATGAACAAATTTTGATTAAATGATAAAAACATAATCCAATTACACTTTAAAACCAACTAAAAGGATAACCTAACTATATTAATAAATTGGATGAAAATGCAGTTTTGAATTAAAATGCAGTATTTTTCACCATTCATTAAAAAATGAATTTTATCAGAAAAATACCAAAAATTTAACCAAAGTGAATTTTTATGTCCCGCTTCCAAATAAGAAGTTTATTTTGTCAAATATAACATATAAAAATGAAAAAAACTTGATTTAAAAAGGGTTCTCCATCAAAAGGTGGTAAACTACCTTTTAAAAATGTAAGAGTATTTTATGCTTAAAATTGGATTCATTATCATTTTAAGTCTCTAAAATTTATTATAAGAAAGTAAAAATATTTAATAAAATTTTTTAAACATAATATAGTTATTTTTGTTCATTCCCACTAATACAGTGGCTAGGCGATAACTACCATTTAAAATAATAATATTAATAATGTATTATTTTCGGTATATGTTAGTCTTGTGTGAAACATAAGATTTTGGAGAAACCCATTTTTGTGTGGTGGGTATGCTATCACACATAGTGTCCCCTTTAAACTAAAAGTAATATCTAATTCATAAATATTAATTGATATGAAAAGGTCTTATTCTATAATTACCTAGGATGTTACAATGAATGTCTGTATTATGTTATTAAAATGTCATTTACCTTTTATTTTTGATGATATACATGTTTCCAATCTGATTTTATGAAAAAATTAATGATTTTTTCTAAGTAAATATTCTTTATCAAAAATTCACCTTTTACTTCTCTCAAGATTGTTTCTTATTCACTCAAGATTGATTATTTTTATAGCAAGTATGTTATTCCCTTTTTATTTTGGTAACCCCAAAGTTTGTTCATGAATATATACTTAATGAAAATTTCATGAGTCCCATTTCCTTTCCATGGGTTATTTTATGTCTAAGATTGATATATTTTCTAAATGGAACGCATGATTATGTAAATGTTATGATATGATGGGTGCGCCCTAAATTATATTGTGCTCCAATGCAATGGGAAATGTGATGTATCTCATGAGATAATGTGCACTATTCATGAAAATGAAGCTAGATTTTTTCACAATAATGATATTATGATTATGTTCATATGTTATGCATGGAAATGATGTTAGCATTTTTCACACGAATGTGTGGTAATTGACCACTAAGACATGATGTTAAATTTCAATGCATTACCACATTCTGTGCTTTTATCTAATGTGTTGGGAAAAAATCCCTCAAGGTGTCATCTCATTATTTTTGGGTTGATTGTGTTTGTTAAAAAACACAGATGATTGTGAACTAGTATAGTTGGTGTTACCGAAGCATATATTTAAGGTGGCACAGTTTCCCATTGTTTTCCAAATTTTTAGGCCTCAAAATTGGGAGTTTTTTTTTTAGTAAATGAAAGATTTCCACATAGAAGTTGTGTTATGTGAACCGAAAAAGGAGTTCATGGCCTACGAAGCATGGAGTTTGTGGACTACAAAGGAAATATGTGAAACCATGAAGGATGTTACGTTATGAGGATGAGGGTGTAATGTTTGGCTACCGAAAATGATAAATGTGCTATGCGAACCACGTAGTGAAATCAATTCACAGGAGACTCAAATTTTATGGTAGGTTCTTCATTTGAGGAATTGAGGGGGTGGTTATGGTTGTTGTAAAGGGTTTTTGTTTTCAAATGACATCAGACACCGCAAAGGAGAAATCCATTATGCAGACTGTATAATAAGTTCATGGTGAAGGCCCTACCGCATCAAAGTTTCGTTTATTTTGAATTAGTGGGTTTTACGGATCTATTTTCCTATATAAATATCCCTAATCAAATATTTAAATATAGATAATTTCATTAGAAAAGATCATCGCTCTAGGAAGGGTTCAGGGGAGTCTAAAGTAGTTCGTGAAGAAGAATTCTGTGAAGGAGAACTATTTCATAAGGGAAAATTATGTGGATGAGTAAGTAGTTCCCAAATGAAGTTTGTGGGGCTTGGTATATCACAAAGGAAAAGGGACCACAAATACAAGGTAGTCCACAGAGCATCGGCGGTTCGTGGGGAATTAGTCATCAGAGAAGTAGAGGTACACGACTAGAAAATTCACCAACAGCCACGGTTTGGAATCATGGTAGTAGGCCTGAAAACTGTGGAAATAGCCTATGGAAACAGTTTCAGAAAACTGTGGATGTTATCGCCGTGGAAGTAGTTCAGACCTACTGCCATGGTTTTAACCATGGCAATAAGCTCCTAGTGACATGGTTTTAACTACAGCAGTAGGGTCCTAGTTCCACGGTTCAACCATGGAATTTGGGGGCATACTACCATGGTTTTAACTGTGGAACTAGGCCCCAACTGTCACGGTTAAAACTGTGATGATATGTTTTATATGGTATAAAAAATAGGTTTAGTCCCCCCTCACCCCCCCCCCCCCGAACACCCCATTTCTCCCCCATGGGAAGCCCCCCTGCACCCCCATGCCCCCCTGACAGACCCCTTGACAGACCCCTTGCACCCCCCTGGACAGCCCCCTTGAACACCCCCCCTGCAGTAGCCCACCCCCCCTAGACACCCCCTACAGTAGCCCACCCCCTAGACAGCCCCTTCCCCCCCCCACCCCTATAGTATCCCACCCTCTGCAAAGCCCCTGACCCCCCCCCCTCCCACCTGGACACCCCATCCACCTCTTGGACACCCCCCCCAGGACAGCCCCCTTGACCCCCCCCCCCCACCTGGACACCCCCTGCACATTGCACCCCTCTTTCACCCTACCCTACCCCTTGCAAAAAAACCAGCACACCCCCCCCCCTTGGACCCCCCTCACCCACCCCACCCCGCTGCACATTGCACACACCCCCTAGATAGCGCCACCCCCCACCCCCCCCCCCCCCACCCCGAACACCCCCCCTTGCACTACTCCCCCAACCCCACCCCTTGCACCCCCTTCCAGTTACCCCCCTCCCCCCTGCCAGTACCCCCTACCAGTCCCCTCCCTGCCAGTCCCCTCCCCCCTGCCAGTCCCCCCCCCCTCCTAGTTTCCCCCCTCCCCCTTCCAGTTCCCTCCCTCCCCCTTCCAGTCCTGCCCCCCCCCCCCACCCACCCACCCACCCACCCTGCCCGTTTCCCCTCCCCCCTACCCCTGCCAGCCCCCCACCCCCTACCAGCCCCCACTTGCACCCCCCTTCCAGCCTCACCTTGCACCCCCTTCCAGTCCCCTCCCCCTGCCAGTTTCCCCCCTGCCCCCCCCCCCTGTCAGTCCCCCCCTTCCCCCCTTCTAGTCCCCCCCCCCACCCTACCAGTTTCCCCTCCCCCAAGCCCCTGCCAATCCCCCTCCACCCTACTCCTACCGGTCCCCATCCCTACTAACATCCCAACCCATTTACTTGTATCAAGTAAGAGGATCTACTAACCATTGGTGAAATTTCCCAGACACTAAATATATTTCATGGGTTTAAAAACAATGTTACAAACTGAGAATGAGTTACTCTATTTATCACACAGAAGATCAACGTGGTACTCACTGTCCAAATTAAATTATACATGAAATCTACTTATATAATAAGAATTAAACAAATTCAAATATAAAAAAACACATAACTGCACTTACATGAGTCTCTCTATAAGAAAAATGATCAAAGAAGTCTGGAACTAGCTTACAAGTACCTACAACACAAGGTAGAACATAGTAGTGCTCATCCCGTAAAATTATGGTAAAACAAAACATCTTAGAAAATTCACAAAGAATATAACTCAACAAACAAGAATAGTGTAGTCATATAACCAACAATAATAGAATAAATGCACCAAGTATAGGAAAACAAAACCGGTCTCCAACTAAACTAATGTGTGATAGATAAACAATATTTCATGTGTTGATCCATATATCTTCATGTGGTAGGTTATCATTTGGAGTTCCATTAAGATTTTCTATAAATATCTATGATGAATTCATTCTCACAAGTTTCATCCATGGATCATTGTATGAAGTTATAAATCTAAAAATCCCCCATGTCATTCCCCCACCACCCACCCTGCTAGTCCCCGCCAGCCCCTACCAGTCCCCCACATGCCCCTACCCCTGCTCGTCCCCCACCCCGACTCCCCCCCACCCCCCTGCCAGTCCCCCCTGCCCCTGCCAGTCCTCCACCCCCTTTCCCCTGCCCCTGCCAGTTCCCCACCCCCACTCCCCCCTTCCATTCCCCCCCCCCCTCCCCCTGCCAGTCCCCCCACCCCCGCCCCTACCAGTCCCCCACCCCACTGCCCCTGCCAGTCCCCTCCCACAAGCCAGTCCCCCACCCCCTTTCCCCTTCCCCTGCCAGTCCCCCACCCCCACTCCCCCTGTCAGTCCCCCCCCCCTCCCCCAATTGTACCCACACTCCCCCCCCCCTCCCTTCCCCCTGCACACTGCCCCAACATTGGTGACAACTAAGTAGTATCACAAATGGTAGAATATTCAATATTATGTTTGGGGATCAATGCATTGCATAACTTTGTGCTTGTTCAATCTTGGATTATCTTATACAAATATCGACATCCATATAATTTGAAATATAAATATTATTTTGACAATAGTTTTAATGGAAATTCAGATTTGAAAAGTAATATCTAAAGGTTTCATGTTTAAATTTTTAGTATCCATTGTTGGAACAAGTTTTATTCTTCTGTTAAGGTTTGTAATTTACTAAATTTTAATTTTTTATTTTGAATTGATAAATTTTAGTGTTGGTTTTAGTTATATATAGTTCACTTCATATGGTTCTTTTTTATAGTCGGTAAATATGACAAGAAATATTTCATAAGGTTATTTCAAATGTTTTGAAGGTTGAGAAAGATATTAATGGTTTTGAATGAGTCGATGGAGAACTTCATAAGAAGATGAGGTTTCTGGAAGATGAATTAAAGGGAACATGTGATGCAGTCACTTGAACATCCAATTTGATCTTCTTAGCATGTATAAATGAAGAAGTAACCAAAGAAATGCAGCGTGGATAAAATATGTCTTATCCATGATGGTGATTCTCAGAGTCGTGAAAGTTAGGAAGTGTGCACATTCTGATTTGATGGTTCATTGACTATAAATAATGAGTCCTACACCTATGATATGTTATCAAGTTTGAGAGGATCTAGTTTCTAGTGAAATAGATCCATCATGAATCACTCTAGTTCATGAAAAGAAAAAAAAATTGACACTATTTTGTGTGAAGTAGAAGAGAGTTACCATGATGAAAATAATATATGCTTTGCACACTCATTATCTTCATGAAGAAACTAGTTTCCATGAAGCACTCAAGATATCACATGTAGCATCTCATGGATTTCATGAATATTATAGATAATTTGTGCATGATCATAGTTTAACAAAGGTCTTGACAGTAAATAGTGTATATTGTGCATGAAGGAATAATGTGCACAAGTCTGAAGGGAAGTAAACAATCATCTGGGTGTGAAGAAGGGATGAAGTATATCTTCATATGATTGATATCTATGTATAGAATATAGGAAGTGTGTGTATGCGCAAGAAATATTTGATAATAATAAAACAATACAATTCTCACCCATTTGAGTTTGTACAAAGTTTGTGCAAGTGTTCAATATGTGATAAGGTGAATACACAAGAAGGAAGACAGTGTGTGAGAATAGTGAGTGTGCAAAGTGGATAGTGTGTGGTTGAGATTCCATGTGAAAAACATATACCTGAATTCGTTCATGTTCACATTATCTCATGAAATAATTTAAGTTTAACCATAACAACCCATGCATTAAGTGGATTTTAGTGTGTTTTTTATACAAACATATATACAGATGAAATTATGAATACATGAAAGTGTGAAGTTTATAATTTTGTATTGTTGTACATTTTACATTGAGAAGATCATGAAATGTATGTTTATACATGCATGAAGTTGAAAGAGCAACATACATGCAAAATATTTTGCATGATTTGGGTGCAGTGATTTGAGACTAAAGCTGGGACAATATTACTATCAGTGTTTCAGATGATTTTTTTTGTATTTTATTTTTCAGTTGTAAGTGAGGTCAAGTCTTAAGCAGAAGAAATAATTCTTTCCCAAGCAATGTTGGACTAAGGTAGTTGATTATCTATAGGTGATCGGATATTATTTGAGCAAGGAAAACTTCAATGCAATAATTTCAAGCAAACTATATAAGCATAAACTACCACTGTGAGTTTTTGCAGACAGTGCACCTCCGTTGGAGGGGTTTTATTACAAAACCATGACTTGTTTATCAAATGACACAATTATTTTAATGAACACTTGAACAAGAATTGAAATTTAATATAAACAATTAGAATTAATAATGTGGCTAAATGAAATTTAAATTCTTGAATTAAAGAGGCTAGGAGAGGGACTCTACCTCAAAGGAGCCAAGCCACACTCAGTGCTTGACACTTTTAATCAGATACAACTCTAATCCGATCCATCAATCCTCTAGGAATATGAACCTTTTCATATACATACGGATGCCCTAACCCCTATGTACGTGTCTGCATGGGAGTTCGGGCATGTGAGGTTATGCTCCTCAACAAGATCCAAAACACACTATAAAAATATAAGGAACCCAAAAATCACAAAATCCCTAATTAAAATTAGACCAAAGAATAAAAATGGAATAAAAATTACCCAAATATGATGTTGAACTAACTATCTTAAATGGTGGTGGATAGAACCAGCCTCATCATAAGAAACCACCTGTAAGGAAACAATGGGAAAAGAAATGAGATGTGATGACTTCTTATGTATATTTATATGATCATTATGTCAATTATTCATGATATATGATACATGAATCCATAACCAACAATGAAAAAATAATATTTAGATTGATAAGTACATCCCAATACTAAATAACATGATCATTAATAAAGAGGAAAATTTCAAAAACACCCATTCATCAAAGAAAAACACATGCCAAAACTTTGACTTTACAAAAGCACACTTTCTCATTAAAAACACTATATTACATAAGGAATAAAAACTCTTTTTTTGAAACACGTTTTTGAAAAACATGGTATGGTGAACCCAGCTTCTCCCCCCTGCACCCACAGCACACACCCAGCACAACCCCTACACACCCCTCCCCCTCCATTGCACAATTCATTCCCCCTACACACACTCCCTCCACCCCCTACACACTCTCCCACACATCCCCTGCCCCTGTACCCTGCACACCCCCTGTACACACCCAGCAAACACCACCTGCACACCACAGCACAACCCCAGCACACACTCTCCCCCCTCCAATACACATTTCCTTCCCCCTACACACACTCCCTCCACCCTATGCACACTGCACACCCCCTTCACACTCTCCCACACAACCCCTACCCATGTACCATGCACACCCCCTGCACACACCCAGCACACACCCCTTGAACACCACAAGACAACCCCAGCACACCCCCCCCCCCTCCAATGCACACTTCTTTCCCCCTGCACACACTCCCTCCACCCCCTGCACCCCGCACACCCCGTACACACACTCCCTCCACCCTCTGCACACACCCCCTACCCTTGTACCCTACACACCCCCTACACACACCCATAGCACAGACACCCTCCACACCCCCCTACACCCCCGCCCCCCTGCACACCCTCACACACCCTTACACAACCCCAGCACAACCCCAAAACAACCCCTGCATACCCCCTCAAAATTCTAAAATAAACCACAAAAAAAACTAAATTCAAGGTTAAATAGAGCCTAAGAATTTCATTTGTCTAAAATTAAAATCAAGAAGATCAAGAAGAGGGGCACCAAGAAATTGGATACTTCTATCTACCTAAAAATGATTCATTCTGAATATTTTTTTCTAACCACATATAAGATGCTTCATGAAAAAATAAAAATTCAGATTCTATATGACTTCAATATGTTAAAGATGAACCAGGAAACCCAAATCCAAATTCTATTAGGGTCTAGACAACCAGAATATGCATTGTTGGAAACACTATAAGAAAATGATCCCAATTAAGTGAGCTAGATAATTCCTCCCTACTGAAGAACCAGACCCTCCCCCTGCCCTACACATCCCCTCCCCCTGTCCCCTACTACTCCATCCCCTCCCCCTCCCCCCTGTATAACCCCTCCCCCTCAACCCTACTGCACCATCCCCTCCCCTCCCCCTACTGCACTAGACCCTCCCCCTCCCCTTACCCTACGCATCCCCTCCCCCTCCCCCTACTGCACCAACCCCTCCCCCTCCCCCTGCTTCTTCTATATTTACATGAGAGGTTTTTTTTGGGGGGGGGGTACTACTAATGTGCCAAAAATGGATCAAGAACAGATGAAAGGAAGAGTATTTGGATGGAATGTATCCGAGAAAGCATCCAGACAATGTGAAATGAGAAATTGATTATTGAACAGGACTGTTAAGGCGGGGTTTGTTTTTTCATTCAAGGGCAATGGAATGTGGGTTACATTTTAGTTACTACATATAGTAAATGGGAATGAGGTTTGGCTGGATCAATCTTATGATTTGGAAAGACAGTTCTAGACTTAGGTGTTGCAGCTCTTGTAACAAGTGTCCTGGTTGCAGATCACTCTAAATCTACCCTACCAAATATCGTTCGGTTCTCCAGGGAGAGTATTATTAAGGAAGAATTTGGTGACTTAGCACCAAATACTGAACTTGCACCCCTCCTTCACCCACCCCTACACCCACCCTCCCCCTTTCACCCCTCTTTTACCCCCACTACCCCCCCCCCCCCATCCCTACTATCCCCACCCCACTGCACCCCCACCCCACTGAATCCCCTGAATCCCCTGCCCCCTCCTTCACCCCCACTACCCCCACTACTTTCCCCACCCCACTGATATGAATAGAGCCGATATAAAATAACTAATGGGACCCTAACCAAACTAACCTAAAGTATAAAAAAATATTTAATTTCATTGAATGATATATCTAACTCCTCTTTATTTTGTAATTTTTAGAAGAAAAAAAATTGCGTTAAGTGTGAATGAACACAATAGATTACCAAAATACCCACAAATAAATTACAGACACGCACCAAAATTTAAATTCTAAAATTAATCTTAGCTAGTATTTCAGCCACACACCATAGGATTTTGGAGGAGATAAGACACGTCTCGAGATCTATGTGAGAGCTGGAATCATGTGACACCTAAAGTTCTATGTCATCAGTCACTATAACCATTATTCTAGACCCATTTATATCAATTAACTCACTGTTTCCAATATGCATCACCTCATCAAAAATTCCATACCAATGATACTAAACACCACTACTCCTGGCCTAGTTTCACCTGAAATTCCATTTTCATCATTGAATCAAGAAAATCCTGAACCAACAATAGATAAACC
The DNA here is from genome assembly GCA_963277665.1 of Viscum album. NCBI lineage: Eukaryota > Viridiplantae > Streptophyta > Magnoliopsida > Santalales > Viscaceae > Viscum > Viscum album. The sequence goes on from OY728128.1 coordinate 125,945,968, forward strand.
ATCATCAAATTCCACATGATTATGACACCCAAAATGACCTTCACCAATGATAACATCAACCAAGAATAAAAACCATGCTGATCCAAATACTCTAACATAATAAAACTAATCAAACCAAATTGATTCACTAAACTAAGAAGAACCAAAAGATATAGACTTAAACTAAACCAAATAGAAGGGACCTGATCCAAATCAAATAGAACATATAACTAATACTACTAGAAATGAGAAAACTAACCTAGTTTAAATAAAACCTAATAAAATATACAAGGCTCTAACTAAATCAACGTAATCCAAACAAATTGATTCACTAAAATAAGAACCTAAAGTTATAGACCTAAACTAAACCAAATAGATTTTGACTAATCCAAAATAAATGCGATTAAACTAACACTACTAGAATTGAGACAACCCAACTTAAAAACAAATCATCATAACTTCTGATTTCTAGAATTTGAATATTTAAACTCTATAAGACAATCAAACCCAATAAAAATCAGAAAAAAAAATCAAAAAAATCATACCTGATGCAATAAGTTAAAACAAATAAACTCTATCAAAGGAAAATGTGACAATTAATAAGACAATAAAACGAAAAAAAAATGAATCTTACCTAATGAAAATTAAAGAGGCTGTGGATTTGAAATCAAAGAAACCCTTCTCCCTGGAAAAAATCACAGGGCATGTGAGGAATTAGAACCATCCTGGTTCATATGTATGCTACTGTGCATTAGAGAAAATAAGATATAATTGAAACCACAACAACATAAATAGAATAATTATTGGAGGAAATAGAAAACAAACCCTAACACACCCTACGGCAGGCCACTCACAAGCTGTGAGTCATGGACCGCCCACCGGTGAGAATTAGAGGGGTGCTTGGAATGTGTGAATACTAAAAAACATTACACATTAGTGAGTCAAGGTGGAGGGTGTCCTGAAGGCGAAGGTGGATCCGGAGCCGCGTCGGAAGAAGAGAATCACGGGGAGGTTGGGTGGTCACGTTATTAGAGGAGGATTGTCTTGTGGTTAGGTGGTTGCGTCGGAGGAGGAGGATTGTCTCAAGGTTGGGTGGACACATCATTAGAGGAGAATTTTTCTGAGGTAGGGTGGCCGCATCGTTAGAGTGAGATAGTGGGAGGTTGGGTGGAAGCATCGGGCGAGGACGAAGGTCAGACGACAACCGGATGAAACCCGCGAGGAAGAGTCTGTGAGGAAGAGGAGAAGGTTTTTGAGGCAATTCGGCGAGTGAGAGAGGAAATTCACGAGGGAGGTTGAAATTATGTGGCTAAAGCCACTATTTTTTAAAAACCGTGGTGATATAATAAGATTTAGCCATGTTTGTTTTAAATCGTGGCTATATAAGTGTGGCTAAATCTTAAAATTATAGTAGTGGTAGTCTGAAAAGGGAAGGTTTTCCACAAATAACTCATGCCATGTGGTACAACATAATTTACAGAGGATTCAAGGTAGTTTTCAAAGGATGCAGGATAGTTCGTAGTGAGTGCAAGGAATTCCACAAAAGGAATAAAACAATTCACAAAATAAATTTTCATAAAATAATAGTACGTGGAAAAGAGGGACTTCAACAGAGCATCTACCTATAGTTTTGGAGGTATTAATTATCAATAATGAAGGGACCTATATTTATATAAACTATAGTTGAATCCCTTCCAAGATAAGTAAGAAGATAAATAGAAATAAGGTGATCCTTTCCACTGGTAGTGAGCCATAGAGAGTTAGGGAGTGACCCTTGGGAAAGAAGTGACCTTAATCTAAACATTATAAAGGTAGTGAGCCTGGGCATATAAGTGATACATCTCGAACCCTGTAATTTGGAAGTGATCCTTAGTGGATTTGGTACATCGACACATTGTTGTTGTATGTTCCTTGGATGTACCCCAGTGAGGGTGAACCAAGTAAAATTTATGTGTCATGTACATGATTTCATTTTTGTTCATACATTGATACAGGAAATAGAGAGAATGGTGTTTTCTTTAAAAAAAACATGATCCTAAGGGGTAGTTTTTTTAATCTCTCATACCCTAATTCACCCCCTAGGGTATTTAACCTAATTGGGATAATAATTGGTATCAGAGTGAAAGTTTGAAAGTCATTGTTTCTCTATCACTTGAAGAAATGGAAGTTGATAACCACAAAGAGATTCCTATCTTCAATGGAAACAATTTTCATCTATAAAAGAATTGAATGAAACAATTCTTTCAATCATTGGGTATGGATGTATTTATAGATACAATTCATGGTATTCCTACTAGTATGGATGGTAATGTTTTATCAAAATAAGAATATAGATAATTGGATGTTGATGCTAAAGGAATCAATACTTTAGGGGGATCCATATCCAATGAAATATATACAAAGGTGATTTCATGTAAGTTATCACAAGTTATGTGGGAAAATCTACTGAATATTTATGAGGGTGACTCACAAGTGAGGGAAGAAAAGCTGGAAGTTCTGTGGAACAAGTATGAGGATCTGAGAATACACTCTGATGAATCTGTTGATGCATTATTTGACTGGGTGAATATTATTTTGGAAGTCATGCATGGTCTTAGAGAAATTTTTGAAGATGTAAATATTTTTAAGTGTGTCTTGAGAAAACTACCACCTCTATTTAATCTGAAATTTTCTATATTGGAATATAAAGACCAAAAGGAGATGGTGTTGGTTAGTTGGCACAGTATTATTGTTTCATATGAGATGATAAATGATGATAATGATATTGTGGGAAAGGGGAAGTCCAAATAAATGGAATTAAAGTCCATGAAGAAGCACACTATTAAAGATAGTTAGGAGGAAGACAATGTTGCTGATGTCATTCCATTTATCTCCTCAAATTTGTAGAGAGGAAGAGGAAAGTTCAAAGGGAAACTTCCACTTGTATTATTTTGATGTGGAAATATTGGACATATTGAATTAAAGTGTTCTAAGAAGTTTCAAGAAGATGATAAAGACAATGATAAAATTTTTGGGAAGAAGTATTCAGACAATGTGAAAGGTAGGAAGAGTTCCAAGATAAAAATTTTTAAAAGAAGAGTATGCTTTCAAAATAAGATGAAAGTTCAAAAGAATATAAGGTATAAGAATAGGAGGACTACAAAATCATGAAGTAGATGCTATGGTGGTAGTTGTCATAATTTTACAAACTAGGGAAGATAGTGGCAATGATGAAGGATAAGTCAAAGGAATAGTTGACCTTTAGGTAGAGTTAGAAGATTTACGTGAAGATATAGACATTTGGAGATCCAAAACAAATAAATCTAACAGGGTGGATAATGATTCTAAACTCTATATACAATAGTAGAAAGAAGAAAATTTTGAGCTAGAGGCTGAAATTGAATGGCTTAAATCTTTAATGCCAGAGAACTTCAAAAAGGATATTGAGTAGAAAATCAAAATAAAATAATAGAAAAGAGAGATTTATAGTTTGACTAATATTAGAAAAGATAAAATCAAACATACCGAAGAACATGAAGAGGAAGTTGTCAGTATGCAAAGTAAAATGAAAGATCATGAGAAATTCTTGATTTTGGTAAATCATGATACAAAGGAAATAGACAAAGTAAAAGTTGAATTCAGTATTCTAGTGAAATAGATAAAGGAGTATCATGAAAGTAAAATAATTGATAAAAATGATACATATAGTATGGGGATTGATTGCAAATAGAAATAGGTAATGGTTAAAATTATACCACAAGATCCCGCTCCTAGGTTGAAGATTGATTTGGGTACGAATCAGAACCAAAAGATTCAAAGAACCCAAGGGAGAACCACTATTGTAGTATTTCCACACAAAAATTCACCTCATGGGAGATGTTATTGTTATGGAAATATGGGACACTCAAATAATTTCTATTACATAGCTAAGAGGAACTGAATAGAACAATACCAACATAGGTATCCATATAGAACTCAATATTCAAGAACGTCATTTGATGGTCACTATTTCATGTGTGGAGTATTCAGGCACATGGAAAGATACTACTCATCAAAAATGTAGAGAAATTTTCTAAATCAGAATAAATGTGTATCATCAAATGAGATAAAAATGAAAAATCGGTTTGTAGAATTACAAGATGAAGCTGGTCTATTATACTTAATAGAAGATCAAGATTATCAATCTATACTGAGCATGAAGTCAAAAACATGAACTAAAAAATAAGAACTGGCAGTGGTTGTATATATTGCTTTCAAATCATTATATTGCACAAGAATTTGGATCATTGATAGTCGATAAACCTCTCATGTGATTGGAAATAAGGAACTAGTGATGTGAATCAGATATGACATGGAAGGTTTTGTAAGATTCGGTAATGATGAAGGCCTAAAAATTATTTTCTAGGGAAAAGAAAAGTTTGGGGAAAAATACATGAGACTTGTAGATGTATTGGTTGTTGAAGGTCTTAGTCAAAACTTACTAAGTGTTAGAAAATTATGTGATTGAGAACATTCCATAAGCTTTTCCAAGAAATCATGTGTCATCAAGGCAAAAGACGGTGCATATTTTTTTAGGGAAAGTGTACAAAATGGAATCTATACCTTGTGAGTGGATCATAAGATATATGATTTATGTCAAAAGAAGAAGAAAACATGTTATGGAATAAACATCTTGGTCACTTGAGCCAAACAACCTTGGAAGGTCTGTTGAAATGTGATGTTGTTCAAGGCCTCCCTAGGTTATCATGTGATCATACTCATACATGAAATTCTTGTCAACAAGGTAAGATCATTCGAAATATATATAAGGAAAAAAGATAAAAGGTCAAAAAAGTTCTTGAGTTTGTGCATATTGGTGTGTGTGGACCTATTTCACCCATAGGTATTGATGGGAGGAGATTTTATGTTATCTTAATTGATGATTTTAGTATAATGGCATGGGTTTCATTCATCACTCACAAATATGAGGTGTTCGGTTGCATAACGACTTATTGAAGGGAATTTGAAAAGATGTTGGGTATTGATAATGGAACAGAGTTCACAAATATCCTATTGGAGGATTATCTCAAGAAACACGGGGTAAGGTACCAAGTTTTAGCAATAATAACTTCATAGAAAAAATGGATTAGTTGAGAGAAGAAATAGAATTATCAACAACATGGCTAGAATAATGCTCATTGAGAAATACCTTCTAGAGAATTTTTGGAAAGAATCACTGATGAAATCGTTCTACACATCAAGTAGAGTGTTATTATGTCCAAAATAATAGAATAATCCATATGATATATGGTATATGGTATGTAAAGAATCCAACGTTGAAGTATTTTCAAGTATTTGGAAGTAAGTATTTCATTATCAATAAGAAGAAACATAGGAAGTTTGAATATCATGGAGATAAAGGGATACTTCTTGGATACTCAAATAAAATCAAAGCATATAAATAATTCAATAAATGGTTGGAAAGGGTAGTTGAAATCGATGATGTAACTATCATAGAGAATGGGAAGAATCTTCAGAAAATACATGATCAGTCTCAAGAGGATAGTGATGAAGAGATGAGAAGATCAGGGGATGTTCCAGTTCCAGAGGATGATTTGGAAGAAGATTCAGATAATGAAAATGATGATCACAAACTAGTATCTACTCAAATATCAAAGAGAATATCTGAAATTGATAGACAGAACATAATTAGTGATCATACATCATTAGTGCATACAAGTAGGATAAAGACTTTATATTAATCATCCTTTATATCGTAAGTAGAGCCTAAATTTTTTTTGAGGAAGTATGTAGAGATGAAAACTGGTTCTAGGATATAAATGAAGAGCTTGATCAAATTGAGAAGAATCAGACATGGGATATTATTTCGAGACCAAAAAATAAGAATGTCATCGAGACTAAATGGGTATTTCCTAACAAGATGAATGAAGATGGTGCAGTGATTCGAAACAAAGCACGACTAGTGTGCAAAGGTTACTCCTATATAGAGGGTATGAATTTTGATGAAACAATTTCACCTATTTCAAGGCTATAAATAATCAGATTATTCTTGGTCATAGTATTGAAAAGAAAGTTCAAAGTTTTCTAGGTGGATGAGAAGTCATCATTTCTAAATGGGGTTATGGTGGAAGAAGTTTATATTGAGCAGGAAAATATTTTTCTCAATCATGAAGATGAGAACAGATTTTTTCAACTAAGGAAGGCACTATATAGGCTGAAATGAGCACCAAGATCATGGTATTTGAGGCTCAATTAGGATCTGAAGAAACTTGGTTTTCAGCGTTATGGAGTTTATTACAATCTATATGTCACTGATGACAGTAATCAAAGGATGGTGGTGTTTGTGTATATCAATGAAATAATATTTGTAGGATCAGATGAATAACAATGCATATAGCTCATAAAATTCATGAAAAGTGAATTCGAGATGTCAATGATTGGTGAACTAACATTTTTCCATTGTTTACAAGTGACACAAGAAAATCATGGCACATTCATTTCTCAATCTAAATATTCTAAGGAGGTTTTGAGAAGATTTGGAATGGATAATTCCAAATAGATGATGAATCTGCTGGATGATCGGATGAAAATTTCATGGGATGATGAAGGCAATGAGGTTAATGTCATAGAATACAGGAAAATCATTATCAATCTATTGTACTTAATAGCGACCAGACCTGATATTGTTTTTGTCATATGCCAAGCAGCAAGATATTAAAGAAATCACAAATATACCCACTTAAAAGAAATAAAAATAATAATTCTACATATATTGAAGGGATGGTAGTTTTAGGTTTGATGTATAATAACAAATATCAGTAAGATTTATTGGGTTATATGGATGCAGATTGGGCCAGTTCAATAGAAGACAGAAAATCAACATCAAGTGCTGCATTCTATCTTGGTGGATTGTGTATCTCTTGGATAAGAAAGAAACAAGATTTTATTTTTTGAGCATCGTAGAATATGAATATATTAAAGATACTTAAGTGTGCATGTAGTTATTATGGTTGAAGAGGCAGCTTGATGATATGAGAGTTGAAGTTAAGTCTCTGATTGGAATCCATTTCAATAATTCAAGTGCTATAAATCTTAGAAAAAATCTAGTCCATCACTGAAGAAAAAAAGAACATTAAAATCAAGTATCATTTCTTCAAGTAGAAGTTGGAGAAAGGTCTTGTGAATTTAGAGTATGTTCCTATAAAACTATAGGTTATAGACATTATGAAAAATGAATTACCCAAAGAATTGTTTGAATGTCATCGACTATCTCTTAGAGTTCAGTCGACTCCATGCACTTGAAAAAGTGTGGATGTGGGACCCCCTATTCTTGAGGTATGATTTATTTTTCCCTAATATGATGATACATGTTTTTACCCTATTGTGGACCACAATGAATTAACCTTAGGGTTCGTTGACAAAGGGGGATAAATTGTGTCTATAAAAGGGTAGAAAATGTCTTAATCAAGATAGGGTGATAAGCTGATAGGGGGATCTATGAAGTAGGGGAGCTTTAAATCTGATTATGCTAAAGGTGATATATCAAAGGTTAAATATCAAGATATATGAGGTTCGTTATGAAATCAGTTGAGTAGTTTTGTAATGAAGTGATTCATTGATGAAATTTTCATGCTGCTCTTTTTTCTCACATAGAGCATACCTAATGTGGTCTTAGAGTATGTGTTTAGTAAATATTTTTTCACTATCAGAATCATAAGGAGTGAATGGTGATAGAATATGGTAGAATATTTAACAATGTATCAAATTGTGAAGAGTTTTCAACAAAACCAAGGGGGGATTGTTGGAAAAAAATCCCTTAAGGTGTCATCTCAGTGTTTTTGGGGTGATTTTTTTTTTTTTGAAAAACCCAGTTGAATGAAAATTAGTATGGTTGGTGTTGTCAATGTAGATATTTAAGGTGGTGTAGTTTCCCAGTGTTTCCCAAATTTTTGGGGGCCAAATTGGGAATTTGTTTTTTTTTAAGGAAATATTTTAGCATAGCAGCTGCACTATGCATACCATAAAGGATTTCATGGGCCGCAAAACATGGAGTTCACAAACTATAAAGAAGGTATGTGGAACTGTAAAGGATGTTATGTTCTATAGATGAGGGCACTCTTTTTGGCTACCATAAAGGATAAATGTGATACATGAACAGTGTAGCAAAATCAGTTCATGAGAGGATCCCAATTCATAGGAGGCTCTTCATTTACAAAATCAAGACGGTGGTTATAGTAGCAGCAAAGGGTTTTTGTTTATGAATGACATTGGCCTCCACAAAGAATAAATCTGCTATGTGGATCCTATAATCATTTCAGAGTGAAGGATATACTGCATCAAAGTTTTAAGTAATTTGGATTAATGAGTTTTGTGGATATATTTTACTATATAAAGACCCCTAATAAGATCATTAAACAAAGATAATTTCATTAGAAAATATCATTGCTCTGGGGAAAATTTAGGGGAGTCAGAAATAGTTTGTGAGGAAGAATTATATGAAGGAGAATTATTTTTTTAGGGAAGATTCTGCAAATTAGGAAGTAGTTCATGAAAGAATTTTGTGGGGATCGGTAGCTTTCAAAGGAAAAGGGACTATAAAACCAAGGTAGTTTGTAGAGCATCAGCAGTTCTTGGGGCATCAGTCATCCATAAAGTAGAGGTAGTCTGCTAAGTGAAGGTTTTCTATGAAGCACTCATGCCACACGATGCAACATAGTTCGTGAAGGATTCAAGGTAGTTTAGAGAGTATGTAGGATAGCTTATGGTGAGTATAAGGAAGTTCATGAAATGACTAAAACAGTTCTCGAAAGAAGTTTCCACAAACTAAAAATACACAGAAAAGAGGGACTTCAATAGATCATCTTCCTACAGTTGAGTATTCATTCCTTATTATTAATAAAGGGACCTACATGTCTATAAACAATGGTTGAATCCCTTCCAAGAGTAGTAAGAAAAATAAGAGGAAGAAGTTGATTTTTCCCACCAGTAGTGATCCATAGAAAGAGAGTTAGGGAGTGACCCTTGGGAAAGCATTGAGCTAACTCTAAACATTGTAAAGGTAGTGAGTCTAGGCATAGAAGTGATCTAGCATGAACCTTGTAATTTGGAAATGATCCTTAGTGTATTTGGTACATCAGCACATTGTCATTGTATGCTCCTTGGATGTAACCTAGTAAGGGTGAACCAAGTAAAATTGATGTTTCTCATGCATGATTTCATTTATGTTCTTACATTTCAATGGGAAAGAGAGAGAGGAGTGTTTTTTTTAACAATGAAACAATATCCTAAGGGGTGGTTGTTTTAATCTCTCATAACCTGATTCACCCCCCCCCCCCCCCATGGTATTTAACCTAATTTGGATAGCATAACTCTTCCTCTCATGATTATGATGATGATCACATGGTTATGTTATGATGATGATTATTATTATATCCCATGTTATATTGATTCATGTTCTTATCTATCCTCTTATTGGGATTTTAGCTCACCAATTTCTTTAAGGTATATCCTCAGGTGACTACATATACTAAGGAGTACATGAGGGCCACTAAGAAGCTAGATAAGAAGTAATTAAATAATGTTTATGTAAATTTTATTTTTGGTCCTAATTTTCCCAATACACTAAACCTTTAGATCCTGGTTTTGAAACCCTATTATATTATTTATCTTTGAAATGATGTAATAGTATTGTAAGAAAAATTTGGGTCACTAAAATTGGTGAGGGTCATCTAATGAAATATATATACGCTAATTCACCCCTAATAATAGTGGAACATGGTATTTGGTTAGGGTCATTTAAATAAATTGGCATACCCTGATTCCCCCAGGTATTTACCTTATCTCAGGCCAAAAAAATCCTTTTTTAACTTATTCATTAATATCATATCACTTACGACACACCCAACATATCCAACCTTTCTATGAGAATATGTTGTCATAATTTTTATCAATACATCAAAGTACATGATTCATGATATAAATTAATAATAATCTCAATTCTAAGAACCAGTACACATGTATGTGGATAGAAATATCCAATGATATATATAACATGCGGAATTCCTATTGATGGTTCTGTTATCATAAATTTATCTCTTGGATATTACCAAGTGTGAACTTCATGAGAATAAGTCTCAATGTATTATGATCCTTTAACACCAGATGGTCAAACATTATCTATGTCCAATCATATAGATGCAATATGACCATAGAACATGTGTTTAAGAATATTATCATTGAACTTCCAAGTTCTCATTGTAATGAGGAACTACTATGACCTTTCTATGGTACAAATACTCTAAGGACATTATCACATTAATTATATATATAAGAACACAAATTATATGATAATATATTTATTAATATTCATGTATTTGAATATATAGGTAATTGAAAGTAAAAAAATCAGTTTTTTCTATAGAAACAACTCCAATAATCCAATCATTGTGATGTGTAATGTTGTTGAAATGACTGAAAGTGTATGATTTCAATTTAAATGTGATACTTTAATTTAAAACACACATCATGTGCTCAAAATAGAGCAAATGGTCATGAGTTGTCATGAATCTCTAGTAAAATGATCTTTAATTCATTTATAGAATGTAGAAATATACCTCATTTCCTTAAGATATGTATTATGTTCATAATGATTGAAAGTATAATTTTTCAATTTAGAAAGTGATATTTTAGTTCAAAATGCACATCGCATTCTCAAAACTAATCAAACGGGTTTGAAATGTCATGAAACTCTTGGAAAATGATCAATGATTTATTTTTGACTTATAGGAACAAGTCACACATCACTCTAGAATGTGGTCTAAATTGATTTATATAAAATGATTTTTTTTCATTTTATGTGTTATGGATGTTAAAAACGTATATCTCATTCTCTATACTAACAAAAAGCACTCCTATTTTAGTGAAACTTTAAAAAAATGTGCTACGGTTTATTTATGACATGTAAGAATAAACAATGTGGAATTAAAATGCATTATGTGGTAAAACTTTAAAAGTGAAATTTTATTTAAAAACATGTTCCAAATGCCCAAAAATTGAGGGGGGGGACTCTCATTATCATGAAACCCTATGAAAATAATATTTGATTTATTTTTTAGACGTATGAACAAATTGAACGTCATTTTGACACGTGGCTTGATTGGAATGACTAAAAATTCATAATTTCAATTAAAAAAGTAATGTTTTAGTTCAAAACATGTCTCGTATGCTCAAAGTTGAGCAAATGATCTCTTAATGTTTTGAAAATATAAAACAACTATCATTGATTTTTTTTTTGTAAGAATGAATTGAATAGCATTTTGATGTGCGGTTTAGTTGTAATTACCTAAAGTGGATTTTTTCATTTTATGTGTTATCTAAGTTAAAAACATATATCACGCCCTCAAAACCAAGAAAACGCCCTTCAGTTTTTTTGAAACTCTTGGATAATTATTTTTTATTCATTTATGACATGTAGGAGTGAAAAAAACATCATTTTGATGCCTGGTATGGTCATAATGATAGAAAATGTGTGTTTTTAATTTAAAAGTGTTATTTAATTTAAAAACATGTGTCATGTGATCAAAATTGAGATAACAATCCTTGATTTTTATGAACATCTAAAAAAATATTATCAATTAATTTTTTTTAACTTATATGAATGAACCAAACATCTTTCTGAGGGGCGGTGTAGTTGGAATGACCAAAAGCACAAATTTTTTATTTAAAAGTGATATTTTTGTTAAAAACATGTGTTAAATGCTCAAAATAGAGCAAATGAATTTATAGTGAAATAATTTTTTATTCATTTACAGTTGATAGGAATAAACCATGCATCATTCCAATGTGTGTCTAGTTGAGATGACTTAAAGTGTATTTTTCCATTTTAATTTTTATTTAAGTTAAAAACATGTGTCATGTGCTCTAAGTAGAGAAAACACACTCCAAATTTTATGAATATCTTAGAAAATGATTATATATTCATTTGTTATATATTGAAATTAATTGTGCATCAAGTGTGTCTTTTCAATTTAAAAGTGATATATCAATTAAAAACATGTCACATACTTAAAACCAATCAAATGGTTTCAAATTATCATCAAATTCAATAATAGAAATCATCAATTAATTTATAACATATAAAAATGAACTAAACATCATTTCAATTTACTACCATAAATCAGACCTTTAAAATCAGGCAAAGGGGCTTTAACAGTACTAAAAAATCATTGTTTTCCTAAGCGTCATTAAAAGGGGGACCCCTTTGTGAGGGCTAAAAAAGAACTGATAAATGTGTGCCTTTAACAGTACTAAAAAAAGTGCTGATATAGGTGGTCTTTTATTAGCACTAGTTTAGTACTGATAAAAGACCACCTATATTAGTGCTATTTATAATGCTGATAAAGGGTGCCCTTTATCAATGCTTTTGTGAGTGCTAATAAAGGGTGGCCTTTATCTGTGCTAAAAATATTGTTGATAAAGATCCTATGGTTGTAATGTGGTGTTTAAATTACACCACACTACAGGAAATACACTTGTATGAAAATGCACTTGTATGAAAATAAACTTGTATGAAAATACACCTATATTCAAATTCATAATTTAATTGAAATAAAATTTAAATCACAAATACAAAAAAACACTATATTATATACATTTAAAACAATGTGTTTTACAATTAAATTATAAATTACTATCACAAAAATTCAAAAAAATCATTGTTTTGTTGTCTTTGGCACCCACAACCCACTCTAGAAAAATCCCAATCATGGTATCAGTTGTCGAACAAACCACTCCAACTCGAGAAAAATAATCCACCTGTGTAAAAAAATAATTCTTATGTTAGTAATACTATAAATAAATAAATTAAACATATATATGAAAGAATAAATTAATAAAATGTAAATTTTAAACTAATGACGGACACTTTGTGTCATACCGGGCACATCGTGTATTACATTGAGGTGTGGTTGATTACTATACATAAAAAATGAATTATGTATAGCTTTACTAAAGTGTCAAAACAATCTGAATGTGCTTTATTAGTTTTGACTATTTCACTTTCTTTTTTTTACTAAAATGTCAATTTTTAATAAAAATACGCACTTGGAGTCATACCAATCACATTGTGCATCATATTAAGGTGAAGGTGATTCCTACATGTCACAAATGACTTATGGATCATTTTTCTAAGGTATCAAAACAATATGAGTGTTTTTTATTATTTTTGATTATGTCACTTGTGTTTTTTACTAAAATTTCATTTTAAAATGAAAATATACACTTTGAGTCATATTGGTCACATCGTGTGTCATTTTGATTTGAGACTAATTCCTACACATCACAAATGACTTATGAATCATTATCCTAAATTATCAAGATAATCTAATTATGTTTTCTTGATTTTTAGTGAGGGACACGTGTTTTGAAATAAAATGTCAATTTTAAACTCATTACGGACATTTTGAGTCATACCGAGCACATCGTGTGTCAGATTGAGGTGAGTATGATTACTCACATAAAAACTCACTTATAAATCATTTTCCTAAATTGTCAAAAAAATAGGATTGTTTTTTATGATTTTTTATTATATCATTTTTTTACTAAAATGTCAATTTTAAATAAAAAAGAAACACTTGGAGTCATATCGGTCACATTGTGCATCAGATTGGAGTGAGTATGATTCCTACACATCAAAAATTCCTTATGGATCATTTCTCTAAAGTATCAAAGCAATCTGAATGTGTTTTCTTGGTTTTGAGTATGTTGCTTGTCTTTTTTACTAAAATGTCAATTTTGAATAAAAAACACACATTGAGTTATACCAGTCACACTATACATCAGATTGATGTGAGGATGATTAATATAGGTCAAAATTTACTTATGGATTATTTTCCTGAAGTATCAAAACAATATAAATGTTTTTGATCATTTTTGAGTATATTACTTTTGTTTTTTACTAAAATGCCATTTTAAACTGAAAACACGCACTTTGAGTCATTTCGATCACAACATGTGTCAGTTTGATGTGAGATTGATTCTTACACATCAAAAGTAACTTATGAATCATTTTTATAAATTATAAATACAATTTGATCATGTTTTCTCAGTTTTCAATGAGTGACATGCATTTTGAACTAAAATGTCAATTTTAAACTCATAACGTACACTTTGAGTCATACCGGACACAAGGTACATCAGATTGAGATGAGGATGATTCCTACATATCATAAATGACTTATGGATAATTTTAATAAATTATAAAAATAATACAAATTCTTTTTCTTAGTTTTGAGTATGTCACTTCTCTTTTATACTAAAATGACAATTTTAAATAAAAAGACACACTAGGAATCATGTCGGTCACATCGTGCATCGAATTGAGTTATGGTTCATTCCTACATGTCACAAATGAGTTATGGATAATTTTATTAAATTATAAAAATAATATGAATGTTTTTTATTGGTTTTGAGCATGCCACCTATCTTTTTTACTAAAATGTCATTTTAAAATAAAAAACACACCTTAAGTCATACCGGTCACATCGTGTGTCGGTTTGATGTGAGGATAATTCCTACACATAAAAAATGGCTTATGAATATTTATCATAAATTACCAAGACAATAAGAGCATGTTTTCTTATTTTTGAGTGAGTGTCATAAGTTTTGAACTAAAATTTCAATTTTAGACTAATAACGGACACTTTGAGTCATACAGGGCACACTATGTATCGGATTGAGGTGCGGCTGATTGAGATATTGATAATTCCTACACCATTTATGAAAATATTCATGAAAATTATTTTGGTAAGTCATACTTTTCATTCAATTGTTGAAAAATACCTTGGTAGATGCATCCTTATAATTTAATTCTCATTTCAGGCAGCATGGGGTTTCCTCTTCCATCTGAAAGGAACATTTTCTCTCTTTTCTGGATTATTAAGAATATTTCAAAGAAAATTATGTGATCCCAAAATATATATTAAAAAACTAAATAAGTATTAGATAAAAATGATAAGTAAATTAAATTAAAAAAATTAGATAAAATGATAATAAAATTAACTAAATAAGTAGTAGGAATTCACCTTTTTATGATGTCTATATACATTCTTGACCCATTTCCTTATATCCATTATCTCAGTTGTAGCCTCGAAATCCAATCTCTCATAAGCATGAGTATCTTTTAAGAAACAAATAAAATTCAAGAAAACGAATACACCTATATAAGAAAACAATTCCTATGTTAGTAATACTATAAAGAAATAAATTAAACATAATAATGGAATAATAAATCAATAAAATGTTGATTTTAAATTAAAACCATGCAACTTGAGTCATATCAAGCACACCGTGTATCGAATTGAGGTGAGGTAGATTCATGCATGTTACAAATGACTTGTGGATCATTTTCTTAAAGTATCAAAAAAAACCAAATGTGTTTGTTTAGTTTTGAGTATGTCACTAGTCTTTTTTACTAAAATTTCATTTTAAACTAAAAACATGCACTTTGAGTCATATTGGTCACATACTACGTCATTTTGAGGTGATACTGATTCCTACACATCAAAAATGACTTATGAATAGTTTTTCAAAATTATCAAGACAATCTTAGTGTATTTGATCAATTTTGAGTATGTGACTTGTTTATTTTACTAAAATTTCAATTTTAAATAAAAAGACACACTTGGAGTCATATCAGTCACACCATGTGTCAAATTGAGGTTTGGATGATTCTTACATGTCAAAAATGACTTATGGATATTTTTTCTAAAGTATTAAAAAAATATGAATGTGTTTTCTTGGTTTTTAGTATATCACTTTTGGTTTTTTACTAAAATGTCATTTTAAACTAAAAACACACACTTGGATTCATATCGAACACACCATGAATTTAATTGAGGTTTAGATGAGTCCTACATGTCAAAAATGACTTATTTATCAGTTTCCTAAAGTATCAAAACAATATAAATTCATTTTCCCAGATTTGAGTATGTCACTTGTTTTTTTTTTACTAAAATGTCATTTTAAACTAAAAACATGCACTTTGAGTCATATTGATCACATAGTGTGTCAGTTTGATGTGATATTGATTCCTACATGTAAAAAAATAGTTATGAATCATATTCATAAATTATTAAGACAATTTGAGTGTATTTTCTTTGTTTTTAGTGAGTGACATGCATTTTGAACTAAAATGTCAATTTTAAACTGATAATGGACACTTTGAGTCATACAAGGAACACCATGTGTATAATTGAGGTGTGGTTGATTCCTAAACATAAAAAATGAATTTGGATAATTTTTCTAAATTATTAGAACAATATGAATGTGTTTACTTGGTTTTGAGTATGTCGCTTGTCTTTTTTATGAAAAGACTAATTTTAAATAAAAAGATACACTTGGAGTTATATATTCACATTGTGCATCGCATTGAGGTGAGCCTAATTCTTACACATCAAAAATGAATTATGTATCATTTTTATAAATTATAAAAATAATATGAATATGTTTGATCAGTATTGAGTATGTCACTTGTGGTTTTTACTAAAATTTCATTTTAAATTGAAAATACGCACATGGAGTCATACCAGTCACATCGTGCATCATATTGAAGTGTGTATGATTCCTAAACATCAAAAATTACTTATGGATAATTTTTATAATGTATCAAAACAATCCAAATTTATTTTATTGGTTTTGAGTTTGTCACTTGTCTTTTTTACTAAAATGTCATTTTAAACTAAAAACGCGCATTATTAGTCATACCAGTCACATCATGTGTTGGTTTGATGTGATACAGATTCATATACATTAAAAATGAATTATAAATCATTTTCCTAAATTATAAAGATAATCGGAGCATGTTTTATTAGTTTTCAGTGTGTAATACAAGTTTTGAACTAAATTGTCAATTTTGAACTGATAATGGGCACTTTGAGCCATAACGGGCACACCGTGTATCGGATTGAGGTGAATATAATTATTACACATCACAAATGAATTATGGATCATTTTAATAAGTATAAAAATAATCTAAATGTGTTTTATTGTTTTTGAGTATGTGATGTGTGTCTTCAACTAAAATGTCAATTTTAAACTAAAAACAAACATTTTGATTCATACCCGACACACCATGTATCGTATTAAGGTTTTTTTTGTTCATAAATGTCAAAAATGAATTATGGATCATTATAATAAAATATAATATAAAAATTATAAGTAAATTAACTAAAATAATTGATAAAATGATGAGAAAATCAATTAAATAAGTAGTAGGAAGTCACATTTTCATGATAACTGTATATAATCGGACACCCAGTATACTGCTCATTCAATTCTAAAAATATATATTTACTCTTTCGAAAATGAGTAATATATAAAATCCTATAAGTATTGGAAAAATATAAATAAATAAAGGATTGATAAATATTTTAAATGAAATTGTAATTATCTTCAAAAATACCACTTTAGGGATGCTAGATTGTTGATGGAATACGATATATTTCCTAAATTTTCAAATATAATAACCATAATATTTTACATTGGTTTGTTTTAGATACTGTAGAAACATTGAGAAAAATAATTAATTTTTTTATATATGTTTTGATAGTGAAATCTTATTATATATACCCTAATATTTATCCACTTGTAGAAGTCGATGGACTCCTTGTATTCATGGACTGTCCTCATGCCATGATCTTAAATATATTTAAAAACAACCCTATCATAACATAATTTTTGTTAAGAAATAATATAAAATGTAGAACTTTAATTTTATTTATAAAATGTTTCATGTAGTGTATTGCATATTGATAGATGTTATCATGTGTGGTTGGTTTTTTGTAAATCCATGAATTGAATCCATAAAATGAATATTTGGAGTATCCAAATTGACTCTAATTAGTAACAAATGTTTCCTAAAAAAAGTAATATTTAATTAAATTAATAAAAATATATTTGATATGATTAAATCGTAGAGTCTTACCCTTACATCATGGGTATTAAGAAGAGTTTTCTATCTTTAAGTTTTCTTTCAAACATTATGTCCAATTTTTCCTTTATTACTTCAATTTGTTTTTGGTTCCAATTTAAATTCTTGTGTAGAAGTAATTTGAGGACTAATGATTATAAATTTTATTCACTAGGTTTTCCCATCAAATAGTATTCATATATTTTCCTAGAAAAAATATGAATAGTATTCATTCATAATTAACATTGTAGATCAGCTGTTGGATAGACAAATCATGAAAACACACCTCATGTATACATTTACAACTGAGACTCATATACATTAATACATTATGATTTCATTTACATTCTTGAGACCAATATATTCTATAAAGGCCTATTTGTACATTTTTTATTCATAATCAATTGTGATTGTAGTACTATTTTCTAATGTTGTATCTACATGAACCATTAATGTTAGTCAATGTGGAAGTTGAATGGGTGGAGTAAAGGTACTTTGTAAAGATATTTTTGATTGGTTGGTTGATCCTTTAGATCTTTTTTATTCAACCTTCCATAAAACCTCCTTCCCTTTGTTTGTATGTAATATCATTCATCGTTTTAGACCTTTTTCATTAATTATTAAATGTTTTTCATGAAAAATATATTAGAAATAAATACCTCATTTTCAACAAGTTTTTTTACAAGATTTAATGGTCATTCTGTGAATGTTCCAATAGATTCCTCGACCATATGAATATATGCATCATCAAGTGGAATAGGTATCTCGATGCTTAGCTCATGAGCTACATTAATCTCCACTCTCACGTGACCTATTAGAAGTTATTTATTATGTAGAATATCTTCTTGTATATTGAACATGGTATCCCTCACAACAAGGTGATGGGTGGGTGTTGATAGATATAAATCACAATCATTTTCACCCAGTATAATATCAGTACAAGAAAGGTATTAGTTTCTACTTGATTCACATTTCATAAAAAAAATTATGACAATATTTATTACCTCTTCTAAGATAGATCGTTGTGGGGAATGGCTCACCTCAAAGCTTATGGGAGTGGAGGGGATCTTCACACATTGGTTGTTCTTGAGTTTTTTATTCTCTTTGAATCCTTCCCGTAACATTTTATAACAACTATGAATGCTAATTAAATTTTTCTTCAACAGTAGATAATTGTTCCTGAAACTCTCCAATTTTCTTATCTTTATCCCCCTGTTCATTTCTCTTTTCAAAATATGTTCGGGGTGACACCCCAAAACTCTCACCTCTGACGCAACCATATTGTTCTGGCTACTTCAAGTCCACTGATAGTAGTTGTTCATTGGGTACAACTGATGATGATTCTTGTGTCTAAGTCAGATAGAAAATATAGGAAAATAAGTAATAATTATTATGTAATATCAATTTATAGAAAACAAATTTTTATTATGTCATACTTACACATGCTTCCCACACTTTTTATGTGTTTTCATCTATTAGTATCCATTATTTATTTACACAAGCCTCCTTCCATAGAACATGACATGGGATAGAAGTGGATTTATATTTGGATTCATCAATCTATATTTAAAAAGGGAAACATAATTATGTTGTTTTTCATGTCACATAAAAGTATTATGATGTATTTAAAATAAATATCATTTTTTTCAATTTTAGTGTACCCCATCTTTGCTTTATGGTAGGTAAATATTGGTTTTTTTTCCTGTGTCTTATTTTTAACACTCATTTTTTATTTCATAAATTAACAATTCTTAATCAAAGTGATTAATACATGTATTTTTAAGAAATTTATTACCAGTTATAATTTACCTAAAAAGTTGTCTCCTCATGATGACTAAAAAAATCATCTCACGCTTGTTGGTTAATGAGGTGTGCATGCATCTATGGTGGGTGCGGGTTTATTTTACCTTCGGTGTCTTTGAGATGAAACTTCATAAGAATTGTAAAAATTCATATGTGATCATTTCCAATGATCATTAATACAAATTTCATTCAGAATTTATCTACTATAAATGGACTCTGTAAGTGATAGTGAGAAGTAAGTCAACATTTCATTATTTTATTTTTTAATAAAATAAAGAAATTATATCTTAATTTTACCCTAATATCTTCCCAAATCAGTAAATTAAGTGTGGGCACAACATTGTTTCATGAATATACATCAATAATAACACACATGTGGGTGGTGAGACCAATATAACTATTGAACATGGCCTTGTTGGGGTTAACAGGTTGGCCATGTTCATTCCATCCAACCTTGAATTTAATGCCTTTGTTTCTCATCTTTATAATTTTTTCTAGCGTCATCACGCTACAATGATCCTGTTTTTTTATGACACTGGTTGTTCATCGTATACCGTTTCATCAGCTTCAACATCATCAATATATTGTTCCTATGAATTGGTTGAATCTACATGTGGATAATGTTATTGTTCCTCTATATTGGGAGCACCGACATGTTGAGAAACTAGTTGCACCTCCAGATTGGGAGTGTCGGCATGTGCAGAAGTCATTATCTATAGAATTGGTTGAACATTTAATTCAGATTATGTAAATGTAGTAGTGAATAGATAATAATATGAGGTAACACAATGTATATTACAAAAATATATATAACCGTATTATTAAACCCTATTTTTTTAAAAGTTGAAGGTATTTGACCCCTCAATTGACTATCTAAATCCCTTTATTGCGGTCTCCTCTGACATATAAGACCCAATCTACATCGGTACCACTGTAAAATGATTTTAAAGTCCCAATTTAAGGTTCATCCTCAATTCAATTGAAATATGACCCTTCAGTGGTTTTGTTCAATAACAAAATAATGGACCACTTTTGGTTTGCAGGATCTGGAACCTAAAATACTTGTATTGTCTGTGATGCCATTATAAATGGTTCATCTTTTTACCCTTCCTTACTAAATCCACTTTCATAAATCCAGATTCATCTATTTTAACAGCACTCCTATTATCAACCCACTTGCATTAAAAATTTGACACTTGGAATGTTTTATAATTGAATTCCCATATTTTTCTGATGATGACAAAGTAAGACATATTCACATAAATTGGAAATATATCCTTAATACTAAATACATGCATCGCTTCAGTCAGAAATGTAACTCTACTATTTTTCATGGTACTGAGTTCATCATGTTCATTTATATAGAATGTATAACCATTAATTACATAACCATTATAAGATAATACATGCACATTTGGTCCTTTATCTATCTATCGAAGTCATTCTGAAATTGAATCCATATTTTTATCTGAATTTTTAAAAATATGATCTCAAAACCATCCTATAAACTATTTATTATGTGTATTTGATATCCAGCCTTTATCCCTTTATGGATTCAAATGACTAATAATTTATTTATGGGTTTCAACATATGGAGAAACCTCTAAATTTTTATTCAAAAAATAAATTTGGGCATGCTCCTAATCTATAATAGTAATTGTGACAACATCTATTATGGAAATTTCTTTACCCAAAAACTTCCCAGTGTGACAAGATTTTAGTAGAACAATGCTTTCCATACAGGACAGGTAGTCAGTACAAAATTCAATAGCTTCTTCAAAAATATATCACTCTGCAAAACAACCTTCTAGATGAATTTGATTTTTGACATACCCTTTCAAAATATTCATAAAACATTCAATGAGGTACATCCATCTATAAAGTATAATACCACATAGTCAAATATCTCTTACCAAGTGAACCATCAAGTGAACCATAATATCAAAGAATATTGGCATGAAGAACATATTTAATTCGCATAATATGACAGAAATTTCTTTTTCCATAGTTGGTAATTTCAATAGATCTATAAAGTTGATGCATATAGATTTAAAAAATAAACATAGCTTGGTTAATGTATGATAGAAATTCTTGGGAAAAATGAAATGTAAAGCTATAGGCATTAGATCTTTCATCAAAACATGATATTCGTATGATTTGAAATCCTTTAACTTTAAATCAGTCATTGACATGATATTCTTGATATTTGATGAATTCCCCTATGGACCCTTTACATCATTCAAGAAGTTTCATAACTGATATCTCTTCTACCTGGAAAGAGTGTAAGAAGCTAGTGGAAGAAAAGTTCATTTTACCCTTCATTGGAGCCAACACTTCATGTATTCTCATTTCAATCATGTCCAACCTAGTCGTAATTTCATCCTTCATTTTGTAGGGTGAATTTAGTAATGTTTCAATGACACTATCGCGTACATTTTTTTTCAACACGCATAACCTCAAGAAAATTCTTGACATACAAACAATTCTAGTATGGTAATTCAAAAAAAACTAATCACTTTTCCAACAGATTTTTGTAAGGTTTTTCGAAAAGGTTTACCAAAATCAATGTCCATATCTTTTACTTTCTCAAATAGTTGATCACCTGTTAGTGGAAACGGTATTGTAAGAATAGAAATTCCTACAAGTAAGTAGTATATGACAATTAGCTAAGATTGACATTACTAATTAAAATTAAATAATGGATTCTGTGTATCAAAGTGAAAAAGGGGCTTATTATTTTGAATACTATGGTGGGTATTCAAATGAGATTATATATGGATGGTAAAAGTGTAGTACCAATAAGGAACCATTGGTTATACCAAGTAATTATTCCTAAATCCATTAGAATTTTAATTTTCATATCTAATATCTATGATCATTTTATTGACCATTGGATGTCATTACCACAAATCATGGAAGGTGTTTATACGACATAACTAGAAAGGGATAGTCACATCACAGAATTCTAATAAAGGTTGCAAGTTACTGAAATCCATATTAGGATTGAAGTAAGTAACTATATTATAGAATATTCATTAGTAATGAATCATTTCCATGTGTCTACCAGAGGTTAGTGGGAGTGCCAATGTTTTCCAAGAAAAACATGTTCGAAAACATATGGAAAACATATATTAGTCTAACAGTTAGTTAAGACCAGAATAAAATATATTCTTCAGTGATTGACTATAAAGACCCAAAGTTTTATTAATGAAATAACCTTATTATAATTATTTCTTATAGTAAAATCACATAAGATTACATATATAACACCATGCAAACCTTATAAATGAATAATGAGTGAAATAAAAGGTATCTCTAGAAGTTAAGGAACGTATAGTGATGAAATAGTAACTTGACTTTTGGAATAGTAATGTGATCCCTATGAATAGTAAACTGGCCAATTGAATATTAACCTCACTAATGGATGTATAAATAAAAATTATAAATCTTATGAGTAATAATATGATATAATTATATCATAGTATAAGCAAGTAAATATTTTAAAATTTATTAATTAAGTGTTAGAATTTTTGTAAGTCTTGTATATTTAACTAAAATTTTATGATTTATTTAATAAATTAAAAGAAAATTTATTTTCATAAAATATATTCATAAAATAATATTTTTATTTCTTATGATTATAAGATAATTTTATGAGACCTTAATTAATTTTTCAAAGTGTTATAAAAGCAGTTTTAATTTTAAATTTTGTATTTTTCAAGTAAATTATGATTTTAATTAAAAAATAAATTTCTCATATTTAGAAAAATATTTTCATAAAATTGAGTTAAATTTTTAATTATAAACATCAAAAAATGGTTAGGGCGAATTTTTGGGATTTTTCTGAAATACTTGAATTTTTATGAATAGTAAAATACGATAATTTACGATAAATGCTAAAACCTGAATTTTTTAGTCATTATTGAGACATGGATAATGTAAATAGAAATTATTTAGAAATCAAATTCACTTATTAATATTTTTTTTCAAAAACACTATTTCTTGTCTTGAGAAAAATAATAAAATATTGGATGAAATATTGAGAAAACGCTCCTCTCCTCCACTATAAAAACCACTCCTCACCACCTCTTCTCTTTACGCCTCTCAAGCCTTGTGACTTGTAAAAATTATACTAAAATATTTCCCTAATACCATATCCCACGTCCAAGATCTATTTTCCTCATAAAAGACCAAAACCTCTCCCCTAAGGAGGTTCTCAAGAGGAAGGAATCAAGAGGTAAAACCCTCTTCTGTTTTCTTTCAATTTCTTTTCAAGTTCCTTTGTATTCTTCTCTATCATAACCTATCCCCATTAAAATGGTGTGATAACTCCAGTACCTTACATTTAGTATAATTTTTTTATTCTAATGGAATAATTCATCATCATCTCTCCTTTCCTCTCCTTTTATACAAGAAATGAAAACACCATCTGAGATGTGTTAATTTATCACATTCAAGGATGACAGGTTTTCAATTTCTATTAACATATTCAATTCTGGTCATAAAACCATTTTTATGGTTGAAATAGTATATAATATATGTATTGTATCTTATTTAAGGTTCTCGAATCTATTTTTACACATGATATTAACTTATATATCAAAATGAGTTTGTTGTGATCAAAAATCGCTAATTAACCCAAACGGTTATCATTAAAGTTTTATATAATGATTCATCCTCAATCCAAATAACGAAATGAATTTTATAAAAATTTAATCTTATATATTTTCTATAACAACATATAACTTCAATTCTGGATAACCATCATCATCTTACATGATTATCTATACAAGTATATAAGTAAACCGATCATGAAAACCAAGGAAACAAACGCTCCCGAACAATGAAATTGAACCTATTAACCCATCAAAAAGCCATGAATGAACTTGATAAGGTTATAATAAATAAATTAAGTGTATAATAGGTTTTTTAATTATTAATTAATGAATCTAATTTGATTATATAGGACATTAATATCAAGATAAGAACTCCTTCAGACTTAAGGTAAGGGATTCTACCCGAACCTCCAATATTCCTTTGGGTTGCTCTATCTTTCTTTTTAACCAAATGAAGTTAGATTTTATTTTTATTTAAATATTATAAATTATATTTATATGTTCCAAACTCATGTATCAATATCCATTCATCATTATATTTAATGGATATACATATTTTTAAGTGGTTCCCTTCTCAATTCTTCCCGATAAGCAAGCCCATTTTAAGGGAACTTCCCGAATTCTTATCCAATTTCAAGTGAACTCTATCATCTATTTTAAGACACCATTGTTTTTATAAAATCAGTATTTTTGCTATGAAAACCTTCTTGGTTCACTTATGGTTTTATATAAAATATTATTCTCTTTTTTATTTTAAATACTCTAGCATTTTCCTTAAAACTGCACTAAAATGTTTTAGTGATAAAATTTCTTAAATACTCTTCTTAAATGTTGTCACTTATATTTGACATAAATTACCATGATATATGCCTATTTTACCTTATGAATTTCCATTTATATTTTAATTCCTTTCTTTCATGGACACTTGTATGATACGCTCATTCATTATGCTTTATGACATGATTATGATACCCATTTCTTTCCATGGGTACCCTTATGTTTATGTATGATTCATTGTGTATGATTCATTATGTTGAAAACATATTAATTAACATGTTAATATGGGTGCATATAGATATATCTCTAATTCATTGGGTAAATTTTAGTCTCATGATACATTATGTGCAATGGTCTTTGCGGTTAACCTTGACTCGTGCTCCATGTGCAATGGTCTTAGTAGTTAACCATGACTTGTGCTCCTCTATGTGCAACAAGCTGGGATCATTCTAAAGTCATGTTTTATGTTACCTCCACATTAATATTATTCTATGATTATACTATACCATGTTCTAAATGTTATGATTCCTTATGTTTACTCATGTACCATGCCTCTTTATATCATTATGTTATGCCTTCTAACCCATGTGCTAAGATTTATTATTATGTTTATTCGCTTACTAGGATTTTAGATCATCCCTTTGTTCATGTAATCCTCAGGTTATCCTATGCAGATTTAAGGGCTCAAAGGAAGTTAGGATCCTTTTATGAAGATTAAATAAAGAAATTTTTTGTTTAGTCCAATATTTTCAATTTTATGTACCTAGTCTTCCAAGACACTAGACTTTATGATCCCTGGCTTGTAATTTGAAGTTTAATTATTCTTAAAATCATGTAATGATATGTGTAAAAGGATATGGTCACTATATTGAATTAAAATAGAAATCTAAGTTCTAGGTAATGAGATCTACTGAGGTAGATATAAAGGTTACTTGGAGCTAGTCAATAATACATATAGTGACATGGTATTGAAAAATTCAAGTTGGAACAATTTGAGTTAGAATTGATACCAATGTCACATGGAATAATCTCTCTAGGTTGAAATTTTTAGGAAATTGGAATAGATTAATGTGGTGAGTTTAAATTCATATGTTTAAGTGATTAATCAATCCCATATTCCAAGATATATACTAAAAAATTGATATGGCTAGGATATACTTTATAGTAGGAAAATATAAGTTATATCCAAGAGAACTGCAAGGGAAGTAGTCAGAACTATCTAATTGTACTTTGGAAAATAAAAAAGATATGCACATAGTAAGTGAAGAAGAAATGATACTAATTATGTGGGGACACAAACTAGTATTTATTAGATCCATGTGACCTAAATTGTAGTTAGGCTAAGGTGTTGACTGTGACAAGCTCATATAAGCCAGTGGTATCCATACCTACAAAGATCGAGTATATTGAAACTTCTAAGGTAGCTAAGAAGTGGTTAAATGTGATGATTTGTTCCATTTCTTGGAATCAAACCTAGTAAGTAAATCATTATCATAATGTAAATTATGATATTCTTACTAGCCAAGACGTCAAGTTTTGACAGTGGCAAAGGGATATGCTCATGGATGTCATCTCTTGAGATGTTTTACTCAAGGAGATGAGGTTTCAAATAGCAGAATTATTATGTGGTGGAATCATGGTAGGCCCAGAAACTAAATTTGTGACTCAGTAGAAACATTATTATGATCACGTAAGAGCTAACAAGGTTGGTTATTAAGTTGGACTAGTGTAAGTGGTAGTATTGTAATAATGGGTTACCTAGACCCAACTATACAGTACTTTTGATTACCATATCATGTGTAAAGTTAGATATATATGATGTATGCTTACAATTATAGTGTATATATTTCTAAGTCTACTATTTAATGGTAATGACCATAGATTAATTATCATATCAAAAGGTTATATTATATCCTAGACTATAATGAGAACCTCAACATACTGTAAAATTAATATTAAATATATATTATATGGTCTATATAAATATTAATAACTGGAAATAGTAAGTTTTTTAATATCAAGTGATGAGGGATCATAAGCATTGAGACTTCTTCTCATGAAGTTCACACTTGGTGATCTCTGGAAGTGAGATCATGAGAATATATCTGTCAATAAGAACACCACATGTTTTGGGTGTCATTGGATGTTCTTATCTATAGATATGTGTAATGGTATTCTGACTTGAGATCATTACCAATGTATTCCATTTGATTATGTACATTGATGTAAGGAAAAAAACCGTGATAATGAAATCGTGGGGAGGTAACTTGTGTTGGGTGCATCATTGGTGGTATGGCATTAGTTGAATGGTCAAGAAGGGATTTTTCACTTCTAGGTTAAGGAAGTAATATATACCATGCCTCATTGACCAAGATGGTAGTACCTTTATAAGACCATGGTCATGGCAGTCGAGGGTAAATTCATCTAGTTAGATCAAAAAATTATAAAGTAAGAAAAGGATGATGGCACGGGTGTGCGTCCTACTTTATAAGATATTTAAAGACAAATAGATTATATTACACAGTGCATGTTTGTAGGTTGGTTGTTATTGTAATGACTATCCTTATTTTTTGGGGCCATGATAGGGTGTTAGATCTCACTCTTAGTCTATGAATAGTATACACTACTATCGAGATAAGGGCCTAGAGGGTCACACACAATAGTGCATTCAAGAATCTCCCATGTTTAGTGGAATAGGTATATTGGAAATGGTGGGGCCTGCCACTAGGTTCTAGGTTTTTTCCAAAGATATATGATCATTAAAGCAATAAATAAATTCATATTATTCAAGTTCAAAATAAATTTTATTGAATTTATTTATTGAATGTATTTATAAGTTTTGAAGTAAATGCATGAAAATATTAATTGAATGAATATTAGTTTAAAATATTCAAGGTTCATTTAATATTTATGGGAACGATGAGTCAAGTTAATGGTTCAGGTATTATCACATAATATATTTATTATATTAAAAGAATTTGATAATAATATAAATGGTTTTTATGACTTGGTACAGCAGTCATAATATACCATTAATTTAGTGCAAAATAAATATTTTCATATCGAGAGTTTATTCTAGATATTAATCATTTCACTATATATAGAGGAGAAGAGGGACTCACCATATACTATTCACTACCAATCTCTCTCTTATTATCTCTCCTTTATTCTAGAGAATGAGGCTCTAGATTCAGGAGTTTGAATCGATCTCCCTCTCGTGCATCACAAGCAAGGTGATGAGGTGATCATCGGAGTGTCAAAATCATTATTTAAACTCTGCTCTATCGCCCGAATTTCAATAATCGATTCTCCCAAGATTTTTGGAAGCACGTGTGAATGATCTAGAGGAATTCAGCTTCGGATTCTTCAAGAAGTGATTGCCAACAACAAACAGACGTCAAACACAACTTCAGATCAAACCAAGTATTTATGGTTTTATTTTGTGCTTAAAACTCTTCATGTGAGATCCTCAGCTTAAACCGGGTTGTGATTCACCGACGTTGACAAGTTCATGTTGATCATCGGTGGAAAAAAATTAAAATCCCATCTTTTAGGGCTTCTGCTGCGTGCCCTGTAACACCCCAAGCTTCTACGGTACGCTTATCTTTGAATAATACAGTAACGTGTGTTGTATGCAACTTCGAGTTCTAACACTCCACAACCAAAGGTAAAGCGCACCATACGCCAGCAAATTACTCATAGGCCCCTCTACCCCGTGTGGAACTGGCCTGAACGTCTGGGTGTCGTTGCACCTGGGCCTGTGGCTGGGGGAGTACGTAAAGGAACTTAGTAGTGGGTGACGGCCCACCTATACCGGGTAACCCCTTGGGCCTGAAAACCCAGTGTACTTTTGCCCGCGGGGCATGGGTGAGTTGGTTCAAGGTGGTGGCGTTCTGTCGTCGAGGTTCTGGGTTCGAGTCCTCGCAAAGGAAACGTGCACTATACGCCAGCGAATTACTCGTGGGCCCCTCTACCCCGTGTGGAACTGGCCTACATTCATGGGTGTCGTTACACTTGGGCCTGCAGCTGGGGGAGTACATAAAGGTGCTCGGTGGTGGGTGACGTCCCACCTATACCGGGTAACGCCTTGGGCCTGAAAACCCAGTGTACTTTTGCCACTTTGGTGGTGGTGTGATGGTGAAGGTGAGTTTCCAAACACGATCGTTCTTTGGGAGGTGTAGGGTTCGATTCCTGGGAGTCCACTTTCAGGGGGTGAGCCTCTCCCCTGGATCCATCCACCTTGTCGGGTCGAACGGATTCTTCTGGGCGGGCAAATTGAGGCGCGGCCCAACCGCTGACGGATTGTTGTGTCGATCCATCACTTCCGGGCTATTACCCTCAGGACCTCTGCCATCTCGGCTGGCAACGGCTCCTTCCCTAGCTGGGGAGTTTCCTCTGGTCACTACCTCTTCATGGGGGAGGGGGTTTCTCTATGTGGAGGGTTCGAAAAGGCCACACAGGGGAATTCCCTTTTCAAAAAAATAAACTAGCCGTTATCAAGCCACTTCGGTGGTGGTCTGATGGTGAAGGTGAGTTTTCAAACACGGTTGTTCTTTTGGAGGTTCAGGGTTCGATTCCTGGGAGTCCACTTTCGGGGGGTGAGCCTATCCCCTGGATCCATCCACCTTACCGGGTCGCCTGGATTCTTCTGGGCGGGCAAATTGAGGCGCAGCCCAACCGCTGACGGATTGTTGTGCTGATCCATCGCTTTCGGGCTGTTACCCTCGGGACGCTCTACCATCTCGGTTGGAAATGGCTCCTTCCCCGTCAGGGGAGTTTCCTCTGGGCGCTACCTCTTCGTGGGGGAGGGGGGTTTCTC
This sequence comes from Viscum album, assembly GCA_963277665.1. Lineage (NCBI taxonomy): Eukaryota > Viridiplantae > Streptophyta > Magnoliopsida > Santalales > Viscaceae > Viscum > Viscum album. Next base: position 125,975,906 of record OY728128.1, read on the forward strand.
TGTGTGGAGGGTTCGAAAAGGCTACACAGGGGAATTCCCTTTCTAAAAAAAACTAGTCGTTATCAATAGTAATAACCACTTTTTGAAATTTTATAAATTTTATATTTCAAAATGGAATTAATTTTTGGATTCGGAATATCGAAATTAGCTTAGGGTGAATTTTTGGTATTTTTCTGAAAACATTCAATTTTTGATGAATAGTGAAAAACACTGAGTTATAGTTTAAAACCGAATTTTTATTTAAATAATTATTTATTTTATTTAAATTTATTTTAGGTCAAAATAGACACATAATACCTATATAAGTTCAATGTAATTCATTGGAGTAAATTTATTATAATTTTAGATATATAAAAATTTTATAGAACTTTTCACCGTCTTTTACCCACCTCCTAGGAGAATTTTCAAATTCACATAAAACTTAATTTTACCGCTTTTGTGAGTTGAATTTAGAAAATCCAAGAGACACAGTTAATATCAAGGAGTAAAATGTGGTTCAATAAGATAAAAATATTTTTTGGTGGATCATAACTTTTTACTTTTATTTACCACGATTAAAAGTAAAAGGGGTAATTAAGGGTAAAAATGATATTATTATTACCCTAACACATGTTCTATTTCTATTGGATAAGTATAATTCGACCAAAAAAACCTTAGGAATAAAATATGAACCTATTTTTCCACTTGGATTAGATTAGGACATTTATTATTATTTAATTCAAAGAAGAGTTAAAAGAGTTAAAAATCAAAGTTTAATAACTAAAAAATTATTAATATAGGGTTACACATAAGATAAATTCTATTATAAATATTAATTATAAAGATAAAAATATTTCCTACATAATGGTATTTTATTTATAGTTTTTTTACATTAAATGATTTAATTTATTTAAGACACAATGGTGATGCAGTAATTACCTAATTAATGAAATATTAAAATAATTGATATTATAAATATCCAAATAAATGTAATTTGAGACTTTTTATGAATTCCACTATTTTATAGGTTAATATGACATATTAGGGTTGGTTATATGAATTTTTTTCGAAGTAATAATGTTGTTATGAATTTAGAAAAAACAAAATAACAAATAGTGTCAAAATTGACATAAAAGAGTTTTTAAAACAAATATTATATTATTAATTGATATTCTATTACTAAAAATATAAGGTTTGGCCAAAGGACTTATATAATGATATTTTTATCATCAATTAAACACTTGGGGTTCTCTTGGAAGTATATAGTATGTTTATTAACCATATAATATAAAAATACAAAGAGATATGGTAAATGTCAAACTATTTAACTAAGAGTTAAATCTAAAAGATAAAGTTAATATAGTGACCCAAACCTGTATAAAACATACTAGTTGAGTGGTTTTTGACCCATACCCACCTTATCCTTTAAATAATCTATTTTGGAACCATTAGAAACCGAAAATTATTTTATTATAAAATAATATTTCTAGCTTTTCCTAAGGTGCCCCTCACCCCTCTTATAAAAGGGCACTCCCCATTCTCTCTAATTCACACCATCAAACCCTTTTGGATCGGTCAAACCCTGACCAAATATCCTATAAACTTTAATCAATTAATCCTAGAGGCCTTTCTTTAGTCATAAATCCAACTTAAGGAGCTCTTTTGATCAAATCAGAAGGAAGAACCTGAAGAAGAGGTAATAATTTCACCACCCTCTTTCAAGTTCTTTTCTTCTTCCACTTATTCTTTCTTTGTTATTTATATTATAAAATAATAAATCCAGTATCTCATATATATTTTGACATTATTATAAATATGGTACATCCATATTCATTATTATATCCATCCTTTGAATGACATGTCACCATACGTGTGTACGTACGGATTACCGTCTCCTCGTCGTGGTGTAATTGTTATTCAATACATTATTATTTGGATGGGTATAATAATGATGTGTAATTCATGTAAATAATAAATATAACAAGATAATTATTCTGTATATATAATATAATATCCAATTATATATTATTTTAATATCAAAATAATGATATTGTCACTCGTGCGTACGTACGGATTACCGTCTCCATGAACGCGATGAGATTCATTCCCCATCGTATCCATTCAAGACTAATTTTCATTATATGATTAAAAATAATGTCTAAATACTTGATATCATTCTCTATACGAATAAATTACATCCCATCCATAACAAATATGACTCACATAACAAAGAATATAAAAAAAACGAATCTGTTAACACCCGAAATGACGATAATACTAAGATATTATTAACAAAACAATGTTAAAAGATTATATATGATATCATATTAATGTATATGATTCTTTTATAATTTAATAACAATTATTTCACCATTATACAGGAGTTTAACCTACCCTCAACCAAGGAAAAGTACAAGGTAAGGGTTAATTTCACAATCTATTTATTATCTGAGGTTGTTTCTACTTAAGTATCTACTGGGACCTCTTTATCATCCACATACATGTTTCTTAAAAATGTGTTTTAAAATATTATTAATATTTTATATAATATGGTTTAAATTCATTTATACCCTTGTTTTACTTTTTATAAGATGTTTATAAAGGAATATTTTTGTCTTTTTTCAAATAAGGTCCTTTTTAACCTTTTTGACAGAATTAAAGTAAGAATGTCTTTTTTAACTTATACGACGGGTGCGGATATTTTTCGCCGTTATAAAATCATCTAAGCTCCCCTTAAAAGATTATAAGAATATTTTCAAAGTAAATGTTTTCTTTTATAATCATGTGACTTTTAAATGATTTCAAAAAAGTGATATTTCTCTCGAATAGTTTTGATTTCATCTATGTCAACAACCTTTGATAGATTTTAAGTTTATTTGAAGTTAATTTATTATGATACAAAACTTTCATATTATATTGAAGTTTTTGTGATATGTTTGAATGTGGATGTGTTATTTATATACCATTTATGGTTTATGGATAAAGTATTGACATTTCGTATGCTATTTTTAATACGAATGTTTATGTTATGTTTAAACATGTTCATATGAGGAATGCATTGGACTTAGTAAGTGATGGGTGGAGCCCGATATAGCTCCTCGATGCATCAATAGGTCTCATGAGACAAAATAGTGTCTTGGAACAAGGCCTTGGAAAAATCTTATTTGTAGTCTTGGCACAAGGATTTGACTATGTGGTTATGATAGCCTGGCATTATGCATTCCATTATTATGAAAGTGGTTATTGATATTGCATGTGATTATTCGAATAGTATGATATCCATGTGAATAAGTAAATGGAATTATTTCATTTTATTTTTTCCATATTATGCTGAATTTCAAGTTTAAAAGGCTTTTGTTTTAGTTATACATTGCCTTAAATGTTTATTCTTATTTATGAAAGTTTCCGCAATATTGTTATCCATACTGAGCATCTGAGCTCACCCCTTTCTATGTTTTATTTTTTCCAAGATGTGAAGAAGTATTTTATGACTGACCTGCAGGGATAGTTTGAGGGGATATGAGTGTGGACTATGGAGACTATGTTTTTGTAGTTTTTCACTTTATGATGTAATGTAAGACTTATGAATGTATCTAGTGTTTCTAAGGATACTAAACTAATTGGTCTTTCGAGAATTGATCTTTTGTGATTATACCAATGTTATGTAATAATGAACCGACTCTAGGTAACTGGGATCGAGGCGTTACAGTTGGTATCAGAGGAATTTCAGTACAAACCTTGGAAGCTAGATTTAGATAAACTCTGATTAGAGCACATAGCCCTAAGATAGACTTTGAGGATCAGTATAGAAGAACTTCCTAGAATTTTGGTATTGTAGAGATTTTGTGAGTTTTCAGAGAAATACATCCCTGTCTGGATACGAGTAGGTAGAGGCGGTTCTGGCACAGATGTACCTAGGGGTAAAACCTGAAAACACTGCTTTGATCTAGACTCGAACAGGAACTAGTGCACGACAACGGGCCTTACTACACTCTTGGTTACGACACTCCCGAGGGATATGATTAGGATAATTATCATTTTCTTTACAAACCATTATGAAGGGTTTATGAGTATATACTTCCTCAAAGAAAACATTTTTTTATGATTATGGATTATATCCATAAACGGTTCAATTTATGTTAAGTGTTTTACAAGTATGGAATTATGTATTTTTATTCATAAACTGATCTAGTTTATGTAATTTTTTAGAAATGGCGCCTAGTGGAAGGAATGGAAACCATATCAATGCACGCACTCCATGTAGGGATTTCCCTCCGGCTCAAGATAATTATAGTGGATCTGGTGATGCAACTGGTGCTAATCAGTTAATCACCATATTGGGACAACTCACTCAGGTTATGAATAATAACCTTACCCGTATGGAGCACCCTGATCCACAGCATGTAGGATCAATGTTATATCGATTCATGAAGAAAAAACCACAAAAATTCAATATGGGTACAAATCCACTAGTAGGTGAGCAATGGATAAATTCCTTAGAGAAAATATTTCATGCCTTGGGGAGTAGCGAAAGGGAAAAAGTTGTCATGGAAGTTTACCGCCTCACTGGAGATGTTGATCAATGGTGGTCATTGATTCAAAACACAAAGGATGACAAGGAAGTATAAAATATAGAATGTAGGGAGTTTAAAGATATTTTCTTAGAAAAATACTTTCCTCATGACCATTGAGTGGATATGGAAAGACAATTTCTGAGTGTGAGGAAAAAGAAGGATGAGAATGTTGAAAAGTATGAGTCTAACTTTACAAGGTTAGCAATGCATTCTGAAGATTATATATGTAACCTAAGAAGTAATATTGATCGTTTCTTTGATGGGTTAAAACCGTTTCTCCGTCGATCATTAGTCTCACAATCCTTCTCGCCATATGAAGATATTGTCTCATGTGCTATCAAGACAGAAAAGGAATTCTCTAAGTCTTACAACTTTAAAGCAAAGAAAGAGAAGAAGAGATCTGTTGATCACTATGGAAATTGAAATAAGGGGAATAAGGGAAAAGTCGAATATCCATCCTCTAGTAAATGTGGGAAGAAACACCCCAGTACTTGCCTGAAGGGAATGGGAGTCTATTACAAGTGTGGTGAAAAGGTCCACCAAGCTCGTGATTACAAGGGGAAGAAAGAAGCTACCAATGTTCAATTATACAATTGTAGGGAGATGGTACATTATGCAAATGACTGTCCAAAGCGTCAGGATAACTTACCTCAGAAAAATCCAAGGGATCAAGGCCAAGCTTATGTTATCACTACTGTTGAGGTTAAAGCTCCAAAAGATGTGCTGGCAGGTAATTTAATGGTTTCCTCAAGTTTAGCCAATGATTTATTTGATTCTGGATCATTGCATTGTTTCATATCATCCCATATTTCTAAAAAAATTAGATATTTCCAATTTGATTTAACAAGGGAGTTATCATTCAAAACTCCTAAGGGAAGTATCATTGCTACAAAGTTCTTTAAATCAGTTCCCATTAGGGAATATAAATGTTCTTTATCTATTGATCTCATCGCCATACCCATGATTGAATTTGATATAATCCCCGATATGGATTGGCTTTCGAACCATGATTAAAATATTTATTGTAAGAAGAAGGAGGTTACTATTTTTTATGATGATGATAAAGAACACCTTATCTTTAGAGTAGAATCATCACCACCTAATTCTTATCTAGATCCACCCCCAGTAGCTCAAATAAATTCAATTATTGGGGAGGAAGAGAATGAAATGACTGTGGGTGAGTAAAGGAATGTTCAAATAGAGGATGTACCTATTGTGAGAGAATATGTTGATGTGTTTCCAGAAGATTTACCTGGACATCCTTCATAACGAGAAATTGAGTTTTCCATTGATTTAATTCCCGATTCAAGGCCCATATTGAAGACCCCTTATAGAATGGACATTGTGGAATTAGTGGAACTAAAGAAACAACTATATGAATTGAGTAATAAGGGATTTATTCACCCTAGTGTTTCTCCATGGGGAGCCCCTATTCTTTTTGTTAAGAAGAAAGATGGATCTATGAGGTTGTGCATTGACTACAGGGAGATCAACGCTATAACAATAAAGAACAAGTATCCCCTACCTCACATTGATGATTTATTCGACTAACTTCATGGAGCTCAATATTTTTCAAAGATTGACCATCAATTTGGATATCATCACTTGTGTGTGAAGAAAGAAGACATTCCGAAAATAGAATTTCGAACCAGGTACGGGCATTATGATTTTACAGTAATGCCTTTTGGGATGACTAATGCACCCTATGTTTTCATGGATCTAATGAACAGATTTTTCAAGGAATATCTTGATGACTTTGTAGTGGTATTTATTGATGATATCTTGGTATACTCCAAAAGCTACGAAGATCATGAAAATCACTTGCGCATTATCCTGAAGACTCTTAGAAGACATGAATTATATGGGAAGTTTAGCAAGTGTGAATTTTGGCTTCAGGAGATTTCATTTCTTGGCCATATTGTCTCTAAGGATGGAATTTCCATTGATCCCTTAAAGACCAAGATAATCCAATAATGTCTAGAACCGACAAGTATAATTGAGGTACGTAGTTTTATTGGTTTAGTAGGTTCTTATCAACGTTTCGTCCAGAATTTTTCCCGATTGGCTAACCGATTAACAAAGCTCACACGAAAAGGGGTTAAATTTGTTTGGACAAAAGTGTGTGAAGAATGTTTTGAAGAACTAAAGAGAATATTAGTCAATGCTTCTATATTGACTCTACCATCAGGGAATGATGGGTTTGTTATTTATAGTGATGCTTCAAAGAAAGGACATGGTTGTGTCCTTATGAAGAATGATAGGGTTATTGCCTATGCATCACGACAGCTAAAAATTCATGAGAAAAACTATCCTACTCATGATCGTGAGTTGGATGCTATAATCTTTGCTTTGAAGATATGGAGACATTATCTCTATGGTGAAAAATGTGAGATATATACCGATCACAAGAGTTTGAAGTATATTTTCTCACAGAAAGAACTCAACATGAAGAAAAGTCGATGGATTGAACTACTCAAGGATTATGATTGCACGATACACTACCACCCAGGAAAGGCAAATAAGGTGTCGGATGCTTTGATCAGAAAGGATCATGGATTTTTGTACAAGATGAGAGTTTAAAGGGATCCTATTTTCATGGATCTAATAAATATGGATATTGGAATAACCATGGAAGGGGAAACATCAATACTTTTTCAAATGGTTTCCAAACCATATTTACTAGAAAGAATAAAGAGTTCTCAGACTGATGATGAAGAGTTTCAAAAGAATATTAAAGCTGTGAATGATGGGAGATTGAGTGACTTTGTGTATGAAGATGGAATTTTGAAATTTGGGAAGAGAGTTTGTGTTCCCGATATACCTAATCTAAAAAGGGAATTGTTGGGCGACACTCATAGTTCCAATTTCTCTATACACCCTGGGAGCACCAAGATGTATAGATATTTGAAGGAACATTTTTGGTGGGACAACATGAAGAGGGATATCGTTGATTTTGTGTCAAGATGTATGGTTTGTCAACAAGTGAAAGCTATAAGGAAATAGCCTAGAGGATTCATGAAACCTCTTCCCATATCTGAGTGGAAATGGGAAAATATTATGATGGAATTTTTCATGGGACTACCAAAGACTCCTAGAAGGAACGATGCAATATGGGTCATTGTTGATCGTCTTACCAAGTCAACACATTTTCTTTCTATAAGGGAGGATTTAACACTTGAACGTTTAGAAAGACTATATATTAATGAAGTTGTGAGACTTCATGGAGTACCACTATAGATTGTTTTTTATCGTGATCCCCTTTTTTCATCAAGATTTTGGAAAAGTCTTTAGAAATCCCTGGATACTGAACTTCGTTTGAGCACTACTTACCACCCCCAAACTGATAGACAATCAGAGCGGGCTATTCAAACCTTAGAATACATGTTGAGATCTTTCTCACTTGACTTTCAGGGTATGTGGGATCAATATTTACCTCTGGTAGAATTTTCCTATAATAATAGCTTTCATTCAAGTATTTGGATGGCACCATATGAAGCGTTATACAGAAAGAGATGTCGCACACCAACCTGTTGGGATGACTTTGGTGAAAGAAAACTTGTAGGCCCAGAACTGGTGGAGGAAACGATGGAAATGTGAAGGTAATCCAAAACCACATCAAAGAATCTCAAAGTTGGCAGAAGAGATATGCCAATAACTGAAGGAAGGATTTAGAATTTTAGGTAGGAGATCATGTTTTCTTGAAGGTATCTCCATGGAAGGGAGTTATACGTTTCGGTAAGAAAGGTAAATTGAGTCCCAGGTACATCGGCCCGAATGGCCCGAAGGCCTTCTTTTTTATTTTATTATAGATAATCCCACTTTTAAGGGATGAAGGGGAACCTGTACATGACCCGTAGGCCTAAGGCACAAGGCCCGACACAACTCGCAATACATGGCCCGAAGGCCCAGATGCATACTATGCCCAATACATGGCCTGTAGGCCCAACCCATAGGAACTTCCCCTCCCCTAGATTATGCATCATTGATCACCTAGCTCCCCCACCTTGAATTGAGTATCGGCTAGCATTGCCCCGTACAAAGCTGCATGGTGCCTGGTCCGGATGGCGGTTACCATACCCTCTCATTCTTCCAATCCGGTAGCTATGCATCTGGTGACTGCTAGTCTTGTTTCTCTGATCCTCTTCTGGGGCCGGCTCTATGTGAACTGGGCTACTCCATGGTCTTTGTGGCCCGAAGGCCCTAAGGCTCTAAGGCCCGAAGACCTTTGATGACCCAAAGGCCCTGGAGACCCGTAGGCCCAACCAGTGGCCCGAAAGCCCAAATTGGGTGAATAGTTCTGGCTGCTATAATACTGAACAGTACCTGCTATAGTACTACTACAGTACTACTACAGTAACCTGGAAATTCACCTACACCCGGTTTTGAACCTTGGTCTCTTGGATGCCAAGCAGGAGCCCTTACCACTCGGGTACAGGCTCATTGGCTCCTAGGTACATCGGACCTTTTGAAATTCTATAACAAATTGGGGTTGTAGCTTACCCTTTGGCAATGCTGCCAAATCTTTCCAAAGTTCACGATGTTTTCCACGTATCACTGTTGAGAAAATACATGCCCGACCCAACGCATGTACTCACCTATAAGGAATTATAATTGGAACCTGATCTGTCTTATTGTGAAGAGCATGTCAAGGTTCTTGATACAAGAGAACAAGTGCTGAGAAACTGAACGACTCGTCTGGTAAAAGTTTTATGTAGAAACCACAAGATGGAAGAGGCAACGTGGGAACCCGAGAAACTTATGATGAAGAACCACCCGAGTCTTTTTACACAGTAATACTCTAGAAATTTTGAGGACAAAATTATTTTAAGGAGGGGAGAATGTAACACCCCAAGCTTATACGGTACGCTTCTCTTTGAATAATACAGTAGCATGTGTTGTATACAACTTCGAGTTCTAACACACCACAACCAATCAAACTAGCTATTATCAATAGTAATACCCACTTTTTGAAATTTTATAAATTTTATCTTTCAAAATGGACTTGATTTTGGGATTCTGAATATCGAAATTATCTTAGGGTGAATTTTTTGTATTTTTCTGAAAACTTTCAATTTTTGATGAATAGTGAAAAACACTGAGTTATAGTTTAAAATCAAATTTTTATTTAAATTTATTTTAGGTAAAAATAGACACATAATACCTATATAAGTTCAATTTAATTAATTGGATTCAATTTATAATAATTTTAGATATATAAAAATTTTATAGAACTTTTCACCATCTTTTACCCACCTCTTAAGAGAATTTGCAAATTCACATAAAACTTAATTTTACTGCTTCTGTGATTTGAATTTCGAAAATTCAAGAAACATGGTTAATATAAATTAGTAAAATGTGGTTCAATAAGATAAAAATATTTTTTGGTGAATAGTAACATTTTACTTTTATTTACCACGGTTAAAAGTAAATAGGGTAATTAAGGGTAAAAATGATATTATTATTACCCTAACACATGTACTAATTCTATTGGATAAGTATAATTCGACCAAAAAAACCTTAGGAATAAAATATGAACCTCTTTGGTCCACTTGGATTATATTAGGATGTTTATTATTATTTAATTCAAAGAAGAGTTAAAAGAGTTAAAATCAAAGTTTAATAACTAAAACATTATTAATATAGGGTTACACATAAGATAAATTCTATTATAAACATTCATTATAAAGATAAAAATATTTAATACATAATGGTATTTTATTTATAATTTTTAGACATTAAATGATTTAATTTATTTATGACACAATGGTGATGCAGTAATTACCTAATTAATGAAATATTAAAATAATTGATATTATAAATATCCAAATAAATGTAATTTGAGACTTTTTCTGAATTCCACTAATTTTATAGGTTAATATGACATATTAGGGTTGGTTATATGAATTTTTTTCGAATTAATAATGTTGTTATGAATTTAGAAAAAACAAAATACCAAATAGTGTCAAAATTGACATAAAAGAGTTTTTAAAACAAATATTATATTATTAATTGATATTCTATTCCTAAAAATATTAGGTTCGGTCAAAGGACTTATATAATGATAGGTGTATCATTAATGAACCACTTGGGCTTCTCTTGGAAGTATATAGTAAGTTTATTAACCATATAATATAAAAATACAAAGAGACATGGTAAATGTCAAACTATTTAACTGAGAGTTAAATCTAAAAGATAAAGTTAATATAGTGACCCAAACCTCTCTAAAACATTCTATTTGAGTGGTTTTTGACCCATCCACAACTTATCCTTTAAATAATATATTTTGGAACGATTAGAAACCGAAAATTATTTTATTATAAAATAATATTTCTAGCTTTTCCTAAGGTGCCCCTCACCCCTCTTATAAAAGGGCACTCCCCCTTCTCTCTAATTCACACCTTCAAAGCCTTTTTGCTCGGCTAACCCCTACCCAAATATCCTCTAAACTTCTCTCAATTCATCCTAAAGGCCTTCCTTTAGTCATAAATCCAACTTAAGGAGCCCTTTTGATCAAATCAAAAAGAAGAACCCAAATAAGAGGTAATAATTTCACCACCCTCTTTCAAGTTCTTTTCTTCTTCCACTTATTATTTCTTTGTTATTTCCATTCTAAAATAATAACTCTAGTATCTTCTATATAATACGATGTTATTATAAATATATTACATCCATATTAATTATTCTATCTATCCTTTGAATGACATGTCATCATACGTGCATACGTACGGATTACCGTCTCCACGTCGTGGTGTAATTGTTATTCAATACATTATTATTTGGATGGGTATAATAATGATGTTTAATTAATTTAAATAATAAATATAACATGATAATTATTCAGTATATATAATATACCATCCAATTATATATTATTTTAATATCAAAATAATGATATTGTCGCTCGTGCGTACGTACGGATTACCGTCTCCACGAACGCGATGAGATTCATTCCCCATCCTATCCATTCAAGACTAATTTTCATTAGATTTTTAAAAATAATGTTTAAAGACTTGATATCATTCTATATACAAATAAAATACATCCCATCCATAACAAATATGACTCACATAACAAAGAATATAAAGGAAAATGAATCCGTTAACACCCGAAACGACGATAATACTAAGATATTATTAACTAAACAATGTTAAAAGATCATATATGATATCATATTAATGTATATGATTCTTGTATAATTTAATAAAAATTATTTCACCATTATACAGGAGGTTAACCTACCCTTGACCAAGGAAAAGTACAAGGTAAGGGTTAATTTCACAATCTCTTTATTATCCGAGGTTGTTTTTACGTAAGTATATAATGGGACCTTTTTATCATCCACATCCATGTTTCATAAAAATTTATTTTAAAACATTCTTAATATTTTATAGAATATGGGTTAAAGTCATTTATACATTTGTTTTACTTTTTATTAGATTTTTATAAAGGAATCTTTCCGTCGTTTTCCAAATAAGGTCCTTTTTAACCTTTTCGACAGAATTAAGGTAAGAATGACTTTTTTAACTTATACGGCGGGTGCGTCTATTTTCCGCCATTATAAAATCGTCGAAGCTTCCCTTAAAATATTATAAGAATATTTTCAAAGAAAATATTTTCTTTTATAATTATGTGACTTTTAAATTATTTCAAAAAATTGATATTTCTCTCAAATAGTTTTGATTTCATCTATGTCAACATCCTTTGATAGATTTTAAGTTTATTTGAAGTTGATTTATTATGATACAAAACTTCCATATTGTATTGAAAGTTTTGTGATATATTTTAATGTGGATTTGTTATTTATATACCATTCATAGTTTATGGAGAAAGTATTGACATTTCGTATGCCAATTTTAATATGAATGTTTATGTTATGTTTAAACCTGTTCATATGAGGAATGCATTGGACTTAGTAAGTGACGGGTGGAGCCCACTATAGCTCCTTGATGCATCGGTAGGTCTCATGAGACAAACTAGTGTCTTGGAACAAGGCCTTGGCAAAATCTTATTTGTATTCTTGGCACCAGGCCTTGACTATGTGGTTATGATAGTCTGGCATTATGCATTCCATCATTATGAAAGTGGTTATTGATATTGCATGTGATTATTAGACTAGTATAATATCCATGTGAATAATTAAATGGAATTATTTCATTTTATTTTTTCCATATTATGTTGAAGTTAAAATTTAAAAGGATTTTGTTTTAGTTATACATTGACTTAAATGTTTATGCTTATTTATGTAAGTTTCCGCAATATTGTTATCCTTACTGAGCATCTGAGCTCACCCCTTTCTATGTTTTATTTTTTCCAAGATGTGAAGAAGTATTTTATGACTCACCTGTAGGGATAGTTTGAGGGGATATGAGTGTGGACTATGGAGACTATGTTTTTGTAGTTTTTTACTTTATGATGTAATGTAAGACTTATGAATGTATCTAGTGTTTCTAAGGATACTAAACTAATTGGTCTTTCGAGAATTGATCTTTTGTGATTATACCAATGTTATGTAATAATGCACCGACTCTAGGTAACTAGGATCGAGGTGTTACAGTTGGTATCAGAGGAATTTCAGTACAAACCTTGGAAGCTAGATTTAGATAAACTCTGATTAGAGCACATAGCCCTAAGATAGACTTTGAGGATCAGTATAGAAGAACTTCCTAGAATTTCGGTATTGTAGAGATTTTGTGAGTTTTCAGAGCAATACATCCCTATCTGGATATGAGTAGGTAGAGGCGGTTCTGGCACAGATGTACCTAGGGGTAAAACCTGAAAACACTGCTTTGATCTAGACTCGAACAGGAACTGGTGCACGACAACGGGCCATACTGCACTCTTGGTTACGACACTCCCGAGGGATATGATTAGGATAATTATCATTTTCTTTACAAACCATTATGAAGGGTTTATGAGTATATACTTCCTCAAAGAAAACATTTTTTTATGATTATGGATTATATCCATAAACAGTTCAATTTATGTTAAGTGTTTTACAAGTATGGAATTATGTATTTTGATTCATAAACTGATCTAGTTTATGTCATTTTTTAGAAATGGCGCCTAGTGGAAGGAATGGAAACCATATTAATGCACGCACTCCATGTAGGGATTTCCCTCCTGCTCAAGATAATTATAGTGGAGCTGGTGATGCAACTGGTGCTAATCAGCTAATCACCATACTGGGACAACTCACTCAGGTTATGAATAATAACCTTACCCGTATGGAGCACCCTGATCCGCAGCATGTAGGATCAATGTTAGATCGATTCATGAAGAAAAAACCACAAACATTCAATGGGGGTACAAATCCACCAGTAGGTGAGCAATGGATAAATTCCTTAGAGAAAATATTTCATGCCTTGGGGAGTAGAGAAAGGGAAAAAGTTGTCATGGAAGTTTACCACCTCACTGGAGATGTTGATCAATGGTGGTCATTGATTCAAAACACAAAGGATGACTAGGAAGTATAAAATATAGAATGTAGGGAGTTTAAAGATATTTTCTTAGAAAAATACTTTCCTCATGACCATCGAGTGGATATGGAAAGACAATTTCTGAGTCTGAGGAAAAAGGAGGATGAGAATGTTGAAAAGTATGAGTCTAACTTTACAAGGTTAGCAATGCATTCTGAAGATTATATATGTAACCCAAGAAGTAATATTGATCGTTTCTTTGATGGGTTAAAACCGTTTCTTCATCGATCATTAGTCTCACAATCCTTCTCGCCATATGAAGATATTGTCTCATGTGATATCAAGACAGAAAAGGAATTCTCTAAGTCTTACAACTTTAAAGCAAAGAAAGAGAAGAAGAGATCTGTTGATCACTCTAGAAATTGAAATAAGGGGAAGAAGGGAAAAGTCGAATATCCATCCTGTAGTAAATGTGGGAAGAAACACCCCAGTACTTTCCTGAAGGGAATGGGAGTCTGTTACAAGTGTGGTGAAAAGGACCACCAAGCTCTTGATTGCAAGGGGAAGAAAGAAGCTACCAATGTTCAATTATACAATTGTAGGGAGATGGTACATTATGCAAATGAATGTCCAAAGCGTCAGGAGAACTTACCTCAGAAAAATCCAAGGGATCAAGGCCAAGCTTATGTTATCACTACTATTGAGGTTAAAGCTCCAAAAGATGTGGTGGAAGGTAATTTAATGGTTTCCTCAAGTTTAGCCAATGATTTATTTGATTCTGGATCATTGCATTGTTTCATATCATCCCAGATTTCTAAGAAAATTAGATATTTCCAATTTGATTTAACAAAAGAGTTATCAGTCAAAACTCCTAAGGGAAGTATCATTGCTACAAAGTTCTTTAAATCAGTTCCCATTAGGGCATATAAATGTTCTTTATCTATTGATCTCATCGCCATACCCATGATTGAATTTGATAAATCCCCGATGTGGATTGGATTTCGGACCATGATTCAAAGATTTATTGTAAGAAGAAGAAGGTTACTATTTTTTATGACGATGATAAAGAACACCTTATCTTTAGAGTAGAATCATCACCACCTAATTCTTATCTAGATCCACCCCCAGTAGCTCAAATAAATTCAATTATTGGGGAGGAAGAGAATGAAATGACTGTGGGTGAGTAAAGGAATGTTCAAATAGAGGATGTACCTATTGTGAGAGAATATGTTGATGTGTTTCCAGAAGATTTACCTGGACATCCTTCATAACGAGAAATTGAGTTTTCCATTGATTTAATTCCTGATTCAAGGCCCATATCGAAGACCCCTTATAGAATGGACATTGTGGAATTAGTGGAACTAAAGAAACAACTATATGAATTGAGTAATAAGGGATTTATTCACCCTAGTGTTTCTCCATGGGGAGCCCCTATTCATTTTGTTAAGAAGTAAGATGGATCTATGTGGTTGTGCATTGACTACAGGGAGATCAACGTTATAACAATAAAGAACAAGTATCCCCTACCTCACATTGATGATTTATTCGACTAACTTCATGGAGCTCAATATTTTTCAAAGATTGACCATTGATTTGGATATCATCACTTGTGTGTGAAGAAGGAAGACATTCCGAAAACAGCATTTCGAACCAGGTACGGGCATTATGAGTTTACAGTAATGCCTTTTGGGATGACTAATGCACCCTATGTTTTCATGGATCTAATGAACGTATTTTTCAAGGAATATCTTGATGACTTTGTAGTGGTATTTATTGATGATATCTTGGTATACTCCAAAAGCTATGAAGATCATGAAAATCACTTGCGCATTATCTTGAAGACTCTTAGAAGACATGAATTATATGGTAAGTTTAGCAAGTGTGAATTTTGGCTTCAGGAGATTTCATTTCTTGGCCATATTGTCTATAAGGATGGAATTTCCGTTGATCCCTTAAAGACCAAGGAAATCCAAGAATGGCTAGAACCGACAAGTATAATTGAGGTACGTAGTTTTATTGGTTTAGCAGGTTGTTATCAACGTTTCGTCCAGAATTTTGCCCGATTGGCTAACCGATTAACAAAGCTCACACGAAAAGGGGTTAAATTTGTTTGGACAAAAGTGTGTGAAGAATTTTTTGAAGAACTAAAGAGAAGATTATTCAATGCTCCTATATTGAATCTACCATCAGGGAATGATGGGTTTTTTATTTATAGTGATGCTTCAAAGAAAGGACATGGTTGTGTCCTTATGAAGAATGATAGGTTTATTGCCTATGCATCACGACAGCTAAAAATTCATGAGAAAAACTATCCTACTCATGATCTTGAGTTAGCTGCTATAATCTTTGCTTTGAAGATATGGAGACATTATCTCTATGGTGAAAAATGTGAGATATATACCGATCACAAGAGTTTGAAGTATATTTTCTCACAGAAAGAACTCAACATGAAGAAAAGGCGATGGATTGAACTACTCAAGGATTATGATTGCACGATACACTACCACCCAGGAAAGGCAAATAAGGTGTCGGATGCTTTGATCAGAAAGGATCATGGAGTTTTGAACAAGATGAGAGTTTAAAGGGATCCTATTTTCATGGATCTAATAAATATGGATATGGGAATAACCATGGAAGGGGAAACATCAATACTTTTTCAAATGGTTTCCAAACCATATTTAATAGAAAGAATAAAGAGTTCTCAGATTGATGATGAAGAGTTTCAAAAGAAGATTAAAGTTATGAATGATGGGAGATTGAGTGACTTTGTGTATGAAGATGGAATTTTGAAATTTGGGAAGAGAGTTTGTGTTCCCGATATACCTAATCTAAAAAGGGAATTGTTGGACGACACTCATAGTTCCAATTTCTCTATACACCCTAGGAGCACCAAGATGTATAGAGATTTGAAGGAACATTTTTGGTGGGACAACATGAAGAGGGAGATTGTTGATTTTGTGTCAAGATGTATGGTTTGTCAACAAGTGAAAGCTAGAAGGAAATAGCCTAGAGGATTCATGCAACCTCTTCCCATATCTGAGTGGAAATGGGAAAATATTACGATGGAATTTTTCATGGGACTACCAAAGACTCCTAGAAGGAACGATGGAATATGGGTCATTTTTGATCTTCTTACCAAGTCAACACATTTTCTTTCTATAAGGGAGGATTTACCACTTGAACATCTAGAAAGACTATATATTAATGAAGTTGTGAGACTTCATGGAGTACCACTATAGATTGTTTCTGATCATGATCCCCTTTTTACATCAAGATTCTGGAAAAGTCTTTAGAAATCCCTGGATACTGAACTTCATTTGAGCACTACTTACCACCCCCAAACTGATAGACAATCAGAGCGGTCTATTCAAACCTTAGAATACATGTTGAGATCTTTCTCACTTGACTTTCAGGGTATGTGGGATCAATATTTACCTATGGTAGAATTTTCCTATAATAATAGCTTTCATTCAAGTATTTGGATGGCACCATATGAAGCGTTATACAGAAAGAGATGTCGCACACCAACCTGTTGGGATGACGTTGGTGAAAGAAAACTTGTAGGCCCAGAACTGGTGGAGGAAACGATGGAAATGTGAAGGTAATCCAAAACAACATCAAAGAATCTCAAAGTTGGCAGAAGATATATGCCGATAACTGAAGGAAGGATTTAGAATTTTAGGTAGGAGATCATGTTTTCTTGAAGGTATCTCCATGGAAGGGAGTTATACGTTTCGGTAAGAAAGGTAAAATGAGTCCCAGGTACATCGGCCCGAATGGCCCGAAGGCCTTCTTTTTTATTTTATTATAGATAATCCCACTTTTAAGAGATGAAGGGGAACCTGTACATGACCCGTAGGCCTAAGGCACAAGGCCCGACACAACTCGCAATACATGGCCCGAAGGCCCAGATGCATACTATGCCCAATACATGACCTGTAGGCCCAACCCATAGGAACTTCCCCTCCCCTAGATTATGCATCATTGATCACCTAGCTCCCCCACCTTTCATTGAGGATCGGCTAGCATTTCCCCGTACAAAGCTGAAAGGTGCCTGGTCCGGATGGCGGTTACCATACCCTCTCATTCTTCCAATCCGGTATCTATGCATCTGGTGACTGCTAGTCTTGTTTCTCTGATCCACTTCTGGGGCCGGCTCTATGTGAACTCGGCTACTCCATGGTCTTTGTGGCCCGAAGACCTTTGATGACCCAAAGGCCCTGGAGACCCGTAGGCCCAACCGGTGGCCCGAAAGCCCAAATTGGGTGAATAGTTCCAGCTGCTATAATACTGAACAGTACCTGCTATAGTACTGATACAGTACTATTGTAGTAACCTGGAAATTCACCTACACCCGGTTTTGAACCTTGGTCTCTTGGATGCCAAGCAGGAGCCCTTACCACTCGGGTACAGGCTCATTGGCTCCTAGGTACATCGGACCTTTTGAAATTCTATAACAAATTGGGGTTGTAGCTTACCCTTTGGCAATGCTGCCAAATCTCTCCAAAGTTCACGATGTGTTCCACGTATCACTGTTGAGAAAATACATGCCCGACCCAACGCATTTACTCACCTATAAGGAATTATAATTGGAACCTGATCTGTCTTATTGTGAAGAGCATGTCAAGGTTCTTGATACAAGAGAACAAGTGCTGAGAAACTGAACGACTCGTCTGGTAAAAGTTTTATGGAGAAACCATAAGACGGAAGAGGCAACGTGGGAACCCGAGAAACTTATGATTAAGAACCACCCGAGTCTTTTTACGCAGTAATACTCTAGAAATTTCGAGGACAAAATTATTTGAAGGAGGGGAGAATGTAACACCCCAAGCTTATACGGTACGCTTCTCTTTGAATAATACAGTAGCATGTGTTGTATGCCACTTCGAGTTCTAACACACCACAACCAATCAAACTAGCTATTATCAATAGTAATACCCACTTTTTGAAATTTTATAAATTTTATCTTTCAAAATGGACTTCATTTTTGGATTCTGAATATCGAAATTATCTTAGGGTGAATTTTTGGTATTTTTCTGAAAACTTTCAATTTTTGATGAATAGTGAAAAACATTGAGTTATAGTTTAAAATCGAATTTTTATTTAAATTTATTTTAGGTAAAAATAGACACATAATACCTATATAAGTTAAATTTAATTAATTGGATTCAATTTATAATAATTTTAGATATATAAAAATTTTATAGAACTTTTCACCGTCTTTTACCCACCTCTTAAGAGAATTTGCAAATTCACATAAAACTTAATTTTACCACTTCTGTAATTTGAATTTAGAAAATTCAAGAAACATGGTTAATATAAAGGAGTAAAATGTGGTTCAATAAGATAAAAATATTTTTTGGTGAATAGTAACATTTTACTTTTATTTACCACGGTTAAAAGTAAATAGGGTAATTAAGGGTAAAAATGATATTATTATTACCCTAACACATGTACTAATTCTATTGGCTAAGTATAATTCGACCAAAAAAAACCTTAGGAATAAAATATGAACCTCTTTGGTCCACTTGGATTATATTAGGATGTTTATTATTATTTAATTCAAAGAAGAGTTAAAAGAGTTAAAATCAAAGTTTAATAACTAAAACATTATTAATATAGGGTTACACATAAGATAAATTCTATTATAAATATTCATTATAAAGATAAAAATATTTAATACATAATGGTATTTTATTTATAATTTTTAGACATTAAATGATTTAATTTATTTATGACACAATGGTGATGCAGTAATTACCTAATTAATGAAATATTAAAATAATTGATATTATAAATATCCAAATAAATGTAATTTGAGACTTTTTATGAATTCCACTAATTTTATAGGTTAATATTACATATTAGGGTTGGTTATATGAATTTTTTTCGAAGTAATAATGTTGTTATGAATTTAGAAAAAACAAAATACCAAATAGTGTCAAAATCGACATAAAAGAGTTTTTAAAACAAATATTATATTATTAATTGATATTCTATTCCTAAAAATATTAGGTTCGGCCAAAGGACTTATATAATGATAGGTGTATCATTAATGAACCACTTGGGGTTCTCTTGGAAGTATATAGTAAGTTTATTAACCATATAATATAAAAATACAAAGAGACATGGTAAATGTCAAACTATTTAACTGAGAGTTAAATCTAAAAGATAAAGTTAATATAGTGACCCAAACCTATCTAAAACATACTATTTGAGTGGTTTTTGACCCATCCCCACCTTATCCTTTAAATAATCTATTTTGGAACCATTAGAAACCGAAAATTATTTTATTATAAAATAATTTTTCTAGCTTTTCCTAAGGTGCCCCTCACCCCTCTTATAAAAGGGCACTCCCCCTTCTCTCTAATTCACACCTTCAAAGCCTTTTTTCTCGGATAACACCTACCCAAATATCCTCTAAACTTTTATCAATTCATCCTAAAGGCCTTCCTTTAGTCATAAATCCAACTTAAGGAGCCCTTTTGATCAAATCAAAAGGAAGAACCCAAATAAGAGGTAATAATTTCACCACCCTCTTTCAAGTTCTTTTCTTCTTACACTTCTTATTTCTTTGTTATTTCCATTATAAAATAATAACTCTAGTATATTCTATATAATAAAACGTTATTATAAATATATTACATCCATATTAATTATTCTATCTATCCTTTGAATGACATGTCATCATACGTGCATACGTACGGATTACCGTCTCCACGTCGTGGTGTAATTGTTATTCAATACATTATTATTTTGATGGGTATAATAATGATGTTTAATTCATATAAATAATAAATATAACATGATAATTATTCAGTATATATAATATACCATCCAATTATATATTATTTTAATATCAAAATAATGATATTGTCACTCGTGCGTACGTACGGATTACCGTCTCCACGAACGCGATGAGATTCATTCCCCATCATATCCATTCAAGACTAATTTTCATTAGATTATTAAAAATAATGTTTAAAGACTTGATATCATTCTAGATACAAATAAAATAAATCCCATCCATAACAAATATGACTCACATAACAAAGAATATAAAGGAAAATGAATCTGTTAACACCCGAAACGACGATAATACTAAGATATTATTAACTAAACAATGTTAAAAGATCATATATGATATCATATTAATGTATATGATTCTTGTATAATTTAATAAAAATTATTTCACCATTATACAGGAGTTTAACCTACCCTTGACCAAGGAAAAGTACAAGGTAAGGGTTAATTTCACAATCTCTTTATTATCCGAGGTTGTTTTTACGTAAGTATATAATGGGACCTTTTTATCATCCACATCCATGTTTCATAAAAATTTATTTTAAAACATTCTTAATATTTTATAGAATATGGGTTAAAGTCATTTATACACTTGTTTTACTTTTTATTAGATTTTTATAAAGGAATCTTTCTGTCGTTTTCCAAATAAGGTCCTTTTTAACCTTTTCGACAGAATTAAGGTAAGAATGTATTTTTTAACTTATACGGCGGGTGCGTCTATTTTCCGCCATTATAAAATAGTCGAAGCTTCCTTTAAAAGATTATAAGAATATTTTCAAAGTAAATATTTTCTTTTATAATTATGTGACTTTTAAATTATTTCAAAAAAATGATATTTCTCTCAAATAGTTTTGATTTCATCTATGTCAACATCCTTTGATAGATTTTAAGTTTATTTGAAGTTGATTTATTATGATACAAAACTTCCATATTGTATTGAAAGTTTTGTGATATATTTTAATGTGGATGTGTTATTTATATTCCATTCATAGTTTATGGAGAAATTATTGACATTTCGTATGCCAATTTTAATACAAATGTTTATGTTATGTTTAAACTTGTTCATATGAGGAATGCATTGGACTTAGTAAGTGACGGGTGGAGCCCACTATAGCTCCTTGATGCATCGGTAGGTCTCATGAGACAAACTAGTGTCTTGGCACAAGGCCTTGGCAAAATCTTATTTGTATTCTTGGCACAAGGCCTTGACTATGTGGTTATGATAGTCTGGCATTATGCATTCCATCATTATGAAAGTGGTTATTGATATTGCATGTGATTATTAGACTAGTATAATATCCATGTGAATAATTAAATGGAATTATTTCATTTTATTTTTTCCATATTATGTTGAAGTTAAAATTTAAAAGGATTTTGTTTTAGTTATACATTGACTTAAATTTTTATGCTTATTTATGTAAGTTTCTACAATATTGTTATCCTTACTGAGCATCTGAGCTCACCCCTTTCTATGTTTTATTTTTCCCAGGATGTGAAGAAGTATTTTATGAATGACCTGTAGAGATAGTTTGAGGGGATATGAGTGTGGACTATGGAGACTATGTTGTTTTAGTTTTTCACTTTATGATGTAATGTAAGACTTATGAATGTATCTAGTGTTTCCAAGGATACTAAACTAATCAGTCTTTTGAGACTTGATATTTTGTGATCATGCCAATGTTATGTAATAATGCACCGGCTCTGGGTAACTGGGGTCGGGGTGTTACATGCCCAGTACCTTCAATAACATAATGTATTTTTGTTTCATGCATAACACAGTGGCAGGTTATAATTTACCAATATAATTGACCATGTATAGTGAGTGATGCTTTGAAAACCAAAAGGATTCACTCCATTTGTAGATAGCGCAATATGAAGGTTTCTTGGCTCGTTTCAAAATTCAGGATACTCATAATCAATTATCTTCCACTAAAAAGAGTCTATCAGGTGATGAAGTTTCTCATCTTTATTTCTTGTATATGCATGCCACGTTAATTGTTTTGTAGTCTCTTTACTTCTATATAGGCTTTTAAACCTTGTAATGGATGAAAAGTACCATATAACTTTCATAGGACCTAATTCATCTTTCTTGTACCATAAGAACCACACATTGGGCATTTTTTAAGTAATTTGTGGTCCTTGTGAAATAGTATATAGTCATTTGGATAGGCATGTATTCTTTTAGAGATCATACCCATTGAACATAGCATTTTTTTAGTATCATATGTTTGGAAATGAAGGTCATTATCTTCTGGGAGCATATCATTCAAGAGAGCAAGTAGTTTAGTAAAATTAGCACCACTCCATCTGTTGCTAGTTTTTAAATTATACAGCTTTAGTATGGATGATAATGTTGTATATTTAGTACAACCAACATACAATGGCATCTTTACATGATTCTTTAACTTCTCAAACAATTTTGGACAATCACTAAGTTCATATTCAAATGTCATTATCATTTCCTCAATACGATATTTATAATAGTTCACACATGTAATCACATCCTCGATGTGTTCTTCATTATTTTACACACTTGTAATTATTGGATTTGGTGTCTTAGAACCAACTATTTGTACTATGATTACATGAATATTATATGTATTGAATATTAATAAAACTTCTTATTACATATTATTTTTTATTCTATACAACTCTAATGTAATAATGTCCTAGAGTATACATCACATTGATAAGGTCATAACAGTTCTCCGCTATGATGCGAACCCTGATGCGCTATGATGATATTCTCAAATAATGTTTTTTGGTTGGATAACATACTATGATGGGACACATAGTACATATACTTTCAAGTGCGAGTACTTATAATTAGATGAGCCTTCTTCTCATAAATTTTACACTTGGTAATCTCCTAGATGGTAAATTATAAGAACAGACCCACCAGTAGGAATTATGAATGTTTTGGTATCATCGTTATTCTTATTTATGAGCATGTGTTATGGTCCTTAGACTTTAAGATTATTATTAATGCATGTTACAACTCATGTACTTAGATGTATTTTGTAAACCATGATGATAACAGTTCATGGAAAAGTTGGATACATTGGGTGCGTCACGAGTGACATGTCATTAATGAATAGGTTGAGGAAGGATTTGTCTCTTCCACCTTTATGGAAGCTGATATCTCATACATTTGATTGGAATAGAACTTTTACAATAAATTCCAAGGTAATGGTGTAAGGATGTGTTTGTTTCAGATAATCAATGAAATATATATCAAGCATATAGGTTGGTGACACAGATGTGCAACATGCCTAATGAGATATTGTGATAAAGGGATTATATTACACATTAAGCATTTGTATGTGGTTGTCAACATTAAGACATTAAGTTCTTTCTCTTGGGTGCCTTGACCCATTGCTAGAAAGTAATCTTGGACTTTAGGTAAGTCTATATAATGCCAATGAGAAAGAATCTTGGAGGGTCACACACTAAGCGTTTATGTTGATCTTGATAAGTTTCTATTTGAGTATAATTAATGAAATAAATATTATTCTCAAGTTCAAGGAATAATTTTTGTCATGAACCGTCCCCCGGGGCCTGTGTTGTGACTACCCCAAGCCCGCCTTCCATAGGCCAGGGGTTGGTGATAAGCACTGAAAGCCGTATTCCCTAAAATGGGAATACATTGCCTTTATAAACTGCAAACTCACACAAACCAAGCACACAACAAGATACAAGCACAAAGTAATCTATATAGTAAATAGGGTGTGTACAGAAAGTAAAGGGGTCGGAATACAAGCCCAACTGGAAAGTACAAGTAAAACTGGAAAGTACAAGTAAAATTGGAAAGTACAGGTAAAACTGAATACAGCTCCTGTGAACACCCACCAAGGATCCTACCTGAAGGGTAGGTAGAGTTCTCAAACAGTCCTCTCTATGGTACGCCTGGTCTAAGGTCCACCTCTGAGCAGTCTCCAGTCTCAGTACCCTCTTCCTCAATCAGCGTTGTCCATCGTCTGCACAACACACAATAAGGTGTGGGCATAGCCCATGTAGGAGTGAGTATAACAATACTCAGTAGGGACCCTGAGACCCCCGAAGGTCTCTCAAATCCACAAAGGATAAACCAAAAAACATGGAAATAACAATAAACCCTACTTAGGTATATGCCCATACATATACCTAAGTTATCAAGATATACTCATCTCACATAGAAGGAAAAAATACTTCAAAGGTAACACCATGAAGGTAGAAGTAATACACAGGTAACACCACGAAGGTAGGAGTACCACATAGGTAACACCATGAAGATATAGTACCACACAGGTATACCATAAAGATATAAGACTCAACTCACACGGGTATAAGTGAAGTATAGAAGTACAGATGATTAGTCACGAAGCTAGATCATCTTATTCTGTCAAGAGGCACTGCTACTGATTATACAGAGTCTGATCCACATAGGATCTATAGATACTAACCCCTGTAATGACCCAGAAAGGATCTGACCCACACAGGATTGGTATGCGCTGACCCACACAGGATCGTTGAGCGCTGACTCACACAGGATCTGACCCACACAAGATCGGTATGCGCTGACCCACACAGCAATGCTGAGTGCTGACCCACATGGGATCAATAGGTACTAACCCCCATAATGACCCACATAGGATCCGACCCACCCAGAGTCGATAGGTAACTAACCTCCGTATTATTTGTCTCCAACCTCCGCCTCAATGCCAGCCACTGGATTCCTCGCACCCGGTGTGCTCGAGTTTCGTAGAATCTATCCCTCGAGATATCGGTCATACATAAACCACCATGAAGTCCCATGGATAAGTATCCCAAAGTTTTTTCACGTCATAAGGGACCCAACGCAATAGATGGCGTGTCAATCGGACACCCGGTATGTGAGTTATTAGTGTTTCCGCTCCGAGAGCCCAGTTGGATTCAGGGTTCGATCCAACCCGGTCATACACCAAATTTATCCAAAACTCAATTGGAGTATAGAAAAAGGACCAAATCGATCTGAGGATTATGGTTCCACAGACGGTTTTTCAAACGGATGCTTAGTTCTCAAGATATGGCCAAAAGGCGTATCTGGGTCCGGATGGGCCCGGTTCGGTCCGACCCGATCGGACCGACCCAGGTCTGGCCCAGATGGACTAGGCCTCGGTGGGCCCAACCCGCATAGGGGACGGCCCAGCCCAACCCACTAGGCGCGTCCCGGTGGCACGGTCCGCCCAAGCTGGCGTCGAAGGGGGAGCGCCCCCCTTCCATTCGGAACGCCAAAGGGCAGCGCCTTAGGGCACTACCACGTCACCCACAGGACCCAAGCGGGTCCCGCCGATCTTCCATGACCACTCGGGTGCTCCGGCTGGTCCTCCTCCCAGCAGTGTGGTCATGCGCCACTGCTCCACCATGGCCATCCGGGTGTCAACTGCTCTTCGGCCTCTGCCGTGGCCAAGTGGTCGCGGTCTCCTGCTCATTCGACGACATGGTCGTGCGCCGCCCTACCTTCATGCGGCTGGCCAGTGTGTCGTCCCTCCTCCTCTTCCGTGGGTTACCGTATCTCCATTATTACCCCAAAAAATAAAATGATCGCATATTCACGATCCTCGGGTCGAGGGCTACGCGTCCATATGTTGCGCTCAAAAAAATATTGTGTTTCCAGCATCATTAAATATTTGGCATTGAAGAACACACGAAGAACGTGTGGAGAATCAAAAGATAAGAGGCAAGGTATATGCGCGGTATTATGGCCATGTTAGTTTGGCCATCGTCGTTGTGAGACTAGAATATGAAGAATCGATAAATAAATTCAATCATATATAAATCCCCTACCTCGATTTTCTGATGGAGGTGGCGCGAGGAAGAAGATGAAGTTGTTGAAGATTGACGTCGGTGTTTGTCACTCCCACAAGACACTCCAAGGTCGGTTCCTTGTTCTTCGATTCTGGAAGTCGTTCTTTGTTGGAGGATCTCCTTTGTTGAAGAATGATCTTTCCAACTCTCCAAAGCAAAACTCTCCTTTTCCAATCCCTTTTTCCCACTAGAGGTGAGGTGCCAAATTAAATAAGCTTAAGAAATAATTTAATTAAATTTTGTAAATTAATTAAATCAAGTCGGCACATTTCATTTGGAGAAAGCCAAGAGTTTCCTCCCATTAAAAGAGGGGTTTGGGTGGTCCCCACTACTAAATTAAAATGGAAGGTTTCAAGCTCAGGTGGTCCCCACCACTAAACATTCAAATGGGAGGTTTTAAAAATAAAATAAAAGTTGTTCTTTATTTTATTTTTATTCATTTAACTCTCCCATGAAATTCTGGGAAACTAACTTTCACCTTCAACCTATTGTGGTCGAGGTGAAGGTCTCCTTAAGCGAATATCGACGTTGCGAGTTCAACGGTGCCCTCAGATTTCAATTCCAAGCATCGGTTCAAAAGTTACAAAAACTTGCTCGTACGTTTACTGAACATACCCAAAAAAAGTTCATAAATTCATTCCAGGTGCTCCGAGCCTCGGAATCACGCGCCGTTAATTTTCACAGACTCGTAATATTCCATATAATTAAAAAATACATGGAAAAATTCGGGTCTTTACAATTTTATTCAAGTTATATTGATCGCATAGATTAAATAAATATTTATTCATCGGTATGTGGATAAAATATTTGTTTTATTTATTGAATATTTTAATAAATATTTATTCGTTATATTATGAATAAAATATTTATTTGTGAATAAAATATTTATTCGGTTATTCAATAAATGTTAGAGGAGTTCAAATGGACCAAGACCAAGTCCGATGACAAATATTAATTAACAAGAGGGTTACATAATATTTTTTATTATGCAAGTTGGTGCGTGCCACAAAATAATAATTATATAATTATTATTATCCGGAATGGGATTTATTAAAGTTGATAAATGTTATTTAATAGATAGTATGAAATTAAATAATATTTTAACTTAAATCTTAACTCTATAAATAGACGGTTATGTTTATTGTGTAGAGCATCCAAAAATTGAGAATAGAGAATTGTTGCGCGCAATGAATTCTCTCTCAAATCCTCTTTCTCTCTCCCTCTCAAGAACAAGAAGTACAAGAGATATCTCTTTAAGACCAAAGAATGAATGATCAAGAAATAACAACGCAAGACAATTGACTTGTTGCGCTAGCACCCAGAGATCGAGTGGTGTTGCTCAAAGATCATAGGAGCGCGTGTGGATCACTACTAGAGGGATTCTATCCATGGATCCTCATAGTACAATGAAGGTAATATAAAAGGGTCTTTTCAAATGATCAACATTCACCAACAAAGAAAGTTCCAAAACCCAAGTATTTATTTATTCATATATTAAATAAATTAATTATGAATTTGACATGTAAGATCTGCATTCTTGGTTTCAGGAAATGATTATTAAAATAAATTTTAATATATCTCCCACCACTGCACGCTTCTGCTGCGGTCGGAACTAACAAGTGGTATCAGAGCAATCATGTTTAAATTTATAATTATTTTTTTGATTGTTGATCTATGCGCAATTGTGGTTAGATTTTTATTTCATGTTATTTTTTCTTTAATCTGATTTGAATTAACATGTTATCTACATATTAATCATGTTCTCTCAGAGCTTTGTTTTTTTAAAGGTTTAAGAACAAATGAAGAATGACTGAAGATGTCATCGAGAAGTTTCAAATCAGTGGCTGGTAAAACTGGGTTACACGACATGTGGTCGGAGCACACACTATATATTCATGCGCATTGTATCTAGATGTGTCAAGTAATTAATTACATGTGGTGCTTTTATTGCACAATGTCTGTTGAACGGGCCAACTGGGCACACAGCAAGTGGATACAGGGTGTGTAGATGGCATGTACACACCATGTAGTCCAACCAAGTCAACATGCCGAAGCCCCAAGTGTGTGACTTGGATATACAGTAACTGAGGTACAGGGTGTGTAACTGTATGTACATGCCGTGTAGTCTCCCATTAATGGAAAAAATTAAAATTACATTAAATTTGAAAATGTAGCATTAAAACCTTATTTTATTGATTGGAACACCGCTATGTGTTTGGAAATTTAGTAATGGTTTTAAAGAATTTTAAATGCTCAATTAATTTATTATTATTAATATGTCATTATTGGTTTTGTCATTTATTTTCCATGAATTCCATTAATGATGTGTATCTACAAATAAGATTGAATTGTCATTAAGATAAAATAGAATTAATTAATTAATTTAATAATTAATTAATTTAATAATTAATTAATGCAAGTGTGTTTATCTCAAATAATAAAAGAATGAATAAATAAATGAATGCTAGTCGTTTACTTTTGCGTATTCGTTGCATGCATGACCATTCATTTACTTGACCAAGACTTGTGTGTGAGTTGGATGTTTTAATTTAATTTATTGCATGATTTTACAATTATTTAATATTAAATTAAATGATGGCATGTAAGTCATCCATCCCTCCATTATTATATAGGACCTACGTTTTCAAAGATATTTATGTAATCCCCTTTAACCAATCATTTGGTTCCCCTCATCTGTGTGTGAGTAATAAATATTTGTAATTAATGGAGCATCCCAAGGAGCATGAAGGCAGTTCAAGACGGAACCATAATGATGCCAACCAAGGTGATACACAGATGGATATGTGGAATGTTGTAACTCATGGAAAGATCAGAAATAAGAGTTATTTCCCCTAGATCAAAGGTTGATTTAATGACTGCTCATTAAATCAACCATTAAATAAATCTCATGAATGGATCATTTAATTATTTATTTATTTTTGTCTATGCAATTATTTATTTTATGGATGCAAGGTCATGGTCACATAAATAAATGAATTCATGTGCAAAGATGGTAATTAAATAAATAGGTTATGTATAAGTGTTTTATCCAACATGGTTAATTAATTAAGTAACATTTATTTAATATTAACAAGACATGTAAAGGATAAGACAATATAAAAAATTATAATAAATTAAAATCTCTCAATTAAATATTAAGTTAGACTAAGTCTTTCATTACTTGATTGAGAATGAAAACCTAGAACTAAGTGTAGTACATGGCCAAAGTCTGGACACTTACTTTTATTGGGGAGTTCTCATGAGAGTTTTGGTTTGAATTAACCAAAATTGTATTGAGTTTAATGGTCAATGTATGTTCAATAAAAAATTGGAGGTAAGTTTTGAGAAAATCCAAGTCAGGATTTCAAGATAGGGGAATCCACTCAATGGATCAAGGAGCTTCAAGTTCGCAGTTAGCAAGACCTCCTATCTAATTACTTTATTATGGTTTTCATGGACAAAGTATAGATCATTATTAAAATTAATAGGTATCCTTACCACTCGAATATTAAAGCAACTAGACATTCTGAGTTCAATGGTGAGGGATATTGAGACTTAATAAAATAGTGGGAGATTTAATAAATAAAAACTTTTAATTTATTATATCTCACTTATTTTGTAATCAACCAAAGTACTAATAATCTACTCTTTTTAATTTTAGAATAAAATGACAAGTTCATCATACACACTATCCCTATGATCAATATCGGAAAAATATAACCTCTTAACTAGTATTAACTTACAGGAGTGGTTTATACGCCTTTGGGTTATGCTACAATATGAACAAAAATCTTACATTCTAGAATCCTTAATGTTGGATCCATCTGCTAAAGAGGTGAGTGATGAAGGGTTCCTTGTCTATGAAAAACATTTGAGCGACGTGGTTGATGTTTAATGTTTGATGCTTTCATCTATGTCTAGTGAACTAATTAATTCTCATGAAAACATGTATCTATATAGAATTCTTGAGCACCTCTGTGGTCTTTACCAGGAGAGATCTAGACAGGAACGGTTTTACATTTCCAATGTGCTCTTTCAGAGAAAGCTTGGAGAGGGTGCCCCAACTAGGCCTCATGTAGTCAAGCTCATTGGCTATATTGAGAGCTTAGAGGTTCTAAGGTTTAAACTCCCCAAAGAATTGGGCACCGACCTCATTTTGACATCACTCCCTCAGAGCTTCTCCGTCTCTATTGTGAATTTTAATATGAACAACATTGAGAAGTTTCTACCAGATCTTCATACTCTTCTTCTCCAAGTAGATAAAGATATGAAGAGTGAAAAAACTTCCATACTTATGGTGAACAAATGGAAAGGTAAAATAAAGTTACTTAAGCCCAAATATTCTCCAAGCCCTTCCAAGAAGAGGAAGATCAAGGGGAAAGAAAGGGAATAGGATGCTTTCTAATTCGCATGTGGTAATAAGGACCACTGGAAGAATAATTGCACCTGAGAAAAGAAGCAAAGGGAAGCTTCAGGTGCATTTTTTATTGAGTTCAATTTATATAATTATACAAATTGGTTATTGGATGTATCTTATGGTACTCACATATGTATTCAAATATAGGAACCAAGTAGATTCAGAAAGATTGACCGAGGAGAGGTAGATCTTCGAGCATCCAACAAAGCTAAAATTGTTGTTATAGCTATTAGGGACTACCACCTCACGTTTCCAACTAGAATGATCATGGTTTTAAAGGGTTTTTATTATGTTCCTTTAGTTACCAGAAACATTATTTCTGCATCCATACTTGATACGAATGGATTTATTTTCAAATTTAAGAATAAATGTTGCTTCTTTTATAAAGATAGCATTTTTTATAGTAAGTCACATTTAAATAATAGTTTTTAAGTGTTGGATTACATGAAATTAATAAAGGCAATCGATAATGAAGTTACTTCACATGACTCATACCACACCCAACTTTGGAATCACTGTCTATGTCATGTAAATTAAAAGTGATTGACTAAATTACATCAAGATGGGTATTTAGATTCTTTTGAACTAAAACCACTTATTGTATGTCACACATGTTTAAAAGGAAAAAATGACTAAATCCCCATTTAGTGGGAAAGGTGAAAGGGCTAAATATCTTCTTGAATTAGTTCATACCGATGTGTGTGAACCATTTCCTATTGAAGCAAGGGGTGGGTACTCATACTTCATAAATTTTACTGATGATTTTAGTAGATATGGATATGTTTACTTAATGAGAAATACGTCAAATTATTTTAAAAAATTCAAGGAATACAATAATTTAGTTGAGAACGATCTTGGTAAGAAGATTAAGAAACTTCACTCAGATCGTGGTGGAGAATATCTTAATCAACACTTCATTGATTATCTACGAGAGTTCGGGATTTTATCTCAACTCACTCCTCCTTATATGCCTCAGTGGAATAGTTTAAGTGAATGGAGTAACTGCACCTTGTTGGACATAGTGAGATCAATGATGATTTATACGAGTCTTTTATTATCCTTTTGGGGATACGCATTACAAACAGCATCATATGTACTAAACCAAGTGCTAACTAAAGAAATAGATGGTATACCATACCAATTATGGAATGGAAAGAAACTTGTGTTATCTTACTTACATGTGTGGGGTTTCAAAACATTTGTTAAGGTCTCTTCAAGTAACAAGCTTGCACCTCGAGGCATAAAGTGTATTGTTATAGGATATCCCAAAGAAACAAAGGGATACTTCCTATAAAATCCTTCAGACAAAAAGGTTGTGGTTGATAGAAATCCCAAATTTCTTGAGAAGGATCTTATCTCTAAAAGAGATAGTTGGAGAGAGATAGACTTTGATGAAGTCTAGGATCAAGATACACAAGAGTTGGCATAGAAACAAATTCTGCAAAGCCCTGTGGAAGAAGAAATTGTTCTAGAGACACAATTATTGCATAGGAATACTTGAGAGATTAGATAACCATAATGGTATGGTTTTCTAGTCACAGAGGATGGTGAATCATTATTAGTTGATAATAATGATCCTCTAACCTATAAGGAAGAAGTAAGTGGCACAGATATTTCCAAGCGGCAAGAATATATGAATTCTGAAATGGATTCCATGTACCAAAACCAAGTTTGGATTTTGGTATACCCTCCATTAGATGTAAAGTTAGTTGGTTTTAAATGGGTATTCAAGAAGAAAATAGATATGGAAGGACAATTCAGTACCTATAAGGTGTGACTGGTTATAAAATGGTTTAAACGGCATCAAGACGTTGACTATATCGAAACCTTTTCACCAGTTTCAATGCTAAAATCTATCAGAATTCTACTTTTCATTACATCTTTCCATGATTATGAGATTTAGAAAATGGATTTCAAAACATTCTTCCTTAACAGGAACCTTTAGGAAGATGTCTATATGAAACAACTCGAAGGGTTTGTGACTCCAAATGATGCCAAAAAAGTATGCAAGTTGCAAAGATCCATTTATGGATTAAAGAAAGCATCCAGGTCATGGAACATTCATTTTGATGAGGCCATAAAAGAATTTTGTTTTATAAATAATGAATGTGAGTTGTGTGTCTATAAATGGTTTAGTGGGAGTGCAGTCATTTTCTTAATAGTATATGTTGATGACATATTACTCATTGGAAATGAAATACCAATCTTACAGTATGTTAAGGCGTGGTTGAATGAATGCATCTCTATGAAGGACTTGGGTGAGGAAGGATATATTCTTGGGACCAAGATCCATCATGATAGATCCAAGAGACTTCTAAACCTAAGTCAAAGTACATACATTGAAAAAAAATACTAATTAGATTTTATATAGAACAATCCAGGAGGGGATTGTTTCCAGTGTCACATGGAATTAATCTTTCTAGGAAAATGTGTCATCAGATAGATGAGGAAAGAAATATAATGATAAGTATTCCATACTCATCAGATATTAGGTCATTCATGTATGTTATATTATGTACTAGGTTAGATATTGTCTACACATTAAGTGTGGTAGGAAGATATCAAGCTGATCCGAGTGGCCTCCATTAGATGGCAGTCAAGTCTATCCTTAAGTATCTGAGGTATACTAAGGATATGTCCCTATTTTATGGAGGAGATAAGGAGCTAGTCATC
Source organism: Viscum album (assembly GCA_963277665.1). Taxonomy (NCBI): domain Eukaryota; kingdom Viridiplantae; phylum Streptophyta; class Magnoliopsida; order Santalales; family Viscaceae; genus Viscum; species Viscum album. The sequence continues at coordinate 126,009,595 of OY728128.1, forward strand.
AGAGGATATGTAGATTCTAGTTTTCAAACTGATCAATATGACATGAATTCACAAACGGCGTACATATTCACTTTGAATGGAGGTTTTGTGAGCTGGAAGAGCTCAAAGTAGGTTGTGGTTGCAGATTCTACATCAGAGTTCGAGTATATTGTGGCATTTGAAGTAGCTAAATAAGTAGTATGGATGTGAAACTTCATAAAAGATATTGATGTGGTGCCTGGTAGTAAAGATTATATCACACTCTATTGTGATAATACTTTAGTGGTGGCTCCTACAAAAGATACAAGGTCACATCAGTGGAAGAAACGCATACTTCATAAGTATCATCTATTGAGGGATTTTTCTCAAAGAGGTGAAGTTGTAGTGAGTAGTATTTCCATGGAAGATAACATGGCGGACCCCTTGAATAAAGCCTTGACTCAGCAAAAATATGACTATCATGTGAGTTCTAGTAGAATGAAGGTATAGGCAGTTGGATCAAGTCCAAGTGGGGGTTTTTTGGAGTTGGTGTCCTGTGACCAACTTTTTATACTCTGATTAAATTAATATTTGATGTATTTAATATTAATAAAACTTAATATTACATATTTTTTGTTTTTTTTCATGACTTTAATGTAATAATATCCTAGATTATACATCGCATTGATAAGGTCATAGCAGTTCCCTGCTATGATGAGAACCTTGATGTGTTATGACGATATTCTCAAATAATGTTCTATAGTTGGATAACGTACTATGATGGGACACATGGTACATAGACTGTCAGGTGAAAGTACTCATAAGTAGATGAGGCTTCTTCTCATGAAGTTCGCACGTGGTAATCTCTAAGACGGGAGATTATAAGAACAGACCCACCAGTAGAAATTCTGCATGTTTTGGTGTCATTGGATATTCCTATCTATGAGCGTGTGTGATGATCCTTAGACTTTAATTTTATTACTAATTCATGTTACAACTCATGTACTTAGATGTATTTCGTAAACCATGACAATAAAAGTTCATGGAAAAGTTGGATACGTTGGGTATGTCACGAGTAAAATTTCATTAATGAATAAATCAATAAAGGATTTACCCATTCCACCTTTATGGAAGACAATATCTTGACCCTTTGATTTGAATAGAACTATCGCATTAAATTCCATGGTCATGGTGTAATGATGTGTTTATTTCAGATAATCAAAGAAAGACATATCGAGCATATAGGTCGGTGAAATGAATGTGCAACCTGTCTGATGAGATATTGTGACAAAGGGGTTATATTACACAGTGAGCATTCGTATGTGGTTGTCAATGTTGTGACATTAAGTTCTTTCTTTTGGGTGTCTTGACCCGTTGCAAGACAATAATCTTAGACTTTAGGCAAGCCCATCTAATTCCAATAAGAAAGAATCTTAGAGGGTCACACACTAAGTTTTTCTGTTGATCTCGATTAAATTCTATTTGAGTTTAATTAATGGAATAAATATCGTTCTCAAGTTCGAGGAATAATTTTATTTAAGTTATATTGATCACATAAATTAAATAAATATTTATTTGTCGACATATGAATAAAATATTTATTTTATTTATTGAATATTTTAATAAATATTTATTTTCTAGATTGTGAATAAAATATTTATTTATAAATAAAATATTTATTTGGTTATTCAATAAATTCTAGAGGAGTTCGAACGGACCAAGACCAAGTCAAGTGACAAATATTTGTTAACAAGATCGTTACATAATCTTTGTTATTGTGCAATTTTGTGCATGCCACAAAATAATAATTATATAATTATTATTACCCGACATGGGATTTATTAAAGGTAATAAATGTTATTTAATGGCCAGTATGCAATTAAATAATATTTTAACTCAAATCCTACCTCTATAAATATATAGTTATGTCTATTGTATATAGCATCAAAATATTGAGAATAGAGAATAGTTGCACACAACGGATTCTCTCTCAACTCCTCCTCCTCTCTCTCTCTCAAGAATGATAATAATGAGAGATTTTTCTTCAAGACCGAAGAATGATCGATCAAGAACAAACAATGCAAGACATTTGACTCACCATTCTAGCACCTGGAGATTGAGTGGTTTTTCTCAGAGATCATAGGAGCACATGTGGATCACTGCTAGAGGGATTCTATCCTTGAATCCCCACAGTGCAATGAAGGTAATATGAAAGGGTCTTTTCAGATGATCAACATTCACCAGTGAATAAAGTTCTTAAGTCCATGTATTTATTTCTTCAGATATTAAATAAATTAATTATGAATTTGACGTATAAGATCCTCGCTCTTGGTTTCAGGCAGTGATTATTAAAAGAATTTTTAATATATCTCCCACCACTGCATGCTTCCGCTACACCCAGAACCAATAGTAATCATATCAGATGATCCATAAAATACAGTCTTATCTCAGTCACTAGCTGCATTCATTTTTTCCCTATGTTTGGTCCAACATTTATAACTTTGATTTATTCCATGATAGATCAAGTGTTCTTTCAACTCCTCTGGACAAATTAGTCTTGAATAACGACATCGTAAACACAATCAAAGGATTTGACAAGGGATATATGCATGATCTTTTGTAAACTTGATGGACTCTTTCACCCCATCCCCCTACTCTATTGTCATACGATTGACATCCATCCATTTTTTGATTCATATTCATCCTATTTGATTTAGTAATATTAATATTTAACAAAATAAATAAAGTGTAAAAACCATTTCATAAAAAAATTCCATATTATGATTAAAATATTACTTTAAGGTGATATTATTAACAATTATGATTTTAAAGACATAAATTGGTTTATTAATGGTTATGATTTTACTAAAATGGGTTATCATTAATATTTTATATATTATATGAACCTAATATACCAACTCTTGCGCTAATTCGGGTCCCAAGAGAGACCGCTCCCCTATCAAAAACCAACATAGAGGTGATCAACATATGATCTTTAATACAAAGCTTCAAAACTAGTTATTTATATCGATGCTTAATAAAAAAAATATACAAAAATTAAAATTGGTTAGATTTAAAATTTTCTCTCTCAGCGCTTGACACAATATACTTTCCATATTTTGGTTTCTAGAAAAGAAAACTATATTGAAAGATGATACTCTGATAGTCATTAAAAATAAAATATACAAGTTAATGACATGTTTTAAAAAGGAATTGTAGTTTTAATCCATGGGAGTATGAGGGATACTTCAAAGCAAATGGGTAGAATTTTTTGATTTTAATCAATGGGGGAAAGAGGGATACTTGGAACTTAGAGTCGATTACCAGATGTGCACCGCAAAAAACATTGTGGACTTATCATTTATAGTGACCACCTTTCATGATAAGTGGGCAGTATTTTTGTGGTGCACACCTAGGAGCTCCATGCAATTAGAGTGAGAAATAATGATGAATGAGTGAAAATGAATGTGAATATGAGGGAGTGGGTGAGCCAACAATAGCTTGAGGCAAGAGATATTGGGTGGAATATGGGAATAGGAGGGATACTCGGAACTTGGAGTTGATTTCCAGTTATGCACCGTAAAAACCCTGTCTACTTATCATTTGTAGTTACCACCTTACATGATAAGTGGGCATGGGCTTTGTGGTGCACATATAAGAGATTTATGCAATCGAAGTGATAAATAATGATGAATAAGTGAAAATGAACATGAAGACAAGGGAGAGGGTGAACCAACAATGGCTCAAGGAAAGAGCGATTGGTTGGAGAATCAGCGAGGTAAACCGAGGACAAATAAGATCGCTTATGCGCGCGTTGTTCAAACCATTTGGGAAAATTAAAAAATATATGTTAGAGGGGGAGCAACAGATCATAACTGATCACATACCTTGATTTTAATATATCATTATAATTTCAAGACAACAAAATTAGATAAACTTTAAACTAAGATAAATATATCAATAAAAATTTAAAAATTTAAAAAAAGAGTTTAAACAAAGCAATGATTGTAATTTTAATGTCTCTTCATTTTGTTTTGACTTAAAATTTAGTAAAAGAAAAAAAATGATTATAATTTCTCTCCATCTTGTTTGGTGACAATTTTTAAAAGAAAAAAAATGTTTTGGAAATATGACAAAAATAACCCTTATTAAAAATACAGTTTTCCGGTACTCAATTGTTCAAAATAAAAAAAATATTATAATTTTAAATTGTAAATTTGATTTTTAAATAAATATATTTATTTATTATAAATATATATATATACATAGTTATAAATATATATATATATATATAACTTCATATAATTATATATATATATATAATTATATAAATATGCCTTCATAAATATATATATTTAAAAAATAAATTTATAATTATATAGATATGTTTTTTTAATATATTTATAATTGTTTTTTATTATTATTTATAAATTACGTTGTATAAAATATTTATATATACATAATCAAAATTATTTATATACACAATTATTTATATTCAAAATTATTTATACACACATAATCAAAATTATTTATATACACATAATCAAAATTATTAATTCAAGGTAATCAAAATTATTTATATAATTTATCAATTCAAAGTTATTAATTCAAGATAATCGAAAATATTAATTCAAAAATATTAATTCAAAAAATAATAATTCAAAATTATTAATTCAAAATTATTATTAATTCAAAATTATTAATTCAAAAAAATATAAGTAAAAATAGTTATAAATTCAAAATTATTTATAATTATTTATAAATTATTTATATAAATTATTAATTTGATTGGTTGTGACAAGATATGGTGGGATGAGAATAGGATTAGGTGCGTATACAAACCATCCACCAATTGCAAATGCTGCTATGAACCATGGATAAAAACCCACCAAATAAGGTCATGAAACAAATGCAGGTCACACCTAGGATACCGACAATGGATCAACCAACACATCTCAAACAACCTTGAACAAACCACCGCACAAGACCAAGATGGGATCTTGAATACGGGATCAAGTAATAAGAGTATAGGGATAATCGAATCATGGATTCAATAGGGGTCCATACCCATAGAAAAAATACAAGGAGAATCGAACACCTCTGGTATACCCCCCGGCTGACCCGGTGCACCCCATGTAGCACTTTCCGAACATCCAAACGTAAGGGGTGGCACATTTGACTGTAATGGAAACAATGAATCTCAAATAAAACCCCAACATCATGAAACTAAAGATCTAAAATAAGGCAAAGGAGTGAGGGGGTAAGACCTAGATGGAAGAAGATCACAATTAAATAGGAGAATAAATAATCACATTACTTAGAACTTGAGAGGATCGATTTTTTGATAAACTTGATGAAGAGCAACGATGAGGGTTCGGTTCTGTGAAACCTTGAACGGTGCGAGCAAGGAGGACTATGTTAGGGTTCTATTTAAATATCGGTAAGACTTTTATCATTGCTAAAATAGTTAGTGTTGATAAAAGATATCTTTATAAGCATTAAAATTCTAGTGTTGATAAATATAGGTTTTATCAACACCTTTTTAAATAAAACTCAATCTTTATCAGTGCTAACAAAGCACTGATAAATACCCATTTTTTATAATATAATAATTATAATTATAAAATTTAAATTTATATAATTAAAAAATAAATAATTAAATAATTACAAATATGTATTTATAAATATAATTATAAATATATATATTTATAATTTAAATATATTATTATAATTTTATAATTATTTAAATATATATATTTATTTATAATTATAATTAAAAATAAATTTATTTAAATTTATTTGTATATAATTATATATATTTATTAATATATTAATATATATAATTATGTTGTGAAATCGATCGGACGCCGATTGAAACTGTGAAGAATTTCAAAACCAGAAATGTAAGACTGATCATAGATGAAGCACATCATTGACAAAGCGAGCATTGAATTTGCGTATGAAAATGGTAACGACAAATGGAAATACAAATATATGAGAAATACAAGAAGTAGAGAACACAATGTATAGCCCCCAACCCCCCCCCCCCCCCCCTCATTAACATTTCCATGTATTTATAGTGTAAAAAGAATACCAAAAGTTGGAGTATGAAAAGTTGGGCACATTAAGGGGTTATTGGGAATAGAAGTTGCCATAATTATGAAATTCACATTTAATATTTCATAACACTCCCCCTTGAATGTCATAATTTCATGGAATCTTGTATAATCTTGACTTAAAAAACTTGTGGGAAAAATAAGTGAAGGCAAGGTAATTGAATTCTATGTAATGCAACCCCATTAAAAACCTTACCAGGAAAGCCTAGTGGGAAAAACATGATGAATGGAAAACGAGTGCATTGTTTCCGACTCCGCTTGATTATATCATTTAATTATGTCTTCGGGACATTTAAAAAAGACCATAGGTAATAATGAATGGTCTCATTAAAATTAAAACTCATGGGGAAGACCAATAATTTCCATTAATTATAGATATCCATAATAATTTATAACATTCCCTTGGATATCTGTTATGATGTATGATTGCCTCATTAAAAACTTTATCAAGGAAAACCCTTCAGGGGGAAACTCTTGATTAGGGAAAACGAGTACAATAACATCAAGTCTCCAAAGTGTTGTCTCATTAAAAACCTTATTAAGAAAACCATGTGGAAAAAACTTGACTAAGGGGGAAATAGTACAACAGCTACATCTCCCATTCATAATGATCATCATTTAACTCATAGAATGTCTATGATCAATTCATAACCAAAACATTTAGTTTTGAATTTTTTGGAATAATAATAATTTGTACCCCTTATATTTCAATGAATAGGGAAGAACATTACCTTGCATTATAATATGATTTATTACTATTTTCAAGGTACATATGCACATGTGCATGTATATCCTTTAGGGATAAATAAAATGTGCATTTATATTTAATCCTTCTGGTATAAGTATGTTCTTCATCAACCCATCATTAATAAAATATATCACAATAGATTTAATTTACTCATTAAGGGTAAAACCATTCCAAAAATTTAATATTTCATCTTTATGATGATTAATTCAAAATACAAGGACATTCCATGTGATTTGTGATCAAATAATTCATTGATTTCAGAAAACTATTTGAGAGTTTATATTTTTTTCAAAACATCTTAATAATATGATGAATACAATGATTCATACAAACCATGGGATGATGAATTCAATTTATATTCTTCCTTAACTTAATATGGATACATGAAATACATCTTATTCAGTTCACCCCATAATTTATCAGATTGGGTGAAACTTTCATAATTTTGAATATGCTTCAGGCATTTTGAACCCTTCTGGGATTCATATATAAATATCCAAATATACAAGGAATAATGTTTCTTATAATAAGATCGTTGATATTCAGCAGTCTTAGTATTTTGGATAATCAATCCAAAACTTTATATGTTGAACATTCCATAAGTTCCTTTAATAATTTTGGCCAATTATTATGATGTCAACATCTATCAAAATCCATTGTCATCAATGAGTTTTAAAAGGTATTCAAAGAAAATATATCATCAACAACATTTGATTGAGACCTTGTAATTTTTTATGGTACCAATGTCACTTCAGGGACAATATCTAAAAAGATATAATGTTGTCGATATATTAATTTTCCTATTCAATAGAAAATATATTTATTAATTTCTACTCATGATGAACAATGATTTTATATAATCAGTTTAACCGCACTTCAGGTGTGTATAATTAAACAATTTATTTCCAACACTTTACATTCATATAAGTGTTGTGAACATCTCGTCAATGGTTCTTCTGGACCATTTTATATATTGCATGTGATGCTTAATAATTATTTTAATAGACATGCATAGCAGGTAATGTATACTCACCAGCAGCAAATAACACACATGATCATTTAGTGGATGTGTCTTTCATATAGATGGATCACATGGTAGGTGGGTGAGCCCATATATACTTCTTCATAAGTATATGGAAAATTTATTTCCATAATAGCTGCTAATGATATAAATAATTTACCTCAAAATGGGTACCTTGGGGTAAATTATTATACAGGGGGCATTCATAATAATTTAATGAGAATGAATTCATTGATAATTTAGTAGACACGCATCCATTAAATAAATTTATCATTATCCCCCTAATGGATGTCTACTATGTTATCAAAAAACTGATGGTTGTGTATACTTGAATCAATATATTTCATTATAATTGATCCCGAATGTCCTAAATCATGATGTCGTATATTTAAAGTGTCAGGATCGGTAAACTTATGGTTTACCATTATTGATTCGATTGTACAAAACAAATTCTTTATAACCACATTTTATGAATGCTCGTTACATATCGAGGTACCTCTTTTATCTAGTGTCTCTATATGATATTCATTTTCAAGAATACCATGTATATATCTCATCGAGACTTCAAATATAACAAAGCATTAAGAATTTGTACTACCAGGTAGGAATATATTCACTCTTCTAGAGTCGTTAATTAATTTTCTCTGTCGGTAAATGTACTTATATGAGCATATACTAACTCATATATGAGTTCTTTTGAAGCATTTAATCAAAATAATATTTATAAATATTTTGCTTCAAAATCAACGTATATAAGATCTCCAAGATCTTTTATTGTGCATACTCATATTTTTCATTATAATTTCTACTTATGGTGGTTGATAAGTTCATAATATAATCATAACGGGTTAGGCCCATCGCCAAGAGGATTATTGCATATTTTAGAACTTATGGCCCAAATATTTTGGAACTTCAGGCCCAAATATTATTTTACAATACATATAACTTTGATGGGAGCCCCCACAGCTTTTAAAGTTGATGAATGCTGTAGCGAAAACCAACGTGAAAGAATCTTCTGGATTCACAACACACACCTTATCGCCATCCAAAATTATAATTCATAAACAACATTCACTTTATCAAATGAAGGATAAATCATTTGATCAAACTTAATAAACTCTCAAAATATTCATGATAGCACAAATTATATCAAATTTTTCATGAATAATTTCATTCACAACAAGGAATGAGATGTAGTAATTAAAACTACATTCACATCGGGGAATGAATTCATTCATCTAATTTCATGATCCATGAATGATAATTTATTATTTAACAATAATGGTCATCTTGCATAAAATATAAATTTTATTGATTATGATAATCATTGTTTTAACCACTTCAGGTGGTAAAATCATTTTCATAATATATATCAGATTATCAAAACTATGTAATTCAAACATTTCATTTATGAACTATATGAATAACAACATCCACTTTAGGGGATAAATGAATTACATGATATGATATTGATAATCCATATGAATATGATAAATAATAATTTATCCCTTGATATTGCTGCTAAGGAACAATAATTGATAAATGAAGATATTCTTCAATATAATGTTAAAGGACATTATTTTCATATGATCCACCAGGGATGCATTATTTTATAAATATTATTAAAATTCATTGTGCTTCGTAAATATTTACTATCATCAAACTACTTCTGGTGGTTATATTATTATTATTTGTTATAAACAAATATAGTACAATGATCATCCGCAAAACATATTCACTTTGAACTTGATTTAAAATAAAATCATGTTTTTCATTCATTTCAGGGAATGAAATAAATCATTTTCAATAAATATTATCATTCACTCCAAGGAATGGAATAAAATTATTTGTTCAAGTTTTATAGTGTCTTCTAGAAAATTGCATGAATATTCAATCCAGCAATTTCATCAATTTCATCCACTTTGAGGGATGGATATATATAAAATATATTTACACTTCTTCGTCAAGAACATTTAATTTCTCTAAAACATTTTATAAGAAATAAAAGAAATAAAAAAACAATACAATATTTAAAAATATTACAAGTAAATATCATCTCCATTATGAAACTTTATATATCATAATCAAACTTGACACCTTTAGGGTGAACAAAGGAATAAGAGATGAAATTTCATAGTTCGTGACATGATCAACGAACTTTGGATCGACGTACGACAGGTACATGATGTTTATCATTAATTAGCAAACTTCGATTTGATATACGACAGGTACACAATGTTCATCATTCAGCCACTTCTAGTGGTGGTTTTTCATTCTTTTATTTGATGAATGATGTTTGTCACGATATCAACCACATTGGTTATTAATAAAACACATTCTCTTCAGGGAATGAAGTGAAATTTGTCGACCATGAGTCATTACAACTCTTCAAGAGCTCATTATTTTTTCCCGCGACAAAAGATTAAGAAACTCATATATTATTTTATGATGTATTGAGAGGGGAAAATAAGTGTAACAATATCTTGATATAAAATAAGACTCACCTTTTGATGTAGCTTCTCGAATGAATGGAGTTGATGCGCATGCGAAAGAGTGTGTCAAAAGAAGAATGTTTATAAAAAACATGTTACATACCTTTTTCCCGTGATATTTATCTTATTTTGATGATGACACCGTCTTCATGATGTGTAATGCAAAGAAGATGATCGTGCTGGTAACGTGTTGTGAAATCGATCGAACGCCAATTGAAACTGCGAAGAATTTCGAAACCGGAAATGTAAGACTGATCGTAGATGAAGCACATTGTTGACAAAGCGAGCGTTGAATTTGCGTATGATGATGGTAGTGACAAAATGGAAATACAAATACAAGAGAAATACAAGAAGTAGATAACACAATGTAGAGCCCCCAAAAAAACCATCCCCCTTTCATTAACATTTCCATGTATTTATAGTGTGCCAAGATACCAAAAGTTGGAATATGAAAAGTTGGGCACATAAAGGGGTTTATTGGGAATAAGAGTTACCGTAATTATGACATTCACATTTAATATTTCATAACAAATTATAAATATAATAAATATATTCATTATAATTTTATAATTATTGAAATATATATATAAATATATAATTATAAATAAATATATTTAAAAATATTTGTATATAATTATATATATTTATATAATTATATATAAATTTATTAATATATAAATATATAGTTATTATTTAAATATATTTATTATAATTTTATAATTATTTAAATATATATTTATTTATAATTATACCAGAATAGAGCAAACCATAGGCATGAAAGCCCATGGCCCCAGAAGTTTATTTAATAAAAAGATAAAAGTACACAAGGAGGGGTTGCGACATGAAGAGTGTGTTACATATGCCACAGAAGCCAAAAAAATAGAAAAACATTGCATTTCAACACAGCAAACCAAACAACAAGTTTACCACTACTTAATGTATACCGCGACCATGACCTCGAGGATAACAGCCTCTCCTCCATTTTGGAGTGACCCATGGACCACCACGATCATCCTCAACATCATTATCTTTATCCCTCCCTACCTTAGATTCCAAGCTAAGGGGTTGAGCACCATCGTTAATGGCCTTGATTGAAGATTCTAGTACATTAGCTACCGTCGGTGCTAATTGCATAGACTACTTGATTGGTTCACTGTCAGTCTGCACACCAGGTGAATCTTCAGCTGACTTGTAGCTTCCTTTGTCCATAGTATTCATCTAAACAACCTTTTCACCCGATTGCTCCCCCCCCCCTTCTCAGCATCACTACTATCCACAAGATCCAAACCAGTTGTATGCTTGATTAAAGAAACTTACTGCCCAACAGGACTCGACAGGCTGCTTTCTACCGAAGAAGCCAAATTATCACCTGCTTGGGACCCTGCACATCACAACACAAATCAATTCTCTCAACAACTTTCACATTATAAGTAACATTCTGGTTCTTGATGCATTCTGAATAGAATGCCCAGAAACCAGGTGTATTGATTGCATCTAGCATAGAAAAGAAGTTTGGGGGCCATGCATAGCCTTCCCACAGTGACCATTATCACCACCACCCTACCTAACAACCAGTTCATCCACTGGTTTGTTCAAATCTAAAGCAACAGATTCTTCTCCAACTTTACCTGCAATCCCCTAAACTTGCACTAATTCATTAGCAGCCACATTTCCATGATTATCCTTGGGCTGTAATGGAAATGACCCTAAAGCATAAGCCATCTTACCACCGGAAAGGAAATGATCCTCAATGGCATCAGCATGATCTTCTCCCACATCACTATCAAAAACCACATTGACATTAAGATCACTTCTATCACCCTGTTTCAAATGAGTCTGGTCCTCTACACTCCATGTGGCATTAGTGACAACTTGTCCAGGACATCCAGACAAAGAACCAGCAACCACATCAGCAAGGGATAATGGTTCAAACATCCTATTCTCATATTCATTGAGATCACTCCTATCACCCCATTTCACACAAGCCCCGCCATGTGCATTTTTATTAACACTTATGCCAAGGTTTTTCTAGCCAGGGGCTCTAGACTTAAAGCTGGCAACCACATCAGAAAAGGACCGGAACTCAAGTGGCAATGAGACAACCCCCTGATCTTCCATTATGTCCTCATCATAACCATCAACATTTTCCCCTTTATCTACAGGTCTAAAGACCGTAGAACCCATCAATTTATCCCTTCCAACATAATTCATATTCCCCTTGTGGTTCCCATCTTCCACCACTGATAGTTTAAACTTATAGTATCCACAGTATGCCCACTTCTTAGATCTTTGAGGCACCTTTCCCTAAGTTGCCTAATGCAATGACAGTTAAAACAAAACTCAAGAACATACTCATAATCAATTGATAGTTCAAACTTGAACTCATCAGCAACCAAAAATACAGTCTCAATCAAAGGATCACAAAGATCAATTTCAACCAAAATTCGTGCATAATGCCTGTACCTTGCTAACCCAGTTTCCCTGTCAAAGTTGATAGGTATACCCACAACTGATGCAACATCCGGGAGAATCTAAGAGTGCCAAAAGAACCAGTTGAGACCCCTAATCTAGATCCAAGTTTGGAAGGTTGAATTCCTAGCCTTTGACGAATCAAACCAGGGATCCAAGTCCTACAGCCTCTGGATCCCTGACTTGAGAGAGATGAAGCCAAAACTCCAAGCCTTGCACTTAAGCTCGCGCGAAGGGAATAAGATATGAAAAAAAAACTCATTCCAATTGAAGTAATTCACCAGTCAGTAAATCCCTATGCCTGACAAAGACGCAACTTCAAGTCCTTGAGGGTCGTACTCCTGGATTGCGGAGATAATCGAGCAATAAGAGAGTGCTTACAGTCATCTGGAAAAATTTAGGGTTAGTTTCAAAAGGTCATGGCTCCATTCTTCGTAATATTCTTTATAGCGCCATCACAACGTGTGTTGGCAAAAAGCCTGAAATTAGAAGATTTTACGGCATTGAAATTCAAAAGGCTCTCGGTTGGCTTCTTGACTGGATCAAGGAGCCTTGCACCGTGGGTCTCTAGATCCACCAAATCCACCGCTAGATTCGCCTCTGCGTCGTCCACCACACCCTTATCCTTATTCCTCTTCGTCGGACCAATGAATACCTCGTAAGGATCAAAGTACTCTAGATTTGAACTCATCGGAAGGATGACCTAGATTCAAGCTCATCGGAAGGATGACCAGCCTTTCAGGCCTGTGTGTGCTATGTGTGTTAATGTAATTGTACCCCCAAACACCTAATATATTTATTTATTTATTTATTTATTTATTATTTAAATATATTTATTATAATTTTATAATTATTTAAATAAATATAAATATATATAATTATAATTATAAATAAATATATTTATAAATATTTGTATATAATTATAAATGTATTTATATAATTATATAGTTATATATATATAATTATATATATGTATATAATTATAAATATAATAAATATATTTGTTATGATTTTATAATTATTTAAATATATATTTAATTATTTATAATTATGATTTTATAATTATTTAAATATATATTTAATTATTTATAATTATAATTATAAATAAATATATTTAAAAAGTATTTATATGTAATTAAAAATATATATATAAATATATATAATTATATATAATTATATATAATAAATATATTTATTATAATTTTATAAGGATGATGTTAAGGTTGTTGCCTACTTTTGTGATGTACTTGTTATAGGAATTGAAGCCCACGTTGAAGGACACCTAGGTGATTGCGATTTATAGCATGATGCTCAACTGTATGGTGACTCTCAGTTTTGGAAGGAGAATAATTCTTCTAAAAACAGGAAGGGGAAAATGAAGGTTGACTCTCCACTCCCAGTGAAGGTGACCAAGGATGGAGGTGATGATATATGCATCAAAGAGACTGAAATTGATGGGGCGACACCTCCATTGGAGACTTTTCAGGATGCATGGAAAGTGGGTGGACCTGAGCATTTGGTGAAATCATCTGTGCAGAATGTGGACAAGTAAGCAATGGAGGTTTTGGAAGACACAGTTCAGGACCAAACTCCCAAAGTTGTGAGCAGCTCTGCTACAACTCATCTGAAGTGTTCGCCCCTGATCAAGGGGTGACTTGCCTCAAGAATGATGCATCGGAATCGGGTAAAAATGTATTTAGTCTCCTTGACATCCTTAGCAAATCCAATAGCAGGGAGGTCTTATGTGAATAATTTGGGAACCCTCGTGGATATATTCAAATTGGAGGTCAATCCTCAGACGGTCAAGGTAGGGAGAATCTATGATTTGAAGGTTCTCTTGGAGGGCTCATATTTGGCTAGAGAGGTTGATCACTTGGCGGACCCATACCATTGGATGATAACACTGAACCTCAAGAGGATGATGAGACATGACAACATCCCAAGACTTGGAGGGGTCGTCATCCACAAGGCAGGGGTGGTGGCCGCTGCTCCATGGATGATGACCTCATGTTTTATGGGCATGTTTGCTTTGCTTTTTATAGCAGTGTTTTGTCACCGGTTTTCATGTGCCGTCTCCCTCTCATGTGTTGTCTTTATTTTAATTTTAATAAATTTCGGAACTATGAGGTGATAACCCATGGTTTGCGCCGTATTGATATATAAATAAACTATTAAACATTTTGACTAATATAAAATTGATAATTTTTTATACATAAAATTATGAATAGAACTCATTTTTTATTAAAAGTTATATAAATCATATTTATATATTATATCTACATATATATACTTATTGTAATATAAATCTTATTTAAAAATATATAAATACTTATATATAAATTAAATTACTCAGTGCGACCTTTATTAGTAGTAAATAAAAGCGCCGATAAAGGTGAATTTTATCAGCGTTAAAAAAACGATGATAAATGGGTGATCTTTATTAGTACTAAAAAAAAGTATTAACAAATGGTACTCTTTTATAAGTGTTTTTTAACGGTGATAAAAGATAACTTTATCATTGTTTTTTATGAGTGGTGATGAAAGTATCACTTTATCAACGGTTTTTGTTTAGCGCTATTAAAATCTAGTGATGCATAAGGCACGATTTGTGGTAGTAGTGAGAAGTATGGTCCCTATGACTTAATTTTCATGTTTTAAAGTTAAAAAAGTAATATTTTAGTTCAAAACATCATTGCATGCTTAAAACCGAACAAATGAACTCAAACTGTCATGAAACTCGACAATGACCGTCGATTCATTTTTTACGTGTATGAATGAAATGCACATTATTTCAATGTGTGGTTTGGTTGGAATGACTTAAAATATATTTTGCATGCTGTAATTAGTTTTACATTTGTTAGGTATTATAAACAACACGTATTATTTATTGTTAATTATATATGACTTGTCTCAATTACAAATACATTTCTTCCATATGTTAAAAATCAATTGTACCGACCCCATATATAATTGTTGTAATAACAATTGACACCTTTAAAGTATAAAATTATTTTCAAATAATAAAATATATTTATTATTTGCATTTTACGTATTATGGCCGTGTTTAGTTAGTTATTTATTTTTTATTGTTTTTTGGGTGGTGCGTTATTAAAAAGCAGGCACAACCATCGAGAGGGGCATTCATCACCGTTGAAAAAAAAAAATTGGTTAATAACCTAAAAAATAACTGAATCAATATATTGATTATAACAATAAAAAAAACATTTTTGTTTATAAATTTATGCTTGTTTTAAAGAATTTGTATTTAAAAAATAATATTTTTTTTATGATTTCAATTTTTTACCTAACGTGGTTATGTTGATATTTTTTCAACAGAAGGATTGATTAGAAATTGAAATAAAAATAACTGAATGGTTAAGAAAAATTAATAAATAAAACCTAAATAATAATAATAACAATTATTAGATTTGATGTATATTGCGGGTTGATTATCTCATTTTTTATATTATTCTTTTATTAACATTCGTGCTGTTATAGTTATTATTTTTTATTTGTCAGCTGATCCTTTTATATCTCTCTTTTTTTAATAAAAAAAGTGATATAATTGCATGATTCCACCGGCTCAAAAGGACCCGCGGACGACGTTTTCGTCATCGGTTGGCGGGAGCGGACAGTACGTGGCACGCCAGTCCGATGACGTGGTACGATTTGATTGGGCCATAGGCGGAGGAAGGGAACATCGCGGTGGATGCTCGTGTGGCCTTTCATGCCCCTTTGTCGTACGGCCAAAGGTGGGGGTAAATAATAAAAGCCAGTCATCGGGAAATAAAAATATATATAATAAAATCCAGTGGGAGGGAGGGAGGGAGGGCATTCCGTAAATAAAAAGGAATCATGAGGGTATTTTTGAATCTGAAAGATCGTGGGCGCCGGAGAGAGGGAGAGGGAATGTGGGGGTGGTGGGGACCGTAATCAGACGCAGCAGCGCCTAACGCGCAGGCCTCCCGCCTGCTCACATTCCTTTCACTCCGCTCCGCACGGGAGCGTGGATTTCACGAGCCAATGATCAAATAATTTAAAAAATCATAATTTTTTATTAAAATTACTCTGATATTACTGATCACGCTGTAACCTGTTTAAAAGTAGATATTTAGAAAAAGCAATAAATATGAAACATGGCCGTGTCTGTTACGCGGGGGGGTTGGCGAGTGGATAAGGGTGGAAAGGCACTCTGCTACCAGCATTAAAGAAGAAAGTGTGATCCCGCATATTAAAACATATAAAAATATAAAATATGTTTCTATTAATGAAAACGTGTGGACGCAGCAGGCGATCCGACTCACCCAGCGATCCCCACCCGGGTGGGATTTGTTTTTTTTTTTAATGTTTTGAAAAAAAAATTGATTTTGCAATGAGTTTAAAGAACATTTTTAAATAGTAAACTTATTCATATTTAAATTATTATAAAAGTTTAACTTTTATCTTAAATCTTATATTTAATTTTAAAAAACTAACCAGATTATTTAAAAAACAAAACTTATGCCTTTAGAGATATAATTTCAGAACCAAAAATGCTAAAAAGACCTATTATAATTTAAAACAGGCAATGGTGACAATACGTTGTCCTTAGCTTGGTAATATTTATTTATTTTTAGATATAAAAATGATTAGAATATTAAATAATTTTTTATTGTTTACATTATTAATAATATATTGATGAATTCAATAGCTGTTTTTCCATGTTCAATAACCCTGTGTTTGAGCGTTTTAATCCGAGTGATTTATGAAATAAATTGAAATAGTTTTTGAAAAAATGACAACCAGCGAGCAAAACTCAAAATTTATTCCAGATAAACTAATTTTCAATTTCGGTCCCATCGTCATTTTCCCGTATTTTTCTATGCACTGCAAAATGACACGTGTAATCGGGTGCCAATCAATCATACTACTTCATACATTCGATATTTTGCACGTTTGGTTTAATAATGTTTAATGCATTTTATTTTTCCCCGCCTTGCGGGTACACGGTCTGATTTAGATGCAATTATTTTTCTTATTTTTTATAAAATATAAAATGATGTTATAAATTTGTTTTTTTTTTTATACGAAACCCATTCCGGCTCTTTCCAATTAAACTGAACGTCCTTGATATAAGTTTGGGGTCATACATTAGGATGTATTTATCTGATTATTTAATCAACTCATTATCAATCAATAAATGAGAAATTCATGATCTGTCTCCCCGCACGTATCTCTGCCATACCCTTCTCCACCTTCATGTCATGTCTTCCCCAGCCGAACAATCACCCCAAATTGTCCCTACTCTCCATTCCTTCTCACATCAACAACCCCTCTTCACACATCTCTAATGAACCTCACCGTCCTATTGGGAAAGACGGCAAAGCAACGAACACACAAACAAAAGAAAATCGAACGCTCAGCGAAAATAAAATCTTTAACTCTCAACAAAATCAGATGTGTAACGAAACTAAAGGAAGTGTGCATAATATAAAAGGTTGACACTGAAAAGTTTTACCTGTAAAACTCAACGAGAGAAAAACCACAAGACTTAGTCCAGAAAGAGAAATCCACTAAAATCAAGAAGTACACATTAAAAACTCCCAAAAAATGAGCGAGTTCTCAAAAGTAATACTTAAGAATAAAAACAGTGAATCAAAGACGGAGAGCAGAAAAGATGATCGTCGAACAAAAGCGATCACCAAATGAGATTTACTCTCGGTATTGTTGATGTGTTGAAATACCTTGCCTCTGCCTCCTTATATAGGAAAACTGTATGCGTCAAAAAATTATAACACCTAAAAGAAAATCATGTCTCCGCGTGAATATGTTTCTCTACAGCTTTGGTCCGCATTTCTCTTTTTCAAGAGACACATGGGAGCGCCAGTTGAGGAGGCACCCCCAACAAACTCCTCCTCCGACCGAAGTGAAGATCACCCGCCAACCCTGCAATCAGTCGGCAAGTCTCAAAATTTTAGGTAAACTCTTGGTCAACATGTCTGACCCGTTGTCATTAGTGTGGATCTTTTCAAACTCTAACTGTCTCAAATCAAGCACGTTGCAGATCTAATGATATGAACATCGATATATTTCGACCTGCCGTGAAAAATGGAATTCTTTTCCAAACAAATATCACTCCAACTATCACAAAATAAAACATATCAGTCTTGATTTAAACCGAGCTCTTAAATAAAAGTTTTCATCCACAACAATTCTCTATATGTCTTTGTAGTAGTAATATGGAAGATAAAGCAATACATATCTGCAATCTAGACTGTCAAGATACAACCCCCTGCAAAAGTGATCAAATAGTCTGAATTAGACTTCCTCGAATCGATATCTCCTACCATATTTGAATCTGTAAAGCCACAAAGCATATAATCTCATTTGACAAAACACAATCTCAGATCAGAAATACCATAAAGATAACGAGATATATACTCCACTACTCTGCAGTGCTCTCTATCTTGATTTGATAGAAAACGACTGAGCACACCAACTGCATGAGATATATCAGGTCTGGTACATACCATCGCATACATCAAACAACCAACGACAGATGAATAAAGTATGTGTTGCATCTCCTCTCTCTCTTCATCAGTAAAAGGTGTATGACTGGTGTTGAGCTTGAAATGTAAAGCAAAAGGAGTACTAACCACTTTAGCTCTGTCCATAGAATCTCTGAAAAACCTTCTCAATATATCTCTTATGAGATAACCACAATTTCTTGGCTTTCCTATCACAGGAGATCGTCATACTAAGAATCTGTCGCACTGGCCCCAAGTCTTTCATCGCAAAAGACTGACAAAGATCCTTATTCAATTTGTCAATTTTAAAAGCATCATGACCAACAATGAGTATATCATCAACATAAATCAACAGTATAATAAAACCATCATCAGTAAATCTCTGAACAAAAATACAATGATCAAAAGATGTCTTCCTGAAATCCTGATAAAAAATGAAAGATTCAAATTTCTTATACCACTGTCTCAGAACTTGCTTCAAACCATACAAACTCTTATTCAACCCGTAGACGTGATTTTCTTTACCTGTTTCAACAAAACCTTCTAACTGCTCCATATAAATCTCATCCTTTAAATCTCCATGGAGAAAAGCTGTCTTCACATCCATCTGCTCAACCTACAGATCCAAACTAGCAGCCAAACCAAAAACAACCCGAATGGAAGACATTTTGACAACATGTGAGAAAATCTCATTAAAATCAATACATTTATTCTGATAGAAGCCTTTAACAACTAATCTTGCCTTGTATCGTAGAACATAACTAGATTCTTCATTTTTAATCCGATAAATCCACCAAATTTGCAAAGCTCTCTTACCCGTCGGTAACTTCACCAGCTCAAAATTATGGTTGTCGTGCAATGACGTCATCTCGTCATTCATTGCCGCAACCCATTCGTCCATCTGTTCACTTTCCATCGCCTCATCAAAATATTATGATTCCCCCCTTTAGTGAGGAGCACATACCCATCAGATGAATACCGAGTAGAAACGGTACGATGTCGAGATGACCTTCGGAGTGAAACTGCGGGTTCATTAATAACCCATGGAACCAGATCATCAAAAACAAAAGGTGAATTAGAAACATCAACTCCAACCTATTCACCTTGAGCATCATTCTGTACATCAACATGATCATCATAATCAACAATATGAGGTAAATATGAATCAGAACCTGGTTCAAGACTGACAAAGCCATCAGAAATTGGAGAAGTGGATTTTTCTCCCTTATCGATGTCTCAAATAGTCTGATCCTCCTTAAACACCGTATCATGGCTTCTGATAAGTTTCTTCAAAGCAGGATCATAGAACATGTACCCAAACTCATCGTGTCTATAGCCAATAAAAATACACTGACGCGTCTTACCATCCAGCTTGGATCTCTCATCTATAGGCACGTGAACAAAAGCCTCACAACAAAAAACACACAAGTGAACGTACCTGATCTCTTTGTCATACCAAAACTTGTCTGGAGTGTTTGTATGCAAAGAAATCAATGGTGATAAATTGATAATATAAGCAACAATTAGTGAAGCCTTATCCCAAAAGTGTTCAGGCAAATTTGTTTATGAAAGTAAGCAATGAACTCTTTCCAAAAAAGTATTGTTCATCAGCTCAACTACATCATTCAGCTGAGGTGTCTTGGGAGGCGTCTTCTGATGCCGAATGCCTACCTGCCCGCAACACAGATCAAACAGACCACAATACTCTCCTCTATTGTTAGCATGAATACATTTCAATTTCTTGCCTGGTTCCCTCTCAGCAGAAACATGAAATTGCTTAAAAACACTAAGCACATGACTTATAGAATTCTAAACATAAACCAAGAGCTTACATGAGTAGTCATCAATAAATGTCACAAAATAAAGACTTCCACTAAAGGTCTTAGATTTCAAAGGACCACAAACATCAAAATGTACTAATTCAAGTACCTAGGACTTCCTATGCAGAGGATGACTACTGAAAATCACTCTACTCTATTTACCAGCCATACAATGATCATACATGTCCAATTTGACACTCTTCAAATCTAGAAGAAGATTTCTATTGGCCAAACAACCAAACTCTTTCTCACTAATGTGACTGAGCCTCTTATTTCATAACTTGGATGAAACACTACACTCAACAACACAAGCAGTATCACAAGAAATAGAAGCTCTAGTCCAGTGCAAACCTGACCACTTCTTCCCTCGAGCCACAATCAAAGAGCCCTCGGAAATCTTCCATTGGAAATCATCAAAAGTACTGATAAATCCTTCATCATTAAGAACACTGGTAGAAATAAGATTCAACCAAACCTCAGACACATGTCAAACATTCTTCAAAATTAGCTTACTTTTTGTATTGGTCTCTAAACAAACAATGTTGATACCTACAACATCAGCATGACCATCATTGTCCATCTTTAAAATCCCAAAATTACCTGGGCTGTAAGATATAAAGAACTCCTTCGATGTCACGTGAAAACATGCACCACTGTTAACAACCCAACAAGAATCATCAGAAGCAATATTAATAGAGTCATAAACAATAACAAGATCACCCCTATAACGACAATGAAATGATCATCTCCATCGCCATTTTTCTTTTGTGGATTTTCCTTCATTCTATTATCTATTTTCAGATGATAACAAAACTTCTTAATATGCCCCTTCTTACCACAATGACGACATTCAAAATATCTCTACTTCGATCTGGATTTTCTTTTACCTCTACTCTTACATCGATTGCTTTGTCCCTGGTCCTGGAATCTCTCCCTATTCTCTGTGACTAAAAGCTCTGAAGAAGATTTCTCCTAAGTATGTCTCCTGACATCTTCATTCAAAATAGCACAATTAACAAAACTAAATGTCATAGCACTATTAGGAGCAGAATCAGTTAGAGTAACACGTAAATTCTCTCAATAATTAGGTAAAGTGTTAAGCAATAGAAGAGCTAAAACCTCATCTTCAAAATTGATACCCATGAAATACAAATGATCAAAACATCCCTGATATTCACTTAAATAGTCAGAAATAGACGTACCTTATTTGTACCTCAAATTCATCATTTGTTTGAGAAGAAACAATTTATTGTTTCCTGTCTTGGAAGCGTAGGTCGTCTCAAGCTTCTACCACAAAGTTCTGGCGTGAGAGATATTGACAATGTGCTTTATCACGTTGTCTTCTGTAAGAACCATGATCTTCTTTTTAGGTATGTTTTTCCTTTTTCTGGAGTTTTTGAGAAAAGAGGAGTTTCTGAAAATTTTTAAAGTACACGCCGTGTACTTTATGAGTACATGTCGTGTACTTCGTTGCCGCGCGAGGCCGTGTGCTGGCCGTGTAAGGGCCACACACACAGTCATGTGGGGTGACGTGGTGGCTGCCTAAAGCGGAGTACGAAAACAGTAAGTACACACCGTGTATTTTTTTCATTAAACAGACCGGGATCGCGTCTGATCGCCAAAGGTGTCTTCTTCTAGGTCTCGTTCGACCGAGAGAAGCCGTACGACGCCGAAACTTCTCCGAGCCCCCGAGCCTCCGTCTGTTCTTCGAATCGACCACCGTTGATTGTGTTGGAACCATATCAGTAAGCTCTTCCTTCTTTTAGAGCTTTGTTTTCCAATTTCTCCTCTTTTCCAAGTTATCATGGGTTGAACATTTTGTGCGTTTTCGTAGATCTACGATGTTCTAAGGAGTTTCAAGCCTCGTGGTTCACGTATATTGATCTCCTAACCCAGATGTAGGTGGTTTGTGCCTTTCCGTTCGAAGTCTTTGAGTATTATGTGCAAATTCCACCAATACCCTTGAACGGGGTATTGTGTGTTTACCATATTACCCCTTTTGTTTTCCTACCATGCTTGTATGCTTGTGTAGAGGTAAATTGGACATGTTTTGGGTTGATTGTTATACCTTGGATTCTCTGCTCATGCTTTGTTCTATTTACGACCGTTTGGTCCTGTTTAGCCTATTTGGCCATTTACCTATTTTCCATGCCTTGTGATCGTAGGATGAAGTGTTGTTTTCTGACATTCTTGAGATGCTGTAGATTGGTTAGCCAAATAGTTCTGTAGGTTTAATTTGTCCATATAGAATTATTATGCATTGACCTACCCAGGGCCGTGAGAACCTGGTGTTATAGAATAAAAGAGGATAGACCGAGTGAGTTTCCTCAAAGAGTCTTTGGACAATATTAGACTATAAGGGGATAGACCGAGTGAGCTTCCTCAGAGAGTCTTTGATCTTTAGGCTATAAGGGGATTGACTAAGTGAGCATCCTCAGAGAGCCTTGAATTACTTTGGGCTATAAGGGGATAGACCGTGAGAGCTTCCTCAGAGAGTCCTTGACTGTTTTAGACTATACAGGGATAGACCGTGTGAGCTTCCTCAGAGAGTCTCTGTTTGTTTGTTTGAATCACCTGATTACCATAGGCTATAGGAGGGATTGACTGTGTGAGCTTCCTCAGAGAGTCTATGAACGACCTGGGCTATAAGGGGAATTGACCGAGTGTGCTTTCTCAGAGAGTCCTTGACCTTGGGGCTATAAGGGGAATTGACTGTGCGAGCTTCCTTAGAGAGTTCCTGACTACCCTATACTATAAGGGGAGTTGATTGCGTGTGCTTCATTAGAGAGTCTTTATAATTCCATATGACCAAACCAGTGGGGTTAGGCTGAGTGCACTTCCCAGAGGGTTGTTGGTACTTGTTAGGTAGGACCAGAGGGGATGGATGTGAGTACTTCCCAGAGGGTTACTTGTTATGCTATGCTTCTTGTTAGTTGTTGCTTGAATTTAGAACTGTGGATTGTTTATTGTTCAGCATGTTCCTGTTTACTGTTTTCTGTACTTTTGCCTGCCATATATTCACTGACTGTTAGGCATAGATCATCGGGTGGTTGCCTACTAGGATTTAGTCTCACACCCTATTTGGGTCATGCTTTTGGACCCAAACAGACTATATTGTTGCAGGTATAGACAGGGGAAAACTCCCTTCGAATTTAGGTACTTGACTTGCTGTGGAGATGGAGAGCATAGGACCAAGCTTAGGCTTGTGATGCTGAGGAGCTGTTTATCTTTATTTTGTACTTGTTTTTAGTACTGTTTGTATTTCCAGCATTGTGACTAGTTTGGATACTTTCCTAGACACATGTATCATGCATCATATATATATATATATTTTCTCCTGCTGTTTATCATATTTAGTTTTCCGATGTTTGCTTGTGTATGGATTGTTTACTGCTTCCGCTATTGTTTATTGTTTTTCTCTTTCGCTGTGTACTATGCCAATGAGGGCATAGTTTCAACCACTATCACACCCAAGGCCCTCGCTGCTAGTCGACAGCCTCTGGCGTTCAGAGAAATACGCTTGAGGCTATGTGACCAACCGGGTATAGGGCGCCTCCGGGTGGCTTCCGGAACCGGGACGTTGCAAAGTGGTATCAAAGGGATTCTTTTCTCTTGACTTTCTGTTTGGAGCCTATAGTCAGGGATAGGAAGGAATAGGTACTTGGTAATAAGCTGTGCCCGGGAGTAGCTAACCCGTGTACAGGGAAAAGCCATACTACCTCATTTATTGCAATTTTACTGGTTTGCAATTTTACAGTTGATTTGATTTCACCGTTGGGTGATTCACATGCTTTGTGCTGTTACCATTGTTGTTATTGCGGTTCTATTTCTGTCGCAACCCGATGAGATGAGGGTATGCCATCCCATGCATCATATAGGCACTTGTTAGAAAATCACATGCCATGCATTCTTTCCATGCCATCTAGGATGCATTAGCGATTGCATGTTGTTGTGATAGATGTTGTGTAGATTATGCATGCTGTTGTGATAAATGCTTTGATAAAATCCCTGCTATTTGATAGAGAATTTTTTGTATAGTTCTTTGCTTAGATGGACGCCAAACTTTGGTTCTTGATGTGTTATGGGTCCTCATGGATCAGAATTTGGTGGATCATTGCTTTTTTTTCCTTATTATAACTTGTATTAGATGTCAAACTTTAATTCGCGGGGAGTATGGGCCCTCACGGATCAGAATTTGGCACCTTAACGTTTGTTTTCTGTGTTTTCTGGGCTCCGGTGCAGTTTATGAGGCTATTGCCTGGAAAAACCCAGAATACATGGCGTGTACTTTATGAATACACACCGTGTAGTTTTTAACTGTTTCACTGACTGTGTGGGTAGGGACACGGGGTTATGAAAAAAAAATCTTTCAAGAACACGCCGTGTATGGTACGTACACGGCGTGTTGTAGTGACCGTGTGTCTACCCGTGTGAATAACGACACAGATGGATGAAACTTCGACAATACACACTGTGTCCTGATTTCACACGCCGTGCCGTGTAACCTAGGTACCCAGCCATGTCACGAACAACACGGGTCAGGGAAATCCTTCAAGTACACGCCGTGTGCACATGGAGCACGCCGTGTAGAGTGAACCATGTAGCCGATTGTGTAACTAACAACATGGGTCATTGAAACTTGTCTAGTACACACCGTGTGGTTTTTATACACGCCGTGTAGTCTAGGATTAAGAGGATTGTGTGGGTTAGCCGTGTAGAAGGACTTGGGTAGGGAAGAGGATTCAAGTACATGCCGTGTGTTCGGACAACACGCCATGTATTTGGGGTGTTACACGACCAGTTTAGGCAGGAGTACACGCCCATGTGAATGACTTATGCCGTGTAGGAAAAGTACACGCCGTGTAGTCATGTTTTGCAAAACTTGAGTGATTTCTTTCTTCTGTTCCCTTCTTGTCCTTCTAGTTTTTAGTTTTTGATGATCTTGAATCTAAGGTGTGCATTTGACCTTGCAGAGTCATGCCACCAAGACATCCTCTGATCGACCGCCAGTTGTAGGGCAGTGATCAGACGCCCGATATGGCTAATCAGGGACTTCTTGTAGATCCTCATATTGTGACAGCCTTGACACCAGCGGTTATACCAGTTGCAGGCACTGATGCACAGTTTAGGGAGGGTTTTCTGAGGATGATACAGACCTTCCAAGGAGCGCAACCTCCTGCCCTGTCGATGGATAATTTGACGCGGGTTTTCCAGCAACAACATCCTCCCATCTTCTCAGGGGAAGAAGGACCTTAGGCTGTAGAGTCGTGGCTTGAAGCCATGCTAACGATCTTCAAGCATCTCGAGGTACCACCAGAGAGGAGGGTGAAGCTCGCGACCTACATGCTCCGAGAATCCGCCAAGAGGTGGTGGGATGCCATCTTTTAGGTGGGACGCCACCAGAATATGGCTTGGGAGGAGTTTCAACGTATCTTCTACGATTACTTCTACCCGGAGACCTTGAGGGCCGACCGAGCCCGGGAGTTCATGAGCTTAGAGAAGGGTACTCTTTCTATGATGGAGTATTTCTATCGTTTCACGGAGCTGCAACGTTTCATGCCTATCCCAGCAGGTGATGAGTTGTTCCTAACTAGGAAGTTTGAGGACAGTCTCAGGCAGGAGATCCGTTACCAGGTGAACATCTTCAGGTTGACTTCGATATCCTCTATCTTCAACCAGGCACTGATCATAGAGCACAATCTGAGGGATTCTGGAGTAGTGATGGTTAACGCCCAAATTTACCCAAGAGAAGAAGGGTAGAACGGTCCTTGTAGTGTAGCTTGGGTTATCAATTCCACAGAGACCTAAGAAGATACCTAAGATACACAACCTAAGGGATGGATTTTTGGCTATGAAATGGCCAACTTGGATTGATTTTGGATGGGTTTTAAAGATATCTAATAGATTTAAGTGGATTCAATTTAAAATAATGAGTTGATCCTAGGTTATCGCTCGGGGTGGATTGGATGTATTTTCTTTTTAATGATTTCAATTTCTTAAATTTGAGATGGGTTCATTTAAGGAGATAAAACAACATCATCACTTACTGGTTTAATGCCTACACCCTCTAATACTAATCACCTATACACTTGAAGGATCAAAGTTTTGAGCACTTCAAGGTAAAGGATCGTATTAGTACTTGAAGTGTGTGGCCTTAAATTCAACAAGGACGATGGAGTTTAAAAATCATCAAATAAAAATCCCAATTAAAGAAGTGATTATACATTAATTAGGTGATAAATAACATCCAATCCAGCCCCTTGATACTCCCTTGGATCAACCCATAAGTGGGTTAACCCTCCATTGATCCCATGATTTCAATGGAAGTGGAAAGTAGACTCATGAGGGAGGAAATGAAGAAGTAAAGAAAACAACAAAAATAAAATGATCACTCCACCGTTGTGTGAATAATTTCACAAGGGTTGGTGTGAATAAATTCACACCTTTATCCAATGGTATCAAAGTGATATTAAAAACAACAGAATAAGAGTAGAAGAAGAACTTTTATTAAGAAAATAAAGTGAATTGAACAACTTACATGTGAAAGACAAAATTGAGGCAACAAAAATGCAGCATAACATTACAATTGAACAAAGCATCCAAGATCCTCAACTCCTTCACCACCACTGCCTTAAATAGGCATTTTTGGAGCCTTGGGTCGATCCTCAAACAGTACAAAGCATCTCAATTAATTTTGGTAGGCCATAGGTGGTGGAAAGCTTGTGGAATTTGAACTTTTCCACATTTGACCCGAGGTGGCAGCCAACTTTCCTTCACCGAACAGACGCGTCTGGAAGACCTTCTAGAAAGCCGAATAAGAGTGGGACATAGAAGAAGAAAATGGATATCCGGATGTCTGCTAACCTCCTGTAAAATTTGAGCCCATTTGGAGTTACTGATTCCGAGATATGATAAAATTAGTGGACTGTTTTTCTGGGCCGCAGAATCTGTCCCAGAATTGTATCTCTAACTTGGGACGCTTTAATGACCACCATAGAAGCCGAATTAGCATTGGATAATGAATAGTTATTTGTTCCTATGAATGTCTTCTAGAATCCCAAAAAATTTGGGATTCATTGGGCCTGTATGTTGGGCCCCACAGTCTCATCAGTGGGATAGTGTCCAATCTACCTTCTCTAGAATTGCTTCCTTTCATCACAAAATATCCCCATCTTCTTCCATGAATTATCCATTGATCCCTGAATGAAAAATGTTCACATTTAAGTGTAGATAAATTTACCAAAATATAAAATTAAAAAATTGTTAATTACATTCCTTAGAATCAGATGACTCATTGGGCCTAAATTGGTGTATATTAGGCATGAAGTGCACAAATGATGAAAATGGATGTTCATAATGAAAATGCACTAACTCAGGCCCATAAGATCAAAAATGAACATTTAATACCATTAAAATGTAATTAAAATATATGTTTTTATTGGATAATCAAGTGATCTAGGGAGGTTCGACATCCAGAGTTAGTATTCCTCCTGCTGATAGCTGGAAGCGTTGCGGGGAGCTTTCTCTAGGAGATCAGAGTAGGTGTGATGCACCTTCTAATAACCATGTGGTGTGCTACCAGTGTGGGAGGATCGGGCATACGAGGCCACATTGCCTGAGAGAACCGATGGAGTGCCGATCTTGCGGCAGGATGGGCCATCTACAACGTTTCTGTCTGTTTTTCCCTATAGCAGCCAGAGACAGGGGTTCTTCTATGACTCCGTGTTCGGGAGAATCACCACCAGTTTCTCACCAGTCTGGGAACTGTTGTTTTTCTAGCCGTTCAGTCCAAGGTGGAGGTTGTGGCTGGGGTGTTCAGTTGATGGTCAATTAGTGACAGTAGGGCGGATCACCTCATAGCGGTCAGGCAGGGTTACAGGGTTGTGGAGCAAGCTAGACTTTTGCGATGGAGCAGACCCAACATGAGCAGGATCTCGGACCTTCCACCGTTCGAGGTACGATCTTAGTAGCCTCAGTTTTATCTTCTGCTCTTTTTGACACAGGGGCTTCCCATAGCTTTATCTCTGTTGCTGTTGTGGAGATCCTTGGGCTCTACATCTTTTCCTCTGCTGATATCTTGACACTAGACACACCATTTGGGACTAGAGCGGTTAGTGTACGTCAGTGCAGAGAGTGCCCTCTTGAGGTTGCAGGGTGTCACTTCTTATGGGACCTCTATGTCCTAGAGATGACGAGCTATGATGTCATTCTCAGAGTGGACTGGTTAGTTCCCTTCTAGGCAGTCTTCGATTGCTATCGCCGCAGGGTGAGTTTCATATCACCAAAGGGTGGATCTTTTCTTTATCAGGGCGAGTGGGATGTCCAAGCGAGTTGAGCAGGACCTAAGCATCATGGGCTAGGAGGAGTTACAACCCAGATTGACAGTCTATATCTGGATGACCAGGGGACTTCACAGTTAGACTTTCCACCAGTGGTGGATCGTTTCAGGGATTTCTTTCCAGAGGACTTTTCAGGTTTGCCTCCAGAGCAAGAGGTTGAATTTTCGATTGAGCTTGTGCCAGGAGCAGCACCGATGTCCATTCAACCCAGTACTTCTCCTTGGAGGAGTTGCAGGCCAAGGGTTTCATCCAACCCAGTACTTCTCCTTGGGGTTCGCCTGTCCTGTTTACGAAGAAGGCAGACGACACCCTCAAGATTTGTGTGGATTATCGGAAGGTAAACCAGTTGATGGTCAAGAACCAATATCCATTGACGAGGATTGATGATCTCTTTGATCAAATTCAAGGAGCCCGGGTGTTCTCGAAGATCGACTTGAGGTCCGGTTACCATCAGTTGCGCGTTAGACCATCTGATATACCTCTCACAGCTTTTAGGAGTAGGTATGGTCTATGCGAGTATACTGTTATGTCATTCGGTCTCACGAACGTGCCTGCAGTTTTCATGGAACTGATGAACAGAGTGTTCCATCCATACTTGGATTCCTTCATGGTGGTTTTCGTGGATGACATCTTGGTGTACTCTCACACTCGACACAACCATGCTACCCATCTTGAGATTGTTCTGAGTACATTGAGAGAGTATCAGTTATATGCTAAGCTCTCGAAATGACACTTTTGGATGGATCAGATTCACTTCTTGGGTCATGTTATCTCAGAGACATGAATATCAGTAGACCTAGAGAAAGTGAGGGCAATAGTTTCCTGAGAGCAGCCGAAGAACATCTTTGAGGTACATAGTTTCCTAGGGCTGGCTGGATACTACATACGCTTCATACATGACTTTTCATGCTTAGAAGCACCATTGATAGGTCTGACAAAGAAGGATGCGAAGTTCTTATTGTTGAAATAGTGGGTTCCTTAGACCCAACTATTATGTTCTTTTGATTACCATATCCTGTATAAAGTAAACTATGCATGATGTCATCTTACCATTATAGTGTAGAATTTTCTGCGTCTACTATTGAAATGGTAATGTCCAAAGATTAATTGTCATATCGAAAGGTTATAGCAGTCCCCAGGCTATAATGAGAACCTCTAGATACTATGAAATTAATCTTAAATATATGTTCTATGGGGGCTCATAAGCATTGAGACTTCTTCTCATGAAATTCGTATTTGGTGATCTCTAGTAGTGAGATCACGAGGACTGACCCGCCAATAGGAACTCCACATGTTTTGGGTGTCATTGGAAGTTCTTATCTACGATCATGTGTAATGGTCTTATGACTTGAGATCATTACCAATGTATGTCATTTGATTGCGTACTTTGATGCAAGATGAAAACCATGGCGATGAAGTCGTGGCGAGGTAGTTTGTGTCGGGTGCATCGTTGGCGGCATGACATTGGTTGAATGGTCAAGAAAGGATTTTTCACTTCTGAGTTATGGAAGTAATATATCTCAGGCCATATTGATATGTATGAAAGTACCTTTATAAGACCATGGCCATGACAGTCAAAGGTAAATCCATCCAGTTAAATCAACAAACTATAAAGCAAGAAAAGGGCGATGACACGTGAGTGCGTCCTGCTTTATGAGATATTATGGACAAAGAGATTATATTACATAGTGCATGTTCTAGGTTGGTTGTCGCTACTGTGACAATCCTTATTTCTTCAGGGGCCGTGATGGGTTGCTAGATCCCGCTTTTAGTTTGTAAATACTATTCACGGCTGTTGAAATAAGGGCCTAGAGGGTCACACACAATAGCGTATTCAAGAATCTTCCCTATTCAGTTGAATAGGAGTTTTGGACATGGTGGGTCCTGCCACAGGGGTCCGGGATTTGTCCAAAGTTAAATGATCACCAATGCAATAAATCAATCCATATTATTCAAGTTTAAAATAATGAATATTGAATTAATTTATTAAATGTATTTACGAGTTTTAGTAAATACATGAAAAAATATTAATTGACAAATATTAAATTATTCAAAGTTCAATTAATATTTATGGGAGTGATGAGTCGAGCTAAGGACTTAATTATTATCATGTAATATATTTTAATATATTACAAGTAAGTGATAATAATATTTACGACTCAGACAAGTAGTCATAAAATGTCGTTGATAGTGCGTTAAGTATTCGGGGCCGGCGAGGCGATACTGGGTATTTTAATTAAGCACTATAAATAGAAGAGGAGGGGATTTTTCTAAATACTATTCATGGAGATTCTCTCTCCTCTCTTCTCTCCCACACTCTAGAGAGAGATGCTCTAGATCCAAGGAGCTCGGATGAAGCTCTCTCTCGGGCATCGCTAGCGAAGCGATGCGGTGATCATTGGAATGTCGAAGGCATCGTCGGTATTCCGCGCTAGCACCCAAACTACGACGAACGACACTCTCGCGGATTCCTTGAAGTGCGTGTGGATGATCTAGAGGAATTCAACTTCAGATTCTTTAAGAAGCAATTGCCAACGACGAGCAGACGTCGTGCGTGGCTTCGGATCTAAACCAGGTATTTTATAGTTTATGTTTGTGCTTAAAACACTTCACGCGTGGTCCTCATCTTTGACCAGGATGCTCTTCACCGACGTCGGCAAGTTCATGGCGAACGAAGGTGGAGATTTTTTAAAAAACCCACCTATTTGGGGCTTCCGCTACATGCCCGGTTCCAACACTTATGGTCAGATTCTTGTGAGTCAGCTTTTCAAGAGTTGAAGGGGAGGTTGACATCAACACCGATACTAGTCTTGAAAGAGCCGGGTAAGAGCTATACTGTTTACTACGATGCTTCAAGTATCGGGCTGGGAGCTATGCTGATGCAGGGAGATGGAGTCGTTGCGTACGGGTCTCGGAAGTTGAGGCCACATGAGAGGAACTACCCGACGCACAATCTGGAGTTGGCAACTATTGTTCATGCCTTATGCTATTGGAGACATTATCTTCTGGGAGAGCATTTTGTGGTTTTCACTGACCAAAAAAGTCTCAAGTACATCTTCACTCAGTGTGATCTGAATCCGAGACAACGCATGTGGGTCGAGTATCTACAATCCTTTGAATTTGAGCTTTCCTATACACCTGGGAAAGGCAATGCAGTGGCTAATGCGTTGAGCAGGAGAACTCAGATACAGGCAGTTCAACATGCCAGCAGTGAGTGGCAGCTTATGGCTATGTTCTCTGAGATTCATTTGGAGGTGCACGACAGACATGGGAAAACTTTTCTATCTTCTGTAGCTGTTACCTCTACTCTTTTCGATAGGGTAAGAATGAGGCAACTATCAGAATCAGAAGGCCTAGTCCTATGTGAGAGTGTGTTAGGAGAGGACCCTCTTCCTGGATAGATAGTAGGCGAGAATGAGATATTGCGTTTCTAGGGACGCGTGTGGGTGACAACAGACACACGCGAGGAGATGACGTGTGATTTTCATTCCTCACTTTGGCCAGTTCATTATGGAATCACCAAGATGTATCATGATCTACACTGCCAGTGTTGGTGTCCAGGTATGAAGAGAGATGCTGCTGGTTTTTTCATGAGGTGTTCCACTTGTCATCAGGTGAAAGCGGAGCATCAGCAACCATCAGGTATTTTGAAGCAATTACCCATTCCAGAGTGGAAGTGGAATGATGTCGCGATGGATTTCATGACCGGTTTACCGAGGTCACCTTGAGGGAATGATGCTGTTTGGGTTGTCATCGACAGGCTTACGAAAGTTTCTCACTTCTTGCCGATCAAGGAGACCTTCGGTGTTGATGAGCTGGGACGGTTGTACATCCGAGAGATTGTACGTCTACATGGAGTTCCACAGTCTATTGTTTCAGACAGGGATGCACGTTTCACTTCTCGGGTCTGGCAGGGGCTTTAGAAGGCTTTGGGTACATAGGTACTTTTGAGTACAACATACCATCCCCAAACAGATGGCCAGTCTGAGCGTACGATTCAGGTGCTTGAGGATATACTCCGAGCTTTCATTATGGACTTTTTAGGTTCTTGGGAAAAGCATATACCTCTTGTGGAGTTTGCTTACAATAATAGTTTTCAAGCAACTATTCAGATGACACCTTATGAGGATTTGTATGATAGGCCATGCCAATCACCCTTATACTGGGTAGAGGTAGGAGAGGTAGATTTGCTGGGTACTCTCCTTGTTCAGGAGACCACAAAGTATATAGAGTTGATTCAGAAGAGGATGACTACTACATTGTCTCGTCAGAAGTCTTATGCTGATCAGTGGAGAAGACCTCTGGAGTTAGAGGTCAATGATCAGGTTTTCCTGCGTGTCACACCGAGGTTGGGGCACAAGAGGATTAGGAGATAGGTTAAAATTTCACCGAGGTACGTCGGGCCATTTGAGGTGTTGGAGAGAGTTGGTCTGGTTGCCTATCGGTTGCAGTTACCTCAGAGGTATCAAGCTATGCACGACGTCTTCCACGTTTCTCAGCTTCAACATTACTTTTCAGACCCGTCTCATGTCCTTCAACCCAAGGAGGTTGAGCTTGATGTTGATGCATCGTTTGAGGAGCATCCTATCCAGATTGTCGATCGCAGTACGAAGGTTCTCCGTGGCCGGTCTGTTCCTATAGTACGAGTGCTATGACAACACATGTGAGTATAGGACGAGACTTGGGAGAGGGAGGCTAATGTAAGACCACATTGGCCGGAGCTGTTCGGGGTTTCTTCTTCTACGCCACTTTAGGGAAATTCAGGGATGAATTTCTTTAAGGGGGGAAGTTTGTAAGAACCCGAATCTTCTTTTCAGGTATGTTTTTCTTTTTTCTGGAGTTTTTGAGAAGAGGAGTTTCTGGAAATTTTTGAAGTAAACTTCGTGTACTTCGTTGCCGTGTGAGGTCGTGTGCTGGCCGTGTAAGGGCCACACACACGGTCGTGTGGGGTGACATGGTGGCTGCCTAAAGCAGAGTACGGAAATAGTAAGTACATGCTGTGTACTCCAAAAGTACACTCCATGTATTTTGTTTTTTCATTAAACGGACCGGGATCGCGTCTGATCGCCAAAGGTGTCTTCTTCTAGGTCTCATTCGACTGAGAGAAGCCGTACGACACTGAAACTTCTCTAAGTCCCCAAGCCCCCATTTATTCTTCGAATCGACTGCCGTTGATCGCGTTGCAACCACAACAGTAAGCTCTTCCTTCTTATGGAGATTTTTTTTTCTAATTCCTCATCTTTTCCAAGTTATCGTGGGTTGAACGTTTTGTGCATTTTCGTAGATCTACGACATTATAAGGAGTTTCAAGCCTCATGGTTCAAGTATATTGATCTCTTAACCTAGAGGTAGGTGGTTTGTGACTTTCCGTTTGAAGTCTTTGAGTATTATGTGAAAATTCCACCAATACCCTTGAATGGGGTTTTGTGTGTTTACCATATTACCCCTGTTGTTTTCCTACCATACTTGTATGCCAGTGTAGAGGTAAATTGGGCATGTTTTAGGTTTATTATTATATCTTAGATGCTCTTCTCATGCTTTGTTTTGTTTATGACCGTTTGGTCCTGTTTAGGCTATTTGGCCGTTTACCTATTTTCCATGCCTTGTGATCATAGGATGGAGTGTTGTTTTCTAACATGATTGAGATGCTGTAGACTGTTTAGCCAAGTAGTTCTATAGGTTTACTTTGTCTATATAGCATTATTATGCATTGACCTACCCAGGGCCGTGAGAACCTAGTGATATAAAGTAAAAGAGGATAGACAGAGTGAGCTTCCTCAGAGAGTCTTTGGACAATATTAGACTATAAGGGGATAGACCGAGTGAGATTCCTTAGAGAGTCTTTGAGATTTAGGCTATAAGGGGATTGATCGAGTGAGCATCCACATAGAGCCTTGAATTAATTTGGGATATAAGGGGATAGACCATGAGAGCTTCCTCAGAGAGTCCTTGACTGTTTTAGACTATACGGGGATAGACCGTGTGAGCTTCCTCATAGAGTCTCTGTTTGTTTGTTTGAATCACCTGATTACCATAGGCTATAGGAGGGATTGACTGTGTGAGATTCCTCAGAGAGTCTATGAACGACCTGGGATATAAGGGGAATTGATCGAGCATGCTTCCTCAGAGAGTCCTTGACCTTGGGGCTATAAGAGGAATTGACTGTGCGAGCTTCCTCAGAGAGTTCCTGACTACCCTAGACTATAAGGGGAGTTGGCTGCGCGTGCTTCCTCAGAGAGTCTTTATAATTCTGTATGACCAAACCAGAGGGGTTAGGCTGAGTGCACTTCCCAGAGGGTTATTGGTACTTATTAGGTAGGACCAGAGGTGATGGATGTGAGTACTTCCCAGAGGGTTACTTATTGTGCTATGCTGCTTGTTAGCTGTTGCTTGACTTTAGAACTGTGGATTGTTTATTGTTCAGCATGTTCCTGTTTACTGTTTTCTATACTTTTGCCTGCCATATATTCACTAACTATTAGGAACAGATCTGTAAAGACCCGGAAATTTCAAGGAAAATTTTTTGTTAATTTTCTTTGGAATTTTACAAGAGCGCAGTTTCAGACGGCACCTGATTCCGAGGTCCGGTGGG
Source organism: Viscum album (assembly GCA_963277665.1). Lineage (NCBI taxonomy): Eukaryota > Viridiplantae > Streptophyta > Magnoliopsida > Santalales > Viscaceae > Viscum > Viscum album. The sequence continues at coordinate 126,045,656 of OY728128.1, forward strand.
CCCGGAATCATCAACCGAAGTTCGGCTCGGGTACGTTCAGTAAACGAACGAGCGGGAATTTCTAACTTATGAACCGGTGCCCGGAATCAAAATTCTGAGGGCACCGTTGGAACCGTAGCGCCGGTATTTGCTTAGGAACACCTGTTCCAGAGGTGCGTTCTGACGAGGGGTGATGATAAAAATTGTGGAAGATTAATTAATAATTTATCTACGATTTTTATTTTACACTAAGTGTTTTATCCATTGGGTGGAAGTTGGGTAACTCCCAACTTCCCTTTAGAGGTTATGAGGGTGGTGGGCCCACACGAACCCCACCCCCTCATATTCTCTAAACCCCCTTGTCTTCCCCCCTTTAAAAACTCACTTAATTAATGTTATAACTCATGGTTTTTAATTGAGGAGTTATCTAACGTTATTGAAATTCAATCTATTGAATTTCAAAAGACTTAGGTAGTGTTATTAAATAAGTAGAACCTTTTCTTTTATTTGGGTTTTTGGGTTTTTGCTGTGCGGAAGAGAAGGGAGAGCTTTCTTTTCCCTTTGAAGTTCTTCTTCCTCACGATGAACTTCTCCGACGAAGAACGCGGCGACCTTCTTCCACGACGTCGGACTGCAACGCGTTGGATTTCCTCCACGACACCGCAACGCATCCTCTCCGCGACGTGCTTTCCGCGGCGAACCTACGTCCGACGCCGCAATGCACTTTCCGCGACGTGCCTCTCGCGGTGAACCTACGTCCGTCTACCGCGACGCCATAACCGCGATGCCGACGACGTCTACCTCCGTGACGTCCGACCTCCGCGACGCTCGTCCTTCGCGGATCGTTGACGAGCTTCGCGAGCTTCCTTCGAGGTAGGGGTTGTACCTTTATTCTTAATTTAATTTACGCCTTCGTAAATGAATTATTGGACCGCTTGTTATCATTAACATGGGAGGGGATCGGACCGCACAAACACGGTCGATCCTCCTCCCAAACCTTGTTGTTGGATTTTTACTCGTGGTTCGAAGAAGAGGCGGAGCGGTGCCGTGACACCGCGCTTGGACGCAAGGGGTTCATGGGAGTGCGAAAGATTGACGCGCCACTACGGACGACGAAGGCCGCGGCCGGTTCCGGGCCGCGGCGGATTTGAGAAGACCGGCGGCAAACCGGGCCGCCGGTGTCGGAAGACGAAAGGGAACCGGCCGGCCAGGTCGGGCCGGCCGGAAGGAAGTCAAACCGGGGAAATTAATTTTCCCCGGTTAGCCTTTAATGGCCCCCAATTAAATTGGGGGCCGGTTAACATTAGAAGGGGGGGGGGGCAGCGCCCTCCCCGTGTCGTCCAGCAGGCCCCCTCATGTGAGGGGGCGGTTTATTTTGAAACCGGCGCGGCACGTGCCGCGCCGCCAGGGGGAAAAACGGGGGGGCGGGGGTCTCGCCCCGCGCGCCGCCTGCGCGCCCAGCGCGCCGCCGCGCCGCCTCAGCGCACCGCCGGCCGAACCGGCCGGGCCGGTTCGGGCCGGGTCGGCCCGGACCCCTTCCTTCTCGAACCAGAACGGTTATTTGCCCGTAACTTGAGCTACGGGCCTCCGAATGACGAACCGTCTGCGGCTACGCGATCCTTGGATCGAAACGGTCGTTTCGGTTTAACTCACTAAAAGTTTCGGATTACTTTGGGTTCGGCCGGATTGTTTCGTACACGAAACCAACCGGGCCCTCGGAGCGGAAACGCTCATATCTTGAGCTACGGACGTCCGAATGGCGTGCCGTCAGTTCTGATAAGTTCCTCTTAGTGAGACGATCTTTTGGTATACTCCGCCCGAGGTTTGGATGCAGGTGGAGTACGGCCGGGTTGGTTCGTTCACGAAACCAACCGGGCCCTCGGAGCGGAAACGCTCATATCTTGAGCTCCGGACGTCCGATTGACGTGCCGTCGACTTTGATGGAATCCTCTAAGTGGGACGGATCTTTTGGCTTACTCCGCTCGAGGTTTGGGTGCCGACGGAGTACGGTCGGGTTGGTTCGTACACGAAACCAACCGGACCGCTGGAACGAAAAAGCCAATAACTCACAGACCGGGTGTCCGATTGACGCGCCGTCTGTTGCGATAACTTCCTCTTGATGGGACTGAACTTTTGACATACTCCGCCCGAGTTTTGGATACAGTTGGAGTATGGCCGGGTTGGATCGTATCTGAAATCCCACCGGCCCCTGGAACGGAAAAACTGATATCTTTCATACAGGACGTCCGTTTGACGAACCGTCAGCGGCGTTGGTGATTTCGTTGAGTAACGGTCCCTTTGAGAATACCCTATGGGAGTTCAGGGTACAGTTGTGATACGGCCGGGATTGGTTCGCTCACGAAACCAACCGGGCCCCTGGGACGAAAAGGCTAATAACTCACAGACCGGGCGTCCGATCGACGCGCCGTCTGTTGCGTTGTGACCCCTGTGACGAGACGGTCCTTTGAGATACTTCTTTGCGGGACTTGTGATACTTGGAGTATCGACCAGTAGCTCGTGGAGCGGACCCTCCCGGAGACGAGCGTGCAGAGTACGGAGACCGTGTAGCCGGCTGAGACCTGACGACTGCTTGACCGACTCGACTTGGAGTGAGTCGACTAGCCCAGTGGACGGAGCGCCCGGTATTTGGCGGCAGACCCACGGCGGACGGAGCGCCTGGTAGTTGGCAGCAAACCCGCGGTACTCGACAGGAGGAGTACCTCAGTAGGCTATTTGGGCGAGCGCCCGGTTTTTGGCGACAGACCCTCAGCGGACGGAGCTCCAGGTAGTTGGCCGCAAACCCGCAGTACTCGAAAGGAGGAGTACCTCAGCAGTCATAGGTTAGTGAGCAGTACCTCGGAGTCGTGACAGGACTACTGCACACTTCAGAGACGGGGCTCTTCAGCATCTACGGTTTCGATAATGAAAATCCTGGTTTGAGCTGAGTCAATGATCTTTGTGTTTCCTCATGATTGAGATGGGTCGCTTGATAACTTAGGTATATGTATGGGCATATACCTGGGTAATGGTTATCCGTTGATTTCATAAACTTGTTATAAACTGTGTGGACTTGTACTGTTATCCTATGTGGATTTACTGTTTACTCTTCTTTGTGGATTGGGTTGTTCTTGGGCTCGGTGTTGGAGCCGAACGGAAATTGGTGACATAGGTATATGTATGGGCATATAACTAATCAATACTGGATGTTACTTCGTGATTGTATCCTTCATGTGGTTTATCCTTTGTGGATTTCGGGAGACCTTCGAGGGTCTCGGGGTCCCTACTGAGTATCTTATACTCACCCCTGCACGGGCTATGCCCGCACTTCGTTGTGTTGGTTGCAGACGACGGACAGCGCTGACTGCGGTTGAGGCTTTCAGAGTAGGTCGGTACCCGGAGGAGGACCACTGAGCGGGACGTGCTCGGAGCGGACAGTTGGACCCGAGGAGTTGTGAAGCTATCTGTACCTACCCTTCAGGTAGGATCCGTGGTGGATGATCCAGGAGCTGAGCCATCTGTACCTACCCTTCAGGTAGGAATCGAGGAGGACATCCCAGGAGCCGCTTGTACTTTCAGTTGCTGTTTTCCCATTCGAGTTGTACTTTACTTTATAGTTGGGCTTGTATTTCCGGCCCCTTTACTTCAGCACAGTTGTTCTAGTTTTGTGTACTGCTTTACTTCCGCTTGTTACTCTGAGGTGCTTGTTTACTTTATTAAGGCAATGCCTTCCCTTTTTACTGGGATTTTACGCCTTGGTGCTAGCCGCCAGCCCCTGGCCTATGGAAGGCGGGCTTGGGGTAGTCACGGCACGGGCCCCGAGGGCGGGTCGTGACAAATTGGTATCAGAGGCGGTCGGTTCTACCGCAGACTCTGATCTTTTTTCTATGTGAAGCAATAGTGTTTAGTGTATTGAGTGTGGTTATCAGTCCAGGGAGTCCAGTGTTGGTGCGGCGGCTGACGTATCCGTACATCAGGACCCTGACTTCTGATTTCCGACTTAATGCACGAAAACACTGATTGCGTGTGTGTTTCCCAAAAGGTTTAAAGTCAGCTCAAACCAGGTCAGCTCACTAGGTATAAATCGTTGACCGTGACACAACTGTTCAGGATGTCACCATGCAGATAGTTAGCTGGAGTTCCGAGAGAGTTCTCGATGATGGCCCACCGAGCAGCGAGACTCCGGTGCAGGGCCCTTTTTCAGTGTTGGCACCTTCGGGTGGTGTACCAGCAGCACCACCACCCGTTAGGCAGCAGATGCCACTAGCTGACGGTGCACGCTAGCAGAGCGCGATGCACGAGTTCCAGCAGTAGAGGCCTCTGAGGATACGATGCGAGACAGATTTCCCAGGCAGCAGTGGACTGGATGGAGGCGGTTGCTAGAGTTCTACGCCTAGCTTGGATACTAGTAGAGCGGATGATGATCTTAGCTCTTGGTGTTTCCAGTGAGTGACCATGAGGTTGGTCCTTATAGTAATGAGGCTTCGGTACGCGAACTGATACCTGAGATAGTACCTACGGGTAGTGCGCCAGCTATGTCACTACCTGTTGGTCAGCAGAGACTCACAGGCTTAGTGCCTTACATATGTTTTAGCACCAGATATCCCTCAAGTTTCGAGGTGAGCCTGACTCGTAGGCGGATGAGGACTGGCTTGAGGAGGTGGTTGTGAGTTTTCTAGAGCTAATACAGCTTCGACAGTACGACATGTCGGAAGCAGAGCACTCAACGTGGCTTACCAATCAATCTTGGTACTCGTTGGTTACATTGTGATCAGTTCTTTAGACTCGAACTTCTGAGCGAAGTGTGTCTAAAGGACATCCGAACCATTACTTTTCCTCTATGCATTCCTACCTATGCTAGGATGCTAGAGAGAACCTTTGTGGTTGTGAACGTTAGCAGTGAAAGGCAGGAAACTAGCGCCAGTCTCAGAGACTCGGGCGTGTAAAATGTTTCAGGAGGAGGTAGTGCTAGGGACAGATGAATCTGCAGGGTAGCAGACGTGGAAGCGGAGCTTGGAGAGCAGCATGTGGTGGTGTACATTTCGACATGTTATGACCACCCGACTTAGTAGTCCCCGCCAGGCTCAGGGAGCAGGAGGGCTGGGGAGGAGAGTAGCTGCATTGCGGTCAAGGAGTGTGACCCAGGAGCTCTAAGAATGATTCGGGGTACAAATTATGTCTACTACGAGCTGCCATATCTATAGACATAGGAACCAATCATTCTACCCTTCCACGAATCATGTCCCAGACCTAGAGGTTCCGGGTAAGCCGTAGACTTGACCCTCACGTCTGGAGATACCTTTGGGAGGAGACTCGATAATCACACTTACGCCGACGGTGTGATTTGACCTCGAGGTGAGAGTTTCGGTTGGAATCTCTTGGTGGCAGCGTAGAGGCCTTACGACGTTGATCTGGGTATGGTTTTGATTCACAAATCATACCCCGGTTGACTATTTTAGGCAAACGTCGGAATGGGTTTTCCTTGGTCGGCGAAAAGGAAACCCTGGGCAGCACATGTTAAACTCAGGCATAAGAGGGTGTGACCGATCACTCTTGAGTTGGTCAACCCTACCCTTGTGGCAGCAGGAGTTTTGAGTTTCAGTTCTAACCTAAAAAGGGAAACCTCTTGAGTTCGAGGGTGACGAACACGTTCTTATACGGTCTCAACCCGATGAGGTTTCGGAGATGTGGCCGAGGCGGCATGTTATCTCCGAAGTTCGATGGACCCTTTTGATCTTCAGCAGGGTAGGCGAGGAGGTTTACTGCTTGACCCTACCACCTCAGTCGCACCGGGTGCATAATGTCCACCACGTGTCTCAGCTGTGGAGATACGTGTATGTTTCTTCACATGTCATCGACCTCGGGGAGTTGGACGTCGATGACAGGGCGACAAGCACAGAGGTTCTAGTAGAGTACGGGGATCGACAGGAGCAGGTTCTACGTGAACGGTTGCTTCCTCTGGGGTGCTTCACGGGTAGCACGAGATCTTCAGGTGAGCATATGGGAGCGTAAAGCTCAGTTGCGTGCTCAGTAATACTTTGTTTCCCTTAAGTGTGAGTTGAAGCTTTACGGGGACGTAAAGCCCTGAGGTGAGAGTAATGTAAAGACCCGGAAATTTCAAGGAAATTTTTTTGTTAATTTTCTTTGGAATTTTACAAGAGCGCAGTTTCAGACGGCACCTGATTCCGAGGTCCGGTGGGCCCGGAATCATCAACCGAAGTTCGGCTCGGGTACGTTCAGTAAACGAATGAGCGGGAATTTCTAACTAATGAACCGGTGCTCGGAATCAAAATTCCGAGGGCACCGTTGGAACCGTAGCGCCGGTATTTGCTTAGGAACACCTCTTCCAGAGGTGCGTTCTGACGAGGGGTGATGATAAAAATTGTGGAAGATTAATTAATAATTTATCTACGATTTTTATTTTACACTAAGTGTTTTATCCATTGGGTGGAAGTTGGGTAACTCCCAACTTCCCTTTAGAGGTTATGAGGGTGGTGGGCCCACACAAACCCCACCCCCTCATATTCTCTAAACCCCCTTGTCTTCCCCCCTTTAAAAACTCACTTAATTAATGTTATAACTCATGGTTTTTAATTGAGGAGTTATCTAACGTTATTGAAATTCAATCTATTGAATTTCAAAAGACTTAGGTAGTGTTATTAAATAAGTAGAACCTTTTCTTTTATTTGGGTTTTTGGGTTTTTGCTGTGCGGAAGAGAAGGGAGAGCTTTCTTTTCCCTTTGAAGTTCTTCTTCCTCACGATGAACTTCTCCGACGAAGAACGCGGCGACCTTCTTCCACGACGTCGGACTGCAACGCGTTGGATTTCCTCCACGACGCCGCAACGCATCCTCTCCGCGACGTGCTTTCCGCGGCGAACCTACGTCCGACGCCGCAACGCACTTTCCGCGACGTGCCTCTCGCGGTGAACCTACGTCCGTCTACCGCGACGCCATAACCGCGATGCCGACGACGTCTACCTCCGTGACGTCCGACCTCCGCGACGCTCGTCCTTCGCGGATCGTTGACGAGCTTCGCGAGCTTCCTTCGAGGTAGGGGTTGTACCTTTATTCTTAATTTAATTTACGCCTTCGTAAATAAATTATTGGACCGCTTGTTATCATTAACATGGGAGGGGATCGGACCGCACAAATACGGTCGATCCTCTTCCCAAACCTTGTTGTTGGATTTTTACTCGTGGTTCGAAGAAGAGGCGGAGCGGTGCCGTGACACCGCGCTTGGACGCAAGGGGTTCATGGGAGTGCGAAAGATTGACGCGCCACTACGGACGACGAAGGCCGCGGCCGGTTCCGGGCCGCGGCGGATTTGAGAAGACCGGCGGCAAACCGGGCCGCCGGTGTCGGAAGACGAAAGGGAACCGGCCGGCCAGGTCGGGCCGGCCGGAAGGAAGTCAAACCGGGGAAATTAATTTTCCCCGGTTAGCCTTTAATGGCCCCCAATTAAATTGGGGGCCGGTTAACATTAGAAGGGGGGGGGGGGGCAGCGCCCTCCCCGTGTCGTCCAGCAGGCCCCCTCATGTGAGGGGGCGGTTTATTTTGAAACCGGCGCGGCACGTGCCGCGCCGCCAGGGGGAAAAACGGGGGGGCGGGGGTCTCGCCCCGCGCGCCGCCTGCGCGCCCAGCGCGCCGCCGCGCCGCCTCGGCGCCCCGCCGCGCGCCGCCGCGCCGCCTCAGCGCCCCGCCGCGCCGCCTCAGCGCACCGCCGCGCGCCGCCGCGCCGCCTCAGCGCACCGCCGCGCGCCGCCGCGCCGCCTCAGCGCACCGCCGCGCCGCCTCAGCGCACCGCCGCGCGCCGCCGCGCCGCCTACGAACCGTCTACGGCTACGCAATCCTTGGATCGAAACGGTCGTTTCGGTTTAACTCACTCAAAGTTTCGGATTACTTTGGGTTCGGCCGGATTGGTTCGTACACGAAACCAACCGGGCCCTCGGAGCGGAAACGCTCATATCTTGAGCTACGGACGTCCGAATGGCGTGCCGTCAGTTCTGATAAGTTCCTCTTAGTGAGACGATCTTTTGGTATACTCCGCCCGAGGTTTGGAAGCAGGTGGAGTACGGCCGGGTTGGTTCGTTCACGAAACCAACCGGGCCCTCGGAGCGGAAACGCTCATATCTTGAGCTCCGGACGTCCGATTGACGTGCCGTCGACTTTGATGGAATCCTCTAAGTGGGACGGATCTTTTGGCTTACTCCGCTCGAGGTTTGGGTGCCGACGGAGTACGGTCGGGTTGGTTCGTACACGAAACCAACCGGAACCCTGGAACGAAAAAGCCAATAACTCACAGACCGGGCGTCCGATTGACGCGCCGTCTGTTGCGATAACTTCCTCTTGATGGGACTGAACTTTTGACATACTCCGCCCGAGTTTTGGATACAGTTGGAGTATGGCCGGGTTGGATCGTATTTGAAATCCCACCGGCCCCTAGAACGGAAAAACTGATATCTTTCAGACAGGACGTCCGTTTGACGAACCGTCAGCGGCGTTGGTGATTTCGTTGAGTAACGGTCCCTTTGAGAATACCCTACGGGAGTTCAGGGTTCAGTTGTGATATGGCCGGGATTGGTTCGCTCACGAAACCAACCGGGCCCCTGGGACGAAAAGGCTAATAACTCATAGACCGGGCGTCCGATCGACGCGCCGTCTGTTGCGTTGTGACCCCTGTGACGAGACGGTCCTTTGAGATACTTCTTTGCGGGACTTGTGATACTTGGAGTATCGACCAGTAGCTCATGGAGAGGACCCTCCCGGAGACGAGCGTGCAGAGTACGGAGACCGTGTAGCCGGCTGAGACCTAACGACTGTTTGACCGACTCGACTTGGAGTGAGTCGACTAGCCCAGTGGACGGAGCGCCCGGTATTTGGCGGCAGACCCACGGCGGACGGAGCGCCTGGTAGTTGGCAGCAAACCCGCGGTACTCGACAGGAGGAGTACCTCAGTAGGCTATTTGGGCGAGCGCCCGGTTTTTGGCGACAGACCCTCAGCGGACGGAGCGCCAGGTAGTTGGCCGCAAACCCGCAGTACTCGACAGGAGGAGTACCTCAGCAGTCATAGGTTAGTGAGCAGTACCTCGGAGTCGTGACAGGACTACTGCACACTTCAGAGACGGGGCTCTTCAGCAGCTACGGTTTCGATAATGAAAATCCTGGTTTGAGCTGAGTCAATGATCTTTGTGTTTCCTCATGATTGAGATGGGTCGCTTGATAACTTAGGTATATGTATGGGCATATACCTGGGTAATGGTTATCCTATGTGGATTTACTGTTTACTCTTCTTTGTGGATTGGGTTGTTCTTGGGCTCGGTGTTGGAGCCGAACGGAAATTGGTGACATAGGTATATGTATGGGCATATACCTAATCAATACTGGATGTTACTTCGTGATTGTATCCTTCATGTGGTTTATCCTTTGTGGATTTCGGGAGACCTTCGAGGGTCTCGGGGTCCCTACTGAGTATCTTATACTCACCCCTGCACGGGCTATGCCTGCACTTCGTTGTGTTGGTTGCAGACGACAGACAGCGCTGACTGCGGTTGAGGCTTTCGGAGTAGGTCGGTACCCGGAGGAGGACCACTGAGCGGGACGTGCTCGGAGCGGACAGTTGGACCCGAGGAGTTGTGAAGCTATCTGTACCTACCCTTCAGGTAGGATCCGTGGTGGACGATCCAGGAGCTGAGCCATCTGTACCTACCCTTCAGGTAGGAATCGAGGAGGACGTCCCAGGAGCCGCTTGTACTTTCAGTTGCTGTTTTCCCATTCGAGTTGTACTTTACTTTACAGTTGGTCTTGTATTTCCGGCCCCTTTACTTCAGCACAGTTGTTCTAGTTTTGTGTACTGCTTTACTTCCGCTTGTTACTCTGAGGTGCTTGTTTACTTTATTAAGGCAATGCCTTCCCTTTTTACTGGGATTTTACGCCTTGGTGCTAGCCGCCAGCCCCTGGCCTATGGAAGGAGGGCTTGGGGTAGTCACGGCACGGGCCCCGAGGGCGGGTCGTGACAAGATCTTCAGGTGGTTGACTACTGGGATTTAGTCTCACACCCTATTTGGGTCATGTTTTTGGACCCAAATAGACTATATTGTGTAGGTATAGACAAGGGAAAGTGCCCTTCGACTTCAGGTACTTGACTTGCTGTGGAGCTGGAGAGCATAGGACCAAGCTTAGGCTTGTGATGCCGAGGAGCTGTTTATCTTTCTTTTGTACTTGTTTTTAGTACTATTTGTATTTACAACATTGTGACTAGTTTGGCTGCTTTCCTAGACATATGTATCATGCATCATAAATATATATGTGCTCATGTTGTTTATCATATTTAGTCTTCTGCTGTTCTCTTGTGTATGGATTTTTTACTGCTTCCTCTATTGTTTATTGTTTTTCTCTTCCGCTGTGTACTCTACCAATGAGGGCATAGTTTCTCCACTATCACACCCAAGGCCCTCACTGCTAGTCGGCAGCCTCTGGCGTTCAGGGAAATGCGCTTGAGGCTATGTGATCAATCGGGTAGGGGGTGCCTCTGGGTGGCTTCTGGAACCAGGATGTTACATCTTCGACCCATTGGAAAATGAAACCATAAACCATCTCATGCTCGAACACCCATTTTTCATCTGACATCCTTTCTGGATTCTGGGTACTAAACACCAGAAGATGAATTCGCTTGACAAAAAACAGATCCTTCATTTTTAGTCGCCACATATGGCAGTTGGTACCATTTAACAAAATCATTCGATTGTAATTAGATTCTATAATAAATATGAAATAAAAAACCAAACCCTTTGATACCAGATGCTGGGAAAGACAAAAAAGCGACGAATACACAAACAAAAGGAAAGCGAACACGTAGTGGAAATAAAATATTTCCCTCTCAACAAAAGTGGATGCATAGAGAAACTAAAGCGAGTGTGCAGAATATAAAAGGTTGACACAGAAAATTTTTACATGGGACTTAGTCTAGAAAAGGGATGCACTAAAATCAAGAAGTACACGGTAGAGACTCCCCAAAAATGAGCGGGATATCAAAAGTAATACTCAAGAATAAAAACAGTGAATCAAATATGGAGAGCAGAAAAGATGATCGTCGTAAAAAGGCGATCAACAAATGAGATTTTCTTTTGGTATATTTGGTGTGTTGAAATTCTTTTTGCTAACTCCTTATATAGGAAAAATGTCCACATCAAAAATTCATAACACCTCAAAGAAAACCATTTCTCTACGTGAATATGTGTCTTTGTGGATTTAGCCCGCATTTCTCTTTTTCAAGAGATGCACATGAGATCTAGTTGAGGAGGTTCCCCCTAACACGTCCCCACCTCCACCTCATACTCCCCATCACCTCTGCCTCCCAGTCTCCGATTCCTTGCCCACGACTACTCACTACAATTGTCATCACCTCTTTTTTACATTCTTCATCACTTACCTCACAATCCTAATCCCTCCCCATCAACTATGATTGATATCACCTCATCTTCATCTTCACAGTCATTGCATCACCACTTTCAATTGATCTCCCCCCTGTGCACTGAACAATCCAGCCTTGTAAAACCCTACCATGATTCTGACCAACATCTGTTCATCGTAAACTTCTATTCCATCCCACCAATCTTTCCTCGTGTATAACAACGTCCGCATCACCAAATCCCAACATATATTCATCATCCATTTGGATTTTCTACCATATACATCACCATATATCATTTGGTATATATATATTTTACTACTTATTACGTTTCATATTTTCCACACTCAAATTCATTCTTTCTCTTTCCACCATATTCCATTTTGAGGTGGATAAATTTGATATGAGAAATGAACATTTTGGTCCAAATATGCATTCCGTTGTCTAAGTACCTAACAAGTCGAAGTATCCATGCACCACAACCACCATCTTGATGGTATGGGTTTTCAAAAAAATAAGATTCTTCTGATTAATATTTTTCCTCATCATTATTACATCATATTTGTCACTGCTCTGATCACCTTTGATGTTTTTGTATAACGACCTTCTAATTTACACTTAGATCTTGAATTTTTTCTCTTCAATTTCCAAATTGAGTTCATCAGCTGTAACTTCTCAACAAAATTTGATTTTTTTTCTTAACATGAAACCCTATTTAATAATTATCACACCCTTACTACATTTTGATTGTTAATATGATTTCTGAGTTTTGATTAAGAATGTCCGAGTTTGACTTTATTGCTGATTTTTTTTGGTGGTTTTTTTTGTATCATAACATGCATAACATGCAACAAAGTTAATCAACATTGACATTGATAGTTGTTTTAACAATTGGCCATAATTTTATGAAATCTTATAAAATGGTTTGACACCAATTAATCGGTGCAAGGCCATAACTTTTAAAAAAAGATATTCTTCTTGTTGAATTTTTATTTCCATCATTATGAGACCGTATTCATCACCGTTATATTCACCTTTGATGTTTTTTCATATGGAATGACCTCTGATTTAGATTTACATCTTCTGTTTTCCTCTTTAATTTCTTAATTGAGTTCATTAGCTTTAACTGTAATGTCCCAATTTCGGGTGCCGTCCAAAGGTGCTCCGTACCCGGTTGGTCACATGTCCTCAAGCGCATTTCCCTGAACACTAGAGGCTGCTGACTAGCAGCGATGGTCTTGGGTGTGATAGTGGGGAGACTATGCCCTCATTGGCATAACATGCACAATAAAATAACAAATAATAATAGTAGCGAAAGAAAAATACCATACAACAAGTAAACAACGGAAGACTGAAAGTAAATAAAAATTGGAGCACATATATAAATGATTCATGTCACATATGTCTAGGAAAGTATCCAAACAAGCAAATATGCTGGAAATACAACTGAACCAAAGTATAAAGAAAACATGAAAACTCAAGAAGCATCGCAGGCCTAATCTTGGTCCTATGATCTCCAGCTCCAACCAGCCAATCATGTACATGAGGAAGAAGGGAGCTTTCCCTTATATACACCTGTAACCATATAATCTGTTTGGGTCAAAAAACATGACCCAAACAGGGTGTGAGACGAATCCCAGTAGACAACCACCACAAGATTTGTTCCTAACTGTCAGTGAGTATATATTGCATGTAATAATAGAAATGCAACAAAGAACTATGAGTACACAAAAGTATACAATCCTACAGTTTCCATTTATTTTCATTAAAATTTAATGTTCATCATTTAATCAAGTAAGTATCACAACATGTATCTCAAAAAACTACCTAATAGGACCGAATCCAAGCTTGTGCTTTGGCTTGGTATACACATCACAAAAATTCAATATTTATGTTAACCCTCTGGGTAGCTCACACAGTCTAACCCCTTTGGCCAAGTAATGCAATAAAATGGAAAAGACACTCTGAGGAAGCACTCACCGTCAATTCTCCCTATGGTCTTTCCACAATAACTATAGACTATCCAGGGAAGCACTCAACTTCAATTCCCTCTTGTGGTCTCATAACGTAAATTTTAGAGACTCTGAGGGAGCACTCACCGTCAATCCCTCCTATGTCCTCATAGCGTGAAATATAACAGACACTTTGAGGAAGCACTCAACGTCAATTCCCCCTTGTGGTCTAACTACACTAGGTTCTCACAGCATAGTGCAATTCAATCATGCATATATGATATCAATCAACCCAAAGTAATCTCAACTACTACATGTCTAAACAATTTCCAATGCATATCACAAGAATTTAGCAAGCATCAAAAGTCAAACAGTTCCATCCTATCAATCAAGACAAGGAAACAAGGTACACCTCATAGGAATCCTAGACCAAACGACCCTAAATATTCAATCAAGGAAACACACCCATGGGGTGTTCCTTAAACATGTAATTTCACATAATATCACATCAAAAAACCATTAATACAATAATAAATCTAAGGAAAATAATATAGGGTTTAATTTCCTTAACCCGAAATACCCAAAACATGGGTAATCGACACTTTGTCATATAAACTCAAAGAAAAACAATGAAAGGAAACAAACCACCTACCTTGACGTTGTACGATCTATATAGTTGAAACTTAGCCTTTGAATCGTCCTAGAACGCTGTAGATCTACAAAAACATCAAAAAAAAATTCAACCTTGAATAAATCGAGAGAGAAAGAGAGAGAGGAAATGAGGAGGAGAGGCTCTAGAAGAAGCAAGGACTCATCGGTGGGATTCCAACACACCCACCGGAGATTGAATCAGATCTTGTATGAATAAATGGTGGCTTAGAGAAGATTCGTCACTCCCGGTTTCTCCTGGATGAACCAAGGTGAAAAGTAGACGATTCTAGGGATTTGACGCGACCCCGGTCCGATTAGTTAAATAAAAGAAAAACTACATGGCGCGTACTGTTAATGAGCACACCGTGTATTTTTTGCAACCGGTCCCCAACATTAGCAGTCTACCACGTCACCCACACTGCCATGTCTTGGTCGTTACACGCCCAAGACATAGCCGTACGCGGTAACAGAGTACAAGACGTGTACTCCTAAGTACACGACATGTACTTATAAAATTTCCAAATTCACCCTTTTTTCTCAAAACCACCCGAAAACAAGATCCATACCTAAAAAGAAGATCCATGTTCTTAAAAACTTTCCCCATTAAAGAAATTAATCCCCAAATTTCCCTAAAAAGGTGGCAAAGAAGAAACCTCAAATAGATCCAGCCATTGTGATCACACATTAATATCCCTCTCCCAAGTCTCGTCTTGCACTCGGTCATGCTACCACAACACCCATACTAGAGGAACAGACCGACCATGAAGAACCCTCATGCTGTGATAAAAAATTAGGATAAGATGCTCCTTGAACGATGCGTCCACCTCCAACTCAACCTCCTTAGGTTGAAAAACATGAGACAAGTCTGAGAAGTAACACCGTAGATAAGAAACATGGAAGAAATCGTGCATAGACCGTTACCTATGAGGTAATTACAACCGATAGGCAACTGGCCCAACTCTCTCCAAAACCTCAAACGACCCAACGTATCTCAGTGAAAGCTTTCCCTATCTCCTAATACTCCTGTGTCCCAACCTCGATGTGAAACTTAATAAGAACTAATATCCGACCTTGAAATCCAGTGGTCATCTCCGTCGACCAGCATAAGACTTCTTCCGTGACTATGCAGTAGTCATCCTCTTCCAAATCAACTCCACCTGCTATGTGGTCTACTGGACAAGACGAGGTCCTGGAATAGCAGCCTCTCCTACCTCCAGCCAACATAGGGGTGATCGACATGGCCTACCATAAAAAGCCTCATATGGTGCCATCTGTATAGTTTCCTAAAAACTATTATTGTAGGAAAAATTCACCAGAGGTATGCGCTTCTCCCAAGAACCTCCAAAATCTAGGATGCATGCTCGAAGAATGTCCTCCAGTACCTGAATCATGTGCTCTGACTGACAATCTATCTAGGGATGGTAAGCTATGCTAAAAAATACTTGTGTACCCAAAGTCTTATGTATCCCTTTTCCAGAAACATGAAGTAAAGCAGGTGTCCATGTCTGAAACGATAGAGTGCAGAACCCCATGCAAACGTAAAATCTCTCGGATGTACAACCTTCCCAGATCATCAACACTAAATGTCTCCTTGATCGATAAAAAGTGTACAACCTTTGTGAGTCTGTCAATAATAACCCAAACTACATCATTACCTCGAGGTGACCTTAGTAAACCCATCACGAAATCCATCACTACATCATTCCACTTCCACTTGGGAATGAGTAACTGCTGCAAAAGCTCCATTGGTCGCTGATACTCTGCCTTCACCTGCTGATAGGTGGAACATCTCATAAAAAAACTAGAAACATCTCTCTTCATACCTGGTCACCAATACTGACGGTGTAGATCTCGATACATCTTGGTGACACCAGGATGAACTACCCAAACTGAGGAATGAAAATCCCGCATCAGCTCCTCACATATGTTTGCTGATACCCATACGCGCCCATGAAAATGCAAGATCTCATCCTCACCTACGGTCCACCTAGGAGTAGGGTTCTCTCATGACACACTCTCCCGTAGGAATATGACTTCAGAATATGATAGCTGCCTCATTCTAACTTGATCCGGAAGAGTAGAGGTAACAACTAAAGAAGAAAAAAAAGTCTTCCCCTGTCTGTTGTGCACCTTCAAATGCATATTAGAGAATAGAGACATAAGCTGCCACTCACTACTGGCCTCCTAAACTGCATGTATCTAAGTCCTCTTGCTCAATGCATCAACCACTGCATTGCCTTTCCCAGGCGTATAGGAAAGATCAAAGTTGAAATACTGAAGGTACTCAACCCACCTTTACTGTCTTAAATTCAGATCACTCTAAGTAAAGATATACTTGAGACTTTTGTGTTTAGTGTAAACCACAAAATTCTCTCCCAGAAGTTAATGTCTCCAACAATGCAAGGCATGAACAACTGCAACCAACTCGAGATCATGTGTCAGGTAATTCCTCTCATGTGGCCTCAACTGTCGAGGCCCGTACGCAATGACTCCTTCCTCCTTTATAAGAATTGCTCCTAGCCCGATACTTGATGCATCACAGTAAATGGTGTAACTCTTTCCCGAATCTGGAAAAACTAGTATCAGTGATAAAATCAACCTTTACTTCAGCTCCTCAAATGATAACTCACAAAAATATGACCATGAGTACTTCACACCCTTCTTACTCAAGGCCATCAATTGCGTTTTTAAGTGTGAAAAGTACTATATAAAACGCCTGTAGTAACCAGACAACCCCATAAAACTCCGTACCTCAAAGATGTTCTTCGGATGCTCCCAGGAAACTACTGCTCTCACTTTATCTGGGTCTACTAATACTCCCTTATCTGAGATAACATGACCTAATAAGTGAATATGGTCTATCCAAAAGTGGAATTTTGAGAGCTTAGCATATAACTGATGCTCTCTCAGTGTTCTCAAAACGATATCAAGATGGGTGGCATGGTCATGTCGATTGTGAGAGTACACCAAGATATCATCCACAAAAACAACCATGAAGGAGTCCAAGTATGGATGGAATAGTTTGTTCATCAGTGCCATAAAAACTGCAGATGCATTCGTGAGACCAAACAACATAACTACATACTTAGATAGACAATACCTGATCCAAAAGGTTGTAAGAGGTATATCTGATGGTCTAACGTGCAACTGATGATAAACAGATCTCAAGTCAATCTTTGAGAACACCCAGGATCCTCGAAGCTAATCAAAGAGATCATCAATCCTCGACAAGGGATATCGGTTATTGACCATCAACTAGTTCAGCTTCTGATAATCCATGCAAAGTCTGAGGGTACCATCCACATTCTTTGCAAAAAGGACAAGTGAACCCCAAGGAGAAGTACTAGTTCAGATGAAACCCTTTGTCTATAACTCCTATAATTGCTTATTGAGCTCCTGTAACTCTAGTATAGCCATCCTATATGGAGGAATGGACACCGGTGCTTCCCCTAGCACAAGTTCAATAGAAAATTATACCTCTCAATCTGGAGGAAAACTTGAAAATTTGTTTGGAAAGACATCCCTAAAATGATTGACCACAGGAGGAAATCCTATCTATGAAGTCCCCTAGTCATCCAGATATAGACTAGAAATATCAGCTATAACACCTCTCAACTCATGATGCTCGGGTCCAGCTCTACTTGCCTAGACATCCCATTCGCCCTTATATAGAAACAATCTACCCTCTAGGGACCTGAAACTCACCCTACAATGATAGAAATCGACAACATCCTAGAAGGGAACTAACTAGTCCATTCTGAAAATAATGTCATAGCCCATCACCTCTAAGACATAAAGACCCCATAAGAAGTGACACCCACCGACCTCAATAGAGAACTCCTTACACTGACGTACACTAGCCGTTCTAATCCCCAACGGAGTGTCCAATGTCATGATATCAGAATATGTAAAGATATAGATCCCAAGTCTCTCCACAACATGCACAAATATAAAGCTATGAGAAACCCCTATATCAAAAAGAGCAGAAGCTAAAACTGAGGTAACCAAAATTTTACCTCTAATTATAGAGGGTCTAGGATCTTTCTCCTGCTAGATCTGCTTCAGTGCAAAAGCCTGACCTTCACTGCGGCCCTGTAAAGTTGTCTAAGATCCCTAAGCTGATCCACACCACGGCTATCGAAAACCCTGTATTTGACCACTACGGCCACAACCACCACCTCGGCCTGAATGACCTGTAGAACTCCAGACCCCAGAATGATATGGGATCAGTGGTCCTATTTCTATATGAGGAGTCAAAACAGATCCTCCCTCCCTAGCTATTGAAAGGAGGGCATAACAGAAATGCTGAAGATGTCCCATATTGCCGCAAGATTGGCACTCTACTGGGTCTCTCGGGCACTGAGGTTTCTTATGTCCACCCTTTCCGTACTGGCAGAACACATCCTAGCTACCTAAAGGAAAATCCTGGCTACTTGAATCTCTGCATGTAGACTCCCTACAACGCTTCCTGCTATCAGTCAGAAGGGTACCAACTCTGGATGCTGAACCGCCTTTGCCCACAACTCCAGAATCCATTAGGTTGCGCTCGGTGATCAGCGCTTGGTTGACTATAGAAGATATGGAAGTCAACCATAAGATTTTCACCTAGGATCAAATGTCATATTTGAGACCATCCTCAAACTTCCTCATAAGAAATAACTCATCACCCCCCAAAATGGATGTGAAGCGTTGCAGCTCTGTGAAGCGAGAAGAATACTCCATGACTGAGAGAGTACCCTGCTCCAAACTCATGAACTCTCAGGCTCGGTTGTCCCTCAAGGTCTCTAGGTAGAAGTACTCAAATAAGGTCTTCTAAAACTCATCCCAAGCCATAACCTGCTAGCATCCCCTCTGTGATATCACATCCCACCATCTCTTGGAGGAATCCCAAAGCATGTATGTAGCGAACTTCACCCTCCTCTATGGAGGCGTCTTGAGATGCTTAAAGATAGGCAACATGGATTCTAACCATGACTCTACAGCCTGAGGTCCTCCATCCCCTGAGAAAGAGGGAGGATGCTGCTAATAAAAGACCTGCATCAACTCTGCCATAGACGGGGCAGGATGTAGTGCTCCCTAGAAGGTCTTCATTTTCCTCATGAAGCCTTCTCAGAACTGTGCATTAGAGCCTATGCCCAGTATAACCGTTGGTGCCAAGACAGGCATGACAGGAGGATTTTATGGTAGTCCCTGATCTACCATTTCCAGTATCTGATCATTTACCTATATCTAGCGTACAACCGGAGGACGTCTTGGTGGCATGACTCTGCAAGGTCAAGCACACACCTCAGTTCAATATTATCAAGGACTGAAACTTATAAGTGTAAGAAAGTAACATGATAAGAAAAAAAATAAAGTTTTACAAAATAGGGGTACACGACATGTATATAATCTACACGGTGTGTTCCCTTAAGACTTTACATGGGTATGTACTTCTGCCAACCCTGGTTGTGCAACACACCATACACACTATGTGTTCTCCTTGAGACATGATGTGTACTTGAATGTTCCCTCCTACCCAAGTACTTCTACATGACTAGAACTACACGGTTCCCTTAGAACAAAACTACACGACATGTTTAAGTCAGACACAGTGTGTACTAGAAGGATTTTACCAACCTGTGTTGTTGGTCACACAGTTAGAGACACGGTCGACTTCTACACGGTGTGTTCCCACTGGACACAGCATGTACTACCCAAAGTTCATCCACCCATGTCGTTATTCACACAACCAGATACATGGTCTCTACAACACGACGTGTACTCCCAATACACAACGTGTTCCACCAAACATTTCCTAACCCCATGACTCTGCCCAAACAGTTAGTCACACGGTTAAAGACTACATGACATGTAGAATAAGTACACAATGTGTACTTAATAAAAACATTTTCTTCTCAGATAGAAGGATACATGGCATGTATTCATCATCACACACCGTGTATTCTAGGTTTTTCCGAACAGTAAACCTCAAAAACTACTATGGAACCCCATAAAAACACTAAAACAGGCATTAAAGTGAAAAATTCCAATATATGGGGGCCCATACTCCATGCTAATCAAATCTTGACATCATTTTCATGTATATTACAAGGTATAACATGCAATAAATCATATGATCCACCAAATTCTGATTCATGAGGGCCCATAACACCTCAAGGACCAAAGTTTGGCACCCATTCAAACGAAACTTTAAATTTTCCAATACCCTATCAAAATAGCAGGTATTTTATCATGGTATCTATCACAGCAACATGCATATCTAGCATAACATCTATCAAAACAACATGAAATTAGTAATGCATCCTTAATGGCATGACAAAATGCATGACATGTGATCTCTAGAAAGTGACTATATGATGAATGAGATGGAATACCCTCATCTCATTGGGTTGCAACAGAAATAGAACCTCAATGACATAAATCATAACAGAACAAATCATGTGAATCACCCAACAGTGAAATCAAATCAACTGTAACAATTGAAAAACCAGAAAAATTGCAATAATCAAGGTAAATTGGCTTTTCCATCTACACGGGTTAGCTACTTCCGAGCAAAACTTATTACCAACTACTCATTCATTTCTATCCATGTTTATAGGCTCCAAAAAGTAAGAAAAAGTAGAAAAGAACCTATTTTGATACCACTTTGTAACATCTCAGTTTCAGGTGCCGCCCAAAGGTGCCTCATACCCGGTTGGTCACATGACCTCAAGCGCATTTCCCCGAACTCCAGAGGCTGCTGAATAGCAGCGAGGGCCTTGGGTGTGATAGTGGGGAAACTATGCCCTCATTGGAAAAGAATGCACAACTAAATAAAAAATAATAACAGCAGCAGAAGAAAAATACCATACAACAAGTAAACAATGGAATACTGAAAGTAAATAAAAACTGGAGCACATATATAAATGTTTCATATCACATATGTCTAGGAAAGCAGCCAAACAAGATAATATGCTGGAAAAACAATTGAACCAAAGTACAAAGAAAATATGAAAACTTCAGCAGCATCACAATCCTAAACTTGGTCCTATGCTCTCCAGCTCAAACAATCCAATCATATACCTGAGGAAGACGGGAGATTTCTCTTATCTACACCTACAACCATATAATCTTTTTGGGTCCAAAAACATGACCCAAACATGGTGCGAGACAAATCCCAATAGGCAACCACCACAAGATCTGTGCATAACTGCCAGTGAGTAAATATAGAAAGTAATAATGGAAATGCAACAAATAACTAGGAGCACACAAAAGTAAAAAATCCTACTCTTTCTATTTATTTTTACTAGAATTTAATGTTCATCATTTAATCAAGTAAGTATCACAACAGGTATCTCAAAATACTACCTAACAGGATCAAATCCAAGCTTGTTCTTTGTCTTGGCAGATGCATCAAAAACATTCAATATTTATGTCAACCCTCTGGGCAACTCACATAGTCTAACCCCTCTGTCCATATAATGCAATAAAATGGCAAAGAAACTATGAGGAAGCACTCACCGTCAATTTCCCCTATATTATTTCCACAAAAACTACAAACTCTATGGGAAAGCACTCAATGTAAATTACCCCTATGGTATCGTAATTTAAACTTTAGACACTCTGAGGGAGCACTCACCTTCAACCCCCCTGTGGTCTCGTAGCGTGAAATATAATAGACACTCTAAGGAATCACTCAATGTCAATTCCCCCTATGGTCTAACTACATCAGGTTCTCACAGCTCTATGCAATTCAATCATGCAAATATGATATCAATCATCCCAAATTAATCTCAACAACTACATGGCTAAACAATTTCCAATGAACATCACAAGCATTTAAAAAGAAACAAAATCCAAACAGTTCCATCCTATCAAGCAGGACAAGGAAATAAGGTATGCCTCATAGGAAACCTAGACCAAATGTGTCACAACCCACCTTTACTATGACGAGAGAAGGGACAAAATGTTTCCAGACCTTTCCCTCTTCAATTTGAAGGAGAGATAATGACCCCTGAGACCTGCCTTCAATAGGTCCTAGAGTGGCGACTAGCACCAAGGGTATAGAATCACACACAAGATGGAAGGCATTGCCCTTTTTATTTAATAGGATCGGGAGATAAGATAGTAAATCCCAACAACACCAAAAGTGTAAGTACATGTAAAGCAAAAACAAACCCTTCTCATATGCATATTCCAAAATTTAATGATGCAAAGGTAAAAGAAAACCCCAAAAAGAAGTACCAAAAGAAAGAAAAACATCAACATCAACTGTCCCAACGTCTGAACTAGTATGACCCTGTACGATCCCTGAAGTCCTCCTGGAAACCTAAAAACAATTTTATATACGTAGGGTGAGCATACAAGTATACTCAGAAGGGAAAACCAAAAGCTCTTGTTCACAAGTGGAGAGGAATTCTAATGCCCCGTGAGAAAAGAGATAACTGAAACACCTAGCAAGGAAAACTGCCCACCCAAGCCTCACCAAGGCACGCTCCCCAAATAACGCAAGTCAAGAAATATAATAGTAATAACACATCAATGTTTGGGTACCCTGTGCCACTTCCCCATTGGTTATTGAAGACATACTATGCATAGAACCTCTCCCGCCATTCTCACTACAGTCCCACTGCCACTCCCTGCCTGCACACACTTGGGCCACAACAACCACCCGTAACCACGCCCGCAAACACCTGGGCCAGAATAGCTACTGCCATTCCCGAAGACACCAGGGCCTTATCCCAAAGACTCTTGAGAAACAATCTGCCCGCACACACCTAGACCAAAAACCACAACTACCCTGCCCGAAGAATCTTGGGCTATAATGGACCTCATGCCATCACATCCTGCCTGATGAGTCTTGGGCTATTCGAGAAAAGGAGCAGAAAAGGAGCTAATAACCAGACACTCATAGGAGTGTTTGGAAACCCCCCCATGAAATGGGGGTGTTTAGCACTAGGTTCTCAACTTGGGTGGGGCACAAATAAGAAATATAAGAACTAAAATTATATAATATATATAACAAGAACTCATCCCAACCTAGGATTTCCAAAACCAACTTAAGCATAAACACCCTCGTTACTATTCATTCACAAGAGACACCAAACCCATGACCATGTCACCACTCATCCCGGAAAACAATTCCCCATTGATCCCATTCTTGTTTTCATGTTCAAGTGATCCTATTTAATTAAATTTTGCACTACTGGGCAAATAACAGGCATAACCACAATCCAGAGAAAGAGAAACACCCAAACATCAATTTAAGCATTCACACCCGGTTCTCTTGTAGGGTCACAACAACAAAGGGATCCATGAGATCCCTCAAAGTACTAGAACCAAACCAAGCCTCGAGATACATCCCCACACAACTTCAGATTCAGAACCAACAACCATGCCACAACAGAGGATCCCATCCCCATCCACATCACCCCATAAGCATCAAGCAGAACAACACACCTACTACCAAAACATAGTAGGGAAAACTTCTAGGTTCAATCACATCATTCATTAGGTTCATCTTTCTGTTGGTTAGCTGGGGTGACCACACAAGGATTGATGTTCACTGGGAATCCATTTAACCAACTGAGTTTAGTTGATTAACCAATTTCCATGTTACAGTCATTTTATCATCACAGAAGACAAGGGTTCATTAGTTTGCAAGGAAAGACCACCAATGACCATGATTTTCAGTGAGCATAATCCCATACAGTTCACAACATATAGAAATTATAAAAGAGTACATCAGAATTGTCAAAAGCACCCCATAATTCTTTAATAGTATGTTTATTATCTTTGTTAAGGTTTGGTTTCATCCATTCCCAAAGAAACAGTGGCGTACCCACCCCTCATGATACACAGTAAGGAGAGACAAAGGAAAATCCCTACCTGGTTGATCAAGGATTGAAGTTCTTCTCCATGCGCCAAGAATCGGGGATGCATGACTTGTAGGGGAGGAACATCAGAGACTCCAAGGGTAAGCATAAAGGCTCCAGCATAGGCGCACCACTTGCCTCGGGAAGGAAAACTCCAAACGCACAAAGAAGAAAAGGAGACTAGCCAAGAGGAAGAAGAAATAATTTCTAGTGTGATATAAAGATGATATCCCGTTGTTACGGGATATGGAATTTTGAACAGCTATAAGGTCAGATCATGGTTTCACCACACGGTTGGGTGGTTACACATGATGGAATTAATTTTCATTTAACAATTATCCTCGGAGAGGTGGTCATAACGGCTATGCGTTAAATAGTTTTCTTTAACCATAAAGAAATGCATAACAGGGGCAGATCTGGAAGGTACGGGGAATGGCGTAACACCGAGGAAAAACCACATGTTTTGGTAAGTTAAGGGTTGCCCGAATCTTGGGAGATTTTAGATATTATTTATGGGCTTTAAATGGCTTTGAAAGGGGGCATTAAATCATCTTTACGTCAAAAGATATGTTGAGAAAGCGGAAAAGTCAGGAACTGGGAAAGAACGAAGACCGCTCGGTGAGGACACGGTGCCACCGTCACTGTGCGACTGTCACAGTGCCACCCTCATGGTGCCACCGTCATAGTGGAGCTGTGTTTTCGAAAAGTAATGGACCAGGTGGGTCCGGGCCATTACATCAGATACCTCTCAAACTATTCTCGCCATCGAGAATCAAAACTAGACCCGAAGAAAAGAGGGGTTCCGAACAACCACCTCGAAAGATACCTCTCAGGAGTGAACCTCATCGGCATCTAGGAACACCTCTCCCTCAAGTAACCAGGAAACACTCGAGGGTTAAACTATCCAGTCATATGGGTTAGGGAGTTTCTTCCTCCATGTTATGATACTATCTGCTTTAGGTAGCACTGACTCGCCCGCACGGGTTTAATCACATCCACCTTAATGTGTCTTGATTAGGGATTGGGTCCTCCCCTCCCCATAGTCAGGACTCTTCACACACATCCATAGAATAAGGAAAACCGCACGTTCCATAGTTAACAAGGTAAAGTGTTCCATCAAAAACAAGTACAAACAAAATAGAACAAAACTCAAAACAGCTCTGGGTACTGGGCGTGCATCTGTGTCTCCTATTCCCAGGTACTTTCCTCGAGCCCTCCATGCCTCCACAACACACAAACCAAAGGAATGGTCCATCCACAAAGAACCTTCTCCTCACGATCCTCAATCCTCACCAGTCTTTCCACAAAATTCACATCATCCTCGATATCCATATTTCCCCAGTTGAGGACGTGTGAATTGTCATGTAGATATCATAGGAGGTAAGACACATGGAAGACATCGTGCAGTCTCAGTAGTGATAGTGGTAGCGTTAGCTGATAAGCCACTTTACTGACCCGCCGCAGCACTTCAAATGGTCCGACGAACCTGGGAGAAATCTTACTGCCCTTGCCGAACCTCCGTTGCCCATGCTGAGGGGAGACCTTCAAGAACACGTGGTCCCCGACCTTAAACTCCAAGGGTCTCATCCTATTATCGAAATATGAATTTTTCCGGACCTGAATCGCCTTCATCCTCTCCCATATAAGATGAACCTTCTCCATTGTGCTCTACACCACCTTTGGGCCAGGAACACCTGCCTCCCCGACCTCTGTCCAGCACATGGGTGAGCGACACGACCTCCCGTACAAAGATTCGAATGGAGACATGCCAATGGTAGAGTGATAAATATTGTTGTAGGAAAACTCCACCAGAGGAAAGTGTCATTCCCACGATCCCCCAGAGTATATAATACATGCTCTTAGCATATCCTCCAACATCTGGATGGTGCACTCTGTCTGTCCATCTGTCCGGGGGTGGAAAGCAGTGCTAAGACGTAGCTGGGTGCCAAAATCATGCTGCAATCCTCTCCAGACTTTTGAGGTAAACCATGCATCCCTATCTGAGACTATGGATCTTGAGACTCCGTGCAACTGCACCACCTCATCCACGTACCTCTATACTAGGGAATCCACCGTACTTGACTCTTTGATTGATAGGAAGTGGGCTGATTTTGTCAGTCGGTCCACCACTACCCAGATAGCATCGCAACCCCCTTGAACTCTGGGTAGTCCCGTGACGAAATCCATCGAGATGTCATCTCAATTCCACTCAGGGACATCTAATGGTTGTAACAGACCCCCTGGGATGCGGTGTTCAACCTTCACTTGCTGACACACGAGGCACTTTGCTAAAAACTCTGCCACTGCCCGCTTCACCCCGGGCCACCAGAACTGACCTCTCAAGCCTCGGTACATTTTGGAAGCTCCCGGGTGTACTGCCAGAGGTTAGATGTGAAACTCACCAAGAAATCTCTCATGCATAGTCTCCGGAACAAACAAATTCCTTCGGAAAATCATCTGATTCTAACCATCCTCTGTCCACCTTTCTGGAGCATCGCCTTGGTTAACCCGGTCATGCATTACTTCACTCTCTATGTCTCCCCACTAAGAGTCCTCCACCTGCCGTAGGAGAGAGGATTTCACCTTCATTTGAAACAGACAACCTCTACCATCATCCTCCCTTACATCCAGGTGCAGGGAAACCAACTCCTCCATCGACTTCCAAGCATCTACCGACTCTCGAACCGCATCCTTCTGCAATTTCCTGCTCAAGGCATCAGCCACCACATTCCCTTTTCCTGAGGTGTAGGAAATATCAAAGTCTTAGTCCTGAAGAAACTCCATCCACCTTCGCTTCTATAATTTCAGGTCCTGTTGGGAGAAGATATACTCCAAGCTTTTGTGATCCGTGAAGACCACGAAGCACTCCCCGGTGAGGTAATGCCGCCACAACTTTAGTGTGAACACGACCGCCGCAAGCTCCAAATCGTGGGTGGCATAATTACGCTCATGGGGACGTAACTATCTAGACCCATAAGAGATCACCCCTGTCATTTCATCAACACACACCCGAGGCCTTATCCTGAAGCATTACAGAACACCTTATACACCACCCCTTCTTCTGGAAACCTCAGCACTGGGGCACTTACCAACTTCTACTTTATATAGCTAAATGCTGCCTCGCACTACCCATCCAATACAAAAGCCTGGTCCTTCTTGGTCAAAGCTGTCAAAGGTGCTGCAACTCAAGAGAAGTTGGGTACGAACCTCCGGTAGTAACCTGCCAGTCCAAGGAAACTGCGAACCTCTACCACGTTATTGGGTGATGCCCAAGAAACAACTGCCTTGACCTTCGATGGGTCCACCGCTATTCCCTGCTCGAACACCACGTGCCCAAGGAAGTGCACTTCTCGCATCCAGAACTTGCACTTGGACAATTTCCCATAAAGTTGGTGCTGTCGGAGGACCTCTAAAATCATTCTCTGGTGCTCAGCGTGATCTTCCTCTAACCTTGAGTAGATCAAGATGTTTTCAATAAACACGACTACGAACCGGTCCAGATATTCCTGGAAAATGGAGTTCATGAGCCCCATGAACACAACTGGAGCATTCGTAACGCCAAACGGCATGACCACCAACTAAAAGTGCCCATATCTACACCTGAAGGCGGTCTTCGATATGTCACCCTCCTTCAACCTCAACTGGTGATATCCCAACCGTAGGTTAATCTTGGAGGACCACCCTGCTCCCCTCAGCTGGTCAAAGAGATCATCTATCCTCGGAAGAGGGTAGCGATTCTTGACCGTCACCTGATTTAGTCTCCTGTAGTCTATGCACAGCCTCAGACCACCATCTTCCTTCCATGAAAACAAGACAGGATCACCCCATGGTGACACACTTGGTTGAACAAAACCCTTATTCATCAGATCGTTAATCTGAATCCACAACTCCCGCAACTCAAAAGGTGTCATCCGGTAGGGATCCATCGAAATTGGATGGGCAACAGGTTGCAAGTCTATCCTGAACTCAACATCACGTCGAGGGGGTAGAGTCGCCACCTCTCTAGGGAAGACGTCCATAAACTCACTGACGATCCCTGGGACTTCCACCATTTCTGTATCCTCCAACTCCACCGACAATTCAGCTAACAAGGAAAGGAGGGGTTCCACTCACCGACTACCTTCCCGGTAACCCCGCTGCCATAGATGAAGCATCTCGGTCCTGGGCCCGAAAGGAAAGGTCGAGGACTGGGAGATCAGAATTGGAACTGCTGGTGCCTTCTCCCTACTGGTCAAAACCTAGAGGGCCATGATGCTGGAGGTCTGCTACTGATAGCCTTCCCCTTCGACGAGCCCAACTAAATTCCCTCTCGCGATACACCTCCAAGCGTGTGCATCCTCTCCACCACTTCAGCTTTCTGCTGGACCTCCAAGTATGTCGGTATTGTGAAGGGAGTAACAACATACTAGAGAGAAGGTCTAAGTGCCGCTTCCAAACGTCTTTCCCAAGACTCCTCATTTGGAAAGAGGTCCGGAGCAAAGCGGAGGAGATCATTGAACTTGATCCCCAACTCTCTCACTGACATGCTCCCCTGCTAGAGGGAGAGTAGCTCCTACCTCTTCTCACTCTTCATCGTGGAAGAGATGAATTCCTCCCAGAACTCCCTCTCGAAGTCATCCCACGTAACCTCAGCCTCCCTCTTCTCCCCAAGGTAGAGCGTCCACCACCGGCGCGCTGCTCCCCACATCTGGCTTACAACCATAGAAACCCAGTATTCCGTTGGATCCTGGATCAAGATGAAAGCTATCACCAGCTCCTCTAGCCAGCTCTCTATCTCCATGTCCGAGGTGCTTCCCTCATACTTCCCAAGGGTTTGTTGCTAAAAGTCACAAAGTGTCCTCTTCCATTGATCGTCCTCCTCCTCTCGGTTAGTCCTCTAACGATCGTCCAAGTCAACCTCCTGGGCCTCGATCTCCCGCACTACTCGTGGTCGTCTCCTAGGTACCATAGCTGTAAGGTAAACAAGGAATGCCTAATCCCAAGTAGTGTAGAATATTGTTCTTAAATTTTCTTAGACTTCTTATTCATTTTAAATCACCAAATAACCATGAAACACAAGAACACAAGTCATTATGATGCATGTACCTTCCCTAGGGTCCCTACCCTACAATCAGTGTAGCCTTAATTGGTTGTTCGGTAGGCCTAGAGTCCTTACATCGGATCACAGGGGGCCCTAAAATCCCATTTCC
This sequence comes from Viscum album, assembly GCA_963277665.1. NCBI lineage: Eukaryota > Viridiplantae > Streptophyta > Magnoliopsida > Santalales > Viscaceae > Viscum > Viscum album. Next base: position 126,074,690 of record OY728128.1, read on the forward strand.
TAGCTAGTCTTCCCTGGCCTATTTCACGCACCAAGATTGTCCAACACTATTGCCCTACTATCCCATGCAATCCTCACTGTTCCTAACTCAAAACTCCATCCTATCTCTCAACCTCCACCTCTAATACCATTATGTCATAACCCACCTTCACCAAGATGAGAGAAGGGACAACATGTTTCCAGACCCTCCCTCTTCAAGTTGAAGGAGAGATAATGACCCCTAAGACCCACCTTCAACAGGTCCCAGAGTGGCGACTAGCACCAAGGGTATAAAATCACACACAAGATGGAAGGCATTAAACTTTTTATTTAATAGGATCAGGAGAAAATATAATAAATCCCAACAACACAAAAAGTGGAATTACAGGTAAAGACAAAACAAACCCTTATCATATGAATTTTCCAAAATTAAATGATACAAAAGTAAAAGAAAACCCCAAAAATAAGTACCAAAAGAAAGAAAAACAACAACAACAACTGTCCCAACGTCTGAACTAGTACAACCCTGCACGATCCCTAAAGTCCTCCTGGAAACCTGAAAACAATTTTATATACGTAGGGTGAGCATAAAAGTATACTCAGTAAGGAAAACCAAAAGATCTCTTGCACAAGTGGGGAGGCATTCTAATGCCCCGTGAGAAAAGAGATAACTGAAACACCTAGCAAGTAAAACTGCCCACCCAAGCCTCACCAAGGCATGCTCCCCAAGTAGCATAAGTCAAGAAATATAATATTAATAACACATCGATGTTTGGGTACCCCGAGCCACTTCCCCACTGGTTATTGAAGACATCCTATCCATCGAACCTATCTCGCCATTCTCACTGCAGTCCCACTGCCACTCCCCGCCCACATACACCTAAGCCACAACAACCACCCATAACCACGCCTGCAAACACCTGGGTCAGAATAACTACTGCCATGCCAGAAGACACATGGGCCTCATCCCGAAGACTCTTGGGAAACAACCTGCCCACGCACACTTGGGACAACCACCACAACTACCCTGCCCAAAGAATCTTGGGCTATAATGGACCTCAGGCTGTCACAGCCTGCCCGATGAGTCTTGGGCTATTCAGTAAAGGGTGCAGAAAAGGAGCTAATAACCAGCCACTCATAGGAGTGTTTGGAAAAACACCCTCCCCCATGAAATGGGGGTGTTCGGCACTAGGTGTTCAACTTGGGTGGGGCGTGAATAAGAAACATAAGAACTATAATTATGTAATATATTTAACAAGCACTCATCCCAACCTAGGAGTTCCAAAACCAACTTAATCAAAAACACCCTCATTACTATTCATTCACAAGAGACACCAAACCCACGACCATGTCACCACTCATCCAAGAAAACAATTCCCCATTGAGACCATTCTTGTTTTCATGTTCAAGTGATCCCATTTAAGTAAATTCTGCACTAATGGGAAACTAACAGGCATAACCACAAGCCAGAGAAATAGAAACACCCAAATAGTAATTTAAGCATTCACACCCGGTTCTCTTGTAGGGTCACAACAAAAAAGGGATCCGTGAGATCTCTAAAAGTACTAGAACCAAACCAAGCCTCGAGATACAGCCCCACACAGCTTTAGATTCACAACCAACAAACGTGCCACAAAAGAGGATCCCATCCCCATCCACATCACCCCATAAGCATCAAGCAGAACAACACACCTACTACCAAAATAGAGTAGGGAAAACTTCCAGGTTCAAGCACATCATTCATTAGGTTATTCTTTCTGTTGGTTAGTCAGGGTGACCACATAAGGATTGATGTTCACTGGGCATCCATTTAACCAACCGAGTTTAGATGATTAACCAATTTCCATTTTAGAGTCATTTAATCATCACATAAGATAAGGGTTCATTAGTGCTCAAGGAAAGACCACCAACGACCATGATTTTTAGTGAGCATAATCCCATACAGTTCACAACATATAGCAATTATAAAAGAGTACAACAAAATTTTCAAACACACCCCATTATTCTTTAACATTCTGTTTATTATCTTTGTTAAGGTTTGGTTTCAACCATTCCCACAGATTCAGTGCCGTACCCACCCCACATGATACATAGTAAGGAGAGACAAAGGAAAATCCCTACCTGGTTGATCAAGTATCGAAGTCCTTCTCCACGTGCCAAGAACTGGGGATGCGTGACTTGCAGGGGAGGAACGTCAGGGACTCCAAGGGTGAGCAGAAAGGCTCCAACACAGGTGCACAACTTACCTCGGGAAGGGGAACTCCAAATGCACAAAGAAGAAAAGGAGACTAGCCAAGAGGAAGAAGAAATAATTTCTAGCGTGATATAAAGACGATATCCCATTGTTACGGGATATGGAATTTTGAACAGCTATAAAGTCGGATCGTGGTTTCACCATGCGGTTGGGTGGTTACGCACGATGGAATTAATTTTCATTTAACAATTCTCCCGGGAGAGGTGGTCATAACAGTTATGCGTTCAACAATTTTCTTTAACCATAAGGAAACATGTAACAAGGGTGGATCTGAAAGGTACGGGGAAGGGTGTGACACCGAGGAAAAACCACACGTTTTGGTAAGTTAAGGGTGGACCGACTCTTGGGGGATTTTAGATATTATTTATGGGCTTTAAATGGATTTTAAAGGGGGCATTAAATCATCTTTATGCCAAAAGATATGTTGCGAGGGCGGAAAAGTTAGGAACTGGGAAAGAATGAAGACTTCTCAGTGAGGACACGGTGCCACCGTCACTGTGCCACCGTCACGGTGCCACCCTCACAGTTCCACCATCATAGTGGATCTGTGTTTTGTCAAAGTAATGGACTAGGTGGGTTCGGGCCATTACAAAATGACCCTAAATATTCAAACAAGGAAACACACCCATGGGTTGTTCCTTAAACATGCAATTTCACATAATATCACATCAACAAACCCTTAATCCAACAATCAATCTAAGTCAGATAAAACAGGGTTTAATTTCCTTAACCTAAAATACCCAAAACATGGGTAATCAGAACTTTGGCATATAAATTCAAACACAAACAACTAAAGGCAACAAACCACCTACCTCGATGTTGTACGATCGATATAGTTGAACCTCAGACTTTGAATCAACCTAGAACGTCATGGATCTACAAAAACGTAAAAAATGTTCAACCTTGAATAACTCAAGAGAGATAGGAAATCAGGAGTAGAGGCTCTAGAAGAAGCAGTGAATCACCGGTGGGATTCCAACGCACCTGTCGGAGATCGAATCAGACCTTGTACGAATAAACAGTGGCTCAGAGAAGATTCACCACTCTCGGTTGCTCCTGGATGAACCAAGGCCAGAAGAAGATGATTCTGGGGATTAGATGCGACCCCAATCTGATTAGTCAAATAAAAGAAAAACTACACAGCGTGTACTGTTAATGAACACTTTGTGTATTTGCCTCAACTGGCCCCCGACATTAGTGGTCTACCACATCACCCCACATGACCATGTATTGGCCGTTACACACCCAAGACACAACTGTACGTGGTAAGAGGGTACACAATATGTACTCCTATGTACACGGCGTGTACTTCTAACTACACAATGTGTACTTATAAAATTTCTAAATTCTCTTATTTCTCAAAACCACCCGAAAACAGGATCCATACTTGAAAAGAAGATTCAGGTTCTTACATTAAATGACCAACAAAATTTGAATATGGATGAATTTTAAAATTAATTCCTATTTAATTATTATCACATGCTTACTTCATTTTGATTATTATTATGATTTTAAAGTCTTAATTAAGACTGCATGAGTTTTTTTTTCTTCCTGACTTTTTTTGGTGAGTTTTTTTGTATCATAACATGAAAAATATTCATCAAGGTTAAACAACATAGAAAATGATATGTATTTTAAAAGAAAAGGGTGATAATTTTATGAAATTTGATAAAATGGTTTGACATAACTTACTATAGTTTATAGAATTCCTTACTAAATGTTACATTTTCATGATAATAATTTCATGTCACATATAGTGACCCCATACTTTTATATATAACATTACATGATTTTAAACATAATTATACATAAGAGTACAAGCCAAGGATCATTAAGTCTAGTGTCTTGGAAGATTAGGTACATAATACATAAACATGGGATTAAAAAAACTTCTTTATTTAATCATCATAAAGAGCTACTAACTTCCTTTGATCCCTTACATCTACATGGTATAACCTGGGGATAACATGAAGAAAGAGATGATCTAAAAAGCTCAGTAAGATAATGAACATAAGAAATAAGCTCAAGCACATGAGTTAGGAGGAATGACATAAAGATACCAACAACATGGAACATATGAAATCATAACATATAAACATGGAATCATATAAATGTGGTAGAAACATAAAACATGTATTTAGTATGAGTCAAGGCTAACCGAAAATCTCATTTCCCATAGTAGTACGAGTCAAGGCTAACCGCCAATATCGTTTCCCATAGTAGCACAAGCCAAGGCTAATCGCCAAGACCGTTGCACATATCATCTCCTGGGACTTAACTTTACCCAATGCATTGGATTGCTATTTGGGTGCACCCATCTTACATTTCATGAATATTTTTTCCACATAAAGAGTCAAATATAATCAATCTTACATAAACATAAGGGTTACCCATGGAATGAATTGGGTACCACAATCATGACCTAAAGCATAACCAATGGGCGTATCATGAAAGTGTCCATGAAAGAAAGGAATTAGAACATACATGGAAGTTCATAAGTTAAAATAGGCACATATCATGGTAAGTTATGTCAAACAGAGGTGATAACATGTAAGAAATGTATTTGATAAATTTTAGCATCTAAAACATTTTTGTGTAGTTTTAAGGAAAATACCATAAAGCTTTTAAAATAGAAAAGGGAAAAATATTTTATATAAAACCAGAAGTTAACCAATAAGGTTTTCATGATAAAAAGACTGATTTTATAAGGAAAATGGTGGCTTAAAACATAGGATATAGTGCACTTGAAGTTGGGTAAATTTTTTGGAAGTTTCCTTAAAACAAGTTTGCTTTCGAAGTATCGAGGATGGAGTCACTTAAAAGCATGTATATCCCTGAAAGAGAATTAGGGTTGGATCTTGAATCATGAGTTTGGAGCATATAAACAACATTTAGAAGTTTTACATAAAAATAAAAGACAAATTCATTTGAGTAAAAAGAAAGATAGAGCAACCCAAAGGAATAAAGGAGGTTTGGATAGAATTCATTACGGATTATACGCATGGTATCAGGTGTACCTAAAAGGGCTTGATGAGAGATAAAAGGGGTTTATCATCACTTATAAATAAAGATGGAAGTATGAGGGAGGTGCTAAATCATACCCCATCATTTGGGATTACACATAAAAGTCATAACATAGAGGACAATCTTGATTAAGAGTGAAATGAAAAGAATACCTTACCTTAATTTCCACTTAATTTCTTCTCTTCTGCGCCTCTTGAATAATAAATTTATATTTATTAAAAAATGATATAAAATTTAATTATAGTCATTTTATAAAAATATTTATCAATTATATTCATTGGATTTTATTTCATAATTTTTTTTGATGAAAATGAAGCGTTTTGATATCATATTTTACTTAAAAATTTCGCATCTTGCGATGATTTCACTTTTTATTAAATGTAATTTAAAAATCAGTATAATTAGTTTCAGAATCATATAATACATGTAATTTTATATTAATATATTTTATATATTTTATGTTTTCCATACATGAAGGTGTTTATAATAATTATCTTGGAAACGTCTCTGTAGATGGTTAATCGACCTTTAACGGGACGTTGTCGATAGTGCGGGAAAGGGAAGTATGAAATTTATATTTTTCATCAATATGATAATTACAGTAGGTCACTACAACAAATGCCGATCCTAGCGGCGGTTTTTTTTCCGGTTTAGCGGCGGTTTAAACCGCCGCTATATTGTGTGGCGGCGGTTTACAAAAACCGCCGCTAAGTTTGGCGTCGGCAATCTATTAGCGGCGGTTTTTTCGATTCCGCGGCGGTTTTAGAAATGTGTCGTATGTCCGTCATTTAGCGGCGGTTTTTCTTCATTTAGCGGCGGTTATATGGGTATCTTATTTAGCGGCGGTTTTAACCGCCGCTAAATTCAGCCGTTTGATGCGCCTATTCTGCGGCGGTGAAAACCGCCGCTAAATATCAACATAATATATTTAGCGGCGGTTAAAACCGCCGCTAAATTCTGCCCAGTTCATCATTTAGCGGCGGTTAAAACCGCCGCTAACGGATTCCCGGTTATTTAGCGGCGGTTAAAACCGCCGCTAAATGCTCACAGGTATGGCATTTAGCGGCGGTTAAAACCGCCGCTAAACGTTGAACTGGAAAAAAAAAATACGTTGCATCTGCTACACCACTGCCCCACTAATTTTATGCTCTCATAGGTGCATCATCATCATACCATGTGACTTAACCATTAATTACACATCATCCTATAACCACTTCAATAAATAGGATAGAGGGTATCATGAACATGAAGGATATTAACATCATTCCATCCTCCTACCATGGAAACCCCCCCACTATAAAACACCTCATCATCTAATCAATCATCACCTTAAGTGCGCTATATCCACAATCCATCACAACTCATGCATAAAAACATCACCTGGAAGAGAAAGTGTGGTATATGGGATATCTAACCATCCACCATCACTAACCTGGATATTTGGGGTAGACACCTGAAAACTAGATCCTTTGGGAATCATTGTAAACACACAACCCATAATGTGTGTATATACAAATAATAAGGAAAATAAATTGTATATTAGTTACACACAATCCCAACCTATAGGTTCACACAACTAAAGCCAATAAACTACCACAACCTATGCGTCACTAATATTGCACATCAAAATTTCTACTATAACACTTACCACCCTTCCAGTCCCACTTACCAAGCACACAACCATACACCAGTTTCATAGTTCCAATTTAACTACATCAATTACCAACCACCTACATAATCATTTACCATATTTATATATTTAATTACAATCCATTATATATTCAAGACCTACATTTTTTTCAACCTAATTTAAGCAAAATTATCCAATTTATCCATCATCATTCATTTACTAGGATTTACCATTTCAAGAATTCCATAACTACTGAGTAACTAACAAGACAAGACACAATGTTATAAAATTCAAACACATCCAACCCACAATTTTTGCATCACAAATCATCACCTTATCCATAATCCAAACTCATAAAGTAACCATAACCATAATTCCATCTATTATGCAAACTATCAAATTAAATCAACCTCACAAGAAAAGGGAAAAGACAATGATTCCTTGTTTACAGATAGGAAATTCAATTACCATAAGTAAAGACATTATCATTTTAATGTGAGGTGATTTATCAAATTAAATTTTAGAAACAATAATAATTTCATAGAAGTAAAAACAATTCATAATAAACAACAACCAACACACATTCATAGAAAAGCAATATCATGAAAAACCAAAAGCACATTTGATATCACCCCTTCCCATTAATTTTAATATATCCAATTAATTATTTTCATTAGGAAATATCTTAACTTCCACCCAAGATGAAATAGTAGTATTATAATATCACATATTTAAAATAGTAATGAGGGAACTCAAATATCCTACCTTAATTAGAGATTTAAGGAGAACCATAATCGCAACAGAAGAAACAAAGGATCAAGTTTCACTAGGATATAAGAGAAACCCACCAAAACCTATCCTCAGAATCCCATCACCCAAACACACTCATAACTCAACCAAAAATATAGGGGTTCTCAACAATAAACACCCAAAATATTGGGAATAATAAAAGGTAGAAAGGAAAGAAGAAGGAAACTTGAATAAATGGAACTCAATTATCCACAATCCAAGAGGATAAAAACATTAAGAGAGATGGTAAAAGGTAATCAATGGGATTTGGTGTTATCCAAATATCAAATTAGAAGAAAGAAAATCAAAATAAGTCCATATGTGCCTTCTATTTATAGAGGAAATCCCAAATGGGTTCTCCATAGTGTGGAGACATCCCAATATGCTGTGGTCTCCCTTGGTTAAAGGAGATCTAAGTCACCCATATCTCTTTCCTGCCTTTCATGTGTTTTTAAAAAAAATTGACCACCACCATATCCTAGAACATGGAATGGACCAAGGTGTGCTGGATCCCTCGATTCCCTCCATGAACATCCACTATGACATAACATAAAAAGATTGGTTGTTTTCTCCTCACCACACCCAAGACCACGACATGGTTAAACCTAGCTCCCCGTGCTACACAGGTGGTACCCAAAAGTGAAATGAACAATATAATTCCCTTCACCGTGCATATTCTATTTCCCATGTTACACAGGGTGGACATCCATTCACCATTCCCAACAACATAACCAACCATACCATTTCACTCTTTGTGGTGTATCCTAACATCACACAACCATCTCCATAGACAACCTACAAGAACCAATGGCCAAAACAACCATCACCACAACCAACAACATGGAATGGTGACCCTTTGAACGCACATAACTCTCACCAAGACTCTAAAACACCTCTAAAATTCCTTTTAGTAGAAACAAGACATGGAAAAATGTAAAGGGAGTGACTTTTGAATTCTGGACCCTCAAAACAAAAATCTATTAAACAATTATCATCCTTGAGAATCAAAACAAAACATAAACACATCACAATGTAAAAGTATACAACATCCAACACAACTCATAGAATATATACACAAAAACAGATGAATGATGTATATTTTTATCGGAAAACAAAAAAAAATTGGTGTTTTATTCACCCATAATGCAACTAGGTCAAAATTAATGTTCCCAAAAAATCCCACAACTTATTGAAATTCAATTCCAGATTTCCATCGATTAGGGGATTGAAAGTCATTTTAAAGAGAGTTTAGGTAATGGAGGGATTCCATATTCCTCCCAATAATGATGATATGAAATAGGAATTACATTCTAAACAATTAATTATGGTATCATGGGGAGTCCTAAAACCTCATCCATGTACAATCATTCTTAATAATGTATTTAACTGGACTCCTTGATTTCTATATAATGTTATGAAATCATTATTCAATATATGATCACATATCCTCCCTAATATTGGGGATACATTGTGACCATCACAATTTTGACTTCCACCCACTTCCAATTGGTATATAATGATTTCATGAATGTACACATCTAAGAACTAGTATATGAATTCATAGATCATATATATTGTGAGCCCCATTTATATATCTTCTTCTATTATAACACTGAATGATATAACCACAAACCAGATGTATTCAAACCTATGAGGGAAGGATGTATTCAAGATAACCTCATCATTCAACCACCTCGGGTGATTTTTAGACCATATATCAATCATAAAAAACCTATCAGATTCCTTTAAATGGTGTAATATATCATCTACAATTAAAATGGGTAATAATTCTTGATTTTATGATAATTAAACATTAATTACTCCAAACATAGTCTCAGAATACCATCTTAATACATAGAGAACAACACTAGAGTGCTAAAAAGAAATAATTTTCAGCAAATGAAATGCTTTTACTACAAACCAACTGTTATCATACTTGTTCAACACATCAACAATACTACTACTCATCATCTGATGCTGCATCGTCACCCTCTCCACCTTCATCTCTACCACCTGCTGCCACCTGTAAGAACATTATATTGAAAATTAAATATTGTTGCATATTTATAATAAAAATTAAAACCAATAAAAGTTTGCAAACTAAATGATTTTGATTTTTTTGTGATTTACCTGCTCACCACTACCCGATGCACTACCACCGGGGGCATATCTGCTCATATGCTGACGTATTTCAAGCAACTCTTTCTGCAAATCAGATATCTGATTCCCCTGCTGGTGAACTGTGTTTCGTAGAGCAGACATCTCCCTCTGAGCATCTTCAGGTATGAAATGACTATAACCAGGAGTGGATGAGGCCGAAATCCCTGATGGCATGCGAAAGACCTCAGATGGTACGGGTCCCAAACCCATCCCGCGCACTCTACCAGGATGCTCCTTCCCAAGGACTTGACCAACCGGGTCATCCTGGGAGACTGAGTAGGATTGCCCAGGATTGGCATCCCATTTTTCTTTAATTTTTACCTATAAATCAAATATCAATATATATTAACACAGTAAAAACTGATATTAAGTTATTATAATAAATAATTGACTTCATACCCCAACTTCTCTGGCAGGTTCATTAACAAAACTTCCATCTGTTTTTTTATGAACATCCAGCCACAGTTCTGTTCGGGATGCTTCATGCCCTAAACTCTGTGACTGCATTAAACAAAGATAAATCATCAATCAAATATGTTAAATAGATAATATTATCTTATAAATATTTAAACTAATTAAAAGATTACCAATGACATTCGGCTTCTTGAAAAGCTTTTTGAACCCGCAGTGTGCGGGATTACCTGCTTCGCCCGGTTTGAAGCATTCTTTCTTGAGAGATCCTGAAATAAATAAAATTCAATTTAATAGTATTGTATTCAATGTCTATCTCCTCTTCATGTACATTTATAAATGTAAAATGAGGATAATATAATAATATATATTTCAATACCATCCGCTTCTCATCACGATGTCTATCGACAAAAACCTTCCACTGTTCTTTCGGTACCCCACTGGGTATCTTCTCATACATCTGCTGCACGGTCAACGAAGAATCGTTGACATCACACCACAACCTCCATTTGAAATCTTTCCATTTTTTTCCAAGATTTTTCAATGTCCACTTCCGTGCTATCACATCAGCAACGGTAAAGTGGAAGAACATCTGTATACAGAAATTCATTTTGAATATATTAGTAAAATGACATTCAATTAAACCATAAAGTAATAAAATTACCTTTATCTGAGAATCATAAACTTCATTTTTCCAGTTTGGAGGCATATGCCTCCAATCATCATACGAAATAGGCAGGGAAACGGGCTCCGCTGCCAGCTGACCTATAATCTGACCAAGTAAACCTGCGGCGTCATCCGTCGGGACCCCATAAGAATCAAATGGCACCACTATCTTCTTGCCATGCATGTTCCAAACATCAGAACTTTTTATGTCTCTTTCCACGGTTTCATTGTCTTCATCTGCAATGAGCAAACAATTACTATAAACAAAATGCAATAAATTTATTTAATTAAAATTTGTACCTATGACTGCGACCCTCCAGAATGTCCGTGATGAACTGGAGTGGGCGTGTCGCTGCCCCGCTGCTGAAGCTCCTGTAGGGGGAGGCGATGACTCATCCTCTAATGAGGCATCCACTGATGGTGTCAGAGATGGTGCAGGGGGAGATGATACTGTGGGGACAGACGGATCGTCATCTGTCGCAAAAGAAGAAGGAATAGTGTACCGCTTCTTCCTTGGCATTCCTGTCATTTAATCAAATAAAATTAAGTTCAGAATATATATTTCAAAAAATTCATGCAGAAAAAAAATTAAAAATGATAATAGATGCCCAGTATTAACAAACAATATATATATAACAATGATAATGAATGACTATAGAAATGAAACAAGTAGTTGCTGAATGAATAAATAATTGTACATACAATCATTTTCCCCTTCAATCATGTCGGTTTCCTGCTCCATTGCTTCATCCACTTCATTCATCCTTGCTAGACCAATATTTTCAATATCATGATGGACAAATAATTCTGCTTCCTGTTGTTGATGAAATTCAATTGCAGAGGTCAAATATTCCACTTCATCACCCATATCATACAAATCTCTTTGTATTACGTGAGTAACTACACTCCACCCTTCATCCACAACATCATTCACATAATATACCATTTTTTCCTGCGATGCTAAGATATATGGATCATGCAGTTCACGATCACCAACATCCATCAAGCGAGAGAAGTTTACAGAAGTAAATTGCAATGAATCTCTTTTAACACCTCTGATAAAATCGACCCATTTGCATTTGAATAAAACAACAGAAAAATGCCCGTGGTAGTTTAATTCAATAATATCATGCAGCTTTCCATAGTATTCCACTTCAGCAAATGTAAAAATACCACTATTCTGTGTTTTCAAACCCACTTCTCGATCGACTGTACGAAATCTAAAACCATTCACATTATAAGCGTTGAACTTTCTAACTTGTTTTATAGGACCTCTAGCAAGAAACTTCAAATCTTCTGAAAAGTCAGCTCGAGTATCAGTATTCATGATCTGAAAAAAAAAATATAATTTAATAGATTTGCAAATTGTATGTGTCAAAGTAATATTCGTATTTATTGCAATATTTATAAACTTACACGTCGTGCAAACCATTCTACCAGCTCTTTATTCACAGCTTTCGTTATATCTTTTTCATTTCGTGTTCGGCTTCTCATTCGTCTCTTTGTTTGTATCCTCAACTCTTCAATAAATGGATCTGCAATTTCACTATTCAGCAGCACATATCTATGTGCCTGTAATAATTCCAATTCTGTTAGTGTCGCGTATGAGGTCCTCCCAACTGATCGGCCAATAGCAGGAAATATTTTTGATTTCTGATGCATTTGAGATTGAGTTGATGTGTCGTCAACACGTCCAACTCGAGTAAATCTTGTCTCAATATCATCCAAATATCTGGAACAAAAGGTGAGACACTCCTCGGCCAAATAGCCTTCAGCAATAGAGCCTTCTGGTTGAGCTTTATTTCTCACGTATGCTTTCAAATGCCCAAGATATCTGTGAAAAAATAATAATAATATTATGCATTTATTTAAATGCCAAAAAATGTTTACTTAACTGGAAACATATAAATAAAATACCTCTCAATTGGATACATCCATCGATAATGAACGGGGCCTCCTAATTTAGCTTCGTCAACCAAATGCACAGTTAAATGCATCATGACAGTAAAAAACGATGGAGGGAAGATCATCTCCATTGCACAAAGGGTCAATACAAACCTCTCCTGTAGGTTGTCCAGCTGAAATGGATGTAGAGCTTTCTCACATAACTGTCTGAAAAATGTGCAGAAATGGAGTACAACAGCAGTAACTTTTTCAGGTAATAATGTACGCAATGCCAATGGTAGTAACTGTTGTAACAAAACATGTGAATCGTGACTTTTCAATCCATATAACTTACGATTCTTCAAGTCAACACACCTCGAGATGTTACTCGAATACCCATCAGATACCTTCACATTCTTTAAAATTTGAAGGAACGTATCTTTATCCCTATTTTTCAATGAAAAAATGGCCGGAGCATACTTTTCATTCTCATCTGGCCAGAGATCACGTTTTATGTTCATTACTTGTAAGTCTTTGCGAGCATTGAGATGATCCTTCGACTTTCCATGCTCATTAAGTAATGTGAAAATAAAATTATCACATACATTCTTCTCAATATGCATCACATCAAGATTGTGGCGCAAAGAATTAAATTCCCAATACGAAAGTTTGAAGAATATACTTTTTTTCTTCCATTGTTGCGTTCTGATTTCACTTGACGATGCACTTCGCACTCGTTTTCCGCTATCATTCAAATGATGAACCTTCCCAAATTCTGTTTTAACATTTTCAAGCTGTGTCAATATTTCAGAACCGGTTAACAACTTTGGAGGTGGTCTACGATCAATGCAACCATTAAATTTTGATTTGTTCAGCCGAAATCTATGAGATGCATCAAGAAATCTTCGATGGCACAAGAAGCACCATTTTCTACTGTGAGGTAGCCGTTTGGGCTCGAAATCAAAGTTACAAACGGGACAAGCCAAACCCGTATAAGTGTTCCAACCAGATAAATTCCCAAGCCCAAGGAAGTCACTAATGGTCCACATTAAAGCAGCATGCATTTTAAACATTGTTTTAGAAGAAACATCAAATGTCTCAACACCGTTGCTCCATAACTCCTGCAATTCTTCAATCAAAGGCTGCAGGTATACATCAATATCATTTCCAGGCATTTGTTTTCCAGGAATAATCATCGAAATGATAAAAGATGTTTGTTGCATACACATCCACGGAGGCAGATTATAAGGGATCAAAACAACTGGCCAAATGCTATAACTCGTACTCAAAGTCCCAAATGGGTTGAATCCATCGGCAGCCAATCCCAATCGAACATTCCTAGGATCAGCTGAGAAATCTGGATGTAATGAATCAAATGTCTTCCACGATTGGGAATCCCGTGGATGTCTCATTAACCCATCATTGTTATTATCTACAGCATGCCACTTCATGTGTTCGGCGGTTTTTGATGACATGAATAATCTTTGCAATCGAGGCTTCAAAGGAAAGTAACGCAAAACTTTTGCAGGTGTGTTCCTTTTCTTCTTCTCCGTGAAATTATGTTCAGCCATACTTCCAACATCACCCTTTGACTGCCATCTAGAAGAAGAACATTTCTTACAATTCTGTCTACTTGAATCCTCTCCCCAGTAAAGCATACAATCATTGGGACACGCATGTATTTTTGTATAATTCAGACCAAGCTTGTTAACAACTTTTTTCATATCATAAAACGATTCTGGGATTTTTGCTTCAGGAAATGCATCACGAATCAATTCCAATAACATGGACATTGCCTTATTTGTAATTCCACATAGACATTTGATATGGTACAACTTCAGTAGAAATGAAAGCTTTGAATATTTCAAACACCCACTATACAACTCTTGATTTCCATCGGCAACTAAATCATGAAATGCATTTTCCTCACTGAAGTTTTCCCTTACATTTGGCTCCACAGAATCAAGAGGATCCAATGATATGTTACAATCTTGATCTGCTTGTGTTACAGTCTCAGAAACATCACTTGTCACGTTGCAATTTGTAGCACCCTCTTCTGGTTGTTCTGATATGTTTTGATGCTCATAGTGGTGTCTTGCAGTGCCGAATGCATCATTTATGAGGTTTTGCATTTCATTTTCCATTGTCGAAGAACTTGGGACCTCATTCTGTGGATTAACATCAGTCCTCAATCTTTCTGTATTGTTTGATTCTCCATGCCAAATCCAACACAAATATTGCTCAAGGAATTGCTTCAGTATTAAATGTTCATAAACTTCATCTCTCTTCAACCATGTTCTAAATTTACATTTAGGACATGGACATCTTATTCTCCCTTCAACGGATCGATTAGAAATTGCAAAATCTAAAAACCCATTCAAACCCTTAACATATTGAGATGTGTTCCTCGGTAATGTGATCCAGCTTTTATCCATGTATATCACAATGTGCCTACACAAAATATACGATAGTGTAAGATTACAGAAACATAATATAATAAAGATGAACCATTGGCCATAAAGTATGCATAATATAATAAAGATGATTCATTGACCACATTTACCATTTCAGACCAACTGAACAAGTCTGGTCCATAGGAGACAGCGTCAACACCTCATTTAGGAGCAATAAGAATATCGGGATACACACTTATCATAACACCATCGATCACACATTTATGTTGCCTCAAACAACACCCCTTTGATGTGTGATCGAAACTGATCATAATGCATTTTAAATCAAGTTAACTACATTCACTGAAACCATTTTCACAATGGGTAATGTTTGTTTTATTGTTCTAGGGAAATCTAAATGGCCACATTTAAGTTTTGGGGTTCATCTTGTGATGGAAGCATGAGACATGGTGTTTGAATTTCTTGAATAAATTAGTGATAATGACCCTCCTAAGGTGGAGAGAATTATGTTAGTCATGGAAATGTGGAGAAAACTGTAGAGTGGATGTGGAGGAATCAAGGTTCCAAATAGAAACCTATAAGGGACATGTTTGGGGGTTCATAGGGAAGGCCAGGTGGAACTTCGATATGGTGTGTGAGGTAAATTAAGTAGTCCACCACTAATGGTTTCTAATGCATAATCTAGTCCATGAATATAAAACAAACAATAGTTGTTGTACCCCTCTCTCTTGGATTTTAATGATCACAATCACTCTATTTGTGTTCTAACTTGTTTTCAAGTGTTTTTGATGTTAGGAAAAAGATTTCCTAGGAGCTCGCCCAAGAAAGCTGAAAATGGATTGACTAAGTCTACCGGCCAGCCGGTATGGGCACCGGCCAGCCGGTTCCTACCCACCGGCCAGCCGGAGGAGCCAGGCAGTAGGCCTTCCCATTGCCTGGTGTCACCGGCCAGCCGGTGGATGACCACCGGCCAGCTGGTGAGACACCACCAGCCAGCCGGTGTGCCCAGTCAATCCTTCTGGTGGATCCTAAACTGCGGAAAGTACTAATTATGGGTGCCATTTTTCATTGCTACGATCTTGTGCTTACCACTGTGGTCGGACGTAGCATCATGGATACTTTAGTTCTTCCTCAAGATAAAAAGCGCTTTAGCTGTAATGGTAAAATCTAGATTTTCTGCAAAGGATTACAGTTATTGTTTGGCACTTCATCTGATTTATGAGAGATGGAATGAAGCTGAAAAGAAAGGATCAGTGTATGAGTATTGCTGGGAAAAAGTTCATCATGTGGAAACTTTAAAGACAATTCATGCTATTCAAAAGTAATATTTTAGAAATGCTGGACTGTTGGATAGAAATGCGGGCTAGTCACATGATCTTCGATAAAGCCTGTATGGTTTGTTAAGTCATGCTATAACCATGAGGAATGGGTTATCCATTTCCACTTGGTTTATTCTCCCCCTTTCCTTATTTTTTCATTGAATTTACCCAACCTCTTGTAAATCATGGTTAGGGAACACAATAACTACTAACTGGGCTCTGATCGTATTACTTGAGCTGGATAGGCACTTTTTCAACCTTTTGTGTCCTAAAAACCCTGGACACCCCAAAAACTGTTCATACATCCAATAAACATTTTGATATCCCAAAATTATCTATTTAAAGTAAAATTGAAATGAGAAAGTACCTGAAAAAATCATAGAATATCATACCCTCCCTAACATGAAATGTCTTAGCTTTGAGCCACATTTCAAAGTATCACTAAGCTTTGTCAGAAAAGAGATTGAACCACTATGCCTACATATTCATCTCCCCTCCCATGTCTCTTCTTTAATGGTACTATATAGTAATAAAAGCTTTGTTAAAAAAGAGATTGGACCACTATGCCTACATATTCATCTCCCCTCCCATGTCTCTTCTTTAATGGTACTATGTAGTAATAAAACTAGAACAAAAGGTACAATACTACCTTGCAAAACCATCCCATTGTGATCCATAAAATGAACTAGATTCTCTTAAAGGATGATTCGACCTCCAACAAAAATTCAGCCACATGGACTCTATAGAGAAGTCTATGAAACATCACCTAAAATGAAACATAAAGAAATAATTCACATAAAGTCATACCATCATGGAATATCCAATATATTCCCCATCGGCCCGATCCTCTTCACAACACATTACTCAAAACGCTTGACACCATCTTACCATTTTTTCAAAACATTATCTCTAAATAGAAAATCACACGATAGAAAACTCACTTTGAAATCACGTTTTACACCTTAAAACACATTTTAAATGTTTAGGATAATTTATATCAACCACATTGGGAGATACATTCCGAGAAATAAAACCAATAATATATATAAAAAGATATACAATATTCAATTGATAAAATAATGAATAACAGATTAAAAAACATCCATGCTATCATGGAATTCAAATAATGGTAACATGAATATGGAAACTACCTAAAACTCAAGCCATGCTAAAATAGATGATGGAATCTCAAATTTTAATATTTTCAAATGCACACATATTCACCTTAACTCATATGTAATGATACCTAGTCCATATATACATATTAAGGTGTACAAATATGTATAAGGGATCTATACATATTTGACTATACTTTCATATACCCCTTTTCAATGATACACATATTCATTTTCATATACACATATAAGCACATATAGCCCCATGATATATATTAATACTTTCAAGGTTGAATATATATAAATGGAGAACTTATATATAGATTCTTAATTATGAATACACATGTAATCCTTTGATGATGACAGCTCAAACCTGCCAAAATAAAGACCAAAACACACTACAACGATATTTGGAATATAAAAATCACAATATCCCTAATTAAAATGTGGAAAAAATAAAAATTATATATAAATAAACCTGAAAATTATGGTGGGAGGACTGAAATTATGGTGCGGGGGTTGCCGGAGGCCGCGGGGGGTGTGGCGGTCGCCGGAGGGCGTGGGGGGCGCGAGGGGCGCGGGGGCGCGGGGGTCACCGGCGGTCGAGGGGGGGGTGCAGGGTTCGCCGGGGGGCTCGGGGGCCGCGGCGGCCGCCGGAGGGCGCGGGAGTCGTCGGAGGGCGCGGGTGTCGCCGGAGGGCGCGGGTGTCGCCGGAGGTAGCGGGACGGGGATCGGGGAAGAGGGGAGGGTTTGTGAGGGGGATCGGGGTACGGGTATGCGATAGGGGAGGGGAAAGCGTCACGGCTTTTCAAAATAGGTTGGGTTTCGCGGCGGTTTGTTAAAAACCGCCGCGAAATCTTTCACGGATAACGTTTAGCGGCGGTTTTGTGAACCGCCGCCACAAAACCGCCGCTAAACACTGTTTATGTTGTAGTGGGTTAACATCATTAATATAATTTTAACTTACTGCAAAATCAATTTTGTGGCATAATTTTTTGAAAGGGATAGGGTAAAAGAAAAAAAGGAATAAAAGATAGAAGATTTAATAGAGTCTTACTCTCTCCTCGGTGTAGCTCCTCTTGCATGAAACTATAACTCCCTTGGTGATTGGAGTTGGAGGGCTCTAGAAAATCCCTAAGTATTCAAATAGCTTATTTGGTCTTAATTTCTTATTCATTTTCTTGTGTGTCTTGTATTTCATTTTTCTTACATAGTGAAAACCTGTGATGATCCTTCCCTGTCCACATAGGTTAGTTGGCTAAAGCATGTAAATCTCTATGACCATTTACTAATTTATAGTTTTTGTTTTTTGACCATTATTTAATGTTGAGGTAATGTACTTCCACCTTGTACCACTAACCAATGTCGGACCGGTGGTCACAACATCACCTCAAGCATGCCTCCTCATATGCTAGAGTCTGCCAACTTGTAGCGAGGATCTATGAGGATACTCCGAGGAGACTATACCAGTAACACCCTGAG
The DNA here is from genome assembly GCA_963277665.1 of Viscum album. Lineage (NCBI taxonomy): Eukaryota > Viridiplantae > Streptophyta > Magnoliopsida > Santalales > Viscaceae > Viscum > Viscum album. The sequence continues at coordinate 126,093,816 of OY728128.1, forward strand.
TTTTTATGAATTATTATTTTTTAGAATAAAATAAATTGCTTTAATGGATTGAGTTACATACAACACCGAGTTAAGCTTTCACTACATGCAAATATGGCTTAGCTTGGGTTACACGCAACACTGAGTTTTAAGAAAACCATGACATATTATTAATATAATTATATAAACTCAACCATGATAACCTAGCTATTAAAATTAGTGATATGAATAGTAATAAATAAATTTTAAATATTAATTATAATAGTTTTATAAAAATAAATCATATTGATTAAAAATACATAATTTTTTGTAAAGTATTTATATGTTTCAAAAATACTATTTTCTAAAAAAACTACATTTTATGTCTTTTTTTGTGAACAATAATAAAATTAATTTTTTTACACTTAGAAAATTAATTTTATAAAATTAATTTTATTTTTTAAATCATAATTTTAAAATTAATTTAGGGTGAATTTTTTGGGTATTTTCTAAAAAGTTTCATTTTTTGATGAATAGTGAAAAAGTACTAAATTTTAATTGAAAACTGTCTTTTAGTTTAATTTATTTATAAAGTTAAATTATATTTAAAATTGGTTTTAAAGTATAATTAGTTCAATTATACATCTATTAATCCAATTTAGGTCATTGTAATCAATTTCATTTTGAAATTGGATATAAAAACATTGTAAACTTTTGATCATTTTTGCTAAAAAAACCCTCTTTCTCATCACGTCTATGGGGTTAATTTTAAATTATTTTTTACCACTTATGTGAATTTAATTTTGAAAAATAGATTAAATATTTTTAATCATCATAATATATAATTTCTAATAAGTTCAAATTAAATTTTGACCAAAATGAATAGTGAATGCAGTATAAATTTATTATCGTGGTTAAAGTAAAAATGAGTTTATCGGGGGGTTAAACAAGAATGATAAGAGTAAAAATGACCTAGAATATCATCTTAATTTTATTTAATGTGTTAATTTCTAATTTTTCCATAATTTTTTTAGAAATATGGAAATTCATTTTCACTTTCCTTTGAATATGACCCATATAATAAGTTAAGTAAAGAAAAAGATAAAAGAGATACTTTTATTACTTTTAATATCTATAATGCTTTGGGATATGGAAAAAATAACATTGGTGTGGTTATACATATTATTTTTAAATATAAATTATTATTTTAATCATAATAATTTATATTTTACTTTTATAGATGAATTAGTTATTTAAAATGCTTAAGAAATGTCAATGCATTAATTATTTAGTTAATATTTAACTAAAATAAATGATGCTAATTTTTTTAAAGTGAAGTAAATTGAATGTGTTATTGTCTTAAATTAATTATTTATATGAATATATCATTTTAAATAGTTTTTAACATTATATATTTAAATTCTATCATTGTATTGATATTTTTAAATTCAAATTAAATATTTAATGTCTAAATTGACATTAATGTTATTTTATAATAAATGATATTTTATTAAATGATTTAAAATACCCAAAAATTATATCTTCTTACAATTTATTTTTAAATTATAATAAATATAAAATATGGTTAATTCATGGACCAATTTACCTTTTATAATTAACATATCGACCCCTAAATAGTAAAATTTTTATTAGCATCGTTAAGGTTAAAGCGGCGTTTTTGCGCGTTACATGCACCTGTGTTAAAATTAATTTCCAACACACATAGGATTTAAAATTTATAAATTTTATATCATATATTGAATAATTGGTTTGAAATTATATAATAATTATCACTTTATTTTAGTCTTATAGGATAAATTACTTAGGTTAGAAAACTAGTTACCATAGTAAAAAGACCAAAATGGTAAAAATAGGGATACTTGGAAGTTAAGGGAAAAAATGTTTAAAAAAATGTTTCAATGTTTGTAGGAGGTATTTATAAACTATATCATCCCCAAAAAACTTAAATTATAATATTTGGGTCCACTTGAGGTAAGATTGACCTCCCAATAATACATACTTTTGAGTATTTACAAGAATGTTATTCCTCCTCAACTATAAAATGGTACTCACTCTCCCCACTTATTCACACCTCTCAAGCCATTTGGATTAAAGAATATCTAAAAAAACAATTCCAAAATTTCATATGATAATTCTAAAGTCCTTATTTTTAATATAAATATAATATTTGGAAGCTTTAGTGCAAACCTAAGGAGGGTACCTGAAGAAGAGGTAATGTTCTTCTACAAGAATTTTTATTTTATATCTTCCTCCACCTCCTTAAATTATTTTTATACCAAGATTATATAATAACACCAGTATCTTTAATATAATTAGAGGTTTTTATGTTAATGGTATGACATACAACCTCACACACTTACATCAACTTGGTTACGAAATAATCGTTTGTGTGTACGACGGACTACTGCCTCGCGAACTGATGCCTTTCGTTCTTCCATTACCACGTTTAAAGGTTGGGAATAATGATTAATTTGTTATTTATATATGATATATATGATATTTATGATGTTATTATGATTATTTAATTATTATATCACACACACCTTCTTTCTTTCCATTTTGTGGGAATAAAATAACATCAGTCATGTGTACGGCGGACTACTGCCTCACAAAGCGATGTGATTTATTCACACTTTACATGGAATGTATTAAGGTTTAGTTTAATAAAAATTTGTGATATATATTACATAAAAATTATTCTATAATGATAATATTTATATCATTTTCTTTTATTTATTTCAACCTAATAAGAAAATGAAAAGCAACATTCATACACACGTACGACCAACCGTCTCCATGAACGGTGTATTTTATTTCCTATCACTAAATTTTATAGATTACTATAAATACATTAATAATAAATATATATGATATTTATATCATGTTTATAATTATTTATATTATGGAACCATGATAAAATTAAGAGGACCAAAAATATAACAAATCAAAACTTATACGAAAAACAAAGCGGTTATTACACGAAACATAACTTTAACATGGAATTGTTAATAAATGGGTAATAAAAGGTTATAATAAAAATAATATATGGTATGATATATATTAATATGTTTCTTTAATATATTTATAATAAACTTAAATGTATTATTCACGAGGTTCGAACGAGTACGGAGGACGTCATGACTTAAGGTAAGGAATTCTCATCTCACTTTTATTTTCTCTGAGACACAAGCCATATTCACCACCTATTTCTTTTATGCAGTGTTTATATTTCCCATGATTTTATTTTATGATTATTCTACTAATAATTATTATGATTTACATATCCATTTTATAATATCTCTTTCATTGGGTTTACTTTTTAAGAGTTACTAAATCGGTAAGGGATTTTTGTATCAATTTGCCTTCTTTGATACATGTGTTATGATATACATCTTTATTATTTAAAGAGGTGTATGTACAACCCATTTGAGTTATAATACCATGAATTTGTTAATATTCATGAAATTTTAAGTTTCATTTTATCTTATTCCTCCATGGGATTATGATTCAATGTTACTACCATGTTTCAAGAGAATACATGATAAAATTATTCACATGTTTGGTATGTGATAATCAAGGGATAATTTATGATGTATGGTGGATAAATATTAATACGATTTTGATAAATTTAGTGACCTTATTTATAAATTTTTATTTTTGTAAGGTTTATAATGTTAACCATTTATGGAATGGTTTAAGTCGAACATCAGATGAGGTTTTAGGGATTAATGTATTACTTCACCATATAAATATTAATGCATAACCTGTGTAGACCTTTTTATTTTGAAAATACCTAGAGATATAAATAATTACTTATCATTATTTTATGGATCTTATTTAGTGCTTAAAACATGAAAAATTAATTTATTGGAGTAATAGATTAAGTGTAAATTGATCAAGGCACAACAACATGGTGATATTGTACATATGAAATAGAAAGAAATCAAGTAAGTATATATTCTCATGAAAATTATTCAACATTAGAAAAATGATATTGGAATAAAATTTCATCATGTTATAATAATTTTTAATGATATAAATGAAATTTTTCATTAATATTTGGGTGATGTTTTTTTAGTCATTAACCTTCTCTAGATCACCCACTTTCTTGTGATCAATGTTCTTTATCACTCTCCATCAGTATTTGGGAGTTTGTTTTCTCTTCCATGTCCATGTTTTCACTTCCCACCTATGTTCTCTTATGTGGAAACCTAGTTATGATTTACTTTGGGTAACTTTTATGTTTCCAAATTTCCATTTTTAAGGTAATTTTTATTATTCATTTGTACGATGTGCATTTCTATGAAAGAATCTTGAAATGTTAAACCTTTGATGGTCGAGATAAATTTTGAGGATGAGATTCATTTTAAGGGGGTTAGAATGTAACACCCACGAGTTTTTATGAATATTTTATTTTTAATAAATTAAATTTATTTGATGGATTGTGTTTTATACAACACTAAGTTAATCATTCACTACACATAACTCTCGATTAGGTTGCATTACATACAATACTGAGTTTTAACAAAACCATGATATATTATTAATATAATTATATAAACTCGATCGTTATAAAATTGCTTTTAAAATTAGTGATATGAATATTAATAACTAATTTTTAAATATTAATTATAATGGTTTTATATAAATAATTATATTTATAAAAAAATACATAATTTTCGATAAAGTCTTTATAGGTTTCTAAGATACTATTTTCTAAAAAAACTGTTTTTATGTCTTTTTGTGAACAATAATAATTTTTTTAATATTTTATAAAATAAATTTGATAAAATAAAATTTATTTTTTAAATTATAATTTCAAAATTATCTTAGGGTTATTTTTTGGGTATTTTTTGAAAAGTTTCATTTTTTATGAATAGTGAAAATACTGAATTTTAATTGAAACTGTCTTTTCCTTTAATTTATTTATAAAGTTAAATTATATTTAAAATTGGTTTTAAAGTATAATTAGTTCAATTATAAATCTATTAATACAATTTAGGTAATTGGAATCAATTTAATATTGAAATTAGATATAAAAACTTTGTAAACTTTTGATCATTTTTGCGATAAAAAACCTGCTTTCTCATCACGTGTGCAGAATTAATTTTAAATTAATTTTTACACTTCTATGAATTAAATTTGTAAAAATAGATTCCATATATGGAATAATAATAATTTATAATATATAATAATTTCAACTTAATTTTTTACCAAAATGAATAGCGAATGCAGTAAAAATTAATTACCATAGTTAAAGTAAAAATGAGTTTATCAGGGGTTAAACTAGAATGATAAGAGTAAAAATGACCTAAAATATTATATAAATTTTATTGAATGATTTTATTTATAATTTGGAAATAAAATTATATTAAATATGGAACTAATCTCTACTTGACATTGAATATGACACACATAATAAGTTATGTAAAGAAAAGGAAAAAATGACACTTTTCTTACTTTTAGTATCTATAATGCTTTTGGATAGGGATAAAAACAACATTATTTAGTTTATACATATTATTTTGAAATACAAATGAGTTTTTGTTATCATAATATTTTATCTTTAATTTTTATATATGAATTAGTTACTTAAAATGCTTAAAAAATTCCAACGTAGTAATTATTTAGCTAATATTTAACTAAAATAGATTATATTAAAAATATTTAAAGTGAAGTAAATTGAATGAATTATTGTCTTCTATTAATTTTTTAGATGGATATATCATGTCAAAAAGTTTTATACTTAATATATTCTAATTCCATCATTGTATTGATATTTTTAAATTCAAATTAAATAAATAATGTCAAAATTGACATTAATGTTATTTTATAAGAAATGATATTTTTTAAATGATTTAGAATAAATAAAAATAATATATTATTCAAATTTATTTTTAAATTATAATAAATATAAAATATTTTATATTCATATACCAATTTACCTTTCATAATGAACATGTTGACCCCAAAATAGTAAAAACTCAATTAGCATAGTTAAGATTAAGATGGTGTTTTTACGCGTTACATGCGCTTGTGTTAAAATTAATTTACAACACATATAGAATTTAAAATGTATAAATTATATATTATATTTATAATAATGGATTAAAAATTATATAATATGTTTCACTTCAATTTATTCTTAAAGAATAAATTACCCAGGTTAGAAAACTAGTTACCGTAGTGAAAAAACCAAAATTGTAAAAATAAGGATACTTGGAAGTTAAGGAAACAATAATTTAAAACATGTGTTTCAATGTGTTGTGTAGGTATTTTTAGAACATATCATCCCAAAAAATCTTTAATTATTATATTTTGATCTACTTGAGGTAATATTGACCTCCCAATTGTGAATCTTTTGAGTATTTACAAGAATGCCACTCCTCAACTATAAAAGGGAAATCACTCTCCCCACTTATTCACACCTCTAAATCAAAATTTAGCAACCAATATCTGAAAATACAACTTAAAATATTCCATCAAATAATCTTATAAGCCTTATTTTTTACACCAATCCATCATTTGAAAGCTTTAGTGCAAACCTAAGGAGGATACCTGAAGAAGTGGTAATGCTCTTCTACAAAAGTGTTTATTTTATTTCTTCCTCCACCTACTTAAATTATTATTATACCATGATTATATAATAACATTATTTTCTTACACATAAATAAAATTTTTTATGTTAATTTCATGACCTAAAACCGCACAAAATTCTATCAAATGGGTTATGAAATTATCATTCGTGTGTATGGTGGACTACCGCCTCACAAACTGATGTCATTCATTTTTCCATTACCACCTTTCAAGGTTAGTAATAATGATGGATTTATTGTTTATATATGATATATATGATATATATTATGTTATTATTATTATAGAATTTTTATTTTACACACACCTTCATGCTTTACATTTTGTGGGAATACGATAACATCGATCGTGTGTATGGTGGACTACCGCCTCGTGAAGCGATATGATTTGTTCTCACTTTACATGGAATGTATTAAGGATGGGTTTAATAAAAATTTGTGATATATATGACATAAAAATTATATCTGATTTATAATATATATATCATTTACTTTTATTTCTTCCAACCCAATAAGAAAATAAAAAGCAGCGTTCATGTGTATATACGACCTAATGTCTCCATGAACAGTGTATTTCATTTCCTATCACTAAATTTTATGGATTACTCTAAATACACATATAATGAATTTATATGATATTTATATAATTTTTATCATTATGGATGTTATTTAACCATGATCAAAGTAATAGGACAAAACATACAACAAGTCAAAACTCAGAAAAAAATAAAGCAGTTATTACCCAAAACGTAACTTTAACATGGAATTGTTAATAAATGGGTAATAAAAGATCATAAGAAAATAAAATATGGTATTATATATATGAATATAGTTATTTAATATGTATATAGTAAACTTATATTTATTATACAGGTGGTTTTAATGACTACTATGGAAGTCAATACTTAAGGTAAGGAGTTTCCATATCACTTTTATTTTCTGTAAGACACAAGCCATGTTCACCACCTATTTACTTTATGTGGTGTGTATAATACCCATGAGTGTATTTTATTATTATTATAATAATAATTATTGGTATTTAAATATCTATTTTAGGATCTCTCTTTCACGGGGTTTAGGGTTCAAGAGTTACCAAATCAATAAGGGTTTTTTTGTCTTAATTTTCCTTCTTTAAGATGTATGCTATGATATGCACCTATATTCTTTCATGAGGTGTATGGACAACCATTTTGACATGTAATATCATGAATATATTAATAATTGTGATGTTTTAAGTTTAATTTTATGATATAACTTCATGGTTCTTATGATTCAATGTTACCAAATTGGTAAAAATCTTATGTTACAACCTCATCATTTATCTAGATTGTTTACGATTAAGTCTCCAATGTTGAAATATCATGATAAAAATATAAATAATTATCATTAATTTTATTCTAATATTTTAATTCATGATATATTCAAGTAATGGTACCATTTTCACTCTTTTGTACTTAATATAATTAATTTTTTCAAGAAAATATGACCTTATTTATCTCTTCGGTCAATTTTTTTTTATTTCAAAACCATGTTTTCTAAAAATGTTTTCAAATTTTTTATTAAATTATATTTTCATCTCATTTTCAAGGAAAAGGATTTTGAATTTTTTTTATGTTTTAGTAAGTGTTTTAAATTATTTTCAAATATTCCTTTATAAGTTTCAAAGGTTATTTTTAAAGAAAAGGATTTTGAAAATGTTTTATGTTTAATTTTTTTAAATGATTTTCAAAAATTCCTTTATAAGTTTCAAAGGTCATTTTAAAAGAAAATGATTTCAATTTTTTTTTGTTTAAAACGTTTTTTAAATTATTTTCAAATATTCCTTTATAAGTTTTCATGGTTATTTTCAAATAAAAAGGTTTTCAAAATGTTTTATGTTTTAAAAATATTTTTTCAAAGTAGAAAGGATATATCCTCAATAAATATTTTAAATGATATTTCAAAAGTATTTTCCATATAAAATGACATTTCTTATTTTTTCCTATGTCTTTATATGGATATGATCTAATTATAATATTCATATTCATTCTCCGAATGGTTTGTGTTTTGATGGTGTGATGTTTATGAAAACCATTTCTCTTTCATGAGTTATACCATGATGAAATTATTATGAAACTCACTTATTTTCCCGGGTTATTCTACAATGAAATTATAATGAAACCCGTATCTTTTCCAGAGGTTATGATATGATGAAATATTTATGATACCTATTTTATTACATGGGTTATGATATGATGAATGTTTTTGATTTTACATCACACATAAATATAGTTTTCATTAGGAGATGGGTGGGATCCATATATCCCTCTAATGAATTGAGTAAAGACATACATCTCATGAGATGAAAATGTGAGACAATTAGATGGTCTTGATCCACTATAGGAAACATGTGCATCCTGGTCCACTTTGTTTATGGTATTGGGAGTGAACCTTAACTACTATGATGCTATACACAAACTTGATTAAATGTTTACAATATTGTGTGTGAACGTGATTACATGTTCACAATGTTATGCATGGACCTGGTTGCATGTCCATAAGTTTATGCGAGGTCCTGATTTCATGTCCTTAACTTAATGAGTGAACCTGTTTCTATTTATTCATGTTCTCAATATTTATATTTGATGTTTATTCCATAAATCTATGTCTAATTCCAATTTTATGATCTCATGGATCGTTTTCTTTGATTCCCTTATGATTTATATCTTATGAACTGTCAATATTTATTCCATGAGTCATGTTTATGATCTATGATAGGTTGGTTATGTACTTTATAAGTTATATTTAATATCACATACCCTTATTCTAATCTTATGCTTTTATATGATCATATATTTATATCTCTTATGTTTAGCCTTACTGAGCACATGAGCTCACCCTTTATTATGTATCCTTTCCCTAGGATATGAAGAAAGGTTTTAAGTTGGGTTTGTCTATCAAGAGTAATGAATAGGAAGATATTTGTGGAACACATTGAAGATCTTTCTCCATATTAAAAGACTATATTCCAAGTTTCCAAAGGTACTAAACTATTATGGACCTTGGGAGTGTGTTTATGTAATATAATGAATATTCATATAAAATGATGTAATATCCATGTATGAGAAGCTCAGTTTGCTATAATACCCTTTAATTAGAGTAATAATAATAGTGCAAATAATAGAAAACATATAAACCATATCAAATAACCAACGTAGATAAAATAAGAAACTGATGATAAAATAAACCAAACATCACAATGCTATAACAAATAGAGTATTTCATACAAGCCTGAACAGATCCCCTAAGGGAAGATCATATATATAGGATAAAAAAATAACAAAAATCAACTAAACTATATCTCATCCCAAAATGGTTTTGAGCTTGGCCCAATACCATCACCCATACTCCACTCTAGCACGCCAAGAAAAAAAACCATGAAACGAACCTTTAACTAAACTCTTAACATGTGACCACAAGGGGGTTTCTCATTTGGTACCCAGGTTCCATGGCGACCCAAGATGGTTGCGAGTACAACTTAGTATCCACCACTAATGGCACCCCTAAAATAACTATACTGTTATACAACTTCATGCATAAGTACCATAAATAAAAAATTTATCCATTTAAAATAAATTTAACAAAAAAACCAATCATTGATGCCTAGGTTTATGATGACACCTAATAACAACTATATCATTTTAAATCCTTAGGTCTATGACCCTGATCGAACATACCTACTTTGACCAATGTTGGGGTGTCTTTTCAAATGTCGTGATGACCATGCCTCCCAATAACTAACTTGGTTTTCCTAAGTATAAATGATAAAGTAACACGAGCCTACCTCATTGGAGTTTTCTCATTTTGTGGAATAAGATAATAAGTATCATAGACCTATTTTATGGGAGTTTTCTCAACTGTTGGCATAAGTCAATGAGTAGAATAGACCTACCCTATGGAATTTTCCTCTAGAAATTCCATAATATAATGAGTAACATAGACCTCCAATGTGGGATTTCTCTCATCCCAATATCACAACCACCCATAAAGGGTGTTTTATTTTCCTTAAAACAAACCACACCCAAGGGGTATTTTCCTTTTATTTAAAATAATACCACCATAAAGGGTCTTTTCCTTTCCTTTAAAACTGAAACACCCTCAAGGGATGTTTTTGTATCCTTTAAAATTAAACCTCACCAATGGGAATTTTCATTACTTTTAAAATTTCACCGAACCAAGAGGGAATTTACAACTTCCTTTAAACTAAGAACACCCTAAGGGGTATTTCTATTTCCTTAAAAACATTTTCAAAAAAAAAACATCATTTTATCAAACAATCCATGTGAATTACATTCCAATTCACAACCAAATTTACTTTCCTAAAAACCCAATTCCAACCACTTTAATTTATAAAAAAATATTTCATGAGATTCATTCCCTTTTTATAAAATAATATTTTCCTAAAAACCTAACCAAAACACCAAACAATTCTACCTTTACCTTTCATAAAACTTTACCAAGTCACACCATTTCCCCAGAAAACCACTTGATTTTCAAAACACAAAACCCATTTTAGTAATTTTAAAAATAATACATAATTTCGGAAAACATAGTTCCATTTAAATTATTCTAATCCAAACCAAGAATTATCATTTCACGAACCAAATTTTCATTTCAAAAGGTCTAATTCAAGATCCAATCACATTTTATATTAACTTATGATTGTGAAATTCCATTTCACAATCATCAATTCCAAAACATAACCCTCATTTTGGAATGATTAAAATATTTATTAACCATTTAATACAGTATAGGTAAAACAAGTCCAATTTTCCAGATAACAGGATTAAAACCAAGTAAAACCAAATTTAAAACATTAAATGAAGTCTAAGTTCATCACATAAAAAATTGGTGAGACTAAAAAACACACGCACCCTAAAGTCAAGAAGTACTATGAGTTAAATTAAGGTACCACCTACCATAATCTTAGAAAAGAATGCACATCTATTTTTAGAAAGAGTTGTAGCATTGTTGTAGGTTGTTGATCACACCAAATATAATCTCAAATGACCATAGGAGGTTCATCAAAGAGGAAAGAAAGGGAGTTGGGCATGCAATGGGCTATTATTGGGGTGAAATGGAAGGAAATAATAACTAGGAGATTAATGGGGGAGATGAGTAAAAGGTCCTTCCCCCCTTTAAAAAAAATACCCCAGTGGCTCACCGGCTAACCAGTAGTCTCCCATCGGCTCACCGGTGGTGTATCGACCGGCCGACCTTGGGCCACCAGTTGTATGGTGGCTTCAAGCTGATGGTCCTACTACTTGCCTCTGCCTCCAACTAGCTAGTGGCACTATAGCTTTATGGATGCATGGTATTGGCACCACAGACTTATAGCTTCACACCAATTTCATCACCCAGACCCTCTAAATCTCACTAAAACCCTTTGGGATAACTTTTGATCCCCACTTCATATCCAAATACACACATTTAAGGAGTTCCTACCTTCATAACCTCATTATGAATTCCAATTAAAAATCCAAACCCTCCACTAATTCAAAATTCAAGTTTCTTCTCAAATTTCAAATTTCCATATAGAAATAGAGAATTACAAAATCCCCTCCATAACACTTATCATCCCCGATAAATCCCTATGATCATCCAACTATATAACCTGGCCTATCTAGGTCATCATTTCAGCACCCCTTAGCCACATTCCATCATTAAATACTCAATATGACACTCTAGCACAACTCCAAACATAAGACACAAAGATTCCAAAATATGATCCAATGATTGGATTTATCATTAAAACCCTGATATGATTATCTATGAAATCCATCCATTTTAAGACACCCATGTGTCTATGTTCAATTTATTATTTGATCTATGGTGCTCCCTGCCATAAATTTTAGCTCATAAAGAAAATTTTGAACCTCGGAACCCCTCAAAATCATAATTTTCTAACAGAAACATGTGCTTAGTGGTCCACCAACCCACTCCGCATGGTTCCTGACACATCTTACCTCAACATACGTGAGATCACTAGTCAAATACATTTACTAACTGCAACACCTTGAGATTTTGTGAAATATATATTTTTTAAATAAATTTTATCCTTTTTATATTTTGAGTTACACACAGCACGAAGTTTAGCTTGAATTACACACAACACTGAGTTTATCTTGTGTTACATGTAACACTGAGTGTATATTATGTTACATAAAACACCAAGTTTAAACGAAACATGACATACTATTAAAATATTTTTATTTAATATGATAGTTATCACCTAGACATTAGAATGGTGGGTATGAATAGTATTAACTAAATTATTAAAATATGGTGGGTATGAATAGTATTAAATAAATTATAAAAATATATAGTTCACACACACATATATATAATTAATCATTTAGTGACCAATTAATAAGAAATTAAAATAAAAAACCATTTGAAAAAATGAAATCTTTTTCTAAAAAAACTAATTTTTTGTACAAAACCATGTTTTACCGCAATAAATTAAATAAATAAATTTTAGTGAATTATTTTAATGAAATTTTTATATTATATATTCAATAAAAATTTTAACATTCATCTTATGTGTTTTCTAGACAAGATATAGGAATAAAATCAATTTTACACTTAAAAAATCTATTTTTCTAAAAAGTAGTTTTGTAGCCTTTTGTACACTTATTTTAAAATTATTTTTTGAAACTTTTTAGAAACTTTATTTGAAAAAATAAACTTCATTTTTGAAATAATCATTTAAAAATTATGTTGGAGTGAATTTTTGATAATTTTATTAAAAGATAAATTTTTTAATGAATAATGAAAAACACTGGTGCTTGTTAAGAAATATCATTTCTTTTAAAGAATTTAAAAAATTAAAAATTATTTTAATATAGTTTTAAAAGTAAAATTAGTTCATTTATATATATATTAATCCAATTTACATCATTAGAATCAATTTCTTGTTGAATTTGTATATAAAATGTTATAAAATTTTGAAAGTTTTCTCTTTGGCAAATCATTTTTTCATCGCATTTGCAGGATTAATTTTAAATTAAATTTTGCCACTTATGTGAATAGAATTTAGAAAAATTGATTCTGTATTTTTAATAATTATGATTAATATTATCTAATAAGTTAATTTTAATTTTTTACCATAATGAATAGTAAAAATGATAAAAATTAATTACCATGGTGAAGGTTAAAATAAGTTTACTGGGGGTTAACCTAAAAAGATAAGGGGAAAATTGACCTAAAAACTTGTCCAACACCCATTTTATAGAAATATTGCGACCTTATCACCTTTAAGGTTTGATAATGGACCATTTTTTCCCTTTTTCATGTGAAAAACGTGGTTACACCGTTTTATTTTAAAAAATTAAAAGTGTGTCGCTCACCTCACTTATAAAAGGCCACCCCTCTCCTCTCTTATTCACACCTACAAAACCATTTTTTTCAGACAAGACCAAATCAAATAAATTCCCTAATTCCCTCATATAATCCTATAATCCTTAGTTTTTTTAGAAACCATACCTTAGGAATGCTTTTGTGCAAACTAAAAGAAGTTGTCAGAAGAAGTGGTTAACATCCCCAACCGAGCATTTTATTTTATTTCTTCCTCCACATCATTAAATTATTATTAAAGCATGATTATATAATACCTTAAGTATATTATATACATCTATATGTTTTAATATTAATTTAATGACCTATAACTATCTCCACTTTCATCAAATGGGATATGAAATCACCATTCAGGTGTATATCAGACTACCACATCACGAACCAATGTGATGTGTTTTTCATTTCTAGTTTACTTGGATGGTAATAAGGATAAACTAAATAAATATATATTAAAATTTTAATATGTTTAATTATGAAAGTATTAAATCATATATACCTCCTTACTTTTCATTTTGTGGGAATATGATAACGTTTCTCATGCGTACAACAGATTGCCGCCTTGCAAAGTGATGTGATTCGTTCTTCACATACACTTTACATGGAAGGTAATAAGGATAGTTTTAAATAAAAATATTTCACATATATATGAAATAAAAAATATTTTATAATTTTAATATATTATTTACCTTTCTTTCTTTAAATCCATCAAAAAATGGAAACAACATTCATGTGTACGTACGACAAGCCATCTCCATAAACGGTGTATTTCATTTTCTATTTCTAAATTTTATGAGTTACTATAAATACATATATAATAAATATATTTTATATTAATATAATGGTTAAAATTATGGATATTATGTAATCATGATCAAATTAAGTGGACCTAAAATAACAAATCAAAACATAGATGAAAAACAAAGCGGTTATTATTTGAAACATGATTCTAACAAGGAATTCTTAATAAATGGTTAATAAAAAGTTATAAGTAAATAATATATGGTATGATATATATAATTATTTTTATATAATATATTTATAATAAACTTATATTTATTATATAGTAGTTTCAAATGTGTACGAAAGAAGCTGAGACTTAAGTTAAGGGATTTCTAGTCACTCTTTTTTATTTCTAGGAGACATATGCAAATTCACCACTTATTTAATTTATGTGGTGTATATATTTAACCTTTGACATGTTATATAATTAATATATTTATTCAAATGATATTAAAAGTTTCATTTTATGTTATTATTTATTAGGTCTTGTGATTCAAAAGATTACTAATGCGGTAAGGGAATTTTGTCTCAATTTGCCTTCTTTGAGACATATGCCATGTTATGAACCTATATTATTTTATGAGGTGTATATAAAGCCCCTTTGAAATGAAATATCTTGAATTTATTTATTCTCATGATATTTTAAGTTTCATTTAATTTTATTCTTTCATGGTTCTTATGATTCAATGTTAACAAAGTGGTAATGGTTTTATGGTACAATCTCATCTTTTATCAGGAATTTTTATGTTTATGATTTTGATGATGAAATATTATGATCCATATCTCAAGAAAATCATTGATTTTATTATCCAATTTTTATTTCATGATAATACATTTTTACCTTCATTTAATTATTTTTATGTACTCAATATTCAAAATTAATTTTTTCAAAGTAAATAGACTTTATTTTTCTATTCGGTTGAAAAACCCTTTTTCTTCTATATCTATATTTTATAAAAATGTTTTCAAAATTTTTAAAATTATCCAAGGGATTTATGAAAGAAAATTTTACCCATGTTTGAATTTTAATTTTTTTTTAAAAAGAGTCCTTGGGCTGTATTCAAAAAAAGCAATGCCCCTTTGTCTTTTACTGAAAATGTAAAAGAAATATTCATTTTAACATGTATGGAAGGGACAATATTTTCCACCTTCATAACCAACTCATTATTTTAAAGCTTAATTTATAAGTTTACAAGGTTATTTTTAAATAAAAGTATTTTGAAAGTGTTTTATGTTTTAAAAAGTGTATTTCAAAGTGGAAAGGTTATTTTAATAAAGAAATGGTCTAAGTGATATTTCAAAATATTTTTCCATATAAGATGAAATACTTTGATATTAATTATGCTTTAATAAGGATATAATCTAAGGATACCATTCTAATTATTTCTCTATATAGTTTATTTTTATGATGAAAAGTTTTTTATGAAACGCATTTATCTTCCATAGGTTATACTATGATGAAATGCTTATAAAACCTACTTATTTTTCCACGTGGTATGATTTGATGAAATTATTATGAAATCTATTTATTTTCCACAGGTTATGTTATGATGAAATGTTTATGAAACCCATTTTTTTAATGGGTAATGATATGATTAATGTTTTATGATATTTTGGCACACATATGCATGATTTTAATTATGCGATGATGGTTATGTTATAACCAAGTATAATGGTTACATTATAACCAAGGATGGTGGTTACATTATAATCAAGGATGGTAGTTACATTATAACCAATATGGGTGGGACATATATGTCCATCTAATTCATTAGTAAAGGATTGATATATCATGATATGAATATGACTGGAATGGGGAGTGAACCTATTTTAGTAAGGTATTTTTTCCACTGTGATAGTCTTGGGAGTGAATCTTGACTACTATGATAGTTTGGGGTGTGAACCCTATCCACTATTATATCCTTATTGACGATCCTTTAATAATAAGGAAATGATGTTTTATACTTATTTTTATTCCACAAATATATGTCATATGCCAATGTTATTTTCTCATGGTTCATGTTCTTTTATTCCTTATGATTCATGTATTATGAATTACCAATCATTATGCCATGAATTAAGATAATGATATTTGATATGAAGGGTATAGTTTTCAAATGTTATGATCATGTTCTCTATCATGACCCATCCTAGAGGGTCCCATTCCATGACTACCCCAAGCCTGCCTCCAATAGGCTAGTGGATGGTGACTAGCACTGAGTAGGCATTTCCCACAAATGGGAGGAATTATCCTAAAGTACCTGTATGCACGCACACATCTCCAAGAAAAAAATGTGAAAATGTAAAAACACTAAGAAAAAATGCATTCAAACCACTATATACCATAACCATAGTACAACAGTGAAAGTACTGAAAAGTAAATGGGGCCAAATACAAGCCCACCAAAAAGATTTTGTAACCACAAGTCCGACCTGTAAGAAAAGAGGTACTGGGACTGTTGTCTGGACCACAGGAACACACCTCGTTTGTTCGGCCTCACTAAGCACCGCCTGATCCTAGTCCACCTACAGCTCTGTCAAAGGGTTTATTATATGTAAAAGACACAACATGTGTGGGAGAATCCTGTGTAGGGATTAGTAATAAAATACTCAGTAGGACACCCCAAAATCAAAAATGAAATACCACTAAGGAAATACTAGTAATATCTACACAGACATATGTCAAGAAAAAACTTATAACAAGAATATCTAGATATACTCAGTCCAAGACCCAAAGTCTATAGGTAATCTAAAACCAATTACCAGCAATAGGATTCTACTTGAATCATTCTCATTCTGGGAGAACTTGCTCCTCAATCCATGATATCATTGGAGACACTCATGAAGTGGTCTAGCTCATTTGGGCCCCACTCAAATGAGAACACATTGGTCAAGGAAGACTATGATAAATAGAGAGGGGATCCTGCCCAAGGAATACCACTAACCCTACTGATGTGGTCTGCTAGATAGAGGACCAACGTCCTATTGAGTTAAAATGGTTTTTATGACTTTTCCATTCCTCTATGTTTGGAAAATAACAAACACTTTATCTTAAGGTAAATTGTTTTTCCCTAAGGATTATTTTTATAAGGAAAATTTCCCTTCTCTAAGGAAATTTTTATCCTTATATTTTTTTCTTTGTTCATTTCATAATCTCTCTAAATCTAACTCAATTTATTCTTAAGTATAAAATCAGTTTCACATTTAAAATCTAGGAATCCAATAAATCATTGGATATAGATTATTCTGTTTTCAGGTTCCAAATTCTATGAAATTCAGACTCCAAATTCTCTAAAATTTAGATTCTGAATTATCTGAAATTCAAACTCTGAATTCTATGAAATTCAGATTCTAAATTCTATGAAATTCAAATTCTGAATTCTCTAAAATTCTGACTCTAAATTATTTGAAATTCGGATTCTGAATTCTCTGAAATTCAGACTCTGAATTCTATGAAATTCAGACTCCGAATTCTTTGAAATTCAGACTCTGAATTCCTTAGAATTCAAACCCCAAATTCTTCAGAATTCAAAATTCGAATTCCTCAGAATTAAGAATCCAAATTCCTCAGAATTCAGACTCCTAATTCCTCAGAATTTAGACTTCTAATTACTCAGAATTCAGTCTCCAAATTCATCAAAATTTAGACTCCAAAATCTATAGAATTTAAATTCTAAATTCTTTGTAAAACAGAATCTGTATATCCATGTATTATAGACCCTGAATTATATTTTTCCTTAAACTCTGAAAAATATATTTGTTTAAGTAACTCCATTTCCCTCACACTTGTTATGAAACTATGTCATATAATCTATTTTTAACTAACCATTGTTTGAGTGACACATGTATAGATCCCTCTGAGATTCAAGGAAAAATATGACTGTTGGGGGAGGGAGCCAACCATTGGAGAATTTCCTATAAATAATATCTAATTTGAACAATCTCAATATCGAGAATATATGTTGCTCAATCTAGATATTTCATGCTATGAAGTTATTTTTAGATAGGGAGACTCTCATTCTTTGTGCGTACAAAACATCTTGTTCAGCTTACTTCGTGCGACTCTGATTGTTTCTAAGTACAATTTAGGGCTTCTAGGGATAAGAAGATAGAGGTGCTAGCAACCTTAAAGTTTGAGGGCTTACAGGGATAGGAATATAGAGGTGCCGATTACCTTAAAGATCGAGGGCTTGTGAGGATATCAAGACAGATTCTGATATAACTATTGAGGGCTTACCCTGGTGTGGGTAAGACAAAATTTCTTGAAAGTATAAATAAAGGGACCTTTATCCAAGGTTTTTGGATACCCAACTCTTTGGGTTAAAAGATTTTATATGTGTTACTTTTTTTGTTTCATGTTTATTTCCATTTTATTTTGATAAAGGAAGAAAGTATAACCTTCTTATACTCACATATTCTTTTATATACTCTAATAATTAAGATTCTATACGCTTTAAGTTAGAATATTTTCCTTTTAAAATTTCCTTAAGTTTCATTTTTGGAATCATATTTTCGGAACCTAGAAAGTTTTTTTGGTAGAACTAAAAGTGGTCTTGTGAATTTACCTTGTTTAACTTTGTTGAAAATAGTTTTCCTTATGGTTAAAAATGAAAGTTTTTAAACTTACAATTCAACCCCTCTTATAATTAAAATTCTACATTCATAGTTCGATCCTACACGTCCTGATCTCGAAGGTTACATCGATTCTAAAAAGCTCCACTATGGGTGATAGAGGATCCTACTCTAGTCTCACAGAGGAATATCATAACTCTATCTAGAAATTGGCCTCTATAGGGGACCAAAATCTAGTAATGTGGATGTAATGTTGTACCGAACCTTTAAGAAAATGACCAAGGGAATGCTCTCAACCTATACTGATCCTAACTAAAAACTCACCACATTATCTCAAAAGGACCTTCTTATCATCAAGGTCCCAATTCCATATATGGATCATCAAATGGATGTACCCTTTTAAAGTTATAGTAGTTTAAAGTTTCAATGGGGGGGTCACTGGGCCTGTGCACTGATCGTACGGTCGGCCCACTGACTGTGGCAGTTGACCTCTGTAGTCGATCTTCCCCATGGTCGACTGTTCATGGATGACTGTGCGACCACCCCATGGTAGCTCAAGCTATCATAGAGGTCGACTAGGTGACAACCCTGGGTCGACCCGAGGTTCGACCCGGCACACTGGGTCCAGCTTGGCCCATTCATTCGACTTGGGCCACTGGAGCATGGTCCACTTGGACCAGCCCATCTCACCTAGCCTGGTCTACGCAGTCACAGACCACATCCCATGAGGCCCGTACTGCTACCACCGCCTCCAATTGTCGCCGCCCTAGGTTTCTCATGCGGCCACCTCGCCTCGTTGGACCCGCACTGGTGGTCACTTCTACAGAACACTGAGCCAATTTTGATGCCCTAAATTCACAAAATCCATAGATATGGGATCCTCTAATCCTGGTCTACACAAATCTAGCCTCTATTTTTGGTTTACCTCAAATTTGGGGGTCTGATCGTATTTAGAACCACTTGATAAGTCGAATTGTGGCCACGGGGGTCCAACGATGTAGAATGAAAAGAATGGGGGAGAGAAAAGCACAAGAGAACCCTGAGTAATTCACCTTGGCCTTTTTTCATGTCGACCTCAATCATTTTCCATTAAAAGGATAAATGAATAGGAATTAAAATAAATCTCCCGGTAATCCCGCAAATAATATCTCATCTTACAACAATGATCGAAGTGTAAATAAATTTGTTCGTGGATTGACCCACATTCATCTTATAATTCAATAATAGGGAAATTACACAAAGAAACAACCACCATTACTCAATTGGGATCATTCCCTAATGAATTAATATCATTGTGTCATCGTCGTGGTGAGGTTCCTTCGAATCGGCTGCGCACTGATCATCGATCCACGATCCGTCATCATTTGTTCAAGAGAGTTCTTTATCCACATCTCAAAGGATTTACGAGATTATGATGAAAACCTTGAATTATTGACAACGACCTAATAAAAATAGATGTCACTACATTATAAAATAATCTTTATTTAAATTATTTAATGAAGGTTACATCCCATGACAAATTTTTCACAAGCAACCCACACCGACTAAAGCTAAGTCATTCCTAGGGAAAACACCACATTACAAACTCAACGGTGGTATCAAATTTCCAATCTGAGTCACCATTCTTGAGTTATTAGGATTTAAAAAATAAAATAATTTTATTTATGGTTACGTCCTTGGTGACTTTTTCTACAGATGATCCGCGCCGACCAAAGTTAATTCGCACCTAGGGTAAAACCTCTATTATGAGCTCAATGGTTCCATCATATTTCTGATCTAGGAACCTGTTTAAGAGTTATTCCACTTTTTTAGGAAAACTTTACATGTGTGATATTAAAAGTTTAATATTTTTCAAACAATTGTTCTGGAAAAAAATGGGCCTCAGAATCACACATTTTCTTTTCACCTGGTCTCAAAATCAATCCATATAATTTCTAAAAATAATACATGGGAAAATACAAGATGTTAAATTCTCCCCACCTTGGGGATTTATGTCCCCAAAATCCAAAACAAGGGATACTCAAACAAATGAGGGTACTAAGTATAAGTCTAAGCCCCCCGCTCCCATGTGCTCTGCTGGACATTTCTGTGCTGTCACCAGAGACGAACCAAGGGAATCAACCTCCCACAAAGGATCCACTTATACTGATCCTCGATCTCCACTGGGTACTCAGCAAAATTCACTCCATCCTTGATATATATCTCACCCCAGTCAATGAAATGAAATGGATCATGCACATACCTCCTCAACCGTGTCATGTGAAAGACATCATGTACCTGATCTAACTGCGGTGGTAGAGCCAAGCGGTACACCACCTCTCCAACTCTAAAAAGTATCTAGAAAGGGTTGATAAACCTCAGAGATGGCTTACTGCCTCGAAAAAATATTCGTAATCTGCATTGAGGAGATACTCAAAGTAACACATGGTCTCCTTCCTCGAACTCCAAAAGTCCTTCGTCACCTCTCAACATAAGAATTCTGATGACTCTATGCGGTCTTCATCTGCTCTTGGATGATACACACCTTCTATTTAGTAGCTCAAACTAACTGTCATCCCATGAGTGCTGACTCTCCTAGTCTAGTCTAGTAAAGTGGAAACCTGTAGGTTTGCCTGTACAAGGCCTCTAATGGTGCAATACCAATGGTAGAGTGATAGCTATTTTTTTTATGAAAACACCACCTATGGTAGGTGATTCTCCCAACTACAACCAAAATCTAACATGTATTCCTACAGCATGTCCTTCGAAACCTGAATAGTCTGCTCAGTCTAGTCATTCATTTATGGGTGAAACATTGTTCTCAAGTGTAACTAAGTCCCAAAAACCTCCTAAAATACCTTCCACAATAGGGATGTAAAGTGAGCATTAGGATATGAAACTATCATCGATGGGACTCTATAGAGTTGAAATATCTCCTCCACGTAAAGGAATCCCAAGATCTCTACTAAACTCTGCTCTCAGATAGCTAAGAAGTGGGTCGACTTGGTGAGTCAATCAAAGATCACCCATATGGAATCATGTCCCCTAGATTTAAATGGTAAACTCATCCTGAAGTCCATTGATATCCCATCCTACTTCTATCCTGGCACCTCAAGGGGTTGAGCTAAACCCACTGGAACCTAGTTCTCAGCCTTCACTTACTGACAAGTGAGGAATCAAGAGACAAACTTTGCAACTCCCTTCTTTATCCTAGGCCACTAAAATTGAATTTAGATCCTAATACATATTCTAAAAACCTGTATATACCTCCAAATGGGATGTTTGGAACTCCCTCAAAACCTCTTCCCATAACTCTAAAGCTAAAAATGTTCACCCTCTAAAAAGAATTGCATGCTCCCCACCTTTAGAATATCCATCTGGAGCATGTCCTATAGACATCTGAGCACATAACATCTCATAATCGGTTTCCCAAAGTTGTGCCTCCCTAACTCACTATAAGATTGGAGGGGTGACAACCATCGATTGGAGGTAAGCTAGTCCATCTCCATCCACAAAGGATATCTGCAATGAGGCCAACTACTCCGATGTCTCGTTTAGCAATTGCAAACTAAATCTCCTATTGAGAGCATCTACCACCACATTCCCCTTCCCAGGAGTATAGAAAATCTCAAAGTTATAGTCCTGCAGAAACTCTAGCCATCTCCTCTTTCTCAAGTTCATATCATTTTGAGAGAATATATACTTGAGAATATTATGATTAGAGTATATGATAAACCACTCACCCATCAGGTAGTGTCGCCACATATTCAATGTGAACACTACCAATGATAGCTCAAGATCATGGTTCATGTAATTATGCTCATGCGGTCTCAACTAGTGTGAACTATAGTCAATCACTTCTTTCCCCTACATTGGTTCACAACCAAGCCTGGTCCCTATTGCATCACAGAACACCACAAACTCAACACCTTCCTCTGGTAACTTCAGGATGGGATGGATTTTCAACCTTTTTCTCAGATCTTGAAATCACTACTTCCATTTCTCTATACACACGAAAGGATATCCCTTTAATGTCAAAGATTTAAAGGGTGATTCTACTCTAGAGAAGTTGAGTAAAAACCTCCAATAGTACCCTGTACACCAAAGGAAAATTCGTACCGTGGTAACACTCTTGGTGGTTCCCAAGCAAGCACTACCTCAACCTTTGCTGGATCCACTGTAACTCAATCCTTGAAGATGATGAATCCTAGAAAATTGACCTCTCTAATCCATGACTAACAATTAGATATATTCCCATAAATTTGGTGCTCTAAGAGTGTGTCCAGGACCATATTAAAGTGTCTCGAGTGCTTCTCCTCAGGCGCTGAATACACTAGGATGTCATCAATAAAGACCACCTTGAATTGGTTTAAGAATGAAATATCTAGTTCATGAGTACCATGAACACTGATGGGGTTTTAATCATGCAAAAAAAATCAACAAGTACCCATAGTGACCATAATGTCACCTAAATTCCATCATTGGTATATCCTCATCCCGTACTCACAACTGGTGAGAACTTAATCTGAGGTCGATCTTCAAGAACCACCATGATCCTTTTAAATGATCAAAGAGGTCATCGATCATTGGTAGTGGATACTTTTTATTCATGGTCACCTAGTTCAAGCACCAATAATCTACACATAACCTCAGACTTCCATCTTCCTTCTTGGTAAACAAAACTAGGCATACCCAGGGTGAAACACTGGGTCTCATGAAGCCCTTCCTCTATAAGTCCTCCAACTATACTCTTTACTTGAAAATATCTACAGGATCCATCCAATATAAAAGTCTAGATATTGGGGTCATCCCAGTTTTTAGATCAATGAAGAAGTCCATATCCCTACGAGGAGGTAAAACTGGAACATCATCAAGAAAGATGTCGTCATACTCCACCACCACTATAGGAAACTAAGGAATCATATCATCCACTGCGCTGAGGGTCAGGATCACCAACTGATGAGTAATCAGTCTCAACCTCCTATCTGTGAGTCTATCCTATGCTACCTGCATTTCCTTTTCACCAACAAAGGAAAACCTGGTTCCATCACTGTGGAAACACCGTACTCTATGCCTAAAATAGTCAATATGATCATGAATTGTGGATAACCAGTCCATACCAAGAATGATATCGTAAGGCCACGACACCACTACTAAGAGATCCCAACCAAAACTCTCACCCCCAAAAGTTAGGGCACACTCTCGGCACCAGTGTGTGATCATATAATCTCCTCCCGTAAGATTCTCTGAGTGTAAAGGTCAAGTCAATGGTTCAGCTAGAATCTCTGAGTCCCAAAAAGGTTCGTGGAGAGAAAATAATGACTATCACCTGTGTCTATCAAAACTATATCTAGGGTGAAAAAGATATAGATTGCAACTCGAATATCCCTTGAGTGTTGGGGTCATAAACCTTGATTAGCTGAAACTGGCCTCATTCCTATCCACTATCTCCCTGAGCCTGGCATGGACCACCTTGGGGTGGTGGTGGTAATAGGTCAAATCTTTGGCCACCTCCTACTACCCTACCTACTCCTCTATCACATCTGTTTCCCTGTTTACCACTTTTCTCCTATCTCTGTCTCGGTGGTCCCTTGACCTCCCCCAAATCAGTTGATGATGGGTCAGAAAATCTCATTCTAGATGTCCCTAACTACAACATGTGTAATATCTCTTGTCCCTAGGATGATTTGGGCCACCCTAGGAGCCCTGAAACATTGACCCAGAGTGATGGGGTCATCTACTAAAGTTACTGACCTGCTTGGATCCCTGTGACTGCCGTCAGCTGCCTGTTGTCGAGGTATCAACTACCCGGTGCCCGGTGTTAGCTCCCAGTGATGGTGTCTGCTCTGCTAGAAAAATCTCCACTAGTAGGGCTTGCTCAATTACCCTATCATAATTAGGAATTATAAGGGATACCATCGATGCCCTAATGTCCCAAAGTAATCCCTACTTCAAGGTCCTAGCCTTGAAGAACTGGCCTCGTACCATGTCTATGGAGTAGCGTGAAAGATCAACAAACCTCGTTGAATACTCAGCCACTATCATACTACCCTACTATAGATATAGAAGACCCAGAATGCATATTCATCATAGCATGACTGGTAATAACTCCTCTATGAATAGATTCTTGAAGTATGTCCACGAGAGAGTTGTCTCATCATGTTTCTAAGTCACTAAGCTCCACCATCGCCCCACATAGCCCCAAATAAGACTTGTGTCAAGGAATTCTATATCATCGAAAGGCATACTCACATGGTGGAAAACAGGGGTAACTGACTCTAGCAAATCCTCATCTATATGGGGGTCTGGATCACCCTGAAACCTGGGAGGTCCCTACCTCTGAAACTCTTGAAGCAAACTCGGTCTATGTGAATCCTCATATGGTAGTGTTGGTAGTATCTACTGCTTGATGGGTGGTGGTATAGTTGGTACACCACCCGGAGGTTCTATATTTGGTACATGCACCTATACCGATGCCTCATCACTAGAAAAATCATCCTCGTGATCACACAGTGGAATCCTAGCTGGCTGTCTTTGTGGAGACATCCTGTAATAAAAAAATATGTATCACGATCAATTGATTATATCTGGAAAGATGACTAAAAAATGACATGGAAAATACAACCATTCCTATATGATGCTTGTACCATTATTTTTCCCTGAAACCAATGTCTTCATGTATTGAGTTGAAAAGCAGGTAGTCAGAGTTCTGGTGTATGGATATGTCAGCTGCCGCACCAATACTGGAGTCCCTGACCTAAAATCCAAACTCAAAACACTTAATAAGGTTGCCCCAAACCAACCACACAGACTCCTGATCCTAAGGTAAAACCGAAATCCTCTGATACCACTCTGTCATGACACATCCCAGAGGGGCTCAAGCCATGACTACCCTAAGCCCACCTCTAATATGCCAGGGGCTGGTGACTAACATCGAATAGGCATATCCCACAAATGGGAGGCATTATCCTAAAGTACATGTACGCGCCCACACATCTCTAAGCCAAAAATGTTGAAATGTAAAAACACTAAGTAAACAAAGCATTAAAACCATTATATCCCACAACCAGAGTACAACATTGAAAGTACTGTAAATTAAACGAGGCCAAATATAAGCCCACCAAAAAGTGTCTGTAACAACAAGTCCAACCTATAAGAAAAGAGGTACTGGGACTGCTGTCTATACCACGAGAACACGCCTCATATATCTGGCCTCACTAAGCACCACCCGGTCCTGGTTGACCTAGGGCTCTGTCAAAGGGCTGATCATCTATGAAAGGTATGAAAAATGTGGGAAAAGACTATGCGGGGGTGAGTACAACAATACTCAATAAGAAACCCAAAACCATAAAGTAAATACCACTAAGTAAAAACTAGTCAGATCTACACAGGTATATCTCAACAACATATATACCAATAATATCCAGATATACTCAGTCCAAGACCCAAAGTCTAGAGGTAATCCAAAACCAATTACTAGCCATAGGATTCTACTCGAAGCACGCTCATACTGGGAGAACTCACTCATCGAAGACACTTGTGAAGAGGCCTAACTCATTTGGGCCTTTCCCAAATGAGAAAAAATTAGTCAGGGAAGATAATGATACATATAGAGCGTGTCCTGCCCAAAGAATACCA
Source organism: Viscum album (assembly GCA_963277665.1). NCBI lineage: Eukaryota > Viridiplantae > Streptophyta > Magnoliopsida > Santalales > Viscaceae > Viscum > Viscum album. Next base: position 126,120,751 of record OY728128.1, read on the forward strand.
CTAACCCAATCTGGATCAACCTGCAATGTAGGGGATCCTACCCAAAAAATACCAATAACCCTACTAATGTGGCCCGCTAGATGGAGGACCATCATCCTGATCTTGGAGGTTACATCGATTCCATAAAACTACACTAGGGGTGATAGAGGATCCTGCTCCAGTCCCATAGAGGTATACCATAACTCTATATGGGACTCAGCCTCTAGAGGGTACTATAATCCAGTAATGTGGATGTAATGTTGTACTGAACCCTCGAGGCAAGGAACAAGGGAATTCTATCAACCTATAATAGTACAAGATAAAAACTTACCACATTATCTCTAAAGTACCGTGTCATCATTAGGGCCCCAACGTTGTGGATGTATCATCAAATGGACATACCATTTGAATATTATAGAAATTTTAAGTTTCAATAGGGGTCATTGGGCCCGTGGACCAACCGCACAGTCGGTCCAGTGACCATGGCGGTCAACTACCGTAGTCGATTCGATCCAAGTTGAACCATTCACGGATGACCATGTGATGTCCCCATGGTCGACCGCACTGCGGCAACTCGAGCTGCTGTGGTGGTCGACCGGGTCGACCTGAGGTCTGACCCGGGTCTAACCTGGTCTGTTGGGTCGGACCTAACCTGACCTGTTGGCAGGCTGTCCACCTGACCCAGTCTACATGACCTCCACTATCTCCACATAATGTGGCTTTATTGGGGCCCGCTCTTCCACATCCCACGAGGCCTGCACTACTGCCTCTAATCATCGTCGCCCCAGGCTACCGACGTCGCTGCCTTGCCTCACCAGACTGCCGTACCAGACCCACACCAGTGGTCCCTTCCGTAGACCATCGATCCACTTTTGATGCCCATAATTCATAACAGTCATAGATCTGGGCTTCTTAGGTATCGATATACATAGATCTAGCCTCTCTTGTTAGTTTACCTCCAATCTAGGGGTCCCATCATGTTCAGAGCCACCCGGCAAGTCGAATCATGTCCATAAGGGTCCAATATTGAAGAATGAAAAGAATGGGGGAGAGATAAGCACAAGAACACCCTGAGGAATGAACCTAGACCTCTTTTTATGTCAGCCTCAATCCGTTTCTATTATAAGGATAAACGAATATGAATTTAAATAGATCTCCCAGTAATCCCATAAATAATATCCCATCCCGCAACAATGATCAAACCACAGATCAATATGTTTGTGGATTGACCCACATTCATCTGGGAATTCAAGAACAAGAAAAATTCACAAAGAAACAACTACCCTACATAGATTCAGATCAGTTGCTGAAAAACTACTATCGTTGTGTCGTCGTCGTGGAAAGGTTCCTTCGAATCGGCTGCGTGCTGATCGTTGATCCATGATCTGTCACTATTTTTTTGAGGGAGTTTTTTCTCCATGTCTCAAAGGAATTCTAGGGTTATTATGATAACCCTAAATTCCTAACAAAGAACTAATAAAAATAAATTTCAGCACATTTTAAAATAATTTTTATTTAAATTATTTAATGATGATTATGTCCTACGACAACTTTTTCACAAATTACCTACACCGACTAAACTTAAGCTGCGCCCAGGGAAAAAACCACATTAAAAACTCAATAGTGGTATCATATTTCTAATTCGATTCACCGTTAATGAGTTATTAGGATTTAAAAAATAAAATAATTTTATTTAATTATTTTATTTACACTTATGTCCTTAGTAACTTTTTCTACAGATGACCCGCGTCGACTAATGTTAGGTGGCACCTATGGTAAATCCGCCATTCTGAGCTCAACAATGCCCTTGTATTTATAATATGGGCACCCATTTAAGAGTTATTACACCTTTTTAGAAAAACTAAATGCACGTGCTCTTAAAAGTTTAATATTTTTTAATCAATTGTTCCTGGTAAACCGGGACTCGGAATCACACGTCGTCTAAGAACCTGGTCTCAAAATCAATCCATATAATTTCTAAAAATAAGACATGGGAAAATATGAGTTGTTGGATTCTCATAACCTTATTATCCTGTTATGAATATATATATATATCCCTTTTTTACCCTTACTGGTCATTTGAGCTCACCCTTTCTTCTATTTCATTTCCCCAAGTTATGAAGAAAGGTTTTAATTAGGGTATGTTTAAAGTATTATGTGGGAAGATTTTTATGGGGGGTGTTGAATATATTTCAAGAAATAAGAACATTTTTCTTCTAGTATCCAAAGTCACTATACCTTTATGATAATTTGGCATTTGTTTGTGTAATGTGATGATTATTTTTCTATTAAGAAGTAATATTTATGCATGAGAGGTTTTGGGTTGTTACAATTGGTATTAAAGGAAATTTTTAGTTAACCTTTGGAAACTTGGATGAGAAAACATTAGTGAGATCCCTAGGGATATTTATAAGGATATTTCTTAGGATATTTTAAAGGATAATTCTAAGGATTAGTTGACATATAGTAAATTGTCATAGAATTTTGGTAATGAATAGAGCGAGTGATTTCCAAGCAATTGAATCCCTATCTGGATAAAATGAGTGGTTGTGTCTTTGGAATAATGGTACCTAGGGGTAATAACTATGAAAAGGGACCATTGAGATGGACTCTATCATCACCTGTTGCACAAAAATGGGACTTTCTACACACCTAATTTGACACTCCTAATTGATATGATTTAGAAATTAACAAACACTTTATGAACCATCATGAAGGATTTGAATAATGACCATGAATTAATGAAGTTAATCCTAAGGTGTCATAGATTGAAAATAAGGTGTCGTGATTTAGATATACTATAAGTTATTTATCATGATTATGTGGTTTTCCACTATGATTATAGTTGGTCACACTATGCTTTTTGGTTTTAGTCAATAGTGGGATCCAGAAGAAACTGGATTAATGTTGAATGTGATAGACAATGTATTGATGAAAAACCAAATGGGATGATTAATAGAGTTAAAGATATTGTTATTATTCCTAATCATTTATCATGATATATGATTAAAAAATTGAACCTTGACCAACTCTCAAAATCCCTAAAAAAGGGAAGGATGGAGTTCATTGAGAGTTTAGGTGGTGGATACCATGTATGAAAGAAGATTAAATTCCATATATTTCAAGAATATGGGGAAAAAATCAAGGGAATGTCTCAATGGGATGATAAGATGTTTTATGTGTAGAGAATAAGGACACAAAGAAAGTAATTATTGAGGGAAAATGAAAATTTCAGTTAACATAGTGGAAAGGAATATTGGCCTCCCTAAGGTTTTATTAATGGATGAATGTTTTAACTGTGGAAACTATGAATATTATGAAAATCAATGTCCTAAGGGGAAAGAAAAAGAATAGGATCAATAAGGTAGTATGAGTAATGGTTATACTATTGATGATAAAGAGACCATGACCAACATATGAAAGGAAAGATGTACTAAGGAATAAAATGATGAATCCCATTTAATGGTTCAAGAATGAATTGGAATGATTGAAGTGTTTATGTATGGTAATTCAAGAATTATGTTATATGAACCATGAAATATATCCAGATTGTATTTTATAAAATTTTCATTATGTATTTTCAAGAATATTTTGAATGGTACTGATGACCAAAAAAATTGATTTAATGGCAATGTGATATTTTATGGAAAAAACTTGATTAAGGGAAAATAACCCTTAATATGTTACTAATGTTTATAAAACGGTGTTAAGTTTTTATAAAGAGATGATTTATATGGATAAAGTAAAATGGATAGTACTGATGACCCTGTAATGGATTAATTATTTTTTGGAAAATTGGTATATGTTATCAATGATGGAGTTTAATTTTTTTTTGGATTTATGGAATATATTCAATATACAGTGGTTTTATTTAAGGAATAAGGAATCATGTATTTTTTTCATTGAGGTTTTATAGTAATTCTGGTTATTACCATGCTTCAGGAAAATATATGATCAATGTATTCACATATTTGGTATGTGACCATCTAGAGATACTTATTTATATTTGGGGGATTAATGTTAAGTTGATTCTAGGAAATCTAGTGAACTTATTTATAAATTTTTGGATTTCAATTTTGGTTAGACATGGAGAAGCGTTAAGGTTAACTTTTCATGAAATGGATTAAGTTAAAATTTGGATATTATTAGATAACATGTGGTTACAATTCTGTTTTTGATAATAACTGGAGAAATAAGGAATGACTTATCATTCTTTTATGGATCTTACGATCCACTAGTGCTTCAAGTATAAAAAAATTCATATGTATTTCTTAAATTAAGATATGATGTGAAAATTGATCGAATCACAACCAAAGGATGAGATTGTTCTTATGAAATGGAATGAAATCAAGTAAATATATCTTCTTGCAAAAATTCCTCAACTTTAGATAAAGGATCTTGAAATAAAATTTTTCTCATATCATCATCATTTCTGATGATATCAATGACATTTTTTACACTTCTTTGGTTTATGGTTTAGTGGTTGTTTATTTTCACATGATCAATCACTTTATTATATTTAATGATATTTTTTACTCTCTATCATTATTTGTAAATTACACTTTTCTTCCATGTCCAAATCTTCACTTACCACCTATGTTCTTCTATTTGGAAACATAGTATGTATTATTATAGAATACCTCATCAGATCCCTTTCTCTATTTTTAAGTGGTTATTTTATTTACCATTTTTATGATGTGGGTTTCTCACAATGGGATTTTTAAACGTTAGACCATTTTTACCAAGAATAATTTCAAATTATAATGACACAATTTATTTAACGGGGAAGAATGTAACACCCCAAGATTTTGTAAAATATATATTTTTCAAACAAATTTAATATTTTTTATATTTTTCATAACACACAAAACTAATTTTATCTTTAATTACATGAAACACTCAGTTTAACTTTCATTACATGTAACATTGAGCGTATCCTTCATTACACAAAACATTAAGTTTAAATGAAACATGATGTCCTATTAAAATATTTTTATTTAATATGATAGTTATCACCTGACCATTGAAATGGAAGGTATGAATAGGATTAACTAAATTATTAAAATATATGGTTCAAAAATTTATTTATAATTAATTATTTTTTAACCAATTAATTTGAAATAAAAATAAAAAACCATTTAAAAACAAGTAAAATATTTTTCTCAAACACTATTTTTATGCACACAACCACATATTACCTCAATAAATTAAAAAAATAACCTTTTTTAAATTATTTTAATGAAATTTATATATTATAAATTCAATTAAATTTTTTAAAATTCATATTATGTGTTTTACATACCAGATATAAGAATAAAACTAAATTTATGCTTAAAAACTGTATTTTTCTAAAAAGCAGTTTTGTTTCCATTTGCACAATTATTTTAAAATTATTTTTTGAAACTTTTAGAAGCTTTATTTGAAAAAATAAAATTTATTTTTTAAATCAGTATGTAAAAATTATGTTGGAGTGTTTTTTTTATAATTTTTTGAAAAGTTATATTTTTTGATGAATAGTGAAAAATATTGGCTTTTATTAAGAACTATCACTTCTCTTAGAGCATTTAAAAACCTCCAAATTATTTTAATAAGATTTTAGAAGTAAGATTAGTTAAATTATATATATATATTAATCCAATTTATGTCATTTTGATCAATTTTATATTGAATTTTGAAATAAATACTTTTTAAACTTTTGAAACATTTCTCGTTGGAAAACTATTTTTTCATTGCATAGGGGAGATTAATTTTAAATAAAAAATTTCTACTTATGTGAATGGAATTTGAAAAAAATATATTTAATATTTGGAATCATAATAATTTATATTATATAATAATTTTAAATTAATTTTTTACCATAATGAATCGTAAAAACTGTAAAAATTAATTACCAGAGTTAAGGTTAAGACGAGTTTATCAGGGGTTAAACTAAAAAGATAAGAGTTAAAATAACATAATTTGTTTTTTTTTTCAAAACCCATTTTATATTCATATTTAGACCTTATAACCTATATGGTTTGATAATGACCATTTTGATTCCTTTTGGCATGTGAAAAATATGGGTACACAATTTGTTTCCAAAATTAAAAATGTGTCACTCACCTCACTTATAAAAGGCCATCCCATATCCTATCCTCTTCACACATCCAAAACCATTTGTTTTGAAAATATTTTCCCAAATAAATTCATTAATTATATAATTTCATCCTTTAATCATTATTTTGTTTATAAATTCATCATAGGATAGGAAGGCTTTCTATGAAAAACCAAAAAAAGTTGTCCAAAAAAAAAGTAACATCCTTAACCGAGAAATTTATTTTATTTATTCCTCCACATCCTTCAATTATTATAAAATTGTGTTGATATAATAACCTTATTATATTAAATATAATTATATTTTTTTATGTTAATATCATGACCTTCAACCGTCTCCTCTTCCATCAAATGGGATAAGAAATTATCATTTGTGTGTACTGCGGACAACCGCCTCACGAACCGACATGATGTGTTTTTCATTTTTGTTTTAATTAGATGGTAATAAATATATATTAAATAAATATATATTAAATTGGTAAAATATTTATACTTATGGAATTGTGATATCACATATACCCCCTTACTTTCCATTTCGTGGGAATATGATAACATCGCTCGTGTGTACGGCGGACTACTGCCTATCGAAGCGAAGTGATTTGTTCTTCATGTAAGATTTACATGGAAGGTAATAAGGATATGTTTTAATAAACATATTATATATATATATATAACATAAATTTTTTTAATGGTAATATATTATTATTATTTACTTTTCTTTCAATCCAACAAGAAAATGAAAACAACATTCATGCATACGTATGACCTACCATCTCCATGAACAATGTATTTCATTTTCTATCTCTAAATTTTAGGGATTAGTGTAAATAAATATATACTAAATATATATGATATTTATATCATGATTAACATTCTGTGTATTATATAACCACGATCAATTTTGTAAGACCAAAAAATAACAAATCAAAACATACATGAAAAACAATATGGTTATTATCAAAAATGTGATTTTAACAAGGAATTGTTAATAAACAGGTAATAAAAGGTCATAAGTAAATTATATATGGAATTATATATATATATATATAAGTATTTTTATGTAATATATGTATAATAAACTTGTATTCATTATAAAGTAGGTTCAAATGTGTACAAAATAAGCTAAGGCTTAAGGTAATGGATTTCTAATCTCTCTTTTATTTCTAGGATACATATGCAAATTCAACATTCATTTATTTTGTGTGGTGTATATAATTCCCCTTTTAAATGTTATATCATGAATATAAATCTTTTAATGATATTTAAATTTAAATTTTATGTTATTCATTATTGGGGATTATGATTCAAAATATTAATAAAGTGATAAGGGATTTTTTCTCTCAATTTGCCTTCTTTGAGGCATATGTATTGTTATGAACCTATCCTCTTTTATGAGGTATTTATAAAACATATTTAACATTTAATATAATGAATTTATTTATTATCATAATATTATAAGTTTCATTTGATATTATTCTTTCACAGGGCTTATGATTCAATATTTCCAAAGTGGTAATTATTTTATGGTACAATCTCATCGTTTATCGGGTTGTTTATGTTTATACTTCCAATGATGAAATATTATAATCCATATCTCAAGAAAATACTGGATTTTTATATCATATGGTTATGACATTAGAATACATATTTTCCCTTCATTTTCCCCTCTTTTTGAACTCAAGATTCAAGAGATTTTTTTTAAAGTAAACTGACTTGATTTCTCTCTTCGGTCGGAAAAACCTTTTTATTCCATATCCATATTTTCTAAAAAAGTTTTCAAAAAATGTTAAAGACATTATAAAACGGATTTATTAAATAAATTTTTACCCATTTTTAAATTTTACAAAGTATGTTAAAAGGAATCTTCATGTCATTTTCAAAAAAATAACATCCTTTTGACTTTTACTGAAAATGATAAAGTAGTCTTTGTTTTAACATGTACAATATGAATAGTATTTTCTACCATCATGACCAACTCATTTTTTAAAGATTCATTTATAAGTTTTCAAGGTTATTTTTAAATATAAGTATTTTGAAAAAAAACTATGTTTAAAAAGTGTTTTCAAAGTAGAAAGGATATTTTCCTCAAGAAATATTCCTAGTGATATTTCAAAATCATTTTCCATCTAAAATGACATCATTGGATGTTACTTTTGCTTTACTAGGGATATGATCCAAGTATACCATTCTAATTATTTCTCAAAATGTTTTATTTTTATGATGAAAAGGTTTTTATGAAACCCATTTCTCTTCCACAGGTTATATCATGACAAAATGCTTATGAAATATCATGACTTGACCTATCGAGTCTCGACCCGTGACTACCCCAATCCTGCCTCCAATAGGCCAAGAGCTGGTGACCAGTGCCAAGTAGGAATATCCCACAAATGGGAGGAATTTTAATAAATTACAAGTACACATGCACACATATCCAAGTCTTCACAATGATAAAATGTAAAACTAAAAAAATGCATGCATACATCTAAGATACCACGATAGAGCATGATAGTAAAGTAATGAAAGAAAAAAACTAGGTCAAATACAAGCCCAACCAAAGACCTTAAAGAGTCCTACCTACTCCAAGGGTGAGGACTAAATTCAAATGAAATCTCCCGGTAAACACCTCAATATGAAAATATCCATTTATGCTCTACCAACTTCCTTTCTTCCCAGAACACTGTCAAAAGGGTCATTGTCTGCATAAGACATGACAGATCCAAGAAAATCCCATACATGTGTGAGTAAAAAAATACCCAGTAGGACACAATGAAAACACTAAACATGGATCACAAAGTATATTTAGCTCAATACAAGATATAACAATCAATTTATAATAGAAACACCCAAATATAATTTGGAAATACACCTTTCCACCAGGCGGTCATATCCAACTGTCAACCACAGGATTGTGCTCAAAGAAATGCTCGTTTCAGGTGGATCTGCTCCATGAGTCATGATATCATCAAATAAACTTGAATAATAGGTATAGATCATTGGTACCCACCCAATAAATCTCATTGGTCTATGAAGACCTCGATGCACATATAGGGGGTCACACCCAGAATCGCTAGGGGACACCACGAACCCAATTTAGATCAACCCACTACGTAGGGAATCATATGAAAAAATACCAAAAACCCTACCAATAAAACCTTCTATATGGAGGATCAATGCACTTATTTGGGATTCTATTCCTATTCCACAAACCCCACCTAGGGAACAAAGATGATAGAGGATCGCACTCCAGTCTCATAGAGGGACACTACAACTCTATCTGAGACTTGGCCTCTATAGGGGATCATAATCCTGGGATGTGGATGTAATGTCACACTGTACCCACAAGTTAATAGACCAAGGGAACATGCTCAACCTAGATTGGTCCAAAATAAGGAAACAAAGAGCTGAAAACACTCTTGAAGGGGGTAAATGGCATGCACTAGGGGTTACATGGCGTGTCTATCTATCACCAAGTCTGCTCATGTGGAAAATCATCATATGACATGTAATTGTCTATATACATAGTTTTAGAAGAAGTACATTACATGTAGAGACATAAAAAATCCTTACCGTGTCGACTAGCCATGTCCATGTATCGTGGTCGTGTCTATATACCGGCTCATGTACACCTGGACATGTCCGTGTCTAAGTACAAAATGTTTCACTAGCCATATACTTTTTCCTGTGCTCGTGTACTTTTTGAAGTACATGCTAAGACAACTGATAAGGGACATATGTCATGTGATAAGGGTCACTCACCATGTGACCCTTATACCCATCTTGAAACCCTATCTGATGTTGAACGAGCCCCACATGACAACGATTTACATGATGTGTCGCTCAGGATTTTCCAGATCATGTGGTTTCTCCTCTATTATTCCTCACACACCATTACTACCACATTTCTCACCAGAAATCACTCCGCATATCCAGGATTGAGGTCAACCAAGCCATGCCATTTCTCTCTTGCTGGAATCCATCCTTTGAAATGGATCAAAAACATAATTGTGATGTTCGATTCACCGTGTGGAACTTGGAAATATGAAAAACCTTAAATATGGTCTTTTTTATCCCTTGATCTATCCACCTTCATTGTATATTATCAAACAAAAATAACCATCGCATGTCGTACCCATGGTTTTGATCTACCTTGATAAAGAATAGTCCCACAACTATCACGAACCAGGTATTGGTCGAACCATTGGCCAAAAGTAATACCAATGATGATCAAACAAAGAAATAAGGGAGAAATATATAATCCATAAAATGTGAGGAATGGACCTTAGTCATTGTTTGTTTGGACTCAACTCATTTTCATAGAAAAATAACAAATTAATAGGATTAAATATAACAAAAAGATAAACAATTCCATCAATTTAATTCTACCAATGATGCACATATCAATTTTGTTCATGGAATTGATTCAAGTTCATATGGGATAAATAAATGGGATGGAAATAATAGAACAAACATCCTACCTAGATTTTGGATTGATCATTGATGAAGAATAGTTGTGTTGTGATAATTGATGAGATCGACAGACTCTGTTGGCATAATGATCTATGATCTGATCCCGATCCATCATCATTATCCAAGAATTCTCTCCTAAAATGGCTTCTATGTCTCTAGGGTTTAGCATCCCGCCTTGAGAAAAAATCCATAGCCATAAATTTAAAGAGGAAGAAGTTCAATTCATTGAAAAAATAAATTAATTTCTTTAATTAATTTATTTTATTAATTTCATGCTCATGACAACTTTTTCAAAAATGGCCAATAACGACAAATATTATGTTACACCTAGGGTAAAAACCACATTCTGAACTCAATAGTGCACTCATATTTCTAATTCGGGACCCCTTTTGGGATTTATTCCACTTTTTTCAGAAAAATATGTGCATGTGATATTTAATATATTTAATATATTTCAAAAATTTATTCCAGGCACACCAGACCTCAAAATTGTAGCCCATATTAGATCCTGGTCTCAAAAATAATCCATATAGTATCCAAAAATGCTACATAGAAAAATCAGAGTTATTACATTCTATCCACCTTAGGTATTTTCATCTAGAAAATAGAAAAACCTACTTAAAAAGATGAGGGTACTAGGCTCGTATATGGGTATTTCGATCCTAGGTGCTCTCCTGAAGATTCTCATTCAACTAATAGACACACACCAGGGGAATCAATCATCCATGGAGGATCCTCCCCTGTCAATACTCTATCTCCACTAGGTACTATACAAAGGTAAATCCATCCTCAATTTCCATTTCTGCCCAGTTGATAACGTGCGGTGGTTCATGCACGTACCTCCTCACCTACGACACATGGAATAAATCATATACCTGGTCAAACTATGGTAGTATATCTAAGTGATATTTCACCTCACCAACTCTATAGAGTATCTGGAAGGGGCCAATGAATCTTAGAGATAACTTGTCACCACAGTTAAATATCCTCAATCCATGTTGTGGTGAGACCCTCAAGAACACATGGTATCCCCCATAAAACTTCTACGGTCTTTATCTTTAGTCTGCACAAGACTTATGATGGCTCTGTGTAGTCTTCATCTGCTCTTGGATAATCTGCACCTTCTCTGTAGTAGCTCGCACAAACTTTGGGCCCATGAGTTCTAACTCGCCTGGATTAGTCCAACAAAGTGGTGACCTTTAGGGTCACCCGTACAAAGCCTCTAATGGTTCTATAATAATGGTGGAATGGTAGATGATTTCGTACAAAAAATTCTCCAAGGGTATGTGATCCTCTCAACTATACCCAAATTCCAACATGCAATCCCACAACATGTCCTCCAATACCTGAATGGTTTGCTCTATCTGGACGACAGTCTGGGGGTGAAATGTAATTCTTAAACATAACTTATTACTAAATGACTCCTTGAATACCCTTCATAACTAATATGTGAAGGTATAATCATGACTAGAGAGGATTATTGATGGAACTCCATGGATTCAGACTATCTTCTGCACATAGAGGCATCCCAAGCTCTCTACTAAACTCTACTCTCAAATATCTATGAAGTGGGATGACTTGGTGAGTCAGTCTATGATCACCCATATGTAATTGTTTCCCTTGAATGTACTTGTTAATCCCATCAAAAGTTCAATAGATATCCCATCCCACTTCCACTATGGAACCTCAAGGGGTTGTGTTAAACTCGCAGAACCTAGTGCTCTGACTTCACTTGATGGAAAGCTAGGCATCTAGAGATAATATATGAAACTCCCTTCTTAATTTTTGACCACTAAAACTTTCATCAGAGGTAATGGTAAATTTTTACCGACTTGGTTGTACTACCAAAGGGTATTTATGAAGTTCCCTCAACACCTCCTCCTATAACATCAAAGGTACCATCATCCAACCTTTTAAAAGGATAGTGTTCTTCCCACCTTTTGAATATCCACTAGAAGAATTTATAGTGGATATATGATTATGTAAGGTCTCAAGGTAGGTATATTCACAATGATAATCCCTCACATGGTGTAAAAGCGGTGGGATAACAACCATAAAATGAAGATATGAAGCACTTTCCTTGTCCTTGAAGGACAACTACAATGAGGCTAACTGCTCTGATTCCTTGTCTAGCAACTGAGAACAATATCTCATTCTAAGAGAATATTCTACTATGTTCCCCTTCCCAAAAGTATAGAAAATATCAAATTCATAGTCCTAAAGTAACTCTAGCCATCTCCTCTCTTTCAAATTAATATCCTTTTGTGAGAATATGTACTTGAGACTTTTTTGGTCACAGTAAACAATAAACCGCTCACCCATCAGGTAGTGTTTCCACATATTTAGTGAAAATATACCACTACTAACTCAAGATTGTGGGTCGTGTAGTTATTCTAATGTGGTATCAAATAACGTGAACCATAGTAAATAACTACATACCTCTACATCAAAACACAACCAAGTACAGTCCCTGATGCATTGAAGAATACCACATAATCAACACCCTCCTTTGGAAATCTCAATATGGGAGAACTCGTCAACCACAGCCTCAATTTCTAAAATCACTTTTTCAACCTTTATTAACACATGAAAGGCTTCCCCTTTTAGGTTAAATCTCTCAAGGGTTCCACCACACTATATAAATTGGGTAAAAATCTCTGATAGTACCTTTCCAAACCAAGGAAACTCTGCACCTCAATGACACAGTTGGATGGATCCCGAGCAATAATTACCTCATATTTTCCTAGGTTCCCTTCCACCCTAACTCTAAGATGACGCATACCATAAATTGGACTTCTCAAATCCAAAACTGACACTTCGAGAGCTTCTCATAAAGTTGGTTCTCTTAGAGTGTGTTAGGGACCATACTTAAGTGTCTTGTGTGATTCTTCTTAGACGTTGAATACACTAGGATGTCACCAATAAATACCACCATGAACTAGTCTGAGAAATGTTGAAATATTTGGTTCATGAGTCCCATGAACACTGATGGAGAGTTTGTTGCATCAAATGACATCACCAAGTACTCATAGTGACCATAGAGACATCGACATGTCGTCTTCAGTATATCCTCATCATGTACTCATAGCTGGTGATAGACTGATCTGAGGTTAATCTTTGAGAACCATCATGCCCCTCTCAAATGATCAAATTGGTCATCGATCCTCGGTATTAGATACTCAATCTTCACTATCACCAAATTAAAGTGTTGGTAATCCACACATAACCTCAAGCTCTCGCCCTCCTTCTTGGCGAACAACATTGGGTCTGCCTGGTGGGAAACATTGGGTCATGAAGCCCTTCTCCTTCTAGTCCTCTAACTACACCCTTAGCTCTAAAATATCTATGGGATCCATTCGATATGTTGATGTAGATATCAGTGTCATCCCGAGTTACAATTCAATGCAGAATTATAGCTCTCATTGGGGAGGTAAACCTGATATGTGCTTAGGAAAGACATCCTCATACTTCTCTACCACTGTAATAAACCGATATCCCAAAGCATCTATTGCTCTAAGAGTCAGGCTAGATAAGTGGTGAGTAAGCATCTACGCTCTTCTGCATCAGATCTCATTCATCTTCACCAAGGTTCCCTTTTCACCCATAAAGGAAAACCAAGTTCCTTCATTGCAGACACACCACATCCTCCATCTAAAGCAGTCAATATGGGAGTGAACTGTGGATAAATAGTCCATGCATAAGGTGACTTTGTAAGGCCTCATTACTGCTACATAGATATCCCATACAAAAAATTCACCTCCAAGCATCAGGTTTTACTTTCGGCATAAGTGCGCAATCGCTAAGTCTCTTCCTGTCAGAGTCTCCAACCATAAGGGTCAACCCAATGGGTCATCTGGAATCTCTAAGTCTCAGACTATAGAAGTGGTAAGGAAAGAATAAATCACACATGTTTCTATCAATACTGTATCTTAAGTATAAAAGACATAGATTGTACCTCATATCATCCTTGAAGTCTCTGGTTCATAGGCCTCTATAACATGCAAATGGCCTCGTCCCTATCCACCAACTCCCTAATCCTGGCGCGGACAACCTAGGGGTAGTGGTGGTAATAGATCGAACCTCTAACCACATCCTACTGCCTTACCAAACCCTCTTCCATGTATGTCTCCCTGTGGACCACCCTGTGCCAACCTCTTCTTCTGTCTTAGTGGTCCCTCAACTGTATCATGATCAGTTTTACGATGGGTCAGACAATCTTAAGCTAGATGTCCCTGACCATCGAGGAGAAACACCACCTATCCCTCAATTGATTCAAGCCACCCTGACAGACTTTCACCACTAACCCTATGTCCTGGGATCGCCTCCTAAAGTATCCGACACACTTGGATCCCTGTGAAAATCATTTGTTACCTACTGTCAAGGTCTCAACTTCTAGGTTCCCACTACTAGCTCCCATTTCCAGTGGCTTCTCTTCCAAAAATATCTCCCCTACTAAGTCTCTCTCAAGAACCCCATCAAGGTGGGAATGTAAAGGGATACCACTAAATCCCTGAAATCCTGGTACAAGCCTTGCTCAAATGTCTGAGATCTAAAGAACTTTTCCCGCACCATATCCAAGGAGTAATATGAGAGATTAGTGGATCTCACTAAATACTCTACCATGGACATACTTCCCTACTATAGATATAGAATCTCCTGTATACATAACAACCACAACATGGCTAGATATAACTCCTCCCTAATGAGTCACACAAAGTCTGAGCAGGAGATATTTGTCTCATCATGTGAATGAGTCAACAAGCTCCACTATCAATCAATAAATCCCTGGATAAGAATTTCCATGAGAACCACCATTTGATCTATAGGCGTCCTCATAAGGTGAAAAACATGAGTGACCACATCCAACCAGTCCTCAGCCACCTAGGGTTTTGGCTCACCCTAAAACTTGGGAGGTAACTGCCTCTAAAACTCATGCAACACGCTCAACCTACATATATCCTTAACTAGTACTTCCAATGATAGTGGTTGTTCAATGGGTGGTGGTATAGATGGTAAACCACCCGGAGGTGATATCTCCATTACAGTCCCTTGTACCAATTCCTCTTTACTAGGCGGATCATCATCTTGACCACTTAGTCGAATCTTGGTTGGATGTCTATGTAGAGGCATCTTGAAATAAAACAAGATGTACCATAGTCAAAAGAGTATATCTCAAGAGATGACTCAAGAAGTACAAAGAAAATACAACAATTCTTATATGATGCATGTACCAAAAAATTTCCCAATAACCAATGTTTACATTTATCGAGTCGAAAGACTGGTGATCAAAGTCCTAGTGTGTGGATACATCATTCGTTGCACCAACACTGGAGTATTTGGCTTGCAAATCAAAACTCAAAACACTAAAATTGTTGCCCCAAACCAATATTACTGAATCTAGTCCTAAGGTAGAACTAAACTCCTTTAATACCATTCTTTCATGACTAGAACTACCAAGGCCTAACTCGTGACTACCCAAAGCCCACCTCCAATAGGTCAAAGGTTGGCGACCAACACCGAGTAATCATATCCCACAAATGAGCGGCATTTTCTTAAAGTACCTACACAAAAACACACATCTCCAAGTACACATAATGCTAAAATGTAAAATAACTAAAACAATGCATGCTTACATATAAGGTCTCATGATAGAGTATGACAGTAAAGTACTAAAAGTGAAAAAGGTTCCAAATACAAGCCCAACCAAAAACTGTAAAGAGTACAATTAGCTCCAAGGGAGAGGAATAAAGTCAAATAAAATCTTCTGGTAAACACCTTAGTCTCACAAGCTCCATTTACACTCCACCCGCTCCCCATCCTCCCAAGAGACTGTCAAAAGGACCATCATCTCTATAAGAAACCACACGTGTGGGAAAATCCCATGCAGGGGTGAGTATAAAAATACCCAATAGGACACCCCTAAAACACTAAAAACAAAACAAAAGGTATATTTATCTCAATAAAATATATAACAATCAATGTATAATGGAAACACCTAGATATACTTAGGAAATACACCACACCATTAGGTGGTCATAACCAGCAGTCAGCCACAAAATATTTCTCAGAGAAATGATCATTTTGTGAGGATCCACTCCATGAGTCATACTATCATCAAAGACACTCGATAAAGAGTTCTAAATCATTGGTCCCTACCTAAGAAATCTCATTGGACTAAGAATACCTTGATACATAGATAATGTGTCATGCCTAGAACCGTTAGGGGACACCACGAACCCAATCCGCATCAACTTTCTACATAGAGGATCATATAACAATGATACCACAAACCATATCGATATGAACTGTTAGAAAGATGATCGATTCCCTTCTCAGGGAGGTCATGCCAATTCCACAAACCCTGCCTAGGGAACAAATATGATAGAGGATCACACACCAGTGTCATGAAGGGACACTACAACTCTATTAGAGACTCAACCTCTAGAGGGGATCAAAATCCTATGATGTGGATGTAATGTCACACTGTACCCTTGAGGGAATGGAAAAAGGGAACACACTCAACATAGACTGGTCTAAACTAAGGAAATTAGGATCTAGAAAAACTCTTGAAGGGGGTACATGGCATGTACCATGGGGTGTATGACATGTCCAGTTATCCCCAAGTCTACTCATGTGGAAAATCATCACATAAAATGTAAGTATCCACATATAGGGTGTGTATAAGAATTACATGATGTGTAGAGACACATGAAATCCTGGTTGTGTCCGTATACTAGACCGTGTACACTTGGTTGTGTCCATGTCCATGTACACGACATGTCATTGGCCGTGCATTTTTTCCCATGTCATCACTGGAAAATAAGTCTCTACCAATGGTTCAAAACCATTGGTAAAGGCTGGATAACTTTTGGTATAATATATACCAACGGTTATCAAAACCATGGGGAAGTAAGGTGTAGGGAAAGAGCGTTGACAACGGTTTGTGGAAAATTGTTGGCATATCTTAGGATATCTACCTTATACCAACAATTTTACAGAACCGTTGGTATAAATTTTTCACCAACAGTTTGAAACCGTTGGCAAAGAGTTGGTATAAAACTCCATATGCGAATGGTTTTAAACTGTTGTCATAGGCCATGCTGGTATAAAACTCCCTATGCCAATGGTTTACAACCGTTGGCATAGGGCATGCTGGGAAATTGTAGCAGCAGGCTGCTCTGAGCTATTGCTTTGAGTGGTGAGGTGCTGCTGTCCAGGCCTCTTTGAGTGATTTCAAGGCCTGAATTTCCAGGAATGAATTGAATACATACATATAATGAAAACATATACAATGAAAAACACAATTCTAAATCAATTAGTTTCCACCTTCGAGAAAATATACACATATATAATGAAAACATAACTCATATGGAAATTATAAACATACATAATTGATTTAGAATTCAATTCTGAGAGACAATTATAGGTGCAATACAAAATTCAATTCATAATTGAATACTGAATTTAATACATACATAATTTAATTATCAATTATGAATACAATACATAAAAAACTAAATACATAATTATATGTTTTATACAGAATTAAAAATACATACAAAATTTCATTTTGTATAACACATACAAAGAAATTATAAGCTAATAACCCCAAAATAAGGAAATGGATAAATGACATCAACCAAACACAAATATAATGTCTCATGGTTTGGGGTGGCTGTCTTTGAACTTAGTGATGATGATAATGAGTGTGTATCAATGAGATTGTGTGACTTAGGTAATGTAGTTTTCCTTGGTGTAATAAATGAAATGTGTTTTAGAATAGGGGTAGGAGTTCCTCACATGAGAAGTGGATTGTGTGAGGCTGGACCATGGATCATTGTGCTTAAGTATTAACACAATCCGAATACGTTTGGTCGGTTTTCCGTATACCAGTTGTTTTTACTTAAAATGATGTCCATTTTAAACAAAAGATAGACACTTCGAGTGATATGGGCCACACCTTTCCTCGGATTGTGGCAGGGTTGACTCATACACATCACAAATGAATCATGGATCATTGTCTTGAAGTATCAATAGAATCTGAATACGGTCGGTTTTCCAAAAGCCAATTGTTGTTTTCACTTAAAATGTTGTCCATTTCAAACAAAAGTGAGACACTTTGAGTGGTACCGTCCACACCGTGCCTCATATTGAGGCGGGGTTTACTCTTACACGTCATAAATGACCCATGTATCATTTTTCAAAAGTATCAATAGTATCCGAATAAGTTTGGTCGATTTTTCATACGCCAGTTGTTGTTTTCACTTAAAATGTTGTCCATTTCAAATAAAAGTGAGACACTTTGAGTGGTACCGGCCAAACCGTGCCTCGGATTGAGGCATAGTTGACTCGTACACATCACAAATGACTTATGGATCGTTTTTCTAAAGTATTAACACAATCAGAATATGTTTGGTCGATTTTCCATATGTTTGTTATTTTCACTTAAAACAGTGTCCATTTTAAACAAAAGACAGACACTTCGAGTGATACCAGCCACACCGTGCCTCGGATTGAGTCAAGGTTTACTCATAAACGTCACAAATGACCCATGGATCATTGTCTTGAAGTATCAACAGAATCCTAATGCGTTTGGTCGGTTTTTCATATGCTAGTTGTTGTTTTCACTTAAAATGTTGTCCATTTCAAATAAAAGTGAGACACTTCGAGTTGTACTAGCCAAACTGTGCCTCAGATTAAGGCGCGGTTGACTCATACACATCATAAATTACCTATGGATTGTTTTTCTAAAGTATCATCACAATCAGAATACATTTGGTCCCTTTTCCGTATGGATGTTTTTTTTACTTAAAACACTGTCCATTTTAAACAAAAGACAGACACTTTGAGTGATACCCGCCACACTATGCCTCATATTGAGTTGGTGTTGACTCGTACACCTCAAAAATGACCCATGGATCATTTTCCTGAAGTATCAACAGAATCCGAATGCGTTTGGTTGGTTTTCCGTGTGCCATTTGTTGTTTTCACTTAAAATGGTGTCCATTTCAAATAAAAGTGAGATACTTTGAGTGGTACTGGTCAAACCATGCCTCGGATTGAGGCGCAGTTGACTCTTAAATGTCAAAAATGACCCATGGATCATTGTTATAAAGTATAAACATAATCAGAATACGTTTGGTAAGTTTTCTGTATGGCTGTTGTTTTTACTTAAAATAGTGTCCATTTCAAACAAAAGTGAGAAACTTTGAGTGGTACCAGCCATACCGTGGCTCGGATTGAGGCAAGGTTGACTCTTACACATCACAAATAACCCATGGATTGTTGTTCTAAAGTATCAATATAATATGGATGCGTTTGGTCAGTTTTTCGTATGTCAGTTGTTGTTTTCACTTAAAATGTTGTCCATTTCAAATAAAAGTGAGACACTTTGAGTGGTACCGGCCAAAACGTGCCTCATAATGAGGTGTGGTTTACTCATACACATCAAAAATTACCTATGGATCATTGTGCTAAAGTATCAACACAATAAAAATATGTTTGGTCAGTTTTTCGTATGGCTGTTGTTTTAACTTAAAACAGTGTCCATTTGAAACAAAAGATAGACACTTCAAGTGATACCCACCACACCATGCCTCATATTGATTCGCGGTTTACTATTACACATCAAAAATGACCCATGGATCATTTTCTAAAGTATCAACAGAATCCGAATGTGCTTGGTTGGTTTTTCGTATGCCGGTTGTTGTTTTCACTTAAAATGTTGTCCATTTGAAATAAAAGTGAGACACTTTGAGTGGTATCGGCCAAACCATATCTTAGATTGAGGGGAAGTTTACTATTTCACGTCACAAATGACCCATGTATCGTTGTTCTAAATTATCAACACAATAAGAATAAGTTTGGTTGGTTTTCCGTATGTTCGTTGTTTTGACTTAAAAAACAGTGTCTATTTCAAACAAAAGTGCGACACTTTGAGTGGTACCAGCCACACCGTGCCTCAGATTGAGGCGGGGTTGACTCTTACACATCACAAATAACCCATGGATCATTGTGCAAAAATATCAACAGAATTTGGATTCATTTGGTCGGTTTTCCATATGTCATTTGTTGTTTTCACTTAAAATGTTGTCCATTTCAAATAAAAGTGAGACACTTTGAGTGGTACCGGCTAAACCGTGCCTTGGATTGAGTCACGGTTGACTCATACATATCAAAAATTACTTATGGATCATTGTGATATAGTATCAACACAATTAGAAAACGCTTGGTCAGTTTTCCGTATGACTGTTGTTTTTACTTAAAACAGTGTCCATTTTAAACAAAATACAGACACTTCGAGTGATAGCCACCACACCGTGCCTCAGATTGAGTTGGGGCTGACTCTTACACGTCAAAAATAACCCATGGATCATTTTCCTGAAGTATCAATAGAATCCGAATGCGTTTGGTCGGTTTTCCGTATGCCAGTTGTTGTTTTCACTTAAAATGCTCTCCATTTCAAATAAAAGTGAGACACTTTGAGTGGTACCAGCCAAACCGTGCCTCGGATTGAGGCTTTGTTGACTCGTACATGTCAAAAATAACCTATGGATCGTTTTACTGAAGTATCAACACAATAAGAATACATTTGGTCCGTTTTATGTATGGTTGGGGTTTTTACTTAAAACAATGTCCATTTTAAACAAAAGACAGACACTTCGAGTGATACCCACCACACCGTGTCTTGGATTGAGTTAGTGTTACTCATACACATAAAAAATGACCCATGGATCATTTTTATGAAGTATCAACAGAATACAAATGAGTTTGGTCGGTTTTCTGTATGCCAGTTGTTGTTTTCACTTAAAATGTTGTCCATTTCAAATAAAAGTGAGACACTTTGAGTGATACTGGCCAAACCATGACTCGGATTGAGGCTCAGTTAACTCGTACATGTCATAAATGACCCATGGATCATTTTTCTAAAGTATAAACACAATCATAATATGTTTGGTCAGTTTTCCATATGGTTGTTGTTTTTACTTAAAGCAGTTTCCATTTCAAACAAAAGTGAGACACTTTGAGTGGTACCGGCCACACCATGCCTTTTATTGAGGCAAGGTTGACTCGTACATGTCACAAATGACCCATGGATCATTTTCCTGAAGTATTAATATAATCTTAATGCGTTTGGTCGGTTTTCCATATGCCACTTGTTGTTTTCACTTAAAATGTTTTCCATTTCAAATAAAAGTGAGACACTTTGAGTGGTACCATCCAAACCGTGCCTCTAATTGAGGCGTGTTTGACTCATACACATCACAAATGACCCATGAATCATTTTCTTTAAGTATCAATAGAATTAGAATGCGTTTGGTTGGTTTTATGTATGCCAGTTGTTGTTTTTACTGAAAATGTTGTCCATTTCGAATAAAAGTGCGACACTTTGAGTGGTACCGGCCACACCATGCCTCAGATTGAGGCAGGGTTGACTCGTACATGTCATGAATGAACCATGGATCGTTTTACTGAAGTATCAAAAGAATCCAAATGTGTTTGGTTGGTTTTCCGTATGCCAGTTGTTGTTTTCACTTAAAATGTTGTCCATTTCAAATAAAAGTGAGACACTTTGAGGGTACCGGCCACAATGTTTCTCATATTGAGGCAGGGTTGACTCGCACACATCACAAATGACCCATGGATCATTTCCCTGAAGTATCAATAGAATATGAATGTGTTTGGTCAGTTTTCCATATGTCAATTATTGTTTTCACTTAAAATGTTTTCCATTTCAAATAAAAGTGAAACACTATGAGTGGTACCGGACAAACTGTGTCTCAGATTGAGGCGCGGTTGACTTGTACACGTCAAGAATGACCGTTGTATCATTGTGAAAAAGTATCAACACAATCAGAATATGTTTGGTCGGTTTTCCATACGGCTGTTGTTTTTACCTAAAACAGTGTCCATTTCAAACAAAAGTGCGACACTTTGAGTAGTACCAGCCACACCGTGCCTCGGATTGAGGCGGGGTTGACTCTTACATGTCAAAAATGTCCCATGTATCGTTTTCCTGAAGTATCAAAAGAATCCGAATGCGTTTGGTTGTTTTTCCTTATGCTAGTTGTTGTTTTCACTTAAAATGTTGTCCATTTCAAATAAAAGTGAGACACTTTGAGTGGTACCGGCTAAACCGTGTCTAGGATTGAGGCGCGGTTGACTCGTACACATCACAAAAGAACCATGGATCATTTTTCTAAAGTATAAACACAATCAGAATATGTTTGGTCAGTTTTCCAAATGGCTGTTGTTTGTACTTAAAATAGTGTCCATTTCAAACAAAAGTGAAACACTTTGAGTGGTACCGGCCACACCGTGCCTCAGATTGAGGCGGGGTTGACTCTTACACATCACAAATGGCCCATGGATTGTTTTACTAAAGTATCAATAGAATATGGATGTGTTTGGTCAGTTTTACGTATGTCAGTTTTTGTTTTCACTTAAAATGTTGTCTATTTCAAATAAAAGTGAGACACTTTGAGTGGTACAGGCCAAACTGTGTCTCATATTGAGGCGCGGTTGATGACTCGTACACGTCACAAATGACCGGAATGAATATGTTGGGATTCTATAGTGTAGGATAAGTTTCACAAAAGTATTACCTGGGTTTCATTCAATAAGATATTTAACCATCTTTTTATCATGAAACTTTACAGATGCAAAATACTTTGGAGTTTTTGAAGTTGGAAAAAGTGAAGCATACTCTTGTAGAGTTCTCCAACCACTTTGTTGAGTTGGTGAATCTTGCAATAGATCTTTTAAAAAATGATTACATAAAAGCTTGTAGGTTTGAGATTGGACTAAGGGATGATGTTTAGTTGATGCTAGTTCTTTTTAGCCTTCAAACTTTCCTGGTGGTATTGGATAATGTTTATTTTGCTAAAGAAGACATATTTAGAAGGATAGACTTGGGAGGTGCTTTAGTGGATGAAATAATTATTCAAAGTTATTATTTTGGTTATAAAATGAAGTATAAAAGTGTCCAGTATTTGGTAAAAAATAAATAGTTATACTAAATTCAAAAATATCCATATCAAAGTGAAAAACCAGGTTCAAAAATAAAGAGTTATATAGAATTCAAAAATATAATGGATCAATCTGCCCCTGATCACCATCACCATCACCACTGTCATCATTAGCCTCATCCTCGCCGCCATATTTTTCCTCTTCATCATCCTCTTCATCGTCCCCATTCTCATCCTCTTCCCCATCCTCGCCCTCAACCCTATCCTCGCACTCGGCCCCATCCTCACCCTTATCCTCATAAGCATCCTCACCATCACCAGGAATTTCTTCATCTCTAACTCCACTAGAACTGCCTCCTGGTACATTTGATAATGAAACCATCGACGACATATATGTCTGACAAGCCACACTGGCCTCTGGTGGAAGTGATGAAGATAATGCTTTGATCAATTTAATAAATTCTTTCTCCCTCATTTGAACCTGTTCTTCCAACTCTGTGACCCTTTTATTAGACTGTCTTGCATGCTCCTTGACCTATTCGAACTCGGTGGTAATAGAATGGATACATGGAGAGGAACAATACCTCGTCGGGACTATATTCTTACCAGGTCAGCAGCGTACTCGACCAGAGTGCTCATCTCCCAAAACCTGATATAAATGATCGTGTGGCCCTAAATTGTTAGTATCCTAGGCATCAAGGGCCTCTAAAGCAACTTGTTAAAAATATTTTTAGATTATTAAATTTCAAAATAGATATCAAACTTTTAAATAAACAAATTAAAACTTACAATCTTTTCTTGTGTCGGTTCATTAACCGCTGCTCCATATTTTTTTATTCTACTCGAGCAAAACAATTTTGCTCGAGGGATACGTCCTTCAAAATTCAATTTGTTCTTCTGTAATGACATTGAAACAATATAAAGTTCAAGTATAATCATATATTCAATATTCAATAAATCGCATAATTTAATTAGGAAACAATAAAAAGGGTGAGTCCTAAAGAAAAATTATAAACAACTATATCGTACTAGCTGCCTCTCATGATCTGGCATAGTAGTGAACCCCAAAGTGTGGAGGTATTGCTTTGAATAAATGTTTTTTTTGTTTTTTTCAGAAGATTCCTAAATAATGTTTAATAATAAATAATATAATATTAATGAAAAATATGAAAACTGTCATTTAAATACCTCAAATGGGATTAATACCTTAAATTTGGTAGTCACCCAATGGGTAATTATTTGGCGATATTGCTCTATCAGGCAGTCATCCATGATAGGTAATGTCTCCAAATCTATGCCCACTCTATCATACCATCCAACATATATCTCATGCTTATAATCTCTACAAAACTCTCTGAGCTCTATTAAACGCGCTGGTCGTCCACCTTCACCATCAGGGAAGTTAAACCGAATCTGACACCAAATAGATTAATTCATATAAATAAAAAAAATACTACATTAAATCCAATATATTTTTTACCCATATTTCGACCCATGCATTATCCATGACTTTGTGTGGCAGATGTCTCCAAGAAAGAGGGCTAACCAGAATGATGTCGAAGTATTTTTCTAGCGTTCCCAAAAAACCCCGACATTCCTGCCCATATTTATCAATAATCTATCCATCATCAATGTATTCAACCATCAACTATGTCTGGTGATTCCATACTGCACGAAAGAGATTACTCCCCCTCCCCCTTCTCCTATCAGTAGATGAATCAGTTATTAAAGAAAAAAAATATCAGTAAAAGTTATAATAAAAATTAATTTTGGTATAAAAATTTGTTAGAGTTATATAAATATACCTGTGGTAGTCAGATCAATGGGAATCACTGGATGTGTAGAAGCTGAAGGAATATCCTGTACAGGTGGAGTGTCCCTTAGTGTACACTCCTCAGCCACATACTGTGTCAGAGCAGGAGTCGAAGAAGGTGAAATATAATAGCTCAGAGATAATGAACCAGAAGGAAAAGATGATGGCACAGACGTCTGGCCAACTGGTAGGGTAAACATCGGAGGCCTAAATACCTCGTGTGTCTTTAAAGACACACCCGGATCAAAATGGGCATAGAAGATACGTCTGTGGTAGGGGCATAGTCCAATCAGGTACGATCAGTGGATCGTATAACTCTCGCACCACGAGCCCTCGTACCACCGACCTCAGTACCAGGACCACCATATGATCCTATAACTCTGACACCACCCCCTCCTACCACCAGCCTCTATACTGGGAGCAATATCAGGCTCCTCATTGGATATCTCTCGTCTAGGGGGTGGATCTAGAAAAAAAGTTCAACACAAAAGTAAACACATGTTATTATAAGTTATTGAAATATATATATTTGAAATAAAATAATCACAATAGGGATGAGTGGAGGAATTCCTATCTGTGTCATGCGACGATTATGTTCTGTCATCTTTTTTCACCACCTCTCTTCAATGGGTGCCATTTCCTGCAATGAAAACAAATATGGAAGTAATTAGAAACAGATAACTAAAGTGTAACCCAAAAAAAAAAAATATAGAAAAACCATTCTGAAAAAACAACATAAAGAAATAGAAGATTTATGGTGGTTTGAAGGTAAGTACTAGGATACACACTCTAAATGATGTAGGTGAAACATGTAGGTGAGAACATGACTGTATGATTCTATATACTTCCCACCACAACTTCAGGTTCACAATCAACTCTGACAATTGAGCTATTGGAGTCATCATCAGTAATAAACATATTGCTTCCAATTGAAGTAGGGATAATGTCAACTTCATCATCACCATTATCAAAAACATGTCTGGGATTTACTTCAATAATTACACTAAATTTAGGATGAAGATGATTTACACTGAATTTAGGATGACGATGATCTTTGACATAAAAAACTTGTTTCACCATTGATGCCAATACATATGGTTCATTGGTGGTAAGAGTATGAGTCATGTCAATAACTTGAAATCTGCAATCATCAATGAAGGTGCCTTGGCTCATCGTTGAATCAAACCATTCACATTTCATCATCGTGACTCAACCATGCGAGTAATAATCCAAAATTATTATTTTCTCCACGACTCCATAATAAGATACATTTTCAGAATGAGGTCTATTATCCGATGAACTGGCATAATAGTCTGTTGTGGTAGTTAGCATAACTCCATCATGTTGTGTTCTCATGTTTCTTGCTTTTTCAGTGATAATAAATTTGTATCCATTGATCACAAGTGATTTACAAGCACGAGCCATGGTATTAGGAACAAAATCCAAAGCTCTTATTTCCTCAGAAACAGAGTCTGCATGAAAAATTGATACCTAAAATATAAACAAATAGTAAACTTAATTAAATATTATTTTTATTTAGTTATTACAAAAATATTTTTACCTTCAATTGCAACCAAGCAGAAAACCCTTTTCTATGAAAATTCTCTTTCCTTCTCAAAGATAAAGAACGATGCTTTATATATATCAATTATTTATGTTCCCTGTAGATAAAAATAATAACAGTTTAACAAATATTTAAAATTACAAGAGATAAGATAAGAGATACATGTATGATTTACTTACTTGATATACTCATCGAACAAATCACAATTGAACAACACTGTGCGATGTGCCATCTCTCGCTCTTCAAGGCTTAATGTCGTTAATGTATATGATCCCGTAATTTCTCCTGTATGAGGAAGTGATGGAAAACTGGGTTCAATTTTCTCATACTGTTCTTCTTCATTTGTCATTGGTTTGTTTATTCTCGTAGTAAGATCAGACAAATACATTGAGCATAAATCCATACATTCTTGAGCCAAGTAACCGTTCACAAAAGAACCTTCAGGATAATTCCTATTCCGAACATATAATTTCAACATGTACATTTTTATTTCAGTTGGATACATCCAACGGAAAGCTACAGGTCCTCCAAGAAGTATTTTGGTCGGAATATGGACAGTCAGATGCAACATGCATGTAAAAAATGATGGAGGGAATATTTTCTCTAACTCACACAAAATTAATGGTGTCTCTTCTAATAGTTTTTGCAAGAAGTATTTAGACAACTTCTTATCACAAAGATCTCTAAACAAATAGCACAAATGAATAACTGAGACTCTTACATTATTGGACAAGAGATAACGAATTACTATTGGAATCAACTCATATAAAAGGACGTGATAATCATGAGTCTTCAAAGATTTCAGCTTCAACTATTTTCTGTTGACCCATTTTGATATATTGCTTGAATAGCCATCATAAACTTTAATAGTCTCCAGAACTTCCATAAATTGATTTTTTCAGCAGCTTTCATCACATAAGAAGCACATGGAACTTTCCATTTATTTTCACTGATACAGATAGGATGAAATTCTAGTCTGATCCCCCAATCTACCAAGTCACACCAAGATCGTAAATCATCTTTTGTCTTCCCCTTAACATTTAGAAGAATCAAAAGCAACATTTCACATATATTCACTTCAATGTGCATTACGTCTAAGCAATGACATAACAAGTTGGTTGACCAATACGACAACTCAAAGAATATACTCTTCTTCTTCCAATTATAACAGGTATCATTGGAAATATTTTTCCTCTTTCTATATTTCATTACACCCTTCCCAAATTAATAACTAAAATCTTTCAATTCATTAAGCACATTAGTTCTAGACACACGCTGAGGTGGATCATCAGCCTCCAAGGTATTGTCAAATCTTTGACGATTGTTTCTATATGGATGGTTCATTGGAAATAATCGCCAATGTACCATGAAACGAAAACTACGATGATATTTCAATCTTCTCGATCGAGTATTCTTCATACAAACAGGACATGACAATTTTACTTTTGTGCTCCATCCATACATCATTGCATAAGAAGGAAAATCATTGATCATCCACATAAATGCATCTTGCATATGAAATATGTCTTTAGAACATGCTTCGTATGTGGGCACACCCACATACCAAAGAAGTTTCAACTCTTTTATTAAAGGTTTCATGTATACATCTATATCATTGACAGGATAATAAGGGCTAGATATCAGTATAATCCAGAAAGTGTAAGGTGTTTTCATACACAACCATGGGGGAAGGTTATAAATGTGTATGAAAACCGGCCATGTGCTGTGCGAAGTAAGCATCTGCCAAAATGGATTAAAACCGTCACATGAAAGACCCAGTCTCACATTACGCACGTCGACTACAAATTCAGGATATTAAGCATCAAATCTCTACCATGAAAATCCATCTGCAGGGTGAACCAACTCTTCATTATTCTTTTTTCTCTCAGTGTCATTCCATCGCATTTTTACTGATATTTCATTAGATGTGAAAAGGTTATGTAATCTAGGGATCAATGGAAAGTGACACATTACTTTTTTTGGCACATGAGATGGTGTTCCATCATCTTTTTCCTTCCATCGGGATGTTCTACTTTTGATACAATCATTTCTTTCAGCAGTTTCCTCCCAAAATAAGCTACAATCATTTGGGAAAGCATGATTTTTTTGAGAATCCAAGTTCATAAACTAACTTCCATGCCATATATTGGCTTGAGGGAATATCTTCATCATCTAGAAGTAAGTCCTTCAAGAAGGTAAGAATGTAATCAATTGCAGTATTTGAAATCCCATACATAGTTTTCCCATGAAACAATCAGATTAAAAATTCCAACTTTTTCATTTTACCACATTGTCGATATACTGGAGTCGTCACAGCATCATTCAATTTTTCACCCTATCAATATCATCATTTTCATTGGACGCATCATGTGTGCTTGTATCGAAATCTTATTGGATGGGCATCCTTTCCTTCTCATGATGCCGAATAAATGGAAACCGATCATATATCAAACTCTCCAATTCAGTCCTATCATTTGGATCATCAAAATTTTGAGATTCCATTTTATATCCATTATGATACCACACATAATAGTTTGTTTGGAAACCATATTTGGTTATATGATAGCTAACTGCTTCACAAATCAACCAAGTTCTTCCAACACAATTAGAACATGAGTAGTGTATGCGACCATCATCTGAAGCTTTGTCAAATGAAAAATCTAAAAAGCTGTTCAAATTATTTTGAAAGTCGGTTGGAATCTGATCATTTTCGTACATCCAAATTCTATACATTCTATAAAAAATTTTCAATAAGTCATTTCAAAGTAATTCAATAATATTTAAGTTCAATAAAAAAAAATTGGTAAACGACAATTTTTTACTTTAAATAAAATCATAACTGACACATTACTCTATATGAGAATCATATTATGAAATACAACAAAATACAGTGTATATAAGAAAATAAGATACAAAATTTCTAATGCCTATATTCAGGTATTTCCCAGTAAGATATTGGAAGTGGATCAAGGAATACATAATCCTTAAGGGTCTTGTTGGGAGTACATGAGTTTTATACTTTAACTTCTTCTGGTAGATCAGGATGAGGGGTAGGATGAGGATCGCATCAAAAGTAGTTATGGACACATCAAGTTTCACCTTAACCATGAATTAAAGGATACTAGGTTTAGGGCCATATATCATAGGTTGGTAGGGTGTATTCATTGAATCATGTCCCAATTGATTTTGGAGAGGGACCTTCAATAGTTATAGGTATGGATTTGATTAGAAACACCTATAAAAAGTTTATCCAAGAATTGTGAAGTCCCAAAACAGGATGCCACACATTAGTGACCCAAACCTAGATGGACACTCATTGGAGGGGGACCTTCAAGTTATCTTGTGTTTTATCTCACATACGAATAATGATTTTTGGGGTGTCTGGGGTCCAGGGAGGGGGTGGTGGACTGTCCGGGGTCCAGGGTGGAGGCTGGGGGGGGATGTCCAGGTTGTAGGAAGGAGGGGGGGGGGGGATTTACTGGGTTTAGAAAGGTGGGTGGGGGGATGTACGGGGTCTAGGGAGGAGGGGGGATGTCCAAGGTCCAGGAAGGAGGGTGGAGGGATGTCCGAGGTCCAGGGAGGATGGTGGGGGGGCTGTCCAGGGTCCTGGAAGGAGGGGGGTTGTCCTGGGTCCAGGAAGGAGGGGGTTGTTCTGGGTGGACCTCAAAACACCGAATGGGGTTCCACTCTATAGTTCTGAGAATATATTATCCAAATCTACAAAGATTCCACGTGTAAACATGAAAATTTTAAATCAGCTCCTACTATAATTTCATGAAATTTAAGGGATATGTGTTTTGTGAAAACCTATACATTATAGTGATGTTTTTGAATGATGGTTTTTTGCCCAAATGTGTATGTAATTTAGTAATAAAGATGATTTCTTCCATTTAACCAATGTTATAGTATACGTTTAGGATGAATTCTTGTATTTAACCAGTTTTATTGTTTATTTTTAGGTGAGGTGAGTTAGAAACCATGTTAGTCATGTCATTAGAACACGGGTTCTTCCATTTAACCATTTAGTCTTGAATTTCAGGGATGAAAGTGTTTTTACTGAGCTAATTACTACCTACTCTATAGTATGGCCAACACATCATGTGGTCATACCCATGAAACAAAGCCATGTGTAAATGGGACGTTTTCAGCACCCCATTTGGCCAAACATACTTTTCACCATGAGGGATTGGCCATGTATATTTACATGGCTAACAAAGTCATGTACTGTGTGTACATTCCCATGTGCATTCCCAGGACACTAGATTATCGTAGAAACCATGTCAACCATTATACACACCATGTGAACCCTTATACCATATCATCATTATTATAACCATTAATAAAAACTTATTAAAAAACATCACTTGTCAAAGATAATAAAATTGAACATAAATCAATAATAATATTGGATATATCAAGTAAAATGAAGTCATACTATCTTACATCCTAAATGACCACCTACAACCATGATTAATGACCACAAATATCCCCTTTTTTCCAAATCAAAAGTGAAAACAAAAACACATAGTTGCAGAAAACAACTTCATTTGTGTAAAGAATAATAATCCCATGATCCTCTTGATATTTGAACCACGCAGTCATGATTTTTGAGATGAAATTGTATCCATGAAACCATATGATAAGTACGATTCAATACACGTGTTTTTCTGATTTTCCCAAGCATTTTGAGGAACCCCAAATTAGTGAAAATGTTAATTGTGTTCTAAAAAGGTGATTGAATAAATCATGTATGATGTTGAAGGAAGAATGGTTAATGGTTATATTAGGAAAACTAATATTCCTTAATATTGAGAATTTGACATTCTGTGAATTAGTTTCATGAAGAAGGAAGAAGTACTACATGGGAAAAGGAGAGGTCCCACCGAGAGTTCCCTTTGTAGATATTTTATTCATAAAGAACATTGGATTGTACGATTAAGTATTTCTTATTTCTTCTGTGAAGAATAATTAGGGAGCACATACTATTTTGCAAAGTTCAAGAAGATACTCCATATGTTCTATTGTGCAAAGGATAAGTGAACAATGTGTCATTTTATATATATATAGATTTTGATAGAAACGTGATACATACTTGTTATGTAATACACATAGTGTACAAAAATTAATATGAATAAGATCTTCATGTTTGACATGATCTTAATGAAAGGAGTGATTTTCATGAAATACTATGAATAAATATTACAAACAATTTCTTATGAGTTCATATACATGAAGTTGTAATATTTGAAGCATTGAGATTAAAAAAACTATGAATCTTTAAAATTAGAACATAAGAAAGAGACACCATGGCCTTATAAATGTATATGTGTAATGAAAACATGAATTGGACAATGTGTACACTGATGTAGTGATTTTAGTACACAATTTATGGAGTAGTAAATCATAAAATTTTCCAAAATCCCTAGAAATATGGAATAACGATATCCTTGAGAATAGAAGGATATCCTTGAGAAGAGGTGGAAGGATTTCCTTGAGAAGAGGTGGAAGGAGTCTAACCTGGCAGCTGATCAGATGGAAGAGGTGCACCTATGTTGGGGCTTCTCAAGGGCTTCTGGGAGTCAGGAAGTGCTTCTGGGAGTCATCACGCAATCTGCTTCTGGATCGAGGGGGGGGGGGTCGCCTGGCTTAGTTGAATTTGGGGTTTTTTTTCCAATGGTTATTAAAAACTGTTGGGAAAACAATTATTTCCCAATGGTTTGATGAAGCCTTTGGGAATAATCCATCAAAATCCATCTTTACCAACGGTTTATGCAAACCATTGGAAAAGAACACCTATACCAACGGTTCAAAAGAACCATTGGTATACAAGTGTTGGGAAAAGTATGATTTCCAGTAGTGTGTTGTGTACTTTTTTAAGTACATTTCGATCCAACCAGGAAGGGAAAAATACCGTGTGATAGGGGTTACACTCCATGTGATCCTTATCTTCATCCCAAAATCCTAGATGTCACTAATGATTCCCTGCACGGTGTGTGATCATGATTTTCACACCGTGTTGATCATGATTTTCTAGATCCAAAGGTTTCTCCACCATTCTTGCTCACATGACTTTGTCACCTCATTTCTCGCCCAAAATCACTCTTTTGAGCATGGATATTAGTCGACCAAGCCCTTTCATTGCTTTATTGATGGAATTGGGCCCTCAAAACAGATCAGAAACATACCTGCGACTTTCAATTCGTTGTGTGCCACCTGGAAAGAGGAAGAGCCTTTGATCTGATCTTATTTTCCCTTGATCCAACCACCAATGTCATTGAATCTCAAACTGAAACTTCCATCATGTGTCATACTCATTGTTTCAATCTACTACATCAAATAACAGTCACACAACGATCAGGAACTCAGTATTGGTTGAACCATTGGCCAAAAGGAATACAAATGATTATCAAACAAAGAAATAAAGGATAAATCCATAAGCCATAAAATGTGAGGAATAAACCTCTACCATTTTTTATTTTTCATCGATTCTTTTTTATATAAAAGAATAAACGAAGAGGAATAAACGCAAATAAAAAATAAACAGTTCCATCAATTTAATTCTACCGATGATACACATATCAATTCTATTTGTGGAATTGATTCACATTTTCCCAAGATTAAGAAATGAGATTAAAATCACAAAAAAAAAACATCTTAACTAGAGTTCGGATTGATTGTTGATAAAGAACAATTGTGTTTTCATCATTGAAAAGATTCATAGACTTTATTGGCGCAATGATCTATGATCTGATCCTAATCAATCATCATTCTCCAAGAATCCTCTCCTCCAATGGTTTCTAGGGCTCTAGGGTTTAGTGGAAAACCATGAGACAAAATCCATAGTAGTATATTTAAAGACGAAGTAGTTCGCTGCATCGAACAAAATAAAATAAATTCTTCAATTAATTTATTTTATTAATTTCACTCCTATGATAATGTTTTAACAAACCACTCACAACAGGAAATATTCTATCACACCTAGGGTAAAATCCGCATTCTGAACTCAACAATTCCCTTAGATTTCTGATTTGGGCCCCTATTTGGGAGTTATTCCTCTTTTTTAAGAAAATTGTTTTCTTATGCTATTTAATATATTTAATATATTTCAAACATTTATTCTAGGAACATCAAGCCTTCAAATCACACATCATCTCAGTGCATGGTTTTGAGAATATTTCATATAATATCAAAAAATAATAAACATAAAAATATGAGTCATTACATGAAACTTGCTTCTTTTTTCCACAGGTTATGATTTGATGAAATGATAAAATGATTATGCAATATGTCTCTTTTCAACAAGTTATGTTATGATGAAATGTTTATGAAATCCATTTATTTTCATGGGTTTTGATATGATGAATGTTTTATGGACTTGTGGTACACACACACACACACACATATATATATATATGATTTTCATTATGTGATGGTGGTTACGTTATAACCAAGTACATTGGTTATGTTATAATTGTGGATGGTG
Source organism: Viscum album (assembly GCA_963277665.1). Classification (NCBI taxonomy): domain Eukaryota; kingdom Viridiplantae; phylum Streptophyta; class Magnoliopsida; order Santalales; family Viscaceae; genus Viscum; species Viscum album. Next base: position 126,155,118 of record OY728128.1, read on the forward strand.
GTTACGTCATAACCAAGATGGGTGAGACCTATATCTCACTCTAATACATTGGGTAAAGATTGATATCTCATGATATAAATAGGATTGGAATGGGGAATGAACCCAATTCACTAAGAGACTTTATCCTCTATGATAGTCTTTGGAGTGAACTTTAACTACTACGATGGTTTTGGGAGTAAACCCATTCTACTATGATAACCTTGGAGATAAAACTTGAATACTAAGGAAATGATATTTTATGCTTATGTGTAAGACACAAATATATTTCTTATTCCAATGTTATGATTTCATGGTTCATGTTCTTTTATTTCCTTATTATTCATGTCTTATGAACTTCCAATATTTATTCCATGACTCAAGATTATGATCTTTGACATATAGGGTATGGTTTTTGAATGTTATGCTTATGTTATCATACCCTTATACCCATGTTATGCTTACATATCTTCATTGTTTACCATTAATGAGAATCTAAGCTCACCATTTGTTATTTTTTCCTATCCCTAGGTTATGAAGAAATATTTTAAGTAGGGTATGTCTTATAAGAGTACTATATGGTAAGATATTTAGGGGAGATATTGAAGAAATTTCAAAAAATAAAAATATTTTGCATCTAGTCTCCAAAGGCACTATAAATTTACAATCCTCATACATGTGCTTGTGTAATGTGGTTAATATTCATCTGTTAATATTTAATATTTATGTATGAGAAGTTTTGTGTCATTACACTAACTCTCTCTTCCCATATACAAAACCAAAATGGACATGCCTCCTCTTTCCAAGAACAACACAAGAATGACAAATTTTTCTCAAAAATCTACAAACAAAACCCTAAACTACATCCATTGTATCCACCGTGGACTTTATTGATTCAGTTCCACACCCACTGCATTGAATTCCTTGAAACATATCCAGTCGTTCCACCTTTGGCCAACTCAAAACAAGAACACTTAGACACTACTACTGGTGCAAAATTAAGTTAATAAATCATGATTACTTGATCACAAGATCATCCCATGATCATCTAAACACTTGTCGAGGTCCAACCTAGACCTTTTATGTAATTCCATGGTTAAATCATCGACCACACACATTATACCCTGTTCTCTCACACAAGCACTGGAATACAACAAAAAGATCTTATTTGGGTAACATTATTTCACCTCAAACACAAAAAATACAATCAGACTATTTCCAACATCACATTTGAATTAACCTTTAACATTCCTTGAGGAATATATATTACTTAAAAACCACTTGTGCATAAGTATCGGTGTTATCACGATTATCCAAATACTAGTCCCATGCATCAGCAACCTTTTGTAACCTAAGATTCATATTCCCACAACTGATTATATGCTCCACTCCATAGGAGTTTCCTTATCATCAAAATATCATATTAATTTTCTAACTCCAAAACTCATGTCATGTTCTTCATCGAACATTATGACTAAATGTAGCCTCCGTACTTGTATCCCAGTGCAAGGCATGAAACATAAAAAAATCACCCATTCATGGATTAAAGGAACTTAATCAACAACATTCACCAAAACCCAACTAATAACAAGATTTATTCCCTTAGTCATCCAATGGTTCTATCCTCACCATATGGATTCACCTATGCCACTCCTAGAGCACAGCTTGAACGGGTTGCACCACCAAGAAACATGTGTCGCTTTTTCCGAACGTCGATCATCCACCATAACACTAGTGATCATAACAAGGTTCATGATTAAATAAACCATGAAAATTCATTTTGATCCATATATTAACATCATCTCTTACCACTTGGACCTCATAAAACTCACCAAAATCTCTAGGTCATCAACCTACAAGCTTCCACCAATTTTCGGTCACCCCATTCCAAAAGTGGTTGTCGAACGGAACTGACTATTGTAACAATCTTGGTAATGTTAAAATAATAAATTTTAATGTATTATTAATATTAATAAATTAGATTTTATATAGTTATATTCACTATAATAATATTATGTAATTTTACAATCAAGAAGGAGATAGTCTTATTCTTACTAAATTTTGTTTAGAAATATTATATGGTTTTATTTAAAAGTTTAATTAAAAAATATAAAAATTTTATTATAAAAAATGATAAAAATAATAATTCATAATATTAAAATTATCTTAGGATTAATTTTTTATAATTTTCTGAAAAGTCTAATTTTTTGAATTAATAGTAAAAAATACTGATTTTTATTGAAAACTGTCTTTTTATTCCAAACATTTACAAAGTTACATATTTTAAATGGTTTAAAATTAAAATTAGTTCATTTATTTTATGAATAATCCAATTAAGGCCTTCAGAATAAATTTTATTCTTTATTTTGGTATAAAAACCTTTTAGACTTAAGAAGACATTTTCACTGGAAAACCGCTTTTCGTCATATTTTGCGGGTTTAATTTTAAATTAAATTATTCCAATTATATAGATTGAATTTGATAAAATGTGTTCCATATTTTGAATCAGTATAATTAATATTATATAATATTTTCAACTTAATTTTTTTCAAAATTAATAGTAAAAATAATAGAAATCTATTATCATGGTTAAGGTTAAAAAAGGTTTACCAGGGGTTAAACTAAAGTGATAAGGGTTAAAATGACCTAAAAACTTTTCAAAATCCTATTTTATGGAAATATTTAGACCCTATATCATATAATATTTTTGAAATATCCATTTTTGAGCCATTTTAATTCATAAATAGCTTAATATATTTTAATATTTTTAAAAATTCCAATTGTTTCCTCTCCCCCACTTATAAAAGGACACCACAATCCTATCTTTTACACATTCCAAGAGCCATTTATTTCATCCAATAACTACAAAAATACCTTTTTTACAGCTATCTACATGCAATATAGGTCTTATTTTTGGTATAATACTAGCCTTATAGGGATTATGGTGTTAAGAAAAGTAGGTTTTCCAAATAAGTAGTATAAATTTTAAACGAATGTTTTAGTTTTATTTATTATTATAACTCCTTAAAAAATATTTTAGACATTATTATATAATAACATATTTATCTACCATATATTAATATGTTTTTATGTTTATGTCTCAATAACCTTCTTCATCTAATGGGAAACAAAACCATTGTTCGTGTGTATAACAGACTAACGCCTTACGAACTGGTGTAATTTTTTTCCATCACCACCTCCCATGACTGATTATAATGATGAAACTAAAGTATATATATGATATAAATGACATAATTTTAATTAATTAAATATAATATATCTTCTATTTTCTTACAATTCCATCCATTTAAAAATGAAAACATCGTTCGTGGGTATGTGTGGACTACCACCTCCACGATACGATGTGATTCATTTTTCATCACTGCCTCACACGGATAGTATATATTAGTATATTTAAAGATAAAATATGATATTTATGACATAATAATTATTATTAAATGATAAAATTATACTTACCTTCTTTCCCTCATGTTTTTTGAAAAATGGAAACGTTACTCATACGTACGTATGACCTACCGTCTCCATAATTTTAGTGTAATTTATTTTTTATAACCATATTACATAGTTGGTTCTAAAAGTATAATTAATATATAAAAATTATAATTATATCATGATTATTATTTTGTTCATTATGTAATAATTACCTCTTTGACCATGGTCTACATACTGTTGTCATTTTGAAATTATGAACTGAACATCCTCAAAACACCCGATGTGGACTTAACCGATTAAGTAATTAAATATGTCATTGAAAAAAAATGAAAAAATGGTTTAAGGATAAGGGAGTAATGTAAAGACCCGTAAAATTCAAGGAAATTTTTTTCTTAATTTTCTTTAGAATTTTACAAGAGCGCGGTTTCAGACGGCACCTGATTCCGAGGCCCGGAGTGCCCGGAATCAATTTCCGAAGTTTGGCTCGGGTACGTTCAGTGAACGAACGAGCGGGATTTTCCTAACTTTTGAACCGGTGCTCGGAATTGAAATCCGAGGGCACCGATGAACTCGCAACGCCGATATTCGCTTAAAGAGACCTTTTCGGGAGTTGCGTTTGTTGCGGGTTGAAAGTTAGTTTTGGGGATTAAAGGATAAGTAAAATAAAATTTTGTTTGAATTTTATTTTATTCGTGGTGGTTAGACTCTCTCATGGGAAGTTGTTGGTGGGGCCCACAACCACCCAACTTCCCATGTGTGATTATGAGGGAGGTGGGGCCCACACGAACCCCCCGCCTTTTCAAGTTCCCTAACTCCCCTCTCTCCCTCTTAAAGGCTTGACATCTTAACTTCTATTTAATTATACAACTCATGTATATTAAATAAGTGAGTTAATTTTGGAGTTATCCATTTTGAATTTCAAACCTTTGAAATTCTTTGTTAAGTTTTTGATTAAATTAAGCTCTTCTCTCTTTTTGTTGGGTTAGAACGCTTTGGCCACCTTGAGAGCTTTTGAGAGCTTCTTCTTCATCTTCAAGCTCTGACGAAGAACACGAAGAACGCTCAAGCTCCGACGAAGAACGACGCCTCTCTTCTTCGTCCTCCGTGTCAACGAGAGGGAACGCCGCTTCCTCCTCGGACCTTCTTCGTCGGCATACGAAGATTCGCCAACGACGTATCTCTTCGGGCATATCTCTTCGTCAACGGATTTGACGAACGACGACCGCGACGCCCGACCTCCGCGACGTCGTCTTCCGCGGAACGTTCACAATCTTCGAACCTTATACCCGAGGTAGGGGTTGTTGATTCAATATTTATTTATTCAATTTCTTGATCGTGGATCTCGCATGTTTAACATGAGACTTTGAATGTTAAGGTTGAGTTATTTATTTAACGTGAGGGGGGCCGAACCGCATGAACACGGCCGAACCCCCCTCCATCGTTCATGTTGATTTAACTTGCGGGTGGAAGCAAGGTGGCGTGGTGCCGTCGCACCACGCGGATAATCGTGCAATTATTTTGCGCGGCGCCGTCACGCCACACCGAGGTAGAATCTTCAAGAACGCGACGCCGTCGCGCCGCGTTGAAAGGAATCAAGGTACGGCGAAAGGGGCGCGGTGCCGTCGCACCGCGCCGGACGATGAACGTCGCGGCCGGTTCCGGGCCGCGGCGGGACGAGGAGACCGCGGCCGGTTCCGGGCCGCGGCGGAAGAGAAGACCGGCGGCCGGGCCGCCGGCGTCGGAAGCTGAAGGGGGGACCGGAATTTCCGGTCCCGTTGGAGAAAACCGGCCGGCCAGCTGGCCGGCCGGAAGGCTTTAAACCGGGGGAATTAATCCCCCGGCCAGCATGTAAAACCCCCCTCTTTAAGAGGGGGGCGGTTCCATGAAAGGGGGGGGGGGGGGCAGCAGCCCCCCGGTTCACTTAATTAAACCGGCCCCCACGTGGGGGCCGTTTGTTGCAAAGGCGCGGCACAAAGGCCGCGCCGCTTCCCAAATCAGCGGGGGCTTGCCCCCCGCGTGCCGACCGTGTGCGGCCCCTCGCGGCGCCAGGCTGCCGCGGCCCACCGCGCCGCCGCGCCGCCGCGCCGCCGCCGGCCGCCGCGCCGCCCAGGGGGGGTCGGGCCGGGTCGGCCCCGGACCCGGACCCCCCCGTTTCGAACCAGAATCAGTTTTTGGGCCATAACTTGAGCCTCGGACCTCCGATCGACGAACCGTCAGCGGCAACGCGATCCTTGGATCGAGACGGTCGTTTCGGTATATCGCACTCAAGGTCTCGGATTACTTTGAGTTCGGCCGGGTTGGTTCGTTCACGAAACCAACCGGGCTTTCGGAGCGGAAACACTCATATCTTGAGCTACGAACGTCCGATTGACGCGCCGTCAGTCGCGTTGTGTTCCTCTTAGTGAGACGGATCTTTTGGCATACTCCGCCCGAGGTTTGGACGCAGGTGGAGTATGGTCGGGTTGGTTTTTCCTTAAAAACCAACCGGGCCCCGGAGACGAAAATGCCAATAACTCTCAGACCGGGCGTCCGATCGACGCGCCGTCTGTTGCGTTGAGTTCCTGTTGACGATACGGAACTTTCGGATACATCAACTCCGGTCTTTGTGACAGTTGATGTATCAGCCTCTCGGCTCGTGGAGCGGATCCTCCGAACGAGCTTGCTGTGTGCGGAGACCCTAGTGCTGGCTGCGACTGTTACTGTGACGACTACTACTACTGCTACTGTGACTGCGACGACGACAGTACAGAGATCCTGTGTGGATTCGACGACGACGACTACAGCACTCAGCGATCCTACGTGGAACAGTGCTACCGAACCTGTGTGAGCTGAATCTTCTGTTTACCTTGGGCGGTGGAGCGCTTGGGTGTAGCGGCGGACCCGTGGTACTTGACAGTGGTGGTGCGCTTGGATGCAGCAGCAGACCCTTGGCGGTGGAGCGCTTGGTTGTAGCGGCGGACCCGCGATACTCTACGGAGTGTGTGCGCTTGGTTGTAGCGACAGACCCGCGACGGTGGAGACGTGCGTGCGGAGTACGGAGACCGTGTATATGACTGAGACCTGACGACTGCTTGACCGACTCGACTTGGAGTGAGTCGACTAGCCCAGTGGACGGAGCGCCCAGTAGTTGGCAGCAGACCCACGGCGGACGGAGCGCCTGGTAGTTGGCAGCAAACCCGCGGTACTCGACATGAGGAGTACCTCAGTAGGCTATCTGGGTGAGCGCCCGGTATTTGGCAGCAGACCCTCTGCGGATGGAGCGCCCGGTAGTTGGCAGCAGACCCGCGGTACTCGACAGGAGGAGTACTTCAGCAGTCTTAGGTTAGTGAGCAGTACCTCGGAGTCGTGACAGGACCACTGTACACTTCAGAGATGGGGCTCTTCAACTTTTTCGGTTTCGATAATGAAAATCCTGGTTTGAGCTGAGTCAATGATCTTTGTGTTTCCTCATGATTGAGATGGGTCGCTTGATAACCTAGGTATATGTATGGGCATATACCTGGGTAATGGTTATTCGTTGATTTCATAAACTTGTTATAAACTGTGTGGACTTGTACTGTTATCCTGTGTGGATCTACTGTTTACTCTTCTTTGTGGTTTGGGTTGTTCTTGGACTCGGTGTTGGAGCCGAACGGAAATTGGTGACATAGGTATATGTATGGGAATATACCTAATCAACTTTGGATGTTACTTCGTGATTGTTACTTTTCTTCGGGGTTTATCCTTTGTGGATTTGAGAGACCTTCAGGGGTCTCGGGGTCCCTACTGAGTAGCTTATACTCACCCCTGCACGGGCTTTGCCCGCACTACGTTGTGTTGGTTGCAGACGACGGACAGCGTTGACCTTAGCTGAGGCTTGCAGAGCGGGACGTGCACGGAGCGGACGGCGGGACCCGTGGAGCAGAGGAGCTATCTGTACCCACCCTTCAGGTGGGATTTCCAGTGGACAGCTCGGAGTAGCGGCTTTTACTTTTCAGTTGCTGTTTTCCCTTTCGAGTTGTACTTTACTTTCAGTGTGGGTTTGTATACTGGCCCATTTACTTTTCCGCACTTTCAGTTGTACTCTGCTTTTGTTTAGTGTTTACTTTCCGCTTGCTTACTCTGTGGTGTTTGTTTACTTTACAAAGGCAATGCCTTCCCTTTTACTGGGATTTACGCCTTGGTGCTAGTCGCCTGCCCCTGACCTATGGAAGGCAGGCTTGGGGTAGTCACGGCACGGACCCCGAGGGCGGGTCGTGACAAGTAAACATATAAAATGGTTCTTTAAAAAATTAAATAATTCAAAAAATTTATTATACAGGAGATAAATAATGTATGTGACAGGTCAGACTCAAGGTAAGAGACACTTTACCTTAAAACCCCCATTTTTAATTATTTAAAAAAATTATTTTATAAATTTTTATTCCATGTATATATTCTTAATATTCCTGTATAAATTTATTTATATGGATATAAATTTATATATATGGATATAAATTAATTATAAATTACATTTTATGTATCTTTTTACTTTCATTCAAGGGTTTTTAAAAGGAATATTTTCAAGTATTTTATATGAAATATTTTGAAAAATAGGAAAAAAGAAATTTTATTTTAACATATATGGTGTCAATGATTTTTCTCACCACAAAACCATTATTTTATGTTTTTATTATTTTATAATATTCCATGTTTTATTCAAATAATAAACATCATTCCCTTTTTTATTTGTATTTTCAAAATGGGTTTCAAATGGAATGGATATTTCGATATCCAGAAATGCTTTTCTTATGGGTACAAAGTGTATTTTTGTAAGTATGTTGATGGAAATACAAGATTTAATGTGTTGTGATTATTTTATGGTTTTTGGGAATTATTTATGTTAATGGGTGAGCCCGATAAATCTCATGATGATGGGTGAGCCTGATATAGCTCATGTGTCACGACCTGACCCTACCTGGGCCCGAGCCGCAACTACCCCAAGCCCGCCTCCATAGGCCAGGGGCTGGTGACCAGCACCGAAGGCACAATAACTTGGGGAGGCCTTTTCCAAAGCACATGTACACACACATGCAGCAAACTCAATGCAACAGTGCAGAGTAAAATTAAAGACAAGCAAAGAAAAGGAAAGGGCAATTGCTATATACCCCTCCTGGGGCCATTTTTCACAAACGGCCCGCGCCCGCGAAACTTATACCCCTCCTAGGGTAAACGGCACGCTCCAAACTCAACGGTGCTCTCGGTTTTCCGATCCGAGCCACTGTTTAAGAGATACTAGCGTTTCACCAATAAACGAATAAATTAATTAATTAATTTATCCGTTTAACATTCCAGAAGCGGGCGAGGGGTCCAAACGTCCTGCGCCGACAAGTTTTATGTCCTCCATATGGTAAACACCCTATTCCGGACCCATCCGTACACTCAGATCCCTGATCCGGAACTCCTTTTAGGAGTTATCCCATTTATTTAGCGTTTCCAGTGTGAACGCATTGAAAATTTAATTCCGGCCACTCCGGGGCTCGAAATCGCACACCGTCTGAAGGCGCTGCTCTGGAATATCATCAAGAATATTCCAAAGTCTTTCGTAGCAAAAACCGGGTTCTTAAATCATTCCCTCCTTCAAGATTTGCGCCCTTGAAAAACAAAACTAGGGAGCAACACAGGGTACTAAGCCCACACTTGGCTTTCTCATACCCCGAAGAACCCACGCACAGCTCTGTGTCACCGCACACAAACCAAAGGATTGATCTGTTCATGCGAGGTCGACCCTTGCCGATGTCATGCACCCACTCCAGGCTTTGGGGATAGGGAAAGGCGGTAGGGTACCTCGCCATCCCTTTGCACGGTCTCAGACGACCCGAAGGCCCTCGGGGGTAGCTCACCTCCCCGGTCAAACCTCTTCGTCGCATGCCGTGACTGGAATCACCGCCCGCACCTGGAACAAGGCATGGTGATTCCCTACTTCAGAATATCTATATGGTGAAGCACCCAAGGATATCTGGTCACGCAAGATTCCACAGTCGATGCTCTCTTACACGCTCAACAGGCGAAGGAGCCAACACCATCGGCTAAAGGAAAAAGGTCTCATGCCTTTTACCCTACCAACACAGGGTTACACCTGACGCCCTGCGTCACCCTGGTAACACCTCAAGCAAGGAGCAGGGAGGAAAGCCTTTCACACACAGAGCCTAACAATTCTACTTCAAAAAGTAGAAGAGTCACAAGGGGTACCTCTCACCATCCCATGCTCTACAGGATCGTAGACATCCAAAGCTCGCGGCTACCCGCGGTCCCAACCGTCAACTCCCGGAGCCTGACGTTGGACCACCTAGTGGTGATGGGGAGATCTCGTAACGTCGTCCCCCACTACCAGCTCCTCCCGCTCCCCTGCTAGCACCACCTCCCTAGGTACTACTCCGATCACGGCGCTGCCTCTGCCGTGGTGGTGCGCCTGCTGCCTGCCCGAAGCTCTCAGCAACTCGGGTTGGGAAGTCTCGTGCCAAGTGACCTCACCCGTCACAAGCATAGCACCGACTCTCTCTGGGCTACACTAGTGCCCTCCGGCGCCACTATAGTGTACAACTACGGCCCGGGATCCACTCACGGAAAGGCATCCTCAACTGAGGCCCTGCACCTTTTCGCCACAGTGGTATACGACCACGTCTCCAAAATCGGCAGTAGGAAGGCCACCTGCATCGAGGCCCTGTACTCCGGCGCCTGCTAGCTACGTCAGACATTCCGGCTCCGTCGTGCCCACTACCGTTACCAACCGCAAAACATGACAGGAATCCCTCTGTCACCAGCACCTGCTCTAGCACCCCGACATATGTGGAAATGCCCAAGGGTACTATGACAGAAAGAATCTCTCGGCAGAGACCCCGCTCAAACTTCCGCGCTCGGAGGTTGTCGTCATGGACCAAGTCCGGGTAAAAGCGTGCACGGTCTGCAAAACTAGCCACGTACTCGGCCACCGTCACCCCTCCCTGCTGAAACTGCGGGAGCTCCTGAATCCAAACGGAGCGCAAGCAGGAGGGGCAAAACTCCTCATGAAATAACAACTGAAGGTCGTCCCATGAAAGTGACGACTCGTCAAGAAACTGAGTCACCAGACTCCACCAACTCCAAGCTGATCCACGAAAAAGGGTGGCGGCCAAAGCCACTCTCTGATCCGTCGGCGTCCGTACAAGCCTGAAAAGGTGAACCACTGCCTCGAGCCAAACCTCTGCTACCTGAGGGTCTGGCTCACCACTGAAACTCAGCGGTCTCTACCGCTGGAACCCACGGAGCGCACTCAACCAGTGCTCAAACTCAGCCTGCTCTGTTGAAACTGTCTATCGCTCAACAGGTGGGGGTGCTGCTACCAGCCCACCCGGAGAAATGGGATCACATGATGGGTTCTGGACTATGGCCTCGTAGCTCACAGGGTTGTCGTCACGAACCAAAGCTGGTATCCTAGCTGGCTGTCCTCGTGGAGACATCCTGAATATTATCAAGGAGTGTCGCGGTCAGATGAGCATATATGTATATACCAACAACAACAACGATGGGGAGCTGACTCAAGAAGGACGGTCAAAGACTCGATCCTATGTGATGCACAAACAAATTTCCCTACAACAAGTGTCTCAGAATGCCGAGTTGACAAGCGGGTTATCAAGGTCCTGGTGAATGGATATGTCGGCCGCCGCACCATCACTGGACTCCATGGCCTGAGAGCCGCTCTCGAGACACGTTAACACTTTGCCCTATATCCAAACCAATTCCTCTTTTAGGGACGTCCGCACAACGTCCCAAGGAACGAACCACCTTTGATACCACTTTGTCACAACCCGACCCTACCCGGGCTCGAGCCACAACTTCCCCAAGACCACCTCCATAGGCCAGGGGCTGTCGACCAGCGCAGAAGGCACAATAACTCGGGGAGGCCTTTGCCTAAGCACCTGTACACACACACGCAGCAAACTCAATGTAGCAGTGCAGAGTAAAAGTAAAGACAAGAAAAGAAAAAGAAAGGGAAACTACTATATAAAACCACAGAGTGCATCGACCACTACAAGTACAAAGTATAAGCTGAAAAGAAAAAGGGGAAAAACACGCGCCCAACCGAAAAGTGCCACAACCTGGCAACAGGTAAACAAAAAGAAACTACTGACGGGTCTCCCACCTGGAACCCGGCCATGACCACCGTACGCGGTCCAAGCTCCCAAGCTCCTACGCTCCACCGAAGTCACGCTCCACCTGTCCATCATCTGCAAGGGCACACCAAGTGCGGGCAAAGCCCAAGCAGGGGTGAGTATAAAAATACTCAGTAGGATACCCCGAAGGCTCGAGGGAGCAACAAAGGAGGTAACAAAGGGTGAGCAGTAGAGCGAACAAGGAATAGAAAGGAGTACAACCAAGGGTGAAGTAAAGAGTAATAGCTCAACCCATCAAGAGAAAGATAGAATCCTCGTCCTACCACGAGAAGCTGGACGCGGAAAGCATGTGGCATACCCCGCACGTCTTCGCCTCTCCTGAAGGAGAGTATCCAAAACCCAAGGAGTGGGTACTCAAAACATGGTATATACAAATCCATATGCTCTGTCGAGAAGCCCGAACAACGTCGTAAGGGGATCTCCGCCCCGTAGCTCAGCCTAAGAAAAATGAGTCTCCAACAGTCCCAAAAGTAAACACCATCATCGATTCCCAGCATCCCGCACGTCTGCCCTGAACCGCAAGCCAAGGGGCTCAATCACCACACCTTGACACTATCCGCTTTGGGAGGCACTGACTCGCCCGCACGGTTTTAGATCGCGTCACAAGAACGCCTCTCGGTGGGAAAAGCGCCCCTCATACTTGAGAGTTCTAGGGAAAGTCAAACCACACCTCGTCATTGCCCTGCAGTCGAGAGGTCTCCTCAAAGCCATAGTTGTTCTATCACCGACCCGTACAACCAAGGGTCCCGCCCCGGTAATCACGGAGGAAAGTCACAGACTAGCCTAGTCGGAAGGACTGAGTCTGGAATACCAACTGGTGTCCCACTGCCCGGCCCCGCTGGAGGGTAATTCATAACCAAATATCAGGTGACCCACTGCCCAGCCCTGCTGGAGGGTAAACCATAAGACATCATCCGGCGACCCACTGCCCAGCCCCGCTGGAGGGTAATTCATAACCAAATATCAGGTGACCCACTGCCCAGCCCTGCTGGAGGGTAAACCATAAGACATCATCCGACGAACCACTGCCCAGCCCCGCTGGAGGGTAGACCTTAATACATCATCAGGCGACCCACTGCCCAGCCCCACTGGAGGGTAGACCTGGAATAAGTCGACAGGCGACCCACTGCCTAGCCTTGCTGGAGGGTAGACCTGGAACTAGATGACGGGTGACCCACTGCCTAGCCCTGCTGAAGGGTAGACCCCAAGAGGTCGTCGGGTGACCCACTGCCCAGTCTCTGCTGGAGGGTAGACCCTAATAGCGTCGGGTGACCCACTGCCCAGTCTCTGCTGGAGCGTAGACCCTAGAAGTCAGTGAGCAACCCACTGCCCAGCCCTGCTGGAGGGTAAGCCCAAGGAAGTCGATGAGTAACCCACTTCCTAGCCCCGCTGGAGGGTAAAACTCAGAACCGCTCTGCCATATCTACAGGAGGGTACAACACTGGCCAACAGAACACGGAGTGGGTGTCGCGCAACCACCCAACTCCAGAACAGCTCTCCCAAAAGAGGTGCAGCATCTGCCCCAGCACTGGGTGTCACTAGCACCGCTACCGGCCAAACCATCGAGAACGAAACCAGGGGGAGACCACTCCACCCTGCTGGTCAAACAAACACACAAAGGGACCCTCTACACCACGAGAGGTCCAAGTACGCAAGTAGAACCCGACACGCACGTGGGGCCCACACAACGTGTGGCCCCATTGCAACCCCAACTGAACGCACCAACGTTGTCAGTTACGAACAACCACACGTGCCTCCAAGTGCTCCCGTATACTCCTAGAGTATACCTCATCTCCAGCCCAAGGGCTATCGTGCACACGGCACCCAACGTCAACGCGAAGGCGTGACGTAACAACTCCACTCAAAGGCCCAGGCACGGCCAACCACATCTCGTGAACCATTTGTATAACTCTCCCAAGAGTGCGCGATCACACGCCAAGGGTCCGCTACAACAAGGAAGGGAGAACCACCACTGGAGCACCTTCCACATTCCACATTCAACAAGATCGTGAAAGAGGCTCCGCACAACCCAACGGATCACACCGTTGTAATCCTCGTGAAAAAACACGCGAGATCGACTACTCACTCGCCCAAAACAGTCAACCGGTGAAAAAGGTAATATTCACCGTAACAAAACTCGTGTGGCGCCCACCCCAAGATCCCGAAACTGAACCAACGGATCACGCCACTGCGATCCCCTTGGAAAAAAACACGGGATTGTGTACTCAATCGCCTAAAATGGACACCCGGTGAAAAGGGCACTATTCACCGTAGCCGGGTCGGGTGGGACCCACACCACGTCCCCGAAAAAGGTCAGAAGAACTGCACCATTGCGATCCCCCCGGGAAAACACGTCAAAAGCACTACTCACTTGAGTGAAACGGATATCCGGAGAAAAAGGTGCATCCCGGCGCACCGCACACGAGCGGTGCCACGTGGGACCCGCAACCCGGTCCCAAAACTCAACGAACGGATCGCACCGTTGCGATCCTCTCAAAAAGGTACACGAAATGGACTACTCACTTGTCCAAAACAGTCACCCGGTGATAAAGCTGGAAATCTCCGTCAACTCCCGAAACGGCCCTCGTGGGCCCCGCACCATCGTGCCGAATTAGGGCGGTCGGATTGCACCACTGCAATCCCCTCGGAAAAACATCCTAAAACGACTGCTCTCACGCCCTGAACGGACGTCCGGTGAAAAAGTCGTGAAACGCTGCCCGCAACTCAAAGGACGGGCCGTGGGGCCCGCGCCTCAACTTCGACTTCAACGCCTGGAACCGCACTGGAAACCTCCGCCTCAGTGCCATGGTCACAACGCCACTGACGACGCTCAAAACAAACATCGGACGCGTCCGCGCTGTCCAAAACAAGAATCCCAGAAAAACGCTCGTCCACTTAAGGATGCGTCGCGCCTCAGCGGCCCCTCGTTTCGGGAATTAAAAATTCCCGAAACCATCTCAAAAACTTCGTCTTGATGCAAGCTCCGCGCTGCCGCAGACAGCGCGCAAAACGGACTCCCGTAGCCCAAAATACGGGCGTCCGAAGTCTGAGGGGCAAAGCCCCTTGGGCCGGACCGACCCGGACCGACCGGTCCGCCCTGCTTGGGCCGGCCCGCGCCGGCCAGCCCGGTCTGCACAACCGGCCCGCGGCTCAGCCGCGGGTCCGGTTCACCCCACCTCGGCCAGCTGGCCGCGGCTCACTTCTCCTGACCGGCCGCCTCGCGGTCGGTTGATGCCAAACAGCGACCCGCGTTTTGCGGGTCGCGGTCGACGCACGGGGCCGCGCGCTTCGCGGCCCCTCATCTGCTCTCGCCGGCGTCCTGCCGGCGCCACCGGCTGCCGCCGCCGCATCCAGCGCCGCGCCGATCCACGCCACCGCCGCGCCCCGGCATGCGCCGCCTGCCGCAGCCACCGCCTCCGCCAGGACCGCTGCCGCTCGCCGGACCGCCACCCTGGCTCGCCGGAACACCACAAAACCAGCCGGAACAAAAACATAAACCCGCAAACTTCGACGAGGCGCCGCTGGTTCCTCCGAACTCCGATTTCAACTCCGAAAGAAGCGATGGGAAGGGTAAAATGTGTACTACACTACCAGGGAATTTTCTCGAAGAGAAATCAACAAACTAACGCTAAAATCAGGGTTCAAAGGGGGGTTCGGGAATTAAAACAAATACATAACCCTACCTCGTGGGCGTTGCCCGGAGCTTCGCCGCCTAACCGCCGCCTTGCCAGAGCGGCCTCACCGGAGCGTCTCGCCGGAGCTCGTCTCGCCAGAGCTTGCCAGAAAAGAAGAAGGTTGGGGAGGGGCTGTGAGGAAGAAGAAGAAGAGGAAGAAGGGGGGAGGAGAGGGGTGGGTTAAGTGTTTAAATAGAAAACACTTAACCACCCGCCCGACGGCCCAAACCCAAACTCCTGGCGGGGTCAGGATTAAGCCTCCCCTAGGATAAACACTACCTCCAGAGCACAATAACGGTCTCGGAATTTTAATCTGAAACCCCGTTCAAAAGTTATAAAATTTAACGTCCGAAGCCGCTAAATTACGAAAACGCCCCTGGGGCCATTTTTCACAAACGGCCCGCGCCCGCGAAACTGATACCCCTCCTAGGGTAAACGGTACGCTCAGAACTCAATGGTTCTCTCGGTTTTCCGATCCGAGCCACCGTTTAAGAGAAACTAGCGTTTCGCCAATAAACGAATAAATTAATTAATTAATTAATTTATCCGTTTAACATTCCAGAAGCGGGCGAGGGGTCCAAACGTCCCGCGCCGACAAGTTTTATGTCCTCCCTAGGGTAAAAACCCCATTACGGACCCATACGTACACTCAGATCCCTGATTCGGAACTCCGTTTAGGAGTTATCCCATTTATTTAGCGTTTCCAGTGTGAACGCACTGAAAATTTAATTTCGGCCACTCCGGGGCTCGGAATCGCACACCGTCTGAAGGCGCTGCTTTGGAATATCATAAAGAGTATTCCAAAGTCTTTCTTATCAAAAACCGGGTTCTTAAATCATGATAATGGGTGATCCTCATATAGCTCTCCAATGCAATAGTTAAAATGATTGAGTTAACAGGATATGTGTTTATCCTAAGATACTGTTGGAATTTATCAGATAGGTTATTCCATTTGTAATATTGATTGTTAATAGTGATATTAAAATTATCTCCCAATTTAACTACATGATTTATCTTTCACTACTATGAGTTTTTATAGAAATCTTATGAACTCACAAGGTAAGATAATATTCTTTAAGTTTAAAGAAAAGTTTATGCTGCCTATTAAAGGTAAAATATATAACTTTAGAAAGTTTTCATGAGTTTTTATGATAGTAAATAAACCTTTATGAGTTTTATTTTTTCATTCAATATTTATTATGAAATGTTTTATGAACAAATTTGGGAAGTGAAGTTAATTTATTGGGTAAAAAATGATTATTTTAAGCTCAAAGTTTATTATGAAAAAAGAAAAAATTTATAATGATTATTCATAGACTAATGGGTTTCTTTATTTATTTTTATATGTCCTTTACTGATATTTTTGTGCTCATCCCACATTTTCAAATGTTTTTCAGAGAGTTTTAAGGATGATTAAGGAAAATTATGGGGTCATTATGAAAATTATGGGGTCATTATTAAAATTATAAAGATATTTCATAAAAAGAAAACTTTTTTTATCTTAAAATTTTTTGTATCATAGAAAAAATGTATACTAAGTGTAAGTTTATACTTTATGATGAAATATTTTATTATGTAAGGGTGATGACCTAATTCTCAAAAACTATAAACCTAAAAGGTCTTTGGGAATGAAAGAAAATGAATTCTTATCTAAATATTTAGTTTACAGATTGTTTAAGGATGGGAAATTATAGTTGGTATCAGAGAAAAGGTTTATATAGTTTTTAAGTTTAAGATAATTTGTGTATATTACATTAAGGGGTTATAATTTATGGTTATCATGATATAAAATTTGAATATTACCATTTTTATTCATCTAAAACATGTCTATTAAGAATGGTTTTTCATAGAGGAAATAGGGAATATGAAGTAGAAAGGCACCAAGAGGATAATATCCTTCTAAATAAGAAACTTGGAATGGTTTGAATTGTAACTAAATAGTTTGTTCTTGTGATGACTCGGTTGATACAAGATATAAATGGTGTTGTAATCCCTATAAGAAAACAACCAGATTTACCTCAAAGGAACATGTCAATAATGGATAATTTTATGAGACTATACCCTCCACCATTAAATGTGTATTTTGACCCAGTGGTAATTGGGGGATGGATTAAATATATTTAAAATATATTTTAAGTCATAGGTTATTTTGATCATAAAAAGGAAACTATGGTTATTTTCTATTTTGAAGGTAAATTCAACCAATGGTGGTCAATGGTTATGAATACTAGAGAAAGAGAAGAGATTGATGCGATGGAATGAGATACATTTAAGAATATTTTCCTTGAAAAGTATTTTCTTAAGGTTGTTCAACTTAGGAAGGAAAAGAAATTATTGGAGTTGAAGTATAAGGAGGAAGATTCAGTGCCAACGTATGAACCAAACTTCACTCAATTGGAAAGGTACACACCAAATTATATCCAAGATCTTGATAGTAAAAGTAATTATTTTTACTCATAATTAAATCCAAGATACCAAAGAGAATTATCATCTCACAAATTTAAAAGTTATGAGAAACATGTTCACTATATTGAAAATATATAAATGGATTTTTTTTAGGATCATGTGTCCAATAACAACAAGCATAAAAATAGGTATAGGTGACAGGAAATAAGAAATAATCCTTCAAAAAAATCTGAAAGGAATAAAATCAAGTTTCTATTTTGCGATTGTTGTGGTAAAAAATACCCTAGGAAATTTCTTATGAAATCTAGGAAGTTTTTCATTATGTAAAGTTTGGGCATATGGATCATGATTTAAATTAAAAAGATCTTGGTAGTGGTAAAAATAAAATTTTATGTGTAGATAGTAAGGTGTTTTAAATGTAATGACATGGGTAATTATACATATGTGTGTCTAAAAAAGTGCATGAATGATGGGAATTAAAATGACTATAAGTAGAAGGGTGTGGTGAAATCCTTTGAAAATATTTTAGTAGATGTTGGGCCATTTAATGGAGTTGTAAAATGTACATTACTTATTCATTCAAATTATTCTTTCATTTCTAAAATATATACTAGTAAAATGAAAATTTCACCTCAATAAATAAATTTGGAACTTTTGGTAAAAACATGTTGGGGTAGTATTAAGAAAATAATAATTTACAATGATATTCCTATTTTTATATGTTGAAGGGATTTACCTAAAAACTTTATTACCTTGTAAATTATAGAATTTTATGTTATTTTGGAAATATATTAGCTTTCAGTTTATCATTATAAGATAGATTTTCAAACCAAAGTATTTATTTTTTGAAATGAATTTAAGTTGGTATATAAGAACGAATTCATACCTTTGATAATATATCAAGAAACTGAGAAATTATTAAAATTTTTAAATGAATGTTATCTTACTCATATTATTTAAAATAATGGAACTATTCAGATTAATGATGGACCAGTGGTAAAAGAATTTCTAGAAATTTTTATTGATGAATTGATGGTATTATACTTGATCAGGAAGTTGAATTTACTATTGAATTATTGAATTATGCTAAGCCAATTTAAAAACCCCATTATCAAATATCTCGAGTTAAACTTCTAAAATTGAAAAAAAAGGTTACAATAATTTCCTGATAAATGTTTCATTCTTCCTAGCACTTCACCATGGGGTGATCCTGTTTTATTTGTTAAAAATAAATATGGTTCCATGAGGATTTTAATTAATTATTGATCATTGAATAACATCATTGTTAAGAATAAGTATATATTTCATAATATTAATGACTTGATTAACCATCTCTATAGAGCATAGTGTTTTTCAAAGATTGATCTTTGGTGAGGGTACCATCAGCTGAAGGTTAAGGAGGATGGAATGCCCAATAAAATGTTTCATACTAGGTATAGGCATTATGAGTTTTTGGTTATTCCTTTGGGTTTGATGAATGATCCAACTATATTCATGGATCTTATGAATATATATTTTTATGAATATTTAGATAATTTTTTTGTTATGTTTATTGATGATATTTTGGTTTAACCTAAAAGTTATGAGGATTATGAAAAATATATAAGTATTATTCTAAAAACCTTGAAAGAAAAAAGATGATATATGGAAAATTTAGTAAATGTGATTTTTATTTAAAGTAATTTTAATTACTTGAAAACATTATAAATAAAGATGAAATAACTATTGATCCTACTAAAAATAAATTTTTTGATGAATGGAAAAGACCTATAAATGTTACTGATATTCATAGTTTTCTTGGATTGGTAGGCTATTACCAGTGGTTTGTTGAAAACTTTACATGGTTATCAATCCCACTAATCAAGTTAACATGTAAAGGAGTTAAGTTCATATAGAAAAATTAATGTGATGAATTTTTCCAATAATTGAAAAGAATATTAATGAATGCTCTAGTTTTGGACCTTCTATCCATAAATAGTGACTTTTTTATCAACAAAGATGCTTCATTGAAGTGACTGGGTTGTGTTTTGATGCAGAATGATCGAGTAATTTTTTATGATTCATGTCAATTAAAACCCCATGGGAAAAATTATCCTACACATGACCTTGAACTTGTGACTATAGTGTTTTATTTAAAAATATAGATACATCATTTATATGTCATAAATTTTGAAATATATACTGATTATAAAAGTTTGAATTATATATTCACTTAGAAAGAGATGAACATGATACCTAGGAGATTGTTATAATTGATAAAGGAACATGAATGAACATTTCAATACCATCCAAGTAAAGTGAAAAAAGTATCTGATTATTTGAATCTGAAAGATAATGTTACATTAACCATGTTTCATTTATAACATGACCCTTTGGTTAATGATTTGGTGAATGTTGGTTTAGAAATTGTGCATACAGGAACTCTCTCTCTTTTTGTTTTAGGTGTCAGTACAATCCTCTTTTTTAGAAATAATTAAGCAAGATCAGAATGAGGATCACATTTTATAGGAAAAGGTATAATTGGTTAAGAAATATATGTTTCTTGAATTTAATATTGACAAGAAGGTTTTTGAGATTCATAAAATAGGTTATATATTTCATGTTACCCACAGTTGAAGAATTATCTATTGAGAAAGGCTCATAGTTCTTTATTTTTTATTCATCCTCATAGTACAAAAATGTATAGAGTCCTTTGAGAACATTTATAGGTGGAAGGAATGAAGAATGATATTGTTGATTTTAATATGAAATGTTTGAATTGTCAATAGGTTAAAGCTAAATGACAATTACCGAAGGGGACTCTTTAGCATTTTCTAGTTCCTAAATAGAAATGGGAGAACATATCCATGTATTTCAATGTGTAATTACCAAAGGCATATCAAGGTACTAATGTGATATGGGTAATTGTTGATTGATTAACTAAATCTGATCATTTTCTTCTCATCGGAGAAAATAGGTATTTGGATCAACTTTATCAAATTTATATTAAAGATATAATTAGATTACATTGAATCTATATTTTAATTTTATTTTATTATGATCTCAAATTCACCTATAATTTCTATAAATGACTTCAGAATTCATTAGGTACTGAATTAAATTTGAGTATAATATGTCACCCTCAATATGATAGAAAATCAGAGAGAACAATTCAAAATTTTGAGGATATGATTCAAGCTTGTTCAATGGACTATTAGGTAATTTTAGATCAATATAAAACTTTGGTTGGGATTTCTTATAATAAAATTTTCCATTCCAGTATATAGATGACACCTTTTGAAGCATAATATGGAAAAAAGTGTCGGACTCTATCTTGTTGGGATGATGTCATAGAAAGAAAGTTGTTGGGACTAGAATTAGTAGAAGAAATAGTTTAGAAGGTGAAGATGATTCGACAACATACGAGTATGATTCAAATTAGGTAAAAAAAATTATGAAGATAACCGAAGGAAATATCTTTCATTTGAGGTAGACGATCATGTTTTTCTAAAAGTATCTCCTTAGAAAAGTGCTATGCATTTTGGAAAAATGGTAAAGTTAAGTTCATGGTTCATTAGAAAATATGAAATTATGGAGATGATTTGATTTTTTTTATTACTAAGTGTCTTTTAATTTGATTTTATCTTAGGTACATGACATATTTCATGTTTCATTGTTAAGAAAAAATGTGTCGAGTGCATCTCTTGTTTGGATCCCTGAATAGTTATGTTGGAAGAGAAACTTTCTTATAAGGAATAGCCAGTACAAATTATTGACCATTAAGATAAATTATTGTGGAATAAAGTTATTTACTTGGTTATGGTTCTATTGGAAAACTATATGATTGAATAAGCAACATGGGAATCAGAAAATACTATGATAGAAAGATACCCCTACTTTTTTAAATAGTAAATAAAATTGTGAGGATGTGGTTTCCAAAAGGGAGGAAGAATTTAAAAACATAGTAAATGTTAAAATAATTCATTTTCAAGTCTTATTAATATTCATAAATCAAATTTTATATATTTATATTCACTATAATAATATTAAGTAATTTTGTAATAAAAAAAGAAATATTTTATTCTTACTAAATTTGTTTACATATATTATATGGTTTAATTTAAAATCTTAATTTCAAAATTTTATAATTTTTATTTTCAAAAAAATTATATCATTTTTTAATTAATCATTTCAAAATTATTTTACAATAATTTTTTTATAATTTTCTGAAAATTTAATTTTTCAAATAAATAGTGATAAATATTGATTTAAATTGAAAACTATCTTTTTGTTTCAAGAATTTACAAAGTTTAATTTTGTTTTAAAGTGTTTTAAAATTATTATTAGTTTAATTATATTATTAATAATCCAATTAAGTTCTTTGAAATCAATTTTATTCTTTATTTTGGTATAAAAACTTTTTATAATTAAGAAGACATTTTTTTCTGGAAAACTGTTTTTCATTGTGTTTAGCGGGTTTAATTTTAAATTAAATTCTACCACTTATATGAATTAAATTTTATAAAATATATAAAATATTTTTAATAATAATAATAATAATTATTAGGTAATAATTTCAACTTATTTTTTTTTATAATGAATAGTAAAAAAAATAAAATATGTTTCCACGATTAAGGTTAAAATAGGTTTACCAAGGGTTATACTAAAGTGATAAGGGTTATAATGAAATAAAAACTTTTTTAAATCCTATTTAATAGAAATATTTTGAAACCATGTCATCTAATATTTATAAATGTTCCATTTTGGATCCATTTTTCTTGATTAAGACCTTAATATATTTTAATATTTTAAAATTTTCGAAGTGTTTTCTCTCCCCCACTTATAAAAGGACACCACCTGTCCTCTCCTTTCCACACTTCAAGATGCATTTGTTTTAGGAAATAACTACCCAAATTCCTTTTTTAAATTCCTCCCCATGTCTTATAGGTCTTATTTTGGGTAAAATACCAACCTTATAGGGATTAAGGTGTTAAGAAAAGTTGGTTGTTCGAAGAAGAGGTATAACTTTTAACCAAATATTTCAGTTTTATTTATTTGTATAACTCATTAAAAACTATTATAACCATTTTTATATAATAAAATAAGTATCTACCATATAATTATATGTTATTATGTTGATTTATTAACTTTAATCAATCTTTTTCTTCATCAAATGGGAAATGAAACCATAGTTCATGTGTCTGAAAAATTATTACCTCATGAACTGATGTGATTATTTTTCCATCACTGCCTCTCATAGATGGTTATAATTAAGGATTTAATATATATATATATATTAATGATATAAATATAATTCTATAATGATTATATATCATTTATTTTCTTACCATTTCACCCATTAAAAAATGATAACATTGTTTTTGAGTATGTGTGGACTACCACCTCCACGAAGTGATGTGATTAATTTTTTATAATCTCCTCAAATAGATGGTATATATAACTATATTTAAAGATATAATATAATATTTAATATTTAATCATCATTTTTTAAAGATAACATGATACTTACCTTCTTTCTCTCATGTTTTTTGAAAAATGGAAACATTATTTATGCGTACGTATGACCTACCGTCTCCATAATTATAACATAATCCATTTTTCTTAACCATATTACATAGATGGTTATAAAGTTATAATTAATGTATAAAAATGATAATTATTTCATGATTATTATTCTATATATTATGGGATAATTACCTCTCTTACTATGTTCAACATACAGAAGTCATTTTGAAATTTTGAACTAAACATCCCGAAAACACCTGATGTAGAATTAAGTAATTAAGTAATTAAATATTTCATTGAAATAAATGGTTTAATTATAAGTTATAAAACCTGAAAAAGGTTCTTGAAAAATTAAATAATTTATAAAATTTTATTATATAAGAGATAAATAATGTATGTGACTAGTCAAACTCAAGTTAAGGGACACTTAACCTTAAAAACCTCACAAAATATTTTAAATATTTATTTTAAAATTATTTATCTTCCATGTATTAATTATTAAAATTATTTTATAAATGTATTTATATGGACATAAATTAATTATAAAGTACATTTTATGTCTCTTTTGAATTTTTTTCAAAGTTTTTCAAAAGGAATATTTTTACATATTTTGTACGGTATGTTTTGATAAAAGGGAAAAAGGATTATTATATTTTTACATATACAATGTAAATATTTCTTCTCACTACCATAAAAATTATTTGATGTTTTGATTATTTTATAATATTCCATGTTTACTTTAAATAAAAACCTTTGTTCCCTTTGTTCTGGGTATTTTCAAAAAGGGGTTTAAATGGAATGAATATTTTGATATCCGTAAATATTTTTCTTTTGGGTAAAAAGAATATTTTTACGAGTATGATGATAGAAATGTAACATTTCATGTGTTATTATTATATTATAGTTCTTGGAAATTATTTATTACTTTGGGTAATCCTGATATAGATCATGGTGATGGGTGAGCCGAATAGAGCTCATGATGATGGATGGGCCTCATATAGCTCTCTCTTGCATTGGATAAAGGGATAAAGTTAATTGGTTTTGGGTTTCTATTAATAGATTATTGGAATTTACCAGGTTGGTAACTATGTTTGTAAGTTTTATTATAATAGTGATACGAAAATGATTTCCCAAGTTATCTATATGATTTATCTATTCTTTCTATTAGTTTTATTGGAAATATTATGATTTCACAAGGTAAGATAACATGCTTAAGTTTAAAGGAAATTTTTTTATACTTATTAAGGGTGAAATGTATAATTTTAGAAAGTTTTCATGAGTTTTTCATGATTGTAAATAAACCTTTATGAGTTTTATTTTTCCTTTAATATTTCTTATGAAATGTTTTATGAAAATTCCTGTGCAGTGAAGTTGATTTTTTAGGTAAGAAAATATCTATTTTAAGCTCAAATTATATTATGAAAAAGGGAAAATTTTATAATGAGTATGCATGAACTAAATAGTTTCTTTATTTCTTTTTATATATTCTCTAATGATATTTATTTCTCATACCACATTTTCAAATGTTTTTTCACATGGTTTTAAGGATGAATCAGGACAAGGATGACATCAAGATGAAAATTGTGAAGATATATCATGAAAATAAAACTTGTTTTTCATTAAAAAATTAGTATTATGTAAAAAATGGATACTGAGTGGAAGTTTCCACTTTGTGATATGATATTTTATTAATTAAGGGTGATGAACTAATTTTATAAAAATATAAACCTAAAAGGTCTTCTAGAATGCAAGAAAATAAATTATAGTAAAAATATTTAATTTATGGATTGTTTAAGTCTGAGTCCTTATAGCTGAGGTTCCATGATTCTCTACTAAGTAGTCATGAACCAAAATCACCATGGAACAATCGTGATTTCATTGCTTAAACTTTTACAAAAATTGGATGATTCCCAACAAAACCACACATGTCTTATTTTATTGATCACAGACCAACAAGCTCAATGTGTTCCAGCTCAATTTCATTATAAACCAACAGGTGCTCACTCTCACACCACCCAACCATATCTATCCTTAGGGGTCACATTCTCCATTATAACCAATTTTCAAAACCCGACCCATCATCCTGTGGGTCAATTATCATTGATCCTAGGCCCACATTCCTAATGAATTAACCAAACATGGTCCTGGAATTTCACTTTAACTAACCATAGGCATCCTAGATTCCTTCATAGTGTAGGTGGGACACCTTGCATGTATCATGACTATACGCACAACCACCTGTTATCCCAAGTGTCATTTTAAGAACCCAAAGTGCTTACCTAAACTTCCACCATATACTAAAAGTGTATCCACAATAGACATGGCCAAGAATTCGAATGATCCTACCCTTCAGAACAATCCCAGATACAAGGCACTTGCACTTAGAGTGCTTAAACATAATTGAACTAAACTTGGCATCACCAAACATGCACTTATCACATAAATTGAAGCATCTACCCATGCCTTATATATATAAATATATTCAAAAGAAATAGCTAACCCTCTCATGGGTTACCCTCATATATATCTAAAAAAGTACTCGCTAAAAATCCTAAGTCATTTCTGAATGGTCACTAGATCCTCCCACAAAGTTGTTCAACAAATGTCTCACTAAACTTGCAACTCACGAGATGACACTTGGTCCTGTATCATGGTTGCATGAAATATAGTGTCACGACCTATCCCCCGGGTCCCATGTCGTGACTACCACAAGCCCACCTCCCAAAGTCCATGTGATGGTGACTAGTGCCGAAGACATTATTCTGCAAGAGGGAGGAATTTTCCAAAGTACCTGTACGCAGGCACACAACTTTCAGTCAAAGGTATTAGAAAGTAAAATCCAAGGAAACCATGCATACAATCCATTGAGTAAAACACAACCAGAGTAAAACGGAAAGTAAAGTATAGGGTGGCAACCCAATCTAGTATACAATCCCACCAAAAGAAAAACAGAATAAAATTAAAACTCCAAATCCCTGGAGCTCGTCCGCTGGGAAGCCAACCTAAAGGGTAGGCGAAGGGTGGCTGCCTGAAGTTGTAGAAGTACACCTCATCAGTATAGCCTCATTGAACACCACTAGGCCCTGGTCCTCCCTAGACTCCATCAAAGCATTGGTTGTCTGCACAAGACATGACTTGTGTGGGAAAATCCCATGTAGGGTGAGTAAAAAAATACTTAGTCGGGGACCCCGAAACCACAAAGTTAAAGCACAAGAGAAAAACCACAAATGAATGCACAGTCATCTCTACTTGGGTATATTCCCTTGAATATACCATGAACATCTAGATATACTCATTTTAGCCACTAAGAAAACATGTGGTACCAACCACACAACCAGCTTCAAGACTCTCACCGAAGGCTCAAGTCATAACACACAAACCAGGAGATCACACTCCATGAGCTCAGCCATCCCTGATGGCACCCGTTCGAGAGATTCACTCCATCAGGGACAATCCTACCATTCAGAATGGTACATCCAAGAGAATTTTATTCTTCGGGAAAATTATACTAGGTCCAAATCTAGTGCTCGACACTAGAGGTCTAGTTGTCCTAACCTTCCACTCGATGTAAGACAAAGGAAACCCAAGTGAAGAGGCCTACTCCTCATCACTATACTCAGTTGAGGGAGCGCTACTCCAGACTAACCTACGATACATTACTCGCCTCTGTAAGTACTTTCATACACCTCAGTCCATCGTGGGAGCACTAACTCCTATCTAGGTATCATTTTCATTAAGTGGATGGGCCTACTCCTCACTGTTCTGTCTGACAGTAGAGGGAGCTCCATCTCTAATCGAAGACCCGCACCCTACTCGGTAGGGGAGTAATACTCAGTGAATAGAGAAACCACACCCTAATATGATAGGGAGTACTACTCATGAAGGACCAGCACCCTGTATCGGTAGGGGAGTACAACTTCATATATCGAGGACCCGCACCCTACCTGGTACGGGAATACCACTCAGTGACTAGAGGACCCACGCCCTGGTAATATAGGGGAGTACCGACTCTGTTAGTTTGTTCTTTATGGGGGAACTACACCATAGTACGTTAGGGGAGTATCAACCCTAGTCTAAAGGACTCGCTCCCTAACATGGAAGGGGAGTATCAACTCTGTTGTAGCACTGCGTAAGGAGGACCTACACCCTGGAACGGTAGGGGAGTACCAACTCCTACAATAGAGGACCCGCTCCCTATCCAGTAGGGGAGTACCGAATCTATATGTGTTAGATATGTAGGACTTGATCCCTAGTTCAATAGGGGAGTACCCACTCCAAGGATAGAGGACCCACTCCCTGGCATGGCAGGGGAGTACCAACTCTACCTTTACAAACTTCTCCGAGAGCCCGAGCCCTAATCCTATAGGGGAGTAACACTGTTGTAGGAAAACACTCGAAGGAAAAAAAAATCACACTAAAGTACATGGGGAGTACCATCTCTACCAAAGTAGGGCACTACTAGAAAGATGATCTTTCCCAAAACTTCTATACCAATGGTTTGTAAAAACCGTTGGTATAGATACCATTTCCCAACGGTTCACCAAAACTGTTGAGAAATCCATAGATTTCCCCACCTTTCCCAACGGTTTATGATAAACCGTTAAGAAAGGGTGTGTTTTGAGACTCTTTCCCAACGGTTCACCAAAACCGTTGGGAAAGAGTGACCTTTCCCAACGGTTCACCAAAACCGTTGGGAAAGGGTGTCTTTTGAGCCTCTTTCCCAACGGTTTTGGTGAACCGTTGGGAAAGAGTGACCTTTCCAAATGGATCACCAAAACCATTGGGAAAGGGTGTCTTTTGAGCCTCTTTCCCAACGGTTTTGGTGAACCGTTGGGAAAGAGTGGCCTTTCCCAACGGTTTTGGTGAACCGTTGGGAAAAACCACCCAAAAAATCAACATTCGGCCAAAAAAATTCAACCCACCCCTAACCTATCCCAACGGTTTTGAAAACCGTTGGGATAGGTTCTTTGATTTTTTTTCTAGGTCTACTAACCGAGAACATTATATAAATCAAACTTTTAAATAATTATGATAATACATATATATATTTATGAAATTATGTTTACAAAAGTGATGTTAGCTTAGTGGTTAAGTCGTTCGATTATAAACGAGGGGTCCTGGGATCAAATCCCAGCGGATGTTTTATTTTTGGAATTTATATACTAACGGTTCCATTACCGTTGTTATAGATTTCATATTACCTATACCAACGGTTTCCAAAACCGTTGGCATAGGTCTATACCAACGGTTTTTTGGAAAACCGTTGGTATAGACCTATCCCAACGGCTTACTTGGATACGGTTCTCCAAACCATTGGTATAGGCTATACCAACGGTTTGGAGGCCTATACCAATGGTTCCAAACCATTGGTAAAGGTTAGTTTTCCAGTAGTGGGGGGATAAGGAGTATGCGTGCCTTGAGTCATAAAGGGAGTAACCGTTTTAACATCTCATCATAAGAATCACCCTGTCTCTGTCCAAAGTATGATCATAATGAGAGAGCCAACTCTTAAAAAAGGCTATACTATTACTTTCTCAAAAACTCAATTATAGTGTATAAAAAGGACCATATCATCCCAAGAGTCCCAATGTCGTAGACAGCTCGTCAAATAGAAGCTTTGTTTAGAAGTTACAGGCATTTTTTTGAAACGGGGGCCTGTTGGGTCTGGGTCCGGTTCGACCCGATCGGACCAACCTGTCCCAGCACAAGTCCAATCCAACCCAGGTCCAACCCAGACTAGGTCCAACCCATTCCAATGGGCCCGACCCAGCCTACTGGGCTGTGGTTCTGGCCTGCTGGGCTTGGATTGCCGGGTCGTGGGTCTGGCCCGGCCCGCATGGCTGGGCACGGCCTGGCAGAACCAGCACAGCTTGCTACGGTGGGATGGTTTCCATGGCTCGGACGCAGAAAAGGCCACTTATTTTTCTCCTTAGGCTGTTCCATTACACCAAACGGTCCGCATAGCGAACGGGTTCTTCCAGGAAGACCCACAGCAAAGCCGCAGGGTCCAACGCATGTCGCGGCTGGGGGCCATGACTTCCTCCACGCAACAGCCAAGTGGCTGTCACCGCCAGTTCCATCGCATCATGCCACCCCGCCATTCAGCATGTGTCTAACGCTACCTCATGTTGGCAGGACTTTCCGCAGACCACCAGACGTGCTTTGGTGGTCCGTTCTTCGATCTGAAGGGTGTTTTGGAACCCTCAGGCAGCGTTCTTCACCGCATGGGGCTCAAAACCTTGTTGTGATCCATCCCAACACAAAGTCATTCAAGCAGAGATATTTCCTGGAATACCTCATTCCTTTCATCACCACCACCATTGCACCTTCAGTATTCCATTTCCATCCTGAATCCATGACATTGGATCGTTGTGCTAAGGATTGATTTGTGCAACGATCGTTTGATCGCCAAGCATTGAGTCACGGGCCAAGTGAGGGCTTCCCGCAACGAACGAAGAACGGAGGGAGGAAAATGATCAAATTTACAAATACTGAATGGACCTCGATTGATATTCATGTCAATCAGGTTTATACCATTAGAAGGGTTAACTAAAAATTCACCAAGAAGATCTTCTATTAGAACCCCACAAAATGAACCCTCCCGTAAGAGCGATCGAACCGCTGGTCAACCTGTTCGTGGGTTGATCCACATTCGGCATTTAAAACCAAGAATGGGGAAGAAAATTCAAATAACAACCCCTACCTGGTTTGGATCATTTTTTTGTGATGAACGGAGTCGTTACATTTGTCGTTCCGCGATCCTCAGTTTATGGTCGTTGGCCGATCGTCATTGGTGATGATCCATTCGAAGGGGGTTGTCATTCTTTGTTGTCACCCACCAGAGCTTCAGAGCAAAACCAGGATTGTGCCAACAATCCTCTATTGTCTGCTTGGCCATTAAAGGATGAAACACGAATCAACATTTCTATTATGTTTTTGTTACAAAGTCGTTACGCTGTTTCATTTAATGAAACGACATATTCAGTTTCTCTTGGTTGGAAAACCATTGGGATGTAATGATTTTAAAATTCATAAAAATAAAATAAAACAAGTTTTTTTTTAACTTTTTCTTTAAAAAGGCCCAAAAAAATAACTTTTTTGGTAGACCCACGCCGGTCGAAGTTCATTCCTTTTTAAGAGAATCCCACCATTCTGAGATCAATGGTGCCCTAAGATTTTTGATCCAATTTCCAGTTCAAAAGATAGAAAAACCCACCTTCACGTTTAATTAATAAACCTTAAAAAAGTTCAAAAATCCATTCTAGCCGCTCTGGGTCTCTGAATTACATGTCATCTTAGAGATTGGTCTTGTAAAAATCCCATTTAAATTTGAAAAAAATTCCATTGAATTCTAAGACATTACATTCTCCCCACCTTAAGGATTTTTTCCCCGAAAAGAAAAATCCTAAACTCAAGGGAGGAAAATTGACTTCATCAAAGGTCTCCACACTACATACAAGCACACACGTCGAGGGACCACCGAGATCGAACACTTTCATGTCCATATTCTGCTAGGTCAACATCATCCAACAAGGGAAACATGTCTCTTTAGTCGCGAAAAGTGGGAAAAGAACTAAGTACTCTGATCCATTTTTAGTCATGGGGTCTAGCGGCTCACCTCCACGTTAATCCTAACGTAGATACAAATAGAAACCCAGAGATCCCATCCAACCCTGGATAAACTGTTCTAATGACTCCATAAGAATTTCACATTAAATGTTGATTCTAAACACATAGGGGTATTTATGGATGAAACAGGGTTTCCCACGAGCGAACGTTGCATCTTACTAGGCCCTCTATCTACAACCTCCAACGGCCAGATTACTTTCCAAAATTGGAACACTTCCACACTCACTAGTGGAATATCAGCTAATTATGGATGGTAAAAAACCATTTCATATGGTAGAAACATCATGGGGTCTAACTCTTCCACCACAGAATGATCCAAAACATGACTCTTTACGAGAGTCCACCCTTTTATGTACGGGCTTCCCTTTTATCTTAAAGGAAAACCCTTATTTACCGTTGCGGATACAACGTATACTTTGACTAATATCATCAATCTAGGTATGAACAGTAGTAGTCCATACCCAGAATGATTTTTTAAGGCCTCGATGCCATGACTAAGAGATCCCAACTACAACTCTTGCATTCAAGATTCGGGTCTCACTATCGGTGTCGGTGTGTGATCAATGGGTCTCCTCTAGCAGGAGTCTCTAAGTGTGAGGGTCAATTCAATGGTCCAACCAGAACCTCAAAGTATCAAACATAACTCGTGGAAAAAGAGGGTGACTATCACCTGTGCCTATTTAGAAAGGCATCCAAAAGAAAAGACATAGATCGTACTTTGAATTTATCCTGGATCTTCTTGGTCATAAGCCAAGATCACATGCAGTTGTCCTCACTTACGTCCTCCAGCTCTATAAGCCTAGTGTGGACCACTTGGGGGTGGTGGTGGCAAAGCTGTAAACTGGATGCCACCTCCTGATTCTTGTCCATCTCCTATACCTTGATCTCCATCTTGCGGAACTCCTTGCTCCAAGCATTGTCTCTACTAAGGAGGCTCGTTTTCCATCTCCCTCTCAGCGGCACGGAAAGTTGGAAAATATCTAGTGAGATGCCCCTGGCTGTTGGAAGTGTAACATCACCCATCAAGTGGCTGATCTGCTCCTTGGCGCTACTCCTATGCCATATACCCACATGTCTGTGTTCAGGCATGGGTATGCCTCTTATGCCGCAATCCTATCACCTTTAGTCTTCTTTCTTCTATAGACACCTCTACCTTGTGACCTATACTGTAGGTAACATATATATGCTCCTCCTCTAGGTAGCTTTCAACCACCAGGGCTTGCTCCAGCACCCCAACAGATGTTGGAATCCTAAGGGGTATCACTGATGCCCTTATCTCCCAGCATAGTCCCTGCTCAAAGGTCTGGGCCCTAAATTAAGAGTCTTGCACCATGTCTATAGAGTAACGTGAAATATCCATGAATCTCATTGAGTACTCTGCTACCACCATGTTGCCCTTTTGTAGGAGCAATAAATCCTATATACACACAGATCGTAAAGTCACCAGAAATAAATCCTCCCTGAAGAGGTGCTCAAAGTCAATCCAGGCAAGGGTTACCTTGTTGTGCATCTGGATCATCAAGATCCACCATCTACCCTTAGATCTCGAATGAATGATTGCAGCTAATATCGTCATCTGGTTGAGAGTCGTCCTCACTAGAAGGAAGACTCGCATAACCACGTCAAGACAATCCTCAACTACCTAAGGATCTATCTTGCCTTAGAACTTGGGAGGTATCTACCTATGGAACTCATGTAGAACACTCTTTTTACACACATCCTCCACTGGTAGCACTGGTAGCAACTATTGATCGATGGGTGGTTACATCACTAGGGCACCACCTGGAGGTAACACCACAGATTCAGTGCTCTGCACTGAAGCCTCTACTCGGGGTGGATCATCATTACGATCATGTGGTATAATCCTATCTGGCTATCGTCATGGTGACATCCTGAAATATATCAAGATGAACCACAGTTAAATAGTATATCTGGAGAGCTTACTCAAGAAGAACATGGAAAGTACAACCATTCCTACGTGATGCATGTACCCTTTATTTCCCCGTAACCAGTGTTTCCATGTATCCAGTTGAAAAATAGGTGTCCATAGTCCTGGTGTATGGAAACATCGGTCGTCATACCGACATTGGAGTCCCTATCCTGAAATCCATACTCTAAAAACCTAACACTATTTCCCAAAACCAAAAACAATAGACCCTCGGTCTTTGAGGAAGAACCGACCACCTATGATACCAATTTTTCAAGACCCATCCCCCAGGGCTCATGTCGTGACTACCCCAAGTCTGCCTCCCAAATTCCAGGGGCAGGTGACTAGCGTTGAAGCCATTATTCCACAAGCAAGAGGCATTTTCCTGAGTACAAGTACACACATAGAGAACTTCCAGTCAAAGGTACTAGAAAGTAAAATCCAAGGAAACCATACATTCAATCCACTAAGTAAAACACAACAAGAGTAAAATGGAAAGTAAAGTACAAGGTAGAAACCCAGGCTAGTATACAATCCCACTAAAAGAAAAATAGAATAAAATTAAAACTCCAAATCCCTAGAGCTCATCCGCCAAGAAGCCTAACTGAAGGGTAGGTGAAGGGTAGCTACCTAAAGATGTAGAAGTGAACCTCATCTGTCTAATATCACTAAACACCATAAGGACCTGGTCCTCCCTGGACTCTGTCAAAGCATCTATCATTTTCAAAATACATGACACATGCAGGAAAAGTCCGTGTAGGGGTGAGTAAAACAATAGTTAGTAGGGGACCCCAAATCCATAAAGGTAAAGCACAAGAGAAAAAACACAGAGGAATGCACAGTCATCTATACTCGGGTATATGACAATGCATATACCATGAACATCCAGATATACTCATTTCA
This sequence comes from Viscum album, assembly GCA_963277665.1. Classification (NCBI taxonomy): domain Eukaryota; kingdom Viridiplantae; phylum Streptophyta; class Magnoliopsida; order Santalales; family Viscaceae; genus Viscum; species Viscum album. Next base: position 126,188,762 of record OY728128.1, read on the forward strand.
ACCACTAAGAAAAAATGTGGTCCGAATCACATATCCAACTTCAAGACTCTCATCAAAGGATCAATTCATAACACAAAAACCAAGAGATCACACTCTATGAGCTCATTCATCCCTGATGGCACATGTCCAAGAGATTCAATCCATCGGGTACAATCCTACCATTCTGAATGGTAAGTCTAAGAGAACGTGCTCCATCGATAAAATTATACTAGGTCCAACTCTAGTGCTCAGCACTGGAGGTTTAGTCATCGCAACCTTGCACTCGATAAAAGACTAAGGAAACCTAAGTGAATAGGCCCGCTCCTCATCACTGCGCTCAGTTGAGGGAGCACTACTCTAGAATAACCTGCGATACCTCAGTCGCTCCTGTAAGAGTGTCCCGTGCCTCAGTTCATCGAGGGAGCACTAACTCCTATCTAGGTATCATTCTCATCAAGTTGATTGGCCTGCTCCTCTCTACTATGTCTGATAGCCAAGGGAGCTCCATCTCTAATTGAGGACCCACACCCTACCCGGTAGGGAGTACTACACAGTGACTAGAGGACATGCGCCCTAATACGACACAGGGGTACTACTCATGATGGACCCGCACCCTGTATCGGTAGGAGAGTACAAATTTGTATATCAAGAACCCACACTCTACCAGGTAGGGGAGTACCACTCAATGACTAGAGGACCCGCACCCTGATAATATAGGGGAGTACCAACTCTGTCAGTATGTTCTCTATGGGGGACCCAGACCCTAGTATGTTAGGGGAGTACTGATCCTAGGCTAGAGGACCCACTCCCTATAATGGCAGGGGAGTACCGACTCTACCGTAGCATTGAGTAAGGAGGACCCGCACCATGGAACGGGAGGGGAGTACTGACTCCTACAATAGAGGACCCGATACCTACCTGGTAGGGGAGTAACGAATCTATATGAATTAGATACGGAGGACCTGCGTCATAGTTTAATAGGGGAGAACCTAATCCCAGGATAGAGGACCCTCTCCCTCGCATGGTAGGGCAGTACCGACTCTTCCTTTACAAACTTCTCCGCGAGCCCGCGCTCTAATCCTACAGGGGAGTAACACTGTCGAAGGAAATACCTCAAAGGAAAAAAAACCCACCCCCAAGTATGTGGGGAGTCCCATATCTACCAAAGTATAGGGATAAGTAGTACCTACACCTTGATTCATCAAGGGAGTAACCGTCCTAACATCTCATCATAAGAATCACCCCGAATCTGCCCAAAGTCTACTCGTACTAGAAGATCCTACTCTTCAAACCAAATAGGTTTTCCTATAACTTTCTCAAAAACTCACTTATAGTGTCTCAAAAGGATATTATTGTACCAAGGGTCCCAACGCTTCAGAAAAATCATCAAACAGACGCACCGTTTAGAAGTTACGAGCATTTTTTTGAAACGGGGTCCGATTAGGTCCGGGTCTGGTCTGACCCGACCAGACTGACCAACCCCGACCCGGGTCCAACAAGGCCTAATGGACCCAACCCAGACCAACCTACCAAAAATATCTTTCCCCACTATGGTGGACTAGTTTTGTTGGCTCAGACATGGAAAAGTTCACATCATTTTCACCTTAGGCGGCACTAGTTGGCATCGTTAATCCAAGCGGTCCGCGTGGCGGACCGGTTCTTCTAGAAAGACCCGCAACAAAGCCATGGATTCCAATGCATTCCACGACTAGGGGATGTGACTATCATTGCCAATTCCACCACAGTGCGTGGCCCCATCATCTGGCATGCGGCCGGCGCCGATGGCCCAACATGACTTTCTACGGACCATTGGATGCACTCTGGTGGTCTGTTCTTCAATCCGGAGGGTGTTATAGAACCCTCAGGTCACGTTCTTCATCTCTTGGGGATAAAAACCTTCTTTCAATCTATCCCAATTCAAATTCATTTGAGCGGTGATATTTCTTGCACCTCTTTGTTCTGGTCACCATCGCTGCCTTCGCACCTTCACCGTGCCATGTCCATCCCCAATCCCCAATATAAGATTGTTACGTTAAGGATTGATTTCAGCAACGACCGTTTGATCACCAAGTGTTGAGTCACGAGCCAAGTGAGGTATTCCTGTGATGAATGAAGAACATAGGGAGGAAAATGGACAAATTAACAAAGATTGAACAAACCTTGATTGATGTTCATTTCAATCAAGTTCGTTACCATTGGAAGGGTTTACCAAAAATTCACCAAGAAGATCTCCCATTAGAACCTTGCAAAATGAACTCTCCTGTAAGAACAATAAAACCATGGGTCAACCTGTTCATTTTTTTATCCACGTTCGTCATTTAAAACCAAGAACGGGGAAGATAAATTCAAATAACAACCCCTACCTGGGTAGGATCGTTCGTTGGCAATGAATGGTGTTGTTGTGTTCGCCATTCCGCGGTCCTCTTTTTATGGTCATTGGTCGATCATCATTGGTGACGATCCATTTGATGGGGGGTTGGCATTCATCGTCACCACCCACCAGATCTTTGGAGTAGAACCGGGATTGTGCCAACAATCCTGCATTGTATTCTTGGCCATTAAAGGATGAAACATGAATCATAATTTTGGTTACGTTTCTATTACAAAATCGTTACGCTGTTTCATTTAATGAAACACCATATTCAGTTTCTCTTGTTTGGAAAACCATTGGGCTGCAATGATTTGAAAATTCATAAAAATTAAATAAAAAAAATATTTTATTTTTAACTTTTTCTTTAAAAAGGCCTGAAAAATAAGTTTTTCGGTCGACCCACACCGGTCAAAGTTAAGTCCTTTATAGGAAAATCTCACCTTTCTGAGTTCAACTGTGCCCTCAAATTTTTGATCTGAGATCTGATTCAAAAGATAGAAAAATCCACTCGCACATTTAATTAATAAACCTTAAAAAAAGTTTGAAAATCTATTTCGGCCACTCCGGGTCTCGAAATTATGTGTCATCTCAGAGCCTAGTCTCATAAAAATCCCATTTAAATTTGAAAAATAATTCCATGGAATTCCAGGACATTACATCTAGTGTGATAAACAACTAACTCAAGGTTCCCAAAAATAATTCTAAAACCAATCTATCCTACCCACTACCATGTTATACATAAACACCATAAGGACATAACAGACCCCCACAACTTATCACAACTTATCGCAAAACTAAAAGGTCATATCTCAAGATGAAAATGAAACAGATGTAGCATTCATTATTCAATACACCAAACATCAATAAAGGTTTCACAAACCACGCTATCTATCTATCCCCATATACCCCCTACTTGGGTTAACACTATACATACCCAAAGTCCATCACCCCTTTAGGGTCTACCTCAACATGTACCACTAGAAACTCACAAATCATGTGCTCTTAGAAACCCCCAAAAACCAATACACAAGGTTAATCCATATATACAAGAGTTCCAAACACTATAGTAATTGGGTTTATATTCTTCTTTTCAAGGGATTTTCTTAGTACCATAAATATATAAAAGTCACCTTTCAACCATATTTACATTTATTTTCTTTCAAATATCAAATTTTATATCTTTTTTTTATTTCAAATGGTTTTAAAACCCACCACTTTACATGGATCATATTTCAAAATTTAACATCTTATAATGTTACATTTTCAAATTTCCAAAGATCATAGGGTTCACATTCAAACCTTTATCATTTCATAGGATTTATATTTAAAAAAATTATAAGTTACCAGGATGTAAAATTATCTAAGGCTTGGTTAAATATAATTTTATTCACTAGATATAAAAGAAAAAAAACTTATAGGTTTCTTAATATAATTCTATTTAACCAATACTTTCATTTAATAATCCATTTATATCTACCTTTATGTCAAAATATCATCTAGGAAATTTTCCAAGTAAGATACCAAAGCCTCGTATGAGAAAATACCATATGAGATGTTTCTAACACTTTAAATGATCAAACCTCTTTTAATAATAATAATTCCCAACTAAAGGCAAATATAAATCATAAAAAGACACCTGAAAGATAATATAACTCACATGTAGCATGCAGTCAACATATGAAACCCATGCCCATATCATGTTTCTTGTCATGTGAATCCCTACATACCTAAAATGATGCATGGACACAAGCACCCTCTCTTTCCATACCTTAACAAGAGTAAAATAAATCCCATGAACTCATAACATCATAAACCATGTGTATCACTCAAGATGAAAAACAAATACAACTCTAACAGAAAAATCCATAAACAAGAAATCTCATCCCCAATAACTTGGGGTTCCCTAATACGTGGTTCGATCACTCATTGGTACAATCCAAGCCAGTGGCATAAGCTAAGGTGTAACATGGACCTCCCCGATAGGATTTTTCATAGCTTATGGCATGATACAATGAGTAACACAGAACTCCCTTGAAGGAGTTTTCTTAGCCCAATATCACAACCATCCTTAAATGATGTTTTCCTTTCCTTTAAAACAAGACCACCCCCAAGGGGTGTTTTCATTTTCTCTAAAACAAGACCACCCCCAATGGTTTCACAAGGGGTGTTTTCCTTTCCATTAAAACAAAACCACCCCAATGGGAATTTTCATTGCTTTTAAAACAATACCACCCTAAGAGGGAATTTTCAACTTCCTTTAAACCAATACCAACCCCAAGGGGTATTTCCATTTCCTAAAAAACTTTTTTCAAAACAAAACATCATTTTACTAAACAAGCCACATGACTTCCATTCTAATTCAAAAAAAAATTATACTTCCAAAAACTCACTTACAACCACTTTAATTTATAAAAAAATCATGAGATTCAATCCCTTTTTATAAAATAAACTAAAGAGCCCGTGATTTTTTAAATGGGTTTTATTTGTTTTCAATATAAAAAGATGTGTTTGAGCTTATGGATATTTAGTCTGATAATGCTTTTTTGTTCCTCAATCCTTATAAACATCATAAAGATATTAATTTTTATAGATGAGTTTATTAAAAAGTTAAGTTGTACAAATTTTAATTTATGAAATATACACAAATATTGAGTTACAAAGTTGGAATTGTGGTTATTGAGTGGTGAATTTATAGCTAATTATTAGATAGAAAACTATGAAGGTTATGGAACAAGTCCATCAGATAGAGGATTTGGAAGGTTACCAGAATGATTCCAATAGAAAGAGAATCATCAGATAAAAAATTTATAACTACAAAAGAATAATATTTCATCAGTATATCGGATGGAGAAATCTGGGAAGTTTTACTGGACAATGAAATTCATTTATATTGGAAAAACTCTATAAATTCCACCATAAAAATAAAGTCAAAGTCTATCAAACATAGAAATTTTCAAATTCCATTTTACATACTTTTACAAAGTCTAATAAATGTATATTTATAGAGTTTTACCAGATAAAGGGTTATGAAGGTGTCCATAATAATATTTTTGAATCCATTATATAGAGAAATGAATAGTCCATTAGATGGAGAAATTCAAAGTTCATTAGAAAAAGGAAATCTGTAAAGATCATCAGATAAACTTTTATGAATTATAGTGGATGGATGAAACTTGTTCATGACTTTACATAAAGATATATTAGATGGATGATTTCTTACAATGATCAACATATGGAGAAAAATCAGGATTATCGGATCGAGTTTACTTCGTTTTTATACTCTCTAAACTTTATGATGATGTAGAGCTCGACAATCAATGACTCCACATTCAAAAAGTAAAGTTCATTATTCTCACCAATATTTGAGGAAATCTGTATAAATAATGTTAACTATGAACAAATCAAAGGCTTTGAAGGTGGTAAAATGAAAATTGAATTGAGCGGGAAGTTCAAAAGTGGTGCTCACGCTTCCTCCTATATTTTTTGAGGAATTATGTCTATAAAAAGGGGTGCAGGCTCATTGAGAATTTTTGCTACTAAAATAGGAGTAAAAGTGATAAAGTTTTTGAAAGATTTCAGTGTGTGATTCCAACCAAGAATTCAATTGGTTTAAGAATAGGAGTACCATAAATGGTGGACCAGATAAAGGATCACCGGACCGAAGTACCAGATAGACAGGCATAAGACAGAAGTACATGACAGACATGCACTAGACTAAGGCCCACCAAACAGAGGTGGAATGGACCGAGGGGTGCTGGATGGTGAAGAACTGAATAAAGTTCATTATGATATTCTTTCAATGTTTTTATTTTTCCTTAGATATAAAGAAGAAGAAGTGATATTTTTTTAACTAGTTATAACCAACTTTCTTAGATTAAGGGTGATTCCTTCACACCATTATTTTTGTTAAGGGTGATTCCTTCCCTACCCACATTTGTATTTATGATAGATTTTAGTGGAAAATTTATGTTTCAGGTGATTCATAACACAACAAGGATTAGGTAGAAAAATTTGGATCAAACATTGTAAAAACTATGTTCCTTGATTTTATTTCCTTTTCTTATCATTATATAAAAGTGAGGATGAGTTATAATGTTAAGCATATGAAACTCTAACAAGTTTCAAAGGTTTATTTCCAAGTAAAAGAAATTATAAAAATATTACCACTAATTCAACCCCCCTTATTTGTGGTGCTACAATTCAAGTCACTTTATATGCTTTAATAAAACACATATCCAAAGCCCCAAACAATACCACCTTTACCTTTCATAAAACTTTACAAAGTCACACCATTTTTTCTAAGGCAACCATTTTATTTTCAAAACACAAAAAGTGTTCTATTAATTTTAGAAAACAATACATAATTTGGGAAGACATGGTTCCATTTCAATTAAGCCAGTCCAAACCAAGAGTCATCATTTCAAAACCCACAGTACCATTTAAAAATTTCCAATTCAAGATCCAATCCCATTTTATATTAACCTATGACTGTGAAATTCCATTTCATAATCATTAATTCCAAAACATAGCCCTAATTTCAGAATAATTGAAATATGGATTAACCTTTTAATATCATCTAGGTAAAATAAGGCCAATAATATAAATAGTGGGATTCCAACCAAGGAAAAAACATGATTTAAAACATTTAATCAAGTATAAGATCATCACATGAAAAACTAGCAAGACCACACAACACATGCACCCAAAACTCAAGAAAGATTATGGTTTAAATTCAGGGACCACCTAACTTATTCTTAGACAATCCCACACATCCATTTCCATCTTTTAGTTCATCATGAATCCAAAAAAATGATAAATCAAACAAACACCTCAAAAATAGTTCATATTAAACTAAACTTGTGAGATGCAACTAGACAATGAAGGAACTAAAGTTTAGATACAAGAGGAATTATAGCCTTATTGTAGGATCTTGATCGCAACCAACAGAAGGTCAAATATCTATGGATCAGAGGAGGTTCATCAAAGAGGAAGGAGTAGGATTTGGGGCATGCAAGGGGATATTCTTGGGGTGAAATGGAAGGAAATATCGAGTGGGAGATTAAGGGTAAGGGGGTAAAAGATCATTTTACTCCATTTTTTTAAAAACCACCCAACATCTCATCAGTTATCCAGTGGTTTACCATTTCGATGACCCTGGACCACTGGCTGGCTAGTGGATCCAAGATGAGGTCCCTGCTACTGGCCTCTTCCAATGGATAGCTAGTGGCATTGCAGCCTTATGGGTCCATTCCACTAGCACCACCTGAACCCCCAATGCTTACTTGAACCCTTGATATCCCCGTTGATCCCCATTTCATGTCCAAATATGCATATATTAGGATTTATTTGAGGATAGACATCATTGTTCCTCTAGTTGTCGTGCCATGGGCCGATGTGAGCTTATGAGCAAGGGTCCTTGGGACCAGGATACTATTGATTGGTGTGCCTTCAGGAAAGAGGTACTTCGAGAAACGCGGTGTCAGGGGGCACATGGTTCTGGGATATGTTATTGGGGTGGAACCTAAGGGTTCACTGGGACTTTGTGACTATAGGAGTACATTGGTCCATGGGCCAAGGACTCTCCTTTCTTTTGAGATTTCGGTGTTGGTCGAAGCAGGTGATGCTCCCTAGTGGATGCTAAGCACCAGTGGAGGCGGTATTTGTTTTTCATTGAACTTTTTATCTTGATTAGTGTTATTTTATACTTAAAAATTTATACTAGGTATGTACCATTGGTTGGTATCCTATTGAGATTCGTCTCACACCCTACACGGGCCCTTCGGGACAATTGTAACTTTATGGTTTTACATATAGGTAAAGGACCGACCTTAGGAGCTGGATCGTAGTGTTGTTTGGTATGGAGATCGGCATGGACCTTGAGGTTATTCCTAGCTGAATTTTTACTTCCATTTAGCCTTCATTCCTGTATTAGCATGCTTATTATTTTTTTGTATCTACAATGGTTATCCATGGGTTCCCTTTGTGTATTGACATGTATGACCTGATATGGATTCATGTCTTGTTTGTTTCAGTGGTAGTTACAAGTGGTGTTTATCATGTTGTTCTGTTTAATTTTCGCTGTAGTTGTTTCTATATTGATTCTGTTGTTTATTGATATTGAATATGCTTCCGCTCTACTGGTCTGGTTCGATTCTGCTGAGTCATTTATTTTCCACTATATGTTATGCTATTATGCTCAGACTGGTACCTTTATCTTCCTACCATAGGGTATAGACTCCCCATTATACCTTTTTACAGCCTCCCTATAAGTTGGAAGCCTTTGGCATTTAGAGAGGTGAGCCTAAGGTTAGTGACACCCTGTCCGTTTAGTACTATTCGAGTGGTTGTTTGGGTTGGGATGTTACAAAGTGGTATCAAAGGCAGGTTGTTCTTGACTGGGATTTAGTAATAGTGACTCACTGGCTACTAATGATATTGATACCGACTTTCTTTTCTGTTGGTTTATTATTTGGGATATGTTATACTAGAGATAGATTGTATTTGGAACTAGGTTTCTAGCTTGTGCTTGGGTGCTTGTAACCCTAGGTACGTGGGATGGACCAAGTTGCCTTGGGTGGTAATTTTTGTTTTGATTTTTCTCAGATTATAGTTTATATGGTTTCTACATTGATGGATCACTTGGTATGTGATGTTATTGGTTGTGAAATGTCACCCTTGACCTGGTATGGTAGGGGAAGAATTGGACTTTGGACTCGTAAGGCAAGGCATGGTTTCTTGGCTTTTGATAGCAACATTTTTAGGGTATTTCAATTTCATATATGCATATATGGCTTGTGAAGTGATAATACCATATGAATAATATAAAATTACATGATGTGATATAATTTCTTATTTTATGCAATGTTATCTTCCATGATTTATATATTTGTAGAATTTCATGTGGTAGGGGATTTGGGTCGGACTTCTATACGAGCAGGCGGGTTTTATGGTTGAGGTGATGTTGATCACCAGGATTGGGTGACTTGGTCCTCGGATTAAGGCATCAATGGTTTTCAGGATGGGCATGGCCTGAGGTAATTTTGATACTTGGCTCTGTTAACTGCAGGTAAGGAGGCCATGAGGTTAGGATTATGTGGGGTATGGTTACAGTGGGGGAGAGTAATGCTAGTTATTATGTGCTTCGTCTTTGCATATTCCCCTATCTACGCTATATATATATATATTGTTATATATGTGAGTTATCTGACCATTTATGGTACTTAGCGAGTTCCTTCTAAACGTCTCGATGGAATGTTAGGCAGGTGATGGTACAGTGCCTTGGGAGCATGATCAAGTTTAGACCCTGAGGGGCAAGCAGAGCATGAGCCGCAGTTACAGGATAAAGGATAGGATCATGTTTAGAATCCAGTGTAGGTAGAGCAACAACTGGGTTTGGTAGCATTCCGGTTGTGGCCTGACGAGAAGCTATGATCTAGTCTGGTATATGTTTTTTAGGGTATCGACAGAGGCATTCATAGAACAAATCCCTCTATGGATTACCTTACTCGGGAGTTCTAATCGCATCACTCGCCACTTTTTCAGGGTGTGGGTGGTCCACAGGTAGTTGAGAACTGGATAGAGAGCATGCAGATGATCTTTGAGTACCTTAAGATACCTCCAGGGTAGATGGTCAAGCTAGAAACATACATACTATGAGGATCGGCAAAGCACTGGTGGGATGTATATGTTCAGGCTCGCAGACATGAGGGACTGGCCTGGAATAACTTTGAGGACAGATTCTTCGAGCACTTTTTTCTAGAGATGCTGAGGTTAGAGAGAGCTCAGGAGTTCTTGAGCCTTTAGCAGGGTGACATGTCGGTCGTAGACTATGCATCTACTTTTACTAAGTTGTCTCGCTTCACACCTAGTATAGTAGGCGACAACACCTCAAGGGCAAGGTGCTTTGAGGATGGATTACGACATGTCATTCGGGTTTGGGTGAACATCTTTAGGTTGGCCTCATTCTTATTGGCGGTGAATCAGGTGCTCATAGAAGTGAGAAACTTGATAGACAAGTCTCACTTGGTTCAGGAAGTGGCTTCAGGTGATGGTTCAGATGGCAGGAAATGAGGTTGGGATGAGTTCCAGCAGGGTGGTCATTCCAAGCACTCAGCTAGACCACCTCGTTGTAGTTCAATAGTGGTTTTCTTTTAGTATTGGCAGTCAGGGAATTTCTGGGCTCAATGCAATAGGCCTACCAATGAGTTTCAGGCATGTGGACAGGTCAGGCATCTCAAGAGGTTCTACAGGCAGCCTTCTCAGAAAGCCGGTAGGTAGGGACCGAGGTAGGTGAAGGCTTTAGAGGTATATTTGGGATCAGTACTAGGTGAGGGTAGCTGAAGCTTATCTGCACATGGAGGATGTGGAGGAGACAGTGGGACCCAGCTAAGGGGTCAGTGGCTGGTGACTGGTGCAACACTGTAGGGAGGAAAAGCTTCAAGCAGTCGTGTGTCAGGCCAAGTTCACACTGTGGATTTGCCAGGGGTTGAGTAGACTGGTGAGCTGACGACGTTCATAGGTATCCACGGACATGGTCGTAGTTGTTTTTACTTTTTTTTGTCTTGTCCTATTGAGTCATGTCCCTTTTGAGTGCATGAGGTGAACATAATGTTTTTGGACTGACTATATTTTGGTCAGTGGGTTGACACCATTTCAGGTGTGTGATTATATATATATGTTTGAGATTCTTGACATCAGGAGCATTGTTGGGTTCATGGTTTTAGGTTCCTTGGGCATCGGGGCATCCATGGGATGCAGTTTACTTGATGTTCCTTGGGCATCAGGGTATCGAGGATGCGGTTGTGATTGAGGTTCAAGGCCCCAAGTTGTTTTGAGAATCCATGGGATGCGATACCTCATTGTTCCATGGGTGCAATGGGCTCTAGGTGGGTGCCGATGCGATGCGATATGTGATTGGGTGTCAGAAGCAACATAGGAGAACCTGATGAGGTGTAGGGGTGAAAATGCATCATGGGAGAACAATGGGTCCAGAAACAGGTCTTTGGACCTTTGTTTGTTTTTAGATTTTGGCCAGAGTTATTTGGTAATGTTTCTTCAGCACCCTTGGAAGGGAAATTTGGGGACGAGTTGCTTTAAGGTGGGAGTTTGTAAGAACTCGATTCTTTACTTGAGGTACGAGTCTATTTTTCCTTTTTTCCTTTTGAGTTGTTTTTGAGAAAACAGGGTAAAATTGGGAAAGTACTGGAATAAAACTATCACACAACCTAACTTAGGGTCACATACCATGTAATCCCAAGTACACATCGTTTACTCTCTAGTTGTGTAAGGGGTATACATAGCATGTAGGGATGTCAGAAGGGGATTAGAGGATCGAACCTTGTACATGACATGTACTGCCTAGTGCATGCTGTGTAGTCAAGTTGACAAGACCTCAATGAGATTTGGCCATCTTTTAAATAGTAAAATAACCTACACGGCATGTAGTCTCAAGTACACGCTGTGTATTTTATTTTTTTCATTAAAATGGGAAATAGATTCATTTTACATTTTTGTGTAGAACCCTCGATGGGTTTGAGCGAGCAGCAGCTCCAGAGGAAGAAATTCCTCCAGATTGTCTGTCTGAACCCCAATTTAAATGTCGTCAGATCCATTGGAACTCAAACAATAAGCCCTTGATTCCTCTTGAGGCATTATTAATGATTTTTCCTATCGACCAAGTTATCAAGAGTTGAGTGTTTTTTATCATTTTGTAGATCTACTTCATTCTACACCTAATTAGATGTCGACACTGGATGAGGACAATCATACGAGTAGGACGTCGGTGGTGCATAGATTGTTTTTTGTTTTCGTAGACATTTGGGGGTTCTATCTTTTTAGCGCAATGACGGGTATTGATCAAGACCCATATTATTTCATTTTGAATGGACCGTATGTCTTGTGGGATGTTGTTGGGAATTACCTTACCTTGATTATGCGAGTGAGGTCGGGTTAGTGGTCATCACTCATTAGGAAATTTTGGTTGGTGGTAGAAAAAAAGGTTATAATTGTTTTGTTTTGTTTTAAAATAGTATGTTGAAGTTGTTTAAAATTGTTTAAGCTATTTAAAGGCATTCAAGACCTCAATGTTTCTATGTTATAGATGATAGCTAGTGTAATTCAGTCTGCTTAAATTGAATTATTTTTTTACAAGTGTTTTAATGTGATAATGAATATTTGATTATTGAATTGCATTATGTTGAGACCCTTGGGGTTGTGATGAGCATGACCCGAAGTTGGGATGGCATGGCCCTCGGGATTGAGTCATGTTGATCATAGGTTGGGTCTGGCCCGTATTTTCTTGGGTGGTTTTTATCACGGGATTGGGCATCATGGATGTAGGTTTGAGGTAGTGTGACTGTTAGGTTGGGCAAGGCCAAGGATACTTGGATGGCATGGCCATCAGACTTGAGCAACATGGTCGCAGGGGAATGAGGTTCCATAGATGTTGTGTATTAGGTTCTTTTTGTTGATTACCACTCACCCTTGATGGCCAAAGCACTAATTTGAATCATGTGAACACAAGTAGACACCATGATGAGGTGGTTTTGATCAATAATGTGGGTAAAGGCCTCCAATAGTTTTGGTTTAGGTATTTTTGGTTTGGGGGTGCTTGCTGTAGAAAGCCAGTAGAAGGTGAGGAGCCTTCGGTTGATAGTGATGATGTTATCGGGTTGGGGGCTGAGGCTCGCCATGATTGAGGCTATGATCCTGGATATTTATTTGAGGACATACATCGTTGTTCCTACAGCTGTCGTGTCATGGGACGATGTGATATTATGAGCAGGGGTCTTTGGGACCGGGATACTATTGATTAGTATGCCTTCGGGACATCAGTAATTTGAGACATGCAGTGTTAGGAGGTACATGGTGTCGAGATATGTGATTGGGATGGAACCTGAGGGTTCACTGAGAATTTGTAACTATAGGAGTACCTTGGGCCATGGGCCAAGGAATCTCCTTTCTTATAAGATTTCGGCATTGGCCGAAGCAGGTGATGCTCCCTGGTGGCTACTAAGTACCAGTGGTGGTATTTATTTTTTTCATTGAATTGTTTACCTTGATTAGTGTTATTGTCTACTTAAACACTTATACTAGGTATACACCATTGGGTGGTATCCTTTTGAGGTTTGTCGCACACCCTAAATGATCCCTTTGGGACATGTGTAGATTTTATAGTTTTACATACATGTAATGGATCAACCTTAGGAGCAGAATCATATTGGTGTTTGGCATGGTCCTTGAGGTTATTCCTAGCTGAAGTTTTACTTCTGTTTAGATTTCATTACTATATCAGCATGCTTATTATTATTATGTAGCTAGAGTGGTTATTCATGGGATCCCTTTGTGTATTTAAATGTATGATCTTCTATGGATTCATGTCTTTTTTATTTTAGTGGTAGTTACAAGTGGTGTTTAGCATGTTGTTCTGTTTCCTCTCTGCTACAATTGTTTCTATATTACTTTCGCTATTTATTGATATTGAATATGCTTTTTCTCTATGGGTCTGGTTTGAGTCTACTGATTCATTTATTTTCCACTGCATGTTATGCTATTACGCTCAAACTGTGTCACGACCCACCTTCTCCAAGATGAGGGAAGGGACAGAAAATTGTTAGACCCTTCCTTCTTCATGTTGAAGGAGAGATGATGACCCCCGAGTCTCACCTTCAATAGGCCCCGAAGTGGTGACTAGAACCAAGGGTATAGAATCACATGTAATATAGAATGCATTACCCTTTTTATAGAACAAGATCAGGAGATAAGATGGTAAATCCCAAATAAATCCAAAAAACTAACAGTAAAAGTAAATCCAAAAATACATCCCCATATACAAGTTCAAAATAAATAGATACAAAGTACAAGAAAAACTCTTAAAGGAAGTACCAAAGGAAACGAAAAGTATCAACAACAACTGTCCTGGGGTCTGAGCTAGTAAGGTCTGGCACGGTCCTCAAAGTCCTCCTGGAAACCTGAAAGCAGTTTTATATACATAGGGTGAGTATACAGGTATACTCAGTAGGGAAACCAAAAGCTCTCATGCATAAGTGGGGAGACATTATAATGCCCCGTGAGAAATAGAGGTTACCAAAACACCTATCAAGGAAACTATCCACCCAGCCTCACCAAGGCACACACCCTAAATAGTGAAAACTAGGTAAAATAATAGTAATAGCACATCGATATTTGGGTACCCTACACTACTTTCCCACTAGTTATTTAGAACATCCTATGCATCAGACATATCCCACAAGTTCCACTACAGTCCCACTACCGCCCCAACAAAAATCCCATGGGACATCCCAACTGCACATCTATCCTGCCCGCAAACACATGGCCCACTACAACCACACATAACCATGACTTCAGACACCTGGGAAACAACAACCACTACCACGCCAGAAGACATTTGGGTAAAAAAAACCACTGCCATGCCTGAAGACGCCTGGTCCAGAATAACCACTGCCATGCCCGAAGACACCTGGTCGAGAACAACCATTGCCATGCCTGAAGACACTTAGGCCTCATCCCGAAGACACTTGGGAAACAAACCTACCTGTACACACCTAGGCCAACCACCAAAACACAGCATGACTAAAGAGTCTTGGGAAATAATGAACCTTAGGTCGTCACAGCCAGTCTGAAGGGTCTTGGGCGACCTAGGAGAGGGAGCATAAATGAGCTAATAACCATCCACTCATAGGAATATTGGGAAAAATACCCTCCCACATGAAATGGAGGTGTTCAGCACAAAGTTCTCAACATGGGTTGGGTGAGAATAAGAAACACAAGAACTAAATTTTATATATATAGTTAATCAAGCACTCATCCCACCTAAGGGTCTCGAAACCAACAACCAGCCCACACACACCACTCTTGCTGCTATCCCTGCATGCACAAGTGTACAACAGCCATAACCAGAGCACAACCCATTTCTAGAAAACAATTCCCCATAGTAATCATTCTCGTTATCATGTTCAAAAGATTCCATTTAAATTTTCCTTCACTATCGGGCAACTTACAGGCACAACCATAAGCCAAAACAACAACTAGGATAAAAACATCCAAGCAAGCATTTAAGCATTCACTCCTGGTTCACTCGTAAGTAACAACATCAAAAGGGATCTGTGAGGTCCCTCGAAGTACTAGAACCAAACCAAACCCCAACATACCGGGTCCAGAACATTTACTACTGGCTCCACATAGCTTCAGATTCACAAAACAACAACCTCTCAACCATAGGTTCCATTCCCCTATACGTCACCCCAAAAACATTGACAGAACAACCATGCATATCACCAGAACAAAGCAAGGAAGTTTTCATATTTAGACAACACCATTCATTAAGTTCCTTCTTTCTATTGATTAACTAGGGTGATCACACAAGGGTTTTTACTCATCGGGCATCCATTTATTCAACCAAGTTTATGTGATTAAATAGTTACCATGTTATAGCCATTCAATCACAAGATTATCTAGAAAATAGAGCTTCATTAGTGTGCAATAAAGGACCACCAACAACCACAATTTTTAGTGGACACGAGCCATACAATTTAAAACATAAAAACAAAAGGTATAACACAACAATATCATCATCTTTTCCACCCCTTAATTCTTTAAAATCCCATTTATTATCTTTTTTAAAGTTGGTTTCATCTACATCCTGAGGTAACATCATCATACCCACCCCGCATGATGCAGAGTAAAGAGAGAGACAAAGGAAAACCCCTATATGGATGATCAAGGATCAAAGTTTTCTCTTGGCACCAAGAACTGGAGATGGTGCGAATTGTAGGAAAAGAAAACTCCAAGGATGAGCGGGAATGGCTCCAGCACGGGCGCACAATTCGTCTCCGAAGGAAGTCTCGAGGTGTACTAAGAGAAACAAAAAGGAAGAAGGAGGAGAGGATCTTAGTTTAAGAAGAGGTCAGATCCTAAAATCAGGGAGACCATTTTGAAGTACTTAAAAGTCATATTGTGGCTTGACCATGTGGTTCAGCGGTTTTACACGTTGGGATTAATTGAGATTTAATAATTCCAATCGTAAATGGTGGAGATAGACCATCGGTTTACTATGAGTTGGTAGATTTCCTTTAAACGGAGAAAACACGTAACAGGGGTGAAACTGGGAAACACGAGAGGCTGGAAAACACAACAAGGGGTGTGACAGGCCACATGCTTTGGTAATTCAAGGGTAGCCTGACTCTTGTGATTTTAAAATATATTTTATGGGACTTAAATCTATTTTAAAGGGTTATTAAAACACTCTTACGTCAAAAGATACGTTACTGAAGAGAATTTGGAAAGTCCTGGAGAAACTGGAAATGACTCACTGATGGGTGAGTCACTGTAGCCCTGGCAACATCACCCTAGCACCATTTTCATGACACCGTCTCCCTAGCACCATCGCCTTGGCACTGATGTCGATCGGTGCCACTGATGGCTCATCGGTGCCACCGATGTCCATCGGTGCTACCGTTCATTCAACCTGAAATTTGGAAAACTTCTTAATGAGTCACCGATGGTCTCCAGGTTACCCCAAACACCAGAATTTGACAAAGTAAAGGACCAGGAAGTTCCAGGCAATTACAAACCAGTACCTTTATCTTCCTCTCAGAGGGTATAGCCTCCCCACTATACTTGTTTACACCATCGCTGCTAGTCGGCAACCTTTGACGTTCGGGGAGGTGCACCTAAGTTCAGTGACACCCGGCCCGTTTAGCACTGTTCGGGTGGCTGTTCGGGTTGGGATGTTACAATTATAACTATAAATAAATATATATTTATTATAATTTTTTAATTATAAATAAATATTTATTTATTTATAGTAATAATTTTAAATATATATATATTTATTTAAATAATTATAAAATTATAAAAAATTTATTTATTATACATATAAAGTTATAAATATATATAATTAAATAAATATATTTATAAATATATACAAATATTTATAAATAAATACAAATATTTATAATTATAATTATAAATAAATATAGATATATTTAAATAATTATAAAATTATAATAAATATATTAATTATATATATTAATGAAATTATAAATATAATAAATATATTTCTTATAATTTTATAATTATTTAAATAAATATATATATAATTATAATTATAGCTATAAATAAATTTATATTTATTTTATTTTTTAATTATAAATATTTATTTATTTATTTATACTTTTAATTATATATATGTTTATTTAAATAATTATAAAATTATTATAAATATATTTATTATACTTATAATGTTATAAATATATATAATTAAATAAATATATTTATAAGTAAATACAAAAATTTATAAATAAATAAAGATATTTATAATTATAATTGCAAATAAATATCGATATATTTGAATAATTATAAAATTATAATATATATATTAGGTTTTGGGGGGTACAATTACATTAAACACACATACACACCACACACACAGGCCGGAAATACGGACCATAGCCCTCCCAAGGTATAACTCACTCATCAAGCCTTATTTATTCAGTACATAGCCCGAAGGTCCAGTGGGCATGAAGCCCATTACATGGACCAAAGGCCCAAAAACTGACCTAAATTCCCTATACAGCATCATGTTTGCATCATGCATGCGTCCTCATTTACGTGCGTCATGCCTGCATCACCGTCTATCTGTGGAAATTCGCTCTCACCTGAATTTGAACTCGTGTCTGATGCAGGATTATGGGGATCCTTTACCACTCGGGTAAGCCCCCAATTGTAAATTATAATAAATATATTAATTATATATATTTATAAAATTATAAGTATAGTAAACAAATTTATTATAATTTTATAATTATTTAAATAAATAAATACTTATTTATATTTATAATTATTTAAATAAATATATATAAATTTATAGTTATAAATATAAATAAATATTTATTTATATTTATTTATAATAAATATATTTATTATATATAATTATAAATATAATAAATATATATATATATTTGTTTATTTGTAGTTATAATTATAAATAAATATATATATATATTTATTTATTATATATATAATTTTATAAATATATATAATAATATAAATAAATTATTAACATTATATCTTTATTAGCACTATAATTTTAGCGCTCATAAAGACGCCATTTATTAGTGTTTTTTTAGCGCTGATAAAGGTAGGTTTTATTAGCACTTTCTACTTTAACGTTGATAAAACATACCTTTATCAGCGGTTGTTAAGTAGAACTGATAAAATTATTACCTGGTTTTATAAATAAACCCTAATAGTCTACTTCTTCTCTCACACACCTTCAAGCTCTTGCGAAATCCGACTGCCACTGCATCGCCGCTCTTGTCGAACCTTACTATCATCGCTCCTCCACTCTCACCCAACAGCACTACCGCAACCCCACCGCATTGTCGCTCTTGTTGAACCTTGCTGCCATTGTGCACCACTCTCCACCATCCACACTGCCCCCGCCGCCTCCGCTGCCCCCCCCCCCCCCCACCTCCGCTGCCCGGTCACCGCCTCTACTGCCCCCGCCTTCGTCGTCTCTCTCTCCCCCATAGTTATAGTTCATGGAATGATATGTTCCCATAATTAATTGATTGTTAAGTTATTGATAATCATGAATCCTTTGAGATTAGTGTGAATGATTTTATGTTCATTATATTCATTATGAATATAATTCTTGAGATCTAATAACCTTGTGTTTTGTTAAAGAATAATTTTCTTTAAAAAAAAGTGTTTAGGACTATACATTGTGGATTATGTATTACACTATAAATGATGGTTATGAACTGTTGACTATATTTTGATATGATTCATTATATTATTTTAAGTTTTATAGATATAAATTTAGATTTGTTCATGCCACACTATTTAGAGTTATATGGATTGTGCTGTGTTTTTTAGAGGAGTACAAA
Organism: Viscum album; assembly: GCA_963277665.1. NCBI lineage: Eukaryota > Viridiplantae > Streptophyta > Magnoliopsida > Santalales > Viscaceae > Viscum > Viscum album. Next base: position 126,208,022 of record OY728128.1, read on the forward strand.
TTTTGAATGGATTTTATTGTTTTTCTCTATATTACACCATAATAAAGGTTATATCTATTGAATGTAAATAATTCATAATCCTTAAAACTTTTAGGTTTTAAAGTGAGAATAGGAGATATATTTTCACCCTATTGTTTGTCTTTGAAAATATAATATGGTGGATGGAAAAGTATCATGATCATAGTGGCTATGAAAAACTTGGATAGATCATGAACATTGAAAAATTCTTATGAATTAAGGGTAAAGAGTTTTGAGATTATTTGATGAAGAGTGTGGAATTATTTATAATTTATATAGGAACATAAATAGAAACATTCTAGAAATTTAGTGAGGATTTTGTTATAATTGATCAATAAAGTTAAAGAAGAGGAAGGAGTTCATAAAATTCTGTGAAAATTTCGTAAAAATATCTACCAATAGAGTATTTTTATTTTTTGTTTTGATTAGTAAGGATTAAACACATACACTTTAGGGGTAGTGAGTCTCTATTCTATAATAAATAAGTGAACATTTATCTTTAGGTGTAGTTGTAAACAAAAAGGGATAATGATTCTGTTGTAAACCTTATACAATCGGTGAACTTGGTGGATTTTAGTACATCAATAAATCACTTATATATACTCCTTGGATATAGCTTAATTTGTGTGAACCAATAAAAACCGCTTGCATAATGTACTTTATTGGTTTATAAGGTTAAATGATTAACATAGACATGCCTACCAGTAATCATTGAATTCGTTGTCAATGGTTGTTAAAATACTAAAAGAGAAGAGGAAAGATTCCTAGATATTTACAATATTCCCTAGAAAAAATAATCCGCAAGTAAATCCCATGAAATTTTGAACACATGGATACCATGACCATATGAGAGAAAGATAATAGAGAAAGAGGGAGAAATAAGGTGGAAAGAAGAGATATGGACCACTTAGTTAATAAATTTTTGATTTTTAATGGAGAATCACCAAGATTAAAGTTTATATGAGGGTGAGGGAAGGAGTGGTCGACATGAGGAGAGTCATTAAGGCTTCTAGAGATGTAGGGGAGTGAAATAATATTCCTCTTATAAAATTCATATTTTGAAAATTAAAAAATTTTATATTTTAAAATCCTTCATGGGATATTTACATTTCCAAGATTCATATTCATAGAGTTCATGAAACTATCTTCCTCAAATGTGAGAATTCCATTTTTGTTAATTGGATTTCAAACCAAGAGTTTGGGTGATTTGAAAGTGTCAAAAATGTTGGAAATTTTTTTTATTTTTAAAGCGGTGAGTTAACCCTAGTGATCTATATTTAAAACCATTTTTTAGCCTTAATTAATTTTTATATAAACTTTTTGGGGTTTTTAAATATTTTAATATTTCCAAATGAGAAGGATTATTTCAAAAGGGTGTGTTTCCCCATGTGGATTTGATTTTGAAACTTATTGTGTCTTTGAATGTTTTTAAAGGGCTGTTTAAAGGGTATTGTGAATTCCCATTTGAGTTTCAAAGGTTTTTTGATAAAATTAGTCTGAAGAGTAGTTTGGGATGACTTTTATAAATGATAAAATTTCTTGTAATTCCAATAATGTTTTGAAAAGATAAGGACCATTTGTAATTTTATAATAAATGAGTTTTCATAAAATGTGTGATACCCTCTTAAGCCCTTTTGATTCTTATATGACCATTGTAGTTTGTGATCCCATGTGGGGATGTTTATTATTGACGACCTAGTTTTATGGGACTTATGGGGGTGTGGATGGGTTTAGTATTGAAGAAATAGTTTTCTTATCTCCAATTTAGTTCCTTTTATTAATGAAACCTAGTGATGATTCCCATTACACTAGAATCCTTTTTAGGATCATTTATGGGTTTTATCTCTCTACTTCTATCATATCCCCTACTATTTTTATTATTGTTTGGAATATGTTTTATTATCATTTTCCACATGTTTTGTAGTGTAAAATAGTGGTGCTTGACCTTGTTCTTTATTCCTTCTTTGTATGGATTGATTTTAAAAAAAATGCAAAGGTATTGTGAAAGGTTTTTAAAGAGGGAAAAAAGGGAAGCGTGATTTTGAAGTGTTTTCAAACTATTTTAATAATGAGTTTGAAAAGTGTCCACAAATGATAAAAGTTATAATGGTTTTTATTTTAAATACCAAGAATGTGTGGGTATTGAAAATAGATTTTTAGACCGCCATGCCTAGTTTTATGTAAATGGTTGGTTTTCAAACATGTTTTAGAAAACTATATGATAGTTGGAAACCTCTTTGAATTTTGAAATGTGTATTTCAAAAATGGGTGTTTATGAAATATTTTAAAGTCATATTTTAAAAGGTGATTTTAGAAAGAGGTATTGGCTAAGGAAAAATTATTTCCAAGTGATTTTTTTTCATTTAATGAAAATCCTAGAAAAAGAGTTTTAACACACTTTTATGTGTTACTACTTATTTGGTAAAACTTTATAGAAAATGTTTATTTTTATAATTTATTTCAAAATACATTTTTTATGATATAATAAGAAAGTAATATTTTATATTTGGTAGGTTTTGGTGTCCTAATATACTTTTAGATCATACCTATATTTTATAGGTTTAGGGCTTTTATGATATCCCACCATTTTATTTCATAAATTTTCATTACATTTAAAAAAAACTGAGGATCTTTAAAGTCTAGTGTCTTGGAAATCAGGAACATAATACATGAAAACAACATAAAACATCCTTCTAATAAAATTTTAAGGCTTCAGCATAGGTTCAACCTATATACAATTACTATATCTCATAACATGGAGACATACATCAAGAGAAAAGGTGAGCATAAGGCTCAGTAAGGAAAACAAGTGAAACAGTTGACATGTGATCTTGGGCAATATTAATAAGAACATGATATAAATCATAAATTCATAAGCAATGGAAGAATAGGAATATCATAATAAAAAGAACTCGAATCATAACTTGAATACGTTGATACACCATTTAATTTAGACATTCATGAACATATCACTAAGGTTCATCCCCAAGGTGTCATAAAAATTATCAAGGTTGTTCATCAAGGTATCGTAAAACTTGTCATCTCTAGAGAGTAATTATTTACCCAATGCATTGGAGCTCTATCAGGGTTCACCCTTAATACTTATTTAATTTCATGTGATCCACATACATCATAATCAAACATTTCATAATAACCCATAGATAATAAAAGAAATGGGTTTCATTTCAAAATCGTGACGTTTTAAAAGTTCTTAAAAACTTGATAGTTACGTCATTTATAACCCATGGAAAGGAAGTGAGGGTTATATGTATGCCAAATCCAGAATAAAATAGATCAATTTTATGTATTGATTAATAACCCTGAAAATTAAATAGGTCTAGGTATTCAGATAAATAAAACAATAGAATTTTTTGAGAGAAAGAGAGAGAAATTTTGAAACGAAATTTCTGCAGCATAACAGCTATATAACATGGTTTTAGAAAACATTGAAAAGAGAGGTTACAAGGGTCACCCACTCATAAATAACTAATAATTCAGTATGGGTACTGAATAAAAATAAATAAGATCATGTTATGGGTATTTGAAGGAAATACCATATGAAAATGAAACTCGAATAAAAAAGAGAAGATGTGATTTCTTTTACGAAAATTCTGCAGCCTAAAGGCGTCACTTAATGATTCAAAAAATTTATTTGATGAGAGTGGAAAGGGTATATCATAATTTTTACATGAAATGGAAAGTATTAAAGATATATAATAACAATCCCCCTCATAATAAAATGTAACTATAAGACATAACATAAAGGAAGTCATGACTTAAAAGAGGAGGGTGAAAGGAACCCTTACCGATTTGGTAACTTTCGAAACGTACACCCCATGAAAGAAGGATCATATAAATAATATGTAAATACTCATAAATTAAATTATATTACACAAATAGTATAATAATGGGTATTACATACACCACACAAAAGGAAATAGTGGCAAATATACCATGAATCTCTTAGGAATAAGAAGTGAGATGAAAATCTCTTACCACGTTGTATTCAATCGAATCGTATGACCAAAAGTTAATAAACACCAAATGATTTATATAATAACATGAATATAAAGAGAATAATTATAATATATATCAAATATCAGTACAAAATACACCACATGAAATAAATTAGTGGCGAACAATGTAAATCCCACAGAATTAAAAGTGAGATAAGAAACCCCTTACCTCGTTGTCTGACTTGACTCGCTCGTATGTTCCTTAATATTCATGAATAATAAACTTAAGTTAATTTATAATTGATTAATAATATTTTTCAAGTTTATTATTCCTTTTATATTACTTATTACCTTGATATAACAATTAGTTAATTATTTGAGCTCATATCGGACATTTTGTCAATGTTTGGAACTTGAGTCAAAAATGAACTTGTTATAATTATAAATTGTCCATGTGGTCAAAATTACATTATATCCAGAATTATATTAATAATTTAGATGTCATATATATCATATATATCCAGTATATATATGTATTTATTGTAACGCCCCGACCCCAGCTACCTAGAGTCGTTGCATTATTACATAACATTGGCATGATCACAAGAAAGATCAAATCCCGAAAGACTGATTGGTTTAGTAGCCTTGGAAACACTAGATATAATCATAAAGTTTTACATTACATTTCAAAGTGAAAAACTACTACAACAACAAAGTCTTCATATCCACACTATTAACCCCTCATAATATCCCTGCAAGTCATTCATAATTTACTTCTTCACTACCTGGGAAAAATAAAACATAGAAAAGGGGTGAGCTCAAATGCCCAGTAAGGATAACAATATAGCGGAACATTAAAAATAATCATAAACATTTAAGGCAATGAATTACTAAAACAAAAGCCTTTTAAAATTTAACTTCAACATAGTATGGCAAAAGTAAAATGAAATAATTCCATTTACTTATTCACATGGATATTCTACTAATCGAATAATCACATGCAATATCAATAACCACTTTCATAATGTTGGAATGCATAATTCCAGACTATCATAACCACATAGCCAAGGCCTCGTGCCAAGACTACAAATAAGATTTTGTCAAGGCCTTGTTCCAAGACACTAGTTTGTCCCATGATACCTACCGATGCATCGAGGAGCTATAGCGGGCTCCACCCGTCACTTATTAAGTCCAATGCATTCCCATATGAAAAGGTTTAAACATAACATAAACATTTGTATTAAAACTAGCATACGAAATGTCAATAATTTCACCATAAACTATGAATGGTATAAAAATAGCACATCCACAGTCAAACATATCACAAAACCTTCAATACAATATAGAAGTTTTGTATCATAATAAATCAACTTCAAATAATCTTAAAATCCATCAAAGGATGTTGACATAGATGAAATCAAAATTCTTTTTAAAGAAGTATCTCCTTTTATTTTGAAATCATTTAAGGTCCATATAAAATAAAACATTTTCTTTGAAAATATTCTTATAAGCTTGTATGGAAAGCTTCGATGATTTTATAACGGCGGAAAATAACCGCACCCGCCGTATAAGTTAAAAAAAACATTCTTACCTCAATTCTGTCGAAAAGGTTAAAAAGGACCTTGTTTTGAATACGACCGAAATATTCCTTTATAAACCACTTATAAAAGTCAAAAAGGGTATAAATGACTTTAACTCATATTCTAGTAAATAGTAAAAATGTTTTTAAATTCATTTTTAAGAAACATGGATGTGGATGATAAAGAGATCCCAGTAGATTATTACGTATAAACAACCTCGGATAATGAAGAGATTGTGAAATAACCCTTACCTTGTACTTTTCCTTGGTTGGGGTAGGTTAACCTCCTGTATAATAGTGAAATAATTGTTACTAAATTATACAAGAATCATATACATTAATATGATATCATATATGATCTTTTAATATTGATTTGATAATAATATCTTAGTATTATCGTCGTTTCGGGTGTTAACTTACTCATTTTCTTTATATGTTTTGTTACATAAGTCATGTTTGTTGTATCTTATTCATATCCAGAATGATATCAAGTCCTTAAACATCATTTTTAAATCATTAAATGATAATTATACTTGAATGGATACGATGGAGAATGAATCTCATCGCGTTCGTGGAGACGGTAGTCCGTACGTACGCACGAACGCTACTTCCATTTAATTTTTATTTTAAAAGAATCGAATCCAAATGATACATAGGTATATTACTATTCCAGTATAATATAATATTTTATATATGTTACTTAAGTTCATTAACACCATCCTTTATACGTTCCATGTGTGGTATGAACGAGTCATATCATTTTAAGGGGGCGGTAGTCCGCACTTCCTCAAATGAAATTATCGTATGTATATACAACATGAAACGAATAATGGTATGAAATAAAATGGAATTACAGAAGCTTATATATATAAAATATATATCATTTATATCATATTTAATTATAGTGCCATCATAATGGCCACCATGAGAGGCGGTAAGATGTATTTGAACAATCATCGTTTCGTGAGGCGTTAGTTTGCCATCCACAGAAACATTATGTTCATCATCCATTAGATGGAGTTGTGTGTATGTGTAGTTTGAATACATATTATAACAACATCCTAGTATATTGAGGATACTTGTGTTGTTACAAAAGAAAGGAAATAAAAAGAGTTTGGGGGTTGGAGAAGCAAAATAAATGAAAATAATTTAAGAGAAATCGTTACCTTTAATTTAGGTAACTCACTTTGGTTAGAACCAAAGGACTTGTTGAAATGCTTTCTGCCTAAGGGGAAGCTTCAAGGAGGAGGATAGGGATGTGGGGAGCTTAGTTGGGCAGAGTTTGGACGAGCCAAGTGGCTTGAGAGGTGTGAGGAATGAGTAGAAGTGGTCTCCTTTTATAAGGGAGAGGAGGGGCTCTTTAGGAAAGAGAGAAAGTATTACTTTATAATATAATTATATTCGGTTTATAATGGTCCAAAAATCATTGAGGTCGAAGATAAGATGACCCATATTCTAAATAACATCAACCAATAAGAATTGGACAGGTTTTAGATAATATTTTAATCATTATAATCTTATTTATTTAAATGATTTATTAATGAGGTAAACATTGCATCATTATTGTGTCATTAATAATTTAAATTATTTGATGTCTAAAAATTATAAATAAAATATCATCATGTAGGAAATCTTTTTAGCTTTCTAATGAATATTTATAATCGAAAATCAAACATGTATAACCCTATGTAAAAATTGTTCTTCTAAAAGATGTAAGCTTATGCCATTTTTATTTTTATTTTAACTTTATTAATATAATGTGTCCCTACCACATACAAGTGGCTCCAAAGGGTCCCCAAATTGACCCAAGGATGCTCATGGTCGGGTATGTGTCCACCAATAAGGTTAGGACACGTTTTAGTGTAATTTTGTATTATTATAATATTATTTTTTTAACCCTTATTTACCGGATTTACCCTTTAACCATGGTAAATAAAATATTTACCACAGTAACTATTCAAAATGTCTAAAAATAAAAGTTACCTATTTACAAAATTTGAACATCCTGATTCCAAATATGGAATCCATTTTCCTAAATTCAAAACACAGAAGTGGCAGAAATTAATTTAAAATCAATTCCCGCTGTTCAAAACAAAAAGCGTGTTTTTAAGAGATAATAACTATCAAAAGATTGACACTTGTTTATGTTCGGTTTAATTGTAAAATTATGTCCAATGATAAACATTAAATTGAATGGTAAAAATATATTCTAAATATACTTTAAAACCACTCAAATTCATAATTTATCACTATTAATTATTTTGATTAAAAAAGTTGTTTTTAATTAAAATTTAGAAATTTTCACTATTCATCAAAATATGAAAGTTATCCAAAATGTACCAAAATTTCACCCTAGGATAATTTTGATATTCCGAATCCAAAAATGAAGTCCTTTCAAATATAAAATATATATAATTTCAAAAAGTAGGTATTAGTATTCACAACGGCTAGTTTAATTAGTTGTGGTGTGTGTTAGAACTCGAGGTTGCGTACAACACACGCTATCGCATTATTCGAAGGGAAACGTACCGTGGAAGCTTGGGGTGTTACATTCTCCCCTCCTTCAAATAATTGCGTCCTCGCAATTTCTAGAATACTTATTACATGAAAAGACTCGGGTGGTTCTTCATCATAAGTTCCTCGGGTTCCCACGTTGCCTCTTCCATCTTATGGTTTCTCCACAAAACTTTTACCAGACGCGTCATCCGGTTTCTCAGTACTTGTTCTCTTGTATCAAGAATCCTGACGGGCTCTTCACAATAGGAAAGATCAGGTTCCAGTTCTAATTCCTCATAGGTGAGTACATGCGTTGGGTCAGGCATGTATTTTCTCAACAGAGATACGTGGAACACATCGTGAACTTTGGAGAGACTTGGCGGCATTGCCAATCGGTAAGCTACAGCCCCAATTCGTTCTAGAATTTCGAAAGGTCCGATGTACCTAGGACTCAATTTACCTTTCTTACCAAAACGTATGACTCCCTTCCATGGAGATACCTTTAGGAAAACATGATTACCGACTTGAAATTCCAAATCCTTCCTTCTATTATCGGCATAGCTCTTCTGCCTACTTTGAGCTGCTTTGATGTGATTTTGGATTACTTTCACCTTTTCCACCGTTTCCTCCACCAGCTCTGGGCCTACAAGTTTTCTTTCACCAACGTCATCCCAACAGGTTGGTGTATGACATCTCTTTCCGTATAACGCTTCATATGGTGCCATCTGTATACTCGAATGGAAGCTATTGTTATAGGAAAATTCTACCAGTGGTAAATATTGATCCCACATACCCTGAAAGTCAAGTGAGCAAGATCTCAACATGTCTTCTAAGGTTTGAATAGTCCGTTCTGATTGTCCGTCTGTCTGAGGGTGGTAAGCAGTGCTCAAATGAAGTTCAGTATCCAGGGATTTCTGAAGACTTTTCCAAAATCTTGAAGTAAAACGGGGATCACGATCAGAAACAATCGATAGGGGTACTCCATGAAGTCTCACAACTTCATTAATGTATAGTCTTGCTAGATGTTCCAGGGGTAGATCTTCTCTTATAGCAAGAAAATGTGCTGACTTGGTAAGACGATCAACAATAACCCATATTGCATCGTTCCTTCTAGGAGTCTTTGGTAGCCCCATGACAAAGTCCATCGTAACATTGTCCCATTTCCACTCTGGTATGGGAAGAGGTTGCATGACTCCTCCAGGCTGTTGCCTTCCAGCTTTCACTTGTTGACAAACCATACATCTTGACACAAAATCAGCAATCTCCCTCTTCATGTTGTCCCACCAAAAATGTTCTTTCAAATCTCTATACATTTTGGTGCTCCCAGGGTGTATAGAGAAATTGGAACTATGAGCGTCATCCAGCAATTCCCTTTTTAGATCAGGTATATTGGGAACACAAAGTCTCTTCCCGAATTTCAAAATTCCATCTTCATACACAAAGTCTCTCAATCTCCCATCATTCACAGCTTTAATCTTCTTCTGAAATTCTTCATCATCGGTCTGGGAACTCTTAATCCTTTCTAGTAAAGATGGTTTGGCAACCATTTGAAAAAGCATTGATGTTTCACCTTCCCTGGTTATTCCCATGTCCATCTTCACTAGATCCATGAAAATTGGATCCCTTTTAATTCTCATATTGTTCAAAACTCCATGGTCTTTTCTACTCAAAGCGTCTGCCACCTTGTTTGCCTTCCCTGGGTGGTAGTGTATCGTACAATCATAATCCTTGAGTAATTCAAGCCATCTCCTTTGCCTCATGTTGAGTTCTTTTTGTGAGAAAATATACTTCAAACTCTTGTGATCAGTATAAATCTCACATTTTTCACCATAGAGGTAGTGCCTCCATATCTTCAAAGCAAAGATCACTGCTGCTAACTCGAGATCATGAGTAGGATAGTTTTGTTCATGAATTTTCAACTGTCGTGATGCATAGGCAATAACTCTATCATTCTGCATAAGGACACAGCCAAGTCCTTTCTTCGATGCATCACTATAAATAACGAACCCATCATTCCCCGATGGTAGAGTCAATATAGGAGCATTGACTAATCTTCTCTTCAGTTCTTCGAAACATTCTTCACACTCTTTTGTCCAAACAAATTTAACCCCTTTACGTGTGAGCTTCGTTAATGGGTTAGCCAATCGGGCAAAATTCTGGACGAAACGTCGATAATAACCTGCCAAGCCAATAAAACTGCGTACCTCAGTTATACTCATAGGTGCTGGCCATTCTTGGATTGCCTTGGTCTTAGAAGGATCAACAGATATTCCATCTTTTGAGACAATATGGCCAAGAAAAGAAATCTCCTGAAGCCAGAATTCACACTTGCTAAACTTCCCATATAATTCATGCCTCCTCAGAGTCTTCAAGATAATGCGCAAGTGATTTTCATGATCGTCGTAGGTTTTGGAGTATACCAAGATATCATCAATAAATACCACCACAAATTCATCTAGATACTCCTTGAAAACTCTATTCATCAGATCCATGAATACAGAGGGTGCATTAGTCAATCCAAACGGCATTACAGTAAACTCGTAATGCCCGTACCTGGTTCGAAATGCTGTCTTCGGAATGTATTCCTTCTTTACACACAACTGATGGTATCCAGATCGAAGGTCAATCTTTGAAAAGTATTGAGCTCCATGCAGTTGGTCAAATAAATCATCAATACGAGGTAGGGGATACTTGTTCTTTATCGTTATAGCATTGATCTCCCTGTAGTCAATACATAACCTCATAGATCCATCTTTCTTTTTAACAAAAAGAACAGGGGCTCCCCATGGAGAAACACTAGGGCGAATAAATCCCTTATTACTCAATTCCTCTAGTTGTTTCTTTAATTCGACTAAATCTACAGTGGCCATTCTATAAGGGGTCTTCGATATAGGCCTTGATCCAGGAATCAAATCAATGGAAAACTCAACTTCTCGTTCTGGAGGATGTCCAGGTAAATCTTCCAGAAATACATCTACAAATTCTTTCACAACAGGTACATCCTCTATTTGAACATTACTTTCCTCACCGACAGTTATTTCATTCTCTTCCTCCCCAATAATTGAATTAAGTTGAGCTACTGGGGGTGGATCTAAATAAGAATTAGGTGGTGACGATTCTGCTCTAAAAATAAGGTGCTCCTTATCATTATCATCAAGAATCGTAACCTCTTTCTTCTTACAATAAATCTTCGCATCATAGTCCGAAAGCCAGTCCATACCGAGGATTATATCAAACTCAATCATAGGTATGACGATGAAATCAGCAGATAAAGAAAATTTATGTGCTCTAATGGGGACTGATTCACAAAACTTTGTTGCAACGATACTTCCCTTAGGAGTTTTAACTGACAACTCCCTTATTAAATCAAATTGGAAATATCTAATTTTCTTAGCAAACTGGGAAGATATGAAACAATGCGATGATCCAGAATCAAATAATGCATTTGCTAAACTTGAGGAAACCATTAAATTACCTGCCACCACGTCTTTCGGAGCTTCTACCTCAGCAGTAGTGATAGCATAAGCCTGGCCTTGATCCCTTGGCCTTTTCTGAGGTAAGTTCTCCTGACGCTTAGGACATGCATTTGCATAATGCCCCATCTCCCTGCAATTGTAGCACTGAACGTTGGTAGCTTCCTTCTTCCCCTTGCAATCATGAGCTTGGTGGCCTTTTTCACCACACTTGTAACAGACTCCCATTCCCTTCAAGCAAGTACCGGGGTGTTTCTTCCCGCATTTACCACAAGATGGATATTCAACCTTTCCTTTCTTCCCCTTATTTCCATTCCCAGATTGATCAGCAGGTCTCTTCTTCTCTTGCTTTGCTTTAAAGTCATAAGACTTAGAGAATTCCTTTTCGGTCTTGATAGCACATGAGACAATGTCTTCGTACGATGAAAAGGATTGTGAGACTAATGCTCGACGGAGAAATGGTTTTAACCCATCAAAGAAACGATCAATCTTACTTCTTGGGTTGCGAATATAATCTCCAGCATACCTCTCTAACCTTGTAAAGTTAGCCTCATACTTTGTGACATTCTCATCCTCCTTTTGTCTCAGACTCAGAAATTGCCTTTCCATATCCGCTCGATGGTCGCGAGGGAAGTATTTTTCTAAAAACAGATCTTTGAATTCCCTCCATTCCATATTTGATACTTCATCATCTTCCTTCATGTTTTGAATCAATGACCACCATTGATCAGCATCTCCAGTGAGGCGGTAAACTGCCATGATAACTTTTTCCCTTTCACTACTCCCCAAAGCCTGAAATATTTTCTCTAGGGAATTTATCCATTGCTCAGCTACTAAGGGATTTGTACTCCCATTGAACGTTGGTGGTTGTTGCCTCATGAATCGATCTAACATTGATCCTCCACGCTGCGGATCAGGGTGCTCCATACGGGTAAGGTTATTATTCATAACCTGAGTAAGTTGTCCCAGTATGGTGATTAGCTGATCGGCACCAGTTGCATCACCAGCCCCACTATAATTATCTTGAGCAGGAGGGCAATCCCTACATGGAGTGCGTGCATTGATACGGTTTCCATTTCTTCCACTAGGCGCCATTTCTAAACAATGGCATAAACTAGATCAGTTTATGAATCAAAATACATAATCCCATACTTATAAAACACTTAACATAAATTGAACTATTTATGGATATAATCCATAATCATAAAAATGTTTTCTTTGAGGAAGTATATACTCATAAACCCTTCATAATGATTTGTAAAGAAAATGAGAGTTATCCTAAGCATATCCCCCGGGAGTGTCGTAACCAAGAGTGCAGCAAGGCCCGTTGTCGTGCACCAGTTCCCGTTCGAGTCTAGCTAAAAGCGGTGTTTTCGGGTTTTACCCCTAGGTACATCTGTGCCAGAGCCACCTCTACCTGCTCGTATCCAGACAGGGATGTATTGCTCGGAAAACTCACAAAATCTCTACAATACCAAAATTCTAGGAAGTTCTTCTATACTAATCCTCAAAGTTCATCTTAGGTCTACGTGCTCTAATCAGAGTTTATCTAAATCTAGTTTCCAAGGTTTGTACTAAACTTCCTCTGATACCAACTGTAACGCCCCGACCCCAGCTACCTAGAGTCGGTGCATTATTACATAACATTGGCATGATCACAAGAAAGATCAAATCCCGAAAGACCGGTTGGTTTAGTAGCCTTGGAAACACTAGATATAATCATAAAGTTTTACATTACATTTCAAAGTGAAAAACTACTACAACAACAAAGTCTTCATATCCACACTATTAACCCCTCATAATATCCCTGCAAGTCATTCATAATTTACTTCTTCACTACCTAGGAAAAATAAAACATAGAAAAGTGGTGAGCTCAAATGCCCAGTAAGGATAACAATATAGCGGAACATTCAAAATAATCATAAACATTTAAGGCAATGAATTACTAAAACAAAAGCCTTTTAAAATTGAACTTCAACATAGTATGGAAAAAGTAAAATGAAATAATGCCATTTACTTATTCACATGGATATTCTACTAATCGAATAATCACATGCAATATCAATAACCACTTTCATAATGTTGGAATGCATAATGCCAGACTATCATAACCACATAGCCAAGGCCTCGTGCCAAGACTACAAATAAGATTTTGTCAAGGCCTTGTGCCAAGACACTAGTTTGTCCCATGAGACCTACCGATGCATCGAGGAGCTATAGCGGGCTCCACCCGTCACTTATTAAGTCCAATGCATTCCCATATGAAAAGGTTTAAACATAACATAAACATTTGTATTAAAACTAGCATACGAAATGTCAATAATTTCACCATAAACTATGAATGGTATAAAAATAGCACATCCACAGTCAAACATATCACAAAACCTTCAATACAATATAGAAGTTTTGTATCATAATAAATCAACTTCAAATAATCTTAAAATCCATCAAAGGATGTTGACATAGATGAAATCAAAATTCTTTTTAAAGAAGTATCTCCTTTTATTTTGAAATCATTTAAGGTCCATATAAAATAAAACATTTTCTTTGAAAATATTCTTATAAGATTGTATGGAAAGCTTCGACGATTTTATAACGGCGGAAAATAACCGCACCCGCCGTATAAGTTAAAAAAAACATTCTTACCTCAATTCTGTCGAAAAGGTTAAAAAGGACCTTGTTTTGAATACGACCGAAAGATTCCTTTATAAACCACTTATAAAAGTCAAAAAGGGTATAAATGACTTTAACTCATATTCTAGTAAATAGTAAAAATGTTTTTAAATGCATTTTTAAGAAACATGGATGTGGATGATAAAGAGATCCCAGTAGATTATTACGTATAAACAACCTCGGATAATGAAGAGATTGTGAAATAACCCTTACTTTGTACTTTTTCTTGGTTGGGGTAGGTTAACCTCCTGTATAATAGTGAAATAATTGTTACTAAATTATACAAGAATCATATACATTAATATGATATCATATATGATCTTTTAATATTGATTTGATAATAATATCTTAGTATTATCGTCGTTTCGGGTGTTAACTTACTCATTTTCTTTATATGTTTTGTTACATAAGTCATGTTTGTTGTATCTTATTCATATCCAGAATGATATCAAGTCCTTAAACATCATTTTTAAATCATTAAATGATAATTATACTTGAATGTATACGATGGAGAATGAATCTCATCGCGTTCGTGGAGACGGTAGTCCGTACGTACGCACGAACGCTACTTCCATTTAATTTTTATTTTAAAAGAATCGAATCCAAATGATACATAGGTATATTACTATTCCAGTATAATATAATATTTTATATATGTTACTTAAGTTCATTAACACCATCCTTTATACGTTCCATGTGTGGTATGAACGAGTCATATCATTTTAAGGGGGCGGTAGTCCGCACTTCCTCAAATGAAATTATCGTATGTATATACAACATGAAACGAATAATGGTATGAAATAAAATGGAATTACAGAAGCTTATATATATAAAATATATATCATTTATATCATATTTAATTATAGTTCCATCATAATGGCCACCATGAGAGGCGGTAAGATGTATTTGAACAATCATCGTTTCGTGAGGCGTTAGTTTGCCATCCACAGAAACATTATGTTCATCATCCATTAGATGGAGTTGTGTGTATGTGTAGTTTGAATCCATATTATAACAACATCCTAGTATATTGAGGATACTGGTTTTGTTACAAAAGAAAGGAAATAAAAAGAGTTTGGGGGTTGGAGAAGCAAAATAAATGAAAATAATTTAAGAGAAATCGTTACCTTTAATTTAGGTAACTCACTTTGGTTAGAACCAAAGGACTTGTTGAAATGCTTTCTGCCTAAGGGGAAGCTTCAAGGAGGAGGAGAGGGATGTGGGGAGATTATTTGGGCAGAGTTTGGACGAGCCAAGTGGCTTGAGAGGTGTGAGGAATGAGTAGAAGTGATCTCCTTTTATAAGGGAGAGGAGGGGCTCTTTAGGAAAGAGTGAAAGTATTACTTTATAATATAATTATATTCAGTTTATAATGGTCCAAAAATCATTGAGGTCGAAGATAAGATGACCCATATTCTAAATAACATCAACAAATAAGAATTGGACAGGTTTTAGATAATATTTTAATCATTATAATCTTATTTATTTAAATGATTTATTAATGAGGTAAACATTGCATCATTATTGTGTCATTAATAATTTAACTTATTTGATGTCTAAAAATTATAAATAAAATATCATCATGTAGGAAATCTTTTTATCTTTCTAATGAATATTTATAATCGAAAATCCAACATGTATAACCCTATGTAAAAATTGTTCTTCTAAAAGATGTAAGCTTATGCCATTTTTATTTTTATTTTAACTTTATTAATATAATGTGTCCCTACCACATACAAGTGGCTCCAAAGGGTCCCCAAATTGACCCAAGGATGCTCATGGTCGGGTATGTGTCCACCAATAAGGTTAGGACACGTTTTAGGTTAATTTTGTATTATTATAATATTATTTTTTTAACCCTTATTTACCGGATTTACCCTTTAACCATGGTAAATAAAATATTTACCACAGTAACTATTCAAAATGTCTAAAAATAAAAGTTACCTATTTACACAATTTGAAAATCCTGATTCCAAATATGGAATCCATTTTCCTAAATTCAAAACACAGAAGTGGCAGAAATTAATTTAAAATTAATTCCCGCTGTTCAAAACAAAAAGCGTGTTTTTAAGAGATAATAACTATCAAAAGATTGACACTTGTTTATGTTCGGTTTAATTGTAAAATTATGTCCAATGATAAAAATTAAATTGAATGGTAAAAATATATTCTAAATATACTTTAAAACCACTCAAATTCATAATTTATCACTATTAATTATTTTGATTAAAAAAGTTGTTTTTAATTAAAATTTAGAAATTTTCACTATTCATCAAAATATGAAAGTTATCCAAAATGTACCAAAATTTCACCCTAGGCTAATTTTGATATTCCTAATCCAAAAATGAAGTCCATTTTCAAATATAAAATATATATAATTTCAAAAAGTAGGTATTAGTATTCACAACGGCTAGTTTAATTAGTTGTGGTGTGTGTTAGAACTCGAGGTTGCGTACAACACACGCTATCGCATTATTCGAAGGGAAACGTACCGTGGAAGCTTGGGGTGTTACATTTATAATATTACATAACATTTGGAGATAAGAAATGAAATGCACCGTTCATGGAGACGATAAGCCGTACGTACGCATGAACGTTACTTTCATTTCTATTTCATATTTTAATGAAATGAAAACATAGTGATTAATAGGTATATTATAATTTAATTATAATATTTATGTCATATATGTTACATAAGTTAATAAATTATATCCTTTATACGTTCTACGTATGGCATGAACGCGTCATATCACTTTGAGGGGCGGTAGTTCGCACTTCCTCTAATGAAATTATCGCGTTTACCCATTATGGGAACCATAAAGGTATGATATAAAAAGGAAAATACATAAGCAAAAAAGAAAACATAAATATCATATATATCATATATATATACAGTGCCATCATAAGGGCCACCGTGAGAGGCGGTATGAGATAATTGAACAATCATCGTTTCGTGAGCCAGTACTTCGTCGTCCACTGAAATAGTATGTTCTTTACCCATTAGATGTAGGTGTGTGTAAGTGTAGATATAATAATTCTCATAAAAACATCCTCTTATATTTAGGATATTGGTGTTGTTATAAAAGAAAGGAATAAAAAGAGTTTAGGGGGTTGGAGAAGTAAAATAAAACAAAAAAACTTAAGAGAAGACGTTACCTTTAAATCGGGTAACTCCATTTGGTTTGAACCAAAAGGGTTTCTTAAAGTGATTTTTGTCTAAGTTAAGGCTTATAGGATGAATAGAAGGATCTTGGGAGCTTATTGGATCATAGTTTGGACGATCCAATGGCTTGAGAAGTGTGAGAAATGGGTAGGAATTGAGGGATTTTTATAAGGGAGAGGAGGGTCTCTTTTGGAAAGTTTGAAAATATTATTTTATTATATAATGATTTTCGATTTCTAAAGTTCCAAAAATAATTAAAGTTGAAGATAAGGTGGATAATTTTCTAAATAAAATCATCCAATAAGAATTGGACAAGTTTTATATATATTTTTAATTTTTATCTTCTTATTTATTTAAATCATCCATTAATGACGTAAACACTACATCATCATTGTGTCATAAATAATTTCATTTATTTGATGTCTAAAAATTATAAAAAAAACTACCATTATGTAGGAAATATTTTTATATTTCCAATGAATATTTATAGTTTAAAAGATAACTTATATAACCCCATGTAAAAATTGTTTTAGTAAAATAATACATGTTTATGACATTTTTATTTTTACTTTAAATAAAAAGTTATTAATGTCATTATCTTACCCAAGTGGCTCCATGGGGTCCCAAAATTGACCCATGGATTTTCTTGGTCTTCCATTACTCATCCAATAAGGTTAGGACAAGTGTCAAGGTAATTTTTTATTATTATAACATTATTTTTACCTTAAATTACCCTAATTACCTTTAATTGTGGTTAATAAAAGTCAAAAGTTACTATTCAACAAAAAATGTTTTCATCCCATTGAACCACATTTTACTTAATAATTACAACCATGTATATCAGATTTTTGAAATTCAATTCACAAAAGCGGTAAAATTTCATTTAAATGAAAAGGTCAGTTTTTTAACTACTACTTAGTGGTTTCACTATTCATCAAAAATTGAAGGTTTTTAGAAAAATTCCAAAAATTCACTCTAAGATAAATTTGATATTATGAATTAAAAAATTTATTTCTATTTTACCAAATTAAAAAAATAGAAGTTTCATTAATTAATTTTATAATTAATTCCCGTCGTCAAAATAAAAAGTGTGTTTTTAAGAAATAATAACCATCAAAATATTGATACTTGTTAATGTCCAATTTCAATGTGAAATTAATTACAATGGAAAACATTGGGATAAATAGTAAAAATATAATCTATTTAAACTTTAAAACCAATTAAAAATATAATATAACTGTATAAATAAATTAGATTAAAAGGCAGTTTTGAATTAAAATATAGCATTTTTTCATAATTCATTAAAAATGAACATTATCAGAAAAATATCAAAATTTCATCCAAAGTAAATTTTGATGTCCCGATTATAAAGATGAAAATTATTTTGTCAAATATAATATGTAAAAGTGACAAAAACAAGATTTAAAAAGGGTTCACCATCAAAAGGCGTTAAATCACCCTTTTAAAGTAAATTATGCTTAAAATCAGATTCATTTACATTTCAAGCCTCTGACTTTTATTGGATTAATGTAAAAACATTTAAAAAACATATATTATCATATTTAAGTTAGTTCTATTAATTCCCGCCAATACAACGGCTAGGTGTTAACTACCATTTAAAATAATAATATTATATTATTAGTGTGCAATGTAAGATTTCAAAGAAACATGTTGTTTCGTGTCAGGTACGCCATTGAATATAGAATACCCTTTAAAATAAAATTAATATTTAATTAAAAATTATTAATAAATATGAAAATTTCATATTATTTATTTTCTGTGGATGTTACATTCTTCCCCCCTTTTGGAAATTGCGTCCTCGCGATTTTAAAATTGTGCTTGGAAATTTCATTGAAAGTCTCACATTAGAAAAAGAGTCAGTAAAACTATTACTTTAAAAGAAAGAATGATAAGTACAAAGGTCACCTGAGTTAACCCATACTAGGATTCCATATAGGAAAACATGGATATAGAAGAGAAAACAAACGATCAAGTTTTGATTGAGAGTGATGGAAAACATGATTAGGAGAAATTTTACCACTATAAAATCACAAACTTATGATGTGTTAAACAGTCTTTGATTACCCATTAGGAAATTTAAACCAAAAAAATTTTTGTTTTACGTTCATTTTCATAATTTTGAGGAATTAATTTACTAAATAAAATAAAAACATAAGGAAATATACTTACCTTCAAGTAGAGTTTCATCCTTTAATAAGTTTCTATTGAAACTAATCTTTTCTCCAGACAATGAGCATTAAAAAAGACTTGGTCACATCAAAAGCACAAGAATAATCTTCTAGAGATTCACATAATACACAAAATAAGAACTATATATTTCCCTTGTCTTTAGACATCAACTAAAACCAAAATGGTTAGTATGAGATCATATAATCCCCCCAAAAGATAATCCTTTATAAAAAGAAATACAACTATTAATCTCCAAAATTCAACAAAAAGTACCCAAAGTTCAAGAAAGACCATTCAATACACAATCATCCTTAAAATTATTCAAAATAATCCAAACTAAGATTGAAACCCAAAACTCAAAAGGATTTAATCACATAGTCTTTCACAATAAATCTTAACATTTATCTCCAAATAACATCGACTACTATTAAAGTCTCATACTAAAGTGTAATTAACATAATCACATATTCTCTATGATAGGTTAATCATTTTCTAGAAATAACCCAAATCATCATATGACCACAATAAATACATAGATTCTTACAAAATAAAAATTTCAACCATTCCTCCACAAATGAAATCTTGTAGTATTTTATTTTCCTTAGGCATATAGTATTCCAAAAGAGAAAACATATTCCAAAATAACCTTTATCATTTAATCACCAAATCATTTTCCTATACTAATTATATCCATTTGATAAAACATAAGTTCCCAAAATCAACTTATTCTTGATCCATAAAATCATTTAACTAAAAATAATAAGTTATACTAACCAAGGACTTCACATAGGCTAGTGGTAGGTGATAAAACCCAATCGCACTTTTGTTGTGGGTCCGATTACCATTGCTTTGTCTGACATGACAGGTTGTCACATGGTCTAAGTGTTGTCCTTTTTATAAAACTCAAAAATAATCATAACATGTTTTAACCTTAAAGGTTTTCTTATACCTTTCATTTTCATCCCAACACATTAAGATAATTCTGCTCGTATCCAGACAGGGATGTATTTTCTTGATAAACCACTTACTCCATACTCACCAAAATACCCAGAAGTTTTCCTATATTTAAAAATTTATATAGGGTTCTTCCTAAAGTTTTCAAAGCCTAATTTCCATAAATAACTAAACTATCATTTGATACCAACTATGACATCCCGCTGTTTTACTTCATAACTTTTCATTACATTTTAAAAAAACTGAGGATCTTTAAAGTCTAGTGTCTTGGAAATCCGGAACATAATACATTAAAACATAATAAAAAATCCTTCTAATGAACTTTTAAGGTGTCAGAATAGGTTCATACAATGTACAATTACTACATCTCATAACCTGGAGACATACATCAAGGGAAACAGTGAGCATAAAGCTCAGTAAGGAAAACAAGTGAAATAGTTGACATGTGATCTTGAGCAATATTAATAAGAACATGATATAAATTATAAAGTCATGAGAAATGGAAGAATAGGAATATCAAAATAAAAATAACTTGAATCATAACTTGAATATGTGGCTAAAAAAATTCATTTATACATTCATGAACATATCACCAAGTTTCATCCCCAAGGTGTCATAAAAATTACCAAGGTTGTTCACTAAGGTATCATGAAAATTTTCATCTCTAGAGATTAATTATTTACCCAATGCATTGAATAAATATCAGGGCTCACCCTTAATATGTATTTACTTTCATTTGATCCACATAGATCATAATCAAACATTTCTTAATTACCCATAGAGAATAAAAGAAATGGGTTTCATTTCAAAATCGTGACATTTTAAAAGTTCTCAAAAATTTGATTGTTACGTCATTTATAACCCATGGAAAGGAAGTGAGGGTTATATGTATGTAAATTACAAAATAAAATAGATCAATTTTATGTATTGATGAATACCCCTAGAAATGAAATAGGTCTGGGTAAATAAAACAAGATAATTTCTTGAGAGAAAGAGAGAGAAATTTTGAAACGAAATTTCTACAGCATAACAGCTATATAACATGGTTTTAGAAAACATTGAAAAGAGAGGGGACAAAGGTCACCCACTCATAAATAACTCATAATACAGTATGGGTACTGAATAAAAATAAATAATATCATGGTATGGATATTTTAAGGAAATACCATCTGAAAATGAAACTCAAATAAAAAAGAGAAGATGTGATTTCTTTTACGAAAATTCAGCAGCCTAATGGCATCACTTAAAGATTCAAAAAAATTATTTGATGAGAGTGGAAATGGTATCTAATCATTTGGACATGAAATTTACAGTATTAAAGATATATAATAACAATCCCCATCATAATAAAATAGAACTATAAGACATAACATAAAGGAAGTCATGACTTAAAAGAGGAGGGTGAAATGCTCCCTTATCGATTTGGTAACTTTCAAAACGTACACCCCATGAAATAAGGATCATATAAAGAATATGTAAATACCCATAAATTAAATTATATTACACAAAGAGTACAATCATGGGTAGTACATACACCACACAAAAGGAAATAGTGGCAAATATATCATGAATCTCACAGGAATAAGAAGTGAGATGAAAATCCCTTACCACGTTGTATTCAATTGAATTATATGACCAAAAGTTAATAACCACCAAATGATTCACAGAATAATATGAATATAAAGATAATAATGATAATATATATCAAATATCAGTACAAAATACACCACATGCAATAAATTAGTGGCGAACAATGTAAATCCCATAGAATTAAAAGTGAGATAAGAAACCCCTTACCCCGTTGTCCGACTTGACTCGCTCGTATGGTCCTTATTCTTCCTAAATAATAAACTTAAGTTAATTTATACTTGATTAAGAATATTTTTCAAGTTTATTATTTCTTTTATATTACTTATTACCTTGCTATAACAATTAGTTAATTATTTGATCTCATATCAGACATTTTGTCAATGTTCGGAACTTGAGTAAAAAATGAACTTGTTATAATTATAAATTGTCCATGTGGTAAAAATTCCATTATCTCCAGAATTATATTCATCATTTAGATGTCAGATATATCATATATATCCAGTATATATATTTATTTATAATAGTGCATAACATTTCGAGATAAGAAATGAAATGCACTGTTCATGGAGACCATAAGTCGTACGTACGCATGAACGCTACTTTCATTTCTATTTCATAATTTAATGAAATGAAAACATAGTGATTCATAGGTATATTATAATTTAATTATAATATGTATGTCATATATGTTACATAGGTTTATAAATTCTATCCTTTATACGTTCCATGTATGGCATGAACGCGTCATATCACTTTGAGGGGCGGTAGTCTGCACTTCCTCTAATGAAATTATCGTGTTTAACCATTATGGGAACCATAAAGGTATTATATAAAAAGGAAAATAAATAAGCATAAAGAAAACATAAATATCATATATATCATATATATATAGAGTTCCATCATAATGGCCACCATGAGAGGTGGTATGAGATAATTGAACAATCGTCGTTTCGTGAGCCA
Organism: Viscum album; assembly: GCA_963277665.1. NCBI lineage: Eukaryota > Viridiplantae > Streptophyta > Magnoliopsida > Santalales > Viscaceae > Viscum > Viscum album. The sequence continues at coordinate 126,231,074 of OY728128.1, forward strand.
GTAGTTCATTGTCCACTGAAACAGTATGTTCTTTACCCATTATATGGAGGTGTGTGTAAGTTTAGATAGAATAATTCTCATAAAAACATCCTTGTATATTTAGGATACTGGATTTGTTATAAAATAAAGTAATAAAAAGAGTTTAGGGGGTTGGAGAAGTAAAATAAAACAAAAAAAACTTAAGAGAAGACGTTACCTTTAAATCGGGTAACTCCCATTGGTTTGAACCAAAAGGGTTTCTTGAAGTGCTTTCTGCCTAAGGAAAGGCTTCTAGGATGAATAGAAGGATTTGGGGAACTTATTTGAGTAGAGTTTGGATGAGCCAAGGGATTGAGAAGTGTGAGAAATGGGTAGGAAGTGAGGGATTTTTATAAGAGAGAGGAGGGGCTCATTTGGAAAGTTTAAAAATATTATTTTATTATATAATGATTTCCAGTTTCTAAAGTTCCAAAAATACTTAAAGTTGAAGATAAGGTGGATCATTTTTGAAATAAAATCATTCAATAATAATTGGACAAGTTTTGGATATTGTTTTAATTTTTATCTTCTTATTTATTTAAATCATCCATTAATGACGTAAATACTACATCATCATTGTGTCATAAATAATTTTATTTATTTGATGTCTAAAAATTATAAAAAAACTACCATGATGTAGGAAATCGTTTTATCTTTCCAATTAATATTTATAGTTGAAAAGATAACTTATATAACCCCATGCAAAAATTGTTTTAGTAAAATAATACTTGTTTATGACATTTTTATTTTTACTTTAAATAAAAAGTTATTAATGTCATTTTCTTACACAAGTGGCTAAATGGGGTCCCAAAATTGACCCATGGATTTTTTTCATCATCCATTACTCATCCAATAAGGTTAGGACAAGTTTCAAGGTAATTTTTTATTATTATAACATTATTTTTACCTTAAATTACCCTAATTACCTTTAATCGTGGTTAATAAAAGTCAAAAGTTACTATTCACCAAAAATTATTTTCAATGACAACCATGTATGTCATATTTTTGAAATTAAATTCATAGAAGCGATAAAATTTCATTTAAATGAAAAAGTCGGTTTTTTAACTACTACTTAGTGGTTTCACTATTCATCAAAAATTGAAGGTTTTCAGAAAAATTCCAAAAATTCACTCTAAGATAAATTTGATATTCCAAATTAAAAAATGATGTCTATTTTACCAAATTCAAAACATAAAAGTTTCATTAATTAATTTTATAATTAATTCCTGTCATCAAAACAAAAAGCGTGTTTTTAAAAAATAATAACCATCAAAAGATTGATACTTGTTAACGCCCAATTTCAAAGTGAAATTAATTACAATGGACAACCTTGGGTTAAATGGTAAAAATATAATCTATTTACACTTTAAAATCAATTAAAAATATAATCTAACCATATAAATAAATTATATTAAAAGGCGGTTTTGAATTAAAATACAACATTTTTTCACTATTCATTAAAAATGAACATTTTCAGAAAAATATCAAAATTTCATCCAAAGTAAATTTTGATGTCCCAATTCTAAATATTAAAATTATTTTGTCAAATATAATATATGAAAGTGACAAAAACTAGATTTAAAAAGGGTTCTCCATCAAAAGGCGGTAAATCTCCCTTTTAAAGTAAATTATGCTTAAAATTAGAATCATTTACATTTTAAGCCTCTTAATTTTATTGGATGAATGTAAAAACATTTAACAAACATATATTATCATATTTAAGTTAGTTCTATTAATTCCCACCAATACAAAGGATGGGTGTTAACTACTATTTAAAATAATAATATTATATTATTAGTGTGCAATGTAAGATTTCAAAGAAACCCGTTGTTGCGTGTCAGGTAAGCCATTGAATATAGAATCCCCTTTAAAATAAATTTTTTATTTAATTAAAAAATATTAATAAATATGAAAATGTCATATTCTTTATTTTCTTGGGATGTTACATTTGTTCTAGCTTGTTTCACTTCATTTGGATCTTCTAAGAGGGATATATGGTTGGATGTTGACCCTATTTGAACATTTTTTGTGTATTTATTTTGTTAAATATTAATATTAATGAATAAAATAGGATGTATATGAATAAAAAATGGATTGATGTTAATCATTTGACAAAAGAGTATGAATATGGAGTGAAAGAGTTCATCAAGTTTGCAAAAGATCATGCATATGACCCTTCTTAAATCCTTTTTTTTGTGTTTACACTATTATTATTCAACACTAATTAGTCCAGAGGGGTTATAAGAACACTTGATCTATCATGGAATATATCAAATTTATAAATATTGTAATAAACATGGGTAAAAAGTGAATGTAGCTAATGGCTAGGATAACACTCATTTTATAGATCATCTGATATGATTACAAGTGTGGAAAATGAAGAAGTTTGTATCAAAGATGTGATTACAGATGTGAATGATTATGAAGATCATATTGAAAAAATGAAAAGGATAGTTGAAGATGAACTTCGTGATTTTATAAAATTGTTTGAGAAGTTAAAGTGTTGTGCAAAGACACCATTTTATGTTGGTTTCACTAAATATACAGCATTGTCAGTCATACTGAAGCTGTATAATTTGAAAGTATGCAATGGATGAAGTGAAATAAGTTTTATGGAAATACTTGCTCTCTTGAATTACATGCTCCTAGAAGATAATTATCCCTCTAGCCGAATATACGACACCAAACAAATGTTACACTTAAGGGGTATGACCTCTGAAAGAATACACACATGCCTGAATGACTGTATACTATTTCGCAAGGACCAAAAATCACTTAAAGAATGCCCAAAGTGTGGTGCTTCTTGATACAAGAAAAATGAATATGATCCTATGAAAGTTTTATGGTACTTTCCAATCATTCTAAGGTTTAGGCGCCTATATGGAAGTGAGGAGACTATAGGTAAATTGACATGGTACACAAATACAAGAAACAAAGATGGAAAACTAAATCACCTCACATACTCTCCTTAGTGAAAGAAAATTGATCATGAGTATCCTGAATTTGGAAACAATCTGAGAAACCTTCATCTTTCATTATCTACAGATGAAGTGAATTATTTTGGTTTTTAAAGAAGCACTCATAATACATGGTTGGTTATGTTGGTAAATTATAACTTGCCACCATGGTTATGTATGAAAAAAAATACATCATGTTATCTATGATTATATCAAGACCAAAACAACCAGGTAATGATATTGATGTTTATTTGGCTCCATTGATTAAGGATTTGAAATTATTGTGGGATTCAGGTGTTACGTTGTATGATGCTTAAAGAAATGAAGATTTCATGCTGAGATCCATGTTGTATGGAATGATAAATGACTTTCCTGTTTATGTAAATTTGTTAGGATGTGGCATTAAAGGAACTCAAGGGTGTCTCATTTTTGAACAAAGTACACAATTGATTAGGTTTAAACATTCATCTATGACTATGTTTATAGAACATTGCATATTTCTACCCTGACGACATAATTACTGATCTTGGATTTCATCATTCAATGGAAGTTCAGAAGAACATATAACACCGTCTCCACTAACAGTTGATCAACTATTTGATAAAGTAAAATATGTGAACACTACTTTTGGTATACCATTTTCAAAAAACCTTATGAAAACTAGTTGAAAAAAGAGATCATTTTTTTGAATTACTATACTAGAATTGTTTGTACATCAAATATTTTCTTGATGTTATACATGTTGAAAAAAAATGTATGTGATAGTTTCATCGGAACATTGTTAAGTTCACCTAGAAAAACAAAGGATGGAATTAAGGTTAGGTTACACATGGTTGAAATGGGAATATGAGAAGAGTTGGCGCCAGTGAAGGGTGAAAAACTAACTTTTCTTCCTCCAGCTACTTACACTCTTTCTAGGCAGTAGAGATATCAGTTTTTCAACTTCTTGAATGACATAAAGGTTCCATAGGTGTATTTATCAAATATCAAGAATATTGTTGAAATGGCCAATTTAAAAGTTAAATGGTCTAAAATCACATGATTGTCATGTTTTGATGCAGGATCTAATTCCAATAGCTTTACATTTTATTTTGTCTAAGAATTTTCATCATGCATTAACCAAGCTCTATTTCATCTTCAAATATACATGCATCAAAGTTATAAATCTAGTGAAATTTCTAACTATAGAAAGATAAATTATCATCATATTATGTGAATTGTAAATGTTCTTCCTACCAAAATTCTTTGATATGATGGTTCATTTGATAGTTCACTTGGTGACAGAGATTAGATTATGTGGTCTTGTACACTATAGATGGATGTACCGCATTGAATGGTCAATAAATATTTTGAAAGGGTATGTCAAAAATCAAAGTTGTCCAGAGGGTTGTATTGTGGAGTGATATATTGTTGAGGAATCCTTTAAATTCCATACCAAATACCTGTCTAGTGTGAAAATTATTGGTCTACCGAAATCTTTTCACACTAGGCAGCTTGTGGGTGAAGGAATTTCTAGAAGAGATGTTGTTACAATCAATATTACAGATCAAAATTAAGCTCACCTTTACATTTTGCATAACATTTTGGAGGTTTCCCCATATGTTAAAACCCATAAATAAATTATTAGTCATTTGAACCCATTAAGGGATAAAATGTAGATATCAAATACACATAATCAATAGTTTATATGATGGCTTTGGGACCATATTTCTAAGGAGTCAGATGAAAATACAGATTCAAATTCAGATTGACTTTGATGGATAGCCATAGGACCAAGTGTGTATGTATTATCTTAAGATGGTTATGTAAGTAATGGCTATATGTTCTATAAAAATGAACATGTTGGAGATAGTACCATGAAAAATAGTAGAGTTACACATGTGGCTGAAGTGATACATCTTTCTGGTACTAAGAACAAAGATCCAATTTACACAAATATATCATATTTTTCATTATCAAAAAAATATGGGAGTTGGATTATAAAACATTCCAAGTGCCAATTTTTCAATTAAAGTAGGATGATAATAGGAGTGTTGTTAAAATAAATGAATTGGGATTCGTGAAAGTGGATTTTGGTAAGGAATGGTGCAAAGACAACCCATTTATAATGGAATCACATGTAGTACAAGTATTTTATGTTCCAGATCTTGCAAACCGAAAGTGGTCAATTGTTATGTTATCAACCAAAACCACTGAAGGGTCGGGTGAAAATTCAATTGAGTATGACCCTTTCATTAGGACATTTTAATAATTTCAAAGCAGTCCCAATGCAGATAACGATTTGTATGTCAGAGGAGACCATAATGAATGGATTTGGATAGTCGATAGAGGGGTAAAATCCCTTCATCCTTTAAAAAAAGGAGAGTTCAATAATCAGGTTATATTTTTTGTAATATACATCACGTTACCTCATGTTATTATATGTTCGTTGTTTCATTTATGTAATCTATATTAAATATTAAAACACTACTGTAGATAATGACTTCTACTCATGTTGGTGCTCCCAATCATGAGGAACAAAAAGTCTCTCAACCTATTATTGCTCGTAGTGCAGAGGAACAACGACCTTCTGCACATGTTGGTGCTCCCAATCCCAAAGAACAAAATGTTTCTCAACCGGTTGATGCTCCCATTATAGAGGTACAATGACCATATACATATGTTGATGCTTCCACTTTAGAGGAACAACATATTAAGGATGTTGAATTTTAGGAAATGGTAGGTGATGAAGAACCGGTGATGCAAAAAAAAGAGAAACATTGTAGTTTGACGGTGTTAGAAAAAATCATAAAGGTAAAAATAAAAGGTATAAAATATAAGGTCAGATTGAATGTACAGGGATAGAATGTTAACCCCAATAAGACCATGTTCAGTAGTTACATTGGAATCTTTACTCGGCAGTGTTTGTTGATTGATGTATATTTGTGGCACCATGTTGTGTCTGTTCTTAAGACACTGATGTGGGAAGATATTATGTTAACATTATGATATCATTTCTTTATTTTACTAAAAAATAAAATAATGAAACATTGACTTACTCTTCATCATACCTTGAAAATCTCATTTATAATAGACGAGTCACATAATAAATGTGTATTAATGATTGTTGGAAGGATTCAAGGAGGATTTCATTCAATTCTAACAGTACACCCTCTTAAAGATGTTGAAGAAAAAATAAACCTACACCAATTATTTATCTATGCACACCTGATAACCCAATAAGTATGGGATACATTTACTGGTTGTCGTGCAGATGTGTCTTTTCAGGTACATTGTGGCTAGTAATACTTTGTTTAATGATACACGTATTCATCACTTTGATTGAAAATTTTTTATTTATGAAACAACAATTGAGTACTAAAAATAAGGAATATGCTACAAAACCAACGTAGCCCTTATAAAGAAAGGATAGGGTATGCTTCACTTGAAAAAAAAATTGGTACATATTTTAAATCTACCATAATAATTTTACATGATATGAAACAATAACATAATTATGTTCCTCTGTTTATATAAAGATTGATGACTCCAAATAAAAAGTGACTTCCATACCATGCCATGTGATATTGAAGGAGGAACGTGTAAATAAAGATGGGATACTAATAGATGAAAACATACACAAAGTGTGAGAAACATGTGTAAGTATGAAAAAATAAAAAATTGTTTTGATTTAAATTGTTTTTACATAACAATGATTACTTATTTTCCTATATTTTATATCTAACATAGTCATAGGAATCAGCAATACCTATACCAGATGAACACTTATTATCGGTGGCCTTGAAGTAGCCAAAACAGTATGGCCAAGTCATAGGTGCAGGTTTTGGGGTGACACCCTGAACATATTTTGAGAAAAAAACAAGAGGATAAAGATAAAGAAATGAAACATATGAAAGAAAGACTAGCTACCATTGAAGAAAAATTCTAATGGCAGAGAGAGTTGCTAGAAACTTTTATGGGAGGGAATAAAAGAGAAGAAACAACTCAAAAACAATAATTGTGTGAAGATCCCACCCCACCCCCACCAGCTTTGAGGCAATTCATTCCCCTCAAAGAGTTGTCTTAGTCATGCTAATCAATATTCTAATAATTTTTTCTCTGAAATGTGAATCAGACAGACATTGATACCTTTCCTGTACTGATATTTTGTAGGGTGAAAATGATTATGATTTATATCTATCAACACCCACCCATAACCTTGTAGTGAAGGTTGTGGTGTTCAATATCTAAGATGATAATATACACAACAGAACACTTCAAACAAGTCAAGTGAGAGTGGTGATTAGCCTATCTCATGAGCTGAGCACTGAGCTATTTATTCCACTTAATGACCATGATATTCATACGATCGACTGAGCTATTGGAACATTCATCACATGGCCGTCAAATATTGTAAAAAACATGTCGTCGAAAAGGTATTCATTTTCAATTTATTTTTCAATCTAAAACTTTAATAATTAATGAAAAAAGTTCTGAACTGTTGAATTCTATTACAGACGGACAAGGGGAAGAGGGTGAAATGAAAGACCGACTCAAAACTATATAAAGGATCAACCAACCAGTCAAAAATATCTTCTGAAATCACCTTTACCCGGCCTATTCCATATCTGCATTTACTGACACTGAAGGTTCATGTGGATACAAAGTTAAAAAATGGTAGTAGTCACATAGTTGATTTTGAAGAAAATATGTACATATAGGAAGGTGAAGACTACATTCTTATTGAGAATGTAAATTAAATCCTTGACTATGATTATCTAGTCACCTCAGTTGTAAATGTATACATGAGGTATGTTTTCGTGATTTGATTTTCCAAAAGTCGATATACTGTGTTAATTATGACTAAATACATTTTATATTTTTGGAAGATGTATATATCAAAAAAAATTGAAGGGATTTTCCCATGTTTTTTTGGACTCGTTATTCCTCACACAACCTCTACAAAACAAAAAAAAATATAATCCAAAAAAATGATGAAATAGTGGCAGGCCTGGTCAAATTGTTTGAAAGAAAACTTTTGGATGAAAAAATATTCTTAATACCAATGATGCTGGGTTAAAACTCTACAATTTAGTCATATGAAATATATTTTCATTTATTTCATTATTTATTCCTTTTTTGTGTTTTTAGACAATATTGGATGCTCATTGCGGTCAATTTGGATACTCCAAATATTTATTTTTTGGATTCACTGCATGGATACCCAACAAACAGACCACACATGATGGTGTTTATCAATTTGTAATACACTAAATCCAATTTTTTAGAACTAAAAATCAATTTATATAATTTATATTATCTTTTAATGAGGATTTTTTTATGATAGGGTGGTGCATCAATATCATGAAAAACAAGGAATTAGGTCAGGGTCTAAGCACAAGGACCCTAACAAGTTCTACAACTAGACAAGTATTAGGGTATATATAATAATATTTCACTATCCAAACACATATAAAAAAATTAATTATTCTCCTCAATGTTTCTATAGTTTCTGAAATAAAAAAAAAAGAACGAATTGTGGTTATTATGTTTGTAAATTTATGATAGAGATCATATTCCATAAATAAACTAGAATCCCAGAAGATGTATTTTTAAAGATAATTACTATTTCATTTAAAATATTTATTAATCCTTTATGTATTTATATTTTTTCAGTACTACTATGACTATCAAAAAGACTCATATTCACAAGACGATATAGATTTTCTTAGAAACGAATGGGCAGCATACCTGATGGAAGAATGTACACAAATAACATGAAGATGTGATTTCCATATATGTAGTGGATTGTTTCATATTTATGTTTAATTTACTTATTTTTAGTATTACTCACATAAGAATTATTTTCTTATACATGTGTATTCCTTTATTCGAGTTGGGGTGCTTTGTTCAAAACTACTCATGCTCGTGATAGATTGGGCTTTGAGGATGCAATTGAGATAATAACAACAAAGAAATGGGTCAAGAATATATACAACTATCATGAAACGGTGAATTCATACTACTTATTTAATTAATTTTTTCATCATTTTATATACTATCTATAAGTTGATTTCCTTATCATTTTTATTTAACACTTATTTATTTTTTTTACAGATCTTTATGCTTTCCATTGTTTCTCTTTGTCGAGCTGCCAACACTACATAAAGACTATATTATTTAGCTGAAAATCCTTCCTAGTTGAAAACCAGAAGAGTGGAGGAAGCTCATGTTCTCATTTTGGTGAATTCTCGTGATATAATGGGCACATGATCTTCCTCCACTCTCTTAACTTTTAACAAAGAGAAAAGTTTTTCAGCTAAGAACATCAAGTCAATATGCAATGTGGACAGTTCGACAAAGAAAGGAAATGAAAATCATGATAACATTGGAAATTAAGGTTTGTTTCAAGACTTTGGGATGTGTAGGAATTATCCAAACCTCAATTAGACACATGGTGTGATAGGTATGACTCCAAGTGATTCTTTCTATTTAAAATTGACATAATTTTAGTAAAAAAGACAACTGACATACTTAAAACTAAGAAAACCTATTCATATTGTTTTGATACTTTAATACAATGGTCCATAATTCATTTGTGACATGTAGGAATCATATGCACCTCAATATGATACATTATGTACCCAGTATGACTCAAAATTTCTCTTTTTATTTAAAATTGACATTAATTTTAGTAAAAATAACAAGTAGCATACTAAAAACTAAGAAAATAAATTCGAATTTTTTTGATAATTTAAAACAATGATCCATAAGTCATTTGTGACCTGTAAGAGTCAACCACATCTCAATATGAATCATAGTGTGACCGATATGACTAAAAGTGTGTCTATTTATTTAAAATTGACATTAATTTTAGTAAAAAGAACAAGTGAAATACTGAAAACCAAGAAAACACATTCAAATTGTTTTGATACTTTAGGTAAATGATCTATAAGTCATTTTTTATGTGTAGGAATCAACTGCACCTCAATCAGATGCATGGTGTGACCGCTATAACTCTAATTGTGTCTTTTTATTTAAAATTGACATCAATTTTAGTAAAAAGAACAAGTAACATACTAAAAACCAACACTACTAGAAAAGAAGGTTTTAGAGACCCCATACATGGGAAATCGCCATCGGCGGTCTCTATTGGTACCCTATAGTGACCGCCAAAGGCGATCGTAAGGCTTCTCAAAAAAAATACATCAGCACCCCCCCCCCCCGCTCGATCCCGAAACCTACCCCCTGCAGCCTCCCATCCCCTCCCTTGTCGCACCGCCGCCACCACCCATCCCCTCCCTCACTGCACCACCGACATTGCACCTTCTCCACCTCAGTGTCCCCGCTAATGTCGTCACCCATCCCCTCCCTCGCCGCACCGCCGCTACCTCACCGCCTCCTCCTCTGGCTCTTCATCATCGTCGCCATCCGTCCCCTCCCTCGCTGCACCACCTCTAACTCCAGCTCCCCTCCGCTTCCCCTCCTCTCCCTTGTAGAACCACCTCCAGCTCCCCTCCATTCCGAATTTGTCGTGCTATCAGGTATGCTCTAATTTCCCTTTTAGGGTTTTAGTTTTGGGAAATTTACAGCACAAATTTTTCATGCATGAATATTATATAAATATTTTGTGTGAATAAAAAGTGTGGAAATGGAAGTTTGTGTGTATATGGGTTTGTGTACATGAATAATTATGAAACAATGTGTGCTGGAAATGTGTATATAAGAAGAATTAACACTTTACTTTAGGTTGGAAGTTGTGTACAATGCAGAGTCCATTTATATGTTGACTGGATTGATTTTAAGTTGTGTTGTTATTTGATTTATACCATTCTTGAGTTTATTACATGTCTCTATGTGTGTGTGTATCTCATGAGAAAATGTTTTAGGTTTGACCACATGTCTGTGCTTTCATAGCCCATGAGACCCATGTTTGAGTTTGATCACATGTGTTTCGATACTATATGTTATTATTAATATTTTGTTCCTCTATATGATATTCCATGTTTCAATGTGATGTACTTTGTATATTTTATTTATGTGTTGTTCTATGCATGGTACCGATGTTACTGGTGTACTCATCATGGATCAGTATCCCTTAAGGGGGAGTGTGATAAGATATTGTATGTTCCATGAAGATTGGATTAATATAGATGATGGGGTATATTGTATTTTTTTAGCCTCACATAGGGTCATAGTAGACTTATGTGAGCTGAACCTTGAGGTGACAATGGGGCATGATGGTATTCAAGGACATGACTTGAGACATAGTTTTGGGATGGCAAGGCCCAAGGGAGTGTACAAATGTGTTGGCCTTATGGATTAACTGATAGAGAGATGGGGTTTGATGTACTTCTATGGTTTGACTTGATACTCTTACATTTTTTATGTTTTGGAATACATGGTGTGACATTGTGGTTGACTAAGTTCATGAATTTTGTTAAAACTACATTTTCATCATGGATCCAAAGTTTGTTTAGTGCATGACTACTCCAAACATGGTTGTGTGTTTTATTTCATGCACATTTTTTTATCATCACAACATAAACTCTTACACCATTTCACATGTGTTAAGGACAAATTGGTTGTTTCCTACTACTTTCATATTCCCACCATGCATGGGCATCACGATGCATGTGAAGACTTTATAGTCTAGGATACAAGGGAAAGTCCCATATGATAGGGGCTAGGATACGGATAATGGTGTTTAGAGGTAGAATTGGGATGGAATTTAGAGTGTTGTATCAATATTTTTTCACATTCTTGTTATTTCCCACACTTTTATTGACCTAACACTTTGGGGGTATTTAGGGTTTTTACTATATGACTTGAGATACCTACCATGGATTATGATTTTTCATTGTTTATTGACTCTATTATGTTATTGTTTATCCTTTTCTTTATTGATACCAAGGGTATATTTTCTTCACTGATGACATTTAGACCCTTACTGCTAGTAAAAAACATCTTGCATAAAAGGATACCTGCTTGAGGCCATGAGGAACATTATCTTGGACCCTGTGATTCAGCATGGGGCATCACATTCATTGTCCCACATATTCTCTATTGATAAAATAAGTCAATATAGATTGGTATTTTTTGTCCTGGAATTGTATATATTTGATGTTATCCATGATATAGATTAGTTAGTTTTCCATAAATTAGAGATTTATTGCTATCTTTGATGGTTAATCTTTATTGCCTCTGATAGAACAAAGGCAGTGTGAATCCAAGAGGCAGTGAGACATTATTTGTACAAAGATGCAGTTTCTCTAAGTTTGAGAAGAATATTCATCACTAATTGATTTTGGGAACTTTCATCACAAATTATATTTGTTGATTTATTGGTAGGCATTAACTTAGTCACTAAGGTTGATAGTTCAAGATTGGTATTTGATGAATTTTTTCATGTACCACATATGCATGCAGGTTATATGTTAGGTTTAATTTTTTTTGATTTAGCATTTGACTTTCTATATTTATAGTTTCTTTATATGTTTTGATTATAGTGTATCAAAATTTATGCATTATGATATTAGTGGACCATAGATTCCTTATTGTTCATGTTGGTTTGCTATTTTTTACTATACCCAATATATAATATATATTTTTTCTTAACCGATCAACTCCCCCACCCATCTGATCAAATGAGTTAAGTAATGTCATTATATATGACCCATGATCTATCCAACTCCATATTATGAAGAACAATATATTGAAGGGAACCAAAATGATCATTTTTACAGGAGGATGAGTCGCTTTATGGAAACACATTTGAGAACCAAACCTGAAATTCACAGCTCAGTGTTGACAAGCTTGTTGTGGATAACCCAATCGGTTACCTTAGGATAAAAATTAACCAATGATTGTGAAAAATTAAATAGTTGTGAAGAAAAATTAGTATACCGAATGTTTGAATAATGAGCTGTCATAGCTATAATATTCCTTTCTTGAAAAATGTTTAATCTATGGAATTATAGACCAAATTCATTCTCAATATAGTTTCTTGAATATAGAATCATCATTAGATTTACCATACCAACATGGTGCTGGTGACATGGACTTTCACTTCCATTCCGTTATCTATTCTCTTATTTATTATTTAGAGATATTAATTGTTTATTTTATCAGTGGTCCACATGCAATTGGTCAGTATTTATTTTAAATATATTTGATATAAAAAATGCATGTAATATGAAATTTTGTGTAAATGTTTGTTATATAGATATTATTATGGATAAGAGTTGGATTAATCTTCCAAATCAAACTTCTGGAGAATATTTCAAGGGCATTATGCAGTTTATTCAGTTCACTGTAGGATTTCAAAGTGACTATATTAGTTATCCATGTATAAAATGTGAAAAAAGATATCAATTCACATGAGATACCATGAGAGAGAACCTATTCTTGAACGGATTTCTGAAAAATTATAAGAGTTGGACTCGTAATGGGGAAGAATATATTCATTTTCAAAATACAGATGTAGTTCAGATGGATGTTGATGTGAGGATGAATGATCCAATGCATGAAATTCTTACTAAAATGGTACGTGGGTTGGATCCTAAAGGCATTGACATCCAGAATGTTGATACTGGTGAGATAAATTTGTGCTCTGGTGCAGATCGTGATTCGAGCAGGTTTTATGAAGTACTTGATGATGCAAAAACAGAATTATATCTTGGATGTACTGCTTATAATAAATTGTCATTTATTATGGAGTTGTTTCATTTGAATACTTTGAATTAGTGGTCAGACACATCGTTCGACATGTTGTTGGTGTTATTAAAAAAGGTTCTTCCTGTCGACGCTAAGATTCCTGAGTCGTATTACCATGCTCGTAAGTTGAAATATAACTTAGGTTTTACATATGAGATCATAGATGCATGTGAAAACAATTGTATGTCGTTTAGAAAAGAAACTACCCATTTGGATATTTGTACGGTCTGTGGCGTTTCCTGGTAGAAAGAGAATATGGGAAATGAAACTCACCAAATTCAGACTGTGAAATAGGGAAAACCAATTGTCATAAAGAAAATGAGTTACTTGCCTCTAAAGCCGAGGTTGAGAATATTTTTTATGTCATATAAAGTTTCTAATTTAATGAGATGACATGCAGAAAGAAATCCAGAAAGTGATATTTTAACCCACCCGGAAGACTCTTGTCCATGGAAAGATTTTGATAAGAGACACTCTGACTTTGCTAAAGATGTTCGTAATGTACGATTGGGTTTGGTGGAAGATGGTTTCAATCCATTCAAGTCTATGGTTGGTGAAACTCATAGCACATGGCCCATGGTGTTGGTTCCGTATAATATTCCTCTGTGTCTTTGTATGAAGCAACAATTTATATTACTCTCCAATCTTATTAACAGACCTAGAAGTCCAGGGGATAAGATTGATGTTTAACTTAAACCATTGATTGATGAGTTGAGTGAATTTTGGGGCGATTGTGTGATGACTTATGACTGTGAAATTAATGAAATGTTCAAACTATAGGCTACTTTATTGTGGACAATCAATGACTTCTCGACTTATACAAATTTATCAGGCTGGAGTACAAAAGGGTAATTTTCTTTCCCTTGTTTCAATATAAGTAAAAAAATGTGTATGGATTAATCATTCCAAAAAATGGGCATACATGGGTCACAGATGTTTTCTCCCCCCTCAACACAGGTTCAGAATTGACAGAGTGACATTTGATGGTTCTAGAGAGTTCAACCCAGCACCAAAGATCATGACAGGAGTCGAAATGTTATCATAGATTGAGGAAGAAAACATCTGCATGGTATATGAATTTTAGGATTTGGTGGCTCATCCATTACCTAATATTCGTGGTGCAGGTAGATAGTGTAGTCACAATTGGAAAAAGAAAAGTATTTTTTACAGTCTCCCCTATTGGAAAACTAACATTCTAAGGAATAATTTTGATTTCATGCACATTGAAAAAAATTGTGATAATATATTGTGGACCATTTTAGGTGTTAGTGTAAAATCAAAGGACCATGTTAATACATGTCGTGATTTGGAAGAAATGAGTTTAAGGAAACGATTGCATTTATAGTTAGATGAGTAAAACAAGGCATATATTCCTGCTGCACAGTATATGATGACTAAAAAGGAGAAAGAGATATTTCTTTCCATTTTGAAGATGCTCAAGGTTCCTGATGGTTACTCTTTTAATATTTCAAAGTGTGTGAATATGATGAACAAGACATTTCAAGGGTTGAAAAGTCATGACAATCACATACTACTTCATCAATTCATTCCAATCACAATTTTTGATTGTTTATCCCCCAATGTTGTTCAACCATTTATTGAGATGAGTAATTTTTTTAGAAATCTTTGTTTAAGAAATCAACGAATGAGTGATTTAAAAAGTTTGTAGGACCGAATTGTACTAACACTTTGTCACTTTGAGAAACTGTTTCCCCGCTCATTTTTTGATGTTATGGTTCACTTGACATTGCACCTAACTAATAAAGTAATGGATACTGGTCTAGTTCAATTTAGGTGGATGTATCCTATTGATCAGTATCTAAATACATTGAAATGATTTGTACGCAATGAAGCTCGTCCGGAGGCATCAATAGCCAATGGTGATTTTATGGATGAGTGTACTAATTTTTGTGTAGAATATCTTATGGATGTTGAAACAAAATTAGATAATCCATCTCAGATTCATGATGGTCTAATTGGAGAAGAAACCATATTTGATATAGACAACATCGAGTGGATACAAGTGCATCGATATATCTTGTTCAATACTCCATCAGTTGCCCCATTAATGCAGTAAGTGTCTTATCAATTTTATGGTTTAACTTTTACATGATTTTTTTCATAAGTTGATCATTTAAACATCATGTTACCATTTTTAGGAAACACATTAATGAGCTAAAATAATATATGTCTCGTGCGACTGAGTATCAAATTAAACAATCTCATTATGCGTCATTTCATGATTGGTTTAAGGATTTTGTACGTATAAATTGATTTTCATTGTGAGTGAAGTATTATACTAATTTATTTTTGCAGAAATCATTATTGAATTCTGTGAATTATGTAGGTTCATAACCTAAGGAAGTTAGGTGACCCCATGTTAACTGAAGAATTTATCCAACTAGCTGAGGGTCCATCTATATCAGCTCATCGTTATAAACTATAGATACTAATGGATTTCTATTTCACATTAAAGATGTTGACAAAAAATGAGAAACACAAAAAAGTGGCATCGGTTGTCCATTCTTCGATTCTGGTTATTACTATGGTCAATTGAAAGACATCATTGAAGTTGTATGCACACATGGGTTGAAGTACATAAGTGTAATTGGGTTGATCCAGTGTGTGGAAGTAAATTCGATCAATGTCAGTTTACATTAGTGAATTTTAACTATATGTTATACAAAAATGAATGTGTTGATAATGAACCTTTCATTTTGACATCACAAGCAGAACAAATATTCTTTTTTACTTTGCCTTTGAATCCTAGTTGGCAAGTTGTTGTGAAAATTTCTTGGCGAGGAGTGTTTTTATTTGAACAATATAAACCTGAGATTTTTTGCCCAACTGCTTGATCAACATACTGTAGTTCAATGTGAAGAATATATTTATTGGGTTAGAGTAGTCTTTGAATGAAAAACGATCTATATTTCATGTTTAATGAAATATATAATTGTTTTCCCGCTCTTCAGTTTAAAGCATTTTTTAAAAATTGTTGAAAACAACCCAGAACTAATTTGGTATATAATAATTTTTATTTATTATTAGTCAGAATCCACCCCCCAACCCCTGAAAATCACCCCTAACCCTTAGCCCTTGGACATCCCCCACCCCCAGCCCCTCCCCCTCCACCTGGACATCCCCCCCACCCCCCCACCCCCATCCTCGGATATCCCCCACTCCCAACATCCCCTTGGACAACCACTACTCCCAAACCCCCCAGACAACACCCACCCCCCACCCCACCCCCACCTACACCGCCCCTCCACCTCCCCCTGGACAACCCCTCCAACCCCAGACAACCCCCACCCCCACCCCCACCCCTAGATAGCCCCCACCCCCAGATAGCCCCCACTCCCAACCCCCCTTAGATACCCCCCCCCAAAAAAAACTCCCCCCGAACACCCCCCACCCCCCTTCACCTGGAAAGCCCCTCCCCTTCTACCTAGATAGCCCCTCCCCCTCCCCCCCCACCCCCACCCACACCCTGGAAAATACCTCCCCCCTAGCCCCCACTCCCCCCCCATGGACACCCCCCCCCCCACAAACACACACACTCACCCCGGAGAGCCCCCCCCCCCCCAAAAAAAAAACTCCTCGTGGATAGCCCCCCACCCCCACCTGCATAGCCCCCTCCCCCCTCCACCTGGACAAACCCCCCCCCCCACCCCCCACCACCTGGATAGCCCCTCCCCCTCCCCCCGGACATCCCCCCCACCCACCTTCGGACATCACCCCCCCAGCCCCCACTCCCACCTGCACAGCCCCTCCCCCTCCACCTTAACAGCCCCCCCCCCTCCCACCCCACACCCCAGCCCCGAATAGCCCCCCACTCCCAACCCCCTTGGATACCCCCCCCCCCAAACTCCCCAGGACACCCCCCACCCCCCTCCACCTAGACAGCCCCTCCCCCTCCACCTAGACAGCCCCTCCCCCCCCCCCCACCCCCACCCACCCCCGGACAGCACCTCCCCCCCATCCCCCACTCCCCCCATGGACATCCCCCCCCACACACTGTAATGACCCAAAATTTTGAATAAATATTGTTTCCTAATTTTGTGTGTTATTTTATTTGTGATACTCAACAAAACTGTTTCATTTGATAACATGAGTATAATTAAAATGAGACCGTTGGGTTTTGATTGTTATATGACCATTGGTCAATATGACCACTGGAAACTAAACGTTTTGATTATTGTCTCTAAATACAAGTAATCTTGGTTAATTAATATATAAAGAAGATTTTATGGCCTCACCCAGTAGTCTTGGGACCGATCAAAGCCCATCTAACAGAAATTGGGAAGGGAGGTAGCACCACTGGGCTTTGATCTGGACCAAACCCAAGCCGAACTTCATTGTGTGAAGCTAGAACGGAATCACCTTCGTGAGAAGTTCAAACTGATAGAAATTACTACTCGTGCGATGTTGGTCGAGCCTCCCTCGGATTCTCTCACCTTAGCAGACCTTGCACTTAGGTCCTATGCTGGTGTGATAAGGGGCTATGTAAGGAGACCGTAACTGCCTTGTGTAACCCTTTATTTTAAATAAAAAAATTTATTTCTTCTTATGATGAAGTTTATGAATTTTTCAAATGTCCGGATAAAATATAGTATGCATATTTTTTATGAATTTTAGAAAAAGGATATTTTAAAAATGTTTAGGTAAACCTTAAATAATTAAAAATGTGTAATGATTTTTCAAAAAATGGTCTTCTACAATTATGTTCAGTACAAAATTTAGAGTCTAATAAGATCAACTTGATTTTTGATGAATAGTAAATTATGAATAGTGATTTTATGATTAAGATTAGTAATGTGTCCAAATGGATTAGTAATCTCACTTAAAGAAAGTATTAATATAATCTAGGCGCCTTGATTAAGTAATGTGATTCAATAAAATAATTAAATAATGGTTTCATAAATTATTATTCAAGTATTAGTTTTTTTGGGTGAATAGTGTTTTTTAATTAAAAATTAAATTAAAAATATTTAGAAAATTATTTTTATAAAATGGATTTCATTTTTGAACTCAGAGCATCGATATTTTGTTAAGGTAATTTTTGGGGGTTTTTTTCTGAAAAAATAAATTTTCGGTGATAGTGTATTTATTTAAAAATTAAATTAAAAATATTTAGAAAATTATTTTTATAAAATGGAGTTCATTTTTGAAATCAGAGCGCATTGATATTTGGTTAATGTGAAATTTTGGGATTTTTCTGAGAAAGTTGAATTTTCAGTGAATAGTAAAAAAATACAGTTTTAGGGTTTCAGTATGTTTAATGACATCATAACTGTGTCATGATGATTCCATGAGATATTTTAAGGTATGGTCGAATAAAGGGGATTAATTATTGTATGATGTGTCCCAAGTGGCCAATACCATGGGCAAATACCATGGGCAAACCCATGGTTTTGCCAAAACCACCAATGAGGTGTCCCTTGACCATTAATGCTTTGTCCCCTCACTTTCCCTATAAATACCAAGCAATACTCTCATAATTTTGACTCCCAAATCTCCCTCAATGAAGCTCTGGTCTCATTACATCCCAAATAGTCCTCCCAAGGTGCCCCCAAGCCCTCAAGGTCCCAACCTTTGAGTTTTAAGAGTTACGTTTTAAGGTAAGGGATCTGACCTCTCTCTTTCTTTTCAAGTAATCTCTTTTATGTCATTTATTTTATGCTCCATGATCTTATGTTGAATGATGTTCTTTTATATTCATCTTACTACCCTTTTCATGTTCATATGATTAGATACCCCCTCTTTCTCTCATCATTTCATTTTAAGAAAGTTTAAGTGGCGTCGTTAGGCTGCCGAATTTTTAAGGGATTCTTTCACCCTTCTCGTTTTCAAGATCTATTTTCATGTCAAGTCTTTCATGTTCCTTTTTATTATGTTGGGGTATGATCTATAAATATATCATACTGATATTTTATGTTCATATGATGAGAGACCCTATTTTATCTCGTTAATTCATTTTTGTTGAAGTTTATGTGGCGCCGTTAGGCTGCCGAATTTTTAAGGGATTTGTTCACCTTTCTCATTTTTCAAAGTTCTACTTTCATTTCAAGTCTTTAAAGTTAATTTTTATTATATTGGGGTATTATATATATATCTATCATACTGAACTTTTATGTTCATATGATGAGATACCCTTTTCGATCTCATCAATTCATTTTTTTTGAAGTTTAAGTGGCGCTGTTAGGCTGCCGAATTTTTAAGGGATTCGTTCACCTTTCTCATTTTTCAAAGTTCTACTTTCATGTCAAGTATTTCAAGTTACTTTTTTATTATGTTGTGGTATGATCTCTATATCTATCATAATGAACTTTTATTTTCATATGATGAGAGACCCTATTTGATCTCGTCAATTCATTTTTGTTGAAGTTTAAGTGGCGCCGTTAGGCTGCCGAATTTTTAAGGGATTCTTTCACCCTTCTCATTTTCAAGTTCTAGTTTCTGGTAAAGTATTTCAAGTTCCTTTTTATTATGTTGGGGTATAATATCTATATCTATCATACTGATCATTTATGTTCATATTATGAGAGACCCTATTTGATCTTGTCAATCCATTTTTTGGATGTTTTAAGTGACGCTGTTAGGCTGCCGAATTCTCATAAGAGAAATCTTATTTTTTTTGTCTTCCTTTCTAGTTCTTCATTTCATATGGTATATCATTCAAATTTCATTACCATGTTCTTAAATCCTTTATATTCTGTTCCCCTACTGTTTTATGTATCATTTATGAGTGGGTGACCCATGTCCCCTCTCTTTTCAATGTTTTCTAAAACCTCGTAACATAGCCGTTATGCTGCGGAATTTCCGTCTCCAATGTCTCTCTCTTATTCTCAGATTCATTTATTTTATTAAGTGAATACTCTAAGATATTTCTTATAAAGGTGTATTCACATATATACCAAGTTTTTCTATTTTAAATTCTGGGATTTATATACATGAGACCCGCTTTCCCTTTCCGTGGGTTTAAAGTGACATAAAGATCATGTCTTTAAAGCGGTTTTAAAACGTTATGATTATGAAATGAAACCCATTTATTTTATGCTATATGGGTTGTTTATTAAATGATTGATGATGATATATGTGGCTCACATGATAATAAATACATTTCAAGGGTGCACTCTGATATCACTCCAATGCATTGGGTAAAGACTTAATCTCTAGAGATGACCATTTAGACTGATACCTTGGTGAATAACCTTAGTAATTTTTAATGACACCATGGGGATGAACCTTGGTGAAACGAAATGATTGTCAATATTAAATGTTGTAGCCACATCTTCAAGTTATGAAAAATGTTATTTTTATTATGATATATCTCATTATTTCTTTCTCATGTCTTAAAGTTCTTTTCATGACCTTATTGAAGTATCTCAAGTTCACATGTAAAATGTTTCTCTTGTTTCCCTTACTGGGCCTTCTGCTCACCCTTTCTTTTGATGTATGTCCCCAGGTTATGAGATGCAGTAATGAACTTATGATGAACATGAAGAGAAGCCTTTCAAGTGTTTAAGAATAATGTTTTATGTTTTCATGTTTTAAGTTCCTGATTCCCAAGACACTAAACCTTAAAGATCCTCGGTTTTGTAAAATGTAATGAAAGTTTATGTGATAAAAATGAGGGATTCTATACACACACACACACTCACCCCGGACACCCCCCCCCCCAAAACTCCCCCCGGACAGCCCCCCCCCCCCACCCCCACCCCACCTACACAGCCCCTCCCCCTCCACCCGAATATCCCCCCCACCCCCTCCACCTGGAAATCCCCTCCCCCTCCACCTAGACAGCCCCTCCCCCTCCCCCCGGATAGCCCCCCCCCACCCCCGAAAAACACCCCCCTGAGCACCCACTCCCCCCCCCACACATGTAACAACACAATGTTTTTCAATGGAAATTACCTTCTT
Source organism: Viscum album (assembly GCA_963277665.1). Taxonomy (NCBI): domain Eukaryota; kingdom Viridiplantae; phylum Streptophyta; class Magnoliopsida; order Santalales; family Viscaceae; genus Viscum; species Viscum album. The sequence continues at coordinate 126,252,664 of OY728128.1, forward strand.
ATATTTATGTCATAAAATAACATGAAAACACAAAATAATGAACTATTAAGTGATAACTGACCTTTAAACATAATTTATTCACTTCTGTGTTTGTAATTTTAAAAATCTGACATACACGGTTGTGCTCAAGATGATTTTTTGAGTCTAATGAAACAAAAATAATTTTTGTGAATAGTAACGTAACCTTAGGAATAGTAACATACCCTTATGAATAGTAATATGACCCTTATTAATAGTAAATCATCCAACATAAGAGTGACCTTACCCATGAATAATTAAATAAAATTTAGACATCTTAGAAAGTGACAATTTGACCTTAGTAAACGTTTTGGAATTTTGTAAGTCATAAATAATTAATTATGAATAATTAATTAATTTAAAGGAAAACGTATTTTCCTAAAATGTATTCATTATTTATCAAATCAATGTCTTATAGTTTTTAGATAATTTTATAAGACCCTACATAATTTTTGAAATCACTATAAAATCAGTTTTAATCTTAAAAACTATTTTTTTAAGTAAATTATGATTTCAATTAAATATTAAATTAATAATATTTAGAAAATTATTTTTTAAAAATGGACTTAATTTTTGGACTCTACATGTCGAAAAATGGTTGGGGTAAATTTTTGGGATTTTTCTGAGATACTTGAATTTTTTATGAATAGTTGAATCCGATAATTTACAATAAATGCTAAATAATGGATTAATTGAGTCATCGATGATTCTCTACTGATGTAATCCAACTTGGTTCGGGATCACATGATAAAATTAATATTATTTGTCATTCAAGACTCACTATTCCTTGTCTTAGGTGAAATTAATAAACTAATGAATTTTATATTAAGGAAACCCCTCTCCCCTCCACTATAAAAGTCACCCTTCACACCCTCATTTCCTCACACCTCTCAAGCTCCAAGACTTCTCTAAACTCTGCCCAAACACCTTCCCCAGACCCTCCCCCACGTCCAAGATCTTATGGTCTCATCAAAAGACCAATCTTAGGCCCTTAAGGAGGTTCTCAAGAGAAGGATTCAAGAGGTAATTTCTCTCCCTCTTCTCCTTTAATTTTCTTTCAAGTTCAAGTTCATTTCTTGATCTATCCCAAACTATATTCATCCAAATGGTATTGTAACTCCAGTATTATAAATATAATTTAATTTTATGATTATAATGGGAAATTATATCATCCAACCCCCTTTCCCTCTTCCTTTTATTTTATTAAAGAGAACGTTGTTCATGAGGTGTTAATTTTTCACCTTCAAGAACGACATGCTTTCTTCTTCCATTTCTACCTTCAGATCTGGTCATGAAACCATTTTTATGGTTGAAACAGAATATTTTATATGTATTATTTCCTATTTAAAGTTCTTTAACTGACTTATGAACATATTACTAAGTGATAAATTTAAAATACTTCATTGTGATCGAAAAACCGCCCAAATTAACCCAAACAATCTTCATTTAATTATTATCTAATGATTCATCCACATGGATCTAATATAATTCATTATAAGAACATTAAAACTCCTGTAATATCATTAATGACATGTAATATCATTTCTGGATGTTTACCCATGTTCTACCCAAACTTCAATTTATGAATACAAGTGAACCACCCAAGAAAAACTATAAAAACGAACATCCCCGAACAATGTTTTGAAACTCTATAAGTCATCCAAAGAAACATAAAATGACATAATGAAACCAGAATGAACCCTATTAATTTATAAAAGGTTCTTTAATTTCTAATTAATCAATATAATGTCATTATACAGGACATTAAAGAGAAGGAAGCATTTGGATACACGGTAAGGGGAAATCTCGAACCCAATTTTCTTCCTTCAGGTTCTCCCTCTTTCACTCCATTTTTGATATGGTTACTCCTTAAAGATAATTTGTTCATCATTGTCTTTAATTTTCTGGGATATACATGTTTGTCACTGGTTTTTATGTCAAACCAAATGTTTTCCTAAAGAAATCCTCTTTTAAGAACACCCCTTTTACTTCTCACTCAAAGTGGATGGTTCTTGTAACATGTATGTTATTCCCTCTTTCTTTTGGGAACCCAAAGATTATGAATGTGTTATTATGAGATTAAACCTATTCCATTCCATGGGTTAGTTATGTAAATTTTTTCTATGCGTTCTATGTGGTAATCATGATGATTATAATGTTATGATGTGACGGGTGCGCCCAAAATTATATAGCGCGATATGAATGTTTCAATGTGACGGGTGCGCTCGGAATTATACAGCGCTCCAATGAATTGGGTAAAGTGATGAATCTCATGATTAAATGTGAAATTATGTGTGAAAAATATGTTATCTTGGTTCACAATTATGTGTGGTTAACCACTAAGACATGATGTTTCATTTTTATGCATTGCCACATTTCAAGTCTTTTATTTATGCTCCTCTCATGTTCATGATCTTTTGCCTATGTTGTGATTATGATCACCCCATGCTATATTGTTCTTATCTATCCTATTACTGGGCTTCTAGATCACCCCTTTTGATGTATATCCTCAGGTGGCTACATGTACTAAGGAGAGTAAAAGTTCCAATAAGAAGCTAGAGAAGAAGAAATTAAATAAATGTTTATGCTTGATGTTGTATTTGTTATGTATGGTCCTAGTTTTCCCAAGACACTAAAATTTTGGATCCTCTATGTGTAATATTGTTATGTTTTTTATCTTTAAAATGATGTAATAGTAATGTAAGAAAAGGCTCGGGTTGCTATAGTTGGTATCAAAGGAAAGGTTTAGTTAATTTGGGAATTAGGATTAGTGAACCTTAGAGAAAACCTCTAGTATGAGATTAACTAAAAATATGAACACAAGAGTATTTACATAGGGATACCATATGTTATTATTTTAGTATAAATTGTTCAAATGAATAATTTATGTATTCATGACTTGTTTACTTATGTTTTGTTCTAACTTTTTCTGTTTTAGAAAATGGTGGGAACCAGGAGAAATCAGGCCAACAACTCTTGCGAGGGCCAATGCAACAGTTGCCTGAATGACATCCCCAATGATTTGGGTGGTGGAGTTCAAAACTTCATGGAGATTCTTACCCAATTATCTCAGGTTATGAACAATAACCATAATAATGGGGAACTTCCTCCTTCACTAAAGAGGGAGAAACTGGCTATCGAATGTTTTATGCGGCAAGGACCACCGACATTTAGTGGATCTTCCGATCCACTAGTTGCGGAACAGTGGGTCAAATCCATGGAGAAGATCTTTTCTGTTCTTCACTATTCTAATATGGAGAAGGTGACCCTAGCCGTTTATCATCAAGATGGATAATCCAATCAATAGTGGGATTTGATTAAGAACACCAAGCCAAGGGAGGAAATTTAAGAGATGGAATGGGAAGACTTTAAAATAATGTTTCTTAATAAGTACTTCCCACGAACTCTTCGCACGAATATGGAGATAGAATTTATAGAGCTCAAGAAAAAATAAGGAGAATATGTCACAACCTATGAAGAGAATTTCACAAGTCTTTCAAGGTACTATTCGGGTTTTGTTATCAACAATGATAGCAAAATTAATAGATTCTTTAGTGGATTAAAACCACACCTTTAAAAGGCTCTTGCAATTCGAGACTTTGGGAGTTATGAAGAAGTTGTTCGGTGTGATTTCAAAGTGGATATGGAGTTTGGAGAATGGTCCCATGGCTATATTGATAAGAAAAGAAAGATGGAGTTTCAAGCTGGTGGATCTAATGACAAAGGCGGGAATAAAAATCAATGACCCACATGCCAAAAATGTGGGAAGCTACACCATGGGAACTACCTCAAAGGGACAGTGAAATGCTTCAAGTGTGGCAAAGAAGGACACCATGCTCAAGAGTGTCGAAAAGACACAAAAATGAAGGAGAATGTAGCCGATGAAAGGAGAGAACCACTCATGGTTCAATGCTACAACTGTAGGGAGCTAGGGCACTATGCAAACCAGTGCACTAAACCTCGAGCACTCGAGGGTAATCAGCGTCAGTAGCCACCAAATCCAAAGGAACAAGGGAAGGTTTATGCCATCACTACTTTGGAGGTGGAGCATGATAATGAAGTTGTACAAGGTACACTTCCTATTCACTCAATAATGGAAAAATTATTATTTGATTATGGTTCTACACATTCCTTTATATATTGAATGTTTTCTAGAACTATAGAATATAATCCCCGAAACCTTGAAGTAGAGATATCTGTGAAAACACCGAGTGGTGCAATCATTGCAACCCAAGTGTTTGACTCTTCTCCCATTGGCGTATGTGGGAAGATTCTTCTGGAAAATCTCATAATACTTCCCTTGGTGGAATTCGACGCTATAATGGGAATGGATTGTCTCTCGTTATATAGAGAACATATCAACTATCAGGAAAAGGAAATATCTTTTCATATTCCTAACCATCCCATGCTCCTCTACAAATTCAAGGAAGATCATGAATCTCCTTTGAAAAATCATTCAATGGTGTGAGTGTTGATTCCCTATGAAGAAGCATACCTCGCCCAAATGGTTGAGTCGAAGTAAAGTGCCAACCTTGAGGAAATGCCCATCGTGAGGGAATATGGTGATGTATTTCCCAAAGAGTTACCCGGAATTCCTCTGGATCATGAGGTAGAGTTCTCAATTGAACTCATGCCCGGAGCTACTCCAATCTCGAAGTGTCCCTATAGGATGGATCCTATCGAACTGGAGGAGTTAAAGAAGCAGCTGCAAGAGCATCTAGACAAAGGGTTCATACGCCCTAGTGCATCACCTTGGGGTGCACCGGTGCTCTTTGTGAAGAAGAAGGATGGAACAATGTGGTTGTGTATAGATTATCAAGAACTCAACAAGATCACCATAAAGAACAAGTATCCTCTCCCAATGATTGATGACTTGTTTGATCAGTTAAGAGGAGATCAATACTTCTAAAAGGTGGATCTTCGTTCTGGAAATCATCAGGTAAAGGTGAAGAAGGAAGATATTCATAAGACTACCTTTCGTACAAGGTATGGGCACTATGAGTTTTTGGTGATGCCCTTTGGACTAACTAATGCCCCTGAAATCTTCATGGATTTGATGAATAGAGTCTTTAGACATTACCTCGAAAAATTTGTGGTAGTGTTTATCGATGATATTCTCATCTACTCCAAGAGAAAGGAGGAACATGAAGAACATCTAAGACTTGTGTTGGTGACATTAAGAAAGGAGAAGTTGTATGCCAAGTTCAGCAAGTGTGACTTTTGGATGAAGCAAGTCACGTTCTTGGGACATGTGATCACAAGTGAGGTAATTTCTGTGGATCCTTCAAAGGAAAAGGCGATTGAGGAATGGCCCAGGACCTCTAGTGTCACAAAAATATGTAGTTTTCTTGGATTAGCTGGGTACTACTGACGTTTTGTGAGAAACTTATCGTGATTGTCAAGCCTGCTAACTAAGTTAACAAGGAAAGGGGTAAAGTATTTATGGATGGAAGAATGAGAGGGAAGCTTCAAGGATCTAAAGAGAAGGCTGATCACCGTACCTGTACTCACACTACCAAAAAGTGGAGAAAGTTTTGTGATATACAGTGATGCTTCAAAGAAAGGCTTGGGTTGTGTACTCATGAAAAATGACAATGTGATAGCCTATGCCTCACGACAGTTGAAGATCCATGAGCAGAACTACCCGACGCATGATCTAGAGCTGGAAGCCATGATTTTTTCCTTGAAAATATGGCAGCACTACCTTTATGGCGAGAAGTGTGACATATACACCGACCACAAGAGCCTAAAGTATATATTCACACAAAAGGATCTCAACATGCGTCAAAGGAGATGGTTTGAGATAATCAAGGATTACTATTGCTCTATTCACTATCATCCTGGAAAGGCAAACAAGGTAGCTGATGCTCTAAGCAGAAAATAACCTGCTACTCTATCCATGCTATGGATTGAGAAAGACCCTATCTTCTAAGATATGCAAAGGATGGATTTGGAAATCATAAGGGCAGGGGATACATCCTACCTTTCCAAAATGATTGTGTAACCATCCATCCAGGAGAAGATTAAAGAAGCACAAAGGGATGATGTGGAGATACAAAAGAGGGTGAATGCAGTAAAGGAAGGGAAGTTGCAAGAGTTCCATATCGACGATGATGGTGTGATTCAGTTTGGAACGCGGATTTGTGTGCCTTCATCACCCGGGATAAAGGAGCTACTGGATAATACACATAGCTCAACTTTCTATATCCATCCTGGGAGTACCAAGATGTACCGTGATCTCCAAGAACACTTCTGGTGGGATAACATGAAGAAGGAGATTGCAGAATATATATCAAGGTGCTTGGTATGTTAGTAAGTTAAAGCTGAGCGACAAAAGTCTAAGGGTATGATGCAGCCATTGCCTATACCCTTGTGAAAATGGGAAAATGTTACTATGGAATTTGTCACGGGTCTCCCGAAGACGTCAAAGGGAAATAATGCGATATGGGTTGTGGTTGATTGACTCACCAAGACTGCCCATTTTATCGCTATTCGGGAAGACCTCTCGCTTGAACAACTTGCAAAGATATATGTAAAGGAAGTGGTGAGACCGCACGGTGTTGCACTCTCAATTATCTCTGACTGTGATCCAAGGTTCACATCTAATTTCTGGAGGAGCATTCAACATGCTTTGAGTACTGAATTAAATTTCAGCATGACCTATCACACCCAAACTGATGGCCAGACTGAAAGGACTATTCAGACTCTTGAAGATATGTTAAGAGCATGCTCTCTTGAATTCAAAGTTGGTTGGGATCAGCATCTCCCATTGGTTGAGTTCTCATAAAACAATAGCTTCCACTCGAGTATCCAGATGGCTCCATGTTAATCTCTGTATGGAAAGCGATGTAGAACTCCAACCTGTTGGGATGAAGTTGGAGAAAGGAAGCTACTTGGACCCGATCTTGTTCAAGAGATGACAGAGAAGGTTCAAGTCATCCAGAAACACATCAAAGCTGCTCAAAGTCAGCAAAAGAGCTATGCTGACAACTTTCGAAGGGACTTGGAGTTTGACATTGGAGATAAAGTCTTCCTTCGAATATCTCCATGGAAGAGAGTCATGCAATTCGGAAAGAAAGGGAAGTTAAGCCCAAGGTATATTGGCCCCTTTGAGATCCTTGACCATATAGGAGTTGTGGCCTATCATCTTGCACTTCCACCAAATATGGCTCAAGTTCATGATGTGTTTCATGTATCACTATTGAGGAAGTACATACTAGACCCCTCACATGTACTAAACTCAGAGGTGGTGCAGGTGGAAGATGATCTCTCCTATGAGGAGCAGCCAGTAAAGATTCTGGATCGGAGAGATAAGGTTCTACGCAACAAGACAACCCATCTTGTCAAATTGTTATGGAGGAACCATAAGTTTGAGGAAGGAACTTGGGAACCATAAGAGGCAATGAAGTAGAAACACCCTCACCTGTTTGTGAAAAGTGAAATTTCAGGGGTGAAATTTCTTAAGTGGGGAAGAATGTAACGACCCAATGTTTTTCAATGGAAATTCCATTCTTATATTTATGTCATAAAATAACATGAAAACACAACATAATGAACTACTGAGTGATAAGTGACCTTTAAACATAAGTTTGTCACTTTTGTGTTTGGAATTTTAAAAATCTGACATACACGGTTGTGTTCAAGATGATTTTTGGAGTCTAATGAAACAAAAATAATTTTTAGTGAATAGTAACGTACCCTTAGGAATAGTAACATGCCCTTATGAATATTAATATGAACCTTATGAATAGTAAACCATCCAACATAAGAGTAACCTTATCCATGAATAATTAAATAAAATTTAGACATCTTAGAAAGTGACAATTTGACCTTAGTAAACGTTTTGTAATTTTGTAAGTCATAAATAATTAATTATAACTAATTAATTAATTTAAAGGAAAATTTATTTTATTAAAATGTATTCATTATTTATCAAATCAATGTCTTATAGTTTTTAGATAATTTTATAATACCCTACGTAATTTTTGAAAACACTATAAAATCAGTTTTAATCTTAAAAACTGTTTTTTAATTAAATTATGATTTGAATTAAATATTAAATTAATAATATTTAGAAAATTATTTTTGAAAAATGGAATTCGTTTTTTTATTCTACATGTCAAAAAATTGTTGGGGTAAATTTTTGGTATTTTTCTGAGATACTTGAATTTTTTATGAATAGTAGAATCCGATAATTTACAATAAATGCTAAATAATGGATTAATTGAGTAATCGATGATTCTCTACTAATGTAAGCCCACTTGGTTCAGGATCACGTGATAAAATTACTATTCTTGTTCATTAAAGACTCACTATTCCTTGTCTTATGGGAAATTAATGAACTAATAAATTTAATATTAAGGAAACCCCTCTCCCCTCCACTATAAAAGCCACCCTTCACACCCTCATTTACCCACACCTCTCAAGCTCCAATACTTCTCTAAAATATGCCCCAAAACCTTCCCTAGCCCCTCCCCCAAGTCCAAGAGCTTCTGGTCTCATCAAAAGACCAATATTAGGCCCTTAAGGAGGTTCTCAAGAGAAGGATTCAAGAGGTAATTTCTCTCCCCCTTCTCCTTTAATTTCCTTTCAAGTTCAAGTTCATTTCTTGATCTATCCCCACCTATATTCATCCAAATGGTATTGTAACTCAATTATTATAAATATACTGTAATTTTATGATTCTAATGGTATATTATATCATCCAACCCCCTTTCCCTCTTCCTTTTATTTTATTAAAGAGAACGTTGTTCGGGAGGTGTTAATTTATCACCTTCAAGAACGACATGCTTTCTTCTTCCATTTCTACCTTCATATATGGTCATGAAACCATTTTTATGGTTGAACCAGAATATTTTATATGTATTATTTCCTATTTAAAGTTCTGGAACTGACTTATTAACATATTACTAAGTGATAAATTAAAACAACTTCATTGTGATCGAAAAACCGCCCAAATTAACCCAAACAATCTTCATTTAATTCTTATCTAATGATTCATCCACATGGATCTAATATAATTAATTATAAGATCATTAAAACTCATGTAATATCATTAATGACATGTAATATCATTTCTGTATGTTTACCCATGTTCTACCCGAACTTCAATTTATGAATACAAGTGAACCACCCAAGAAAAACCATAAAAACGAACATCCCCGAACAATGTTTTTAAACTCTATAAGTTATCCAAAAGAACATAAAATGACATAATGAAACCATAATTAACCCTATTAATGTATAAAAGGTTCTGTAATTTCTAATTAATGAATATAATGTCATTATACAGGAAATTAATGAGAAGTAATCATTCGGATACAAGGTAAGGGGAAATCTTGAACCCAATTTTCTTCCTTCGGGTTCTCCCTCTTTCACTCCATTTTTGATATGGTTACTCCTTAAAGATCATTTTTTCATCATTTTCTTTACTTTTCTGGGATATAAATGTTTTTCAATGGTTTTTATGTCAAACCAAATGTTTTCCAAAAGAACTCTTCTTTTAAGAACACCCCTTTTACTTCTCACTCAAAGTGGACGGTTCTTGTAACATGTATGTTATTCCCTCTTTCTTTTGGGAACCCAAAGATTATGAATGTGTTATTATGAGATGAAACTCATTCCATTACATGGGTTAGTTATATACATTTTTTATATGTTTTCTATGTGGAAATCATGATGATGATAATGTTATGATGTGACGGGTGCACCTGGAATTATATAGCGCAATATGAATGTTTCAATGTGACGGGTGCGCCTGAAATTATATAGCACTCCAATGCATTGGGTAAAGTGATTAATCTCATGATTAAATGTGAAATTATGTGTGAACAATATTCTATATTAGTTCACAAGTATGTGTGGTTAACCACTAAGACATGATGTTTCATTTTTATGCATTGCCACATTTCAAGTCTTTTATTTATGCTCCTCTCATGTTCATGATCGTTTTCCTATGTTATGATTATGCTCACCCCATTCTATATTGTTCTTTTCTATCCTCTTACTGGGCTTCTATCTCACCCCTTTTGATGTATATCCTCAGGTGGCTACATGTACTAAGGAGAGGACAAGTGCCAATAAGAAGTTAGAGAAGAATAAATTAAATAAATGTTTATGCTTGATATTGTATTTGTTATGTATGGTCCTAGTTTTCCCAAGACAATAAACCTTTGGATCCTCTATGTGTAATAATATTATGTTTTTTATCTTTAAAATGATGTAATAGTAATGTAAGAAAAGGCTTGGGTCGCTATAACACACACACACACTCACCCCGGACCACCCCCAGACAGCCCACCCCCAAACCCCCCCCCCCCCTCGGACAGCCCCCACTCCCCCCCCCCCCGGACAGCCCCCACTCCCCCCTTATTGTGGAATTATCATTTCAATAACATAAGAGTTGTGTTGGATTGGAACATACTAACACTCTTCATAGTACTGACCAACTTTGTTTCATTAATCATAGAAGTTTCTAAAATAATCAAATCTATTTTTTGCAAGACAAATTCTGCATTTTTTGTGTTGTTTTCAGTTATCCAATGGGTTTTCTCTTTATTTCAGTTTTCTCCCCCTTTCTTTAGTCCTTTGAGTTTCACATGATAACATGTTATGTCTACAATCCATAGCATTATGTTTGAACCTCCAGCAACACCAATAGTGACCAAAAAATATATTTTTCTTCTCTTTAGAACTAGTCTGACTAGATTTACTTGCTTGCTATTTTTGGGTGGAAACCTCAATATTTTTTGTTCCATTTTGGGAGTTTCTCTTCTTAAACATGAAAACATTCACCCTTTATGATGTGGTGAATTTATGGGAAATTTTATCCTTCCACATTTTTAGAATTTTGTACTTTACTCATGCACTAATAGTTAAAACAAATTCAAAATTTTTATTTGATCTTCATGCACTTTATTTGTCGCTTGTAAAGAAATATCCAGACCTCTTACCCTCTTGGATTTTGCCTCTAATTGAGCATATTTTTGTTTTGTTAAAAACTGTACAAGTTTGATTTTATTAAAAATATTCCAATTTATCTTTTTGACACTTTGGATAGTCCCCTTACTAATGTTTTCTACAACCGTAGGCATGTTAGGGGAACAGTTAGTAGATCCGTATCATCCATCTGAGCCATCTACGTCTTAAGGTTGAGGTATGTTTGAATGTAATTGTGTTTATTTTTTTATGTAATTGATAAACATATATATATATATGCACATATGTCAAATTATGTATAAAATTGTTTTCAATAGGATCATACTCGACTGCTTATTCCTCTCACAAGAGAGGCCCTGGTAGTGGCATTTCATCATGGAATTCTGACACGACCTTTGATGTTTCATTTGACGAGATATTTCATCCTGTGGGACTGACTGCCCCTGTATATATTCGTCAGATGGGTCATATCATACATGACCCACATCAATTTCCATTGACCACACATGACTGGGCTTCTATCCCTCAGGATACATTAGATCGGATTTGGAGGGAAGTTCAGGTAAGAAGACCATTTTAATTTCTTCCCTATGTTTAAAAAATACTAACCTGTGTGATGTTTTTTCATAAATATAATAATCTGAAAATGTGTCCTGATGAGTTTTGTCCAGTATGTATGGGAAAATTTCATAAGATGTAGAAATATTATAAAGGAAAAGTCAAGAGGGAGCACTGGGTACCAAATGTGGGTGCCCCAGACATTCTGGAAAAAGTCTTGAGAGGTGTTATCTTATCTCAGTGGCGCGACTTAGTTTCATATTGATCTGTTGAGGTTGTTACAGTTAGTATATTTATTTTGGTATATATATTTTCAAGAATTTGTGACATTATATTTGTTTGAAATTTGAATTAATTGAATGTATGAGGTGTTAGCATGCCATTCCGAGAATCGAGCGTTGTAGGGACCACCTCACAGGCTCGAGACTCGTCACGTGTCTCAAATCTGACATGATGTATTTATTATTCATTTTTTAATTTATTATTTAATATGGTTTTATGTTATATTTTTATATTTTATTGGTATACAGTTATGGGAGCAAGGTGCACCGACTCATAAAATGTCGGTGTGGATGAGACCTCGTGATCGAAATGATCCAAAGGTTGCAACTCTTGTAGTAAGTGCTTGTACTCATTACCAATAATTACATGAATCTGTATATATATTTAAATATTTCATAGGCTCAATTTGAAGTTGAGTTAGAATAGCTTCCAGACACTACAACAAGAATTGACTTTAGCGGTGGTTTTTTAGCAGTGGTTTTGGGAACCGCTACTAAACCCTTTTTTAAAATGGTTTTGCGGCGGTTTATAATAAACCGCCACAAAAAAATATTTTTTTTACACTGCCAACCCTTCCCCCCACCCCGAACCCCCTTCTCACCCTGCGACCCCGCTTCCCCCAGCCCCCTGCTTCCCCCGCAACCCCGGACCCCCGCGACCCCGGTGACCCCGCGACCCCGGCCCCCCACGACCCTAACGACCTATATGAACCCTAAGGTTTGAATTCTAGTAATTTTACCTAAATTATTGTCTCCTTATATTATTAATTATGAATATTCATGGTTGATTTTCCATTTGATTCATTAAACATACACATAACCCGTGTTTAATATGTTATCCTTGATAGAAAAACTTATTATCACTTTGTTATTATTTATGTTTTATCCCTGTCGACTATTTCAACAACTTAAGGTGTTCAATTGGAATCTCCCTAGGTATTTTTCATTCTTAGGTGACCAAACCACATTCTATGTGGTTTTTTCTTGAATCTTAATTGTAATGACTATGAATTTGATGATAAGGGTGTCATGAGACCATATCACCTGTTTATACATAAAAAAGAATACTCCCTTGTTAAACTATAATGTTGATAGATTATAAGGCCTACTTTTCTATAATGAATTATGACACTTAGGTATGGAGTTCCTTATACTTTTGATACTTGATCATGGAGTCCATCAAACATGTGTTACTCAAGCATAGCATACCTTATATGTGTGGTACTTGGGAATTGTGCCCCTTATACTTGTGACACCTGAGCATGGTGTCCCTAATACTTAGAATAATTAGTCATTAAATCCCCCATACTTGTAATGCATGGTAATAACATACCTAATTATAGTATTACTAAGGTCTGGAGTACCTCATACTTTTGATATATGGTCATGGAATCCCTTATACGTTTAATTCATTTTCATGGAATCCCCTACTACCATATGAGACTCTAGTGACTTTATAGGGATGATTGAGTAATGCCTCAGGTCATGGATTGTTACTCACAAGTTGTAATCTTTTATTTTTGGTAAAATGTAATGTTGTAGTGTTTCTCCCTTAGAATCCAGAATTTCAATCCAAACAACATAAAACCGAAGTGTTCTTCCGTACTGTCATATACTTTACTTTGCATAAATTTCTTTTGTGTGTTGAAGTGAATGGTATTGATTTCATTCTAACTTATTGTAGTGGTTGGGATGAATATAATTCTTATAAGTTCCTGAATATAATGTTTGGATAGAATTCCTTCTGGGATCTATTTCCACCTATGTGATTATGATTATTTTATTATGTTGTCCTGGAGGATAGTACCAACACCCCACATTTCATCTCCAAATTCCCAACATGACTCTACTATGAAACTTCAAACACCAAGACCAAACACATAAAATATTCTTCAAATACCCTAGTTTGATCCCTAAAACACATTAGCCGCATCTTGAACGACATTTCTGATGTGGTCTCCACCTTACCACATCAATTTTTATGCAACAACACTAGTAAGTCCTTCTCTAGAGAAATTATAGAAAAGGCACTCAATCCCACCCACCAATGCACTATCATATCCCGAAAACGATGCCTTAAAACTCAAAGAATAACAAAAATGTTCAATGCCCACACTGAAGTCTGAATCTGACTCTTAGTTCAACTCCATGGTCAGATCCTCGATCATCCCATTTAACCATAATTCTCCACTCATGAGCACTAACACATATATGATCCAAATAACCCTCAAGTCACACCACCACTCTTTTCTATGTGAATACACCAAAGAGAGGTCTAGGAATTCAATCCACACAAGGTTCTTAGAACCTCAAAACCTAATCTACCAAGTTATTTCATCATGCATTTCCATGAACACCACCACTTATCATGCCTCAAGACTATCATCCCTCACGTGGTTCTTGCCACTCCAAGGAACAAACAATGAATTCATCCAAATCTAAGACCCTGACCCCCCACAACCCTGTGACCGCGATGACCCTGTGACCCCGTCGACCCCGCTTCCCTCGGCCCCCCGCATCCCCGGTGACCCCGCGACCCCGGAAACCCCGCTTCCCCCGGCCCCCCACGACCCTGCGACCCTGGAGACCTCATCCCCCTACGACCCCAGCAACCCCGACGACCCTGCTTCCCCCAGCCCCCCGTGACCCTACGACCCCGGAGACCCCACTTCCCCTGGCCCCCCGTGACCCTGTTTATCCTTCTATTTTCCTTGTTTCCAACATTGGGCATGTATCACATGGGATTTGGGGTTTTGGATCTATTTTCTCATTAGTATTACTGAGTTTACCTCATACTCATCCTCACCATATGATGTGAAACTACATATTGAACATATTTACCACATGTAATTAAACATTACAATATATACCCCCATCTAATGACTTTAAACTATGTGATACCTTAGTCCATTCTTATGTGGAGGTGTCTTTCCTTATCTTGATTTTATTGTACCTAGTGGTGTGGTGTTTTGTATATGCATTTATCCTATTTGATTTCCCATATGGTGTTTTACTTATCATTTGTTATTTTGATTATGCATTGTATACATTTTATGGTTCCTTTATATATATTATAGGTATTTTTTGTCATTTTTCATATTGAGGATGCATATATATTGAAGGTTATTATAGGATATGACCTTGGTTATTATAGGATATGGCCTCCTATATTATGTGATATTCCTACTCAGTATTTTTCACCATTCCCTGGCCTATTTTAGTTAGGATTTGGTTGGCACACTTAGTTTATCATCATCCTAGTTTTGGTTTCTGTGGGGTAGGTCATGTTAGGGTGGAATTAGATTGGCTAAAGTCCTAGGAATAGATTTTTGAGTTATTATTCACATGAGGACTAGTTTAGGAATTTAATGTTGTGATTTCATGGGGTTTTTTATTTTAGTTATCATACCAGTGAGGCTAGAGTAGGTGTGGTTGTAAATGTATCCTTTCACCAAGACATTGGTAACCTGTTAATCAACCCAAATCTCTAAATCATCATATATAGGGTAAAATTAAGTTGATACATGAATCATATAGTTCTCAATCATTATATTTCATGTAAATCCTATTTTAGTTGATTTAGATATGCTCTAATAATTATGGGTTCATCCTATCAAATGAATAATTCCACCCACACAAAAACATCTTTTTTTAGAGTTAAGTTTGTGAAAATCCTATCTCAGTGCTTGATATTTTTTCCACTTTTAATTTAAGTGATGAGGTGTTGATTTAAATACTTATATAAGAGATATACTTTCCCTATTATTTTAGATAGATTATCTCCCCTTTTTTAGTATAGAAGTTCTCATAAATAAGAAAGTAGTTCCCACTGATGGACTACCCATAAGCAAACTGTGTAACATGAATTCCAGTAGTTGAGGCCTCCTATATTATAAGAATTCACTAATCCTCTTGTGGTATAGGATTTAGTGGAGTCATCAACTCATGAAATTCATATATTTCAGAAACCCACAAACCATATGGTGATCCTAGAACCAAGTTATATACACAACACACTAACTTTTTAGTGGATGATGTTTTCTCAAACTCATATGGTATTAATCTGTTGTGGCTTTAATTTAAGCCCTTTTTCTAGATGAGATTATATCCACAAATACTAAGGATAGTTTGAGTTTCGGAGATGTTAAACCCTTTTTAGGGTTGCATGACCATATCTAAGAATGTGTTGAGTTTTTTAAGCATCATAAGGTTTTCCCTAAACAATATTTATAATAGATTTATTCGATATTAGAGTTTTATATGAAGACTCTATAGAGAACTTAGGTTGGGGTTTTCTCTTACAAAACTCCACCTGTGTTGGAGTCCTCATGTGAGTGTTGTTAGGTTGAGAATTCCTGGTAGGGATGTATCCAAGATTTAGGATAAGTTATAGTTTTTATTGAAAATTTCTAGATAAATGATGTGCTAAAACCTCTAGATTAGAAGTAACATTAAGGTCATAGACTCTACTATTATAGGATAATTGACTTAATTGGAATTGGTTTTGGTTAAGAAGCTGGTGGTGTAGGAGTAGTAAGAGATGAGTGACACTTTGACACACTCCCACAATCACCACATTTGATTGGTTCTTGTCAATAACATAGTGATAAGAGTTATATATATAGGTTTATGTGTATAGATGATTTAGGTGACATCTAGTTTGGTTTTAGGTATGATTTGTGTTCTCTCTTCATGTACTTTCATACTGGATAATACAGGTCATGATATTATTTCTGTGTTGATTTTTTGGGAGTTATAGATTCTAATTTAGACCCTTATCATACCATTTATCAACTAGATAATTTCCACTAATGGTAACTATCTTTCAATCATACTTTCTGGTAAAGTGATTTTATCCCCAATGGAGAAAGGGTTCATTCATGGGATTCCTTTTTGGTAGAGATGATACCCAATAGTATCTTCCTTGGTTTGTATTGGTTACCATTTTCTATTGTTATATGGTTTTATGTGGTTTTGTAAATGAGATGAGTTCCACCTTCAATAGTGAATGGGACCCTATTAGGTGTATCAAGTAGCGTCAACCCTTGAGAAGTGGTAGTGATTTTCCCATCAAATGGTTTCATGGTTTTATATGACTTAGGGGTGGTTGAGGATTTACTTCATGTGAATGTTGAATAATTCAAGGGTACTCATATATGAAAAACCATGGTTGTTTCTTAATGGGAACCTGACATATGCATCAATATGCATTCCAAATATGCAATTCAAGTGTTATTGCGTAGGATTATGGATTCCCTTATATTTATCTCTTTTTTCTCCCAGAAAGAATGAATCATGTGGACATAGATATTGTGAGTTCTTATCTCATAATGTGGTCAAAGTGAAAAACTCAATGCAAGGAATTCAAATAAGAAATTATTTTATTTTTTTGGAAATTTAGAGTAGGATCACCCACTTATTGAATCCTTTTCCTTTTAATACTAAATACCCTCTATATTTTTTATCTGGCGATAGAATATTTGTTCTTGGAAAACCTAATTTGAGTGTATTCGACAGCTTCCGATGGATTGGATAGCTCATTGTAATCTATTTCAACTCTAGGAAAAACCTCATCTACTCAAAAATAAATTGTGGATTTCTCATACTCATATATAGATTCTTTATAAGTTTTAAAAGAAAACTCATCTTCGACTATCTTTAGTTCATCCTCTAGGGTGCATTTGGTGTATTTTTAGGAAAAGGTTACATCCTGCTATTTCTATGCTTCTTCATCAAGATTGGAAACATTATTTTTTTCCTCAAGAACTGTGATTCCAACCAAGTTATTCTTATGTTAATTTTTGTTATCTAATATTATATTTTGATGCTATAAAGGATTTAAAAAGTCAAGGGTTAAAAATTTGGAGATTTGGGAGAAACATGGTAGGAATACTATTTAGCATAACTTTTAGTATTGACCATGTGGTAATTGAGTAATATGGCATTGTTGGTTCTATTGACGTTTTTTATTATTTCAGCAGATGTTTCTTAACCATTCATTTCCATGAAAACCATTTGGATGAATGGACTATATTATAGATGTTTTCTAATACCTTATGAATGATTTTTATATCCACATAGTTATTCCAAATTAACAATGTGCTTTGGTTTTCATGGTAAAGTAGCTACCACGTTGTTAGCACATTGTTTCTCTTTACCAAAGAAACTTCCCCTATCCCAAACACTAGAGGGTTCATATCTAACTCAGGGGATCATCTTTATTATATTATGTTTTTGTAATCTTATACTATCATATGTATTAATCTCTTTCTCTATTTAGTAGTAACTATGTGTTTTAATTTTTTTTATTATTGTGTAGGCACATTGTGATATACATGGATAAAAGCTGGATCACATTACCGAGGAACACACCTCAGTATGTTAAGGGTTTGAATGAGTTTTTAGATTTTTCAATTTCTAATCGATCCGTTGAAGGGATAATAATATGTACATGTCCTAAATGTAAATTTAGAACATGGTTGAAGAGAGATGAAGTTTATGAACATTTAATACTGAAGCAATTACCTGGTCAATATTTGTGTTGGATTTGGCATGGAGAATAAAACATTACAAAAAGATTGAGCACTGATGTTAATCCACATAATGAGGTCACAAGTTCTTCATCAATGGAAAATGAAATGAAAAACCTCATAAATGGTGCATTTGGAACTGCAAGACACCACTATCAGCATCAAAACATATCAGAACAACCAGAAGAGGTTGCTACAAATTACAACGTGACAAGTGATGTTTTTGAGACTCTAACACAAGTAGATCAAGATTGTAACATATCATTAGATCCTCCTCTTGATTCTGTGGATCCAAATGTAAGAGAAAACTTCACTGAGGAAAATGAATTTATGATTTAGTTGACGATGGAAATCAAGAGTTGTATAGTGGGTGTTTGAAATATTCAAATCTATCATTTATGCTGAAGTTGGACCATATAAAATGTGTATGTGGAATTACAAATAAGGCAATGTCCATGATATTGGAATTGATTCGTGATGAATTTCTTGAAGAAAAAATCTCAGAATCTTTTTATGATATGAAAAAAGTTGTTAACAAGATTAGTGTGAATTATACAAAAATACATGTGTGTCCCAATGATTGTATACTTTATTGAGGAGAGGATTCAAGTAGACAGAATTGAAAGAAATGTTCTTCTTCTAGATGGCAGTCAAAGGGTGATGTTGGAAGTCTGAATGAACATAATTTCATGGAGAAGAAGAAAAGGAACACACCTGTAAAGGTTTTGCGTTACTTTCCTTTAAAGCCTCGATTGCAAAGATTATTTATGTCATTGAAAACTTCCAAACACATGAATTGGCATTATATAGATAATAACAATGATGGGTTAATGAGACATCCATGAGATTACCAATCATGGAAGACATTTGATTCATTACATCTAGATTTATCATCTGATCCTAGGAATGTTCAATTGGGATTGGCTACCAATGGATTCTACCCATTTGGGACTTTGAGTACCAGTTATAGCATTTGGTCAATTGTTTTGATCCCTTATAATCTACCTCTGTGGATGTGTATGCAACAAACATCTTTTATAATTTCGATGATTATTCCTAGAAAAAAATGCCTGGAAATGATATTAATGTATACTTGCAGCCTTTTATTGACGAATTGTAGGAGTTATGGAGCAACAGTGTTGAGACATTTGATGCTTATTCTAAAACAATGTTCAAAATGCATGCTGCTTTAATATGGACCATTAGTGACTTCCCTGGGCTTGGGAATTTATCTGGTTGGAACACTTACACGGGTTTGGATTTTCCCATTTGTAACTTTGATTTTGAGCCCAAACGGTTACCTCATAGTAGAAAATGGTGCTTCTTATGCCATCGATGATTTCTCAATGCATCTCATAGATTTCAGCTGAACAGATCAAAATTTAATGGTTTCATTGATCATAGACCACCTCCAAAGTTGTTAACTGGTTCTGAAATATTGACACAGCTTAAAAATGTTGAAACAGAATTTGGGAAGGTTCATAATTTGAATGATAGAGGAAAACAGGTTCGAAGTGCATCGTCAAGTGAAATCAGAATGCAACAATGGAAGAAAAAAAGTATATTCTTCAAACTTCTGTATTGGGAATTTAATTTGTTATGGTACAATCTTGATGTGATGCATATTGAGAAGAATGTCTGTGATAATTTGATTTTCACATTACTTAATGAGCATGGAAAGTTGAAGGATCATCCCAATTCTTGAAAAGACTTTCAAGTAATGAACATAAAATGTGATCTCTAGCCAGATGAGAATGAAAAGTGTGCTCCGGCCATTTTTGCAATGAAAAATAGGGATAAAGATGCATTCCTTCGAATTTTAAAGAATGTGAAGGTATCTGATGGGTATTCAAGTAACATCTCGAGGTGTGTTGACTTGAAGAATTGTAAGTTACATGGATTGAAACGTCATAATTCACATATTTTGTTACAACAGTTACTACCATTGACATTGCATACATTATTACCTAAAAAAAGTTACTTTTATTGTACTCCAATTCTGCACATTTTTCAGGAAATTATGCAAGAAATCTCTACATCCATTTCATCTTGAAAACCTCTAGGAGAGGTTTTTATTGACCCTTTGTGCAATAGAGATGATCTTTCCTCCATCGTTTTTTACTGTCATGATGCATTTAACTGTGCATTTGGTTGAGGAAGCTAAATTAGAAGGCCCCGTTCATTATCGATGGATGTATCCAATTGAGAGGTATTTTATTTATATGTTTTTTATTTAATTAAATAATTTTTGGAATTTAAATAAATGCATAATATTATTATTTTATTTCACATGTATCTTGGGCATTTGAAAGCATACGTGAGAAATAAAGCTCAATCAGAAGGCTCTATTGCTGAAGGCTATTTGGCTGAGGAGTGTCTTACCTTTTGTTCCAGATATTTGGATGATATTGAGACAAGATTTAATCGAGTTGGACGTGTTTAAGACACATCAACTCAATCTCAAATACATCAGAAATCAAAAATATTTCCTGTTATTGGTGGATCAGTTGGGAGGACCTCAAATATGACACTGACAGAATTGGAATTATTACAGGCACATAGATATGTGCTGCTGAATAGTGAAATTGTAGATCCATTTATTGAAGAGTTAAGGATACAAAAAAAGAGAATAATGAGAGTCCAAACACAAAATGATAAAGATATAACAAAAGCTGTGAATAAAGAGCTTGTAGAATGGTTTGCACGGCTTGTAAGTTCATAAATATTGCAATAAATACAAATATTAGTTTGATGCATACATTTTATAAATCTATTAAATTATAATTCTTTTTTCAGATCATGAATTCTGATACTCGAGCATACTTGTCATAAGATTTGAAGTTTCTTGCTAGAGGTCCTATAAAACAAGTTATAAATTTCGATACTTATAATGTGAATGGATTTAGATTTCATACAGTTGATCGAGAAGTGGGTTTGAAAACACAGAATAGTGGTATATTTACATTTTCTAAAGTGGTATACTATGGAAATTTGCATGATATTATTGAATTAAACTACCACATATATTTTTCTATTGTTTTATTCAAATGCAAATGGGTCGATATTATCATAGGTGTTAAAAGAGATTCCTTGCAATTTACTTCTGTAAACTTCTCTCGATTGATGGATGTTGGTGATCATGAACTGCAAGATCCATATTATCAAAGTGTAGTTGTTAACATAATACAAAGAGATTTGTATGATATGGGTGATAAAGTAGAAGATTTGACCTCTGAAATTGAATTTCATCAACAACAGGAAGCATAATTATTTGTCCATTATGATATTGAAAATATTAGTCTAGCAAGGATGAATGAATTGGATGAAGCAATGTAGAAGTAAACTGAAATGATTTAAGGGGAAAATGATTGTATGTACAATTATTTATTCATTCAACAACCACTTGTTTCATTTATGCAGTCATTCATTATCATTGTTATATATATTTTGTCTGTTGGTACTGGGCATCTATTATCATTTTTAATTTTTTTTGTCTGCATAATTATTTTGAAATATATATTCTGAACTTAATTTTATTTTATTAAATGACAGGAATACCAAGGAGAAAGCGGTACACTATTTCATCTAGTTCTGCGAGAGATGATGATCCATCTGGCTCCCCCCCACGGCATCTGAGGCACCAGCTGCCTACACCCCTACACCATTTCCCCCTGCACCATCTCTCACACCATCTGTGGGTGTCTCATTAGAGGATGAGTCATCAACTCCCCCTTCAGGAGCCTCAGTAGTGGGGTGGTGACACGCCCCTTCCAGTTCATCACGGACATACTGGAGTGTCACTGTCATAGGTACAAATTTTAATTAAATTAATTTATTACATTTTGTTTATACTAATTGTTTGCTCATTGAAGATGAAAAAAATGCAACCGTGGAGAAAAACATAAAAAGTTAAGATGTTTGGAATATGAATGGCGAGAAGATAGTCATTCCATTTTATTCTTATGGGGTCCCTACGGATGACGTCGTGGGGTTACTTAGCCAGATTCTAGGCCAGCTGGTAGCGGAGCCCATTTCCCTTCCTATTTATTATGATGATTGGATATATATGCCTCCAAGTTAGAAAAATGAAGTTTTTGATTCCCAAATAAAGTTAATTTTATTACATTATGATTTAATTGAATGTCATGTTACTAATATGTTCAAAATGAATTTATGTATACATATGTTCTTCCACTTTACAGTTATTGATGTGATAGCACAGAAGTGGACGTTGAAAAATCTTTGTAATAAATGGAAAGATTTAAAATGGAGATTGTGGTGTGATTTCAACGATACTTCGTTGACCATACAACAAATGTATGAGAAGCTACCCAGTGGGGTATCGAAAGAATAGTAGAAAGTTTTTGTTGACAGACATTGTGATGAGAATCAGATGGTATTGAAATATATATTATTATATTATCCTCATTTTACATTTATACATGTATATGAAGAGAATGTGACATTGAATACATTACTGTTAAATTTCATTTTATTTATTTCAGGATCTCTCAAGACAGAATGCATCAAACTGGGCTAAGCAAGTCATCCCTCACACTGCGGGCTCAAAAAGATTTTCTAGAAGCCGAACGACATTGGTAATATTTTAATTAGTTAAAATATTTATAAGGAAATATTATCTGTTTAATATATTGAATTGTTGGTTTATCTTTTCTTAATGCAGTCACAGAGTTTAGGGAACGAATCATCCCGAACTGAACTATGGTTGGATGTTCACAAAAAATCAGATGGAAGTTTTGTTAATGAGCCTGCCAAAGAAGTTGGGGTATGAAGTCAATTTTTTATTATAATAACTTATTATCATTTTTTACTGTGTTAATATATATTGATATTTGATTTATAGGTAAAAATTAAAGAACTATGGGATGCCAATACTAGGCAGTCTTACTCAGTCTCCCAGGATAACCCAGTTGCTAAAGTCCTTGGGAAGGATCATCCTGGTAGAGTGTACGGGATGGGTTTTGGACCCATACCATCTGAGGTCTTTGGCATGCCACTAGGGATTTAGGCTTCATCTACTTTTGGTTATATTCAGTCCATACCTGAAGATTCTTAGAGGGAGATTGCTTCTCTATGAACCACAGTTCAAGACCAGGGGGCTCAGATATCTGCTTTACAGAAAGTGATGACTGATATACATCGGCAGATGAGTAGATATACCCCTGGAGGTAGTGCATCGATTGGTGGTAAGTAGGTAAATCACAAAAAATCAAAATCATTTAGTTTTCAAACTTTCACTGGTTTTAAGTTTTAATATAAATACAAACAGTATTTAATTTTCAATATAATGTTCTTACAGGTGACAGCAGAAAGTGGAGATGAAGGTGGAGAGGGTGATGATGCATCATCGTACCGTGAGTAGTTGTATTTTTGATGTGTTGAAAAAATATGGGAACAGTTGGTTTGTATATGCAACATGTGTGGCACATATTTTCCACCAAACATTTTCATGTCCTAACATTTTTTAGATTTCTCATATTTCCTTCTATGCATTTTATTGATTTCTGATGTTTCCTTTTATGTCTTGATTTCTTGAGTGTGGTATACATCATTCCATTTAGGCCTGTTTTTGAATTGGTAGTCGATATTTTGGATGACTAGGATTTAAACCCATTGTTGATGTGTTGAACAAATTGGGTCATTTCATAGTGATCAAGGGGATAGTGTTGTGGACACTTTGGTGAGGCAGAATGTGTAGATAGTGAATCTTCATGCATTGTTAATGATTATCATATTCTATTCATGATGATAAAATGTGGTCATACCCCATATAAAACCTAGGTTCCTCTTAATGGGAGATGGTATTAAACCCTATAAAACTGGGATTCATTGTACGATGTGTATTGGATGATCTAAAAGTATTACACTATATAAAATTTGGATTCCTCTTACGATAATTATGATATGTTCAAAAACATTACCTCATATAAAACATGGAAGTATCACATTATGTGATATGAAAAAAAATCATTTTCTTCAATACATGACATTAAACTTTATCCTTATCTCATTCCTTCGAAATGTGATGCCTCATGATAATCATTATATTCCAAAATTCCCTCTATATATAGGATTACCCCTAGTTCCAATGTTGTTCTTATACTATACCATATTCTAGAACAACATGTGTCTTGATTCACACTCTTATGGGATACATAATGATGCTTAGACGTCCTTTTCTTGGGTCTAGATGTAAATTTATTAAGCCTTTAGCCCCATTGCTCCATTTACGGTCCACGGATTATAACCTTAAATAATGTTCAATTCATATCAAAATTTTCATGTGGTACCTGGGACTACATTAACCCCTTATACATTGGTTTTTACCCTTACCATGACACATAGATACCATGTAGATAATCATCATCCTAGTCCATGAATCATGATGTTAAATTTTTCATCATGGTCTTGGTTGTATGATCTTACACTGTGTGCAATCATATTCAGGATTTTGTCAGGGGTTTAAGGGCCTATTTTATCCTATAACCCCAGGTTTTATTCACCACAAAAACATTCTTGATTCCCCCACCTCACCAATCTATACTATAACATTTTATATTAAGAGATCCCTAGTCCAAGCATTACAAAAATAAAATATGATCATACATCCATCACATGGGTTTATTCATCCCTGGATTTTCATCAAACATCTATTTCCACAACATTCTAGAACTATGGGTGGATTGATTCCCATTTCCATGGGATACGTATTGATGCATATATCTTCTATCATTGAGCCTAGCTGATGATTCACCATATAATAATCCATTACATAAGGTGTCATTTCCCCAAAACACTCACATGAGCCTCTTTTTTAGCAATAATCTCCTTTCATTTATGTTGACACGTCAGTGGGCCAAGATGCTCTCATTTCCTAATATGAGGAAGTAAATAATGGGTATATAGATGCAAAAGACCTTCAAAACCCTAATAAGATGAATTTAAACTATATCATTACCCCGTGTAAAATATATATACCTATTAATGATAGATAATTTAACCCCATAAAAATTTGATATGTCTCTTAAAGAGAGATAATTTCACCTCTTATAAATTCTCGATGCCTAATATTATAATATGTAATTATTCAATATCATCATCCAAGAAGGTAAACCCTTCTAGCATTGGTATCCTGTGACACCGTGAATCATAAAAACATATGGATTAATTCCAATAATCACGATATAAGTAGTTACATATAAATATTTAATCCAGGGAACAACCCTATCACCGACTCATTATAGGTTTCTCCCTATCCTATCTACTTTGGTCAAAGCTTGGAGACCTTTAACTCAAACCTATTCCTATATTTGGAGCTCTAGGAATTTAAACTAGTTGTAGTCATAGTCCATGTTGTATGATTTTAAATATCAAAGCCCAATGTCCTCAGCAAACAATGTAAATTAACAACCATACCCTATTAAATGAAATAAGGATGCCTCATCCGATAAGTGTGGGATGATTATAAAAACAATTACCACATATAAAACTGAGATTTCTCATATGATAAGTATGAAATGAACCACACATTACCCGTATAAAACTTGTATTTCTCCGAATATGAGATGATATGATATCCTTGCCAGAGATAAAATCACTCCACCGACAATAGTCTCTTACCATGTCATGAATCAAAACTATGTTTTTCTTGATGCCCATTATGAGGAGACACATATTGATGCATGTATATTTCATCTCAGTCCCATCCCTACCAGGAACTCATCATGGGGACATTTCCCTCTGGGCTAGGCTTGAATTTTGTCAACCCACATGTTTAAATAGAACATTTGAGCACATGAGGAAATATCTCCCATGGAACCTAATATTCTATATGGTACATCCCCACATACACTTGTGCAGTCCACACATTCTAGCATTTGGATAATCCTCACCCTACCAATCTAAAAAGGATCTCTAATGAAATGATTCATGGACATAGTGTCTTACATACCATCTCAAGCTCATTCAATGAAGTACATTTACTGATAAAAAGCTGATCTCATGCTTTGATCTCCATGAATAGTAGATCATGATATTTTTCATCCTATCCTCAACCAGCTCATGTATCCTATGTTTCAAACATGGTCAATAATAATTCTATTTCTGTCGATTACTCCCATTTCACTTCCCAGTTCTCAAAAGTTGTAATTGTCATCATGATATTTTTCAGGTCACTTATTCCCCTCATTGGGTTTACCCCTATAATCAATTATAACTATATAAATATCCTTGATTCTTGAATCAATCGTGGCTAAGAAGGGCTTAGGGGTTGGGAGGAGGTCCACCTCAAGCATGGTTGAGTTGCATGATCACCACATGGTCCTAATTCTATAACCTTAAATGAGTATTCCATGTCCATGAATCACTAATCTAAACTAATTTTAAATCAACCTTAGAATGTGTTGTGTAGTGTTGTACCCATTATCTATCAATTTGGGTCATGTTTTTTACTCATCCTCACTACACATATCCATTTATGATGTTCCACTATATTTTCCAAGCATCACGACCATAATTTTTTTACTAGTTGTCTCCATTATTTTTTAAATTTTGTGTGCATTAATCTGTTAGGCTATTGGTATTTCTGGTTTGATTTGTTTTTCAGGGCAGTGGTGCAGTGGAAGCAGAACAACTATTTTTTTTTCTGGTCAGCTTTTCGCGGTGGTTTTAACTGCAGCTAAAGAATACTGGTAAGACATTAGTGGCGGTTAAAACCGCCGCTAAACGTAAGTATTTTTTACTTAGCGGCGGTTAGAAATTAGTAAAACTGCCGCGAAATGAGGCAGCTATAACGCTTCCCTTAAACTGCTACTAAATGGAAATAACCGCCACTAATAGATTGTCGACGCCCAATTTAGTGGCGGTTTCTATAAACCGTCGCCCAACCATATAGTGACGGTTTAAACCACCGCTATAGGCAAAAATAATCGCCGCTAATAGGCGGTTTTCTTATAGTGAGAGGACCAGCAAAAGCTTCCCATGCGAAGGGATGAGATATTCCATCGCATTATTGGTCGTGAAGGGCATGGATATAGTTTGACCTATGGAGTAAGGATTCCTCATTCTGTAGTATCACGTGTTGAGGTTGTCGGACCTGTTATTACTCAGATGAAACAACAACTGTCAGATTTCGAGGCACGGTTGTGCTCTTCTGAGGAGGTAAATGCACAATTGATCGCTGAGGTTAGAACACTGCGGGAATATGTGTGTCCGAGTGATGGTGCATGGGATCATATGATGCAAGTTTATACTGAATTTATTTATTTACTTTCTATTATTTTTGTTATTAAAATCTTTATAATTTTTATTTTTTGTAGGCCCCTAGCACACCGGATGGAGGTAGCAGCCATGACCACGCATAACGCATCATATTCACGAGGTGTGTTTCTTTTATATTTATTATTGAATTAATGTTATATATTGATTCAGACTTTAAATGTAGAATTGTTTGAGATTAGAACAATTTATGTTTTTAAAAACTCCAAAGTTTTTTAATTTTAAGAGTATGATCAGTAATTGGATACTTTATTGTGATAGATAATTTTTTAGAATCCCCATTGGAGGATAGGAATTAGGTTAGGTGGCCCAATGGCCTTATGAACCAATGGACTTATGGTCCAATGGACTTATGGACCAATGGCTTATGGCCCAATGGCCTTATGGCCCAATGACCTTATGGCCCAATGGCCTTATGGCCCAATGGCCTAATGGCCTATTGGACTAAGGGTTGAATGGCGTACTAGCCTATTGGCCTAACGACCGAATGTCTGGATAGCTCAGTGGCTCAAATGGCCAAACGCCCCAATGGCCTAAATGGCCTAACACCCCACGCCCAAATAGCTGAACGCCCCAGCGGCCGAACGCCCCAGCGGCTGAACGCCCCAGCGGCCCAACAGCCCACCCAGCAGCCCCAACGGCCAAACAACGGCCCCAACGACCCAACAACGGCCCCAACGGCCCAACAACGCCCCCAACGGCCCAACAACGGCCCCAACAGCCCAACAACGGCCCCAACAGCCCAACAACGGCCCCAACGGCCCCACGGCCCCAACGGCCCCAACGGCCCCACGGCCCCAACGGCCCCAACGGCCCCACGGCCCCAACGGCCCCAACGGCCCAACGGCCCCAACGGCCCAACGGCCCCAACGGCCCAACGGCCCCAACGGCCCAACGGCCCCAACGGCCCAACGGCCCCAACGGCCCCAACGGCCCAACGGCCCCAACGGCCCAACGGCCCCAACGGCCCAACGGCCCAACGGCCCCAACGGCCGAACAACCTAACGACCCAATGGAACAATTGGACAAATGGACTAATGTCCTAATTACCTAATGTCCTATTGGCCTAATGGAATATTAGCCTATTGGCCTAATGACCAAATGGCCTAATGGCCTTTTTCCCAAATGAAAAAATGACTTAATCGCCTAATGGCCAATGTTGTTGCTGTTGGAACCACTTTGTGTATAGGTTTGTATTTGTTTTCAATAGTTGTCAATGGAATATCAAAATGAAAGAGATCAAGATGTACTCTAATAAAATGGAGGAATGGAAGCTCACAATGAAGGAGATCATGAAGTACTCCGATGAAGTAGAGGAGTTGTGATTCTGACGATTGTTGTGCTGATTGTATGTTCAAAGAACATGTGTCAAAGGTGATACATTGTTTACAACAATGAAGAATGTGAGGAGTAATCCATCCAAGGATGATTAAAGCAGGATGGTGTTTTTGGATGAAGACCATGTAATTCATCCTTATTGTATAAGAACCATGGGCTTTGATGAAGACCATGTAATTCCTTATTATTGCATGAGAACAATGGGTTTTGATGAAGACCATGCAATTACTCATGATTGCGTGAGAACCATGCTAGAGACTTCTTGACGGATTGAATCACATGGTTTGCATGAAGTTGATCATGACGGTTGATGAATGAGGCAATGTGCCAATGAGTTGACTTATGAAATGGCCATGCACATCACATTGTCATAGAAGATTATGGTACTAAAGTTGTTCCTGCAAAGAATACATATCACAATAGTGGAGTTTGTGATAAAAGCAAAAGAGTTGCTGAAGGATACAGATCACCAAGAAGAAGCGTTGTTGAGGTGATCGTGCTTGTCGACAAAGCAAAAAAACGATATACAAATTTGTTGACAAAGAAGATTCCATGATGACATGTCGAGTTCAAGAGTTGTGGTCAACGATCTATGTTTGATTCAAGAACATCGACAGAGGAATGGATGATATGGAGGCGGTACAAAAAGAGCAGATACAAGGTGGCGCCGTTTTCCAGTGTTTGCCAAATTTCAGGGCCTCAAAATCAACAAATGAAGAAGAGTGATTTTGGAAAAGGGACTTGCGCGCCATACTCTTGGAGGATAGGAAACTTGCGCGCCATATGTTTTTGAAGATCAGAGCATCAAAATATGGCAAAGGGATAAGGGTCGCGCAAGTTTTGGTGAGGTCGCGCAGGTGAATTATGTGTCGGGAAGAGACTTGTGCGCCGACGCCTTGAATGCATTATAACTTGCGCGCCTATGGTTTTTCAAGATCAGAAGATCCAAATTTGGCAAAGGCAAGATGTTCGCGCAAGTTTGGATGTTGATCGCGCAAGTGCCTAGCAGGGGCCGAGACTTGCGCGCCGATGGATGACTTGCGCGCCGCCGCGCAGGGGGTCCAGTTTGCCTATAAATACTGGACCACCCCTCC
The DNA here is from genome assembly GCA_963277665.1 of Viscum album. Classification (NCBI taxonomy): domain Eukaryota; kingdom Viridiplantae; phylum Streptophyta; class Magnoliopsida; order Santalales; family Viscaceae; genus Viscum; species Viscum album. Next base: position 126,282,718 of record OY728128.1, read on the forward strand.
TCATTTCTCACGGAGCTCAAGGCTTTGAGATTGTTCGATCTCTCGTCACGCAGGTGGTTGAGCCGCGCAAGTGGTAGTTGGGTCGCGCAAGTAGAGGTTGCGCGCCAACTGATGGTTGAGCGCCCCAGGTGATTTGGGCAAGGAAGGAAGTGAGTCGTGCAGGTTTGAAGTTCAAGAAGACAGAGTCGCGCAGGTGCTTTGGTGACACTTGCATGCCAGGTTATACTTGCGCGCCTAAGACTTGCGTGCCGGGGGAGACTTGCGCGCCGGGCTTGAAAAGAAGAGCTAGATATTGTTAAAGCACGACCGCCTTTCTGGAGCTGCACAAGAGCTGAAATATTTCCTGATACTTCTAGTGCAAAGTGAGATTGAAGAAGAAATCTAAATGATAAATGCATGATCTCATGCATACATGGAGAACTGATTCTGACAACGCCGAGTAAGCTGAGCTTCATTAAGTAAACAATCACATCAGTGATTGTGATTCAGGCAAACGAAGACAAGGGGATCTAGTGCATTCATTCATTGCACTAAAGAAGAAGGATTGAACTAAAAGGAGCATCAAATCTGAACCCTGATGCAAGCAATGTCTCATGCTGAACAGGAGATGAAGAACTTCAATGCACACCTATTGAAGAGACCTTCACGTCTATAAACTGAGTGAGACTTCACCAACGGCAGTGAGCTAGGGGGAGTCAACGGGAGTGACCCAAGGGACACAGTGTTCTATCCGTGAACAATTGTAAAGGCAGTGAGCCTGGGACAGAGTGTTTGTACCCAAACATTTGTAATCCGCAGCTAGTGAAGCATAGTGGATTTAGGTATGACCGACAACCTGTCGGCGTATGCTCCTTGGACATAGCCCTTAGTGGTGAACCAAGTAAAAATAGCTGTGTCATATCTCTGCATATGAATGTTTAATTACTGTTCATATCCATCATAAAGGTTTAAGTAGTTCCTACCAACGTGGGAACAAGATCCACAACTAAAAGAAGAAAAAGTTTCCACCCTGATTCACCCCTCCCCTCTCAGGGTGTCCCGGGGTCCTACAAGTGGTATCAGAGGGAGGTTAACGTATGTTGGATATTCTCCAGTAATTCTATTGAGAAGAGGATTTGAGTTTCTTTCTTAGAGTCAACAATGAAGAGCAGTCTTGATAATAATGAAGTCATTTCTGAGCAGAAATCTATATCCACCAAGACTTTGACAAATAGGAAAAAGAAAGAGAAGAATATTATGAAGAAGTCCCCCACATCCAAAGAAGATGCAGTGTCTTGTTCTCCATGCCATTCCAATAATGAAGAAACATTAGGCTTGGAAAGTATCAAACAGGTGGCTCAGAACTCATCCAGAGGAAAGGATGATACCCCTAATTCAAGATTTCAGGAAAAACTCAAAACATATCTGCATGATATTCCTGAAGAAAGGGTTGCGATTATTTGTAGCCTATTCCAATCTATGCAGGTTGAGATCACTCGATTAGAAAGGGAAGCTAACAATATGGAAGAAGGGTTGGAAAGAAAAGTTATGGAAAGTATGAAGCTCACCAAACAGGTGAAAGTTTTTGAAGAAAACAAGGTAGTCAATAAGACTCTAAAAGAAAGGATCCATGCACTTGAAGCTGAGCTAAAGAAGAGCAATGAAGTCAAGAATTTTTGTTTGGAAGAAACTTCCATTAAATTCAGGTAACTTGACTCTTTGTTACAAAACAAAGTTAAGATGCATGAAGATGAGGTTGAAAGGTTGAAGAAGACTTGTGGAGAGAAGATGATAACGATTGAAGATCAGAAGATCGTCCTCAATATTGTGGGTCAAAAATTGGAAGCTCAGTTGACCAAGATTGAGAACACACATATTGAGACTTCACAAAAGAATGAAATGAGTGACGCTTGCACTCAATGTTCGTTGGAGGAGTCTAAAGCTGAAATGCCTCCAACATGTGATAAGAAGATTATGACCACTCTTGATTATCCACATCAAGAATCAGTTGCTGCTGGTACTCAATGCTCACTGGAGGATTCTATTTTCAAAAGACCTCCAACATGTGATAAGAAGATCATGACTTCACTCTCTGATCTATCACAAGCAACTGAGAAAGTGAACGTACCATCCAAACCATCTTGTACTCATATTTTTGAATACACTCCTACAATCAGTGAAGGTGGGAAGAAAAGTTCTAAACAAGTATGGATGAGGAAAGGTGAGAAGAAGAAATCTACCACCATGGCTAGGGTGGATGGGAAGAAAAAGGGAGAAGTGAGTTCCTCAAATAGAGCACAAAAGATTAAGCAGATGGCCCAACAACTTAATACAGAAGACACAAAGAAGAAAAGATTTGTGGGTCAATGTTGGTGCTGCAACAGATTTGGGCACTGTGCACTGGATTGTCTTTATAATCCCTTACATGGAAAAGCACAGAGAATGCCTATATCAAAGAGAAGGAAGCCAGAGAAAAAGAAGCAACATCAGCAGGTCCAGAAGCATCTGTTTACTGCAAACAGATTTGGAATTCTTGATAACATCTGTGATGTATGCAACGGCAGCGGTCACAATGCAGGAACATGTCCATATCAACATGCTTTCACTGTTGAAAAGAAAAGAAGACATCTGATGTCGTCAAAGAATGAAGCAGCTACCTTGGGGAGAAATCAGAAGAATGTTGTGAACACAAATTTCCCCAAGAAGATCTCAAGTAGGGATGCTGAGAAGACCCAGGATTTTAGATCCATGAAATTGAAGGGTCATTCATCCAAAAGAAACACTAAGTGGGATGAATCTCGGATGAACCCATGTGGAAGACCTAAACCAGCTGCAAAAGTTCCAAATGACATATTGGTCATCTGGCCAGAAGATTTGAAAAGAATAAGGAAACTTGAAGATGAGAAGGCCAAGGATGGTGACATAGGAAAAGAAAAACTCTCACATGATGAAGACAAAGTGCAGGAGAGATTGCAAACAAAGAGAAACACACGTGTCAAAGAAGTTCTGTGTGAGAGATGCAAGAAATCTGGTCGCATTGCAAAAGGTTGCCTAACCTTAATACCAGAGCAAGAAGCAGTCCTTAAGAGGAGTAAGAATGTATCATTCATGATGGATGCTAAGCAGAACAATTCTACACACAAAGCAGAAGAGAATGTGAACAGAGCCATGCCACACCGACAGATGTCAAAACATATGTTCAAATGTGCAGGCATGAAGACTGGAGTGAACAGAGGAACTTGGTTGAGAAAAGAACCTCAACCAAGCAAGTCTTCTTGATGAAGCAAGAAGGAACCACCTTCTTCCCGTAATCATTTGTGTATTGTATTTGTGCTAATAATGCAGGGAATTGAAGGTGAAGCATGCTCTCAGGGGGAGAACCTGAGAAGTAGTGAATGTTGTCAACTCTTGATAGCAAAGCTGAAGAAGTTTCCATCCTTAGTAGATTATTCAATTGATATTCAAAGATTATGATGATGAAGGATCACTCTTGATGAAGATGAGGAGGAGTGTTTCCCTTGAGGGGGAGAAGAATGAAGAAGCTTCCATAATCACTGTTTCAATCAATATCAACTCCAGCTGGACTCAAAAGCAGTTACTCTGTGAATTTCTTGAAGAACACGCCAATAGAGAAGGAGTTTCAGGTTGATTATTCTCTATCATAGTTGATCTTCTTCTACCTGGAATTAAAGTGGTAAACCCTTGAAGACAAGATACATGATTTATCATCTCATGTTGGTATCATGATCTGTGGATAATGGACAGCCTTGTTGACTTAATCAAATCCTCTTGTTTTCTACATCGAGCATTGATCAAGTAGACTTAGAGTGAAATGATTAATGAAACATTGCTTAAGTGTGGATTGATACCCTCCCTACCATGTGCTTTGTATTTCTTGTCAATAAGGGGGAGAGAAAGTGAAATGAATGTTTGAAAAGAAAAGTTGATTGAATTGAAGATTCTCATTTTGACATTGACAAATTCATTTCAAAAGATGTATAAGGTATTGACAACAAAATACAAAGGGGGAGATTGTTGGAACCACTTTGTGTATAGGTTTGTGTTTGTTGTCAATAGTTTTCAATGGAATATCAAAATGAAAGAGATCAAGAAGTACTCCAATAAAATGGAGGAATGGAAGCTCACAATGAAGGAGATCATGAAGTACTCCGATGAAGTAGAGAAGTTGTGATTCAGACGATTTTTGTGCTGATTGTATGTTCAAAGAACATGTGTCAAAGGTGATACATTGTTTACAACAATGAATAATGTGAGGAGTAATCCATCCAAGGATGATTAAAGTAGGATGGTGTTTTTGGATGAAGACCATGCAATTCATCCTTATTACATAAGAACCATGGGCTTTGATGAAGACCATGCAATTCCTTATTATTGCATGAGAACAATGGGTTTTGATGAAGACCATGCAATTACTCATGATTGTGTGAGAACCATGCTAGAGACTTCTTGACGGGTTGAATCACATGGTTTGCATGAAGTTGATCATGACGGTTGATGAAGGAGGCAATGTGCCAATGAGTTGACTTATGAAATGGCCATGCACATCACATTGTCATAGAATATTATGGTACTAAAGTTTTTCCTTCAAAGAATACATATCACAATAGTGGAGTTTGTGATAAAAGCAAAAGAGTTGCTGAAGGATACAGATCACCAAGAAGAAGTGTTGTTGAGGTGATCGTGCTTGTCGACAAAGCAAACAAACGATATACAAATTTGTTGACAAAGGAGATTCCATGGTGACATGTCGAGTTCAAGAGTTGTGGTCAACGATCTATGTTTGATTCAAGAACATCGACAGAGGAATGGATGATCTGGAGGCGGTACAAAAAGAGCAGATACAAGGTGGCGCCGTTTTCCAGTGTTTGCCAAATTTCAGGGCCTCAAAATCAACAAATGAAGAAGAGTGATTTTGGAAAAGGGACTTGCGCACCATACTCTTGGAGGATAGGAAACTTGCACGCCATATGTTTTTGAAGATCAGAGCATCAAAATATGGCAAAGGGATAAGGGTCGCGCAAGTTTTGGTGAGGTCGCGCAGGTGAATTATGTACCGGGAAGAGACTTGCGCGCCGACGCCTTGAATGCATTATAACTTGAGCGCCTATGGTTTTTCGAGATCAGAAGATCCAAATTTGGCAAAGGCAAGATGTTCGCGCAAGTTTGGATGTTGATCGCGCAAGTGCCTAGCAGGGGCTGAGACTTGCGCGCCGATGGATGACTTGTGCGCCGCCGCGCAGGGGGTCCAGTTTGCCTATAAATACTGGACCACCCCTCCTCATTTCTCACGGATCTCAAGGCTTTGAGATTGTTCGAGCTCTCGTCGCGCAGGTGGTTGAGCCGCGCAAGTGGTAGTTGGGTCGCGCAAGTAGAGGTTGCGCGCCAACTGATGGTTGAGCGCCCTAGGTGATTTGGGCAAGGAAGGAAGTGAGTCGCGCAGGTTTGAAGTTCAAGAAGACAGAGTCGCGCAGGTGCTTTGGTGACACTTGCACGCCAGGTTATACTTGCGCGCCTAATACTTGTGCGCCGGGGGAGACTTGCGCGCCGGGCTTGAAAAGAAGAGCCAGATATTGTTAAAGCACGCCCGCCTTTCTGGAGCTGCACAAGAGCTGAAATATTTCCTGATACTTATGGTGCAAAGTGAGATTGAAGAAGAAATCTAAATGATACATGCATGATCTCATGCATACATGGAGAACTGATTCTGACAACGCCGAGTAAGCTGAGCTTCATTAAGTAAACAATCACATCAGTGATTGTGATTCAGGAAAACGAAGACAAGGGGATCTAGTGCATTCATTCATTGCACTAAAGAAGAAGGATTGAACTAAAAGGAGCATCAAATCTGAACCCTGATGCAAGCAATGTCTCATGCTGAACAGGAGACGAAGAACTTCAATGCACACCTATTGAAGAGACCTTCACGTCTATAAACTGAGTGAGACTTCAGCAATGGCAGTGAGCTAGGGGGAGTCAACGGGAGTGACCCGAGGGACGCAGTGTGCTATCCATGAACAATTGTAAAGGCAGTGAGCCTGGGACAGAGTGTCTGTACCCGAAAATTTGTAATCCGCAGCTAGTGAAGCATAGTGGATTTAGGTACGACCGACAACCTGTCGGCGTATGCTCCTTGGACGTAGCCCTTAGTGGTGAACCAAGTAAAAATAGCTGTGTCATATCTCTGCATGTGAATGTTTAATTACTGTTCATATCCATCATACAGGTTTAAGTAGTTCCTACCAACGTGGGAACAAGATCCACAACTAAAAGAAGAAAAAGTTGCCACCCTGATTCACCCCTCCCCTCTCAGGGTGTCCCGGGGTCCTACAGTTGCTTTATACCATGATAACAATTTTCCTACTGTGTTTCTAGATAGTGTATTATATATATATACTATTCTTGTTAGTATATTTTGTTATGCAGTGGATTAGCATGTTGTTTTTTTATAGAAATTGGTAAAGAATGTAAAGCCTGGATTGATTGATAATTAATTGGATAGAGAATTAAGAGTCATGTTTACTGAATCTGGTGTTGGTTATAATTTGATAATAATCAAATTGACACATTGCGCATGTGTAACTGAAATTGAATCTGTTGTTGGGGGCTGCTGGGTGGAGGGGGAGGGGTTGTGAAAGTGGGGGAGGGGGCTGTCTGGGGGGAGTTTTTTTTTTGGGGGGGGGGGGGGGGTTGTCCGGGGGGGTGAGGGTTGTCCGGGGGTGGCGGCTGTCTGGGGTGTGTGTGTGTGTGTGGCGGGGGGTGTCCATGTAGGGATTGGGAGTGGGGACTGGGGGGGTGGGGGGTTGTTCGGGGTGTGTGGGGGGGGGGAGCTGTCCAGGGGGGGTTTTTTTTTGGGGGGGGGGGGGGGTGGGTTGTCTAAGGTGAGTGTGGGGGTGGGGGGCTGTCCAGGGGGAATGTTTGGGGAGGGGGGTTGTCTGAGGGGGGTTGGGGGCTGTACGGGGGTGGGGGCTGTCCGGGGGGAGTTTTTTGGGGGGGCTATCCGGGGGTGGTTCGGGGTGAGTGTGTGGGGGGGGGGTGCTGTCCGGGGAGAGTTTGGGGGGGCTGTCCAAGGGTGGGGGCTGTCTGTGGGGAGTTTTTTTTTTGGCGGGGGGGGGGGGGGGTTGGGGGGTGATGTCCGGGGGGAGTTTTGGGGGGAGTGGGGGCTGCAGGGGGTTGGGAGGGGGGCTATTCAGTACTAAACTTTACTCTATATAGTTCAATGTCGAGCGAACGCAGCCGAATGGTTGTCTAAACCTCTTTTCAAACCACCTCATCGCGTACGAGCAACACAGTAGGTCTCTACTAAAGTAGAGTAGTGAGTGTAATGGTCTAATGTCAAAATTGGGCTAATGGACAATTGACTAAATGGATACTTGGCTAATTGGCCAAATTCTCAAATGCCCAAATGGCCAAACGCCCAAATGGCCTAACGCCCTAATGGCCTAACGACCCAAGGGTCTAATTGACAATTGAAAAAATGGACTATTGTCTTAATTACCTAATGTCTTATTGGCATAATGGCATATTAGCCTATTGACTTAATGATCAAATGGCATAATGGCATATGAGCCTATTGGGCTGATGGCCAATTGGCTAATTGGAGACTTGGCCAATTGGCCAAATTCCCAAATGCCTAAATGGTCAAACACCCAAATGACCAAATGCCCTAACACCCTTACGCCCTAATGCCCTTACAGTCTAACGCCCTAATGACCCAATTTGATTATTATATATATATATATATACTAACTGAATAAATATGCCTAATTTTCATTTTCTTTGTTTAGTTGTTTCTTTTTTATCTTATTGTAGGTTTATTGAAGCAAAAGATTGGAATGGATTGGAGCTGTTTGGATCACTAGATATGTGAAGAAGTATGTTTGTCCTTTATTGTTTTTGAGGATCCTGGTGTTTCTGCAGTTTTGAGGATCCTGGTGTTTCTGTTGTTTGAGAAGCAGCACTGTAATTTTTTTTTAAAAAAATCCAAGCTTAGCGGCCGCCTATGGCGGTCGCTAATGCTCGGCCCAATAGCGATCGCTCTTCGGCCGAGCATTAGGACCCCTATAGAGACCACCATTGGAGGTCGTTGTATCCCTACACCGACGGGCCTAACGCGACTGCCATTGGCGGTCTCAAGGCGGTCTCTAAAGACCATTAGCGACCGCCAATGACTGTCGCTAATGGTCTAATTTCTAGTAGTGTGAATGAATACATTCGGATTGTTTTGATGCTTTAGGAAAACAATTCATAAGTCATTTGTGATGTGTAGGAATTAACCGCACCTCAATATGATTCATGGTGTGACTGGTATAATTCCAAGTGTGTCTATTTATTTAAAATTAACATTAATTTTAGTAAAAAGAACAAGTGACATACTGAAAACCGAGTAAACACATTCGAATTGTTTTGATACTTTAGGAAACTAATCCATAAGTCATTTTTGATGTACATGAATCAACCTCACCTCAATACAACACACAGTGTGACCGCTAGAACTCTAAGTGTGTCTTTTTATTTAAAAGTGACATTAATTTTAGTAAAAAGAACAAGTAACATACAGAAAATCGAGCAAACACATTTGAATTGTTTTGATACTTTCGGATAGCGATCCATAAGTCATTTGTGACATGTAGGAATCAACCACATCTCAATATGATGAACGGCATCACCGGTATAATTCAAAGCGTGTCTATTTATTTAAAATTGACATTATTTTTTATAAAAATAACAAGTGACATGTTGAAAACCGAGCAAACGCATTCGGATTGTTTTGATACTTTAGGAAAACGATCCATAAGTTATTTGTGACGCGTAGAAGTCAACCTTATCTCAATCCGACGCATGGTGTGATTGTTATAACTCTAAATGTGTCTTTTTATTTAAAATTGACATTAATTTTAATATAAAGAACAAGTAACATACTGAGAATCGAGCAAACACATTCAGATTGTTTTGATACTTTAGGAAAACGATCTATAAGACATTTTTGACGTGTAGGAATCAACCGCATCTCAATATGATGCACAGTATGACCGGTATCACTCAAAGTGTCTTTTTTATTTAAAATTGACATTAATATTAGTAAAAAGAACAAATGACATACTGAAAACCGAGAAAACGCATTCGGATTGTTTTGATAATTTAGGACAACGATCCATCAGTCATTTTTGACGTGTAGGAGTCAATCCTACCCCAATCTGACGCACGGTGTGACCGTTATAACTCCAAGTGTTTCTTTTTATTTAAAATTGACATTAATTTAAGTAAAAAAGAACAAGTGACATACTGAAAACCGAGCAAGCACATTCGGATTGTTTTGATATTTTAGGACAACAATCCACGAGTCATTTGTGATGTGTAGGAATCAACCACACCTCAATATGACACACGGTGTGATCGGTATGACTAAAAGTGTTCATTATCAGTTTAAGATTGATATTTTAGTTCAAAACGTGTCACTCATTGAAAACCAAGCAAACATGCTTCGATTGTCTTTATAATTTAAGACACTGATTCATATGTCATTTGTGACGTGTATGAAGCAATTTAACATCAAACCGACATACAATGTGATCAGTATAACTCAAAATGCGTGTTTTAAGTTTGAAATGACATTTTAGTTAAAAAAACACAACTTACATACTGAAAATCGAGAAAACACATTCATGTTGTTTGATACTTTAAGAAAATGATCTATAAGTCGTTTTTGAAGTGTATGAATAAATCACACCTCAATATGATGCACGATGTGACCAGTATAACTCAAAGTGTCTCTTTTTATTTAAAATTGACATTAATTTTAGTAAAAAGAACAAGTGACATACTGAAGACTGAGAGAATGCATTCAGATTGTTTTTTGATAATCTAGGACAATGATACATGAGTCATTTGTAACGCATAAGAGTCAACCACACCTCAATCTGATGCATGATGTGACCACTATGACTCCAAGTATGTCTTTTTTATTTAAAATTGACATTAATTTAAGTAAAAAGAACAAGTGACGTACTAAAAACCGAGCAAACACATTCAAATTGTTTTGATACTTTAAAACAATGATCCATAAGTCATTTTTGACGTGTAAGAATCAACCGCACCTCAATTCGATGCACAGTGTGACCGGTATGACTAAAAGTGTTCGTTATCAGTTTAACATTTATATTTTAGTTCAAAACGTGTCACTCACTGGAAACCAAGAAAACACACTCGGATTGTCTTGATAATTTAGAACAACGATTCATAAGTCACTTGTGACGTGTATGAAGCAGTTTCACATCAAACCAACGCACGATGTGACCGGTGTGACTCAAAATAGGTGTTTCAAGTTTGAAATGACATTTTAGTAAAAAAACAAAACCAACATATTGAAAACCGAGCAAATATATTCGGATTGTTTTGATACTTTAAGACAATAATTCATCAGTAATTTGTGGTAGGTAGGAATCAACCGCACCTCAATCCGACACACGGTGTGATCGGTATAACTCCAAATGCGTCATTATTTAAAATTGATATTAATTTTAGTAAAAGAAGTGATATATTCCAAACCGAGCAAACACATTCGAATTGTTTTGATATTTTAGGACAACGATCCATAACTCATTTGTGACGTGTAGAAATCAACCCCACCTCAATACGACGCATGGTGTGACCGGTGTAACTCCAAATGTATCTTTTTTATTAAAAATTGACATTTTATTAATGTATTCTTTCATATTAATGTTTAATTTATTTCTTTATAGAATTACTAATATAATATTTGTTTGCTTATATAGGCGGAATCTTTTGCTCGGGTTGAGATGATTTGTTCGAAAACTGATACCATGAGCGGACATTTTTTAGAGGGGATCACGGACGTCAAAAGATGAAACGTTAATGTTTTAAATGTAATTATATAAAACATTGTTTGAAATATATATAACAGTGTTTTTTTGTATTCATGATATCAAATTTATTTCAATTAAATTATATATTTTGCGTTGACAGGTTACAAGTTTTTGCTGGATGTGCTGTTATATTAACAGCACACTGCACCAAGCTAGCCTTTTATGAGCGTTGATAAAGGGAACTCCCCCTATTAGCGTTGCAATTAACAACATTCTTTTAGTGATGTTAAAAGCTTTTTTGCACACTGTAAACGGGCATATCTGTAATAGTGTTGATTGAATGTTGAATGTTGCTTCTTGAATAAATTCAAATTTAGTTGGAATTTAATTATTGATATTGAAGATGTTTGACCCTTGTTTTGCTTAGTTTCCTCATTGATACTGTTGTAATGTTTCTTGCATGGTGTAATTAGTTCTTTGTGTAAAAACGCGTTGCAATTATTGAAATGCATATAGGATGATTGTGTGGTTTAATTCTCATGTTGCTTGATTATGTTTTATTAAAATTATTTTTTACACCTGTTCTATTGTTATGAGAATTATGCAAATCCTGAATTCTTGTATTGCCCTTGATATGAGATTTTGTTCATTGTTGGCAAATCATTTGATTGTTCCTAGTTAATGGAATTGAATGTGAATACTGTTCATGTTTACTGGCTTATATTTGTAAGATCGGAATATAGGCATTGGATTTAGACTGCCCTGCAACTCAGTCTACAACACGAATAATAAAATTGGACCACCTAGTGTGCACATCATACAGAGTTCATAGATACTCATTATCAATCCTAGTGATTTTTAACCATAAAAGCATTTTTTAAAATTTATTTACCAAGGTCGCACTTGAGAGGAAAAAAAAATGAAACCATTGGATCATATGTTAAATAAATTTAAAAATGAATTTATTGATATTTTTTTTATAAAAACAATAATTGCAATTTTAAAAACTAGGGAAAAGATATATCCTCTTTATTTCATGTCTTATTCATATATTAAAAAACTTGTTATTTTAAAAATCATTCTGATATTTAAAATAAAAAGACAGCTGGATTTTATTAATATTTTAGTAAAAAAGCATTGATCCATAATAATAATAAAAAAGGCAATTTGAATGACAAATCTTCGAGTTGATATTTACTTGTTCATGTGATGTATTCATAACTCATTTTCCACAGAATAATAAGAAAATCGATAAAGGAAAATAAAGGAGCGAAGCAAAGGCGACAATGGACATCACACCCCCACGATAGTTGCTGCCAAAGTCAGAAGGTCCCCAACTCCATAGACAACTCCCTATCACTGAATTTTTAATTAACTTAAAAGCCAACCGTTTGGCTTTGTACTATGCCTCTGGCCCTGCCTCCCTCGCCTCCCTTTACATTTGGGTGGGGTTTTCAGCTCCATTTTCGTTCCATGATTCTTTCTTCAAACAGAACAAGAACACCGAGAGATTTATGATAACGAACAGAGCTTTTTGGGCGGGGGAAAAGCAAAGCGGCGGATTGGATGGGATAAAAACGCTGCTTTTTTGCTGCATTCAATGAAATAAAACTCCCCGACTTGTCTCTGGGTGGAGGGGGCTGTTCATCAGTGTGACAAAATACTGGTGCGTAATAATGGTGGAATAAAAGATAAAAGTAAAGGCGAAAGCAAGGCAAAGGTGTGTTTTTTGTTTGTGTATCGTTTCAGCTTGTCCCCCCAACGCAACACAGTCCCTCCCTCGTCACTTTCCTCTCTCTGATATATCAGATTCAGGGAGAGAGAGGTCCAACTTCAAAGGCCATTGCCGCATTGGTCTTTTTCGCCTTTTGCTCCTGTGCGCTTCCTATGCAATTGTCTATGTCTGCTACATCTGCTCCCTCCTCCCAGTACTGCAAATGGGGCGAGGCATCATACTTTGAATCCCTCGTTATTATTTGATGCTCTTTCCTTTTCTCACTGTCTTTTAGCTTTCATGGCTGTCTCTCCCAACATGGCCTCCTTCTTCTTCATCTTCTTCTTCTTATTCTTCTCCACCGATCACTTTCCACCGCTGATACTTCCGCGCCTTCTCACCATGATTTGAACGAACTTCCCTGTTTTTCTTTTTTATCTTTTGCCTTTTTTTCCCTTTAGGCGAGTTTCACAATCTGGGTTTGTTTCGATTCAACTGTTTGGGTTTCATGGAAATTGATCTGAATCGTTCATTGACGGGAGTGGAGAATCACAATGCATGTCCTTGCAACGGCGCTGCCTGTGTTCATTGCAATTTCTCTTCTGCTTCGTCTTCTTCATCCTCGAATTCGTCCTCTTCCACCTTCGCTTCCACAAATTTTCACGAGCTTTGGCATGCTTGCGCTGGCCCTCTCACCTCCCTGCCCAAGAAGGGGAATGTGGTCGTCTACTTCCCCCAAGGTCATCTCGAGCAGGCCACGCCCTCTTCGTCACCGCCCATGGAAACGCCCTCCTTCGATCTCCAGCCTCAAGTGTTTTGTAGCGTCGTCAATGTCCAGCTGCTTGTAAGTAAAGGCCCCCCCCACCCCTCCCTTTTGTGTCTTTTCATCCCGTTTTTGGTTTCCCATGATTCGGTTTGATTTTTGAAACAGGCTAACAAGGAGAATGATGAGGTCTACACGCAGGTGACTTTGCTCCCTCAACCGGAGGTATGATTTCCAAATTATTTCAGTCTTGTTTTGCCTTCATCTTCATTCTGGTCGGTAACGTATTATTCACCTGTTGATGAAAAATTACATGTCCCTTCCCCCTTCTTCTTCCTCGGTTAGCGTGACTGAGATTGTGCGTGAAATTTCAGACTCTCTACGTGTTTTGATAGATATCGGTGTTGAATTTCGAGGGCAAAGACGCGGACGGCGCGGAGCTGGATGACGCGGGCGGCGGAGGATCATGTACGAAATCTACCCTCCACATGTTCTGCAAAACACTCACTGCTTCTGATACCAGCACCCATGGTGGATTTTCTGTCCCGCGCAGAGCTGCCGAAGACTGTTTCCCGCCATTAGTGAGTTCTTACCTGCTTATCTCTCGTTTTCCGTTTATCTGGCTTTCGAGTTGCAGGGTTTCTCAGATGCATTGGGGTTCTGACATTACAGGATCACGGCCAGCAAAGGCCCTCTCAAGAACTTGTCGCCAAAGACCTTCATGGAGAAGAGTGGAAATTCAGACATATTTACAGAGGTACGTGCTCAGTGGAATGGTGTTTCCGTGGTTCAGTTGATGTAGAAGATGACGACACCTGATTGACCAGAGACTTCTTCAGGTCAGCCAAGGCGACATTTGCTGACTACAGGATGGAGTAACTTCGTGAGCCAGAAAGGTCTCATTTCAGGAGATGCAGTGCTGTTTTTGAGGTGGCTCACCCAAAACCCAGTCCCAATCTGACCTAGGACTCTAACCATATATAAAATACCCAGGGTGCATTTGGATGTTACATCAGGATTCCAATTGTTTTTGCATCTCAACAGAAGTTTTTATGATCAAATAACATTAACAACAATACTGTTAATAGAAATTTGTATTCCATTTCAGCATTTAGTTGGATTCCAACGAAATAATTCTTTACCCATTCCATTTCCGATGATTCTATACGAGTCAAATGTGGTTAAGTATTCTAATGGGGAATTTTTTGGATATCACAATATTAAGGGTGGAGGTATTTGATTGCATAATTTGCTCAGGATGTTACCAAAGCTTGTAATCAACAGGCAGTGCAGCATTTCAATTTCACGATGCGAATCTTGAAGAACATGCAACAGCTTCATCTTCATCCGTGTTTGCTAAGATGCTGTGCTTTTTGTAGGGGAGAAGGTGGAGAACTGAGATTGGGAATTAGAAGAGCTGTTAGACCCAGGAATGGACTTCCCGATTCTGTTTTTCGCAACCAGAATTCATGTCCCAATGTTCTTTCAATAGTTGCGAGTGCAGTCTCAACAAGGAGCATGTTCCATGTTTTATACAGTCCAAGGTAATCAAACAACGATCTGGTTATTTAGCAGTCAAACGTGTTACAGTATTTAGGTATTTAAGATATGGGTTTGACTAGGTTTATCCTAAAGCATTCGGTTATCATTCAAGATGAATGATTTTCGGGCCCACCCTTCCTAAAAAAGAGACTGGTATTGGCAGTATAGAAACACTGCAATTGCATTTATATGACTGTACAACTTCTATTTATTTGAACTGTTTTTTTGCGATTTCTAGTTTGTGCCTCCTGGGTTTCCATGTTGTGAATTCATGGTGACCCACTTCCTCAGTTTTCAAAACATGACCTTGCAAATGTTGGTGAGTGTATATTGGAAGCCACAAAAGATTTGAGAGCATTTTTTAGATCAATTCTATACATATGTGCCCATTTTTATGTTTAATTACAATTTCCATGGAATCAAATGGGTGGAATCCTACGAATAATAGTACATTTCCTAAATTGATCCAAATGAAAGTAGGGAAATCAATTGACTTTTTTCCCATGCATCCCCTGCGTGCACCCAGAGGTGGAGATTGACCAATTTACTATACTGTGTATCAAATAGTTTTGGACATTTGGCTACATTTAGTGTGTTGATTTTGAAGCTAATCATGAGTATTGAAGGGATCTTTTACTCTTAATGATTTTTACCTTCCATTGCTTAATGAAGTTTTCTTGCAGTGAAGGACTGTTGCTTGCTTGCATCATTCTTTTTTGCTTTGTGATGAGTCTGACTTCTGATCCAAGCAATATTTTTATACACGCATGCACTATGTGCATAGGTATAAAGACACAAATCTGTTTGTTGTAGGTAACTGAATAAAATGCTAAAATGCAGGGCAAGCCATCCAGAGTTCATTGTACCTCACCAAAAGTATATGAAAGGCATTACCCATCCAACATCCATTGGTATGAGATTCAAAATGAAACTCGAAATGGACGATTCGACAGAGAGGAGGTTCTGTTCAAGCTTCTAAATTCCATGATGAGATATTGCATGTCCCTCTTGCACAAAATATAAGTTCATATCCACTCTCTTGCAGGCGCAGTGGTGTGGTGGTTGGAATTGATGATATCGATCGTTTTCGATGGCCCAAATCAAAATGGCGATGCTTGACGGTGTGTTCATTGATTCTCCTTACATGGTGCACACTTCAGTTTCTTACGTTGTGTTTGGTTTTGGAAAACATTTCTTATTTTAGTTTTCTAAAAATGTATTAGAAAATGCATTAAATTATGAAAATGGAGGATCTTTTTTTTAGAGAATGAAACTAAAAATGGTAGATTTTTTAAGATAAAAAATTATTTTTATGTTTTCAAGACAATGAAAATGCTCGGATACGTAAATCCTATTCTTTCATGTGTTCGATTCACTTTTCAAAACATTTTCTAGTATGTATTCTAATGCATATTTGGAAAATGAAAACAGAAAATGTTTTCCAAAGCCCAACAGATCCTTCATAGTGTATGGATACATCTGCGCACGTGCGCGTGCGATGACCCTTGATCTTTTCCAAGGGCAAAGACTTATAATGCACATTGGTACTATACTCGGAAAACTAGTGGCCACTGCAAAGTTGAGTTATTTTAAGTTGCTCTCAACCAAACAGGTGAAATGGGATGATGAAGTTTTGGGTAATCGTCAAGAGCGAGTCTCTCCATGGGAAATTGATCCTTCCACCTCCATCCCACCCTTGAACATCCAGTCCTCCCCAAGGCTGAAGAAAATGCGGTCCATGCAGACTGCCTCGCCCAACAAACCCGAAACAGGTACACAGGTTCTTATCAAAAGGGTTTCTGTATTTGCATTCTCGGAGATTGTGTAAAGTTTTTAAACAATTTGTATGGCAGGAGGGGTTGGGTTTTTGGACTTTGAGGATTCTGTTACCAGATCCTCTAAGGTCTTGCAAGGTCAAGAAAATGGTGGTTTTTTATTACCCCGACAGGGCCGTGATAACATAAACCACCACCTGCTGGATTTTGACGCGCGCCCTCCGGCGTGTCATCCTCTAGCATCAACAGGAGTCCAGAAGGGTATTATCAGCAACTTCATGCAGGCTCCACCCACCGTGTACACGGGCTTTGCGGAACCTGATAGGTTTCCTAAGGTCTTGCAAGGTCAAGAAATATGCTCATTGCGATCCTTCACCAGAAAACCTGGTTTCAATATGGATCTTTGGGAAAAACCTCAATTTAGCTGCCATTTTCTCAACATGTATCAGAGATCAAAACCTGGTTTCTACAGCATGCCTCCTGAGGGTATTAGAGAAACGCGTGTTCAAAACAAGGACATGCATGAATCCAATCAAGGCCCCATGTTGCACCCTTTCTTAAGGGAAAGCATGGCTTTCAACCTGCCTTCTGTTCAAAGTGGGATCATCAGGAACGAAGCCAGGAAATCAAGTCTGCTGAATGATCAGAACTCGGTAGAAACTGCATCTGCTGCTCCTCCAACTTCCCAGTCAAAACGTGAGAGCCAGAAAAATTCCACCTTCAGTGGGTGCAGATTGTTCGGGTACCCCCTTACCGAAGAGTTGCAAGGTGCCAACAGGAGGAGTTGCACAAAGGTAGGCTGCAATGCTGTAAAGTCTCGACCCTGCTAAATTGGTGAGTTCTTCTGCTACTGAAGTTACTGGGTTGATTGAGTTTAGGTCCACAGACAAGGCAACCTGGTTGGGAGAGCTATCGATCTTTCCAGACTGGCGGGTTATGATGAGCTGGTGATTGAGCTGGAGCGGCTTTTTGGAATGGAAGGACTTCTGAAGGATCCTGATGATGGATGGCGCATTCTGTACACCGACAGTGAGAACGATATGATGGTCGTGGGGGATGATCCGTGGCAGTAAGTAGTTCTATAACTTCTGCCAGTTTTCGGCTAATTCCTTTCATTTTCATGCGTTCTAGTCGCTTATGATTTCATTTGACATCTCTTATTAGCACTATAATTTCTTCTGCATAATTGTGTACAGATTACTCATTGAAAAAGTGCTTTTCTGTTACTTATGCAAGTAGTATTATTTTTGAATTAAGTGTTTTTTTCCAGAATTAAAGCAAACACAACTTATTTTTTCAAACTGCTTATTGTAAGTGACAGGAGTTATAAGCGGTTTTCAATAAGTGCTCTCAAATGGAAAATCATGCAATGATGGTAAATCATGCAATGATGGGTTCATGCTCCACTAATTTAAGCTAGACAAGCGAGTGATATCCATAATTGACAGATTCAGGAACAGAAAAATACTTATGTTGGTGATTAGTAAGTGGCAGAACACATTTTCAGTAAGAAATGTACTACAAGAATCACCGGGTCCATACACTTATGAAAAGCACTTACGACACCAGTTTTTAAAAAATAAGTCACATTTGTTTTGTTTCTGAAATGCTTATACTTAAATTGTTGAAGAAAACTACTTAAATAAGTGGCAGAACAACACTTTCAATAGGCCTGTTTGATAACACTTGTTGAAAACTGCTTATAGTTGTCACTCTTGATAAGCAGTTCGAAAAATTAAGTGTTTTTTATATTTCTAGAACAAAGAGTGTATTGCACTGTTTGATAAAATAATTAATAATGGAAAAGAATTGATTTGTCAATTCATAGAAAAAAGAAAAGAAAAGAATTGATTATAATTTCCTTCCATTTTGTTTGGATGAAGGAGTTGGTAAAATAAAAGAAATGATTTCTCCTCAAATCATCTCATTTTTTGAGTGATTTGAAATAGGGTGAAGGAGAGAAATCCATTTCTCTCCTAATCATTTCTTCTCATCTAATTTTACTAAACCAAACAAGGAGAAGAAATTGGTATCTCCCCATTTCATTTTCTTTCCTCCCCAAATCAAATCTACCAAAGTGATAGAAAAACACTTGTAAGCAATTTGGAAATACTTTATAGAATCATTTATCATAAATTTAAGTGCTATAAGCAGTCTTCAGTAAGTGTTATCAAACAGACCCTAAGCAATCTGGAAACACTCATATCATAAGCAGTTTTCAATGCACTCTCACATGGTCTCTTAAATTCTTGAAGAAAACCACTTAAACAAGTGGTAGAGAAACACTTAATAAGCAATCCTGAAATACTTATTATACTGCTTTGAATGTCTGATTATGTTGATGGGCAGCGACTTCTGCAATGTGGTGTCCAAGATCCACATTTATACCCAGGAAGAGGTGGAGAAGATGACTGTTGGAATGATCAGTGATGACACCCAAAGCTGTTTGGAGGAGGCTGCAACAACGATTGATGTGTCGAAGTCTTCATCGGTGGGGCAGCCGGACTCTTCTCCCACAGCGGGTAGGGTTTGATGTTGCTGGGATGTCCTCTGGTCCGTGCACTGTGTTTGGTTGCTACTATTTATGTTGGTGAGTAGTACTTGCATATCCGCTGAAACCTGAAATACTATCTGTATGGTTAACTTTCTGAGTGAGTTGCAATGCTTGTGATGCGCAATCATGACATCTCATATATTGGGACTAAGAATGTGATTGTAGCCAATTTGGGGGCATGTCCTACCATTTCAGCTTCCTTTGGTGTGCATGGTCAAAATGATGTTCATATTTATGGTTATGTGTTTTTAAAGAACAATGGGAAGGGCATTAGGGATCCTATGCTCATGTTTGGACGGTTTAGGTAAGATAGAATTAATTGATTTTGTAACACCGTTATAACACCATTCTTTTGATAAACCCCAGGGGTTCACCATTTTCTTAGGGCTTTGTTTCCTTTGCACACGAGTCACTGCACATGCTTTGTTGCATCCCCCACCCATCAAGCGCCCAACGCGAACCGCCTCTCTGCGCTGTTGTTGCCCTCCCCATCCCCCATGTGACCCGCCACTCGGTGCCGTCGTCACACCCTCTGCGCGACTTGTGTGTAGGTGTTTATAACACTGAAATTTGAAAAGAAGAATATTGTGTTTGATAGCGCATATGACACATAATATTGAGTTTAAGCAACTTGTAAAGTATATTATTTAAATATGATTGTTATAACATAGTCGTTAAATTGACGGGTATGAATATGACTAACTAAATTATGAAAATTATATGGTTTATACATGTATTAAATAAATTCATTAGTTATCAATTAATTAGAAATGAAAATAGAAATCATTTGAAAGTAAAAGAAATGATTTTTTCAAGAAAAAAAATTTATGCGTACAACGTATTTTTTTTTAAATTAATCACTATTGGTGAATAATTTTAATGAGATTTATATATTATATATTTAATAAAAATATTTTATCATTATATCTGATATTTTTTTTAGGCATGAGATAAGAATAAATTCAGTTTTATGCTTAAAAACTATATTTTTCTAAAAAGCGGTTTCGTTGCGTTCTGCGCATTTATTTTAAAATTATTTTTTATCACTCTTAGAAAATGTATTTGAAAAAATCTACTTTATTTTTGAAATCGGTGTCAAAATTATCTTTGAGTGAGTTTTTGAGAATTTTTTGAAAAAGTTATTTTTTTTTATAAATAGAAAAAAATACTAATTTTTATTGAAAAACATCTTTTTGTTTAAAGCATTTACAAAGTTTAATTTTGTTTTAAAATTATTTTAAAAGTAACATTAGTCAAATTATATCATAATTAATTCAATTTAGGTCATTAAAATCAATTATATGTTCAATTTTGATATAAAAACTATTTATATTTTGAAAACTTTGGAAAACCGTTTTTTCATCACGTCTGTGGGTTTTATTTTAAATTAAATTCTGCTGTTTTTTTGAATTGAATTTGATAAAATTGATTCCATATTTGGAATCGACATAATTGATATTATATAATAAGGTCAACTTAATTTTTGATCATAATAAAATAGTGAAAATTATAAAAATTAATTACTGCAGTTAAGGTTAAAACAAATTTGATGGAAAAGTTAAACCAAAAGATAATGGTAAGTTTGCCTATTAAACTTGTCAAAATCCAATTGGGTGACCATATTTCCACCTTATCCTATTCCACCTTTGAATCTAAGGTCATTTGAAAACATTTGGATTGGGAATGACTGTCATTTTGTATTCTTTTGGAATTTTTTTGAATAATTTTCAAGAAGGTCCCCTCCCCCATTTATAAAAGGCACCCTCTTTCCTCTCCCCTCCACACTTTAAGAGCCATTTGGTTCGGCCAAGCCTTGCCCAAATACCTTCCTTACATCCCTCCTAATGACCAAGTCCTTGGTTTGATCAAAAAATCAATATAGGAAGGCTTTAGGTATAAACCTAAAGAGGTTGTCCGAAGACGAGGTATTGTTCTTAATCATGCGTTTTCATTTTATTTCTTCTTCTAACTTCTTCCAATCTCTATCAACTATACTAAAATAATAACACCAGTATCTCCCATATACTAAGATGTTATTATATTAATGACATAACCTATATCCATTTTCTTTTCCATCAAATGGGAAACGAAATCATCGATCGTGTGTATGACGGACTACGCCTTGCAAACTAATGTAATTCGTTTTCTATCACCACCTTTCACGGTTGGATATAATGATGGATTTAAAGTGTGTGTGTGTGTTTGTGTATATATATGATATTTATAACATCATTATACTTCTAGAATTATAATGTCACATCTACCTTCTTACCTTCCAATCCACTGGAAAACGATAACGTCGCTCATGCGTATGTGTGGACTACCGCCCCCCACGAAGCGATGCGATTTGTTTTTCCTTTTATTTTGACATGGATGGTAATAAGGATGAATTTGATGAACATATATGATTCATATGATATAATAATGATTCTGTAAAGGTGAATTGTTATTTTTCTTTCTTTCGTTCCATCCATCAGAAAATGAAAACAACGTTCATGCATACGTATGACCTACCATCTTCATAAACGGTGTAACTCATTTTTATGTCTCTAACCTCCATGGACTATTCTAAATACTTATATAATTAATATATATGATATTTATATCATGATTAATATTCCAGAGATGATGGAACCAAGATCAAAGTACAAGGATCAAAACTACCAAACCAAAACATACGTGAAAAACGAAGCAATTATAACTCGGAATAATGTTTTTAATAAATAATTATTAATAAACAGGTAATAAAAATTTATAAGAAAATCATAAATGGTATGATATATATGGCTATGGTTCTGTAATAGATGTATAATAAATCTATAATTATTATACAGAAAGTTCGAACACGTACAAAGGAAATCAGATCTAAGGTAAGAGTTTCTCATCCCACTTTAACTTTTATGAGATATATGCCATATTAACCACTTATTTCTTTTGTGTGGTGTATATAATGCTCATTTGATATGTTATATCATGAGTCTCTTTATCTTCATGGTATTTAAAAAATTTATTTGAATTTATTTCTTTCATGAACCTTACAATTCAAAGGTTACCAAAGTGGTAAGAGTTTATTTCACAATCTCATCATTATTCGTGATTGTTTATGTTTAAGTCTCTCTTGGAGGAATAATTTGATATTTCTATCTTAAACCCAATCTATTTTTTTTTTATTCTCTGGTTATTCACGATCCTTTTAAGCAATATTACCACTTTACTCTCTTTGATATTTAAATTGATTTAGAAAATATATTTAAGAAAAGATGACTTTATTTCTCTCATCGGTCAAAAATCATTTCTCTTCCAAGTCTATGTTTTCTAAAAATGATTTCAAAAATATTTTCACTATTCTCCTATGATTATTTAAATTCATTTTTATGCATGATTGCCTTTTTACAAAATGTTTTAAAAGGAATCTTCCCGTCATTTTCTAAATAAGGTACTTTTTGACTTTTCTTATAAAAATGTGAAAGGAATCTTTGTTTTAACATACTTGGCATGAACGAAACTTTCCCACTGTCATGACCACTCATTGATTTAAAGCATCCTTTACAAGTTTATAAAGTTATTTTTAAAGATTTTTTTTTCATAATTTTCTGGAAATTTTTAGTTTTTAAAAGTAATTTTCAAAATGAAAAAGGTATTTTCCTCAAATGACATTTTTATGGTATTTCTATTCATCAACGACAACAACCCTTCTTTTACTTATGCTTCACTAGGGATATAATGTAAGGATACCATCCACATTATTTTTCTAGATGGTTTATGATTAGTTTAACTTGGGATGTACTATTTTGATACCATTCACCATATTACTCTGAATGATTTATGATTATGTTTATTGATTGAGGAAATTATTAACATATAATATTCTAGTTTTTCAATATGAATGTTTTCATTGATTATGTTTCTCCTCTTTCATATGAGAAATTCATTGGACTTAGTAATTGATGGGAGGGGCCCTCTATAGCCCCTCGATGCATTGGTAGGTCTCATAAGACAAACTAGTTTAGGTATTTGGGAGATGCCTTACTGAATATGTAAGATGTCTTGGCACGGGGTCTTGATGGTATGGTTATAATATCCATCATTATGCATTCCCTCATTATGAGATTAATTATTGATATCCATGTGATTATTTGATTAGTTAGAATATCTGTGGATTAGTTTCAAACTCTTGTGATTATTTATATGACATTATTTGATGATCATTTATTCCTATCATATTATTTTTTATGTTCATGTTATTGATTAAATAACACGAGTTTTAGTTATTTACCTTGCCATATTGATTATACCTTATTTATTCATGATAGCTTCCACTATACACATACCCTTACCGAGCATTAGAGATCACGCATTTCTTATGTTTCCTTTCCCCAGGATGCCAAAAAGTGTATTATGATTAATATGCAGTAATATGCTAAAGAGAATAATGGTGTTCTCAAACAAAATTTTATGTTGTATTTTAAGTTTTCAAATGTAATTTGAGTTTCAAGTATGTATCTACTTTTCCAAGACTAGGAAACTATTCTGTCCTTTGAGATGTAATCGCTTGTATTTAGAAACAATGTAATAAAGTAACCACCGAATATGGGCCACTAGGGTCGGGTTCTTTATAGTTGGTATCAGAGAAAGTTTAGTAGAACCCTTGAGAACTAGATTTAGTAAAACATATATTAGTAAACATAACCCTATGATTGACTTTGAAGATAAGTCTAAGTATAGGATAACATCCTAAAGTTTTGTTAAGTTATAGATTATGTAGATTTCTTAACAATACATCCCTATCGAGATACTACAAGTGAATGCAACTATGGAACCAATCTAGGGGTAATAACTTCGAAAAGGGCACATTAGGCTTCGACTCGATTGTCACCTGGTGCATGAAAACAGGCATTGTTGCACACCCAGTTTGAAACTTTCATAAGATATGCTTGGATTAATTCACATTTTATTTACAAACCATTATGAAGGATTTAGAAGTATTTTTATGACTAGAGAATATTCCAAAAGATACCAAGATTATGATTCTGAGATTATCTATGCATAAAATTTTCAATTTATGTTAGGTGTGTCACTATTTTTGAAATTATACATTATGATTCATAATGTTATGATCTAATATAGTATATTCAATTGTTTAGAATTGATGTCTAGTGGAATGAATAAAAATCGTATCAATGTACGCAATCCATGTAGGGATTTCCCTCCTAGGAAAGATAATGAAGCTGGAGCTGCAGCTATATCTGAAGCTGATCAAATTATAACTATATTGGGGTAGCTGAATTAGGTTATGTTTAATAACCTTTCCCGTATGGAGCAGTATACTGATCCACAATGCGGTGTAACAATGTTAGACTTCTTTATGTGTCAACAACCTCTATCATTCAATGAGACTACAAATCCATTTGTAGCTGGGAAATTAATAAGTTCTTTAGAGAATATATTTCTCACTTTGGTAAGTAATGAAAGGGAGAAGGTTGTGATGACAGTTTATCATCTATCATGGGACACAGACCAATGGTGGTAATTTAATCAAAACACTAAGGATTAAGAATAAATAACAAACATGGTGTGGAAGGATTTTAAGGTTCACTTCTTTGAAAAATATTTTCCTCACGAGCAATGAGCGAATATGGAAAGAAAATTCCAGAGTCTACGAAAAAAGGGAGATGAAAATGTTGATAAGTATGAATCTAACTTTACAAGGTTAACAAGACATGCTACAGACTATGTACATAATCTAAAGATCAATATTGACCATTTATTTGATGGGATTAAGCAAATCCTTCAAAGGGAACTATAGAGACCTGATTTTTTCCTTGTAAGACTTTGGAATATTTCTATATATATTTCTAGAGCTAGGTGCTAAGACAACGTGCGATTTTGAGCCCCGATGTGCCTAGAATAAATTTTATAAAAATATTAAATATACTTTATACTATGCACATGATGAAAATGAGATATCTCTTAAATGGTATCTCAGATCAGAAATTCGAGGCCATGATTGAGTCCAGAGCATGACATTTACCATAAGCGGGACATAACTTTTATTAGCATGATCCTTCTATAGAAAATGCCACGGAGGACGTAACCGTAAATAAAATAATAAAATAAAATTATTTTATCTCGAACGTCTTATCAAATAACATTTGAACGGAGTCTCAGATTGGAAATCTGAGACCACCATTTATATTGTAATGGGGTATTTTACCTAAGCGCGACCTAAAATGAGAGGGCGCGAGAGGTTTGTACCCCGCGACCGTTGGCATGTGTTTTGTTAGTTTTCTATAAATAGGTGTTTAAGGAAATGTGAAAGGGTTTTGGATCATTTAGTCCTATAATTGGTGAGATCTCCTCCTCTCCTTCTGATCGGCGAATCAATGCTGATTTTTTTGACGGATCACAATGAAACTTCAAATTCGAGTAGATCAGAGCGCAGTGAACGCAACGACAGATCCAGAATCCATGTTGGATTCTTCTTTCATATTATTAATTCCCTGATTGAAGTTTTTTTCCCAAATTTGATCATTTATCAATTTCATTGCCTTTAAATCCTTTGTTGATGGACAAACTAACAACGACCATTGACTGTTTAATTTCTGGATCACTCGTTCTTCATGTTCTTTGCTCGTTCTCTGTATTCTTCATAAAATAAATTTTTGACACGTTGAAATGAAATCCAATCCTCAAGTGAAGCATGGTTCCGTGATGGTCGTGATCCTGGAATTTTAAATCTATGGCAGTTTTGTGTTTCAGGCACTGGAGGAGGCGCAACAGCTACTTTTCGACACACAGAAACGTCGATGGATCTTTGAGCGGAGGTTGTGTCTGTGAAGATATCATCCCAAGGAGCCCAAATATGGTCTCATAATAATTTTCCGAGCACCAATGTGTCCTTAGTGGTCCACAGAGGGACCATCGGCACACGGCGACCGATGGTGGTCCGCGAGGCGGCGACAGAGCCTCACAGCAGAGGCGGGCCATGAGGCTGGTAGTGGCGTGCGACAAAAATCACAGGTTCAGGAGAGGCGGCGCGGGGGTGCACAAGAGGTAGTGCAGAGCACCGATGCAGTGGGGTGGTGGAGCCATGGTGGAGTGGGCCGGTCTGTGGCGGTCGGGCCGGGCTGAGGTAGCCTGATCGGGTCGGAGTGGGCTGGGTCTTCAGATTTCGGATTCAAATCACTATATCTACCAAACAGAGAGTTCGTTTCACATTCTGTCTGTAGCCACATGTTCCTATCATCAAGTGAGACCTTTTTGAGGCTAGTTTTAGAACTTTAGGTTCAGGCTCAAAGTTCGGTGGAATGAAATGTCCATTAATAATAATAGTATTATTATTATTATTTAAAATTCTTATATCAGACGCATCTCTTACATTCGGTGTATGATTGACGTGCTATCAGCGACATTGTGAACCTAAAATTGAGGTGGACGTTTTAAGACTGATTTAGAGTGCTTAAAACAAAATCAAGGCATGGGCCCCACGAGGCCCGGTTTGGGTGTTTGCAGTGAAATGAAACATTTTAACCAGGTGTTCGTTTTGGACAAATTAATAACTGATCCCGTGTGTTTTTCCATGAGTATCACAATGGTGAAATCTATATGATGTTTTTCGGGATTGAGGTGTGGCCCCCATGAAGCACCATTCGTGTACGATGCTGCGAAATGCAGTTTCTTCACCGAGAGTCCAATTCGAGCAAATGAATAGTCGATCCTGTGTGTTTTTCTGTAAGAATCATGATGGTGTGATCCGTTTGGTTATCCAGAGCCGTTTGAAGAGACATGTTAGTAGAATTACATTTTCTCCCTTCAGATCAACAATGAGCAACATGCACTCATCATCCTTTTGGCTAGAGGTTCCATGTACTCTGAGAGTACACTATCATGCCTTATGGGTACTTGTTCACAATTTAGTACCCAAGTATGGCTTGGTACATGGCTAGGCGATGAGGTGGGGTCACATGTTGTGTGGGACCCACACGCATTGTGTACCACTTTATGAATCTTCTTTCTCTCATACCTCTTTCTATTGGACTCAGATTTTGGCATGCGAGTAGCCTATCCTGAGTGTTTTTCCAGGTAGAACACGATGGTGCCCTCCATAGTGTATTTGAGGTTACGATGTGAGATGTTCCAATCATGATGACTTTTTAGGCAATGTCTAATGATGGATGTGACCAGGAAGGTTTACCAGTGTAGTTCCTCGATGCTTTCCGAGAGGTACCATCCAATAGGGATGGATAGTGTAGTTCCTCTACAGTTACTTATGAGTGGAACCCTCCAGTCAGGCTGGGTATGGGTCCTCGATGACACTAGAGTGGAACCCTCCAACCGGGCTGGGCATGAGTCCTTGACGACACTAGAGCAGAACCCTCCAGCCAGGCTGGGCATGGGTCCTCAACGACACTAGAGTGAAACCCTCCAACCGCACTAGGCATGGGTCCTCGATGACACTAGAGTGGAACCCTCCAGCTGATATGGGCATGGGTCCTCAACCTATTCTGAGTGGAACCCTCCAGCCGGATTGGGCATGGGTCTTAAACCTTGAGACACAATCCCTCGACTATACAGATTAGTGACAAGACATGGTTTGACGTACCTTTGGACTCACGAGAAAGAGGGATGCTTTACCCATCAAGATGTGTCAATGTGACATGAATTAAAACCGCGAGGGTGAGTTAGTGCCGCCCAAAGAGGATAGTATCAAGATGTGGTGATTGAGTCCCTTTGACTTGCATGTTTAGGGAAGACATGTGGGATACTGGGCATCGATGGTGGTTACTTCTGGAACTGTTGGTGACTCTTTTTCTGTCATGAGCGGTGAGATGGATATCCCCTTACTTTCTTGTATGGGTTTCTTTGACTGAGCATATATATATATATATATATATATATATATATATATATATCCTATTGCATTACCCACTGCTTGGGTTTTGGTTACTCTCCTTCTAGGAGAGGCGAAGATACATGAGTATGCCACACACTTTCCATGTCTAGATTCTTATGGTTGAATGAGTCTACTCTCCTACTATAGGTAGAAAAGACTCAATGAGAAGTTCATCTTCTCACAATTTCTAGATCCTTATGTATGGATGAGATTATTTCACTATCTTGTTGGTTTGAACTGTACTCTTTAATGTAACTTGTTCTATCTACTTCTTTCCTCTTTAGTTGTATCTCTTACTGCCCCCCTTCGCATTTTCAGGGCATCCTACTGAGTATTTTTATACTCAATCCTGCATGGGATTTTCCCGCACGTATCGTGTCTTATCCAGAAAATAGATAGTTTGATCATGACTTTAGAGGATATTAGGGAAATTAGTAGTTGGACCATGTATGATGGATGTAGCTTGGGATCCAGGAGTGGGGCTCTCTCAGCTATTTTACTTTTTAGTTACTGCTAGGTTGTGGCATATTTTCTGGTTGGGTGTGTATTTCCCCCTTTTTTCCTTTCTGTTTACTTTACAACACCTATACTTATACTATTTAGAGGTTGATGCATGTTTGTGGTTTATATATAGCCGTGTTTTATCTTTTTTTCCTTTCCCTCTGCATTTTTCATTGAGTTGGATGCATGTGTGTGTACGAGTTCTTAAGAAAAGGCCTCTCTGAGTTTGTTGTTCCTTCATCGCTTATCACCACCACATGACCTATGGAGGCAGGCTTAGGGTAGTTGTGGCTTGAGCCCCATCATGGGTCAGGATGTGACATGCACTAGTCTCCCAAAAATTCTCATCATATGAGGACATTGTATCATGTACTATCAATATAGAGAAATAATTCTACAATTCTCATGGTTTCTAAGGGAAGCAAGAGAAGAAGAGGATGATAGAGAAAAAATGGATAAGGGGAAGAAGGGAAAGAAGGATTTTCCCACATTTGATAATTGTGGAAAGAAACACCCTAGTACTTTATTGAAGTGAATGAGAGTTTTATTTAAGTGTGGAGAGAAAGGACATGAGTCACATGAATTCAAGGGTATAAAATAAACCTTTAATGTTCAGTGTTTCAACTGTAAGGAGACGGGGAACTACACAAATGAATTCCCCAAGCGTCAAGGAAATATACCTCAGAAGAAGCTAAAGGACCAAGGTCAAACTTGTGATATTAATACAATCGAAGTGGAATTATTAAAGTTATTATGTATTTGGATTCAATAATTATGTTATAGAAGTATTTTATCAATTATATTCTCATTATAAGAATCATGAAACATATAAGGATTATACTATAGTAGTTTTTCTAAAAGTATTTGAAAACATATGTTGAATGGTTCTAATGACCATGAAAAGTGATTCAGTGGAAAGTTTGTATTTTTAGAAAACACATGATTGAGGGAAGATAACCCTTAATATATTCTCGATGTTGAGATAATAATGATAAAGAGATATTTATGGGATAATATCGGTGACCTTGAAATTGATTATTGATTTGATGGTTAATGTTGGAGTTAACTGCATTTTGGGAATGATGAAATATATTCAACAATCTGAGATTTTATTTAAACAATAAGGAGAGAAATTATTTTTGGAAGCATGCATGATTTCATTAATATTTTATGATAATCAGGTTATTCACATATTTGGTATGTGACATCAAGATCTACTTTATGTTATTTGGGGAATCTAATGTTAAGTTTATTTTGGAAAATTTAGTGACCTTCCTTCTAATTTTTTAGACTTTGAATTTGGTCAAAAATATTTTAGAGGAGTCTTAAGGTTAAAAATTTGTGAAAAATAATTAAGTTGAACTTTGGGATTATTGTTGAGGTTTTAGACATTAATGTATTATTGGATAACTTTTAATAACCATTTAGGCATTGGTAAATATTTGGAGATATATGGAAAGAATTTTAACTCTTTTATGAATATTATTATCTATTAAAATTTAATTTTAGTGCTTTATATATAAAAAAATCATCTTGGATATTCATTTCTTGGAGTAAGAAATGAAGTGAAAATTGATCGAAGCATAACCAAAGGATGAAACTGTGCTCATGAAATAAAAAGATATCAAGTAAGTATATTTTCAAGTGTTCTCTATCATGATAGTAAAATAATTTCTCAAATTTAGAAAAATGATCTTAAAATAAAAATTTCATACACTTACTTTAATTTCTGATGAATCAATGGTCTTTTCCCCCATTACAAATTTATAGCTTTGTGGTCGTTTTTATCTTGATCATTCAATTTCTTGTGATCAATGATATATACCACTCTCCAAAATTATTTATTATTTTCTTCAATTTCTATATTTTTAATTCCCAAAAATTGTTTCCTACTTGGAAACCTAGGTATGTGTTATTCTAGATGACCTTCATACTTCCCTTTCTTACCAATAAGAAGTTTTGTTAACCCTTTGCATGATATAGGATTTCAATAAAAGAATTTTTAGATGGAAAACCCTTGATTTACAAGTGAATGTTCAAATTAAAAGGATGAAATTTATTGAATTTAGGGAGAATTTAACACCCTTATATTTTAAAATAATAACATTATGTTTGGTAACATATACAATATGCTACATTGAGCTTAAGCGACTTACAAAATATATTATTTAAATATGATCATTATAACCCAGGCGTTAAATTAGAGGGTATTAATAGGAATAAATAAATTATGAAAATATATGGTTTATACATGTATTAAATAAATCCATTAGTTATCAATTGATTATAAATTAAAATAGAAATCATTTGAAAGTAAAAGAAATATTTTTCCGAAAAAAATGTTTTTATGCGCGCAACATGTTTTTTTAAATTAATCACTATTAGTGAATGATTTTAATGATATTTATATTTTATATATTCAATAAAATGTTTAATAATTCATCTAATATTTTTTTTTCTAGGCACGTGATAAGAATAAATCAAGTTTTATGCTTAAAAATAGTATTTTTCTAAAAAGCGGTTTCGCCACTTTTTGTACACTTATTTTAAAATTAATTTTTACCAATTTTATAAAATGTATTTGAAAAAATAAAATTAATTTTTGAAATAATCATGTAAAAATTATCTTATAGTAAATTTTTATAATTTTCTGGAAAGATTAATTTTTTTGATGAATAGTGAAAAATATTGATTTTAATTAAAAATTTCATTTTCGTTTAAAGAATTTACAAAGTCCCATTTTGTTTTATAATTGTTTTAAAAGTAAAATTATTTAAATTATATAATAATTAATCCAATTTGAGTTATTGGGCTCAATTATATGTTCAATTTTTATATAAAAACTTTTTATACTTTTGAAAACTTTTCCTTTGGAAAATTATTTTTTCATCGTATATGTGGGTTTAATTTTAAATTAAATTATACTAATTATATGAATTGAATTTTGTAAAATGGATTTGATATTTGAAACCATAATAATTAATATTATATAATAAGGTCAACTTAATTTTTGGTCATGATGAATAGTGAAAAGAGTAAAAATTAATTACCACAGTTAAGGTTAAAACAGGTTTACCGAGAGGGCTAAACCAAACGATAAGGGTAATATTTAAATTTAAACTTGTCAAAATACTATTGTATAACCGTATTTCGACCTTATACTATATTAAATTATAATATAAGGTCATTTGGAATCATTTTTCTTGATAATGAATTTATCATTTTGTATTCTTTTAGGAAAATTCCAAGAAGCCCCCCTCCCCAACTTATAAAATGACACCCCCTATCCTCTCCTCTACACACTTAAAGACCCCTTTGGTTCATCCAAGACTTTCCAAAATAAATTAATTACATCCATACCCATAAATTAGAGTCCTTTTTTGACCATAAACCAATCTAGGAAGGCTTTAAATATAAACCTAAAGAGGTTATCCGTAGAATAAGTATAATTCTTTACCAGACATTTTCATATTATTTCTTCTTCCAAATACTTCAAGTCTAAAAAAAATATGAAAAAATAATAAAACCAGTATCTAACATATATTTATATGTTATTATTTTAATGAAATAACCTATATCCATCTCATCTTCCATAAAATGGGAAACAAAACCGTCAATTATGTGTTTGAAGGACTATCGCCTCACGAATCGATGTAATTTGTTTTCCATCACCACCTCTAATAGCTGGATATAATGATGGATTTAAAGTATATATATATATATTATATTTATAAAATTATGATACTTCTATAATTATAATATCACATATACCTTCTTACCTTTCAATCAGTTGGAAAATGATAACGTAGCTCATGCGTACGTATGGACTACCGACTCCACGAAATAATGTGATTCGTTTTTCATTTTATTTTGACATTAATGGTAATAAGGATAGATTTTATGAAAATATATGATTTATATGATATAATAATTATTATTTAAAGTTTAATTATTATTTACCCTATTTTCATTCCATTCATCAAAAAATGAAAACAACGTTCATGCGTATGTACGACCTACCATCTCCATGAACTGTGCAACTCATTTTTATATCTCTAACTTTTATAGACTATTATAAATACTTATATAATGAATATATATGATATTTATATCATGTTTAAAATTATGGATATTATGTAACCTCGATCAAAGTATAAGGATTGAAGCTACCAAACCAAAACATATGAAAAAGATGAAGCAATTATCACTCAGGATAGTGTTTTTAATAAATAATTATTAATAAAAGGGTAATAAAAATTCATAAGAAAATTAAATATGGTATAATATATTATTATGGTTTTTTAATATATTTATAATAAATATATATTTATTATACAGGATGTTCGAACACGTACAAAGGAAATCAAACCATTGGTAAGAGTTTCTCATCTCACTTTTACTTTCATGAGACATATACCATATTCACCACTTATTTATTTTGTGTGGTGTATATAATAAAAATTTTATATTTTATATCATTAATATATTTATCTTAATTGTATTTAAAAGTTTTATTTGAATTTATTTATTCTATGGGGTTTATGATTCAAAAGTTACCAAAGTGGTAAAAGTTTATTTCACAATCTCATCATTATTTGGGATTGTTTATGTTTAAGTCTCCATTGTAGGAATAATTTGATATTTATATATTAAAACTAATATATTTTATTCTCATATGGTTATTCCTGATATTTTTAAGTAATATTACCACTTTCCTCTCTTTCGTATTTAAAAATATTTATAAAACATTTTTAATAAAAACCGACTTTATTTATCTCATCGGTCGAAAATCCTTTCTCTTAAATGTATATGTTTTATAAAAACGTTTTTACTACTATACTATGATTGTTTAAATTCCTTTTAAACCATTATTTTTTTTTAATTTTTTTTAAAATGAATCTTCCTATCATTTTCCAAATAAGGTACTTTTTGAATTTTCTTACAAAAATGTGAAAAAATTAACATAAAAAAACTTCCCCTATGCCATGAACACTCATTACTATGAATATTCCTTTAAAATTTTATAAATTTATTTTCAAAGAAATTTTTTTCTTAATATTTTGGAAATTTTTAGTTTTTTAAAACAATTTTCAAATTGAAAAGGGTATTTTCCTCAAATGAAATCTTTATGGTATTTATATTCATAAAGGACAACAACCCTTATTTTACTTATGATTAATTGGGGATATTTTATAAGGACACCATCCTTATTACTTCTTTGGATGGTTTATGATTAGTTTGACTAGGGATGTACTATTTTGATACCATTCACCATATTACTCTGGATAGTTTATGATTATGTTTATTGATTGGGGAAATTATTAATATTTCATATGATAGTTTTTCAATATGAATGTTTGTGTTGATTATGTTTATCCTATTTCATATGATTAATGCATTGGACTTAGTAATTGAATGAAAAATCCTGATATATCCCCTCAATTCATCGGTAGGTCTCACGAGACAAACTAGTTTGGGTATTTGGACGAGTCCTTACCCATTTATGTAAGTTATCTTAACATGAAGCCTTGATGGTATGATTACGATTTCCAACATTATACATTCCCTCATTATGAGATTTTTTAATGATGTCATGTGATTATTCTATTAGTTATAATATCCATGGATAAGTTTCAATCTCTTGTGATGATTTATATGACATTATTTGATCACCATTTATTCCTGTAGTATTATTCTTTATGTTCAAGTTATTTCTTAAATAGAATGTGTTTTAGTTATTTATATTTATATATTTATTATGCCTTATTTATTCATGATAACTTCTGCTATAAAAATACCCTTCTTAGGCATTAGAGATCACCCATTTTTTATGTTTAATTTCCCCAGGATGCTAAGAAGTGTATTATGGTTAATATGCAGGGATATGAAAAATGGAATAATGGTGTTCACACAGAAAATTATATGTTGTATTTTAAGTTTTCAAATGCAATGTGAGTTTCAAGTATGTATCTAGTTTTTCAAGACCACTAAACTATTCGGTCCTTTAGGATGTAATATCTTTTATCTAGAACCAATGTAATAAAGTAACCATTGACTCTGAGCTACTAGGGTTGGGGTCTTTAAAACACTTCCAAACCACCTTTCTGTTTCACATATTACACCGTGCATGTGTGCCTGCTCCATTGTTGTGACCTACCATGCGCCCCTACACCGTCTAGCCTTGTGTACCCACACAGATCTATTTTTATTTGTATTTACACTGCTTATACACAATATAGACCTACACACCCCCCAAATCTATTCTTTTCCATAATAATGATTATCCCACACTACTCATTTAATTTATTACTGATGAGTAACCTTATTATTGATTTACAATGTTAGACCATCTTCTCACATACTATTATTTTTAAGACATTTCAATATTTTTTATGCTTGGTTATGGATGGATCTATGTTGGTGTGTACACACTTGACTTAATCTATTATCTTTCCTATTCCATGCTTTCCATTTTGGTCCTCTATATTCACTACCATCTCGACTATCCACATGTTTAAATTCTTCAGTAATCCTATCCTGATTTGGGTCATATTTCTCATTTTAATTATGACTTTTTCATTATGCTAAGAATCACCAGGTTAGTTATGTTCCTTGGGTTCTCTCTCATGCCTTGATTCCTTTCCATTTAGTCTTTTCTATTGTATAAGGACCTATCCATGTTCCAATAAAACTAGGCCATCATCACTTTGTTACTTTCATTGATGGGTTTTCTTGTATGAATTAGATTTATTTTTTTAAAAAATTATCTAAATTATTTTCCATAATTATCTCATTTTATCATAAAATCAAAACCTAGTTTCTAGATACCCTTAAAACTTTACTTTTTGATAATGGTCATGAATACTTCTATGGATATTTTAAGTATTTTCTTAATGATTATAGTATAATACATCAACATTTTTTCCTTGATACACCACAACAAAATGGTGTTTTTGAATGAAGGAAACCTAATTTTTTTAGACACTACTCGAGCCTTTATCTTTTGTATGAAGGTTCCTATCATATTTTGGAGCGATGTGAAAAGATACACACAAGATCATTGAGATCATAGAGTGGGGGGGGGGTGGTGAATTGATGATTAACATTTATTTTATGTTTAAAATTTAAAAAAACTTTGTTACCAGTTAGAGTAAAATGAATTAGCTATTAAAACACATAGAAATGAACACAAATGAAAGGCAATACATAATTTAAAAGGTTTACTAATCAACATGAGTAACTAATCCTTGACATGATTTAGAAACACATGAGATCATACAGTCCACTAAAATAATCCCATGGTTTACAAAAAGTAGGGGATAACCTTGAACTCATGATATACCGGTCTCTCGATGGTGTATGTACATCTCAAAAAATAATAATGATTTAGGGAGTTTTTTAAACAATAGAAAATCCTTCCACTAATCCAAAATTAGAGTATGTTGTCAATGTGCTACTTCCTTCTTACCAACTTTCACTATCACAAGTTTGATTCTATTCTTCCTCTTCAATTATTTTCACAACAACAAGCAATAAACTCTCATACTCCTTATTATCTCTATTAGATTAAACAAATGTAGCAGTGCATCGGTTCTTCACAGGAATTCTCAACTTATTCATTCCTCTACATTTCCACATTTTATATTCATTGAATATTGGTGAATATTATTTTAATAAATAATTTATGAAAATTCCCCCCAAACTTCAACCTTATTCCTCTCTCAGGTCAACCATTTATGAATCCTTCTCCATATTTCCCACAACTTTGAATTTCAAATATTTAATTTGAAATTACCTCATTTAATGTTCCATGATATTATCCCTTTTATTTGTCCATTATTCTTGATATTTCCTTCTATTTTTAAAACTACCACATCAAATTATGTAGTTACCCCATTTGAATGTTCTTACTACATTTGTGTGGATCCCTTCACCCACATGACACAATAGTTCTCCTTATATAATGGAGTCCTCAAATTTTAGTATTAATCACAATATTTTATTGTGATATTTATTTTGATGAATAAAAAATCACATTGCATAATCAGATTTGATATTTTATTTGGAATATAGATTCTAAAAAATTCAGTTCAAACATAATGATAAATAATCTCCTTACATGGATCACCTTTTGTTGATCACTATATGTCAACCACCCTCATGTCAATGATCCTTTCCCGAATCCCCTTATTCCAAGCTTCACCTTTATATCAATCTATATACATCGACTACTACTCTTACGTCAATATCCATATGCAGCATGAATCCACTTACATGATAAAAATCCCCTTATATTGATTCACATATATGGTATTGAATTCCCTTAAATTGAGATTAGATGTTAATCCATTTACATAGATCTATATATGTGCTGGATCCACTTACATGAGTCAATACTTAGCCATTTTTTTTATTTTAACTCAAAATTCCATATTTCCTCCAAATCATTCCCAAATACCTTTATACCTATGCACATGAGCCTTAACCCAGTTGATGAGGAATCCTTAAGTGCATCCACGAGACCCAGGTTCGAAACTAGGTGGAGGTATAATTCTGAGTTACTATAGCATTACTGTAGCAGACACTACAGTAGTACTGTGTGGTTACTGTAGCAGTTACTATAGCAGGTACTGTAACAGGTACTGTTCGGTACTATAGAAACTATAATTATTCACCTTGGGCCATCAGTTTGGGATTAGAGTCCTTAAGGCCTTCGGGCCACCCAGGCCTTTGGTCCAGTAAGGCTTTCGGGCCACCTTTAAGGCCTTCGGGCCACCTCAAGGTCTTCGGGCCACATAATCAGTGCAGTTTCCCCAGACAGACTCTACAGTAAAGGAGAAACCCCAGAGGAGGATTCAGAGCAAGAACACTCATTAGA
The DNA here is from genome assembly GCA_963277665.1 of Viscum album. NCBI lineage: Eukaryota > Viridiplantae > Streptophyta > Magnoliopsida > Santalales > Viscaceae > Viscum > Viscum album. The sequence goes on from OY728128.1 coordinate 126,320,161, forward strand.
GTAGAACCAAATGGATTTGTTAGAATAAGAGGGTATGGATATGCCATCGGGACCAGCCTATACTTGCACGGGAAGCTTAACCAGACGACCATGTGAAGGTGGAGAACTACTATCACGATGCAGATGCTGGGGAGGGGGAGTTCCTTGTAAATAGTCTGGTTGAATTTTCTAATACCTTCGGGTCATGTAATCTCCTAAGCCTACGTGCTATGTAATCTCTAATCCCATGGTCCTTTTAAGGGTCCCCCATCATCCCTTGAAAGGGGGGTTATCAAAAATAAATAAAAATTAAGGCGTTCAGGCCATTCGAGCCTTTATACCTATACTAAACACTTCTAAACATCCAAAGATATTCACCTCACATTTTATTATGTGAGTGTGAACATGATTTATGTGTTGAAAAAAAAATACAACATAAGGATCACATCCACTTCAAACTTCTCCAAAAACTCTTCTTGTCTTAAAAATCTTCCCAAGTACTCAAAAACTTCCAAACAAATCTTGGGATCAACAATCCCCCTTTATATTTTTTTGGAAACCAATGAACACAAATCAATTTCAAACTCAAATAACACAGAAAAGAGTCATCATTTAATAATTATAACCCCAATTGAGTAAACTAGGTATAGAAAACAAGAAAATTGAATAACAATATGATGTTGTCTATGAAGAAGTGATTTTACATTCACACCTTCTTCAAACTTGATCATTTTATTTCTTCAATAAATACTTCATCACCACCATCATCATAATCAATACTTATTTATTTCAAATTTTTTTCCATGAAACCTATCTAAGATAGATTTCTATATCCATTCTCAAAAAAACTATTAAATATTTCACAAACTCACACCATAGGCTGAAATCACAACTTACCCCTTTTAAAAACTCCCTCTAAATATATGTTCCCCTTAAATTAGAGAAACACATACCTTTGTAAATATCTTATATAGTTTTCACCCCCCTTTATGAATACATAAAGGGATTAAACATGAAGATATTTATGTTTTTTTCCCACCCCCTTTGACAATAATATCCAAAGACAAGGATGAGAGAGGGGAAAATCACCATACCTTATCCTTGTGAGAAGAGATATTAAACCCCCATTTCCAATCTTAGTATTTTAAAACAATCCTTCAATAATGGTTTGGTGAACACATTGACTATTTTATCCAAAGTAGGAACAAATATATTCAAACCATTTCAATAAACAAGCTCTTTTATAAAGTGACATTTGATATCAATGTGCATAGACATTAAATATTGAACATGATTCTTTGACAAATTTATATCACATTGATTATCACAGCCCAAAGTAGTGACAAGTTCACTTCCACCTTGTGGCATTCCAACTGAGTTTTCATACACATCAATTGAGTAGTATCTTGAAATGCAACCACATACTCTACCTAAGCACTGATTAGGGTCACCAAATTATACTTCTTTATGTTCCAACAAACACACCTTTCACCAAGAAATAAAACTCCACAAGATGTGGATTTTTTTTATAAAAACTTCCTTCCCAATATGCATATTTATAAACAAATATATTTAACTCTCCTTTGTTTTCATATTTCATACCATAAATAGTTATGATTTTTTATGTATCTAAGAATCCTTTTTCCAACCATAATATGTGAAATTTTTGGTGCACTTTGAAATATGTAAAAAAGGGTGACACCATAGACTATGTTCAACCTTAAATATATCAAGTATAAAAAAATTACAATCAGATTTATAAATTTTATTTGATCCACTTCCTTTCCTTACTCATCCATTTTCATCTTGGTTTCTACTTAGATAGGTGTAGAAACTGGTATTGAATCCTCAATCCCAATTTTTTAAGAATTTACTTAGCACACTTCTCTTGAAAAAGAAATATACGATCTTTATCTTAAGAAATTTGTAAGATAATAAAGTACCTCATCTCACCATGTATGAACATTTCAAAAAACTTCTTCATATCATTGGAAAACTTTTCACATACTTATTCATCATTTCCAAAAAATAATATCATCTACATAAAAAATAACAACAATAGATACCTTGTTGTCATATTTGATGTAGAGGTTATTGTCCACTTTTCATTTTCTGTATTTCAACTTCTTCAAGTAGGAATTCATCTTAGAATACTAAGATCTTGAGACTTGATTCAGCCCATATAAGGCATTCTTTAACCTGAAAACACGATTCTAATCATTTATAAGAAAGAAACCCCATGGTTTATTAATATAAACCTTCTATTATATCTCACCATTTTGGAATATATACTTGAAATCCATTTGGAAAATATTGTGTGGCCTTTAGATGAAAATAAAAAGGAATATTATTATGGTTTAAAACTTGGAAACCACTATAGAGGTCTCATAAAAATTTACACATTCAACTCTAGAAGTGTACTTACACACAAGTCTTATTTTATTTCTAATTAATTCAAATTTTTTATTCAAATTGTTCTAGAATACACATATTATTTTAATGATGTCCTTGTCTTCAAATTTAGGTACCTACTCTCATGTATCATTCTTCTATTTTTGATCTAATTCTTCATTCATGGAATCAACCCATTCTTTATGCTCAAATTATTCTTCAACATCTCTTGGTTAAAACTGTGCAAAAAATAAGTTATATGATACTATACTCAAGGTTATTCTAGTTTTAACTTGTATTCATTGATCTCCAATGATGTTTTGGACCTCCAAATGTCTTATTAACCATAAATAAGATGAGTGGGGTTTCTCATAATCACTTGAGTTGGATGAATAATCATCTTCAACATGAAATTCTTCATAATTTCCACCATTTCTGACAACTTCATCCTTTGATTTAACCAAAATAGATTCATCTTTATCACTTACAAAACTTATTATTTCATATGTATCTTCTTTATTTTAATGTTCCATAACTTTAACATTAAAAATATCAATGATATTACCTTTATTATTATTTTAGTATTGATTCTATTTAGAGAATAACTCTGAAAGATACCATCAATACTTCTTCTATCAAACTTCCCAATATTTTCACCTTTGACATTGATAATGTGGGGATGCTAAATAACCTTTGGTACTTTAAACTTAGAGTCTTATTGTAATATATATCATATGAAAAAATGTTATAATTTTGTCTATATAAGCAATTATTTTTAATATTAAATTATTTTATAATACCCTATTTCCAAAAATATCAAGAAGTATCATGCCCTATCCACATTGTTCAAGCCATCTCCACTAAGATTAGATTCCTTCATTCAACCATACCATTTTATTATAGTTTATATGGAACATTGAGTTCATGATGAATTCAATGCTCCTAAAGGCAATATTTAAAACCCCCATTTGTGTACTCAACAATATTATATGTCTGAAACTTTTTCAAGGTGTAACCAAACTCTTTTTCAACACTCCTTCTGAAACTTTTAAACATATTTAAATCCTTTGATTTATATTTCATAAAAATAATGAAAGTAATGTTAGTAAATTCATCAATGAAGAAAATAAAATACTTATATATATTTTTTGATTCCTTTCTCATGGCCCTACATATGTTAGAATAGATAAGATCTAATGAATGATATGTATAAATCTAAAATTTATCATGAAAAGAGTTTGTTATCTTCCCCTTCTAGATTGTGGAGTAAATACATTCCCTTTACCCCTTCATCTTAGGAAAATCTAAAACAATTTATATTTGAGTAACCTTGCTCGTATTTATTTAGAAAATATGACCAGGCCTCTTTTCCATAATTTATTTTCTTCTTCCATACCCAGATAACATAAATTTTGAGCATCTCCCACTTGAAACAAATTCCCCTTAAATCACTATCCTCTTATCACAATTATTCCATATTCAAGTATTTTTATTAAAAATCCATATTTTCTAAATAAAAACCCATTCTATTTATCAAAAATTTGTTAAACACTTAACAAGTCGTGTTTCAACCCATCAACATATAAGTTTTTTTTGGATTTTAGATTTTCATTACCAATCAATGTTGCACCAACTCATTTTATTTTAAGTGACTCAACATTCCCAAAGGTCACTAAACCTTAATTGAAATATTCCAAATTATTTAGAATATTTTAGCCTCCTGTAATGTGTGAATAACATCCACTATCCAAAATCTATGGACATTCCCATTTTAAATCTTTAAGTGAAATCTCTACAATAAGATATTTTTCATTAGCTATCTCCTTCTCACAGGGATTCTAAGTATTGATGTTTTTACTTAGTTGGTCTAGAATTATGGTGTGTTAAAATTTAATAAGGTGAAATATATTATCACATATTTTATATACTTCTTGTAAAGGTTTAAATTTATTCTCAACCTTCAGTCCATATTTTTCAGGTTGTTTTTGGATTTATTTTCTTTGAGTGGGTTGAATCCCCCTCATGTACCACCTCCCAAACCTCATGGATTAATATATATGTTGATGATTGAACCAAAAAATTATTTTAATATTCCAAAATCCTCTATAGTTCTAATAGTATCCATAAAAGGCATACTTTCCCCTATAAGTAGTTTTCTATCCAGAATATGAAACTTGCCTTTCTTCTTCTTTTGACAAAAAATCATAACTTCTTTTTGTGAATCAAAATTATTGTGATCTCCTAAAATTTTCTTTTCCAAATTGGTATTTTTATAATGATATTTGGAACCACTAGTTGTAGAAGTTTTTGAGTTTAAGTTCAGGTTCCCAAAATTTCTATATTTCTACGATTTAATTGATTTAGCCATAAAATTGTTCTAAATAACTTGATTTGTCTTCTTCGTAGACTTATAAAAAATTCTTAAATGTTTTTAACTTATTTTGATAGTTATTTTATCTAGTATTATTAAACCTCTATATTATTTTAACATTATTCAACTTCTTAAGTAGAGTTCTAGAAATTGAATCTAAAATTTTCAAGTTCCTTCTCACTAATCACCAATTTCTGTTGAATAAGATCAATATCATTCTCTTTTTTCACTTCACATTATCTTCCATCTTTATATTTTAAATATTCACATAACTGAGCATTTTTATTATATCATCAATCCCCATTTTTATCCTCGAATTTTCTTTAGCATGTTCAGATTCATTACTGTTGGTAATTTAATTACCCCTTTTCACTGTCCCAGTTTATTTTTCAAGCTTTGATTTTTTTTAGAGAAATTATTTTAACTCTCTCATCCGCATAAACTCCATATTAGTTTCTAATTCTTAACTTCCATAGTCATTGATTTCATCACTAGTGAAATTATCATCATTCAACTTAGAAATGAGTAACTTTTCATCCATTTCATGACCAGAAGTTTGAACTTCCTTTTCAACACCACTATCATCAATTCATTTACACTTAGATAATAGGTTTTTATTTTTATATTTGGAGAAATTAATATCCTTACCTTTATAAGTTGTATTTGACTTGTTGTCCTTATTCTTCAAGGGACCTCTAGGTCTTTCATTTTCTTCATCATTGAATTCTTCTCCCTTTGATATTGGATAATTTACTATAAATTCTTCAATATCTTCACACTTGATGTATTTTTGTGGAATCTTCCCCTTATAATTTCTTTTTCCCCTTCCCACCTTTCTAGAAAAAGAGTCATAAGTTCATCAAACCTATCATTCACTTCTTCTTCTAAGACAGAATAGAAAACTTCATTATCTTCTTATTTTTTCTTATTTTTATCATTATTTAAGGCTTTAAAATATATTTATCTTTTATACTTACCCTTATTCTTAGAAGAAACATCCTTCCTCATCTCATAGGATATGAGAATACTCTATAGATCATCAAAAGGTAGTGTATAGGGACCTATATATTCAAGGTCCAAGTATTTTGCACTAAAACTATATAAAAATATATACAAAATATTCTCAACTATATTTTAGTCTTCTAAATTATCCCTAAATATTCTAACAGTTCTCACTATTTTATTATTTATTTTGAAAAATTCATCTACAGATTCATCATCCTTTATCTTAAGATATTCATATTTTAACCTCCAAATCTATAGATTTTATCACTTCACTTTAGTGTTTCCTTCATAAATATTTTAAAGTTTAACCCACAAATTGTTCATTGTATTTAATCCTTTTACTTTTAGAAACTCCTTCTCGGATAAGGGAAAAAGTATGAAATTTTGAGCATGCCCACTATTCTCAAGATTATTTCTATCATTTTCTGTCATGGTAGCACCTTCAACATGAGAAGTGAATCCATTAGTTGTGGCATATAAATCATAAAAATTTAATGATAAGAGATAATGAAACGTATGATCCTTACAAATTTTAAAATTATTCTCATCAAACATGGGAATCCATTTTATATTCACCAAATCATAGTTGTCCATAATTCAAGGCACTGAATGTAATGATCAAATATTGAACCCAAGAGAAACAAATTCACTTTATCCTTTAAATATAAATGATTCAATCTAAGGTAAACTTGATCTTATACTAATTGAAATCCATCCATATGATCAGTGAGATTAAGGGGGGGGGGGGGGGTGAATCAGTGATTAAAAATTATTTTACATTTTTCCTTTAAACAACATTTTTTAATGGTTAGATTAATATGAATTAGTTTTTAAAATATACCCACATACCCACATAAATAATTAAGAATAGAATTTACATGGTTCACTACTCAACAAGAGTATATAATCCTTGGAGTGATCTATAAACACTCAAGATCACATAGTCCACTAAAAACAATCCTATGGTTTATAACATGCAACATATAACCACGAAATTATGACACACTATAGTCTCTTAATGGTGTATATGAACCCCACACAATAATAATGATTTAGATAGTTTTTTCAAAAACATTAAAGTCTTTCACTACTTCATATTTTGAGTATGTTGTCACTTTTCTTTTTCCTTCTTCCCAACTTTCACTATCACAAGTCTTCACTTCTTCTTCCTCTTTAATTTCCTGCACAATAGTGAGAAAAAACCTCTTGTCCTTCCTTTTTCTTCTCTATATATTTGATACAACAAATTTAGTAATGTATCATTTCTTTATATGAGTTCTCAACACATTTCTTCCTCTATATTTACAACTAAATATTACTGAATATTATTTCCATAAACAATTTATTGAAATTCCCACAAACTTCGTCCTTCTTCTTCTATCAAGTCAACTATCCCTAAATCTTTCTCTATACTCCTCACAACTTTTAATTTCACATATTTAATTTTAATTCCCTCATTTAATTTTCCATGATCTTCTCCCTTTTATTATTCCACTATTCTCAACATTTTATTCTATTCTTAAAAATCCTAGGATAAATATTGTAGTTTCTCTATTTAAATGTTCTTACTATGTGTTTATGGATCCCTACACCCAAAAAATACAAAATATCTCCTTTTTTGTGGATTCCTTGAATGTAAACATGAATCAAAATCTTTAAATGTGATATTTATTTTGATGAAGAATAGTTCTCATTGTATTGTTAGATTTTATATTTTATTTAGAATAAAGATTCTAGAAATTTCAGTGTGTACATATGGCCAACGGGCCCGTACCTGAGTGGTAAGGGCTCCTTCTTGGCATCCAAGAGACCCAAGTTCGAAAACGGGTGGAGGCGAATTTCTAGGTTACTGTAGCATTACTATAGATGTGCTATAGAAATCACTGTTCGGTACTGTAGTAGCTGGACTATTCACCTGATTTGGGCCTTCGAGCCCCCGGTTTGGGCCTATGGGTCTCAAGGGCCTTCGGGTCATCAAAGGACTTTGGGCCACAGGGCCTTCGGGCCATAGAAACCATGGAGTAGTCCATTTCACATAGAACAAGACCCAGAAGAGGATCAGAGCAACAAGAGTAGAATCCACCAGAAGTAGAGCTAACCATATTAGAAGAATGAGAGGGTATGAAAACCGCTATAACGACCAGACACCGTGCAGCTTTGTATGAGGCAATGCTCGCCAATCAACAATGCAAGGTGGGGAGCTTGGTGATCAATGACACAGAAGCTGTGGAGGGGCAGTTCTAGTGGGTTGGTCCTACGGGTCATGTGATGGGAATGGTTTGCCTCTGGGCCTTTGGGTCAGGTATTGAGGGTCAGTCAGGCCTTGTTTCTTGGGCCTATGGGTTATGTACGGGTCCCCCTTCAACCCTTAAACGGGGGATTATCCATAATAAAATAAAAAAAGGCCTTCGGGACATTCGGGCTCAGTGTAGACATAAGGAAAAATTATACCCTTATATGGACAAACTTATGTCGATCTCCTTATATTGACTACCCTTACATTAATCACACTATCCTAGATCCCTTTATATCAAGATTTACCATTACATGGATCTGTATACATCGACCACCACTCTTACATTGATCTCTATATGTGAAATGTATCCCCTTATGTGATACAAATACCCTAACATAAATTCATATACATTTTGATAGATTCCCTTAAGTTGATATTGGATGTTGATCCCTTTACATAGATCTACATACATGTTTGATCCCCTATCATGAGTTAATACTTAGTCATTTTTTATGTTTTAACTCAAAATTCTAGATTTCCTCCAACTCATTCCCATACATCTATTGAACTATAAAAAACACTTACTAGTATCCAAATATATTCACCTCACATTGTATTATATGATTTTGAACATGATTTATGTGTTGAAAACAAAATACAAAACAAGGATCACATCCACTTAAAACTATTCCAAAAAACCTTTTTGTCTTAACAATCTCCCCAAGTACTGAAAAACATCTAAACAGATCTTGGTAATATCATGATGATATTATGACTACCAAATATATCATTAATCAGATTCCGTCATCATTTCATTAGGGGTGGCACCTTTTCATGCTTTATACCCTCAATAATCCCCACATCTTTTACCCATTTGGATGTGCATGTTATGTCCATGATACTTACTAGGGATGTGAATGGTTGGTTAAAATTAGTTAAGGATATTAGTTTCAACATAAGTATTGAAAAAAATTACTTAATTAAAAACTAAAACTGATCAATGATTATTCTAAAACCAAAATAAATATAATTGGTTATTTTATATCGGTCAAAACTGGTTTAGATTAGATAAGGAAAATGGGAAGATATTACACAATGAAAAAGTGATTCATAAAAAAAGGATAAGACCATAAACATTCATAAATAGGGGTTCCAAGATAATATGAATATCATAATAAAATTAATATTAGAGAGAGAATATCTCTAAAAAATGATCAATTCAATATTAAAATGAAAGAAATATTTTGATAAACAACCAAACCATCATCATGGAAAAGATTTATAATGATTTAATATTGTAAAGGAAACTTTCAATGTGGTTTAATGACTTATATTCACATAATAATCATATATTTTTATTATATTTCATTATATTTAAAATAAATAATGATATATATCATATTCAGCTTTAATCATAAAAAGTCAATCACCACTTCCACTTTCAACAATTATTTATATATATATTTAATTTTTTTTATTTAGGTTAAGAACTATTAAGGTTAGAAAAACCAAACCAAACTAATGTGAAAATTGAAATATATAATATTTATTAATTTAATCAAATCAATTAATTGATTTAAATAGAATTTTACCAGTTTAATAAATTTTGGTTTGGTCGGTTTAAGTCATTTAATTTAATCCTACACACCACTAATACTCCCCCAATGTTACCCAACTAGATTACCATTATCTTAAGTGAGTATTACATGGTTAATCACAAACCTAATGTGGGTATTAATATTTCCCATAAAATTACATAATTATATGGTTTTAGTTTATGCTTCTTTTGTTGAGTCCTCCAATTTTCCTTTCTAGTATCTCTCCCCATACCTCTCTCTTTGAGATCTTGAGGTATCCCATCTATATTCTCTCACCCCTACACCACCATCACTCCCTCCTCCAGAGGCTATTAAGTCTCTATTTGGCATCATTTACACTATACATCCAAGAATGATCATTCCATATGAGTTTCATGCAACTTCAACACATGATGTCTCATCAACTCTTGAATATCACTTGAGTGATTTTCCTATCACACTTCAAAATGGTACACACTATTTTTAGGACCTCATTGTTTATTATCATTATTACTAGAGATTATCGGTATCTACCTCCCTGTTTATTGGTACCCTTATCATAGTTCCCATCCCATATACCATTACCAATATAGGGTTCTTATAGGATAAAAAATACGATTTTATTACTTTAGAGGCTAATCATACATGAGATCTTATCTCCCCCTTGGGTAAGTGGCTTATTAGCTATAAATGGATCAAAACTATGCATGTTAATGTCGATGGCTCTCTGAATTGCTTAAGGGCTTGCCTTATTTCCAAGGGATACACTCATAATTATAATTTCAATTAATTTTATAATTTTTATCCTGTGGATAGGATGAAATCCAAAAATCTTTTTATCTCTCTCACTACCACTCATCATTAGATTCTCCATTAGTTGGATGTAAAAAATTCCTCTCTTCATGGATTTCTTGATGAGGAGGTATATATGGAGGAACATTTGGGGGTTGTGTTCCGTGGGAGTCCTCCAAGATATACCACCTTTTTTTTATCATTGTATGAATTTAAGCAGTCACCACAAGCTTTGTCTGGCCACTTCTGTATAGTTGTGACCAGTTTTAATATGTCCCAGTGCAAAAAGGATCACTCTATTTTTTATAACCTTTTACTATAGGCAACATTCTTTTGGTAGTGTATGTTAATGATATAGTCATTACAATAAGTGATGATACTAATATCACTTGACTCAAATACTTCCTTTATTAGAATTTTAATACAAAGGTTTTGGGTCCACTACGATACTTCTTAGGGATGGTGGTTTCCCGACGTGCTCAAGGTATATTTCTTTATTAGAGAAAATATGTCATTAATCTACTACATGATACCAACATGAGATGATAAGATTTTTTGGAATCAACACTATTGGTTGGGGAAAATTATCTTTAAATTGATAGTAATACTTTCTCCACACCATATAGGTATAAATGACTTATTGGAAAGTTGAACTATCTAATGATGACTCAACCTGACATTGCTTGTCTAACGAGTAAGGTGATTCAGTTCATGGCATTACTGTCAAACATACAATGAGAGGATATCCTTCACATTTTCAGATATGTGAAGAAGGAACTCGAGCTATGATTACTATATTTTAATCATGGAAACATGGATATTGAGGATTTTTTTGATGAAAATTATGAAGGACGTCTATTATTCAGGTGATCCATGTCTATTTTTTTTGTTTTTATCAGAGGTAATCTAGTCTCATAGTGAATAAAAAAGTAAATAGTTATCTCTTGATCTAGTTAAAAGTCAAAGTATCATTCCATGGATCATGTGATTATAAAAATTATTTGGATATAGTAGATATTGTATGGTATTGGACATCCTATAAGGATGTATAAACACATCTAGTGTGACAATCATGCCATAATCAAAATTTCTACCAATATAGTATTTCATGAGTATACTAAACACAAATAATTTTACTATCACTTAATTTGAGATAATTATGAGAAGAAAATGACCACCCTCGATCATATGTACATTGCAGATAAACTTGAATACCTCTTTATAAATAAAATTCTTGGAACATGTGTTTAGTTTTTATATACCAAGATGGAAATGATAAATATATATATCCCAATTTTAGGGGGAGTGTTAGAGATATTTATATTTGAATAGGATTATTTTATTCCTAGTCTCATTGAATTTTGAATCTTATTTTTACCATATATATATATATATATATATATATATATTATAAATAAATTTGTTGGAATCACTTTAAAGGTATGATTTTTGATACCTAATTTCTACATTATAAAATGGATGAAATGGAACAAAGTTATTTTTTTTATTTTCAATAATATCCATAATAATTATTATTGGTTTAAATTAGTTTCGTGATATAAAATTAAACAAACCAACATGACTCAATTTTTTAAACTATTTGTTAAAAATATTTTATTTTATTCTATTTTAATTATAAATATATTAAAAAAATTATATAATGATGATCATCTTGAAAACTATGTCCTAATATTATTTTTACACACCAAAAATATCATGGAATAAAATAAATGTTATATATATATGCTAGTTATGATAAACTACATTCATAAAATAAGAAATTACATAATAGGAATATTGAGAATTAAAGATGAATATGACATGGAACAACCCACGAGACCTCATCTGAGTCGGAGACAAGGTCAGGAGTGCCTTCCCAACTCCACCTCTAATAATCCAGGGTTTAGTGACTATAACAAATAGGATTCCCACAAAAATTGGGCTACATTCACTCATGAAACCTATAATTAAAAATCAAAACTCCACTAGAAAGTAATATATGCAATAAGCTTCCATAAGTAAAATGAAATGCATGAGACTATATTTAATATAAAATAATTAAGCATGTAATGATACATAAACTATATAAAAAAATATGATGATGAAGGGTTTTGGATGGACGTCTAACATCTAAAATGTAGTAGAAAAACATCTAAAAAACCTGATTAAACCCAAAATATATCTATAAATTTGGAATGGATATAAACGAAGAATAAGAACAATGTACCTTGCACCTATTGATTCGACCTATCAAATTTTTTTTACATGAATTTGATTCATATCACTAAGAAACATTCAAAATACTCCTTAATCTAGAGGTATCCATGAATCATGGTAATAACTAAATGCTTGGGTAGGTCCTCTCTTAAAACCACAGTCTTCTAGAACCTTATTTAAAGGTGGGAGAGAATTGAGATCTTGAGAGAACATTATCCAGGTATTTTCATAGTGTCTTGACATAATCGAATGTAACCCATTATCATAAACCATGAAATTATATATATATATATTCCAATAAATGAGACTCTAAGAAGTTTAGAATTTTAAAAACACTTAGACTATTCAAATTAATGTTTCAATTTTTTTTTCAAACAACTCATAAATTCTTGATTCACTATTTAACACTTAAAAAAAATTGCTTAGAATTTTCAAACTTCTCATAATCATGATCGTATGATGGTTTTAACTAATTATGATAGCTACTGTGAAAGATGGGGGTTGAACTAAGAATTATCATACAATATGATAATCTAATATACAATCACCACTACATAGTGTCTTACACTATACTATGGTGCACTTAAGGATGGACCATGATGTGGCCTAAACCACCATGCTATGATATACCGTTTGGTTCAAATAAACATTAATATCCCACTTTCACTAAAATCCTCATAGACTTAGTGCACTTTCACCTTATTCTACATCATATGTAACAACTTGTGAACCCATATTCAAAACTCCTTTTATATATCTTCCAAAATGATATTTTGAAAAACTATAACACATTTTCACCATATATTATATCACATGTAATAAGTTATGAAAATCCATCCATAACTTCTTCCAAATATACTCAAAAATACTTTTGGGATAACTCTAAAACTTTTATAAAATTGATCCCCATTCAAATGACCACAAAGTGTGACCCCATGAGCCTTTGAAGCATTGAAAAAAATATAAATTCCCAAATTCATAAATATAAGCAAATAGTGGCCTCTAGAAAAGTGTCAATTCTACTAAATATATAAGGGGGTTTGACATGATATCCATCAAACACATGTATCTCTATGCCCATGTCCACCAACAACATCATATACACGTATGTATTTTTATATGATCCATTTATCCAAGACATTGAGTGACCATGAGACATAGAGTATTCCAATACCATATATCCTACTCATAAATTCTAAATTATTCAATTATAGAATTACTAGGTTGATGAATATATCACATATCAATAATCTTATACAGATGGTATAACTCCCTAACCCAGATCGCTCAAATGGTACCCAAGCGGGGGGTTACCACTTGAACCCAGGCACACCTCCCCATATTTGATAGGCTACCAACTATTGGAGAGGGACTAAAAAAATCATGGGAATCCTATTCCATTAATAATAAGTCCAGGTGGTCATTCCTAAATCTACTAAATTTTTTTTATGGACCGTCCATATAATAGACAACCCAAAAACCCATTGACATAAAATAGGGATCCCCATAGGCCCCAAAAGTTCATAATAGAAAGTAGTAAATCCATCTATATGATGAAATAAAATATAAAAGAGTAACAATAAATAAACATGACATAACAAGAATCATATATAATAAAAACACACTGTCTAGTACACATGCTAAAAAATTTGAAAAGTAAACTACACCAGTCTCTAACCCAACTCACATAATCATCTTTACAAATCCTTGATCTCCATGGTTTTCTAACTAAACCATGTTTCATTATCCATGTTATACCTATGTACTAAGATAAAACATTAAGGATTACCCATATACATTGAAACCCATGTTTTGCATGTGGGTAGGGGTGATTCCAATGACCCAATAGGAATCCCCAATTCCTTGGCAATGTTGAGTGCTGCTGTGATCAAGTGGATGTGCATGAAATACATATAAAGTGTATAATATTTCTAGTTCAACACACCCACCCAAAAATATAACACAAAATGAACATACAAGCATACAAGAATACAATTCAGGTCATCATGTTCTAACCAATCCACTATGATACATGACCATACCTACTTTGGCTTCATATCAGAAGGAAGAAAGAGTCACCTCATGTCACAAAATAATCCATACCTGAAGGAGTAGTGTTGGGTTCCATACCAAGATAGACCCATACCCATAGAGGTAGGGTAGTGCGTCATGATCTATACTGTATCCTATCCTGTACCCAAAGACTTGGGGTAGGCATCATCCAAGACCTCAAACCACTATATGAAGGATAGGGTATAGTCCAACATCCAAATAGCGACCCACTACCTTATCACTCAAGGTGGGTTCTATCTCTAATATCTTACATCATATCACGACCAAAACCTCTCGCCTAGGTAAGTTATTGACCCAAGCCTAATCATTCAAGGCAGGGTCCACTATATCGACTTAAGACTTCTCACTCAAGGAAAGGTTAGGCCTTAGGATCCCTCTCCCCTAGTAGGCCCATCACCTATCACAAGAATATAATCAGAACATGAAAGAAACAATAAAAAGGGAGTGCAAACCATCTCAAAAATCACCAACTCATCATAGGGATCTAGTCACTCAAGAACTATCCCCATGACTCAAACTCTTACCATTACCCATATCAACCCTCCAAAGATTCTATTCCATCCACCCAGACCAACCCACCACTTTGATACCAAAGCAACATCACTAGAAAAATCACATAACATGCATAATCATGCATCACATAATCCACAAGTAGTCATAAATGAGAAGTACACTCAGCACAAAAAATTTGGAAAATAGGGAATCACCCTTATGTGGTCATGAAAAACAAAACCATATCAATCAATCCCTTTTATATTTTCTTTATAAAGCAAGTCAAAACCCCATTTTAAATATAATTCAAAATGAATCATTTACTATATTACTCATGATATACCTTTGACCAAAATCTAATCAAACGTCCTTTAGAAAACTTTACTATCATCTTGAAATTATATTTAAAAACCCTTTTATCAAATCAACACTTTTCTATTGAAATTCTATTTGAATTGAACCCTTTTTAAAACACATTTTAAAAAGGAAATAATTTTACCTTTGAAAGCAACACACACCACCAAGAAATACATAAGGAGGGAAATCATTAATCATTTGACCAGAGCGCCACCATCTAATTATTTATAATGTTATGTGGTCCATGTTGACTATTAGGATGATGTGCGTCCATCCCACTTTTTGGGGTAAGATCACACACATATGAAATATTAAAAAAATATTATAATGATAGAACACAAACATAAAATCACAAAAAGAACAAGGGAAATAAATAAATTCAAGTCCACCCACCTCAACTAATGATCATAAATCCATACCAAGATTGTACCAACCTCCTTCAAGTTAAAAAGCACTTATTTCATTAATAAACATCATTAAATTAATAAATGAAACAATTAAAACCAAACCCAACTTAGAATAATCAATTACAAAATTATTGAGTGAGATCACAACACAAAATCTATGATAAATAGGGTGCGGTCCACTCCCAACACACATCCAGACCTAGTCCACACAAAATACCTAAATTAATTCCCCAAATAGAAGACCAGTTTAACCTAAAATTTCTAAAAAACCTAAATAAAACCATCAAAAAACATACCATAAAGAGAATGATGAATGGTGACTTGATTTACTTCTCCCAAGACATCCTATATGAGTTGAACATGAAAGCACCATTTTCTAGGATGATTTCACCATGCTTCAGTGAAATTATCTCCATAAATCCCTAATCGTCTGAACCAAAAATAGAAAAAATGAAGGATAAATTATAAGGGGAATAGATGGGGGGATCCTACCTTGAATCAGAGTGATGAAATAATCCCACATCTCCTAGATCAAAGGAGAATAAAGGGAGGGAGGAGGGGATCCAAAGGGGTATCTTTCCCCCTCTTCTATATAGCTGAAGTAGTAGAAGCCCAAGGGGGTTCTTAATTAGACCCCATGGGAAAACATAGAAAGAATATAAAAAACCACCTAACACTTAGGCTATGACATAACCATGGGTTATGTTCCATAGTGATTCTCCACTAGGCAGCATTGCATCGTAGCCCTATGGGTTGTGACATAGCTGACCCCCAAGACCGACCCCTACAACCAACCCTTATGGCATAGCCCCTATGGGTTAAACCTTAGGCCTTTACCACCCGAGATCACCAAACCAAGATTAAAGTATCACTAAGAGGGGAAAGGGGTGAATCACTGATATATTTTTCTTTTACGTTTCTTTAAGGAATGAAATAACCTTCGCGTCCACTAGTAGCTATGTCCTTGTTATGGTTCACTACTCAACAATAGTAGCTACGTCATTTTTATGGTTTGAAAATAATCTAATACCACGCAATCCACTAGAAAAAAAAACATTTTGTGAAAAATACAATGAGTAGGATATACCCTTACACTCACGTAACACCATGTTCAATACAATAGTGCATGTGCTTCAAGTAGTATGAAATGATGTAATACAATTTATGTGCTTCCTAATCAACTTTAAAAAATGCGATCTTTCAAAAAATATATTCACTTTCTTACCCATAAGTTGGTAATAACTTCCTAGACTTCATAACGAAACTCAATCCGATACCCTAGTCCAATTTCCACATCTGATTTCTCACAATTGAAATCCCACTTTTCTATATAATATTAGTTTACAGAAATTTATTTTGAAAACTATTTTAGTAAATTTGTGAAATTCCTTGAGTCCTCTATGGATAGTATTTCTTCCACTATGAACTGTACTGCATACTGAGTTGCGCCATGTGTTGAGATTCACTGTGTGGCATGATTACTTCGAAGACAACCTTTTTCTTCTATAGACTGCCCCTGCTTTGAGGATGCCTGATTCTTCCGAGGATCACCCCTGATTTACAGGTAGATGATTCTTTCACAGAATTACTATTCTATGTGGCCCCTTTTACTTTATGGTCTACAGATCCTCATAAACTCCTTCCACATACATCTTCATCCTTAATGGAATCTTTCCTCTGTGAACTAATTCTCTTCATGGAATTCTTGCACGTGAACACTTATCCTTAGCAGAATTCTCCCTTGCGAACTCTTTAGAACTTATCCAAATTCTTCTACTAGTGATGATATCTTTTAATAAATTTTTCTTTCTCCTAATTATCTGATTAGGTGTATTTATATAGAAAAATAGATACAAAAAAATCACTAATCCGAATTACCCAAAATTTCGATGTGGGACAACCTTCACCATAAACTATGCTATGTGGTCTGCATAACACCTTTATTCCCTTGTGTAAGATAATGTCTTCTGCAAATGAATCTATGCCTCTCAACCACAAATGACATGCTTCCCATTAACTACAAGTTTCCATGAACTGCATGCCTCCCATGAACTTTTTTCTCTACACGGTTCGTGTAGCATGCTTCGTGGTCCACATAGCACCACTATGAAGAAATCACTCCTTTGCTGATTCTCCTTTTCTGTTTTACACACCTACTTTGTGGTTTGTGAACTATGCTTTGTGGTCCACAAAATATGAAATAATTTGCGGAAAAAATTCCATTTCCAAAACAAACTCCTGATTTTTAGGCCCAAAAATTGGGAAAACAATAGGAAACTGTGCCACAATTAAAATATACTTCGACAACACCAATCATACTGATTTGTGGTCATCTAGCTTTTAAATTTTTTTGATACAACGTTAAAGCATTAATAATATTATAAAAAAATTCACTTATACTTTCAGCATGTACCTTATCTATTGTGATATATTACCTTTGATCAATCACCTTTAACATCGTCAGATTTACCAAGGAAAGTATTGCAACTTCTCTATTTTCTAGCAATATATTTCTTTACAAACAAACCAGAATATGATTGGAAACACATTTTATCCCCCTTTCCTTCATAAGGCTTTCATCATAAGTTCTCCAAACAACTTATGATATTTGTGAAATAAAAATTAAAAAAGCATCATCAGATTGTCCAAAACTTTTACAAAGTGAATTGATTTATCCTTTTTTGACAACAATAGTCAACACTCTTGAAATGAAAACTTTTCTTACTTCCAAAAACCTTCTTCATCCCAATTGGTCCCAACAATATCCCCCTTTTTATTTTATTGTCAATTAAGATTCATAAATCAATAAAATTTTTAATTTCAAGCTATGGATTACTTATCAAAAATTCTAATCCTACATGATCTAACTCATTGTAGGAAATGAGAATCACTGATAGCAAAAACTACACTATACAAAAGTAGCGACTATGAAACCTCTCTAGCTTTCCTCCTTATCCTTTCTTCATCAAAATTATTCCTTATCTTTCTCTACTTATTTAACTCTCCTAGAATACAAAAATTTTGTTTACTACAACCACTCCAACAAACAGTTAGAATAGTTCACACACTTACATGCAAGATTAACAGCTTACCCACAACTCCCCCTTTATGCATGATTCCATAAGAATAGATTTATGAAACAATTACCCCCTTGAAAACACTATCCCAAGGTAATATGAGAGAGAGGGGATAAATACACAGACCTCAACCTTGATGAGAAAGTGGCTGGATTCCCATGTTCAACATCAATTTATAAAATGGTTCCTTTGGTAAAGGTTTTGTGAATATATCAGCAACTTGTTCCAATGTAGGAACATACTCCAGCTTCAATTCATTTTTATCCACATGATCTTTAATGAAGTGATACTTTATGTCAATATGTTTTAAATGATAATGATTCATTTGGTTCCTTTTAAGATTTATTTCACTTTGATTTTCACATTCCAAGAGTAAGGGTAACTTTAATTTAATAAGTAAGTCTTCCAACTGAGTTTCCATCCACATAAGTTGGGTACCAGCTTGAGTGGAAACAATATAATCAGCTTCAACCATGCTAAGAGTTACTAAATTCTATTTATTTGTATGCCAACTAACACAACTATTACTCATAAAGAAAACTCCACCAGAAGTGGATCTTATATCATTGATATTTATTGTCCAATCAAAATTTGAATACCCAAAAAAGTCAACAATTTTTGAGCTATCATACCTGATTGTGAATTTATTTGTGCCTTTTATATATCTAAGAATTATTTTTCCATGTGATTATTTAGGAGAACTATGAAATCTTTCACATAAGGTAACAAAATAAACAATTTTGGTTCTTGAGGTAGTCAAATA
The DNA here is from genome assembly GCA_963277665.1 of Viscum album. Lineage (NCBI taxonomy): Eukaryota > Viridiplantae > Streptophyta > Magnoliopsida > Santalales > Viscaceae > Viscum > Viscum album. Next base: position 126,339,898 of record OY728128.1, read on the forward strand.
TAATAGACTTCCAATTAGCTTTTAAAACTATTTATGATCAACTATCTTTCCTTCTCCATCGTTAGAAAACTTGGTTCCCATTTAAATTACTGTGAAAACTGGTTTCGAATTTTCCATGCCAAAATTCTTAATAAGTTCCTTATCATACTTTTCTTGAGAAAGAAAAATGTGTTTTTTTGTAATATTTGTAACCCAATAAAGTATTTCATTTCCCCCAAAATGGAAATCTCAAAAAACTTTTTCATCTCTTTATCAAATATTTCACAACTTTTTTCATCATTCCTAGTAAAAATAATGTCATCTACATAAACAATTATGATAAGGGAAAACTCCTAAATTTATTTGATTTAAATATTGCTATGAACTCTTTCTTTATTAAAACTCATCTTCCTTAAGAAAGTATCTAATTTTGAATACCATGCTCTCAGAGCTTATTTTAGCCCATAAAAACTTTTATTCAACTTACACACATAACTTTTGTCTTTCCCAATAACAAAGACACATGGTTGTTCAATGAAAAATTCCTCATCAAGATCACCATTCAAAAATGTTGATTTCACATCCATTTTATTTTTTTTGTAACTTCACTGTACAGTAATAAAAAGAAACATTATGATTATTTATAACCTTTCCACTGGAGAAAAAGTATCATAAAACTTAACACCTTCATTTTGTGAGTAACCTTCGAATACTAATCTTTCCTTGTTCCTTATCACTTCACCTTCTTCATTTATCTTGTTTTAGAAAACCCATTTTGTACTGATAACATTTTTGTTATTTAGCTTAGGTAAAAGCTCCCAAGTATCATTATTTTCTATATTATCAAGTTCCTCATTAATATCCCAAACCCATTCTGGTTGATCAAAAGATTCATTCACATCATTTGGATTGACTTTTTTATAAAAAGAAGTGTGTGTAACAACTTTTTATGTTATTCTTGTTTGAACCTTTTGATGTTGATCACCAATAATGTTCTAAACCTCTACTTGATTCCTCATCCTAGGATGAGTTATTTGAGTTTCATCATTATCACTTGAAATATTTGAGTCTTATTATTCTCCTTGAGTATGATTACCATTTTTGGTATCCTTATTATAATTGTTTACAAAACTTTCCTTATCCTGCTCAACTTTCTTATCAGCATAAGTTTGTTTTTCTTCCTCAATATTTTCAAAAAATTTCACATTATAAGAATAAAAAATTATTCCTATTTATTTGTTGAAACATCGATATACTCTTCCTTCTATAGCATAACTAATAAATACATCTTCACCTCTCTGTTAAAACTTTCCAAGGTTTCCACCTTTCCTTTTTATAACGCATGGACTCCCAAAAACTCTTAAATGTTTAAAACTTGATTTTTTTACATAAAACATTTTATATAAAGTAATATATGATATAATCCTATAGAAACATAGATTTTGAATATACTCAATAGTACTCATGGATTGCCTCCAATAGTAATGAGAGAGACCAAGTTCAAGTAACATAGTTCGCCTCATTTCAACCAGACTTCTATTATTCCTTTCAACCACCCCATTTTGTTGAGGTGTGTATGGTGAACTGAACTCATGCTAAATTCCATGATTCTCAAGATAAATTTCAAATTAGTAATTATTATACTCTCCTCAATTATCATCTCTCAACTTCATCACTAAATACTCACATTCCTTCTCATTTTTCCTCCTGAAAATTTTAAACATTTTCATAGAATCTAAATTATGTTTCATATACATAACATAAGTAATGTGAGTAAATTAATAAATGAAAGTGATGAATTACTTATATCCATTAGTTTTTTATTTTCTAATTGGATCACAAATATTGGAATGAATACATTCGAGGGGTTGTTTTGAACAAATCTCAACCTTTTTTTTGAACTGAGTTAGTAATTTTTCCTTTTTGAAAAATAGTGCAACATCAATATCTTCTTCTTGACATATCAAGAATACCATGGACACTGTATCACTTTGATAAATTGATCATATTTCTTTGACACATGTGTCCCAGCCTTTTATTCCAAAACTGATTTTCTTCCACTATACCCAAGTAACAAGAGTTTTGTATTTCACCAATTTGGAATAAGTTTCCTTTTGTACGTTGGCCTCTTGTAACTATCTTTCCATCTTCATAAATTTTCACAAAAAACCCATATTTTCTAAATAAAACTTTATTACCCTCATTAAAATGTTGTGAAACACTCAGTAGGCTATGTTTTATCCCATCAACATATAAATATTTCTTGGATTTCATATTTTCTTTCCCAATGATGGCTGATCCAACACCTTTGATTCTATGGGATTCATAATTTCCAAATGTCACCATTACTTATTTAAAGTATTTCACATTATTAAACAACTTCAAGTCTCCAATCACATGAGAAGAACACACACTATTAAGAATCCATGGTCATTCTCATTTTACTACTTTCAAGGTGGTTTCAATAATAAGAGATTTTTCATCTCCCTTTTCATTCTTTACCTCTATCTTATGAGAATTGCTAAGAAAATTTTGTTGCATTGGTAACAAAACAAGACAAAACATATCAATATGTCATGGTTTTTCACATATTTCACAAGTAGTTTTCAAGGTTTGAAACTTATTCTCAACTTTCACACCAACTTTCTATGGTTTCTTTCAAACTTCCTTCTCAAACTTCTTCTTTTTAGAGGATTGAATCCCACTCAAACCTTGTATTACATAACCTATGGAATAGTAGAAATGTTTTTGGTTAATCCAACACATATTTTCCATATGTTTGAATCCACCACAATACCAAAAATATTCATAAAAAGAGTATTTTACTCTAAAACTTTCAGATTGACCAGTGTTGTGAGTATGTTTATCAACAACCTTATTAATAGAACTTTGTTGACCATCAAACTTTTTGTTTTCAAATGAAACTTTCTTCTTCAGCTCAAATTTCTTCCTAGACTTATCAGAACTAGAAGTAATAGAAAATTTTCCAAATTTAGGGTTTTTAAAAACTTTTGAATTTTCCACATTGTTAATCTTATCCACATACATAACTTTCCCGTCTTTATTTTTCTCAAAATCAATTCCACATTTCTTCTCAACCTTTGAAGGTATATTTTTTTTGATATTTCTAAGGTTTATCTTTACTATAATTTTTTCCAACTTCTAAGATAGAGTTTTTGAAACTTGTATCCCTCTATTCAGATTTAGATTTTTTTTCTGACAAGTTCCAACTCTTCTTATTTTGCTTTCAACTTTACTACAATATATTCATTACAACTATTTTTTTCCTCAAGATATTTTTTCAAATCATCAATCTCTTTTATCATCTAGACTTTCTCATCAAGAAAAAATCTTGATTATTTGTTGAATAGTTTTCATTATTCAGTTTCTTTATTTATTTCTCTTTCCTTCCAATCTTTCCGAGACACTCTTTTTATTCTTTAAGATGAAATTCTAATTGAGTTTCTTCTTATTATTCTTCATAACTTCTACTTCAAAACTCTTCATTATTCACTATTGAAATAAAAGTATTCTCTCCAACCTTTTCAAAATATTTTTTGGATTCAACTTCATTTTCTTATTCTTCATCATATTTAGATAAGAAAATTATTATTTTAGATTTGAATAATTTTTTATCTTTCCCTCTGGAAAAGATTTATCTTTATCACTCTATTTATTTCATAACCTTCTTGGTATTATTTCTTCTTCATCACTATTATATTATTTCTTTCTTTGAGGAAAATTAGCTAAAAATTTCAAAATGACTCCACATTAAAATAATTTTAATGGAATTTTACCTTTATATTTACCTGTACCTCTTTTCACATTTTTATAAAACAGGGATAAAATATCATTAAGATTTTTACATTCCTCATTTTCAAAGTCAGGTTCAACAACATCATCTTCTTCAAGAACATTCTTATACTTTTATTTCTTGGTAGATTTGAAATACATTTATCTATCATCTTTGGTTTTACTCTTCATAATCTTATCCCTTATTATTTCATAAGTAATTAGAGTTCTATAAAAATAATCCATAGATAATGTTTCAAGGTCTCTATCTTCCAATGAAGAAAATTTTACATCAAAATTATTGGGAATAATTATTAATATATTTTCAACAACTGTAGAATACTATAAATTTTCATGAAGAAATATGATAGTTTTGAAAATGTCATTTATCTTATTAAAGAAGTCCCCAATAGATTCATACTCACCCATTTTATGAACTACATACTTTAGCCTCTATATTTATAGTTTTTCTTTATTCACTTTTTTATTTCCTTCATAAATTTTTTTAGATTATCCTAGATACATTTAGCCATGGAAACACATTTCACTCTTAAAAAATCACTTTTAGAAAACGATGAGAGTAAATCATTTTTAGCTCTTCCATCATTTTGAAGATTCTACTTATCGAGAGGTGTAAGAGGAAACTTGTCATCAATAGGAGGAAATCCATATTTTTTAGCTTCAAGAATATCATACACAAGAGACATAAGATAAGAAATCATTCTATCTTTCCTGATATTATAGTTCTTTCCATCTAAGATCAAAATCCCCTTACTGTTCACACAATTTAGATTCTTCATCATAACTTATCTTCAAAACTTCAGCAAAGAATAAATAAAGGCAACCTTCACCTCTGATACCAATTGAGATTACCTATCCAGGATTCAAGTATCATTGAGAGGAGGAGTGGGTGAATTAGTGATATCTTTTTTCTTTTATGTTTCCTTAAGTAATGAAATTACCTTCACCTCCAGTTAAATATTTCTTTACCTACAGAAAATAATTCAAAGGCACATCTACAGGAATATAATAATTTACAAGGTTCACTACTCAACAAGAGTAGCTACATCCTTGGTTTCTTTTTTAAATAACCCAATAACAAAAAATCCACTAGAAAAAAATCTTTTTGTGTATAATACAATGAGTAGGATATACCTTTACACTCGTATAGAACTATGGTCAATACAATATTGCATGTGATTCAAGTAGCATGAAATGATGCAATACAATCTGTGTGCTTCCTGATCAAATTTCAAAAATGTGATCTTTCAAAAAAAATATTCACTTTCTTAGATATAAGTTGGTAATAACTTCTTGAACTTTGTAATGATACTCAGTATGATACCCCAATCTAATTTCCATGTCTAATTTTTCAAAAATGAAATACCAATTTTCCGTATACTATTAGTTTGTGGAAATTTCTTTTGAAAACTATTTTAGTGCCTTTTTGAACTTCCTTGATTCATCCGTAGACTATCTTGATTACACCATGAACTATACCATGTACTGAGTTGAAAAACATGATGAGTTGCACCATGTGGTGTGAGTGCTTTTATAAGGACCCGAACTTAAAAATTACATAATCTTGATTTAAATCAATAATTCACATTGAGGATCTTTTCAGGTTTACAGTTTTAGAGAATTAGGTCATAAAAATTAAATTACATCTCAAAAATTACAAAGTAGACACTTCTACTTAGTTTCCATTTTTCTCATAAAATAAAAACTCATAAAAAAAGAAATATGTCCAGTTCCATGTTTTAGACAACCTAAATTTTCCTTGATCCCATCCTTTACCCTATTAATTTTTAAGTCCTGTGAAAAACATTTCAAAACTTGGGATGAGCATAAAAAGCTCAGTAAGGGTTATAAAACAAAGAAATAAATCATTAGTCCATCAATATATACAAAACATAAGCTCTTTTACTTACCTCATGAAATCATAATATCTATGAATAACACATAGAAATTATAAATCATAAAGGTAACTTATGGCATACATAAAATACTTACATTTTAGCTTTCATAGCTACATAGGGAGTTACGTTTGGAATACCCATAATAGTATATTCCCTAAATCTCTTAGTAGAAACATTAACATTTACTTCCGTCATGTTATCCAATGCATTGGAGAGCTATCTTGGGCTCACCCGCCCTTGGTTTATCACTGAACCACCCGTATGTGTAAACAATTCCCAAGAACCATAACATGATCATCACACATAAAAGAATCATAAAGTAAATATAAAATTCTCACATTATAATAAAAATATTACATTTCAAGATATTGACATATCCAATCTATTTACAAAACCATTTAAAACATTTAATAAATAGATTTTTGAGTCAAAGTGTCCCATACCACTTTGAAACTTTTAAAGGGATTAACATTTTAAAACATTAATGTCCATATAATTAAATCCTTAAAACCATTTTTAAAACATGGACATTAATGATAAAGATTTAGAAGATTAAATCTTTAAAACATTTAAAATAATTTTTTAGTTAAAGAGTCCATTACCACTTAGAAAATACTTGAATAAAAATAATTAAAGAATTACATTAAAAAAACTTATAATATCACGAGAATAAGGAGATTCATGATATAATATTTAAAAGGGAATTATATACACCTTATAGTATAATAAAGGTGCACAATATCAAGATATTCCTCAAATGAAAGGGATTGAGACATAGTCCCTTATAAAAATTCGGCAGCCTAACAACGTCACTTTAAAATTTAGAAAATGATTTGATGAGAGAAAGAATGGTATCTCATCACTTATACATAAAATTTATAGAAATAAGGATATATAATAACATATCCCAACATAAGATAATGGAAATTAAAATACATAACATAAAATAAGTCTTTGACTAAAAGAGAAGGGTGAAAAGTTCCATTACAAAGATCATATAAATGATGTTAGAATTTATCAATTGGGGGATTATGTGTATAAATAGTATATCCACCCAAATGGGAGTGGAAATTAAATTATAAATAAACAAACAATGATTCCATACATAATCATATAATGACATAATTAATAATTATAAGATTAACCCAAAGAATGGAAATTGGGTTAAAATTTTCCCTTACTGATTTGGTAACTTATGAAACATACACCCCATGAAATAAGGATCATAAAATGAAGATGTAAATACCAATAAATTAAATTATATTACACAAATAATAAAATCATGGATAGTACATACTCCACACAAAAATAAATAGTGGAAAATATAGCATGAATCTTACAGGAATAAAAAGTGAGATGAAAACCCCTTACCTCTTGTCTGACTTGACTCGTTCGTTCTTTAATATTATGAATAATAAACTAAAGTTAATTTATAATTTATACATAACATTTTTCATGTTTATTATTCATTTTATATTACTTATTACCACTTTATAAACATTATATAATCATTTAAGTTAATAACGGTTGTTTTGTCGATATTTGGTACTTGAGTAAAAAATGAACTTCTTATAATTACAAGTTGTCCATGTGGTAAAAATTACAGTATCTATAGAATGATATTCATAATTTAGATATCATATATATCATATATATCTAGTATATATATGTATTTATAACAATATATAACATTTGGAGATAAGAAATGAAATGCACCGTTCATTGAGACGGTAAGCCGTATGTACGTATGAACGATACTTTCATTTCTATTTCATATTTTAATGGAAAGTAAACTTAATGATACATAGGTATATTATAATTCAAGTATAATATAATATATTATTTTATTAACTCTAACCTTTATACATCCCATGTATGTCATGAACGAGTCATATCACTTTGAGGGGGTGGTAGTCCACACTTCCTCAAATGAAATTATCATATTTACTCATTATGGAAACCATAAAGGTATGATATAAATGAAAAATACAGAATCATAGAGAAAAAATAAACATGATATATATCATATAAAAATAAATTTCCATCATAATGACCACCATGATAGGTGGTTTAAGATATTTGAACAATCATCATTTTGTGAGGCAGTAGTTCACCGTCCACAGAAACAATATGTTCGTATCCATTAGATAGAGGTGTGTGGAAGTGTAGATAGAATAATTATCATAAAAACAAACTAGTATATTGAGGATACTAGTTTTTTTATAAAATAAAGTAATAAAGATAGTTTATGGGGTTGAATAAGTAAAATAAAAGAAAATAATTTAAGAGAAGACGTTACCATTAAATCGGGTATCTCCCTTTGGTTTGAACCAAAAGGTTTACTTGAATTGCCTTATGCCTAGAGGAAGACTTCTAGGAGTAATAGAGGGATATAGAGAGATTAATTGGTCAGATTTTGGATGATCCAAGGGTCTTGAGAGGTGTGAGTAATGGGTTGGAGATGAGAGCTTTTTATAAGGGGAGGAGGGGCTCTTTAGGAAGGTTTGAAAATATTATTTTATTATAAACTGATTTTCAATTTAAAAAGGTCCAAAACTCATTAAATTTTAAGTTAAGATGACTTTGGTTCTAAATAAAATCATAAAATAATAATTGGATAGGTTTTGGATAGTTTTTTAAATTTTATAATCTCATTTATTTAAATCAATTATTAATAAGGTAATCACTACATCATCATTGTGTCATAAATAATTTTATTTATTTTATGTATAAAAATTATAAATAAAATTACATGATGTAGGAAATATTTTTAGATTTCAAATTAATATTTATAGTATAATAGATAACTTATATTATCCCATGTAAAAATTTATTTACTTAAAGATATATGTTTTTGTAATTTTGTCTTTACATTAAATTAATTAATATAAAGTGTCATTGTCACTCCTAAGTGGCTCCATGGGTTCTAAAATTGACCCAAGAATACCCATGTTCATAAATGTATCAAAAAATAGTATTAGGACATATATTAGGTTAATTTAATATTATTATAATAATATTTTTTTACCCTTATTTACCAGATTTACCCTTTAACCATGGTAAATAAAATATTTACTGAAGTAAATATTCATAATGTCTAAAAATAAAAGTTACCTATTTACACAATTTTGACCTCTTGATTTGAAATATTGAATCCATTTTTCCGAATTCAAAACACATAAGTGGCAGAAATTAATTTAAAATTAATTCCCGTTGTCAAAACAAAAAAGTTCGTTTTTAAGAAATAATAATTATCAAAAGATTGACACTTGTTTATGTATAATTTCAAAGTGAAATTACTTACAATGACCAAAATTGGATTAAATGGTAAAAATATAATCTAATTACACTTTAAAACCATTTAAAAAGATAATATAACCATATAAATAAATTAGATTAAAAGGATGTTTTGAATTAAAATACAGTATTTTCACTATTCATTAAAAAATGAACATTATCAGAAAAATACCAAAATTTCATCCAAAGTAAATTTTGATTTCCCAATTATAAATAAGAATTTTATTTTTTCATATAGAACATATAAAAGTGACAAAAACAAGATTTAAAAAGGGTTCTCCATCAAAAGGCGATAAATCGACCTTTTAAAGAATATTAGAGTATTTATGCTTAAAATTGGATTCATTCACATTTTAAACCTCTAACTTTCATTGGATAAGTGTAAAAACATTTAAAAAACATGTATAATCATATTGTAGTTAGTTCTATTCATTCCTTCCAATACAACGACTATGTGTTAACTACCATTTAAAATAATAATATTATATTAGTATAACTCAACATTGTGTGCAACGAAAGATTTAAAAGAAACCTGTTATTGTGTGTCGGGTATGCCATCAAACATAGCATCCACTTTAAAGTAAAATTAATATTTAATTCAAAAATATTAATAAATATGAAAATTTCATATTTCTTATTTATCTGGGATGTTACATCCTTCCCCCCTTTTGGGAACCGTGTTATCGCATTTTTAAAATTGGGCTCAGAAACTTCATTAAAAGTCCTACATCAGAAAAGAGTCAATAAAACCATCACTTTAAAAGAAATAAAGAGAAGTAAAAAGGTCACCCGAGATTACCTATACTAGTATTCCATGAAAACATGGGTATGGAGGAGAAACTAAGTGTCAAGTTCTAATGGAGAGTGGTAGAAAACATGATCAGAAGAAAGTTAACAATTTGAAAACCACAAACTTGTGATGGTTTAAACAGTTATTAGTTTCCCAGTAGGAAAAGTAAGCAGACAATGTTTTTGTTTTAAGTCCCATTTCATAAAGTTAGATAATTTATTTATGATATTGAATAACTACATAAGGAAATATATTTAATTTTCAAGTAGAGTTTCATGCTTTAATAATTTTCTACAAAAAACTCATATTTTCTCCAAATGATGAGTATTCAAGATGACTTGGTCACACCTAAAGTGCTAGAATCAACTTCTAGAGAATCACATAATTCAAAAAAAAAATGAACTATATATTTCCATTGTCTTTAGACATTAACCAAAACCAAAATGGTTAGTACAAGATTAGATAATCCCCAAAAAAGCATAATACTTTATAAAAAGAAATACTACTCTTAATCCCCAAAATTTGACAAACAATACCCAAAGTTCAGCAAAGACCATTCAATAAAAAAAATGTCCTTAAAATTATTCAATGTAACCCAAACTAAGATTGTAACCTAAAACTCAAAAGGATTTAATCACATAGTCTTCCATAGTAAATCTTAACATTTATCTCTAAATAACATTGGCTACTCTTAAAGTCTCATACTGAAAAGTAATTAACCTAATCACATATTCTCTATGAAAGGTTATTCATTTCCATAAATAACCCAAATTTTTATACGTCCATAATAAAAACCTAGATTCTTCCAAAATAAAATTTCAATCATTACTCCAAAAATGAGATCCCATAGTGTTCTATTTTTCTTAAGTATATAGTGTTCTGAAAATAGAGAATGTCTTCCAAAATAACCTTTATCACTTAATCACCAAATAATTTTCCTATATTAAGGATATCTATTTTATAAAACATAAGTTCCAAAAAATAAACTTATTCTTGATCCATGAAATCATTTAACAAAAAAGAATAAGTCATACTAACTAGTGACTTCACATAGGCCAATGGTAAGTGATAAATCCCAATCACACTTTAGTTATGGGTTCGATTCCCGTAGCTTTGTCCGACGTGATGGGTTGTCACACGGTCTGCGTGTTGTCATTTTTATAAAACACAAAAATAACCCTAAAATTTTTTAACCTCAAAGGTTTTCTTATACCTTTAATTTTCATCCCAACACATTAAGACATCAACATCTTAATTCATGAAGCCTTATATATATTGTCCTTTTTTTTATTTCATCTCTATATGATAAAATAAAACCATTCCCAATAGAAAGAATATCATACCTTCATCAAGTTGTCCACATGGTTTCATTGTCATATTGTTCATGTTGGTAGAAAGTCCATGCATTGAAAAAATGATTTAGAGATACTTCAAAATCATTTGCTTCCTACATCCAAATACACCTTGTACAACTTGGGTCATATGGGTGTTCTCGGAAAAATAGTTTTGGAAAATAATCATGTATGACATATAATTTCAAAACATCTGATAAAATATGATTTTTATAAAACAATAAGACCAATTTTGAGTTGAAACTTTCAATCAATGGTCCTTTAAAAATACCATAAGTATGTTCTGAGAGACTATATTGTAAAAGAAAATATAAATATATTGCACAAGGGTCTCCTTCTTTCACACCTTTTTCAAAATCATAATATGCATCAAAATCTTATGATAAGGTAAAATATTTGAAAATTCCTTGATAATATTTACCTTTCTTGAAAATATGAGAATATTGTAAAAATATGATTTTATTAAATACAACCCATGATCCATGATGATATTAAGGTATAATGGGGGTGTTTGATATCTCAAACAACTGCTTTCAAGTGAGTTGTATTCTAGAAAAAGTTTCACAATCATCTAAACATGACTTTGCAATAATTATTGCAAGCATGTCATCAGAAAGAGATAGGAATGTTGTTTGAGATCCCCCTCCTTCCATTTGTAACAGAATTTCCTTGATCTAAAAAATTTATAAAACAATGATTTAACTGAAATAATAGACATAGGGACTAACCATGTGTTTAAGGAAAACTCATAATTCTTAAAGTTTTCTAAAATGACCTCTGATACCTACTATAAGGACCTGGCCTTAAACATTACATAATATTGAGTTAAGTCAAGAATTCACATTGAGGATCTTTTTAGGTTTAGAGTTTTAGATAATTAGGTCATTAAAATTACAATACATCTCAAAAATTATAAAGTAGACACTTCTACTCAGTTTCCATTTTTTCATAAAATAAAAACTCTTAAAAAAATAAACATGTCTAGTTCCATGTTTTAAATAGCAAGACTTTTCCTTTATCCCATCCTTAACCCTATTTATCTTTAAGTCCCGTGAAAAACATTTCAAAACTTGGGATGAGCATAAAAAGCTCAGTAAGGGTTATAAAACAAAGAAAGAAATCATTAGTCCATCAATACATAAAAAACATAATATCTTTTACTTACCTCATGAAATCATAAGATTTATGAATAACACATAGAAATTATAAATCATAAAGTTAACTTATAGAATACATAATATACTCTCATTATAGTTTTCACATCTATATAGGGAGTTATGTTTGGAATACCCATCACAGTATATTCCCTAAATCTCTTAGGAGAAACATTAACGTTTACCTCCATCACGTTACCCAATAAATTGGAGAGCTATCTCAGGCTCACCCGCCCTAGGTTTATCACAAAACCACCAGTATGCATAAAAAATTCCCAAGAACCATAACATAATCATAACACATAAAACAAGCATAAAGGAAAGATAACATTTCCACATTACAATCACAATATAACATTTCAAGATATTGACATATCCAATCTATTTCCAAAATCATTTAAAACATTTAATAAATATATTTTTGAGTCAAAGTGTCCCATACCACTTTGAAACTTTTAAAGGGATTAAAATTTTAAAACATTAATGTCCATATAATTAAATCCTTAAAACCATTTTGAAAATATGTACATTAATGAGAAAGATTTATAAGATTAAATCTATAAAACATTTAAAACAATGTTTTAGTTAAAGAGTCCATTACCACTTAGAAAATACTTGAATAAAAATAATTAAGGAATTAAATTAAACAAAACTTATAATATCATGATAATAAGGAGATTCATGATATAATATGTCAAAGGGAATTATATACACCTTATAGTATAATAAATGTGCATGATATCAAGATATGCCTCAAATGAAAAGAGATTGAGACATAGTTCCTTACGAAAATTTGGCAGCCTAACGACGTCACTTTAAAATTCAGAAAATGAGTTGATGAGATAAAGAAGGGAATATCATCATTTAGACATAAAATTTATATCAATAAGGATATATAAGAACATATCCCAACATAAGATAATGGAAATTAAAATACATAACATAAAATAAGTCTTTGACTAAAAGAGAAGGGTGAAAAGTTCCCTTACAAAGATCATATAAATTACGTTAGAATTTATCAATTGGGAGATTATGTGTATAAAAAGTATATCCACACAAATGGGAGTGGAAATTACAACCTAAAAAAACAAACAATGATTCCACACATAATCATAGCATGACATAATTATGAATTATAATATTAACCCAATGAATGGAAATTGGGTTAAAATGTTCCCTTACTGATTTGGTAACTTATGAAACATACACCCCATGAAAGAGGGATCATAAAATTAAGATGTATATACCCATAATTTAAAGTATATTACACAAATAATACAATCATGGTCAGTACATACTCGACAAAAAAGGAAATAGTGGCTAATATAGCATGAATCTCATGGGAATAAAAAGTGAGATGAAAACCCCTTACCTTGTGTCTGACTTGACTCGTTCGTTCTTTAATATTATGAATAATAAACTAAAGTTAATTTATAATTACTTAAGAAACTTTTTATGGTTTAATATTCCTTTTATATAACTTATTATCACATTATAAATATTATATAATCATTTAAGTTAATAACGGTCATTTTGTCGATATTTGGTACTTGATTCAAAAATGAACTTCTTATAATTACAAGTTGTCCATGTGGTAAAAATTCCATTACATCTATAATTGTATTCATGATTTAGATATAATATATATAATATATATCTAGTATATATATGTATTTATAACAGTACATAACATTTAGAGATAAGAAATGAAATGCACCGTTCATGGAGACAGTAAGCCGTACATATGCATGAACGCTACTTTCATTTATATTTCGTATTTTAATGGAATGAAAAATTAATGATACATAGGTATATTATAATTCTAGTATAATATTATATATTATTTCATTAACTCCAACCTTTATACATCCCATGTATGGAATGAACAAGTCATATCATTTTGAGGGGGCGGTAGTCCGCACTTCCTCAAATGAAATTATCGTATTTATCCATGATGGAAACCATAAAGGTATGCTATAAATTAAAAATACAGAATAATAGAGAAAATATAAACATAATATATATTATATATAAATACAGTTCCATCATAATGGCCACCATGAGATGTGTTTGGAGATATTTGAACACTCATCGTTTCGTGAGGCAATAGTTCTCCGTCCAAAGAAACAGTATGTTCATATCAATTAGATGGAGGTGTTTAGAAGTGTAGTTAGAATAATTCTCATAAAAACAACCTAGTATATTTAGGATACTGTTTTTTTTGTAAAATAAATTAATAATTAGATTTTAGGGGGTTGGAGAAGTAAAATAAAAGAAAAAAACTTAAGGGAAGATGTTACCTTTAAATCGGGTATCTCCCTTTGGTTTGAACCAAAAGGTTTACTTGAATTACCTTCTACCTAGAGGAAGGATTCTAGGAGGAATATATGGATTTAGTGAGATTAATTGGGTAGAGTTTGGATGAGCCAAGGGGCTTGAGAGGTGTAAGTAATGGGTTAGAGGTGAGGGATTTTTATAAAGGGGAGGAGGGGCTCTTTAGGAAGGTTTGAAAATATTATTTTATTATAAACTGATTTTCAGTTTCAAAAGGTCCAAAACTCATTAAATTAAAAGATAAGATGACTCTTGTTAGAAATAAAATTATCCAATAATAATTGGACAGGTTTTGGATAGTTTTTTAAATTTTATAATCTCATTTATTTAAATCATTTATTAATAAGGTAATCACTACATCATCATTGTGTCATAAATAATTTTATTTATTTGATGTATAAAAATTATAAATAAAATAAAATGATGTATTAAATATTTTTAGATTTTAAATTAATATTTATAGTCTAATATATAACTTATATAACCCCATGTAAAAATTTATTTACTAAAATATATATTTTTATATCATTTTTGTCTTTACTTTAAATTAATTAATATAAAGTGTCATTATCACTCCTAAGTGGCTCTATGGGATCCCAAAATCGACCCAAGGATGCACATGATCAGACATGTATCAACTAATAGGATTAGGACACATGTTAGGCTAATTTAATATTGTTATAAAAATATTTGTTTACCCTTATTTACTAGATTTACCTTTTAACCATGGTAAATAAAATATTTACTAAAGTAAATATTCATATTGTCTATAAATAAAAGTTACCTATTTACACAATTTAGACCTCTTGATTCCACATATATAATCCATTTTTCCAAATTAAAAACACATAAGTGGCAGAAATTAATTTAAAATTAATTCCCGTTGTCAAAACAAAAAGCGTGTTTTTAAGAAATAATAACTATCAAAATATTAACACTTGTTTATGTCAAATTTCGAAGTGAAATTACTTAAAATGAACAAAATTGAATTAAATGGTAAAAATATAATCTAATTACACTTTAAAACCCTTTAAAAAGATAATATAACCATATAAATAAATTTTATTAAAAGGTAGTTTTGAATTAAAATACATCATTTTTCACTATTCATTAAAAAATAAACATTATCAGAAAAATACCAAAATTTCATCCAAAGTAAATTTTGATTCCCCAATTCTAAATAATAATTTTATTTTTTCAAATAGAACATATAAAATTGACAAAAACTAGATTTAAAAATGGTTCGCCAACAAAAGGCGGTAAATCAACCTTTTAAAGAATATTAGAGTATTTATGCTTAAAATTGGATTCATTCACATTTTAATCCTATAAATTTCATTGGATAAATGTAAAAATATTTAAAAAACATGTATAATAATATTATAATGAGTTCTGTTCATTCCCTCCAATACAACAACTATGCATTAACTACCATTTAAAATAATAATATTATATTAGTATAACTCAACATTGTGTGCAATTCAAGATTCAAAAGAAACCTGTTATTGCATGTCAGGTTTACCATCGAACATAGAATACTATTTAAAGTAAAATTAATATTTAATTCAAAAATATTAATAAATATGAAAATGTCATATTCTTTATCTATTTGGGATTTTACAACTTTATAATGGCCCATACTTTACATGTAGATATTACTTCAATATTTAAGGATATTTATTACACAACATAACAAAAACCAGGCCAAGACCATATAGGTTTAGTGTCTTTATAAATTAGGAAACATAAACAACTGGTTCATAAAACATCTACATTATCTCCTGCTTATTTCTTCAAAACTAGAATCCTTTTTGACATATCTTACTTAATACCCTTCTCCATGACATGGGGAAAAACATATGAAAGAGTGAGATCAAATGCTTAGTAAGGGTAAACAATGGAAATATTAATCAAATCATAATCATAAGAACATAACATTTGAAAATATTATCCTGCATATAAAAGATCAGAATATCAAGTCATGAGATAAATCATAAAATTGATATGTAATACCAATAGTGATAACATAAGATATGAAATTTCATGAAATACACACATAAGCATATATAATCATTTTATATTATTCAAATATCATTTCCAATACCATCATAGCGAACAAAGTCCATTACTAAACCAAGTTCACTCCTCGTTCCGACCCTGTATTACCAAACCATATTTACATATCATTCCAATCATGTCTATCTCATGAGATATAAATTTTTACCCAATGAATTGGAGGGAGATATAGGTCCCACCCATCTTATAATTAAATCATTATTACATTTTCCACAAAAACATAAAAACATTCACCATAGCATAACCCATGAAATAAAATGAGTTTCTTTAACATCATTCCATCATAACAAAATCCATATAAAAGATCAATCCATAATTAACATAATCAAATCATAGTAATAATAGGGATAGAAACATAACCCTATTTAAGAGCATCATCTTATATGGAAAATAATTTTGACAAAACACTTGAACTTAGTTCTTGAGGAAAATATGCTTTCTTCTTCAAAAACATTATCTTTTCTCAAAATACCGCGCAATTTTAAAATAAAATAATTTAGTTGAAAATAAACTTGAAACCGTGTAGAGGAAGTTTCATGGAAATATGGTGTTATGAAACCGTAAAAATCCATTCATTATATATAAGTTAAAAAAACATTATCCTTGTACTTTTATCAGAAAAGTAAAAAATACCTCAAATTGAATAATGACAAAATATTATTTTCATACCATTTAATAAAAAATAATCAAAGGGTAAAATTAAATTTAAAAAATGGTATAATAATAGAAATAATATTACATAATTAGGAAACATGGACGTGGATGATAAATATACCCCAATAAATACTTACAAATAAATGATCTCGAATAAAAACGAGATTTGGAAAGCCATCCCTTACCTTTGTCCGATATCCTTCGTATGTATCAGAAACTTCTATATAATGATTTAAATAAATTTTTTGACTTATTCCAGAATGATAATAATTTTTATGATATCATTTATGATTATGTTATCATCCGTTTGTTAGTAACATTTCATCGTTACTCATTATTCAGATATTAACTGATTTATGTTCTCATGCAAGATTTGTCAGATAAGTTCACGTTCCACTTATTAGGTTATAGTTAAATAATTTAAATAATAATATTAGTATAATATATATCATATTAATTCATTCAATTCATGTATATAATCATGGTTTAATGAAGATCATGTAGAATTAACCGCATTGCATTGTGGAGACGGTAAGCCGTACGTACACATAAGCTATGATATCATTCCCAAAATTGTTGAATGGTATTGAAGTGGATAGTGTATAATATTTAAGAATTAGTAACATGTAATAATAATAATATATAGTTATTATTTACATCATTATACCCATCGATGTAAGGTGGTGGTGAAAAACAGATTACACCACGACGTTTATACGGTAAGCCGTACGTACACACGTGTGGTGATTTCATTTTTCATAGGATGGATATAAGGTGAAATATGGTTGTTTCATATTTATAATAAAATATTAGTATATGAGTGATACTTATGTTATTACTTTATAATGAAACAACTAATGAAGAGGAATTAGAATAAGAAAAAAGTTTGAAAGAATCAGTAGAAGAGATTGTCTCTTCCTCAGCATGCTTCCTCTAAATCTCTTCTTAGGGCACTAGAGTTGGTATTTGAAGATGACCAGAACCTATAGAATGAAAATAGGGAAGTTGAGAAGGAAAATGGGCTGGGTATTAACGAGATTTAAGGCTCAAAATTAAGTTAATAGGTGTGGGAGGATTTTCCCTTTTATAATTGAGGTGAGGGTCACTTTTGTAAACTCCATAAATAATAATTTATAATAAAATAAAAACCTACCCAAAAACCTCAAAAATGTACCAATTTCTAAGATGAGATGATATAGTGTTGTAATATCATAAACCAAGAAATTTTGGACAAGTTATTTTTTCAGTTTAAACCATATATTTTTAATTGACACTTAGTTATTCTATTTAATTTTAATTGTTGTAATAACATTCTAAATATTTAATGGTTATAAATATTTACTTATATGGTGTTAATTGACCATAAATGGATATTTTATAAAATTTTAGACCTTATAATCATCACTTTGTAATTTTTAAATATTTTTATGATTTTTAAATTATTTAATAAAGTATTATTTTTATAAAATATCAATAGTGTCAATTTTGACACTATTCAATTATTAGACTTTAAATAAAATCCACACAAAATATAAATATGAAACAAAATATTTAATACACTCATAACATATCATATTAACCTAGAAAATTTGTGGATAAAATTAATTAGTTCATATGAAATTTTGTTTAATATTTTTAAAACCATTTTTTGATATTTCTATTAATAAAATAATTTCAACATCACTATTGTTTCATCATTAATGGTAATTATATAATATCTAAAAATTATAAATAAATTCATATGATGTAATTAATTATTTTAAATTTCTAGATAATATTTATAGTCGATATTATCTCCTAGTTATCCATATATTAAAATCAACATACTTATATAAAATGAGATCGTGATATTCCGTCACATTCATTAGTTTTTACTACATTCACGTCATATTCATAGTTAAATAGCCATTAAGTGATTCCATTTCGAACAATATATTGTAAGGGTCTAATTTAGTAATCAAATAGGATTTTTAAAGGTGTTAATGTAATTTTATAATATTATTTTTACCTTTAATTACCTGATTTACCTTTAACTATGGTAATAAAAATAATTACCAAAGTTACTATTCATAAAGGAAAAAAATAAAAATAGCCTATTAACATATTTTGAACCTAATAATTCCAAATATGGAATCCATTTTCAAAAATTCAAAACACAAAAGTTGTAGAAATTAATTTAATATTAATCCCGTTGTTGAGATGAGAAAATGAGTTTTAAAAGTTAAAATATTACAAAAGATTGAAATGTTTTTACATATGAATTTAATGTAAAATTAATTTAAATGACATAAATTATATTAAATGGTAAAAATATATTCTATTTATAATTTTAAACCATTCAATAATATAATTAACCATA
This sequence comes from Viscum album, assembly GCA_963277665.1. NCBI lineage: Eukaryota > Viridiplantae > Streptophyta > Magnoliopsida > Santalales > Viscaceae > Viscum > Viscum album. Next base: position 126,359,604 of record OY728128.1, read on the forward strand.
TAAATTATTTCAATGAAAAAATTTATTTTCAATTAAAATTTAGCATATTTTCTTTATTCATCTAAACATGGAAGTTATCAGAAAAATATCAGAAATTCATCCAATGTAAATTATTATGTCACAATTTAAAATAAGATTTTTATATTGTCATATAAAACTTCTTAATGTGTCAAAATATCAATTTAAAAGGGATTCTCCATTCAAAGGTGTAAAATTAAACTTTTTTTTTAAAAATAGGTTTTTATACATCAAATAGGGTTTTATTCATACCATATGACTAAAATATCCATTGTATGAATATAAAAAATATTTTATCAAGTATATAACACATATATATCACATTAATTTCATTAACAAAATCAATTCAGTCAAAAATAAAAATATCTAATTGATTTATATTTTTCATAAATAATTGAGAGACAAAGAATTCTAAATGCATTTTCATAAGTTAGTTATAATTATTCCCACTAACCTAATGACTAGTATATAATGGTAATTTTATACTAAGGGTGTCTCACAGTTCCTTTAAACTCACGATTTCATGCAACAGAATCTACTAAAGAATAAAAATTATTTAAAGAAAATATTTCATAAAAAACATTTGGGTGTTACATTCTACCCCCATTAAACTGAATTTCACCCTTGAAATTCGTCACTTGGAAACAAACAGATGAGGATAACTCTACCTCATTATATCCTCAAGTTCCCATGTAGCTTCTTCAAATTGGTGGTTCCTCTATAAAACTTTAACCAAATGAGTGGTCTTATTTCATATAACTTTTTTTCGCTACAATCTGGAATCTCTATTGGTTGTTCTTCATAAGAAAGATATTACTCCAGTGGTATGACTTCTGATATTAGTACATGTGAAGGATAAAGTATGTACTTTCTCAAGAGAGATATGTGGAACACATCATGAAATTTAGAGAGATTTGGTGGAAGCGTTAATTGGTAAGCTACCTTCCCAACACGATCTAGAATTTCAAAAGGATCGATATATCAAGGGCTCAGCTTGCCCTTATTTCCAAATTTAATTACTCACTTTTAGGAAGATATTCGTAAGAACACCTTATCACCCACTTCAAACTCCAGGTATTTTTTTCAGTTGTTAGCATAACTTTTTTTTTTGACTCTGAGTTTCTCTTATGTGTTTTTGAATAGATCTGACCATTTCTGTCATTTCATCAACAAGATCAGGTCCTAATAGTTTTATTTACCCAACTTCATCCCAAAAAGTTGGAGTTCTGCACTTCTTTCTATAGCGGGCTTCATAAGGATCCATCTGAATATTGGAGTGAAAGATATTATTGTAAGAAAATTCCACCAATGGTAGGTGTTGATCCCAACCACCTTTGAAATCCATAGATAAATCTCTCAACATGTCTTCTATAGTATGAATTGTCCTCTTAGAATGACATTCTGTCTGAGGATGATAAGTAGTGTTGAAATTTAACTCTATATTTAGATCATGCTAAATACTTTGCCAAAACTTCAAGGTAAACCTCAGATACTGATAGGATATACTGGAAAGTGGTAATCCATACAATCTTACCACTTATTTTACATATATCCTGGAAAGATGTTCAAGAGATAAATCCTCTCTATTAGAAATGAAGTGTGCCGATTTCATAATGTGATCAACTATAACCCATATAGAATTATGGACTTTAGATGTTTTGGGAAGTCCGACAACAAAGTTTATAGTGATGTTTTCCCATTTCCATTTTGGTATGGGTAATGGCTGTAACATAACCTTAGACTTCTGTCTCTCAGCCTTAACTTGTTGACAAACCAAGAACCGAGAGACATATTCAACAACATCTCTTTTCATGATATACCACCAGAAGTACTCTTTCATATCCCTATACATCTTTGTGCTTCTAAGTTTAATAGAGAATGAAGAACTATCATTCTCATCCAACAAATCTTTCTTTAATTCTTGTATGGGAGGAATACAAACGCGGTTCCTGAACCTTATTATTCCATCAAAATCAAGGTTGAATTCAAGAAAATTTCTCACTTTCTTTTGTAGATCTACATATTTCTCCTACGCCTCCTTAATATTCTCTTATATTGATGGTTGAACATTCATTTGATAAAGATAAGATTTCTCCCATTCCATTAAAATTTCTAGATCTATCCTTTGAAAATACATAAATAATGGATCTTTCATGATCCTCATCATGGATAATCTAGCATGTCTTTTTGACTCAAATCATATTCCAACTTGTTCGCTTTCCTAGGGTGGTAATTTATTAAGAAGTCATAATATTTAATCAAATACAACCATATTATTTGGTTCATATTCAACTCCTTTTGTGTGAACATACACTTTAAACTTTTATGATCAGTATAAATATCACACCTTTCACCATAAAGATAATACCTCCATATCTTCAATGATAAGATTACTGCAGCTAACTCCAAATCACGATTTGGGTAATTTTTCTCATGAATTTTCAACTACCATGAGGCATAATCTATCACCATATCATTTTTCATGAAAAAACATCCCGACCCCTTATTGGATACATCACTGTAGATCAAAAACCATTCTCCACTACAAGGTAGTGTGAGCATAGGTGCACTGGCTAACCTTCTTTTTAGATCTTTGAAATTCTATTCACATTCCTCCATCCAAATGAGCTTAACTCCTTTTCGAGTCAACTTGGTGAGTGTATTAGATAATCATGAAAAATCTTTCACAAAACGTCAATAATATCCTGCCAAACCAAGAAAAATTTGGATCTCAGTTAATATTATTGGTCTCAACCATATTTCAATAACCTCTATTTTTGTTGAATCCATAGATATACCCTCTTTTGAGATTATGTGACCCAAAAATGAAACTTTCTGAATCCAAAATTCACACTTGGTAAATTTGGAATAAATATTATCCTTTTTAGGGCCTTTAGTACAATTGTCAAGTGATATTCATGTTCTTACTTGCTCTTTGAATAGACAAGAATATCGTCTATAAAGACTACAAAAAACTGATCAAGATAGTCTCTTAAGACTCTATTCATTATATCCATGAAGATAGTGGGGGAATTAGTAAGACCAAAAGGCATCACTATAAATTCATAGTGTCCATACCTTGTACAGAATTATGTCTTTGTTATATACTCCTTTTGACCCTTAATTGATGATATCATGAACAAATATCAATCTTGGAAAAGTATTGAGCTCCACATAGTTGGTCAAATAAGTCATTAATGTGAGAAAGAGGATATTTGTTCTTGATAGTGATCTTGTTAAGTTATCGATAATAAATAAAGAGTCTAATTGATCCATCTTTATTCTCAACAAACAGAACAGGTGCTCCCCAAGGTGACACACTAGGGTGTATGAATCCCTTATCAAGATTTTCTTAGATTTTCTTATTCAATTCCTGCAACTCAATTGGGGCTATTCTATAAGGTGTCTTTGAAATAGGCATAACACCTGGTATGAATTCTATTGAAAACTCAACTTCATGATTTGGTGGAATGCCTAGAAATTCCTCTGAAAATACATCATCAAATTCCCATAAAAATTTCATATTCTTAATCATGAGTTTATTCCCAACCATTTAAGATAAATAACCTTCATTTATAGGAATCAAGACCCATAAGTTGGAATAAATTTCTATTGGAAGGTTATATTCATCCTTTCATCGATAGATACTCATAGATTGGTCTGGAATATGAAACGTGACTTCCATTCCATGTAAATTGATATGATATCCATATAGAGAAATCCAATCCATGCCAAGAATCATATCAAATTCTACTATAGGAAGGATCACAAGATTTGTAGGAAGCACTTTCCTACAAACTTCAACTGGAGTAGAATTATAAACTTTTGATGCCACCGTTGTGCCATTAGGAGTTTTCATAGCTAACTCAACATCTAATTGTTGAGTTAATATGATGATACCCTTAGAAAATTCTTTATAAATAAAAGATTGGATGGATCTAGAGTCAAATAAAAAATTTTCTACTTTAGATTGGATGGTAAGTGTACCTTTCACCACTTCATTATCGTACTCTATACTGCCAATAGTCATTGCATGTGAATTTCCTTTGTCTTTGGACTTAAGAGCTTGTTGATGTAGATCACCATCAATAACACTTGAATTAGGGCATTGATGGGTATAATGACCCATTTCCTTTCACTTGTAACATTTAAGTGTAGGAGGTTCATTCTATGTATCCTTTTCTTTGTTCTCATCATTAGACATATTTTTCCTATCACCTTGGCATTCAACTACCTGATTAGCTTCTTTTCCACACTTAAAAACATTTATTAGTCCTTTTAAGACAATTATATCCATGTTTCTTTCCATACTTCGAGCATAAGGGAAAAATCATCTTCTTTTTAGTGTGGTCTTTAGATTTTACTTTGAATTAAATTTTTCTATTCTTATCTTACCCATATGACTGATGGGTTACTCCAATATCCATATCAACCTTGATATCACATTGAACGATTTCCTCATAGATATTGAAGTCTCTTATGGATAATTCCCTTCAGAGACTTGGTTTTAAGCCACTAAATAATCGATCAATTTTACTCTCAGGTTGGATAATAATTCCAGAAGCATACCTTGAAAGTCTTGTAAAATTTTCTTCATAGGTACCAATAGATTCATCATTCTTTTGGTTAAGTTTAAGTAACTCCTTCTCCATATTTGTTTGAAGAATATTAGGAAAGTACTTATTGAAAAATAAGTTCTTGAACTTGTCCCATTCCATGGACTCAATTTCATCTATTTTCCTCCTATTCTTGATAAGATTACCCCATTGACCAGCTTAACCTTACAAAAAATATAATGCTAAGATTAATTTATCATTTTTAGAACATTATAGATCTGAAAATATCTTTTTAGTGGTACTAATCCATTTTCAGCCACTAATGGATTGGAAGACCCGCTGAATGAAGGAGGTCGCTTCCTCATAAAAGATTCAACAGAATGTTGCTCTATCCTTTGATCGTTTGGAAGACCTGCATGATTAACAGCTTGAGAAAGTTATGTGAGCATTAATATAAGATTTTTTATTCTATCTCCCATAAAATTTGGTTTCCTATGGGTAAAATCATTACATTTATGATCACATTCAGTATTAATACAGTTCCTTTGGGTTCTAGCCATTGACTAAAACCAAGAAGCATAGTGTGAAAAACACTAATCATAATAGGAAAACCAAGTAATTCAAGAATAAAATTTCAATTTAGGATACTTTAGGTTTTATACTAGGTTATTCATGAACATATCTAAAACACTAGGATAGGATTGTAACCTATACTTAGACATATTTGTAGGGTTCTTACTAAGGTTCTCTCATCCTAGTTTCCAAAGGTTAATTATACCTTTTCTCTAATACCAACTATAACGAAACATACTTTACAGGTAGATATTAATTGAAAATTTAAGGATATTTATTACACAACATAACAAAAACCATGCCAAGACTGTATAGGTTTAGTGTCTTTAGAAATTGGGAAACATAAACAACTAGTTCATAAAACATCTACATTATCTCCTATTTATTTCTTCAAAACTAAAATTCTTTTTGACATATCTTACTCAATACCCTTATTCATGACATGTGAAAAATAAACATATGAAATGGTGAGATAAAATGATCAATAAGGGTAAACAAGGGAAATATCAATCATAATAACATAACATTTGAAAATATTATCCTGCATATAAAAGATCGGAATATCATGTCATGAGATAAATCATAAAAGTGAAATGCAATCCCTATAGTCATAACATAAGACATAAAATTTTTTGTAATACAAACATAATAATATAAAATCATTTCATATTAGTCAAGGATCATTACCAAGACCATCGTAGCGGAAAAAGTCCATTACTGAACTGAGTTCACTCTTCATTCCAGCCCTGTATTACTAAACCAGATTTACATGCCATTCCATTCACATATATCTCATGAGATATAAATATTTACCCAATTAATTAGAGGGAGATATAGGTCCCACCCATCTCATAATTAAATAAATATTACATGTTCCACAAAAACATAAAAACATTCACCATAGCATAACCCATGAAATAAAATGGGTTTCTTAAATATCATTCCATCATAACAAAATTCATATAAAAGATCAATCCATCATTAAAAAAATAAAATCATAGTAATAATAGGGATAGAGACATAACCATATTTTATAGTGTCATATTATATGGAAAATAATTTTGATAAAACACTTGAACTTAGTTCTTGATGAAAATATCCTTTCTTCTTTAAAAATGTTATCTTTTCTCAAAATGCCGCGTAATTTTAAAAGAAAATTATTTAGTTAAAAATAAAATTGAAAAAGTGTTGATTAATTTTCATGGAAATATGGTTTCATGAAACCATAAAAATCCATTCATGCCGTATAATTTTAAAAAAACATTCATCTCATACTTTTATCAGAAATGTCAAAAGGCACCTCAAATCGAATAATGACAAAATATTCCTTTCATACCATTTCATAAAAAATAACCAAAGGGTAAAATTAAATTTAAAAAATGGTATAATAATATAAATAATATTAAATAATTAGTAAACATGTATGTGTATGATAAATATACCCCAGTAAATACTTACGAATAAACAATCTTGGATAAAAACGAGATTTGCAAATTTATCAATTACCTTAGGTCTGATATCCTTCGTATGTATCCAAACCTCCTGTATAATGATTTAAGTAATTTTATTGAATTATTACAGAATAATAATCATTTTTATTATATCATGTATGATTATATTTTAATCCATTTTTAATAACATTTCAATGTCACTCGTTATTCGGATATTAACCGCTTTATGTTCTTATGCAAGATTTTTCAGGTAAGTTCATGTTCCACTTCTTAGGTTATAGTTAAATCATTTAAATAATGATATTAGTATAATATATATCATATTTATTCATTAAATTCATTTATATAATCATGATTTAATGAAGATCTTGTATAATTAACCGCATCACATCGTGAAGACGGTAGGCCGTACGTACGCACGAGTGATGATATCATTCCCAAAATTGTTGAATGATATTGAAGTAGATGGTGTATAATATTTAAGAATTAGTAAAATGTTATAATAATAATATATATTTATTATTTATATCATTATACCCATCTATGTAAGTTGGGGGTGAAAAACAGATTACACCACACTGTGGAGACGGTAAGCCGTACGTACGCACGCACAATGATTTCATTTTTCAAAGGATGGATATAAGGTAAAATATGGTTTTTTCATATTTATAATAATATATCATTATATGAGTTATAATTATGTTATTAATCTATAATTAAACAACTAATTAATAGGAAGTAGAAGGAGAAATAATTTTGAAAGAATCAGTAGAAGAGATTACCTCTTCCTCGATGTGCTTCCTCTAAATCTCTTCTTAGAGCACTAAAGTTGGTATTTGAATATGAATAGAACATATAAAATCAAAATAGGTAAGTTGATAAGGAAAAAGGGCAGGGGATGACTGAGCTTGAAGGATCATAATGAATTGAAAAGGTGAGGGAGTAAGTGCCCTTTTATAATTGAGGTGAGAGGCACTTTTGGAAACTCCATAAATAATAATTTATAATAAAATAAAACCCTACCCAAAATCCTATAAAAAGGACCAATTTAGAATATGATATGATATAGGGTTGTAATATAATCAAATAATAAATTTTGGACAAGTTATTTTGTCAATTTAAACCATATATTCTTAATTGACACTTAGTTATTCTATTTAATTTTAATTGTGGTAATAACATTCTAAATATTTAATGGTTATAAATATTTACTTATACAGTGTTAATTGACCATAAATGAATATCTTATGACATTTTAGAACCTATAATCATAAATTTTTAATTTTTAAATATTTTTATGATTTTTAAATGATTTAATAAAATATTATTTTTATAAAATATCAATAGTGTCCATTTTGACACTATTTAATAATTTGGATTTAAATAAAATCCCCACATAAGATAAATTTTAAACAAAACATTTAATACACTCCTAAAATGTCATATTAATATATAAAATTCAGGGATCACATTAATTAGTTAATATTATATTTATTTTAGTATTTTTAAAACCATTTTTTTGATATTTTCTATTAATAAAATAATTTCTACATCACTATTGTGTCATCATTAATGGTAATTATTTAATCTATAAAAATTCTAAATAAATTTCTATGATGTAGGTAATTATTTTAGATTACCAAATACTATATATAGCCGATATTATCTCTTAATTATCCATATATTAAAATTAATATACTTATATAAAATGAGATAGTGATATTTTGTCACATTCATTAGTTTTTACTACATTCATGTCATATTCATAGGTAAGTGGCTATAAAGTGATTCAATTTCGAAATATTGATGGTAAGGGTCGAATTTAGTAATCCAATAGGATTTATACTGGTTTTAAGGTAATTTTATAATATTATTTTTACCTTTAATTACCCAATTTACCTTTAACCATGGTAATAAAAATAATTACCAGTTACTATTCATAATTCCCAAAAATAAAATAGCCTATTAACATAATTTGGACCTATTGATTCCAAATATGGAATCCATTTTTCAAAATTCAAAACAAAAAAGTTTCAGTAATTAATTTAAAATTAATCCCATTGTTGACATGAGAAAATGGGTTTTAAAAGTTAAAATATTACAAAAGATTGAAATGTTTATACATATGAATTTAATGTAAAATTAATTTAAATAACCTAAATTATATTAAATGGTAAAAATATAATCTATTTATTATTTTAAATAATTCAATAATATAATTTAACCATATTAATTATTTCAATGAAAAAATTTATTTTCAATTAAAATTTAGCGTATTTTTACTATTCATCAAAACATGAAAGTTATCATAAAAATATCAGAAATTTATCCAAAATAAATTTTTATATACTGCTTCAAAATAACATGTTTATGTTTTCATATAAAACTTCTTAATGTGTCAAAATATTAATTTAAAATGGATTCTCCATTCAAAGGTGTAAAATTAAACTTAAAAAAGGTTTTTATACATCAAATAGGGTTTTATTCATACCCTATGACTAAAATATCTATTGGATGAATATCAAAAATATTTTATCAAGTATATAAAACATATATATTAAATTAATTTCATTACCAAAAGAAATTAAATCAAAAATAAAAATATATATTTGATTTATATTTTTCATAAATAATTGATAGCCAAATAATTCTCAATGAATTTTCATATGTTAGTTATAATTATTTTCGCTAGCCTAACGAATAGGATATAATGGTAATTGTATACTAAGGGAATCTCCTGGTTTATTTGAATTAAAAATTTTGTGCAACACAATCTACTGAAGAATAAAAATTATTTAAAGAAAATATTTTATAAAAAACATTCGGGTGTTACATGCTTCATGGAAAAACTTCTTTTTCTATAGACCGACCTTACTTCGCAGATGCCTAATTCTTTTGCGGACTACCCCTAATTCGCAAATGACTGATTCTTTCAAAAAATTCCTATGCTACATGGTCGCTTTTCTTTGGCTGGCTATAGATCCCTACAAAATCCATCCATGGATAACTTCCTCCTTCATGGAATATTTCCTCTATAAACTACTTCCCTTCAAAGAATTCTCCCATGCAAACAATTATCCTTAGCATAATTCTCCATCAAAAACTCTTTTAGACTTAGCTGAATTCTTCCATCAGTGATCATAGCTTCTAATAAAATTTTCTCACTCCTAACGATCTGATTAGGGGTCTTTATATAGGCAAATAGATCCATAAAACCCACTAATTTGAATTTCCCAAAATCTCAATGTAGGACATTCTTCACATTGAACTATGATATGCGGTCCACATCACACATTTCTTCCCTCACGATTACTGATGTATTCCTCAAATGAATCTTTACCTCTAAACCAGAAATGAAGTGCTTCCCATGAACTGCAAGGTTCTGTGATCTACTTGCCTTATTTGAACTGTTTTCCCTATGTGGTCCATGTAGCGCGGTTTGCAGTCCACATAGCATTGCTATGTGGAAATCATTCCTTTTTTGATTTTACTTTCCTATTAATCACACCTCCTTTTTGGTTTGTGAACTGTTCTTCATGGTCCTAAAACTATGAAATCCTTTATATAAAACATTCCTTCACCAAAAATAAACTCCCGATTTTGAGGCCCAAAAATTTGGAAAAAACTGTGAAACTATGCCACCTCTAAAATATGCTTCGAAAACACCAACCATATTGATTCGTGGTCATATATCTTTAAAAACAATTGATAAATCATTAAATAATCAATCATCTTATTTAAAAATTAAATTCTAATTTCATCATGAACCTTATCTTTTGTGATATATAAACTTTGATCGATCACCTTTAGCATCATCAGATTTACCAAGAAAAGTATTGTAACTTCCTTATTTTCCAGAAAAATATTTCCTTCCAATCAAACCTGAATAAGATTGGAAATTAATTTTCTCCCCCTTTCCTTTATAAGGCTTATATCACAATTTCTCCAAATAACTTATGATATTTGTGAAATATAAATCAGAAAAACATCATCATATTGTCCAAAAATTTAACAAAGTGAATTAATTTATCTTTTTTGACAAGAATATAAAACAATATTGAAAAGAAAACTTTTCTTACTTCCAAAAACCTTATCCAACCAACTTGGTCCCAACAGGACCACTCTACGACATGGTCCTTGGGCTTGTGGTGCAACCACCCACATGGGTCATCCCAACATACTGCCTCATGAGGGACCTCTACACTGCATCCCCTGTAGAATACACCATGGTAACTTGTGTAAGGGTCCTTAGATCCTCCCCAATCAAGGGACATCCCTTCAATACACATTGAAAATCCCTAGGCTGTGATGTGGTCCTTGATTTATAGGCACCACCACAATGCAACCTTACAGGGAATTACATGGACCTTCTTGGTTAATGGAAATGACATCATAACACCTAGTTCTACACCATGGTTCCCTATCCACAACTCTAAATCTATAATATGGTCACCCAAACACTTCTCTAGAAATCACAAGAGAAACCAAACCACCAACCCGACCTTGTTCCACATCCATAAACATCTCCTAGAGACATCCAAGTACTCAGAACTTTGATCTGAGTCTCGATTCACAAAATGTGACTCACTCTAGAACCCAAAAATTTAAACATCCTTTTAATTTCATAACCTATAATGAAGTTGGTCATTAAAAAATACCCATAATAACACTTTTCATCCTCAAGAATTCATGGTAGTCCTCTATCCACAAACCCTGATCTACCTTAGTCATTAACTCACCATCAACCGGTAACATTCCCTCACTAAACATAAAACACACTTCTGATGTATACCTCCAAATTCTACACTAGGATACACCAAATTTTATCTGAAATCCTGGTCCAATCCCCAAACCACCTCACTTATATCCTATAGGACAATCCTAATGTGGTTTCTATCTCACTGACTCTATTTACTAACAACAACACTAGTCGGTCCACCTATAATTGAATTCCATATAAAACAATTAACCTCACCTAATATGCATCACTGCATCATCCATGACCTAATCATAATGATTGAACACATGGAGGCCTTAATGAAACACTCAAACACCCACATTGAAGTTTGAACTTGAATCTCAAAGTAATTTCATTGTTGAATCCTTAATTGACCACCTCCATCGTCACACTCCACCCTGAGAATCAATGCACCCCCAACCTGACTCACTCTTGGATCACACTACCACCATACCAAGTTTGATACCGATATATATATTTTTACAACATTGCACATGAATTCCCAAATAAGGTCTATCCAGTCACCAACATCCTGTTATCATCTCCACTATTCACTGACCAGTTCTACTTTTCCCATAACCCTTCCGACATAAGGGTTTCACACCCACAACCAATAAGATACTACCACCATAAGAGTATCCTTATCATCACCCATGAATCCAACAAACCCAATCTTCAATACCCATATTTCATTAATTACTACATGTAATTGCTGAATGTAACTACCTCACTTTTACCCAAGCACCAATATGAAACACAGATCACTAAACACTGAGACAGTGTTAAAATTCACCCATTGATCCCAAAACAACAAATGTCAATAACCAACTCATCCCAAGGCTTATGTCACTACCCAACATAATACTTCACCACCAATGGAAAATTTCAGCTAATGATGCTCCTCACCACAGGAATCGCTTGTTGAAACTCAAAACCGATTGGTATATACCACATAACCATAAAAACTAATACCTATATATTCAAAAAAAAACCCAACATCCATGTCACAAGACCTACCCACATGAATCTATAAAAAAACTATAACATACCCACCCAACATAAAATACAACACTTGGGTATCTCCCAGTTATCCACTAAAAATATGAAAAACTGGTCCACATAGGCATTGATTTCTATCAACACAACACAACAACCAACCCAAACGTACCCACCAATGTCACTTATTAGTTTCCAAAAAAACATGAAATACAAGACAAGCACACAATTCAATAATCAAAGTAACTCTTATACAAAACAAATGATCCAAGAAAAAATGGTTTACATAGGTACCGTTCACTTGATTTTTTTAAAACCAACACAAATTATTTACACATGACAAAACTTTATTGATTTTTCAAAACTCCCCTTGGAATCCAAGGGTTTTCACCAAAAACGAAAATCACCTAAAATCCTCGACCTATCTAGCCCCTTTCCCCAAAACCATCCCCGTTTTAAAAAAATTCATTTTGAAATCAAATTTACAAAAAACATTTCTCATACATTTTTACAACACTAAAAAATCCCAATCATTTCAAAATAAACAACTCCATAATACATTTTAAGTAAAAATGAGTTTTAAAAACCATTCACACACAAATCATTCCACCATGAAAGTTTTCCTTTCAAAGAAGAGATTTTATTGAAAATTCAAAAAACCTAAAAAACCATTGCTCAATGGAATCCAAACAATCACCATCACAATAAATCAAACACAACCCTCAAATACATATGAATATAATAACCCCTTATGATATATCTAAGAAAACATCTATTATATTATAAATTTTTTCAATTAATAATGTATTTTGATAAGGCAATATATTAAACAACACCACCCATAAGTGTGTGTATCATACCCTAAGCATGCCACTGTAATGATGTATAAACAAATCACTAGCTCCCAATTGAGACCTATGACACATCCCATGTATCATCTAGCCCACATCAATATTTTTGGTCTAACCCAACACCTCACTCATCCTAGAGTTCCTAGTCATAACACCATACTTCCCTTGGTAACTTAGGTTTTGAATGATGTCATTCTTAGCATGCATTCACTCAATAAACCTCCTAAGTCCCGACAACCCAACTATACCTCTAACTACACTACCCTATCTAAACAAAACACTCTAATACCATTTATATCACCCGATCCTAGATCGCTCAAACGACACTCGAGTTGGGGGTCATAACTTAACCTCAAGCATGCCTCACCATACACTAGAGGATACCAATTAGTGATTAGGGACTAAAATAGTTTTGGGGAGACTATGACCTCAATAATAACTCCATAGGGTCATTCTAGAATCTATTGAAAATTCATAATGACTTTTTAATATAATAGACATCCCATAAACCTATATACATAAAATGGGGAGCTCCGTAGGCCCCCATAGTTCAGAATAAAAATAAGTAAATATATATATATATATATGTGATGAAAAAAATATAATAGTTATTAAGTAGATAAAAATTAAATAACTAACATCATATATAATAAAAAACATTGGGCACTACACATGCTAAATAAAACTAAAAAGTAAACTACACCTACCCCTGAAAAAACTCACATAATTATCCTTCCAAATCCTTGGTCTCTACAACCTAATTATTGAACCACATATATTACTCAAAGTGAAACCTATATCCTGAGAGAAAATAGGTAGTCCCAATCACATACATGAAAACCCATGCCATATACGTGGGTACGGGGTGAGTCCAATGACCCAGTATGAATCCAAAATCCCTTGAAAATACTGAGTGCTACTATGATCAAGTGGATGTGAATTCAATACATATAAGGTGTAAAATATTTCTTGTTCAATATAACCACCTAGAAATATAACAAACAATGAACATACAAGAATACGAGTCAGGTCATCATGTGCTTACTAGGAAACTATGATACCCAACTATACCTGCTTTGGATCCATGTTGGAAGGAAGAAGGAATCAACTCATGCCACAACCCAACTCATACCTGAAGGTGTATGGTAGGGTGATATACCAAGATAGAACCATACCCAATTATGTAGGGAAGAGTTTCATGTCATATTCTGTAACCCAAATCATATGCAAAGACTCAGGGTAGACATAGTTCAAGACCTTGACCCACTATGCGAAGGAACAACGTACAATCCAATGTTTAAATCTTAAACCACTAACTTATCATTAAATGTAGGTTCCATCACCCATGTCCCACATCAAAGAATGACCCAACCCTCTCACTTTTGGTGATCTATGAACCAAGCCTAATCACCCAAGGCATGGTACACTATCTCAACCCAAGCCTTCTCACTCAAGGAAAGGTCCAACTTCAAGACCCCTCTCCTCCGATGGGATAACCACTTATCAAAATAACATAGTCAAAACACATAAGAAATAAAAAATAGGGTGCATGGCCTGTATCACAACTCACCAAATCATCATAGGGATCTATTCACTCAAGACCTATCCCCATGCCTCAAACTCATCCCAATACCCATATCAACCCTTTAAGGGTTTTATTCCGTCCACTCAGACCAACCCACCACTTTGATACCGAAAAAACATCATTGGATAACACACATAACATAAATCATCACACATCACATAATCGATAAAAAATCACAACTAGAAGAACAACCAACAAACAAGCTCTGAAAAATAGGGCATCACCCACACCAAGTCAAAAAAACCAAAACCAACTCAATCAATCCCTTTTGGATTTTATTTGTAAACCAAATGAAAATAACTTTTTAATACCAATTAAAAAGGCATAAAATTCCATTTTACTCACAATAGGCCCTTCTCCAAAATCTAATCAAACATCTTTTATAAATCCACACTTTAATTTGAATTTATATTTGAAAACCTATTTCTCAAGTCACTACTTTCACTTGAAATTCCATTTGATTCAAACCCTTTTTAAAAACACATTTTAAAATTTAAAACCATTTAACTTTAAAACCTAATACACACCACCAAGAAATCCATAATAAGGGACATTGACACTCATATAATGAGGGTACTACCATTAAACCATTTAATTAGCTATATAGTCCATGGTGACCATTTTGTTAATGTGAGTTCATTATACTTTGGGGGGTTAGATTACACAAGCATGAAATATACATAATATATAATAATGATGGAAAAATATATAAAATCACTAAAAAAATAGGATACTCAAATAAAGTTAAGGACAACCACCTAAACCAATGACCATAAATCCATCCCAATATTGTAATGAACTACTCCGAGTCCATGAGAATCTATCTCATTAAAAAACACCATCAAATTAAAAAATCAAAATTTTAAAACCAAATAACCAACATATAATTATTGATGAAAAACTTATCAATCTATATCATGACACTAAATCCATAATAAACAGGGTGAATTATACTCCCAAAGCACACCCAGACCTAGGACCCACAAAATCCCCAAAATAATTCCTCGAATTGATGGTCAATTTAACTTAAAATTTCAAAAAACCCTAAAGAAAACCACCGAACAACATAAGTAAGATGAATTACAAATGGTGACTTAATTTCATCCTCTTGAGACATTCTCTGTGACTTGAAAATGAATTCCCCATCAGTCAAGATGATTTCACCATGAAATGGTGAAATCATTTCCCCAAATCCCTAGCCATCTAAACTAAAATAAGTGAAAATAGGGGTGAAAAATAAAGGGAATAGAGGGGTGGATCTGTCCTTGAATCAGAGTGAAGAAATGACCCCAAACCACCCTGATAAAAGGAGAAAAAATGGAGGGAGAAGAAGAATCTTCCCCCTCTTTTCTACGCAGTTGAAACATGAGAAACTTGATGGGGTTCCTAATAGGAACCCCTGGGAAAAGATAGAAAAGACCTTTAAAACCAACCAAACATCTAGGATAAAATTAAACCATAGGGGTTGTGCCGTAACACTCCCCAACTAGGTAGTGTTGTTTCATATACCTTTAGGTTGTGGCATAGCCAGTATATAAGGCTAGTCCCTACAACCCACCCTTATGAAATATCCCTTATGGGATGTGCCATATGCCTCTCCCACTAGGTCTATGAAACGATATGGACCCAAGGATTTCAGTGAAAATACCTATAATAGTCATCCTAAGTCGTTTCCTCTTAAGGGACCTCTATATTATATCCCCTCTAGGCTACGACATGGTCCCTTACATAAGGTTCCTCAGACCCCCCCATATAAGGGTCTTCAATTCGAGCCACACCAAAAATACTTAGGCTGTGGTGTGGTCCTTCCCCCATATGCACCACTATAGTGAAACTCTATAGGTTGTGTCATGTCCTTTCTTATCCATAGTTACTACTCCATAATACCTAGTGTTGTGTTGTGGTACCTTGCCTGCAATTGAAGCTCAACAACAAGGTCACCCAAACCCTTCTCCAATGATCACTTGAGCACCCAAACCACCAACTAATCCCTATTACATATAAAAAATACCTCATAGATATATCTAAGTACTCAAAAATATTATTTGAGTCTCAATTAATGAAACATATCCCACTCCAAAACCCAACAATTTGAACTTACTTTGAATTTAATAACATGTAAAAATGCAGGTTGTTACATAGGACCACATCACATTCCCCTCACACAAATTAATAACCACATAAAATGTATTATCTAGGTATGGACATACACTTTATAGGATATCTCAATTGAGGGACCATATGTCATACTCATCATATGAGAGAAAAAAATACCATCTTGGTTAAGCTCTAAATGATGATATGATGAGAAAAATACGCAACCATCCTTTGATTTGCTAAGCCTCAAGGCTTGTGTTAGAAAGGTATCAAAGTATGAAGGTTCTTATGCTAGGTATCTTAATAACCTCAAGTATGGGGAAATACAAATATGATAAATCCACACCAAGTATACCAAATACATAGCTTATGACACTCCATGTGTTATATACTTAGGGGTCATCCAGTGTACAAAACCCATTTTATGTTTCAAGAGCATATCCCATATCTCGATATGAATCCCACTCACGATAACTTTTATATTTTATTATAACCTATAATAATCCATGTTGTACATAAGTTAGGGACATACCAACTTTTGAGAGGTTAATTATCATTTCAGTTTATGAAATATATAAAACCAATGTGAAGGAAAATAATATGGAGTCTACCTTTTATAAAACATGATACATTTTATATTCTTAAAATGTTTTAATAATATTTAACAAAAATATACACAAGCTCTTGTCTCATCACATCACATAGGATAGACTACCATATCAAAATTATGTTTATTATGTTTTTATGGTTTTATTAAACTCATTACATCCTTATTTAATTTTTTCCACATATCTATGTGACCATATGATAAAACACTCCGATTAAAATCTTTTAGTGAGTAACATCTATGAATGGCACCGTATTCCCCTAGCAATGATAATGATATCTCTCATGGTTTTCCTCTAGGGAATTATTCAAAAACCTTCCCATGATAGAGATATAATGGTGATCTATAACAAAACAATATTTTAATATATGAATTCCTTTAAATTATCCAAATGTGCTCAATTGATTTCTCTACATGAAACACCAAACTTAAACAAAACCACAATATATTTGGATAAAATAAAAATATTTAAGTATGATTGTTAAAACCTAGACATTTAATTAGTAGGAATAAATAAGAGTAAAAAATTTATGAAATATATGTATAAATAAAATAAATTCTACTTTTAATATGAATGAAATTCAATTAGTTTACCTAAAATGACTAATAAGATCATTTATTGTTTAGAAAAATATTTTATAAAAATGCCTTTTTATGTGATATGTATTTCTATTTCAAGAAATATATGATTAATTATGATTAATTATGATTTATAGTAATAATTGGTTAATAAAAATTTAGTTGGTAAATGATATTCAATAATAATAATAACAATTAAAATTTAGAAATGTTATTTTCTAATAAAAACAGTTTTTCTTTATATTTTATGATTTAATTCAAAAATTGAATTAATAAATTTTAAAATATGAAATTTAAAATATTAAAATAATTTTTAGATTTAAAATTAAAATGTCATCTTAAGATTAATTTTTGGGTTTTTGTGAAATAATTGGGTTTTAGGTGAATAGTGAAAAAATATCAATTTTGTTAAAAAATGTCACTTTTATGAAATTATCATAATATAAGAATGAATTAAATGTTTTTGAATATTTTTTATATAAAATATATATTTATATTCAAAATAAATCATTTAAAATCACTATATTAATTTTATAAAACCCATGTATATCTTTTTGGAAACATTAGTAATATTTTATTCTAAAATCTATTTTTATTCACTTATATTAAAAATTACTTTGCATCAATTATAGAAATTAATTATATAAATATCGATTTAATATTTTAGATAAAAGTTATCATATTATTTAATATGTTCAATTTCAATTTTGGGTAAAACATTATGATTAATAAGATTAAAGTTAACGACTATGAGAGTGGTAAAACTGTTATTTTTTTAAAAAATTATTAATACTATGTAATTTTTTATATAATATATTAAATTAATATATTTTAAATTATGACTATAATATTATTTTAAACACATATATAATATATTAACACACATTTAATTGGTAACCAATGCTAAATAATATTAAGGACACATAATGGTTAAAACACTATTTTTCTTCAAAGGACCATTTTTTCTATATATAAATGGTTTTAAATAGAATGTAGTTTTATATTATTTATAAATTTAATTATATTAAATGGGGATTATATATAGGTTAATAACACCCAAATTTGGTAATATGGGTCATTTCATATTTTTAGTAAAGCATAAATTTTTTATTTAGAAACAAGTTTCCATGGTAAAAACAAAAAAAGGTAAAAGTAAAAACCTAAGAATAAATGACTTCCAACATGTTTAAAATATGCATGGAAATAATTTATTGGGGATTTATATACCTAATATTACCCCAAAATCAATTATTTCTAACTTTGTGAGTCTTTTACCTCTGAATAGTGTAATGATATCATTGAAAATTAAATAGTGTTCTCAAAAGTTCCTTTTTCTACACTTATAAAAGGGGAAACTTACACACCTTCATTCCACACCAATTAATCTGAATTAATTACTAAAACTATAAAATTTTTATACTCCTAGAATCATATCTCATTTTCATAATCCCCTGGTTACTATAAGTTATCTTAATTTTTTCATTTCTAAGGATAATTTCAAGAGAATGTTTAAGGTACCAAAGTGAGTATTACTAACTCTTTACCATTTATTATTACTCTTTATTCCAAAAATTCCATAAACAAGGTGAAATAATGAACTAAATATCATTATTATACTAAAATTTTGTTATATTAATTTAAATTACTTTATTTATTCATTTCCATCCACTTATAAAAACAAAAGGATGTTGACAATGCGTTGTGCAGACTTCCGCCTCCATGAAGTAGCATTTTTTGTTTTTCATATTGATTTTTTTAATGATACAAATAAATTTAAATATGTTTAAATAATGTAAAAAAATATAAATAAAATCATCAATATTATTTTATAATGATATTATTCACTTCCTTAACCATACCCACCCATTGAGATATAGCATGTTCATGCTTGTGTCAGTTTAACCACCTACTTGAATAATGCTATAAAACTCTATCATAGATGACTATGGGAACTTAAATAATAATATTATTATAATTTAATAAAATATAAAATATTATTTTTTGGTTCTATAATGGTTATATTAATTATTTAACTTATTATTAAAATATCATCTTCGATCACTAAAATCACCGAAATAAATCAACCCCAATTCAATTTTCATGAAAACATAATAAAAAACTATATAATAAATAAACATAATATGATAATAAATGGTATATATTAAATTAAATATATAATAATAAGGTTTATAATAAGTTATATAATAAAATTAATTTGATTATTCAGGAAGTTAGATGCATGCACAGAATAAATTTGGAACAAGGTAAGAGTTTTCATCTCAAATTTCTCTCTTTAAGACATGTTTGGTATTATGAACCTAATTTAATTTATGTGGTGTATATACTAACTATTTGAGATATCATATCATTAATTATATTTTAATAATTTTATTTTAAGTTAAATTACAAGCCCACTCTTTCAAGGTATTTTGATTAAAATATTATGCAAGCTGTAAGGGTTCTTTGTCTCAAACTTTAATTCCTTGAGACATACTTATGGTAGACACCATTTGTTCCCTTTAATGGTGTGTTAAATAAATATGGATGTATATTTTTCATATATATTTTTTATTCATGGGAAATAATAACCCAAATCAATCCCTTTTCATCAAATTATTTTACTTAAATTGTTACCCCAGTTGTAAAGGTTTTTGGTAACTCAATTTTCTTTCATCTAGTTATTATCATCCTCTTGGACTTAAAAGTTTGGGTACATTATACCAAATGATTATATTATTTGGTATTATATTTTTTATATAAATTTACATTACTACCAGAAAATACACCTTTTTGAAATATTTTTTACTTCAAGGAGTATGTTTCTCTTAATGGATATTGATAACTCAAGCCTCTTTTCCTTGAGTTATATTGTTTCATCATAAACTTATTTTTTTGGGGTTGGGTTATAACACCATAATATTTTATTATATGTTATTTTATACCCCTATTTTGGATAATTAAGTCTTCATATAAAGAAGGTTATATTACTATTTTTACAATGTGGGTTCTAAATAAAGGTAATTTCTAAGTATTAAAAAGGTTCCTTTCATAATCAAATGTTTTATCTTTGGATCCATATTTACTTTAAAAACATTATTTCATTTTTCAAGGATCCATCATTGGAGATTATTTTTAAAAGATAAAGTTTTCAAAATATTTCATGTCACAACCCCCTGGCTCCAAAGGTACCCCTCTTAGGTCTGCAACAAAGGGGGTGGGATAATGATCCCCAAATCCCACCTCTAGTGGGCCTTGGGTTGGCGACTATCTCTGAGGGTATAAAAAATCATATATGGAAGGCATTAACCTTTATAATAATTTAGGATTGGGAGATATAATAATCAACCACCAAAAAAATCCATCACATAATGTAAAAGAAAAACCAAACCATTCGACAATGCATGAACAATGTCAAAGAATACAAATAAAAGTCTCCAAGAAAATACCAAAAGAAAAGCCTATGGAAATGACTGAAAAAAACTCCAAAACTCAATTTAGTAATGCTTAGATTTGTTGTCAAATTCCTCCTAGAATCCTGAAAAATAGTTTATATATATAGGGTGATCATAACATGTATACTCAGTAGGATTATACCCAAGGCCTAAAGTGCACATGTGAAAAGAGAATACTAATGCTCTAGTGAACAAAAAACAGATTCAACATGAACCTAAATAGGTCAACTAACCAATCCTGTATTCACTATGGAATGATCATCCAATCACGCATCCACTATCATAACATATTATCAAAAGAACACAAAAAGGCACCCTACAAATAATTCTCCATTGATTTTATACTCTCATTCCCCAACGTCAAACATCATATACTCTTATTCCTTCCATACATACCATGTCAAATAACTATCCATCTCTGATGTGGGTTAGGATGCATATCTACCTATCCCAACCTCCCATAGGTTCTAGCATACAATGCTAGAATCGGTCATCATCACATCACAACCTCATCACATAACTGGGGTAGTAGGTTATCATGAACGTAAAGGATATCGACCTCATTCCCTCCTCCCACTATGCATGACCCCCACTATATATCGTATCCCCATCACTGGAAATTACTTTTTTTTATTTCCAAACACTTTTAAGGGAAAGTGATAACCAATGAAATCAAGACTTAAACACAATAAAATAGTCTCCAACAGACCAAAAATCAAGATAAAAAACATCGCTCACTACCAAAGAGAAGCTCCTCCCACAACTAAAAACCATAATGTCTAGCTTCCATTGTCTCATCGCAGCATGACTAGCTGACCAGTGCCAAAGAGTACGGGCATGGTACCGATGGACAAATCCACACCCTCTAAATATTATGATTATGAAAAGCCATGAAATAGTAAAACCTTATTTCCTTGAACCTCATTTGAAGCATCTTTTTGTAAGAAAACGTTGCAGAGTCCCTTAATCCATGGCCTTTCGAAACAAAAACGAACATCACTTCATGAAAACCACTATTGTCGAGACATCAATACCAAGTTAGAATTCACCAATTTCATGTTCCGTTGCTTTTACTTCTTTCCCAGATAAAAATAAAAATTTTGGCCATTCAAATCCAGAACAATCTTCCAAATTCCGAGACCACAGACCAATCCAAAGCAAGACCATAACAAAATCATGAAACAAAGAGCCGCAGATGAACCCAAAACCATAGCCGCTTGAACCATAACGAAATCAACAAAAAAATGCAGATAAACCCAAAACCAACCACCGCTTCAACCAGAAGGAAATCATAGGACCAAAATCAGCAGATTTAAAAGGAAGTATCACGCCGCACACAGTAAGACTCACAACAGATCGCATCCAAAACCATAGCATGAACAAGAAACTAAGAGTCAAAATTCATCACCTTATCCAGCCACCCGAACACCAACCCATATCATCATTGGGTAATCTCTAACACCAAACCATATCATCATAGAGAAATCTCCAAAACAAACCCATATCACCACTACTGCTAAAGGAATAGTGGGGAAGAGGGGGTATCCAGCTATCCATATCTCCAACAACCTGGATGTTGGGGAAAACACTTGGAACCCAAAAAATTTGGGCATTGGTAAGGTTATCTAACTGGTGGGGAACATACACTACTACAAAACCCACAATAAGTAGTGGTATCCATTTTTAGTGCTAGATAAAAACACTAATAAAGGTACCCTTTATGAGTGCAAAAAAATGCTGATAAAAGGAGATCGTTATCAATGCTAAATAAAATCACCGATAAAGGGTAATTTTTATGAGTGCTTTTTTAAGCACTGATAAAGGCCACCCTTTACCAATACTTTTTATTTAATGTTGGTCAAAGTGGCCTTTATCAATGCTTTTTGCTAGCATTGATTTTTCCTGCTCAACCGTCCCTCATCAGACTTCTTGTTTATCAGTGCCACACTTTTATAAGCTTGGATGACCCACTAACACAATGTGCCATGGTAGTGGGGGATCGACACCCGCAAACACATTTACACTCACAGGCCTAGCCCTGCCTCAAATTCGCGCCTATACACAACCCGACCCACCTTCCCATGCGAGCCTATACATGACCCCTAATTTTTTTATATACTCCAATAAAAATATACTAATAAAAATTTAAAATACAAGTATTAAAAATATTAAAAAAATTAAAAAAATTAAATTATTAAACAAATGAAAATTAAAAATGTTTTTTTAAAAAAATATTAATTTATTTATTAATTAAATAATTATTAA
Source organism: Viscum album (assembly GCA_963277665.1). Classification (NCBI taxonomy): domain Eukaryota; kingdom Viridiplantae; phylum Streptophyta; class Magnoliopsida; order Santalales; family Viscaceae; genus Viscum; species Viscum album. Next base: position 126,383,372 of record OY728128.1, read on the forward strand.
TAAATTTAATATATATATATTATATATATTAATAAATATTTATATTAAATATAGATATATAAAATGAAAAAATTGAAATAATTTAAAAAATAAAAATTTAAAGTGCAAATTTAGAAAATATTAAAAATCCTATTAATTAAATAATTATTAAAAAAAGTGAATAAATTTAATATACTCTAATAAAAATAAACTGATAAAAATAAAAAATATAAGTATTCAAAATATTAAAAAATTGAAATAATTTAAAAAAATAAAAATTTAAAATGAATAAATTAAAAAAATATTAAAGAATTTATCAATTAAATAATTATTAATAAATTTAATATGTGTGTGTATATATATATAAACTATAAATATTACTAAATATTTATATTAAATATAGATATATAAAATGAATAAATTGAAATAATTAAACAAATAAAAATTTAAAATGTGTAAATTAAAAAGAATATTAAAAATTTTTATTAATTAAATAATTATTAATAAAAATGAATAAATTTAATATATATATATATATATATAAATTATATATATATATAAATTATAAATATCAATAAATAATATATATTAAATATAGATATATAAAATGAATAAATTATAATAATTTAAAAAATTGAAAATGAATAAATTTCAAAATTATTAAAAAATTATTAATGAAAAAATTATTAATAAAAATGAGAAAATTAAATAAATAAATAAATAAATAAATAAATATATATATATATTAATTATAAATAGTAATAAATAATAAACATTAAATATAAATATATAAAATGAATAAAATATAATAATTAAATACATATTAATGTTTTATTCATTTTTGATGGTTTTTATACATTAATATTCATTAATATATTTAATACTTTTAATATATAAATATATTCATATATATATATATATCAATATATATAATATTTCCTAAAATATGTATGCTTACATTAAATAATTCATATATTGAGTGAAAAATGTTTATAATTGAAAATTAATTTTAATTAAAAATATTGACTAATTACATCAAGTAATGAATATTTAATTGAATGCCTTTTTATTTTTCAATCTAACATATATAAAACATGTGTTCCATTGATTTCACACATTTATATACGTAATTAATGCATTTTTATATACAATGAACACACACATAATATTTCTATAATTTATTCATTTTTTATTATTCATTTTTGAATTATGTTTTTTAAAATAATATATTTAATATATATTATGTTTCTAATTGGTAAATTGTATTATTTTTTATATTTTTTTAATATATACTATTTATTACTATTTAATATTTTTTTTGAATTTATTCATTATTAATCTTAATTTTTTTTAATATTTTTTGTAATTTTTTCATTTTCAATTTTTCATGATTCAATATCTTTGTATTTTTATCCACTTTCAATATTTATTTATACATGTTTATTCATTAACATTTAATTTTTTTAATATGGTTTTAATTTCTATTATTAAGATGTATTCATTTCTATTTTAACATATATAAATATTCTTTTTTAATTTTTTAAATTATCTATATAATTAATAACAGTTATTCATTTTTTAAATTTATTTATTATTATTATTATTTATTTCCTTAATAGATGCTACATATTATATATTGCCATTATTCAATTAAAAATATATCAAACTTGTATATATATATATATACACATTAATTTAACACACACAAATATTTATGTAATTAATGTAATCTTATATATAAACGCATACCCCAAATATTTATATAATTTATTCAAATTTTAATATTAATTTTTAAATTTCATTTAGCAACATAATATAATTAATATATTATGTTTTTAATCTGAGATTTTTTAATATTATTTCAGTTAGCATTATATATTCATTTTTAATATTTTTTTTTTATTTTTTTTTGAATTTAATCATTTTATAATATTTATTTATACATATTTATTTACTATGTTTTAATATTTTCAATGTGCATTCATCTTCATTTTAATATATATATTTTTTTAATAATTTGTATAATTAATAAAACTTATCCATTTTTCAATATTTTTAAAGTGTAATAATTTTTAATTATTCATTTTCACTCATTTTTAACATTCACGCATTTAAGATTACATATTCATTAATAATGTTACAAATATAATTGTAAATATATATGTATAAATAAATATATTAATAAATGTATATTTACTATATTTATAATTATAAATATATAAATATAAATTTTTAAATGTATTTATATAATTATAAACAAATAATTATATATTTAAATAATTATAAAATTATAATAAATATATTTAAATAATGAATATATTTATCATATTTATATTTATATACATTTATTAAATAAATAAATATATAATTATATAAATATATATAATGATATAAATATATTTATAATTATAAATATATTTAAAAATATATTTATTAATATATATTTAATATATTTATAAAATTATATATTTATAATTATAAATAAATAAATATAATTTTTTAAAAAGTATTTATATAGTTATAAATAAATAATTATACATTTAAATAATTATAAAATTATAATAAATATATTTAAATAATAAATATATTTAATATATTTATATTTATATTTATACATATTTATTAAATATATATAATTATATAAATATACCCAAACGACTGAGTCACAGATTTGGAAACCAAATCCACAACTCCAAATTTATTAATAAAAAGGTAACAAACAACTAGGATATTAGGTCAACCAAGGCACATCTGCCCAAAACAAGAGGTCACTCCCTATAATTCTCTCTACAACCTATATTTTTTTGAATGTCTTCCCCTGCCCTTTAGGTGTCATCCTCTCTGCCATGTCTTGGCCTGTTGCAATGGCACATTCTCATCTTTAGATGATGATTTAGTGGATTCTTCCATAATGGAGCAGATCGTGAACTTCCAAGAGAGATCCCAAAAGTCAATCTCTGGTTTGCTCTAAATCTATCCTCTATATTAATAGCCAACAACTTCTACACAAGAATGTATTCATTAAAACCAAAAACATGTTGTTCTATTCTGGAGTAGATTACCTCAAGCTGTAAGAAAAACCAATCATCCGCCTCTTTATTGATGCCTTCAGTAGGTCTTTCACATTTAGAATCATCTAGAGGTTTGATACAATAATTTTTATCAAGTGTAGCGACACATTATTCATTTGAGGCCTTTCCAAAGGAGTTATATTCATTTTTAATAAGGTCAGAAAAATTGGGCAGGTAACACCAATCCACATTCTTATTATCCACTAAGGGACTACAAGGTTGAAGTTCTGCCTAGAGTGGGAGTTCCTAAGTAGGAGATGTCTGTACCACTTCTTTGAGCATAGAGACCTGCTTATACACACATTCATGGTCAAGAGGTTTCTCTATCTGAGAATAACTCAAAAGTTTAATTACTTTTACCTCCATAATAGAACACCTAGCTGCTGAATTAGGAGCATCATTGTTCAAAGAGTCCAATCCAACAACCTCTAAATTGAGCCTTTTTCTCTCTTCATCCTTAAAACCACTAGGGTCTCCTACCTTTCACACCAAGGAGGGTGAAATATCCCCTACAGATCTAGTCATGTCAGAAACACTCTATTTTATTTTGACATTACCAGAAGAAGGGTATACCTGAAGAGGAAGCACTATACTTTCTAAGGCCAGATCACATAAAGTACTAATATTTGGGAACTACCCAAGAACACATACAGGTTTGGATTTCCTAAATTGTACCATTTGGAACCATTCCTCTTCCATTAATATCTTAGATCATGATTTTTTATTACTCACCATGAGTGAAGTGTCACACATAACTACAGAGTCAACCTACTTCATTGTCTGTGGGGAGGCCATCCCCAACTTATCTTTTTTATTTTCTTCTAGAGGTGTAGAGATCTCATTTCTGAAATAAATCTTTACCAACCTCTGTATTCTAGTCTTAGAGACAATTAGAAAATCATCATTAGAATCACCACTCTCTTTCTCTTCTACTGTTATATCAGACCAAGTGAAATTGGGAAAAGAAGTGATATCACTATGTCATGAAGTTATACCAGTTGTCTTCTAAATAACAGCATTAAGAGGATCCAACCTGTGGTCAAAAGTGTCTAAGACACCATTGATATGATATTGTACAAGCTTCTTTAAATTGTAATTAGGTTCTCCATCCAATCTGTTATAATGTGCATAACATTAATTTTAAGGACCTAGCCTTAAACATTACATAATATTGAATTAAGTTAAGAATTCACATTGAGAATCTTTTCCATTTTAGGGATTTAGAGAATTAGGTCATAACATATACATAACAATTTTAATATTACATGTAGACACTTCTATCCAGTATCTATTTTTTTTTCATAAAATAAAAACTCTTAAAAGAAAATAAACATGTTTAATTCCATGTTTTAATCATCATGACTTTTCCTTTATCCCATCCTTGACCCTATTCCACTTTAAGTCCTGTGATAAACATTTTAAAAACTTGGGATGAACATAAAAAGCTCAGTAAGGAATACACAAAGTAGGAAAACTGTTAGTTTTTCAAAACAACAAATAAACCTTAAATACTTTATCATAAGTAATACTTTTTACCTTTATGAAGTAGTAAATACTCTTCACTGAATAAAAGCTCATTTCTTACCCATTAGTAACCAAAATATCAATATAAAACCCATATAAATCACACATAACATATAAAGGTAACCTGGGATATAAACATACTTAAATGGAATAACTATATGGTCAACTTCCACACATATCACTAAATGGAATATCCATATGGCCAACTTCCATACCCAATAAATTAGAGTTTATAACATAACCACCTATCCTGGTTTATCATGACACCACCCATCATTTGGTTTATCACATAACCACCCATCCAATGTCCAAGTACCATTATAAAATCATAACACATAAAATATTTCAAATATAAACATTTCACTAATAACATTTCATTTGAAATCACAAGAAATCACTTTAAGATATTGAAATAATAAATCCATTTCAGAAACCATTTTCAATACCAAAACACCCAAAAAAAGAAAAAGGGGTTTATTTTTCATTTTTAAAAAACATTAAGGCTTATAGAGGAATCCAAATAACGATTACAGCGGCAGAGAGGTCATTGTCGCCGCATACATTAAAAAAACATTCCTTTTTTCATTTAGTAAAATGATTCATAGAAAAAGATTCCCTTTGAATGAAAGTAAAAGTCAAAGGGGTTTATTATACACCTTGTAGAAGAAGGAGGTGTATATTATCAAAACATTCCTTAATGAAAGGATATTGAGACAAAGTCCCTTACAAAGATTATACCATTAGATTAAGGATAAATCAATGACATAATTATGTGTGAAAAATATAAAAACACCCAATATAAGTAGATATTAAGTTTAAAATAATCAGAGGTCATTCACACATATTCATATCATGACATAATCAAGAAGTTGAAGTTTAACCCAACAAATGGAAGTTGGGTTAAGAAGTTCCTTTACAAAAATTTGACAGCCTAACGACATCACTTTAAAATTAAAAAAATGAGTTGATGAAGTAGAAAAGGGTATCTAATAACATGTACATAAAATTTACAGAAATAAGGATATATAAGAACATATCCCAACATAAGAAAATGTAAATTTAAAAGACATAACATAAAATATGTCTTTAACTAAAAGAGGAGGGTGAAAGGTTCCCTTACCGATTTGCTAACTTAAACATACACCACATAAAAGAAGGATCATTAAATGAAGATGTAAATACCAATAAATTAAATTATATTAAATAAATAATAAAATCATGGGCATTACATACACTATACAAAAATAAATAGTTTCAAATGTAGCATGAATCTCACAAGAATAAAAAGTGAGATGAAAACCCCTTACCTCAAGTCCGAATTGTCTTGTATGTTTCTTGTTATTCCTAAATAATAAACTTAATTTAATTTATACTTTATTAATAACCTTTTTAAATTTTATTATTCCTTTTATATCACTTATTACTTTTATATAACAATTAGTTAATTATTTGAGTTCATATCAGACATTTTGTCGATGTTTGGAACTTGAGTCAAAAATGAACTTGTTATAATTACAAAATGTCAATGTGGTAAAAAATACATTATCTACAGAATGATATTCATGATTAATATATAATATATGTAATATATATCCACTATATATTTATTTATAATAGTCCATATAATTAGGATATATGAAAATGAAATGCACCGTTCATGGAGACGGTAAGCCGTACATACACATGAACGCTACTTTCATTTCATTTTTTTTCATTTTTAAAGGAATGAAAACCAAATTATAAAAAGGTATATTATTATTAAAGTATAATATCATATTTTATATATTTTACACAAGTTAAATAACATTATCCTTTATACATTCCATTTATGGTATGAACGAGTCATATCACTTTGAGGGGGCGGTAGTCCGCACTTCCTCAAATGAAATTATTGTATTTATACAACATGAAAAGCATAAAGGTATGTTATAAATAAGAATTAAAAAAGAATAAAGATAAAATAAATACCATAAATATTATATATAATTACAGTGCTATCATAATGGCCACCATAAGAGGTGGTAGGAGAAGATTGAACAATCATCGTTTTGTGAGGCAGTAGTTCACCGTCCACAGAAACAGTATGTTCTACACCCATTAGATGGAGGTGTGTGTTATTGTGGTTTGGATACTTCTCATAAAAAACCTAATATATTTAGAATAATGGTTTTTTATGTAAACAAATAATAAGAAGATCATAGGGAGTGAAGAAGTAAAATAAAAGAAGAAAACTTGAGAGAATACGTTAACTCAAATCGGGTAACTTCTTTTGATTTGAGCCAAAAGGATCTCTTGAATTGCCTTATGCCCAAGGAAAGAATTATAGGATGAATAAAAGGATATTGGGATCTTATTTGGGTAGAGGTTTGATGAGAAAAGGGGGTTTGAGAGGTGTGAGTAATGGTTAGAGGTGATGGTTTTTTATAAGGGGGAGGAGGGGCTCTTTAGGAAAGTTTGAAAATATTATTTTAGTCTAAACTGAATTTCGATTTCAAAAAGTCCCAAAATAATTTAATTCGAATTTAAGGTGAGTATTGTTCTAAATACTCTCATACAATGGGTTTTAGAAAAGTTTAGGGCATAACATAAACCTTATCTTTTAGCTTTAACCTTTAGTTAACTAATTTAACTTTTACCATGTTCTCTTGTATATTCATACTACATGGTTAATATATTTACTATAAAATTCAAAGCAACCAAAAATGGATCATTAATTAAATTTTTAACATTATATATGTCATTTGTCCGAATATTATATTTTTTGGACTATTTTATTATTTAATAAATAATATTCAATTTAAAAACTCATTTATGTCAATTTATAAACTATTCATATTAAGACTTTTAAAAAACTTATAAAAACTTGATTATTTCGAAAAAACTACATTAATTCAAAGATAAAAGTTATAATCATTCATAAAATTCTTTGATGGCATAAAAAGTTTCAAAATAAATTTATTTTAATATTTATAATATCATTTATTTAAAACATTAATTAATGAGGTAATCATTACATCATCATTGTGTCATAAATAAATTTATTTATTTGATGTATAAAAATTATAAATAAAATAACATGATGTAGGAAATATTTCTATATTTAAAATGAATATTTATAGTTGAAAATATAACTTATATAACCCATTATAAAAATTATTTTACTAAGAGATATATGTTTATGTTATATTTTCCTTAACTTTAAATTAATTTTATATAGTGTCATTTTCACTTACAAGTGGATCCCTGGGGTCCCAAAATCGACCCAAGGATACCCATGGTCAGACTTGAATCATCAAATAGGATTAGGACACGTGTTAGGGTAATTTAATATTATTATAATATTATTTTTTACCCTTATTTACCAGATTTACCTTTTAATCATGGTAAATAAAATATTTACTGAAGTTACTATTCATAATGTATAAAAATAAAAGTTACATATTTACAGAATTTGGACCTCCGGATTCCAAATATGGAATCCATTTTTCCAAATTCAAAACACAGAATTTTCCGAAATTAATTTAAAATTAATTCCCATTGTCAAAACAAAAAGTGCATTTTTAAGAAATAATAACTATCAAAAGACTGACACTCATTTTTGTCCAATTTCAAAGTAAAATGACTTAAAATTACAAAAATTAGATTAAATGGTAAAAATATAATTAAAATACACTTTAAAACCAATTAAAAAGATAATATAAACATATAAATAAATTAGATTAAAAGGCAGTTTTGAATTAAAATGCAGTATTTTTTACTATTCATTAAAAAATGAACTTTATCAGAAAAATACCAAAATTTCATCCAAAGTAAACTTTTATGTTCCAATTCTAAAGAAGATGTTTATTTTGTCAAATGGAAAATATAAAAGTGAAAAAACTATATTTAAAAAGCGTTCTCCATTAAAAGGCGGTAAATTGACCTTTTAAAGAATATTAGAATATTTCATGCTTAAAATTGGATTCATTCTTATTTTAAGCCTCTAAAATTTATTAGATAAAAGTAAAAACATTAACAAACATGTGTAATCATATTTTAGTTAGTTCTATTCATTCCTTCCAATAAAATGGCTAGGCGTTAACTATAATAATAATAATATATTATTTTTTGGTATAACTCAAAGTTGTGTGCAACATAAGATTTCAAAGAAACCCTTTGTTGCGTGTTTAGAATGATTTCAAACAAAGTTTCCTCTTAAAGTAAAATTAATATTTAATTCAAAAATATTAATAAATATAAAATTGTAATATTCTTTATTTACCTGGGATGTTACATCCTTCCCCCCTTTTGGGAATTGCGTCCTCGCAATTTTAAAATTGGGCTTGAAAACTTAATTGAAAGTCCCAAATCAGAAAAAGAGTCAATAAAAATATCACTTTAAAAGAAATAAAGAGAAGTAAAAAGGTCACCCAAGATAACACATACTAAGATTCCATGAAAACATAGATATAGCGAAGAAAAAAAGTGTCAAGTTCTGATGGAGAGTGATAGAAAACATGATCAGGAGAAAGTTAACAACAAGAAAACCAAAAACTTGTGATGGGTTAAACGGTCATTGGTTTCCCAGTACGAAAAGTAAATGGACAATGTTTTTGTTTTGAGTTCCATTTCATAAAGTTGGAGAAATTTATTTATTATATTGAATATGATCATAAGGAAATATACTTTCCTTTTAAGTAGAGTTTCATCCTTTAATAAATTTCTACCACAAACTCATCTTTTCTCAAAACATTGAGTATTCAAGATGACTTGGTCACACATGAAGCACTAGAATCAACTTCTAGAGAATAGCATGATCCAAAAAAGATGAACCATATATTTCCCATGTCTTTAGAAATTATCTAAAACCAAAAATGTTAGTACAAGACTAGATAATCCCTAAAAAGGATAATCTTTTATATAAATAAATACTACTCTTAATCTCCAAAATTGAACAAACAATACCCAAAGTTCAACAAATACCATTAAATATACAAATATCCCTAAAATTATTCAATGTAATCCAAACTAAGATTGAAACCCAAAACTCAGAAGGATTTAATCACACAGTCTTCCATAAAAATCATAACATTTATCTCCAAATAACATCAACTACTCTTAAAGTCTCATACTGAAGTATAAATAACCTAATCACATATTCTCTATAATAGGTTAATCATTTCAAGAAATAACCAAAATCACCATTTTTCCACAATAAAAACATATATTCTTCCATAATAAAATTTCAACCATTACTCCTCAAATGATTTCCCATAGTATTCTATTTTCTTTAGGCATATAGTGTTCCCAAAAGAGAAAACGTCTTCCAAAATAACCTTTATCACTTAATCACCGAATCATTTTCTTATACTAAGGATATCCATTTGATAAAACATAATTTCCAAAAATCAAATTATTCATGATCTATAAAATCATTTAACCAAAAATAATTATTCATACTAACTAGGGACTTCAAGTAGTCTAGTGGTAGGCGATAAATACCAACTGCACTTTGGTTGCGGGTTCGATTCCCGCGGATTTTTCCAACATGATGGGTTGTCACAGGGTCTCTGTGTTGTCCCTTTTAAAAAACTATATAATTTTATAACATTACCTAAAATGATATAAATTCCTCAAAAATAACCATAACATATTTTAAACACAAATGTTATCTCATACCTTTCATTTTCATCCAAAAAAGTAATAATATGTAATTACCTCAAATTCAAGGATCATATAAACCCAAATGGTTAATTATAACTACATCTAAAAAATAAATGCTAATTCTTACTTGAATAACATTTTCACATATCAATCTTTAGGGTTATACATACTTGAAAAAGTATTCCAAAGTAATCCCATAATCAAAAGAGCCTTAATACTTTTAAGAATTTCATCATCCTAAAATCTTCCATAACTCTTGAATCCATTATATGTAGACTTTTTACTCATTAAACATTCTTCATGATCCATTAACCATTATTTTAAAACTTATTCTATAATACTTCTTTCCTACAAACAAAATCATGAATCATGTCATAAGATTAAATAATATCAAAACAAAAACTAAGAAAATAATCCATACATTTCATTGGTCATTGTCAGTTTAATCATTCTCAATTGGAATGGAATTAGGTATTGGTAAACATATATTTGTATGGACCTACTGATCCCATTCCTGAACTGTCTTTGTAGGACATCTATTTTTATAATGACCATACACACCACATTTAAAACATTCAATTTATCCCTAAAAAAGAACCTTTTCCCTTTCCTAGAGTCAACTGGACGCTTCCTTTTTCCATGTAAGGTTATTGCTTTATGATCTTAATTACCACATCTATATAATCTTTCCATCCCTTTGAATCATTTTCCTAGGTGTTTCTTTCCACATCCTTGACACATAGGTTTTTGAATATACTTACATTTTTTGTTATTACCTGAACTCCCATTGGGATTCGTTTCTCGCATATATGATGCCTTTTAAAAATCATCAAGGTTCAGGTGGTCAATCATGAATCCATATAGTTGGTTGAGAATAACCAAAAGAGTTCTCATTGCATCTCCCACTTCATTTAGTATCTTATTCAGAAAACCATCACAATTTTACTCACTTCTATTGTTAGTTTGGTGCATACTAGATCAATCCATTTATTAAAACCAAAAAGGTTAGTGTGAGTATATCAATAAAATCATAATATAATATCTTATGAGGAGGGTAAACACTAAGATATACTTATTCATTTTATCTTAAAACCATTCAATTTATCTAAAATAAATATGACTCTTTCTAATTTTCTGACCATTATGGTTATGTCACTTATGCTTAAGTAACACCCTAACCTCTGAAGTTATCTAAATCGACCTCTGATACCTACTGTAAGGACCCACCCTTAAACATTACATAATCATGAATTAAGTTAAGAATTAACATTGGGGTTATTTTCAAGTTTAGATATTTAGAGAATTAGGTCATAACATATACATAACAATTTGAATATTACATGTAGACAGTTCTACTCAGTATCCATTTTCTTAATAAAATAAAAACTCTTAAAAGAAAATTAACTTGTTTAGTTCCATGTTTTAATCATCATTAATTTTCCTTGATCCCATACTTGACCCTATTTCACTTTAAGTCATGTGATAAACAGTTCAAAAACTTGATATGAGCATAAAAATCTCAGTAAGGGATACACAACATAGGAAAACTGTTAGTTTTTCAAAACAACAAATAAACCATGAATACTTTATCATAAGTAATACTTTTCACCTTTATAAAGTAGTAAATACTCTTTATTGAATAAAATATCACTACTTACCCTTTAGTAACCAAAATATTACCATAAAACCTATAGAAAGAACACATAACTTATAAAGGTAACGTGGGACATAAACACACTTAAATGGAATAACCATACGGCTGGCTTCCACACATCTCACTAAATGGAATAGCCATATAGCCAACTTCCATACCCAATGAATTGGAGGTTATAATGTAACCACCTATTCTAGTTTATTACGACACCATCTATCATTTGGTTTATCACGTAACCACCCATCAAATGTCCAAGTACCATTATAAAATCATAACACGTAAAATATTTAAAATATAAACATTTCACTAATAAAATTTCATTTGAAATCACAAGAAATAATTTCAAGATGTTGAAATAATCAATCCATTTCAAAAACCATTTTCAATACCAAAACATCTAAAAATATAATAAGGGGTTTCTTTTTCATTTTTAGAAACATTAAGGCTTATAGAGGAAGTCAAATAATGATTACGGTGACAAAGAGGTCATTGTAGCAACATACGTTAAAAAACATTCATTTTGTCATTTAGTAAAATGAGTCATAGAAGATTCAATTTGAATTAAAGTAAAACTAAAAGGGTTTTATTATACAAATTTTAGAAGAAGGAGGTGTATATTATCAAAACATTCCTCAATAAAATGAGACTGAGACGAAGTCCCTTACAAATATTGTACCATTAGATTAAGGATAAATCAATGACATAATTATGTGTGAAAAATATAAAAAAACCAAATATTAGTGGATATTAAGTATAAATAAATAATATTTCATTCACAAATATTCATATCATGACATAATCAAGAAGTATAAGTTTAACCCGAAGAATGGAAATTGGGTTAAGAAGTTCCCTTACAGAAATTCAACAGCCTAACGACGTAACTTTAAAATTCGGAAAATGAGTTGATGAAAGAGAAAATGGTCTATCATCACATGGACGTAAAATGTAAAAAAATAAGGATATATAAGAACATATCCAAACATAATAAAATGTAAATCTAAAAGATATAACATAAAATATGTTATTAACTAAAAGAGGAGGGTGAAAGGTTCCCTTACTAATTTGGTAACTTATGAAACATACACTGCATGAAAGAAGGATCATAAAATGAAGATGTAAATACCCATAAATTAAATTATATTACATAAATAATACAGTCATGGGAAGTACATACACCACACAAAAGGAAATAGTTTCAAATATAGCATGAATCTCACGGGAATAAAAAGTGAGATGAAAGCTCCTTACCTCATGTCCGACTTGTCTTGAATGTTTCTTATTCATCCTGAATAATAAAATTATGTTAATTTATACTTTATTAAGAACAATTTTAAATTTTATTATTCCTTTTATATCATTTATTTCCTTTCTATAACAATTATTTAATTATTTGAGTTCATATCAGACATTTTTTCGATGTTCAAAACTTGAGTCAAAAATGAAGTTGTTATAATTACAAAATGTCCATCTGGTAAAAATTAAATTATCTCAAAAATGATATTCATAATTAATATATAATATATGTCATATATATCCAGTATATATTCATTTATAATAGTCTATATCATTTTTATATATGAAAATGAATTGCACTATTCATGGAGATGGTAAGCCGTACGTACGCATGAACACTACTTTCATTTCATTTTTTTTTTCATTTTTAAAGTAATGAAAACAAAATTATACATATTTATATTGTTATTAAATTATAATATCATATTTTATATATGTTACATAAGTTAAATAACATCATCCTTTATGAATTCCATGTATGATATGAACGAGTCATATCACTTTGAGGGGGTAGTAGTCCACACTTCCTCAAATGAAATTATCATATTTATACAACATGAAAAGCATAAAGGTATGTTATAAATGATAATTAAAGAAGAATAGAGGTAAAATAAATATCATAAATATAATATATAATTACATTTCCATCATAATGACCACCATAATAGGTTGTAGGAGAAGATTGAATAATCATCGTTTCGTGAGGCAGTAGTTCGCCGTCCATAGAAACAGTATGTTCTATACCCATTAGATGGAGGTGTGAGTAAGTTTAGTTTGAATAATTCTCATAAAAACAACCTAGTATATTTATGATACTGTTTTTTTATGTAAATAAAGAATAAGAAGAGCATAGGGAGTGAATAAGTAAAATAAAAGAAGATAACTTGAGAGAAGACGTTACCTCAAATCGGGTAACTTCTTTTTATTTGAGCCAAAGGGATCTCTTGAATTGCCTTATTCCTAGGTTAAGGCTTCTAGGAGGAATATAGGGATGTTGGTAGATTATTTTTTCAGATTTTGGATGATCCAAGGGGGATTTAGAGGTGTGAGTAATGTTTAGAGGTGATGGATTTTTATAAGGGGAATGAGCGGATCTTTAGGAAAGTATGAAAATATTATTTTATTATAAACTGAATTTCGATTTCAAAAGGTCCCCAACTAATTTAATTCAAAGATAAGGTGATTATTGTTCTAAATCCTCTCATAAAATGTATTTTAGACAAGTTTAGGGTATAAAAGTAACCTTATCTTTTAGCTTTAACCTTTAGTTAACTAATTTAACTTTTACCAAGTCCTCTTGTATATTCATACTATATGGTTAATATATTTACTATAAAATTCCAAGAGACAAAAAATGAATCATTAATGACATTTTTAACATTATATATGCCATTTTTATTAATATTACATTTTGAGGACTATTTTATAATTTAATAAAATAGTATTCATTTTAAAAACTCATTTATGTCAATTTATAAACTATTCATATCAAGACTTTTAAAAAACCTATAAAAACTTGATTATTTAAAAAGAACTACATTAATTAAAATATAACAAGTTATAATAATCCATAAAATTAATTTATGGAATAAAAATTTTCAAAATAAATTTATTTTAATATTTATAATCTCATTTATTTAAAACATTCATTAATGAGGTAATCATTACAGCATCATTGTGTCATAAATAAATTTATTTATTTGATGCCTAAAAATTATAAATAAAATATCATGATATAGGAAATCTGTTTAAATTTATAATGAATATTTATAATTGAAAATATAACTTATATATCCCATTATAAAAATTATTTTACTAATAGATATATGTTTATGTTACATTTTACTTAACTTTAAATTAATTTTTATAAAGTGTCATTTTCACTTACAAGTGGATCCATGGGGTCCAAAAATCGACCCAAGGATGACCATGGTAATAAATTTATCATAAAATAGTATTATGACAGGTTTTAGGATACTTTAATATTATTATAGTATTATTTTTTACCCTTATTTACCAGATTTACCCTTTAACCATGTTAAATAAAAGATTTACTAAAATTACTATTAATAATGTCTAAAAATAAAAGTTACCTATTTACATAATTTGGACCTACTGATTCCAAATATGAAATCCATTTTTCCAAATTCAAAACATAGAAGTTTCAAAAAATAATTTAAAATTAGTTCCCGTTGTCAAAACAAAAAGCGCATTTTTAAGAAATAATAGCTATCAAAATATTGACACTTGTTTATGTCCAATTTCAAAGTGAAATTACTTCCAATGAAAAAAATTGTATTAAATGGTAAAAATATAATCTAATTACACTTTAAAACCATTTAAAAAGATAATCTAACCATATAAATAAATTAGATTCAAAGGTAGTTTTTAATTAAAATACAATATCTTCACTATTCATTAAAAAAATGAAGATTATCAGAAAAATACCAAAATTTTATCCAAAGTAAAATTTGATTTCCAAATTCTAAATAAGAAGTTTATTTTTTCATATAGAACATATAAAAGTGAAAAAAACTATATTTAAAAAGGGGTTTCCATCAAAAGGTGGCAAATTGACCTTTTAAAGAATATTAGAGTATTTCATACTTAAAATCAGATTCATTCTCATTTTAAGCCTCTAAAAATTATTGGATAAAAGTAAAAACATTTAACAAACATGTGTAATCATATTGAAGTTAGTTATGTTCATTCCTGCCAATACAAGGCTAGACATTAACTATAATAATATTATTATATTATTTTTCAGTATAACTCAAAGTTGTGTGCAACATAAGATTTCAAAGAAACTCATTGTTGCATGTTGAGTACGCTATCGAACAAAGTGTCCTATTTAAAGTAAAATTAATATTTAATTCACAAATTTTAATAAATATGAATATATAATATTATTTATTTACCTGGGATGTTACATCAATAGGCTGAGCAATGACCCAAGGTGCATTCACAAGCTGTGCAATATATCCAAGTCCACTAGAAGATACAACTTCACTTTGTGGAAGATCCTTTTGAGAAAATATTTTAGGAACTATATATGTTGAGTTTTTAATTAAATAATGTTGAAACAAGTCTTCAACCTGCGTCTACACATTTCTAGAATGTCTAAGACGCCTTAGTTTCTCAATTAGAGCCCTCTTGTAGCATAATGATTCCTCATTCCCTCGTGCTGAACAAACACCATATACCAAAGCTCTTTTACAAGTTGATAATTCATTACCAATCATTATAAATTCTATAAAAATCATGGAATCATCTCATATTTGATATTCAATTCAAATTCATCCGAATTAGTAGAAAGTAAAACCGTGTCGACAAGAGTGGATCCAAGATCCCCCTCCACCAGAAATTGGAAAAAATGCCTAAACTGAGCTAGTTAAGTTTCTTTGTTTAGTTTTATTTGTACTTTTATTATAAGAACAATGTAATATAGAATCCTTGGGTGCCAAAATATCCAATTCAATCCAAAAACTTTTACCCATAATTACATAGAGGATTTTCTAATCTCTTCTAGGTTGAAATTCCTATCCCACTCTCTTATATGCATATTTCTTGGATTGAGGGAGACCGATACATACCCCCATGATTTCATCTTCAGATATTTAGAGGGGAAGAGGAGATAATTGAATCCTCAACCCATAGAAACACATTCCCACTTATCAAAACCTCAAATATCAGAGAGCCACACAGCCAAATTTTCCATTTTCCATGGCTTAACGCCATTAGATAAAATAATTCAAGAAATTATGGAATGATTAGCCATTTTTATACATTCCTTAATCACATATATGTCTACCTTAATATGGGAAACACTATACTTGTGATGAATCACACCAGTAACCACTTCCTTGTAAGGAGAGAAAGAACATTCACCGACACCACCAGGGTTTACTACCTTTGATACAGATCCACCCTGAATAATATTTGTACGTTCTGACCCAAGAGAGGCATGCTTATATGATTCAAAACACCCACTATTAAAAAATATTTCATCCATTGAAAGTATAGAAGATATAATGAGGAAGAAAACCTAGGCACCATTAGGTTCTAAAGAGAGATAGTCTCTAGCATACCTCATCCAACTCTCATCTTATAAATATATAAAATGATATAAATAAATATATATAAATATATATTTACAATTATTTTAATATATTTATAAACATACAATTATATTTATTTATTTATAATTATATACATTTAATTTTTTATTTATATTAATTATATTATTAAAATTAATTATATTAGTATTTATTAGTGCTTGTTTAGCCCTGACAAAAATACATCTTTATCCGCACTAAAAGAGTGGTGATGAAATCTATCTTTATCAGTGATTTTTATTTTAGATATAATAAAACCCCTCTTTATCAGTTCTTTTTTGGAAGTGATAGGAAAAACCTCCTCGATATTTTAAAAGGAACCCTAATCAAACTGATTTCCATCATGCCATTCAAGCTCTTGTGGAAGTCCATCTTTACCACTACTCCCACTCTACCTTCTCTTGGATGAATCAACCCTCTCAAATTATAAGGTATGTTACTATTTCTAATCCTCTCACATTTATCAGTTTCTTTATACTTTACTTGAACCGCATAGATTTCATCCTTCGATTTCAAGACTAATCATGAAATTTTTGGATATCTACTCTTTATTCTTCATTTTATCCTCCATCCAGGTTCTTTTTTCTCCACCCTTAATAATTTACACTATTTTCCAAACCCTATTTGGGTTTAGGTTTTAAAGTTTTAATGTATTAATTCATAGAGTTTTTAGTTGTAACACCCCAACCCCAGTTACCCAGAGTCGGTGCCTCATTACATAACATTGGCATGATCACAAAAGATCAAGTCTCAAAAGACCTATTAGTTTAGTAGTCTTGGAAACACTAGATACATTCATAAAGTTTACATTACATCATAAATTGAAAACTACAACAATATCTTGTCTCCACACTCATATATCCTTATACTATCCCTGCAAGTCATTCATAAAATACTTCTTCACATCCTGTGAAAAATAAAACATAGAAAGGGGTGAGCTCAGATGCCCAGTAAGGATAACAATATAGCGTAAACTTTCATAAATAAGCATAAACATTTAAGGAAATGTATAACTAAAACAAAATCCTTTTAAACTTGAACTTTATTATATTATGGCAGAGATAAAATGAAATAATGCTATTTACTTATTCACATGGATATTCTACTAGTCGAATAATCACATGCAATATCAATAACCACTTTCATAATGATGGAATCCATAATGCCAGACTATCATAACCACATAGTCAAGGCCTTGTGCCAAGACTAAAAATAATATTTTGTCAAGGACTTGTGCCAAGACACTAGTTTGTCTTATGAGACCTACTGATGCATCGAGGAGTTATAGCAGGCTCCACCAGTCACTTATTAAGTCTAATGCATTCCTCATATGAATAGGTTTAAACCTAGCATAAACATTCGTATTAAAAATAGAATACGAAATGTCAATAATTTAACCATAAACCATGAATGGTATAAAAATAACACATCCATAGTCAAAAATATCACAAAACCTTCAATACTATATGTAAGTTTTGTATCATAATAAATCAACTTCAAATAAGCTTAAAATCCAACAAAGGATGTTGATAAATATGAAATCAAAACTATTTGAGAGAAATATCTCTTTTTTTGAAATCATTTAAAAGTAACATAATTATAAAATTAAAAATTTACTTTGAAAATATCCTTATAATCTTTTAAGGGAAGATTCGACAATTTTATAATGGCGGAAAATATCCGCACCCTCCGTATAAGTTAAAAAAGGCATTCTTACCTTAATTTTGTCGAAAAGGTTAAAAAGGACCTTGTTTGGAAAACGACGGAAAGATTCCTTTATAATAATCTTTTAAAAAGTCAAACAAGGGTATAAATGAATTTAAACCATAGTCTATAAAACAGTAAGAATGTTTTTAAATAAATTTTTAATAAACATGGATGTGGATGATAAAGAGGTCCCAGTAGATAATTACATATAAACAACCTCGGATAATGAATAGATTGTGAAATAAACCCTTACCTTGTAATTTTCCTTGGTTAAGGGTAGTTTAAAATCCTTTATAATGGTGAAATAATTTTTATTAAATTATAAAAGAATCATATACATTAATATGATTTCATATATGATCTTTTAACATTGCTTTGTTAATAATATCTTAGTATTATCGTCGTTTCAGGTGTTAACTTGTTTTATTTTATACGTTTTGTTACATAAGTCATGTTTGTTATGAATAGGTTGTATATTATTAATATACATAATGATATCAAGTACTTAAACATTATTTGTAATCATCAAATGAGAATTAGACTTGCATGGATACAAGAGGGAATGAATCTCATCGCGTTCGTGGAGACAGTAGTCCGTACGTACGCACGAGCGACAATATCATTCTTTTGATATTAAAATAATATATAATTGGATGTTATATCATATATAAATAATAATTATAATGTTATATTTATTATTTACATCAATCACAAATCATTATCATACCCATCCAAATAATAATGTTTTGAACAACAATTACACCACGACGTGGAGATGGTAAGCCGTACGTACGCACGTATGGTGACATGTCATTCAAAGGATGGATAGAATACTGAATATTGTTGTACCATATTTATGATAACATCAAATTATATATAAGATACTGGAGTTATTATTTTATAATGGAAATAATAAATAAATAAGAAGTTGAAGAAGAAAGGCACTTGAAAGAGGGTGGTGAAAACATTACCTCTTCTTCGTGTTCTTCCTTTTGATTTGATCAAAAGAGCTCCTTAGGTTGGCTTTCTGATCAAAATAAGGCATCTAGGTTGAAGTGAGGGAAGTTTAGAGAATATTTGGGTAGGGTTTGTCCGATACAAAAGGCATTGAAGGTGTGAATTATAGGGAAGGGGAAGTTCCCTTTTATAAGAGGGGTGAGGGGCACCTTAGGAAAAGCTAAAAATATTATTTTATAATAAATTCATATTCAGTTTCTAATGGCTACAAAGTGTAATATTTAAAGTTTAAGGTGGGGATAGGTCTAAAAACACTCAACCAATAGGTTTTAGACAGGTTTGGGTCACTATATTAACTTTATCTTTTTGATTTAACTCTTAGTTAAATAGTTTGACATTTACCATGTCTCTTTGTATTTTTATATTATATAGTCAATAAACTTACTATAAACCTCCAAGAGACCCCCAAGTGATCCATTAATAATACAACTATCATTATATAGGTACATTGTACAAACCTTATATTTTTAGGAATAGAATATCAATTAATAATATAATATTTATTTTAAAAACTCATTTATGTCAATTTTGACAATATTTAATAATTGATTTTTTTAAAGTCTTAACAACTTTATTAATTCAAACCAAATTCATTTAAGAAATCATAAAATGTAATATTAACCAATAAAATTTGTGGATGTCATCAAAACTTTTAAATTATATTTATTTTAACATTTATAATACCAATTATTTGATTCTTTCATTAATAGGGAGAATACTGCATCATTATTGTGTCATAAATATATTTAATTATTTAATGAATAAAAATTATAAATAAAATAATATTATGTAGGAAATATTTTTATATTTCTAATGAATATATATAGTAAAAAATATAACATATATAAACCTATGTAAATTTTTTTTTTCTAAAAGATATATGCTTATGCCATTTTTGTATTTACTTTAATTTAATTAATATAAAGTGTCATTATCACTTACAAGTGGATCCATGAGGTCCCAAAATCGACCCAAATATTTAAATGGTAGGAAATGTATCACAAAATAGGGTTAGGACACATTTTAGGATAATTTATTATTATTATAATATTATTTTTTTACCCTTATTTAACGGATTTGCCCTTTAACCATGGTAAATAAAATATTTACCAAAGTAATTATTCAAAATGTATAAAAATAAAAGTTACCTATTTAAAAAATTTGGACCTCCTGATTCTAAATATGGAATCCATTTTTCTAAATTCAAAACACAGAAGTGGCAGAAATTAATTTAAAATTAATTCCCGTTGTCAAAACAAAAAGTGTGTTTTTAAGAAATAATAACTATCAAAATATTGACACTTGTTTATGTCCGGTTTAAATGTGAAATTATGTCCAATGACTAACATCGTATTAAAAGGTAAAAATATATTCTAAATATACTTTAAAACCACTCAAATTTCTAATTTATCACTATTAATTATTTTGATTAAAAATGTTGTTTTTAATTAAAATTTAGTAATTTTCACTATTCATCAAAATATGAAAGTTATCAGAAATGTACCAAAAATTCATCCTAAAATAATTTCAATATTAAAAATCCAAAAATGAAGTCCATTTTGAAAGATAAAATGTATAAACTTTCAAAAAGTGGGTATTACTATTCATAACGGCTATTTTGATTGGTTGTAGTGTGTGTTAGAACTCGAGGTTGCGTACAACACACACAACTATATTATTCAAAGAGAAGCATACCATGGAATATTGGGGTGTTACATTCAACCCTACTTCAAATAATTTCATCCTTGAAATTTCTAGAATACTACTACGTGGAAATACTCGGGTGGTTCTTCATCATAAGTTCCTCGGGTTCCCACGTTGCCTCTTCCATCTTATGGTTTCTTCATAGAAATTTTACCAGACGAGTCATCCAGTTTCTCAGCACTTATTCTCTCGTATAAAGAATCTTGACAGGCTCTTCACAAAAAGACAGATCGGGTTCCAGTTCTAATTCCTCATAGGTGAGTAAATGCATTGGGTCAAACATGTATTTTCTCAACATTGATACGTGGAACACATCGTGAACTTTGGAGAGACTTGGCAGCATTGCCAAATGGTAAGCTATAACTCCAATTTGTTGTAGAATTTCAAATGATCCGATGTACCTGGGACTAAATTTTACCTTCTTACCAAAACGTATAACACCCTTCCAGGAATATACCTTCAAGAAAACATAATCTTCTACCGGAAATTCCAAATCCTTCCTTCGGTTCTCAGCATAGCTCTTATGCCTACTTTGAGCTGCTTTGATGTGGTTTTGGATTACCTTCACCTTTTCCATCGTTTCCTCCACTAGTTTTGGATCTACGAGTTTTCTTTCACCAACATCATCCCAACAGGTTGGTGCGCGACATCTCTTTCCGTATAATGCTTTATATGGTACCATCCTAATACTTGAATGGAAGATATTGTTATAGGAAAATTCTACCAGAGGTAAATATTGATCCCACATACCCTGAAATTCAAGTGAGCATGATCTCAACATGTCTTTTAAGGTTTGAATAGTCCGTTCTGATTGTCTATCTATTTGAGGGTGGCAGGTAGTGCTCAAATGATGTTTAGTATCCAAGGCCTTCTGAATACTTTTCCAGAATCTTGAAGTAAAACATGGATCACGATCAGAAACAATCGATAAGGGTACTCCATGAAGTCTCACAACTTCATTAATATATAGTATTTCTAGACGTTCAAGTGGAGAATCTTCCCTTATAGTAAGAAAATGTGCTGACTTGGTAAGACGATCAACACTGAACCATATTGCATCGTTCCTTCTAGGAGTCTTTGGTAGTCCCATGACAAAGTACATCATGATATTATACCATTTCCACTCAGGTATGGGAAGAGGTTGCAATACTCCACCAGGCTGTCGCCTTACACACTAGTGCAGAAAACGTTTTTTACGTCACCATTTTTTACGTCGGTTATATAAAACCGACGTCATAATATGTAAAACGAGGTTTTTTTACGTCGGTTATTTCTTAACCGACGTAAAAACCTGTGTTCGGTACACATTTAACGTCGGTTATTTTTATAACCGACGTTATTAATCGCGCGGCTTCGTTTTTTACGTCGGTTATTTTTATAACCGACGTAACAAACGCGGTTTTCGAAGGCCCTTTGACGTCGGTTATTCAATAACCGATGTAACAAACGCGGTTTTTGAAGGCTTTTTTACGTCGGTTCTAAAATAACCGACGTAAAAAAAGAATCCGCAGATGTTTTTGACGTCGGTTATTACATAACCGACGTAAAAAAATGCGGATTTTGAGCCATTTGTTACGTCGGTTATATAATAACCGACGTAAAAAATGAATCGGAGGAAGGTTTTTACGTCGGTTATTGAAATAACCGACGTTATACATGTTTTTAAAACAATTATCATGTCGGTTATTGAATAACCGACGTGATAACTCATTTAAAAATTTACCCAGACCCGTGGATTGTCATTCGCGAGTTTACCTTCGACAGTCGCGACTCGTCTCTCTCGCGCGTAAACCCGAATCGGCTCGTCCATTTCGTTGGTTTAGATTCGTTTTGCGATCATCGTTTCTCATATTTAATCTCCTCGGATCAATCATCTAAACTCGCAGCACTCAGGTAATCCTCCCACTCGTTCGTTTTTTTTCGCGGATAGTAAATATATATGTGTTGTGATTTTTTTGTTGAAACTAGCTAAGATTCTTCGATTGCGAACCCTTTTAACTCGTTTTGGCACCATAATCTTTTTTATCATCCCTAGATCTATTTGTTCGACTTGCAATATTGAGTAATTTTATGATTTCACTAATTTTTCATCGTTTTCTATAAATCCCCGAGAGGGTTGGGGCGTGTCCATTTGGATGGGTTGCCCTTTTACAGTTGTTACTACTTTATTCACACACAACCATGGCATAGGTGCATGGATTTGGGGTCGGGGGTGTCCAGGGGGGTTTACAAGGGGGTGGGTGGGTGTGGGGGGCTGTCCAAGGGTGTGGGTGGGTGTTGGGGGGTGTCCAGGGGGGTGTCCAAGGGGGTAGGGGGTGGGGGGTGGTGTCCAGGAGGGGTGGGGGGGCTGTCCAGAGGGTTGGGGGGTGTCCAGGGGGGTGTCCAAGCAGGTCGGGGGTGGGGGGTTGTGTCCAGGAGGGGTGGGGGTGCTTTCTAGAGGGGTCGGGGGCTGTCCAGAGGGGTCGGGGGGTGTCCAGGGTGGTGTCCAAGGGGATGGGTGGGTGTGGGGGGCTCTCCAAGGGGGTGGCGGCCTATCCAGAGGGGTCGGTGGGGTGTCCAGGGGGGTGTCCAAGGGGGTGGATGGGTGTGGGGGGCTGTCCACGTGGGTGGCGGCCTCTCCAGAGGGTATTTGGGGTTGTCCGGGTGGGTGGGGGGGGCTGTCCAGAGGGTTGGGGGATGTCCAGGGGGGTGTCCTAGGGGGTAGGGGGTGGGGGGTGGTGTCCAGGAGGGGCGGGGGGCTGTCCAGAGGGGTCGGGGGTGTCCAGGGGGGTTTACAAGGGGGTGGGTGGGTGTGGGGGGCTGTCCAAGGGCGTGGGTGGGTGTTGGGGGGTGTCCAGGGGGGTGTCCAAGGGGGTAGGGGGTGGGTGGTGGTGTTTAGGAGGGGTGGGGGGGCTGTCCAGAGGGTTGGGGGGTGTCCAGGGGGGTGTCCAAGCAGGTCGGGGGTGGGGGGTTGTGTCCAAGAGGGGTGGGGGGCTGTCCAGAGGGGTCGGGGGGTGTCCAGGGGGGTTTACACATCGATTTGTTTTATATTTCAAAATTGTTATATTCAAATTATGATTTTTTTCATATAAACATATATTTGTCTTATCTAAAAAATATATATATTTTTTCTATTTGTTATAGGTAATAATGAGTCGAAGTTGGATTACGACACATCGAATGAGCAATGAATATGAGGAAGGTGTTGATGCCTTTTTGGAATTTGCTAAACGAAATGTTCCAAGTAGTGACATTTTTTTCTGTCCATGCCTGAAATGTCTGAATATGAAGAAGTTGAAAAGTAGAGAGATAAAAGATCATCTGATTTGTCATGGTTTCAATCCGAGTTACAACCCTTGGATTTGGCATGGCGAAACTGGACAGAATGTCACTGATGATAATGAATCGCAAGATGGTAACTCCGATGGAATTGAAGAAATGATTCGCGATATTGTAGCAGAACAAATTGAGATAGAACCGAGAGTTGCACGTCTATATGGTGATGCCGAAAAACCATTATATCCTGGTTGTACAGATTTTACGGTTTTGTCGGCGGTGTTAAGATTGATTAACCTGAAGGCGAAACATGGATGGAGTGACAAAAGTTTTACAGAGCTGCTACAATTGATGAAAGACATTCTTCCAAAAGATAACGATCTTCCAGATTCACATTATAAGGCCAAAAAAATATTATGCCCGATGGGATTGGGATACAGGAAAATACATGCATGTCCGAATGACTGCATTATATATAGGAAGGAATATGAATTTCTGAAAGAGTGTCCCAAATGTGGGACATCACGGTATAAGGTGAAAGAAAAATCACAAGCTGATGTAGAGATTACAAAGCTCCCTTCAAAGGTATTTTGGTATCTTTCTATAATTCCTCGTTTCAAACGTTTATTTGCTAATTCACATGATGCAAAAAGGTTAAGATGGCATGCTGATGAGCGGGTATGTGATGGAAAAATACGTCATCCAGCTGATTGTCCACAATGGAAGAAAATTGATGCCCAGTACCCTACATTTGGAAATGAAATTAGAAATCTGAGACTAGGCTTGTGCACAGATGGAATGAATCCATACCGAACCCTCAGTAGCACACATAGTTCATGGCCTGTTTTATTGGTAATTTACAACCTCTCTCCTGAAGTTTGTATGAAGCGCAAATATGTCATGTTGAGTATCATGATCTCTGGTCCAAAGCAACTCGGCAATGATATTGATGTATACTTGTCACCGCTGATTGATGATTTGAAACTTTTATGGGCTGATGGTATTAGGGTGTATGATTCTTATAAAATGGAATATTTTCAACTGCATGCAGTGCTTCTATTCACTATAAATGACTTCCCAGCATATGGAAATTTGTCTGGATACAGTGTTAAAGGGCATAAAGCATGTCCAATTTGCGAACAACAGACGTCATATTGTCAATTGCATCATGGGAGGAAAACAGTGTACATGGGTCATCGAAAGTTTTTGCCTATGGATCACCCTTATAGAAGACTAAAAAAGGCATTCAATGGCTCACAAGAATTTGATACTGCTCCTCAACCTTTATCCCCAGAATTGTATTTTGAGAGGGTGAAAAACCTTGATGTGACATTGGGAAAGACACAGAAATCTGGTAATGATAGACATATTTGGAAGAAAAGGTCAATATTTTTTGAGCTACCATATTAGAGGTATCATGAAGTCAAACATAATATTGATGTCATGCACGTGGAGAAGAATATCTGTGATTCTTTGATCGGAACATTGCTAGATATTAAAGGAAAGACAAAAGATGGGTTGAATGCAAGGTTAGACCTACTGTCAATGGGAATACGTTTGGAGTTAGCTCCCACTCCTAAAGGAAGACGAACATTTCTTCCCCCGGCTTGTCATACATTATCGAAGAGGGAGAAAAGTAGCTTCTGTCAGTGTCTTCATGATATCAAAGTGCCTCAAGGTTATTCTTCAAATGTAAAAAATTTTGTCTCATTGAAAGACTTGAAGTTGATAGGTATGAAATCACATGATTGTCATGTCATGATGCAACAAATTCTACCAGTTGCACTGCGTGGAATATTGCCCATCCGTGTCAGAAAGACTATAATGAGGTTGTGTTATTTTTTCAATTCAATTTGCAACAAGGCGATTGATGTGAATGCTTTGAACATTTTGGAAAAGGATGCAATTATTATACTTTGTCATTTGGAAATGTATTTTCCTCCAACTTTTTTTGATATGATGGTGCATTTACTGATTCATCTGGTTCGAGAAATAAGGCTTTGTGGACCTGTATATCTTCGTTGGATGTATCCTTTTGAAAGGTATATGAAAATATTAAAGGGATATGTTAAAAATCCATATCGACCTGAAGCCTCCATTATTGAAAAGTATATTTCTGAGGAGGTAGCAGAGTTTTGTACGAGTTACTTGGCTACGACGCAACATATAGGTTTGCCTCCATCTCGCCATGAACGGGTTAATAATGAGGGAAAGGGGATTCGTGGCTTGAAAGTCAAATCACTGTCAGCTGAACATATGAAGAAGTTAGAATCATACATCTTGAATAACATAGCTGATGTTCAACCATATATCACATTGCATATTAATGAGTTGAAACAATGTCATCCAAAGAAGAAAGAAATGTGGATTTTGAATGAGCACAACAAAACTTTTTTGCCATGGTTTAAGAAGACCTTGCTTGGTAGATCAGATGTATCAGAGACATTAAAATGGATAGTGGGTGGTCCATCTTTAAATGTGATAACATGGTCCGCTTATGACATTAATGGCTATACATTTCATACGAAAGCTCAGGACAACAGAAGTGCAGTTCAGAATAGTGGTGTATTGGTGTTTGCAGAAGCAATGCATTTTTCGAGTGCTAAGGACAGAAACCCAATTTCGGCATCAAGTGCATATTATGGAGTGATTGAAGACATATGGGAGGCTGATTACTTTAAAATTAAAGTTCCCGTTTTTAACTGTAAATGGTTTATCGGTAACAACAGTGTCAGACACGATGAATTTGGAATGACACTTGTTAATCTGAATAGATTGGAAGACACAGCTGATTCTTTTATAATGGCAACACATGCCAAACAAATTTTCTATGTAGTAGATCAATCAGATATGCAGTGGGCTGTTGTTTTACAAGGGAAAAACCAATATGTTGGTGAGGATGAATTTGATGAAGATGCTGATTTATGTGAGATCCCTACTTCCATGGAAAGATTAACAGAACATAATGATGAGTATGTTGAAGACATGGTTTGTGCCATAAGGAACGATCACGACGAAGGAATTTGGGAAAACAATCCAACTGTACATTCCTAAAATTACAGGTAACACAAGTTTATTTCTTGTTTACATTTAGTTTTTTCATATAATGTTAGATACTGTAAATTTTTTACTTATTAAAATATGTATCAAACCAAAACGATAAAACAATAAAAACCGTAAAGAAGAGAAGTCCTGGACGCACCGGCAACCGGTCCTCTCTGTCTGAACCACCGGCCGGCCCCTGGCTCACCACCGGCCGACCGGTGGACCAGACAGAGCCTTCCTCTCTGTCTGGATCACCAGCGGCCGGCCGGTGTTGAGCCAGCGGCCGGCCGGTGGTTCAGACAGAGAGGAAGGCTCTCTGTCTGGTCCACCGGCCGGCCGGTGCTGAGCCAGCGGCCGGCCGGTGGTCCAGACAGAGACCGAGCCTCTCTGTCTGGATCACCAGCGGCCGGCCGGTGTTGAGCCAGCGGCCGGCCGGTGGTTCAGACAGAGAGGAAGGCTCTCTTTCTGGTCCACCGGCCGGCCGCTGGATCACCACCGGCCGCCCGGTGGACCAGACAGAGAGCCTTCCTCTCTGTCTGGATCACCAGCGGCCGGCCGGTGAGGAGCCAGCGGCCGGCCGGTGGTTTAGACAGAGGAAGGATCTCTGTCTGGTCCACCGGCCGGCCGGTGGTGAGCCAGCGGCCGGCCGGTGGCATCAGTGATTCCACTTTTCAGCTGTCTTATGCCAACTCCTTGGCAACATTTTGCCGGTGTTTACCATGTTTATCATTGTTTAACATGCTTACCATATTACCGATGTTTACTATTATGTAATTTAGTACACTTTTCTATTTGTGAACTAATGTTTGTTTTTTTGATTTGAAGGAAAATGACAGATCAATCAGTTGATCAGCCACATGATTCTGGAGATGAGCATATTGGTCATACATCTGGGGAGGAACATTCACATGCTCCTATTACGAAAAAGAGTTCAAAGGTTGGTAAGCGTGGGTGCACATGTTTACCAAAATTATCACTTGCCCGTACGAAGGAGGAGAGGATAGTCGTGGAGTTTGATGAGGATGATCTTCCTAGAGGTCCAAATGCTAAAGATTTTAAGGGTTTTGTAGCAACTCAGTCTAAGAGCAAAGTAAGCATTCTCTATGATGATTGGAGAAGTGTGGATAAGGCGATAATTTCTCAGCTGTGGGAGACCATCTTGGTAAGATCTTTTGCTATTGTTTGACTGTTCTTTAAATGTTTCTAGTATATATAATATTTTTAACCTCTTTTTTATCAGATGACATTTGATATTCCTGACACTGGAGGAGTCAGGAAGAAATGCTTATCGTTGGCTGCTAGGAGATGGAGGGATTTCAAATCTACCCTCTCATCTGATTTCATTTATGGTCATAGGAGTCGTTAGAATCCATGTCGTATATATCCTTTTATAGATGAAGACACATGGAGAGAATTTTTTGAAAGTAGAAGAAAAGAATCATTTTTGGTAAGGGCAATGTAAACTTTTATAATCTTTCTTATATAAATGATCTTATTATTGTTTTGTTAATGATTACTTATTCTTAATTTACAGCAAACAAGGAAAGCTCATCAAGAGATCCAATCTAAAAATGTATACCCTCATAGTTTATCTCGGGGAGGGTATGCATTATTGGAAGAACAAATGATGGCAGAAAAATTTCAACAACTAAGAGCTGAGTCTTCAAGCTCTGGAGAGGTGGCCCCTCCATCCCCTCCATCTAGACATGAGAAATGGAAAAGAGCTCGGAAGGGAAAAAAAGGACAATATCTTTCGGAAGAATCGAGACTCGTAGTTGAGAGGATTGTAAGATATCTATTTTATTTATTTAAGTTTACTATTTTCGTCATATATTTCCAATCATTATAGAAAAGTTCAATTACTTATTACAGGACTCTCTTGAGGAGCAGAGTTCACAGGGGACATTTACACCATCTGGGAGGGAAGATATTTTATCTGTGGCATTGGGAAAGCCCGAACATCCTGGCCGTGTAAGAGGATATCCGGCAGGTGTATCGGTAAGAAAAGTGTTGCCACGTTCCTCAACTTCTAACGTTGAAGGAGTTTATAAAAAAAAAAATAGAATCGTTGGAGGCTGAAGTCCATAATATTAATGCGACAATGGAGGAAAAGATTAGAGCATCGGTGCAGTTAATGTTTGCAGACTTGCAAAGACAATTTCAGGGTGCAGCTCCCACTCCACCTCTCCCAATAGCTCCCACTCCCCCACCTCAGCCTGCGGACCCCATTTTTGATCCTCCTCCTCCGCCGCAGCTACCTACTTATTGTGAGTTGTATGTTGATGATCCTCAACATCATATAGTTGCATATGGGATGGTATATTGTATAGGAGATACAGTTCATCATCAACAGTTAGAGGTAGAGAATCAGAGGGTCACTGTACAGGATATTATAGATAGATCAGCTCGGATACCATTACCTACAGATGAGGTGACGACAGTTGGACATAGTATCGGCCATTTTTTACTTTGGCCATCCAGACTTCTTCGACTCATTACCATAGAGGTATGGATGTTATATCTTTTATTTTATATTTTTATTAATGTTTTATCATTTGAAAACTAATATATTTTTCAATTTATTTTTACAGGAATACTTCAAAGGTAAAGAAATACTGTATAGACAACAACAAAGACAGATAGCTATGACATCAGATGCAGATACTAGCAGTCTTGACAAATTGTCAAGATATTCAAATTTGTTGGCGGATCATTATGACTTTACAATGGAAGCTCATGTCTGTGGACGTGAACTATGTGTGGGGATTATGAAAACTGATATCATGGAGTTTGTCACTGGAGATAAGTTGGGCATCAACGTGGTGCAAATTTTTATCATGTAAGTCTTAACTCCTTTTCCTTGCGTTATATTTATTAAAAATGTATACTTATGTCTGCTTTGTATTAGGTATATGTATAAAATTTGTGAGAGGAATGAGCTGACAGATGTATATGGATTCGTGGACCCACAATTGATTTCCCCTGAAGCATGTGCATTGGATGAGGAACAAAGAATGCTTTATATTGCTGATAGATTTGAAAAGAATGTAATCACACAGTGTTGGATGATGCCTTTTTGTGAGAGGTATGAAACACATCCCTCTCAAAGAGTTAATTATCTTTTAACATAAAAAACCACTAACGTTAAATTTCCTTTTCTCAGGGATCATTGGATGTTAGGGGTTTTTTGCCCTAGGGAGAAAACACTTTATTGGATATGCTCTCTCCATGATGATGTGCGAGAAAGTTTTAAGAATATATTGGAAACGTAAGTTTCAATTTCACAATAGTTTTATATATTATAATGAATTTTAAATTTACCCCATTCGTATTATTTTCTAACAGGGCATGGGTCCACTTTCGAAAAAGCGCAAAGAAAAGGAATTACAAGATCAAATATGTACATGCGAAGGTAAATATCCATTTATAATTTGTACATTTTGATTTATTACATAAAAATAATATATTTAATTTACACTCATTCAAACAGAAATGTCATGAGCAACAAGGCATCATCGAATGCGGATATTACATGTTAAGATTTATGTATGAAATAATAACAACTGGGACAGTTCTGAGTTTTGACCTGGTAAGATTTCCTTTTTCTAATAATATTTCAATTTTATTTATTCATTATACACGTTGACTACTATCCTTTTCCTTTGTAGCTTTTTGATGACCCTCAACCCTTTACTGCTGAAGATATCAAACACTTACAAGTGGAGTGGTCAAATTATTTTACAGGTTTGATTGACTTTTAGTTGTTTGTAATGTAAAATGTAATTTTGAATATTGTCAATGTAATTGTGTATTTCGTAGTCGTTTAGGTTGGATTTAGTTTTTTTTTGAAGTTGACATTGTAAGTTTTGAATGTTATATAAGCGAATGTTTAATTTTTCTCTACTTCTTGTTTTGGTCTACTGTTGATGGTTTTTCTGGTCTGGATTTTGGTATGGGGGGAGAGGTTCCAAGGGGGTGGGTGGGTGTTTGGGGGGGTGTCCAAGGGATATGGGAGGGGTGTCCAAGGTGTGTTTGGGGCTGTCCTAGGGGTCGGGGGGGGGGGGGGTGTAAATGAGGGTGGGGGGGTGTCCAAGGGGCGGGGGGTGTCCAAGGGATATGGGAGGGGTGTCCAAGGTGTGTTTGGGGCTGTCCAAGGAGTCGGTTGGGTGTAAATGAGGGTGGGGGGGGGGGGGCTGTCCAAGGGGTGGGGGGGTGTCCAAGTGGTGGGGGGGGGGTGTCCAAGGGATATAGGAGGGGTGTCCAAGGGGTGTTTGGGGCTGTCCAAGGGGATGGGGGGGGGGGGGGTTTCCAAGGGGTAGGGGGGGTTTCCAAGGGGTCGGGGGGGTGTCCAGGGGGTGGGGGGCTGTCCAAGGGGTGGGGGGGTGTCCAAGGGGTGGGGGGGGGGGTGTCCAAGCGATATGGGAGGGGTGTCCAAGGGGTGTTTGGGGCTGTCCTAGTGTTCGGGGGGTGTAAATTTGGGTGGGGGGGCTGTCGAAGGGGTGGGGGGGTGTCCAAGGGGCAGGTTGGGTGTAAATGAGGGGGGGGGGGGTGTCCAAGGGGTCTGGGAGGGCTGTCAAGGTGTGGGGGGGTGTCCAATGGGTGTTTGAGGCTGTACTAGGGGTCTTGGGGGTGTAAATGAGGGTGGGGGGGTGTCCAAGGGGTGGAGGTTGTCCAAGGGATATGGGAGGGGTGTCCAAGGGTTGTGGTGGGGGAGGGCTGGCCAGGTTGTTAGGTGGGTATAGATGAGGGTGGGGTTCAGTTGGGGCTTGGGGGAGGGCTGGCATGGCTATTTTGTTTGGTTTCTGGTTGCTTTTTGGTGAGAGCAGTGCAATTATTTAAAAAAAAAAATAATTTCTTTCACGTCGGTTATTTTATAACCGACGTGGTAAATAAATCGGTAGGGGTTTATCACGTCGGTTTTTTCTAGAACCGACGTGATAAACCGTTCCCGGGGATTTTATCACGTCGGTTCTTAATATAACCGATGTGATAAAAGGCCTGGGAATCGATTTACCACGTCGGTTATTGAATAACCGACGTGCTAAAACGTTTCCCAGGCCTTTTTATCACGTCGGTTTCCTAAATAACCGACGTTATAATAGGCCAGGGGAAGGGTTTATCACGTCGGTTATGACATAACCGACGTGATAAACGATATCCCAGGCGTTTTATCACGTCGGTTTAGGTAATAACCGACGTGATAAAGCCCCCCGCGCATATTTATCACGTCGGTTATTATATGAACCGACGTGATAACCACCGTGATGTTAGGGATATTACGTCGGTTTTAAATAACTGACGTAAAAAACGTTATTTATAACGTCGTCCGTATTAACGTCGCCTAAAAACCGACGTAAATAATAAAAAATAACCCACGTAAAAAACGTTTTCTGCACTAGTGACAGCTTTCACTTGTTGACAAACCATACATCTTGGCAGAAAATCAGTAATCTCCCTCTTCATGTTGTCCCACCAAAAATGTTTTTTTCAAATCTCTATAAATCTTAGTTCTACCAGGGTGTATAGAGAAATTGGAACTATGAGCATCATCCAACAATTCCCTTTTTAGATTAGGTATATCGGGAACACAAAGTCTCCTCCCAAATTTCAAAATTCCATCTTCATACACAAAGTCACTCAATCTCCCATCATTCACAGCTTTAATATTATTTTTAAACTCTTCATCATTGGCACGAGAACTCTTTATCCTTTCTAGTAAATATGTTTTGGCAACCATTTGAAAAAGTATGGATGTTTCACCTTCCATGGTGATTCCCATATCCATATTTACTAGATCCATGAAAATAGGGTCCCTCTCAACTCTCATTTTGTTCAAAACTCCATGATCCTTTCTACTCAAAGCATCTTCCACCTTATTTTCCTTCCCCGGGTGGTAGTGTATCATGAAATCATAATCCTGGAGTATTTCAAGCCATCGCCTTTGCCTCATGTTGAGTTATTTCTGTGAGAAAATTTACTTCAAACTCTTGTGATTAGTATAAATCTCACATTTTTCACTATAGAGATAATGTATCCATATCTTCAAAGAAAAAATTACATCATTTAACTCAATATCATGAGTAGGTTAGTTTTTCTCATGAATTTTCAGCTGTCATGATGAATAGGCAATAACTCTATCATTCTGCAGAAGGACACAACCAAGTCCTTTCTTCGATACATCACTATAAATAACAAACCTGTCATTCCCCGATGATAGAGTCAATATAAAACCATTGAATAATCTTCTCTTCAGTTCTTTAAAACATTCTTCATACTCTTTTTTCCAAAAAAATTTAACCCCTTTATGTGTGATCTTTGTTAATGGGTTAGCCAACCGAGAAAATTTATGGAAGAAACGTCGATAATAACCTGCTAAACCAATAAAACTGCGTACCTCAGTTATACTCGTCGGTGTTGGCCATTCTTGGATTGCTCTTGTATTAGAAGGATCAATAGAGATTCCATATTTAGAGACAATATGGCCAAGAAAAGAGATATCCTGAAGCCAGAATTCACACTTGCTTAACTTCCCATATAATTCATGTCTTCTAAGAGACTTCAGGATAATGTGCAAGTGATTTTCATGATCTTATTAGATTTTCGAGTATACCAAGATATCATCAATAAATACCACCACAAAATCATTGAGATATTCCTTGAAAACTCTATTCATTAGATCCATGAATACAGCGGGTGCATTAGTCAATCCAAAAGGCATTACTATAAACTCGTAATGCCCGTACCTGGTTCGAAATGCTGTCTTCAGAATTTATTCCTTCTTCACACACAACTGTTGGTATCCAGATCGAAGGTCAATATTTGAAAATTATTGATCTCCATGAATTTGGTCAAATAAATCATCAATGCGAGGTAGGGGATACTAGTTCTTTATTGTTATAGCATTGATTTCCCTATAGTCGATACATAACCTCATATATCCATCTTTATTCTTAACAAAAAGGATAGGGGCTCCCCATAGAGAAACACTAGGGTGAATAAATCCCTTATTACTCAATTACTCTAGTTGTTTCTTTAGTTCAACTAATTCCACAGTAGAAATTATATAAGGGGTCTTTGATATGGGCCTTGAACCCAGAATTAAATCAATGGAAAACTCAATTTATCTTTCTAGATTATGTCTAGGTAAATCTTCCGGAAACACATCTACATATTCTTTCACAATTAGTACATCCTCTATTTGAACATTCCTTTCCTTACCCACAATTATTTCATTCTCTTCCTCCCCAATAATTGAATTTAGTTGAGCTACTGGGGGTGGATCTAGATAAGAATTAGGTGGTGATGATTCTTCTCTAAAGATAAGGTGTTCTTTATTATTATCATAAAAAATCATAACCTCATTCTTCTTACAATAATTTTTCATATCTTGGTCCAAAAGACAATCCATACTGAGGGTTATATCAAATTCAATCATGGGAATGACGATGAGATCAACAAATAAAGAACATTTATATTCCCTAATGGGAACATATCTGCAGAACTTTGTAGCAATGATACTTCCCTTAGGAGTTTTAACAGACAACTCCCATGTTAAATAAAATTGGAAATATCTAATTTTCTTAGCAAACTGGGAAGATATGAAACAATGCGATGATATAAAATCAAATAAATCATTGTGTAAACTTGAGGAAACAATTAAATTACCTGCCACCACATCTTTTGGAGCTTCAACCTCAGTAGTAGTGATAGCATAAGCTTGGCCTTGATCCCTTGGCCTTTTTTGAGGTAAGTTCCTCTGACGCTTAGGACATTCATTTTCATAATGTCCCATCTCCCTGCAGTTTTAGCATTGAACATTGGTAGCTTCTTTCTTCCCATTTCAATCACGAGCACGGTGGCCTTTTTCACCACACTTGTAACAGACTCCCATTACTTTCAAGAATGTACCGGGGTGTTTCTTCCCACATTTACTATAGGATGGATAATCAAATTTTCCCTTCTTCCCCTTATTTCCATTTACAGAGTGATCAGTATATATCTTCTTCTCTTGCTTTGCTTTAAAGTCGTAAGACTTAGAGAATTCTTTTTCTGTCTTGATAGCGCATGAGACAATATCTTCATACAACAAGAAGGTTTGTGAGACTAATGCTCGATGGAGAAATGATTTTAACCCATCAAAGAAATGATCAATCTTACTTCTTGGGTTATGTATATAATCTGCAGCATACCTCGCTAACATTGTAAAGTTAGCCTCATACTTTGCGACATTCTCGTCCTCCTTTTTCCTTAGACTCAGAAATTTCCTTTCCATATCTTCTCGATGGTCACAAGGAAATTATTTTTTTAAGAAAATCTCTTTGAACTCCCTCCATTCCATATTTTATACTTCATCATCTTCCTTCGTGGTTTTAATCAATGACCACCATTGATCAACATCTATAATGAGGCGGTAAACTGCCATGATAATGTTTTCCATTTCACTACTCTCCAAAGCATGAAATATTTTCTCTAAGGAATTTCTCCATTGCTCAGATACTAAGGGATTTTTACTTTTATAGAATGTCGGTGGTTTTTCCCTCATGAAGCGATCTAACATTGATCCTCCATGCTATGGATCAGGGTGCTCCATACGGGTAATGTTATTATTCACAACCTGAGTGAGTTGTCCCAGTATAGTGATTAGCTGATCAACACCAGTTTCATCTCCAGCTCCACTATAATTATCTTGAGCAGGAGGGAAATACCTATATGGAGTTCATGCATTGATACGATTTCCATTTCTTCCACTAGGTTCCATTTCTAAACAATGGCATACACTAGATTAGTTTATGAATTGCAATACATAAATCCAAACTTGTAAAACACTTAACATGAATTGAACAGTTTATGGATATAATCCATAATCATAAAAAAAATTTCTCTGAGGAAGTATATACTCATAAACCCTTCATAATGGTTTGTAAAGAAAATGAGAATTATCTTAAGCATATCCCCGAGGAGTGTCATAACCAAGAGTGCAGCAAGGCCCGTTGTCGTGCACCAGTTCCCGTTCGAGTCTAGCTCAAAGCAGTGTTTTCAAGTTTTACCCATAGGTACATCTGTGCCAGAGCCACCTCTACCTGCTCGTATCCAGATAGGGATGTATTGCTCGGAAAACTCAAAAAATCTCTATAATACCAAAATTCTAGGAAGTTATTCTATACTAATCCTCAAAGTCCATCTTAGGTCTATATGCTCTAACCAGAGTTTATTTAAATCTAGCTCCCAAGGTTTGTACTAAACATCCTATGATACCAACTGTAACGCCCTGACCCCAGTTATCCAGAGTCGGTGCATTATTACATAACATTGGCATGATCACAAAAGATCAAGTCTTGAAAGACCGATTAGTTTAGTAGCCTTGAAAACACTAGATACATTCATAAAGTTTACATTACATCATAAAGTGAAAAATTCAACAACATATTATCTCCACACTCATATCCCCTTATACTATCCCTGCATGTCATTCATAAAATAATTCTTCACGTCCTGGAAAAAATAAAACATAGAAAGGAGTGAGCTCAGATGCCCAGTAAGGATAACAATATAGCGGAAACTTTCATAAATAAGCACAAACATTTAAGGCAATGTATAACTAAAACAAAATCTTTTTAAACTTTAACTTCAGCATAATATAGCAGAAATAAAATGAAATAATTCCATTTACTTATTCAAATGGATATTCTACTAGTATAATAATCACATGCAATATTAATAACCACTTTCATAATGATGGAATGCATAATGCCAGACTATCATAACCACATAGTCAAGGCCTTGTGCCAAGAATAAAAATAAGATTTTGTCAAGGCCTTGTGCCAAGACAATAGTTTGTCTCATGAGACCTACCGATGCATCGAGGATCTATATCGGGCTCCACCCGTCACTTATTAAGTCCAATGCATTTCTCATATGAACAAGTTTAAACATAAAATAAACATTCGTATTAAAACTATCATAAGAAATGTCAATACTTTAACCATAAAACATGAATGGTATAAAAATAACACATCCACAATCAAACATATCACAAAACCTTCAATAATATATGGAAGTTTTGTATCATGATAAATCAACTTCAAATAAGCTTAAAATCCAACAAAGGATGTTGACAAAGATGTAATCAAAACTATTTGAGAGAAATATCTCTTTTTTTGAAATAATTTAAAAGTCATTTAATTATAAAATAAAACATTTACTTTGAAAATATTCTTATAATCTTTTAAGGGAAGCTTCGACGATTTTATAATGGTGGAAAATAGCCGCACCCGCCATATAAGTTAAAAAAGGCATTCTTACCTTAATTTTGTCGAAAAGGTTAAAAAGGACCTTGTTTGGAAAATGATGGAAAGATTCCTTTATAAAAATCTTATAAAAAGTCAAACAAGGGTATAAATTAATTTAACCCATAGTCAATAAAACAATAATAATGTTTTGAAATACATTTTTAATAAACATGAATGTGGATGATAAAGAGGTCCCAATAGATAATTACGTATAAACAACCCCGGATAATGAAGAGATTGTGAAATAAACCCTTACCTTGTACTTTTACTTTGTGGATGGTAGGTTAACCTCATGTATAATGGTTAAATATTTTTTATTAAATTATACAAGAATAATATACATTAATATGATATCATATATGATATTTTAACATTTCTTTGTTAATAATATCTTAGTATTATCGTCGTTTCGTGTGTTAACTTACTCATTTTATTCTATATGTTTTGTTACATAAGTTGTGTTTGTTATAGATAGGTTGTATCTTATTAACATACAGAATGATATCAAGTCCTTAAAAATTATTTTTAATCATCAAATGAGAATTATACTTGCATGGATACGATGGGGAATGAATCCTATCACGTTCGTGGAGACGGTAGTCCGTACGTACGCACGAGCGACAATATCATTCTTTTGATATTAAAATAATATATAATCGGATGGTATATCATATATACAGAATCATTATAATGTTATATTTATTATTTACATCAATCACACATCATTATCATACCCATCCAAATAATAATGTTTTGAACAACAATTACACCACGACGTGGAGACGGTAAGTCGTACGTACGCACGTATAATGACATGTCATTCAAAGGATGGATAGAATACTGAATATGGTTGTGCCATATTTATAATAACATCAAAGTATATAGAAGATACTGGATTTATTATTTTATAATGGAAATAACAAAGAAAGAAGAAGTTGAAGAAGAAAGAAACTTGAAAGAGGGTGGTGAAAACATTACCTCTTCTTCGGGTTCTTCCTTTCGATTTGATCAAAAGGGCTCCTTAGGTTGGATTTCTGATCAAACTAAGGCCTCTAGGTTAAATTTAGGGAATTTGAGAAAATATTTGGGCATAGGTTGGCCGAGCCAAAAGGCTTTGAAGGTGTGAATTAGAGGGAAGGGGAAGTGCCCTTTTATAAGAGGTGTGAGGGGCACCTTAGGAAAAGATAGAAATATTATTTTATAATAAATTAATATTCAGTTTATAATGGCTCCAAATTGGAATATTTAAAGGTTAAGGTAGGTATAGGTTTAAAACCACTCAACCAATAGGTTTTAGATAGGTTTGGGTCACTATATTAACTTTATCTTTTTGATTTAACTCTTAGTTAAATAGTTTGACATTTACCATGTATCTTTGTATTTTTATATTATATAGTCAATAAACTTACTATAAACTTCCAAGATACCCCCAAGTGGTCCATTAATAATACACCTATCATTATATAGGTCCTTTTTCCGAACCTTAGATTTTTAGGAATAGAATATCAATTAATAATATAATATTTTTTTAAAAAACTCATTTATGTCAATTTTGACAATATTTAATAATTGATTTTTGTTAAAGTATTAAAAAATTTATTAATTCAAAAAAAATTCATTTAAGCAATAATAACATGCCATATTAACCAATAAAATTTCTGTATGTCATCAAAACTTTCAAATTATATTTATTTTAACATTTATAATACCATTTATTTGATTCTTTCATTAATAAGGAGAATACTGCGTCATTATTATGTTATAAATATATTTAATTATTAAATGTATAAAAATTATAAATAAAATACCATTATGTATGAAATCTTTTTTTATTTATAATTAATATTTATAGTCTAAAATATAACATATATAACCCTATGTAAAAATTGTTTTTCTAAAAGATATATGCTTATGTCATTTTTGTATTTACTTTAGCTTAATTAATATAATGTGTCATTATCACTTAAAAGTGGATCCATGGGGTCCCAAAATCAACCCAAAGATTCCCATGGTTGGACATGTATCAAAAAATAGGGTTATGACACGTTTTAGGGTAATTTATTGTTATTATAATATTATTTTTTACCCTTATCTACCGGATTTACCATTTAACCATGGTAAATAAAATATTTACCGAAGTAATTATTCAAAATGTCTAAAAATAAAAGTTACCTATTTACACAATTTTTACCTCTTGATTCTAAATAAGGAATCCATTTTTCTAAATTCAAAACACAGAAGTGGCAGAAATTAATTTAAAATTAATTCCCATTGTCAAAACAAAAAGCTTGTTTTTAAGAAATCATAACTATCAAAAGATTGACACTTGTTTATGTCTGGTTTAAATGTGAAATTATGTCCAATGACAAACATTGTATTAAATGGTAAAAATATATTCTAAATATACTTTAAAACCACTCAAATTCATAATTTATCACTATTAATTATTTCCATTAAAAAATTTGTTTTTGATTAAAATTTAGTAATTTTCACTATTCATCAAAATATGAAAGTTATCAAAAATATTCCAAAAATTCACCCTAAGATAATTTAGATATTACGAATCCAAAAATAAAGTCCATTTTGAAAGATAAAATGTATAAAATTTCAAAAAGTGGGTATTACTATTCATAACGGCTAGTTTGATTGGTTGTGGTGTGTGTTAGAACTCGAAGTTGCGTACAACACACACTACTGTATTATTCAAAGAGAAGAATACTGTGGAAGATTGGGGTGTTAAATTAGGTTCTATTTAAGAGAATAATATCATCATTTTTAGTGAATTTATTCATATATACATGTTCCTTGTAAGTGATTCCATGTTTCCACTTTTTCATAACGTACCTTGGGTGCTTAAAATTTTTATCACATATTTTTTTAATAATTATATTTATTTTGTGTGTAAAATTTAGTGTTAAATAGAAACTTAAAAGGTTAAATTTTTTTTGTTTTTTAAAAAATAATGTTTTCGTTTTTTATAAATAAATTCAATTTAAATTTTCTGGGATTTTTTTTATATATCTGATTAAATGATAGAAGAGTTTCCTTTAGTGATTTTGATTTTTTGAAATGGTTTTATTCTACTGTGTGATTTAGTATAATGTTTTTAAGGTATATGTGTGATTTAATTTTGGATTTTTGTTAGATAAAAATCCTATATATTTTATTTGATGGGTTTCCATATCTAGTTATCTATAATTTATGGATTTGAACATTCAAGTGTTTTTTTATGATTCTTCATACTAGTTTTAATTGAGTGAAACATCATACCATTTTACAATTTATTTTTGAAATCAAATTCAATTTTTAAAAGGTGTTAAATAAAAGGTAAATTTAAATGTTTATTCCTAATAAATGTTCTAAAGGGTTTTTTGGTACTTTAAAAAGAGAGTTACAAATTATATCATTTTTAAAATTTTTTCAAACAGAGCGTTATAAAAAATTTCTATCTATATTTACTATAGAGGCCCATTTGGAACCTTTTTTAACTAACTCCTATTTCATTAAACCATTTATAACCTTATTCTAAGACCATGAGTTTTGTTTATCAGTGAATTTTTTATTTATATGGTTGATGTAATTACATGATTATATATATATATATATATGAGGTATTAGAATAAAGGGGTTTTTTAGGATGTGGAAAAGGGTTATATTCATTATAATTTTAACCCTATTTCTCATCGACTACTTCAAGATAATCCTATGAATTTTATTTTGAGATAGAGGGAAGGTTGTTATCTCTTTTCATTATTAGAATGACTAGATACCCTTTGGTAAGGGATAGTATATTTGGGAGTTCCACTGGTGAAGTTAGTTGAGGGAAAGTAGTTGATTGTGATTGTCTGACCAATTGTTCTAACCCGATCTCATCTAGGATCATGCCACCTGCTAAGGTGTTTGGGGTTATATGCATTGGCTAGTATGAGTGGTATGTGTTTCCCATGTCAATAGATCCACAAAAATAGGTCTGAGTGAGGTGGATCAATTATAAACAGGGGTGGTTCCCCCATCACTGGAAATTCAATAATCCACATTTTTCTCTCTTGAACTTGTTAGAGGTTTTATTCTTGATTATTTTAATTCATTAGATACCCCTTATTATTTAGTATTTTTCTTAATGGTTATCATTGTTAATATAATTTATTTAAACATTTCTTGATTTATTTTGATATGATTTATTTATTTATTCGATGATATGCATGGTGATTGATTTATTTATTAATTAATATATAGAATGATTTATCTAGATTCATAGATTTAATGAATTATCTTGTAATATATATTTTTAATTTTTTTGAAATTTAAACTTCTATATGAAAGTTTTTTTATAAAAAATTTATATAATTAGATTGTCAATATTTAAAATAAAATGAGAAATTTTGATGATTCCTTTGAGATTTTGTGATATCAAAGAATTTAATTTTCACTTTATTATGAAATTTTTATGATAGAATTAATGTTTTGAAATTTTATTTAAAATAAAATATTATTTCTTAGTGTTTTATTATTTTTTAAATGTGATAATTTTGGGTTAAATTGGTATCTATAAAATTGATTTTGGAAATACAAGGTTTTAAATAGAATAAATTGAAAATTATTTCATTATTATCACTTTATTATATTCCAGAAAGGTCATTATATGATATGAATTAATTGGATGATTTTAATTCATATTTTTAACATGAAATATTTTAATTTAAATATCATTTAATAAAAATATAACCTTATCCCCAAAAGCATCCAATGTTGAACAACGAGGGACCTGGGTGAGATGGTCTCCTCCTATTTGAGGCTTCAAACTGAACACTGATGCTGCATATAGTCCGGGGAACATGAAAGGTGGGGATGTGGTTTGGAATTACACTAGATCAATTATATATGATTTTAATTCATCATATGGGGTGGTTGATTCCATTAAGTTGGAAGCTACAACAATGCTCAATGGCCTCGAGTTATGTCACTCTCGGCCGATCCCCCTAGAATCTATGGAAACTAATTCTAAGATCATTTGGAGATCAATCAAAAACCCCTCTACCACTCTATGGAAGATTATTTATTTGATATTTAGGTTAAAATCTCTCATCTCCAATGACTTAAATCTTCTCCACACATGGCACAAAGGTAACCGAGTTTCTGATTTTTTGGATTCCAAGGCCTCCCCCGAACCCCCCTCAAGGAATTTATTACTTCTATATACCTCCCCCTGAGTAGTAGTGATTATGTACTAGGTGATTCTACTAGGTTTTATTTCTAAAGACATACCTAAAGGTATAGCTCCCCCTCCCCTCCCTTTATTTATTCATGTTTTTACCTTTTTATATGAAATAATAATAAGGATTGGTGGTGGTGAAAAAAAGAACAACAAAGTAACCTTGATTAAAAGTTTAGCTAAAGTGGAAGAATAATTAGTAAGGGTTTGATACTTATTTTTACAGTTTATGTGTATTATTTATAATTATATTATATTTAATTATTTTTAATGGGTTTTTATAGGTAATTAGTATAGATTTTATGGGTTCTCTCTCCTTTTATTGGTTTCATGGTTTTCTGTATACTTTTAT
This sequence comes from Viscum album, assembly GCA_963277665.1. NCBI lineage: Eukaryota > Viridiplantae > Streptophyta > Magnoliopsida > Santalales > Viscaceae > Viscum > Viscum album. The sequence continues at coordinate 126,427,232 of OY728128.1, forward strand.
TTAAAGTATCATTAAATAGATAAGAACTTATATCATATTTAAAAAATTATTGGAATTGATTTGATTTGATTTATTTTAATTTGGTTTTTAGGTATCTATAAATTGAAATTATGCATTTTGAATATTTTTTTTAGTTTTAAAAAATAAGTTTTGGAATGAAAACTCAATTTTTTTTATTCATTTATTATAATGGTGAATGTTTTAATTCCAATAATTTTATAATGTTCTTTATGTAGTTTTTCTAAAAATTTTGAGTGATATTTAGTTTTAATTAGTAAGAGTTTTTATGGATGATGATTTTATTTAAGGACGTGTTTGAGAATAGAATATTTATAATCAATAAATTTATTCTGAAAAATATAAGGAAAAGGGATTTGGGTATACTATAAAGTGTTCTTCATGTATGTGAATTAATTTAATAATTTTTAATTCACAATTTTTATATTAATGTGTTTTGAACATATTATAATTAAAATGTTTAAGTGATTATCATGTTTTTTCTTTTAAATATTTATTAGTGTTTATTTAATGTATATTTATAATTTTCATGTATATATCTAAATTTTATGATTTTCATGTATAGCGGATTTGAAAACTATTAATTTTTAGTATAAAGGATACTTAAGTTCTTTATTAAATGATTCTTATTATACAATATGATTTTTAAAGAAAGAGTTTAAGTTGGTTGTTTATTTTTTTAAATTATAAATTGGATTTTTAAGGTGAGGAAAAGTAATTATTATTGAATAAAGACTCATTTTCATATATTAAATTGATTATTACATATATACACAATTTTTTATCTAATGGGATATTTGAATGAGTTGTGACGTGTTTATAAATTAAAATTATGGATGAATTTCTTGTTTGGAAAGTTTTATTTGGAATAAAAATATTTTAATACTTTTGAAGTTGAAAATTTATTTGTTTCTTTGGTTTTAATGATTTTCTGGGAAATAAATGAGTTTTCATATATTTTAAGAAACTAATGTGATTGTTCTTGATCCATTTTAGGTGTAACGTATTTTTTGGGTGAGTAGATATTAAAAAACCATTATATAATATTATAATTTTAAACTTCTTTTATTTTGGGTTAATATAATTGGGTTGTGATTTTTTTGGTTATATGAAAATGGTTTTGGTTATGATTTAATTCATTATAAAATTGTTTTTTGTAATTATTTTTATTAGGTATGATGATATTTTGAGTTATAATGTTTTTGGGTTATTGAATTTAGCATGGAGTTTCTTATATTAAATTAGTTAAATGATGTTTGAGGGGTATAGATTGGTATAAGTGTCGCATGGATTTAAAACTGATATGTCAAGTTTGGACAATGTTTAATATGATTAAATGGGAATATTGGGTATTGTTTTGATTGATTTTTCTTATGAATTATGAAAATAGAATATTTAGTTATTGAATTTCTATGAAATCTAAGATGTTTTATAAAGAAAAAAGTGATATAATGAATAAAGATCATAAAATCATGTTTTGAGAAGCTAACTCACACCTCTAATAGGTGGGTTTTAGTGTGAAAAGTGTATCATGAAATTTTAAAGTTATAATTTTGAAATAAAAATATCAACTGGGTGTTTATAGCAGATGCATGGTCTGTTGGAAAAAATGCATGGTTAGTTTACATTTTTTATTTTTATTTATCCATGTACACATTATTATTATTTTAATCTATTTTTATCATTAGTAATGGTTTGAGTTTCAAACATAAAATGTTCTAATTTAAAACACATTTATCTAAGAAATATATAGGATTATAATATAGTGGAATAATTTTATAAATTTTATTATAATCTCCCCTAACTATACATGGGGTATGTATTTTTTTAAGAATGAGAATACTATTTGAGATATACCTATAAGATTTTGACTACTAGATGTGGGAGATAATTTATAGTGACACATGTCATTATTAGAGGTGAAATTAGAATGTTTTGTATCTCAATGATGTGAAATACGCACTAATTTAATTTTTTAGAATTTTTATTAATGGAAAGTATTTTTGGTGTTTTTAAGGAAATTTAATATAGTTTTTTGATATTATAGATATGTAAAATATACCTAATATTGAAAACTATACTATTTTTGAAACAGGGGGTTGTCAGTGGGTTATAGTATAAATATATATTTTTTGTATTCCTATAATAAATTATATAGAATAATCTATAGAAAACGAGAGTAACATGGAATCCAACTTCACTTTTTTCATCAATAATAGTTTCATCCATTCATTTAATTAAATTCCAATATCCTTGACTCTATGTCAAAATTCAATGATTACATGAACTTGTATGTTGCGAGGAAATACATTTTTACACAAATTTTTAAATATAAGTCACAATTAAATGAAAATAAACAATAAGAATTTCCAATGGAAGTTTTACATCCAATAATAAATAAATTTTGTTTACTAACATACTTATTACCACCTTTTTGTCCCACACAACATCAAATTGATAACCTGGATCAATAGACACATTTTTACCCCAGGTTTCTTTTTTTCATGTCACCCTTGTGTAAAATGATAATTTGTAAGGAATCATAACTGATAACATTCAAATGTTGGGTTCCCCTAATTATAATTATCTATAATTTTCTCCTTTGATTATGAATATATTATGCGTATTTATTTATTTATTGTATAAAACTAATATTTTATGAACCTAATAAGAAGAATATGAATCAAAAATTGATACACACTAATTGTATGAAAAAAGTATGAATATGCAGTTAAAGAGTTTATCATGTTTCTAATAGTGCATGCATACTAACCTTATAAAATCATTTTTTCATATTTAAGTTGTTTTTATTCAAGAAAAATTACTCTAAAATAGTTGTAAGAACATTTTATTTGTCATGGAATAGATGAAAGCTATAAATGTTGGACTAAACATGTGAAAAAACTAAATGTACACACCGATTGGGATGATATGTTAGTTTATGGATCATTTGATATGAATACTAGTGTAAATGATGATGGAGATCATATGGAAGAAATGAAAATGGAAATTGAAGATGAAAATTTTCATTGTTCAATTTTTTTAAGAATTTAAATAACTATTCTAAGAGACCATTGTATATAGATTCTACTAAATACACAACACTGTCAATTTTGTTGAAGTTCTATAATTTGAAAGCTGGTAGTGGATAGAGCGACACCAACTTTACAGAACTACTTGGTCTCCTGAATGACATGATACCAGAATAAAATGAACTTCCTTATCAAACATATAAAGTTAAATGAATGAAAATTTCAAAGATAATTATCTCTAAAAAAATACATCCTTATACAAATGATTTCATATCATTTCATAAGGACCATGAATGACTTAGAAAATTCCCTAAGCATGGAATGAATCAATACAAGAAAGATGAATCAAGTCCTTTAAAATTTGTATGGTAATTTCCTATCCTTAAATGGATTAGATTAATATATGGATGTCAGGAAACTGTGAGAAAATTAGTGTGTCATTCATATACAAGAATTTAAAATGGAAAACTATGACATCCAATATACTCTCATAAATGGAAAAAAATTTATTTTGAGTTTCCCAAACTTGGAAATGAGATGAGAAACTTCCATATTATATTACCAATAGATGGAATAAATCATTTTATTGTACAAAGTATTACTCACAGTACATGGCCAATTATGTCAGTAAATGATAAATTTCTTCCATGATTATGCATGAAGTGAAAATACATTATGTTGTCTATTATTATATCTAGACTGAAAAAACCTAGTAATGATATTGATATCTATTTGGATCCATTGATTGAAGATTTAAAATTATTATGGGATACAAGTTCTATAATGTATGATTCTCATATAAATGAAGAATTGATATTGGGGGACATGTTTTATGGGATGATAAATGACATTCCTCCTTATGGAAAATTTTCAGGATAAATAATTAAATGAATTTTGGGGTGTCCTATTTATAAATAATACACATAATTTGTTCACTTGAAACATTCCTCAAAGTCTGTGTTTTTAGTAAATCAATTTTGTTTTACCTTGATGACATAAATATTGATCCTGGATGATAGACTTCGATGGGAATACCAAACTAGGTACAACACCGTATCCACTAACAGGTGACCAACTATTCAATAAAGTAAGAGATATTCATAATGTTTTTGGAAAACCATTTTCAAATAACCTTACGAAATTAGGTAGGAAGAAGAGATCAATTTTATTTGAATTACTATGCTATAATTGTTTGTATGTTATAAATTTTCATAATGTCATACATGTATAGAAATATGTATTTGATAGTGTTATTGGGAAATTATTAAATGTTCCTAAAAAATATGGCATCAAGGCTAGTTTGGACATTATTGACATGAGGATAAGTGAATATTTGACAACGATGAAGGGTAAAAGTTAGAATTTTTTCCTCCAGCAGCTTACAATCTATCCAGACAAGGAAAATTACAATTTTTAATTTTAATTAATGGTGTAAAATTTTTATATGTATATTCATAAAATATCAAGAATTTCACGTCAATGATTAATTTGAAGTTAAAAAGACTAAAATAATAAAAATTCCATATTTTTATGCAATATTTGATGCTCGTCATTTTAAATTGCATTCTATCTAAAAATATATGGCATATATTAATGAGACATTTATTATTTTTCAAATCCATATACTGTAAAGTTATAGACCTGGTGAAGTTTCCAATCACGAATAAGGAGGTTTCATTCATATTTTGTGAATTAGAGTTGTTCCCCCCACAATCATTCTCTGATATAATGGTCCTCCTGATAGATCAATTGGTCAGAGAGGTTCAACTATTCAGTCATGTAAATTACAAATGGATGTACCCCATTGAACAATATATGAAGATTTTAAAAGGGTATGTCATGAATTGAAGTTGGCCAGAATTTGGTATTCTAAAATGATATATTGTTGATTAATATGATGGATTATATAATGATTAACTATTATATATTGATCACATCAATCTCCCAAAGTCTCTCTATGAAAAATGCCTTATTAATGAAGATGTTGATCCATACTTTGAATCCCACAAAGATATTATTAGAAATTTGAATCCATCAAGGGCTAAAGGATGGATATCACATACACATAATAAACATTTTATAGGACGGTTTCAAGATCATATTTATAAGTATTTATCTTAAAATCCAAATTCAATTACTGAACAACTTCAGTGTCTAGCAAGGGGACCAAATGAAAATGTTATATCTTACACTGATTTTGTTATTAATGGTTATATATTATATAAAAAAGAAAATGATGACCACAATATGATGAAAAATAATGGAGTTATGATTGTGGAATAATAAATTCACATATATGTTTCCAAGTTCATAAATCTAATTTATGTGAATATGACATATTTTGGTATCATCAAACAAATATACGAGTTGGATTATAAAATATTTTGAGTTCTTATTTTCTATTGCGAATGGGTTGACAATAGGAGTTCAATAAAAGTTGATGAAATAGTATTTGTGAAGGTGAACTTCAGTGTGGAAGGGTATAAGGATGAACCATTCATAATAGAATCACAAGAAGCGTAGGCATTGTATGTCTCAGATCTAGAAAACAATAATTGGTCAATTTTTATACTAGTGACTAAAACAACTGTAGATTCAGATTAAAATTTAATCAAGGATGACCCTTTCATTGGGAGATCACAATTATTTCATGGAATTACAAATATATACAATGTATTTTACATTAGAGGGGACCAAAAAGAGGGAATTTGGATTCTCGATAGAGAATCCAAATATATTAAATCTTTAAATAAAATAAACCGAGTTCAATAAGAATGGAAAAGTGTTTTTAATATATAATTATTTTCTCATAATATTATGTGTTTTATACTATATTAACATAATCAAAATTAAATGTTTGACTACTCATGTTGACAATGACTTCTTCACATGATGATATTACCAATCTCAAGGAAGAACTAGTATTTAATTCTAAAACTATAAAATTATTAAAGTATCAGATACATGTTGATGAAAAAAACAATAAAAACATATAATTACTATATTGAATAAAATTATCAAGGAAATAAGGAAGATAATAAAATTTGAGGTTGGTTGTAATTAATGCAACCAACCTATTGACCCCAACATGTCATTGTTAATTAGTTATGTTGGGGTCACAATGAGAATGAATGTTCCAATTGATATATATTCATGGTGCCATGTGCATACTGTAATAAAAAACCCTATGGGTAGATATTAAGGTAATGTTATGATATACTTTCCACATTTTACCAAGAAATTATATAATGAAACATTGATTTACTTTTCAATATTCCTTACAATGTTTATTTTAGAAAATTTTTGTGAGAAATAAGTCTTAATGGGCACTAGAAAATCCCATAAAGGCTTCCAAACACTTCTTACCATGTTTCATCTTAGGGACACTGAGGGGTAATTAAATCCCCACCCACTAATTACTTTCATAAACATTATGAAGTAGGAAACATGGAATGATTTCATTAGTTTTTATAATGATAAATCATTTTAGGTTCATTTTAGTCAATAATATATTATTTTACATTATTTATTTTATCTAATTTGATTCAAAATTATTAATTTATGTAACAAAAAATGATTTCTAAAAATAAACAATGTGCATCAAAACCAATGCACCCCTATCACAAAGAAATGATGGGGTATGATTCAATAGAGAAGAAAATGGTACATATTTTAAATCAAAAATAAAATTTTTATGTGATTTGAAACAACATATGTTCTATTGTTTATATGAAAATTGATGAATGAAAATCCAAAGCCACTTCCATCCCATATCATTCTCTATATAAGGAGGCTCACATAAAAGAAGAGGGTAAAATAGTTGATGAAAATACAAAAGAAACATGGGAAACTTGTGTAAGTATGAAATAATAGTAATTAATTATGATTTATAATAGTATTACATAAAAATGTATATTTATATTTATATTTTTTTAATATGGTTTAGATATAAGAATTTGTAGTGAACATACCAAAAGAAAAACTAATTTCAATATCTTTTAAGTGGCTCGAACAATATGGTCACATTAGAGGTGTAGGGTTTGGAGTGTCTCATCAAACATATTTTTGAGAAGACAAAATTTCAAGAAGATACATATCAGATGATGAAAGAATTATAGGTGAAAATAAATGCTTTGGAAGATATTATTGTCTAGTCTAGTTTGTAAGACTAATATATGTGAAAATTTTAAATAAAACTGGATGTGGAACAAATATAAAAACATAAAAAACCAAATAACCCCACTAGATTTTAGGCTAGTCATTCCCCTCAACAACATACCTTACCAAGGTAATAAATTTTTTCATTAATCTTTCTCCTAAATGTGAATAAAATAACTTTCAATAACTTAATATTTATAAAATTGTGCAGGGTAAAGTTGTATGTGATTTCTATCTATCAACACCCATGTGCCACCATGTTGTGAGGGGTAATATGTATAATATCCCGATTGAAATGATATACAACAAAGTACTCCCAAAATATTACACGAGAGTGGGTATTGAAGTAGCTTAAGATCCAAGTGCCGAGTTTCCTATTCCATTTAATGATTTGGATATTAAAATGGTCAATGATGTTATTTGAACTTTTGTATCATGGCCATATAATCTTATTAAGACACATGAGGTATATCCTTAATTTTTTTTAAAATAAAAAATAATAAGCCTATATATTACTTAAAATGGAAACATATTAAGGTATATATAGAAAGATTTCACTATAAAAAATTATTTCAAAAAATTTAGTTATTTTGGACAATGTTTTTACACTGTTTGAAGCAATATATCAATAATGATAATTGATATTATGTTTTCAAATTTATGGAAGATATCATATACCATCAAAAGACTAGAATCCAAGAATAGTTAATTTAGGAAGGTAGTTACAATTTTATTAAAAATATATCTTAATATTTTTTTCTTTATTTTCTCTATATTACTAATATTTCCAACAATCTATGTACTCAAAAGAAGAAGTAAATCTGTTTAGAGATGAGTGGGCACTGAACATGACATCACAATATTTATTAACATCAAATTTAGGTGATTACTAACTATGTTTGTGATGTAGTATGGGCTATGACCATATAGATACACTTGGGATGTGAATCATTAGTATCAGGATGATTATATTATTTTTGATCTATTTTTCAAGGAGAAATATGATGAAGGAAATATATTTATTTATAAATGAATAGGAAGAATACATGGTGTTAGAATGTATAAAGATATCATGAAAAAGTGACTTCCTACTACTTATTTAGTTCATTTTATCATCATTTTTTTCTGATTTTTTAGTTAATTACCTTATCATTTTTATCTGATACTTATTTTGTTAAATTTACACTTTAGTTCAAAACAAACATCCTTTGATCAAAACTAAGAAAACAAATTCAGTTTATTTTAATACTTCAAGAAAATGATCCATAAGTTATTTCTGACATATAGAAATTGGATTCACATCAATTTGACACCCGATGTGGTTGGTATGACTCTAAGTGCACATTTTCAAAACAAAAGTATCATTTTAGTTTAAAACATATTTCACATCACCAAAAATAATAAAATGAGCTCATATTGTTTTCAAACTTTAGGAATATGGTCCATAAATTATTTGTGACACGTAGGAATTGTCTACATGTTAATCTGACACCTGTTGTGGTCGGTATTACTTGAAGTACATGTTTTCAATATAAAAATATCATTTTAGTTTAAAATTTGCATCACATGATCAAAATCGAGTAAACAAGCTCATATATTTTTTTTTTCAAACTTTAGTAAAACAATCCATAATTTATTTTTCTTGTGTAGGAATTAACCTCATTCTAATATGACACATGATGTGGTCGGTATGACTCAAAGAATGTGTTTTTAATATAAGTGTGATTTTATTTTAAAACGCATGTCACATCTCTAAAAATAATAAAAAGGTATCAAATTGTTTTCAAAATTTATTAAAATGATACATAATTCATTTGTGACTTTTAAGGATCAACCACACATCAATATAACACTCTATGTGGTCAGTATGACTCTAAGTATGTGTTTTAAATATAATAGTTTCATTTTTGTTTAAAACATGCATCACATGATCAAAATTGTGAAAAAAATCTCAGATTATTTTTAAACTTTAAGAAAATGATCTATAATTCATTTTTTATGTGTAGGAATCAACCAAACATCAATCCAATAGGTGATGTGGTTGGTATATCTCAAAGTTCATGTTTATAATATAAGTTTCATTTTAGTTTAAAACATGTATTACATAGATAAAAATAATAAAACAAGATCATATTATTTTTAAAATTTATGAAAACAATTCATAATTAATTTTTAACATGTAGAAATCGACCACACATCAATTAGACACATGATGTGGTTGATATGACTCAATGTGCATGTTTTCAATATAAAAGTGTCATTTCAAATTAAAATGTGCGTCACATAACCAAAACTGAGGGAACAATATTGAATTATTTTCAAACATTAGGATAGTTATCCATAATTCATTTTTGATGTATAGGAATTGATCACACATCATTTTGACAGATGATGTGTTTGGTATGACTTAAAGTGCATGTTTTTAATATAGAAGTGTCATTTTATTTTAAAACACTTATCACATAGCTAAAACTGAGAAAAATATATTGGGTTATTTTAAAAATTTAGTAAAATGATCCATAATGTATTTAAAATGTGTAGGAATATACCACACATCAATCCAAAACATTATGTGGTAGGTATGACTGAAAGTGCATGTTTTAAATATAAGTGTCATTTTAGTTTAAAACACACCTCACATTTCAAAAATTTAGAAAAAGAGATAGTATTGTTTTTAATCTTCAGGAAAATGATCCATAATTTATTTGTGACATGTAGGAATTGAACACACATCAATCTAATAGATGATGTGGTATGTATGAATCGAAGTTCATGTTTTTAATATAAAAGTGTCATTTTAGTTTCAAACAATTATCACATATCCAAAACCAATTAAATGAGCTTATATTGTTTTCAAATTTTAGTTAAATGATCCATAATATATTATTGATGTGTAGGAATCAACTGCATTTCAATCTCACACATGATGTGGCTGGTATCACTCAAAGTGCATGTTTTCAATATAAGCACCATTTTAGATTAAAACACACCTCACCTAACCAAAACCAAGAAAATGAGATCATATTGTTTTCAAAATTTTGTAAAATTATCTATAATTCATTTTGACTTGTAGGAATCGACCACAAATCAATACGACATATGATGTGGTTAGTATGACTCAAAGCGTGTGTTTTCAATTTAAGTTCTATTTTAGTTTAAAATACGCCTCACATAGCTAAAAATGAGAAAACTAGCTTAGATTGTTTTAAAATTATTTGGAAATGATTCATTATTCATTTTTGATATATAGGAATCGATCACATATCAATCCAACACATTATGTGGTCGATTTGACTCTGAGTGTGTTATTTCAATATAAGTGTCATTTTAGTTTAAAACAAACCTTACATAGATAAAAACATAAAAATGAGATCAGATTGTTTTTAAAATTTAGGAAAATAATCCATAATATATTTATGATTTGTAGGAATAGACTTCATATCAATTCGATACATAATTAACTAATAATATCATTAATACATACAAAAAAATAACAATAAAATTGTTCATATATGGATTATATAACATTAAAATTAAAATTATATATTTTTTATCTTTAATATTACTAGAATAAACATTGGTTTTATTGCAAGGACAAAATTTTATAAAAAATTTGATCATTGAAAAGAGTCTAGTTTTTATTTTTTATATGGGTTGTAATTTTTTGGTTAATTGTAAATATGAAATTAATGTAAATAGTTCAAATGTAAATTTTGAATTGAAATGATAATGGAATGTGTTATTTGTATTACAATCCATTTTACCATATATTTATATTCCCTTTTATGTATTCTGATTAGTTTTTATTTCACAGGGCTTCTGCATGGCTACTATAGGGCTGCAACTATGTAGCAGCTGAAATGAACTTTATTTATCAGTGCTTCATCTAACACTGATAAAGGGGACCTTTATCATCACTTTTCTAGCACTAATAAATATACCCTTTATCAAAAATTCATATAACATTGATAAATGATACGATTTATTATCGCCAAATAAAAAATAATGATAAAGACACCCTTTATCAGTGCTTCTAAAAAGCACTGATAAATAGATCCTTTATCTGTGCTTTTTCTAGCGTTGATAAAGGCCAAGGGATTTTAATATCTCTTAAATTTTTAATGCTTTTATGAACTGAGAAAGATCATTTTTAGCACTGGTAAAATAATTTTTTGTATTTGTGATATATATAAATAACTTAAAATATATTATAAAAAATATATAGAACACATTACCCAACCTATGGGTTCACATCAATTTCACTAGATCACACCACCCCACCACCCTTTCACCTTACGACATCCATCACAATCGTCACCCCAACTAAATGAATCACACCACACAACCACAAAAAAAACTACCCAATTCCACTTCCAATTATAGATTAAAACATTTTCCATATTTTAATGAGTTTCCACTAATTTCTATTTACTAATCCATTCATTCACATTTATATATCCCTTTCTATAATAATTAAATTTATTTAGGCAAATTATCTCACATCAATTACAACATATTATTATTCATATACTAACCCATGAAATTTATTTCACAATAATACAATTTATTCCATGGATAACCAGATAATAAACCCAACTACACCACAAAAATCTTATCCACCTCACATCAACCATAACTACAACACAACATCAACCAAGCCATCTCACCCCAAAAACCACAAATCACAACCACTACATATCACAATCACCGCATGAGAAAACCACTGCACATCAGCACCACCACACACCATTGCCATCACACATAACAACCAAAATTGTAACACCAGAAGATTTTAGGCAAGTCACTTTTTAAATAAATTCAATCTCTTCAATAGCTTATGTTTCACAGAACACTAAGCTTAAATAAACACCAAAATATTATTATTTTAACATGACCATTATAAATTAGTCGTAAAATTAGAGAAATTGAATAGTATTAACCAAATTATGAAATATATAAATTTTCAACTCATTTTTAATGTATTAATTAATTATTTGTTAATATGAACATAAATTTTAGTAAATTAATTTTAGTCTTCAAATATATATTTTCTTCAAAAAGCATTTTTTATTACTTTATATGAGAAAATATATATAATTAATTTTGGAAAATTTTATTAAATTTATTTAATAAAATTACAATAATTTTTGGATTCATCATGTTAAAATTATATTAGTATGAGTTTTTGAGAATTTTTTGAAAACTTTAGTTTTTTAATGAATAGTAAAAAATACCGATTTTTATAAAACCCTTAGTTTATTTATATTTAAAAGTAATTTTATGATTTTAAATTTATATCCAATTATGTTAAGAAATTTTTAGTTAGATATAAACTAATTAATTACATATAAACAATATTTATGACTTATTTTTTTTATAAGTACATTTTTGGGCTTGAAAGCACTTTTCTTTCAAAAAATTGTTTTCCCTTGTGTTTTGATAGTTTAATTTTAAATGTAATTTCTCAACTTATATGTTTCTAATTTTTAAATATGGATTCCATATTTTTGAATAAGGAGGTATAAATTATTTTATAAGGTCATTTTAGTTTTTAGGCATAAAAAAGTTACCGTGGTAAAAAAAATATTTTCCACACTATAGGTCAAATAATGTAGCAGGTTAAAGTTAAAAGGTAAAAGATTAAAATACCTAAAAACTACAACATTAAATGAGTGTCTGTTATGTTCTTAAACCTTAACTATCCTTTAAAACATTAATTATCATCCAAATTCATTGAAATTAATGCCACCCAAATGTGGTTGGATTTAAATATAAAATAATCATTATTTAATCACTTAAAACCACCCCTCATCAAGTATAAATACCGCTCCTCACCACCCATTTATCCTAAAAATCCTTGAAGCTCTTAAAATATTTTCCAAACCCTCTCCTACCACTCTCCCCATATCCAAGTGCTACTTTTCTCACCCATATACCAATTCTAAGTTCCTTAAGGGTTCCTTCAAGGAGGTGATATTCAATAGGACATTAAAGTATGAAAAGATAAAGAGAAGCATGGGGTAAGGGTTTATTGTATCACTTTTACTTATATGAGATATATGAATTATTCATCTATTATTTATTTTGTGTGGTGTATATACTTCCCTTTGATATATCATATCATTAATATCATTTCATTCATGGTATTCAATGTTTCATTTTATAATTATTATTTTATAGGGCATATGGATCGACTAATTAAAAGTGGTAAGATATTCTTATACTTAATTTCCATTAATTGGGATAAAGTTATATTTCATTGATTATTCCATGTTAATATCATGTTTAAGATGGATTTTAATAATCTTATGTTGTATTTCCACTTTTTTTATATGGATTTATAGCTGATACTCATAATTGATTCATTTTATGAAATCTCACTTAAATTATATGATATTTACAAGATACTTTCTTTTTAAAAAATATCCCTTTTAAAGTTTCCCTTAAAAATATCCTTTTCTTCTATGTACATGTTTTCTAATTTTTTTCTGAATTTTTTTACTGTTCTATTATGATTTTTAAATTCATTTTTACTCATGTTTGAATTTTTTAAAAACGGTTTGGAAGGATTATTTTTTTTGTTTTATAAATGAGGTTCTTTATTACTTTTTTGAAAAAATATGGAAGGAATGTTTTTTTAACATATAAAACATGTGATCATTTTCCCACTATCATGACCCCTTAATATTTGGAATAATCCTTTACAAGTTTATAAGATTCTTTTCAAAGAAAATGTTTTCTATTATAATTGTGAGGCTTTTAAAAAAATAATGATTTCAAAATGGAAAGGATATTTTCATCAAGAATTATTTTAAGTGATCTTTCAAAATAATTTCCCATATAAGATGAAAATATTTGATGTTACTTGAGATTTACTGGGGATATGATCAAATTATACCATTCTTAATCTTTTTATATATGGCTTATGTTTGTGGTGAAAAGATTAAATGTTTATGAAACCCATTTATTTTACATGGGTTATGATATATTGAAATGTTTAGGAAACCCATTTCTTTTCATGGGTTCTGATACGATGAATGATTTATATTCTTATAGAACACATATATATGTTTTTCATTATGTTCTTGGTGGAACCTATATCCCCATATAATGCATTAGGTTAAGCTTTATATCTCATGAGATAAAAAAAGGAAATAAGCCGATGAGCTTGATCCACTATGGGAAATAGGTGCGTACTACTCCACTATAGGAAACTAATGTGTAAAGATCCACTATGTTGATGGTCTTGGGAGTGAACCCTAACTACTATAATGTTTTGTAAAGTGAACTTATTTCACTATGAGGAAATGGATTCCACTGGGGATGGTGGTGTGTCCCACATAGGGGGTGTATCCGCCTATAGAGTGCCCTTATATGTTTTAGTAATGAGCCTTGACTACTAAGGGAACAATTTTCTATGCTTATGTGTATTCAAAAATTCAATATCTTATTTTATACTTTCATGGATTATGTTGTTTGATTATTTTATGATTCATGTGTTATGAACTTATATTATTTATTCCATGAATCAAGATTACGATCTATTATATGTTGGGTATAATTTTCAAATGTCATGTTCCAATTCTTATACCCTTATGCTCATGCTATCTTTAATATATCTATTTTTTACCCTTAGTGAGCATTCAAGATCACCCTTTTATTATTTTTATTTTTCCTAGGTTATGAGGAAAGATGTTATATGAATTTTTTATAGAAAAATTTCACATGGATGATGAAGATGACCTATTATGAAATGGGAAACACTGGGTATAGTGGGTGATAATTTTGATCTTTATGAACCAATTGTTTATAAACCCAAGTTTTTAAGAGTTTATCCCAATTATCTAAAACTCTAAACCTTAAAGTACATTGGGTATGTAAGTGATCCAATATTTTGTTTTGATGTTGTAAGCTTTGCTGGTAAAAATTGGGTCACATTTATAAGTATCCAAGCCATAAATGTAGTGTTTATGTTTTTAGAATTGGATCCAAAATTGAGGATTCCAGGCTATTAAATTTGGTATTAGAGTGGGGTTTAGATAACTTTGGAGATTATTATGTTTTATTTTTAAGTGTTATATGTTTATTTTTGAGGTAATTATGGGTTATTACATTTTGGGATGCAAAATTAAAGGTATGAGATAACCTTTGAGGTAAAAACATATTAAAGTTAATTTTGATGATATTTCTCACATATATAAGAATGATATAAGAATTATTGTTTTAGAAAAAGGACAACACATAGGTCAGGTGACAACTCATCGCATCCAGCAAGGCTGTTAGGTTTGAAACCACATCCGAAGGGCGACAAGGCTGCAATTCCTACCACTAGCCTATGAAATTTCTGAGTTAGTATGAAATTATTGTTTTAAATTATATTGACTTTTGGAAAATTATTTGATTAATGTAAATATAATATTATGGTATTTTATTTAATGAATAAATAATGAATCATATTTTGAAATAATATATTATTTTAGTGTGGTTTAAGTAAAGATTTAGATAATTTATGGAAATGGTTAGCATATCTTTGGGATTATATGTCCAGGACATGAAAATTTTGGTACGATACTTCAAGAGTAATTAATATTATTTTAATATAATTATTAAATTTATCTAGGAAAACTATGTGATAAAATCCCTATGATTTTTGGGTTTCAATCTTAAGATGAAATATTTTTGAGGACTTTTAGAGATACATATTTATTGAATGATCTAAGTTAAATTTTGGGTATTACTATTGAATTTTGGGATATTAAAGTAGTTTTTTTCATATAAAGGTTTATTATTTTTGGGAACTACCTTATCTTGTACTAACCATATTGGTTTTTATTCATGTTTAAATAAAGGAGGAATAATTTTTTTTTCTTTTATAAATTTTGTGATCTGTAGAAATTGATTCTAGTTATTTATGCATGATTTTTTTTTCATACTCATCGTTTGGATAAAAAATAAATAAGTTTGTGGTGTAAATTGTTTAAAATATGAAATTATACCTACCAAGTAAGCATATTTCCTTATATTCTTACTATAGGTAGTAAAATAATGTCTCAACTCTAAGAAAATGGATTTTGAAAAAATGACATCCATTTACTTTTCTTACTGAGGATTCAATGGACTTTTAACCCATAACAAATTTATGGTTTTTAATGTCTAACCTTCTAATGACTATATTCTCTATATTTCTCCATTAGAACTTGATAGTTATAATTATCTTCCATGTCCATATTTTCACTTTAAACTAATTTTCTCTTAATCAAAATCTTATTTTTGTGGTGACCTTCACATTTTAATTTTCTTATTTTTCAAAGGAAGTTTTACTGACAATTTTTATGATGTGGGTTACCCACAAAGAAAAGACCACTCACCTGGTTAAAGTTTTGGGATGAAACCACCAATTTGAGGAAGCTATGTGGGAACCTAAGGATTTGATGAGGTAGAGGTATCCTCATATTTTTTTATTCTAGTGATGAATTTTGAGGGTGGAATTCATTTTATGGGGGGTAGAATATAACACCCCAAGATTTTATGGTCTATCTCTTTTTAAATAAATTTAATCTCTTTGATAGCTTATGTTTCATAGAACAAAAAACTTAAACGATCTCCAAAATATTATTATTTTAACATGACCATTATAACATAAAAATTAAGTTAGAAGGAATGAATAATATTAACCAAATTATGAAATATATTATTTTCCAACTCATTTTTAATGTATTAATTAATTCTTTATGAATATGCACATAATTTTAGTAGTTAATTTTTTCTTCAAATATATGTTTTCTTAAAAATGAATTTTTTATTTCTTTCTATGAGAAAATAAATGAAATTAATTATTTACACTTTTATAAAATTTATTTTATAAAATGAACATCATTTTTGGATTCAACATGTAAAAAATTATCTTAGGATGATTTTTTGAATTTTTTTAAAAAGATCAAATTTTTAGTGAATAGTAAAAAATACTAATTTTTATAAAACCATCATATTATTTATATTTAAAAGTTAATTTATGATTTTAAATTGATCTCAAAGTAATTTAAGTAAATTTTTGTTATATTTAATCCAATTAATTACATTTAAACAATATTTATACCTTTGTTATAAGAATATTTTTGGACTTAAAACACATTTTTCCAAAAAATGTTTTTAATTGAGTTTGGATGGTTTAATTTTAAATATAATTTTGAAACTTATGTATTTTGAATTTTTAAAAATGGATTCCATATCTAGAATAAATAGTTCCAAATTAGTTTATATGGTCATTTTCATTTTTGAGCATAAAAGAGTTACTATGGTAAAAAAATATTTACCGTAGTATAGGTAAAATAATATAGCTAGTTAAAGTTAAAAGGTTAAGGCTCAAAATACCTAAAAACAGCATTAAATGGGAGGTTGATGTATTAATATAACTAAAAAAATACTTTACAACATTAATTAGACTCCAAATTTTCTTAAATTAATTCCACCCAAATGTGTTTGGATTTAAATATAAAATAATCATAATTTAATCACTTAAAACCACACCTTCTCAAGTATAAATACCACTCCTCATCACCCCTTTCTAATCAAAAGCATTGAATCTCTTAAAATCTATGCCAAACCCTCTCTTTCCAATTATACCCATGTACAAGTGGAGTTGGTATCACCCAAAAACCAATTCCAAGTTCCTTAAGGGGTCCTTCAAGGAGGTGATATTCAAGAGGAGTTTAAAGTACACAAAATTAAAGGGTAGTATGAGGTTAGGGTTTCTCATCTCACTTTTACATCTATGAGATATATTTATTATTCACCAATTATTTCTTTTATAGGGTGTATATAATAGCCTTTTATATATCATATCATGAATCTTATTGTATTCTTACTATTCAATGTTTCATTTGATAATCATTACTTTTATAGGTCATACGATTCAAAAGATTAAAAGTGGTAAGGGATTTCTTATCTCAATTTCCATTCATTAGGTTAAACTTCTACTCCATTGATTATTCAACTTTAATATTATGTTTGAGATAAATTTTTATAATATTATATTGTATTTACACTTTTTATGTGGATTTATAGTTGATAAACATAATAGATTCATTTGATTAAATCTTACTTCAATGATATGATATTTATAAGGGACTTTATTTTAAAAATTATATTTTTAAATTTTCCCTTGAAAATATATTTTTATTTCTTGTATATGTTTTCTAAAATTGTTTATAAAAATGTTTTTACTATTATATTATTATTGTTTAAAGTTATTTTTCACTAATGTTTTACTTTTTACAAAATGGTTTTAAATGATTCATTTTTTCATTTTCTAAATGAGGTTCTTTGTGAATTTTTAGAAAAAATACAAAAGGAATATTTTTTTAACATATACGACATGAGTGGATTTTCCCACCATCATGAATCCTTATTGTTTTGAAGAATAATTTAAAAGTTTATAAAATTCTTTTCAAAGAAAATTCCTTCCTCTATAATTGAATATATTTAAAAAATAATAATGATTTCAAAATGGAAAGGATATTTTACTCAAGAATTATTTCAAGTGATATTTCAAAATAATTTTCCATATAAGATAAAAATAATTAATGTTAGTTAATATTTATTGGGGATATAATCAAAGGATACCATCCTTAATCTTTTTATAGATGGTTTCTTTTTATGGTGAAAATATTAAATGTTTGTGAAACCCATTTCTTTTCCATGGGTTATGCTATGATAAAATGTTTATGGAGCCCATTTCTTTTCATGGGTTCTGATATGATGAATGATTCATGTTATAGTGGCACACATATGTATGGTTTTTATTATGTGATAGGTGTGACCTATATATCCCTCCAATGAATTGGGTTAAGATTTATATCTTATGAGATAACAATGAGAAACAATTCTATGGGTTTGATCCACTATAGGAAAGAGGTGCATAATGATCCACTATGGGAAATAGGTGTGTCCCAATCAACAATGTTGATGGTCTTGGGAGCGATCCTTGACTACTATGATGGTTTTGGTAGTGAAACCATTCCACTATGAGGAAAGGGCTACCACTGGGGATGGTGATGTGTCTTTACCAGGAGGTGTATCCACTCATAGAGTTCCCTTATATGTTTTGGAAACGAGCCTTGACCACTAATGGGAATATTTTCTATACTTATGAATATTTTGAAATTCTATGTTTTATGTTATGATTTCATGACTTATTTTATTTTATTATTCTATGATTCATGTCTTATAAACTTCTATTATTTATTCCATGATTCAAGATTATGATCTTTGATATGTAGGTTATAATTTCCAAATGTTATATTCATGTTTTTATACCCTTATGCTTATCTTATTTTTGATATCTCCCTTGTTTACCCTTAAAGAGTATCTAATATCACCCTTTTCTTATGTTTAATTTCCCCAGGTTATGAGGAAATATGTTGAATTATTTTTTTTCTGGAATAATTTCACATGGATAATGTTGATGACCTATTGTGAAATAGTAAAAACAGGGTATAGTTGGAGATAATGTTGATCTTTATGAACCAATTGTTTATGAACCCAATTTTTCTGTAGTTTTTCATAATTATATAAAACTCTTAACCTAAAAGGTCCTTGGGTATGTAACTAATCCAATATTTCATTTTTACATTTTAATATTTTGTGGAAAAAATTGGCTCACATTTATCAGTATCCAATCCAGAACTGTAATGTTTATGTTTTTATCATCAGATCCATAAGTGAGGATTCTGGGATATTACAACCACACATAAACACCATTGCAAAATAAAATAAACAAATATAACCACACAAAAAACCCCAAAATAAATTCCAAAATTTAGGTTCAAGGGATTACATTAATTTACTTTATTGTTTATCATGGGTATTCTAACACAAATTCTATATTAACATGGGAAACCAATTCATTATGCATATTTAAGGGAATAATCATTTCATTTAGGGGGTATCAAGCAATTATGAAACAAGGGAATCAGAACCATATTTACTAGAAAAAGTCAAGGCTCCCAACAACCATGTTTTTTAGTAATGGAAACAATAATTTATAATCTCATCATAAATAACATCAAAATAAATAAAACATGTGATTTCTCCCCATTCCCATTGATTTAAGATTGATCAAATTCTTTATATTCATTAAGTAAACACTCAATATCCACCAAATGGAATAAAAAAACATGAAATCCACACACATGAATATAAATAGGGAGAAAACGTGGATCCCCTATCTCAAAGAATCTTTTCAAGTTACTACGCATCACTGGACGAAAGAGAAATAACTGGAAGATGAAAAACACACTAGAAAACCTCAGATAAGCCATAACCACACAAATGGATCATAATTTTTTTTTCCAAAAGCTCCCTAAACTAGAACAACATAATTTATAGGAACTCTCAGAAAATAATTGTAAAAAAAAAGGATAAATGAATTTCTAAAGATCAACCTATAGAAGCTTAGGATCAGGGATCAGAAGACTGGGATGAAAACTCTCCCAAAATTTCTTAGTGTTTGACCAAAATCTTAGAGGGGAAAAATAATTCATGTGAGCCTCAATATTTATAAACAAGATGTACCTCATCATATTCATATCATAAACCTAAATTCACATCATTAGTTTTTTCTAGTCCCTATAATTCATGCTATGAAACGTATTCAGGCCATGAATCCCTAAAATTCCCAACCTGATGATAATCCAATGATTTTCATGGTGCCTCAGCCTCAAATTAATTCACACTGTGAACAATTCCTTTCCATGTGAGTTCATCAAGCACATAATTCCCATCTGGAACTTGAAGTAATAAATCACCATCCTACAAGATGTGAACACAATTTCACATTATGAATACATATTCACATAATAATCCACTTTCTTTAGATAAACTACATCTCTAAACTCCACTGAACCCTATTTAATCCTCCTAATACCACCCCAACTCCCAAACCAAAAATGTAACGATCCAATAAGGAATGTAACATTACATTATAAACCTATTAAATGATTCTCATAATTGAGAATTAAAACCAATTCTAAAAGAAAATGTTAGGATTAGAAAAACCATCCCACAAGATATCTCTTAGGGTTCTTGTTACACCCCAAATAATACCACTATCTAGAAACATTTGAAAAATACCCCAAAAAACCATTTCACCACTGCACCATCCATAAGCCACCTCTCTTCTTCATAACCAATCACACAACTATTTTAACCTCAATATAACCCAATCCAATAACCACCTTAAATTCCATGAAAAATTTCCCCAATAACACAAATCAAGGAATGAATCCATGCATATAAAGATATTTTCTAGTTTGTGTGGCACTGAATCACACACATGATTTTAAAATGTTTTATAAATATAATACGTCTTGATTTGGAAGGGGCTTCCCCCTATTCATATTCCTGATACCATAAAACATATCATCATCAAGGGAAAAGGAATATATCATAAACAAAAAAGGTTTAAAAATCACATAATTAAGGAAAAAGAAAACAAATAAAAACACAAAACAATTCTGTGTACTGGGCACACATATACACCTCATGGTCCAAAGTACTCTCCTACATGCCACCATGTCTCCACAATACATGAACCAAAGGGATGGTTCATCTATATACCACTTTATCTTGATGATACTAGATCTCTACTAGCCAATACACAAATATCGCATCTTCCTTGATATCCAAATCTCCCCAGTCAATGATGTAGGAGTCATCATGGAGCTACCGACGAAGCTGGGACACATGGAAGATCTTATAGATCCTTTCCAGCTATAGTAGATGCACCAACCAATATGAAACTCTTCCAACATGATCCAACACCTCAAAAGTCCTGATGAACAAGGGAGAAAGCTTACCCCCTACCAAACCTCTAATGTCTGCATTGAGGGGATATCCTCAACAACACATGGTCTCCAACCAAAAACTCAATGGGCCTCCACCTAAGAGAATAATAGGCCTTATGATGGTCATGTACTTCCCTCATCCACTATTAGACCATCTGGATCTTATCATTCATTCTCTACACCACATTAGGACCAAGAATTGTTGATTCCCTAACCTCTATCCAGTACAATGGTGAAAGAAACAATCACCCATAAAAAACCTCAAATAGATCCATACTAATAGACATGATTGGCATCTATTATTGTAGGATAAATGAACCAAATAAATGCACTTTTCCTAGAATCTTCCAAAATATAAGGCACAAGATCACAACATATCTTAAAGTGTTCAGATGTTCCATTTCATCTAACCATCTACTTGAGAGTAAAAATAAATGATAAGGTGAAATCCATAGAAACAATTATGTTAAAATCCCCATAAACTCACAAGGAAAACAAGGATACTAATCACAGATGATGGTACTTGGTACCCCATGAAGCCCAACCAAAAAATCTACATACCACCTTGCCTAAAAATCTATAGAACTCGATTTATAGATCACTAGAAAGTGAGACAAATTTTTTAGTTGGTCTATAATCAACTAAATTATATCACATACTCCCCGATCCTAGGGTAAAATGGTGAAAAAATACACTGATATTTCCTCCCACTTACACTCGGGGACATACAAGGGCTGCAAAAAGCCTCCAGGAATATGGTTTTTGGATTTCACCTACTGAAAAACTAGACACTTCACCAAATAACTCAACCATTGACTATTTCATCCTAGGACACAAAATTTGTCTCCTCAATCCATGATAAATCTTATTCAAATTAGGATGTATCACTGAGGGTGACCTATTAAACTCATAGATAACTCCCTCACACATCTCCAATGGAAAAAACAACCTCCCCTAAAATAAAACCCAAATACGACCATCCTACAACCATCCCTTTAGAGCATCACTATAGCTAACATGATCTAGAATCACATCTCCCTTTAAATCTCCCCACTAAGACTCCTCCACTTGTTTCATTAGGGAAAACTCCATGGGTATCTGATAAAGATAACCTCATCCAATAATTTCCTCCACATCAAGATGCATCACTTAATGATCCTCCACCCCTTTAAAATATCTATGTACCCAAAAACCACATATCCTCAAGAATTCTAACTCAGTGCATTGATAATAACATTCCCCTTTTCCCTGGGGTAAGAGATTTTAAAATAAAAATACCAGAGGAACTCAATCCACATCCACTGGAACAAATTTAAATTCAATTGAGAGAAAACTTATTTTTGGATCTTATGGTCTATAAAAAGCAAAAATTGATCACATATGAGGTATTTATTCCATATTTTCATTGAAAAAATCACCACCACCAACTCTAGATCATGGATGTTATAGTGTAACATCCTAGATCCCGGTGCCACTCAACAGGTGCCCCAAACTTGGTTGGTCACATGAACTCAAGCACATTTCTCCAAACACCAGAGGTTGTTGACTAGCAGCGAGGGACTGGGTCTAATAGTGAGGAAACTATGCCCTCATTTTTCAAAGTGTAGCGCAACAGAACAAAATATAAGCATACAAAAGCGGTAGTAGTAACCAATACTAAGCTCAAATGGACAACGGTACAGAAGTAAAAGAAATGTGAAACAGTCATATATATATATATAATGATGCAATATGTCCCTAAGTCTAAGAAAGCCTCCAAAATAGGATACACCGAAATCTAAAGAAATACAATACAAGGTAAAAATACAGAAAATCAAATCAACACAGTGCAGCAGGAACTCAGCAGCATCGTAAGCCTAATCTCGGTCCCATTCTTTCCTACTCCTCTACAACAATAAAGTACCTGTATAGAGACTCTTTCCATTATCAACACCTACAACAATATAATTTGTTTGGGACCAAGACATGACCCAAACAGGGTGTGAGAAATAAATCCTAGTAGGCAACCACCAAAGGCACGTGCCCAACTGATAGTGAATTTGTGCAACAATAGTGTGCAATAATGAAATGCAGTAAACTAGGAAGTACTCAAAAGTAGATACTCCTACCAGTTCCATTTCCATTTAATTATTATTTAACAATTCAATATAATTGAATTATATGTCTCTGAGACTCAGTCTTAGCTGACAATCTCCTATACAGTGCCTCACCAAAAACCAAAACAAGCTATATAACAAGTATAAGGTAATAAAATACCAATCCTATGCTTTATCTTAGCAGGTATAACATGTAAAATCACCATAGTGAATATATGAAATAAACAGAGTCCTCAGACATGCAATCCTTACCCTCAGGTAATCAGAATCTTGACCTCAGGCTAAACAGAATCTTGCCCTTAGGCTAATCAGAATCACACCCTCCGGCTAATCAGAACCTTTCCCTCAGGCGAAACAGAAACAAAACCCTCATGTTATTTCCCTTAGTCATGGAAGCTACATCCCTTAGGCATATGAAATGTTTCCCTTAGGCTAAACAAACACTTTCCCTCAGGCATAATAAAACCTTTTCCTCAGGCTAATCAAAACACTTCCCTCAGGCTAAGCAAGTAACCGGGTTGATCCCAACACATAAGCAACCAATTATATATACATTTCCTCTCAAGAAAACTCAAAGAATGCTTTAAACACGGCATACCCTTGGGTATCCTTGCCCAACAACTAAACTAGGGAAACACATCCATGGGGTGGCCATGGATAAAGGAAACGATCCCAAATAGTAGTTTATACATATTCATTAAATTACCTATGAAATTCTAGGTATTTTATTAGTCAAGGCCTCATCCATAAGACACCCCAAACATGGGCGCGTAGAATAACGGTACAGAAAAACAACTTGATAGTTGGAAATAAACATCAGACCACGTACCTCGATCTCCCCTGATTGATATACACAAACGATGCCTCTCGAAATAATTGAGAATGATGTAGATCTGGGATAAACTTTCACCCATTAAAACTCAAATAACTTCCCCTTGGGAAATAATTGGAAGTAGAGGTTCTAGAAGAGTGAACAAATCACCCATGCAGTTTAAACGAGATCGTCGATGAAGTAATCGAAGTCCCGACGTGTGGTCGGAAGCTCTTCCAAGATCCGGATATCTCTCTTGTGATCCAAACGAACCCAATGCCTCCTCTGCCGAATGAGGAGGCTACTTCCCGTTTATAACAAAAAAGCACAACTAAATGACATGTAATCTCAAGTTCACGGTGTGTACTTTTCATTTTTAACTGTTCCTCTGGTGTCCACTTACCACTGCTTCACTGTTTATATGTCGACATGATTACACAACATGTATTTCTAAGTACACGGTGTGTACTATTGTTCCACTGGTGGATACTCCCATTGAACCTGCTAACTGATTACATGGCGTGTATATAATAGGTACATGGTGTTTAGTCAGTTTTTACACCCTTCATCGTCGACAGGCCTACACGCCTTGTGTACTCATCCCACACGGCCAAAGTACACAGTGTGTGGAAAAGTACACGGTGTGTACCCACAAATTTTGGTATTTTCCCCCATTTTCCTTATTTTCTCAAAAAGAAATATTAAGGGAAAAAGGAAAAGATGAAACTTGTACCTCTGGAATAAGAATCAGGTTCTTAAAAAGTTCCCCCTTAAAGTAATTCATCCTCGAATTTCCCTTCCAAGGATGGTGAAGATAAAGATGAGACCAACTCTGGAAACTGAGAACGTACGTCGGTCTCCCGCTCCCAGGTTTTGTCCTACACTTGGCCATGCTACCATAGCACCCGTACGAGAGGAATTGACCAGCCTCAGAGAACCTTCATGCTCCTATCAATAACACAAATTAGATGCTCCTAAAAAGATGCATCAACCTGAAGCTCAACCTCCTTGGGATGAAAGATGTGAGATGAGTTTGAGTGATAATGGCACAACTGAGATATGTGGAAGACATCGTGCATGGCCCGGTACCTCTTTGGTAACTACAACCGATAGGCAACTGGCCTGACTGTCTCTATAATCTCAAATGTCCCCACATACCTCGGTGAAATTTTACCCTATCACCTGATCTTTATGTGTACCAACCTCAGTGAAACACGCAAGAAAACATGATCCCTGACCATGAACTCCAAGGGTCATCTGCAACGATCAGCATAAGATTTATGGCGAGATGGTGCAGTAGCCATCCACTTCTGAATCAATTGGACCTACTCTGAAGTCTCCTGCATGAGATGTGGTCCCATTAAAGCTACCTCACCTGCCTCCAACCAGCATAGGGGTGATCAGCATGGCCTACCGTATAAAGCCTCATAAGGTTACATCTCAAAAGTTTCCTAAAAACTATTATTGTAGGAAAACTCGACCAGGGGTATGTGCTTCTCCCAAGATCCCCCAAAGTCTAGGACGCATGCACACAACATGTCCTCAAGCACCTATATAGTACGCTATGACTGGCCATCAGTTTGAGGGTGGTAAGCTGTGCTCAGAAGCACCAGTGTACCGAGTGCCCTCTGAAAACTCTTCCAGAAACGAGACGTAAAATTAGCATCCCTATCTAAAATGATTGAACTAGGGACCCTATGAAGACGTACTGCCTCTCGGATATACAATTTCCCGAGCTCGTCAACATCGAAGGTCTCCTTGATCGAAAAAAAAGTGATCTACATTCGTAAGTCTCTCCACAACAACCCATAAGACATCACTGCCTAAAGGTGACCTTGGTAACCCGGTCACAAAGTCCATCGCGACATCATCCCATTTCCACTCTGGAATGGGTAACTGTTGTAATAGTCCGGCTGGCCACTGATGCTCCGCCTTCACTTGCTGAAAAGTGGAAAATCTCGTAACAAAACCAACTACCTCTCTTTTCATACCCAACCACCAGTACTGAATTCTCAAGTCACGGTACATTTTGGTAACTCCAGGATGCACTGCCCAAGATGAATCATGAAACTCCCACATAAACTCCTCAAGAATATCTTCTGGAACCCACACCCGTCCATGGATACGCAACACCTCATCATCTCCTATCATCCAACAGGGAAGAGTGTCTTCACTTGCCACCGACTCCCGTAGAACTAGGCCTTCTGAGTCTGATAGCTGTCTCATCCTCACTCTATCCAGGAGGGTAGAAATCACAGCTAAGGATGAAATATAGGCTCACCCATGACTATCGTGCACCTCCAAATGCATCTTAGAGAACAAAGCCATCAGTTTCCACTCACCACTAGCCTCCTGCACTGCCTGTATCTGAGTCCTCCTACTTAGTGCATTATCAACAATGTTACCCTTACCAGGTGTATAGGCAAGCTCAAAGTCGAATTAATGAAGGTATTCAACCCACCTTCGCTATCTTAGATTCAAGTCACACTGGGTAATGATATAGTTGATAATTTTGTGGTCTGTAAAAACCACAAAATGTTCTCCCAAGAGATAATATCTCCAACAACGTAACACATGAAAAACTGCATCCAAATCAAGATCATGTGTTTGGTAATTCCTCTCATGTGGCCTCAACTACCGAGACCTGTATGCAACTAATCGATCGCCCTGCATCAACACTACTTCCAGACCAATACCTGATGCATCACAGTAAACTGTATAGCTCTTCACTTTCTCTAGAAGTATCAGGACTGGTGCTGATGTCAACCTTCCCTTCAACTTCTGAAAGGCTATCTCATAAGATTATGACCAAATGAAATTCACACAATTCTTAGTCAAACCCGTCAACGACACTGCTAAGTGGGAGAAGTCCTGTATAAAGCGCCTGTAGTAACCAGCCAGCCCCAAGAAACTCCGTATTTCAAACACGTTCTTAGGATTCTCCCAAGAAAATACTGCTCTCACTTTCTCTAGGTCTACTGCAACTCCTACCTATGATATAATATTACCTAGGAAGTATATCTAGTCTATCCAAAAGTGGCACTTTGAGAGCTTGGCATATAACTGATTCTCTCTCAGTGTACTCAGTACGATCTCAAGATGAAAAGCATGGTCGTTTCAAGTGTGAGAGTACACCAAGATATCATCCATAAAGACTGCCATAAAAGAATCCATATATGGGTGGAACACGTGATTCATTAGAGCTATGAAAACTACTGGCGCGTTCATGAGTCCGAACGGCATGACCAAGTACTCGTATAGACCATATATACTCCGAAAGGCTGTAAGCGGTATGTTCGATGGTCTAATGCGTAACTGATGATATCCCGATCTCAAGTCAACCTTTGAGAACACTCTTGGTCCTCGAAGTTGATCAAAAATATTTTCAATCCTTAGAAAGGGATATCAGTTCTTAACCATCAATTGGTTCAGCTTCGGATAATCCACACAGAGTCTAAGGGTACCTTCTGCCTTCTTTGCAAACAGGACAGGCGAACCCCAAGGAGAAGTAATGGGTCAGATGAAACCCTTTGCTTGTAACTCCTCTAACTACCTCTTAAGCTCCTTGAACTCAGGTGTAGCCATCCTATAAGGAGGAATGGACACCTGTGCTACTCATAACCCAAGATCAATAGAGAAATCTACCTCTTGCTTCGGATGTAGACCTAAAAAGTCATCTGGAATGACATCCTTGAAAGGATCAACCACTGGAGGGAAATCCTTATGAAAAGTTCCCTGGTCATCTAGATACAAACTCTCAATCTGGGATGTCACTCCACCTCGACCACAATGCTCAGGTCCATCTCAGCTCGCCTGGACATCCCATTCACCCTTGTATAGAAACTCTCTACCCTCTGGGGACGTAAAACTCACCCTGTGATGATAGTATTCTACAAAGGCTCGAAAGGGTACCAACTTATCCATCCCGATAATGACATTATATCTCATTATCTCTAAGATATAGAGGTCCCATAGAAAGTGACACCCACCAACCTCTAGTAGGTACTCCCTGCACTGACTCACACCTGCTGTTCTAGTTCCCAACGGAGTGTCTAGCGTTATAACATCAGAAGAAGAAGAAACATAGATCCCAAGGCTCTCCACAATGGAGACAGATATAAAGCTATGTTTAGCACCAGTATAAAAAAGTAATGAATATAAAATAGAAGCAACTAGAATAGTACCTCTGACAGTGGAAGGTCCGGGATCCTTCTTCTGGGGTCTGTTTCACTGCATATGCTTGCCTAGTGTCGCGACCTTGCGACACAGCCTGACTACCCTGAGATGACCCACCCTACTGTCTTTTAGATCCTGGTGTCTGGCTACCACGAACATGACCCCCACTTCAGCCTTAACGTCCTGACGTATTCCAATTCCATGATTGGTAAGAAGCTGCTATCCCTTCTCCTCCATGCAGAGTCTTCACAAAAGCCCTCTCACTAGCCACTGGTGGGAACGTCCTATGAAAATGCTGCAGATGACCCATTTTGCCACAAACTCGGCACTCCACTGGGTCACGTGGACACTGAGGTATCTTGTGCCCCTCTTTACCACACTGGTATCACCTTACCTAGCCACCTAAAGAAATCTTCTGGCTATTACTGCCATCGTGAGAGAAATCCATCCAACTCTTCCTCTTACTGGTAGAAATAGTACCAGAAACTGGTGCCGAACCACCCTGGCCTGCACCACTAGATTCCCATAGGTTCCATTCAGTAATCAGCGCTTGGTTCAAAATAGCATGCACTATAGGAAACCTGAAAACATTCACCTGTGATCAGATGTCATATCGAAGACCATCCTTAAAGTGTCGATCCCTCAATGTCTCATCACCCACTAGAACAGGTACAAAGCGCTGTAGATCAGTGAAGAGAGAAGAATAGTCCATCACTGACATGACGCCCTGCTGCAGATTCATGAACTCTCGAGCTCGATCTACCCTCAGTGTCTCCGAAAAGAAAAAGTCATAAAAGGCTTCCTGAAAATCTTCCCACGCCATGTCTTAGTGATGCTCAGTCTAGGTGGTAACATCCCACCATCTCTTGGCAGAATCATGAAGCATGTAAGTAGCAAGCTTGACCCTCCACCCGGGATGCATCTCTAGATTCTCAAAGATAGTCTACATAGAACCCAGCCAAGACTCCGTAGCCTGTGGTCCGCCATCCCCTAAAAAAGTAGGCGGATGCTGCTGCTAGAATATATGCATCAGCTCTTCCAGAGATGTGGTAGCCGGCGGTGCTCCCTGGAATGTCTGCATAAACCGCATGAAGCCTTCATGGAACTGCGCATCCGCGCCTATGTCTGGTATAATGGCTGGTGCCGCATCTGGATCTACTAGAGGATCCCTCGACATCCCATGGCCTACTATCTCTAGAGTATAATCATTGCCGCTCTCTTGGAAAACAACTCGAGGTTGTCTTAGCGGAATGACTCTACAAGGTCAAAACATGCCTTAAATTAAGATTATCCAGGACTAAGAACCTAAAGCATAAGGAGGGAACAAGGAAAAAAAATTCAAGTTTTACAAAGCAAGACTACACGGCGTGTATAATAACTACACGGCGTGTTCCCTCAAGTCTTTCACATGGGTGTGTACTTCTGCCAAAACTGGTCGTGTAACACCCCAAACACACGACGTGTTGTCCACACATACGGCGTGTATTTGAATTTTTATTTCCCTGCCTGAGTCCTTCTACATGGCTTAGCCACATGGATCTCTTTTGAACGAGACTACACAACGTGTATAATGCCTACATGTCATGTACTAGATGAGCTTCACCGACCCGTGTTGTCCACGACACGGCCGGGTACACAGCTCAAAGTACACGGCGTGTTCCAGATGGACACGTTGTGTACATCTTAGATTCCAACTGCCCGTGTTTTTAGTGACATGTTTGGCTACTTGGTTGACACTACACGGCGTGTTACACCCGCACACGGCATGTACACCAACCTGTCTCCCCAGCCACACGACCAAGTCCACACGGCCTCTCACCGATCAATACTACACGGTGTGCCCCTTAGGTACACAGCGTATACTAGATGAGCTTTGCTAACCCGTGTTGTTTGAGACATGGCCAGATACACAGCTCACACTACATGGAATGTTCCATATGGACACGACATGTACTAGGAAGGATAACACCGACCCGTGTTTTTAGTTACACGGACAGATTCACAAATTACACTACATGAAGTGTTCGAAAGTGACATGGTGTGTTTAAGTGAAGTTTTCTTCTCCGCCCGTGTTGTTATTTACACGACGGACACAGGGTCAACACGATATGGCATGTAAAATCGGTACACGGTGTGTACCCTTAGAGTTTCCCCCTTCCCGTTTTTCTGCCTACACGGCCTATGACATGGTTAGAAACTACATGGTGTGTACATACGGTACACGACGTGTACTTAAAAAATTTTCTTTTCTTCCCGAACAGAAGAGTACATGGCGTGTATTCAAAACTACACGACATGTAGTCAAAACTACACGGTGTGTAGTCAAAACTACACGACCTATATTCTAGGTTTTTCTAGCCACTAAGCCTTAGAAACTACTCTGGAGCCCAGAAAAACACTAAAACCAACACATAAGTGCCAAATTCCGATCCGTGAAGGCCCATACTCCCTGCGAACCAAAGATTGGAATCTTATGTGTGTTATAAACAAGTAAACAAGTCAATGATCCACCAAATTCCGGTTGATGAGGGCCCATAATCCTCAAGAAACAAAGTTTGTCATCCATTATCAAAACCTTACATAATAATACCCTATCAAATAGCAGGTATCTTATCAAGGCATCTATCACAACATCATGCATTTTCTTTCACAACATCTATCACAACAACATGAAATTTTCTAATGCACCTACATGGCATGGAAACTATGCATGGAATGTGATCCTAACATGTGCCTAAATGATGAATGAGATGTCATACCCTCATCTCATTGGGTTGCAACTAAATAGAACCCAGGTATAAAAATATAAACAGCACACCACAAGTGCATCACTCAATGGTGAAAATAAAATAAACTGTAATAATCAGAAACAGAAAATCACAATTTAATTTGAGGTAATCCGGCCTTTACCTGTATTCTAGGTAGCTACTCTAGGGTATAATTATTACTGAACCCCTTAATAGTATATCTCTTACTGTTGTCTCCAAATAATAAAATAACCCAGAGAAAATAAAATCCCTCTGATACCACTTTGTAACATCCCAGATCTAGGTGCCACTCAATGGGTTCCCCAAACCCGGTTGGTCACATGCCCTCAAGCACATTAAACCAAATTCCAGAGGCTGCCGAATAGCAGTGAGGGCGTAGATATGATAGTGGGGAAACTATACCCTCATTTGTCAAAGTGTAGCGCAGCGGAACAAAATAAAAGCATACAAAAGTGGAAGCAGTAAAAAATACTAAGATAAAATGGAAAACAGTACAGAAGTAAAATAAATAACCAACAATCATATATATATATAATGATGAAATATTTCCCTAAGACTAAAAAAGTAGCCAAAACAGGATACACTGCAATCTAAAGAAATACAGTACAAGGTACAAATACAACAAAGAAAATCAACACAGTGTAGTAAGAAATCAGCATCATCGCAAGACTAAGCTCTATTCCATGCTCTCCTACTCCTATACAACAATCAAGTACCTGTATAGGGAATCTTTCCCTTATAAACACCCTTATTAATATAATCTTTTTTCTCCCAAGACATGAACCAAACAGGGTGTGAGAAATAAATCCCAGTAGGCAACCACCAAAGGCCCGTGCCCAACTGACAGTGAATTTGTGCAACAACAGTGTGAAATAATGAAATGCAGTAAACTAGGAAGTACTCAAAAGTATCTACTCCTACCAGTTCCATTTCCATTTAATTATTATTTAACAATTCGATATAATTGGATTATAGGTCTCCGAGACTCAGCCTCAGCCGAAAATCTTCTATACAATGTCACAGAAAAAACCACAACAAGCTATCTAACAAGTAGAAGGTAAAACAATACCAAGCCCATGATTTAGCTTAGAAGGTATACCATGTAAAATTACCACAATGAATATATAAAATAAATAGAGTCCTCAGACATGTAATCCTTACCCTCAGGTAATCAGAATCTTACCCTCAGGCTAAACAGAATCTTACCCTCAGCCTAATTTGAATCACACCCTTAGGCTAATCATAACCTTGCACTCAAGCCTTTCCCTCAGGTGAAACAGAAATGAAACACTTAGGTGATTTCCCTCAAGCATGGAAGTTACAACCTTCAAGCATATGAAACGTTTCCCTAAGGCTAAACAAACACTTGCCCACAGGCATAATAAAACCTTGCCCTTAGGCTAATCAAAACACTGCCCTCAGGCTAAGCAAGTAACCGGGCTGAGCCCAACAGATTAGCAAGAAATTATATATAAATTTCCTCTCAAGAAAACTCAAAGCATGATATAATCATGGCATACCCTCGGGTATCCTTTCCCAATGTCTAAATAAGGGAAACGCACCCACGGGGTGACCCTGGATCATGGAAACGATACCAAACAACAGTTTATACATATTCATTAAATTACCTATGCAATTATAGGTATTTTATCAGTCAATGAATTATCCATACGTCACCCCAAAAATGGGTGCATAGCACAATGGTACACAAAAACAACTTGACAGTTGAAAATAAACATCAGACCACCTACCTTGATCTCCTCTGATCGATATACTTAAAACTCACCTCTAGAAACAACCGATAAAGGCATAGATCTGGGATAAATGTTCAACCATTCAAACTCAAATAACTTCCCCTTAGGAAATAATTGGAAGGAGAGGTTCAATAAGAGTGAACAACTCACCCGTGCAGTTCAAACGATATCATCGGCGAAGGAATCGGAGTCCCGACGTATGGTCGGAAGCTCTTCCAAGATCCGGCCGTCTCTCTCGTGCTCCAAACGAACCCACTACCTCCTCTGCCGAATGAGGAGGCTACTACCCATTTATAAAAAAACACAACTAAACGGTGTGTACTCTCAAGTACACGACATGTACTTTTCATTTTTAACTATTCCTCTGGTGGCCACTTACCATCACCTCACTGTTCATCTGTCGACATGATTACATGACATGTATTTCTAAGTACACAGTGTGTACTATCATTCTGCTGGCGGATACTCCCACCGCACATGCCGAATGATTACATGGTTTGTATATACTAGGTACATGACATGTAGTCAGTTTTTACACCCTTCATCACCGACAAGCCTACACACCCTGTATACTCATTCCACACAGCCAAAGTACATGGCATGTGGAAAAGTACATGGTGTGTACCCAAAATTTTTGGGATTTTCCCCCATTTTCATTATTTTCTCAAAAAAAATATTAATGGAAAAAGGAAAAGAAGAAACCCACACCTCAAGAATAAGAACCAGGTTCTTACATATAGTTACACTCATCGGTACATAACTGACTAGTCCCATAATGGATCACCCCTGTTCTATATCAAGACACATCCTAAGAATATATGGGATGTATAATAGAAACCAAAAACATGACACCCTCCTCAAGAAATAGAAGTAGTGGATCACTGATCAAGTTCTCCTTCAGGTGTCTGAATGCTGCTTGGAACTAATCAGTCCAAAAAAAAGTCTGATTCTTCCTAGTCAATGCAGTCGGTAGGGACACAATCTGAGATAAATTGGACACAAACCTCTAATAATACCTATAAGATCAAGGAAACTGTGAACCTATACCTCATTCTTGGGTTCTTCCCTAGAAACAACTACCTCAATTTTTGATAGGTCCATGACCACACCCTACTGAGATGCCACATGACCAAAGAAACGCACCTATCGCATTCAGAACTTACACTTGGGATAAATTTCCATAGAATTAGTGGTGACGAACAACCTTCAAGAAAGCTCTAAGATGACCAGAATTATGATCCCATGACATTTAGTAGATCAATGTATTATTTATGTACACAACTACGAACTAGTTGAGTAACTAATAGAATATAGAGTTTATGAGCCCCATGAACACATCTGGTTCATTTTGACATATAATGTCATGATCATGGACTCAAAGTGCCCATAATTGCTCCTGAAGGTAGGCTTTGGGATATAACCATCTTTCACCCTCATCTGGTGATATCCATATCACATGTTAGTCTTCAAGAAACCAACTACCTCCCTTTATTTGGTCGAACAAATCATCATTTTTTGGAAGGGGGTAAAGGTTCTTGACTGTTACCTATTAAAATTTTTTATTCTACACACAACCTCATACTACCATACTCCTTATTAGAGAATAACACTAGAGCACCCCAAGGGGACACACAGGGTCATATGAAACTCCTCTGAATTAGATCACCAACCTACAACCTCAACTCTCACAACTCCTTCATCACCATTTGATAGAGAGCCATTAAAATCAAAGATAATCCTAGTTTTAGATCTATCACAAACTCAACATTTCCTCAAGGGGGTAGTGTCACAACCTTATCTATAAAAACATATAGGAACTATTCCATAACCCTTAGAACATCCTCAGTTAGAACTTCCACTATCATCTCCTCCAACTGAGATAAAAGAGTCTCCACTCACTTTCCACCCATTCGATAACTCTGCTTGCCAATGAATGCTACTCTCTAGACATCTACATCAGAAAATGAAACTATCCTATGAAAAAATTCAATGACTAAACTCAATAAATAAATCTAATCCTTGCCATGGATAACATTGTATGACTGTATCTATAGAAAAAAAACCACCCACCGACTAGTGATTCCCCATCACTAGTATACATCCCTGGAACGCATTAAACAAAGCATACTAACCTCTAACCTATGTAAATAACACCAGGGGAACTGGAAGAATCTTCACATACAGTCCTACAGTATGGATAAAAGTAGGATAAATAAAGGAGTGAGAGGATCATAAATAAAAAAGGGAATAAAAAAGGTTAGATAATAAATAAATCACGTCTCAGAAAACCACTATCCCTACTAGCACTACTGCCTCTATCACATTCATATGAATATGACCAACTCATTTGCCTTTGTACCATCGACCTCCATGACTGTGCTCTAGCCTAGGTCCCTAAGGATGGGGACCATCATGGGGTTGCCTTCTGTCATATCCTTATACCCTCATGTAACAACCTAGATAATTTAAAGATAATTCATTTTCATTTCTTATTTAATATTCATAAATTAGATTTTATAGAGTTATATTTATTATAATAATACTAGGTAATTTTTCTGTCAAAAGTAAAAAAGATTTATTCCTAACCAAATTGGGTTTTAATGAATTATATGGTTTTATTTAAAAGATTTATTTCAAAATTATAGAGTTTTAATTTTAATAAATGAACTATTTTTTTTAATTTAGATATAAAAATTATATTAAGATTATTTTTTGATAATTTTTTGAAAAGTTTTATTTTTCAATGAATAGTGAAAATACTTCTTTTTATTGAAATATGTCATTTCTTTTCAAGTATTTATAAAGTCACATTAATTTTTTTAAAAATATAATTAGTTAATTTTTATTAAACCAAGTCTAAAAAATGTTATTGTAATCAAAATTATACTTGTATTTAGTGTAAAAACATTTTTTTGTAATGACTCATATTTTTCCATGTATTTTTTTTGGAAAATGGTATGGATTATTTTCAGAACTAGGCATGGAGAAGGTGTGTTATTATGATTCCTGGTGTTCTCAGAATTTTTTTTTGAAATATATTAAATATATTAAATTCATGCGCACATAGTTTGTTAGAAAAAATGGAATAAGTTCTAAACAGAGGCTTGGATCAGAAATTTGTGGTTGTCACTGAGTTTAGAGCATGGGTTTTACCCTAGGTACAATATAACGTTGGAGTGCATCATATGTTCAGGTTGGGAATGGTCATGGGAAGACATTTAAATGAATTAATTTAATAAATTAATTAATTTGATTAATTACATGAACTAATAAAATCTTGATATAAACGCTATTATGGCGGATTTATAGGTTCAACTACAAAACCCTAAAAATCAATAGGAGCCATTAGAGAGTTTTGGAGGAGATTCTATTGGTGAGCAATGACCAGATCATGGATCATTGATTAGTGTCCGACAGATCTTGAGGATCTTACTAACAATAATGGCATGGAACCATTATTTTCCAGTGATTAATCCAAATCAAGGTAGGATGTTGATTTATTTGGATTATTTTACCATTGTTTATTTCTATGATGAACATGAATAAATCGACCAATAGATCCATTCAATGACCAGTCATATTGTGGGTATGGGTTTTATCTGTGGGGATTATTGAGAGAATTGACTATTTTTATTGTATCATTGTTCATCATTCTAAAAGAAACAGTTCATGGATAAACAAAAATAGATGATGTTCATTCCTCTTTTGTGTGTTTTTTGTTTATTCCTTCCACCTTTCTTCAAATTTTCATCACCTCTGTTTCATTTGACCAGAAGTTTGACCAAAATACTGAGGAATCAACCATTGCACACCCATTTCTTAGCATAACAGTTTGATATTTCATATCCAATATTAGTATGATGTGTGTATCATGTGATGATGGAAGTGGTATCAGATCGATTCTGATTTGGGTTTCCCAGTTGTGATTTTAGTGTACAACAGTGGAATGACCCACTGAAGAGGGATTTAGGAGTGTTTTAGTGGCTTTTTTCCAGCAAGCATAGACCTAAAGGGTCAGCTAGACCATATCCACCCTTACTATTGTGATTCATGAATAGATTGAAAGCTGGAGGAGTGGATGAAGGTGTGGGATGAAGAACCATGAATTCTATAAAATCCTGCAAAGCCCAGTGTGTAATCAGGGATTCCACGGTGCGTGGGTCCCATAGTGGGAAACTAGGGTTTTTGCGAGAAAGTTAAGTATCACATAGTGTGTGACCCCTATCACATGTAGTGTGACCCCTTCTTGGTTGTTCAACGTGTTACTGGGATGATACATGAATATGGTCATGGGAATGACAAGCCGTTCATGGACATAACCAGCTGGACACAGACATAGCTAGGAGTACACTGGCCCAGACATGCTGTGTACTCAGGCATGAACACAGACACAAGCACGATCCATGATACATGGGTAGGACCTGATATAGAAGGGACATTCCATGTACTACTAGTACACACCATTTACTCTTAAATTAATCTTTAGATCCCTTGTCATTTTCATCTCAGACAAGTTTCATTAGCGGGTGTTCCCTTGAACTTTTCCCTAATGGTTAGTATGGAATAAAGTTTTATACATAGGATAGTGATCCATTTAGTGGGAATTCTTGGATAGAGTTGTTGGGATCCTTCTGTTAGGCTCAAAGTGAGATCATATATCATCATCTTTTCCCTAGGTGGAGTTCTTAGTATCTTCGTGACCAACATTACATGGGAGTCAATCTTCTACTTAGATGGTTATTTCATATTGAGTTATTGGTATACCCCATGGACTTGGGTGTGATCCTGATATGTGTGTCATTATCTTCATACTTTCATCATATAATTCTTATGGAGAGGCTCAATGAGTAGTAAATATCAGATGGACACCATCTGTGCTATCTATATTATGGATCATGTCCTCATAAATAAGTGCTATGTGGAACCTTCAAGAAAGATTCTTGGACTGAAATTATGATTTTGAATTTACTTTGAGTCATTGTGTGTTTCTTGAGTATAACTAGATATTCTTGTTATATGTGCTATAGATATATACCTATGTTGAGATTACTATCATTATTGATGTTATACTCTTAGTGATTTTGAGGTATCCTACTAGGTATTGTTATACTCACTCATGCACAAGATTTTCCTACACGTGTCATGTATTATGTAGATGATCGACCTTTTGAAGGAGATCTCAGGGGATCAAGAATAGGTAGATATTAGTGATTTAGACTGAATGAGGTGTGTTTTGGTGGTTACCTTGACAAAAATCCCCTTATATAATTTCATTTTGACATGTTTTTAGACTTTTTTTGTGGGCTTGTATTTGGACCTTTTTTCTTTTAGTACTTTTATCATATTATGATTATGAAATTTAGATATATGCATGCATGTTTTATCAGTTGTTTTGTATTTCAGAATTGTATGGTCTTGGTGACGTGTGCATTCATATAAATACTTTTAGTTAAGGCCTCCCATGTGATTGAAATACCTACTCAGTACTAGTCACTAGCCCCTGTCCTATTGGAGGCAGGATTGGGGTAGTTGCGACATAACCCCCTTTGGGATGGGTCATGATAGAGTGGTATCAGAGGATTCAGTTCTACCTTAGGACCATAGTCTATGGGATTGATTTGGGGAAATAATGTTAATTTTTTTGAGTTTGGATTCCAGGTCATGGATTCCAGTATTGGTGCAACAACTAACATATCCATACACCAGGTCTTTGATCACCTGCATTTCGACTAGGTATATGCGGAAACTGGTTGTAGGGAAAACATTAGTACATGCATCATATAGGAATTATTTGTGGTTTCTATGTCCTTCTTGAGTTATCTCTCTATATATAATCATTTATTTTGGTATATATTGTCTATTTTAGGATGCCTCTACAACATATTCCAGCTAGGGTTTTTCATCGGGATTATGAGGATAAACCCTTCAGTGACGAGGCAATGATACAAGGACCTGTTCTAAAGTTGTTAACTTTAATTAGTTCACTATTTATACAACCCCATGTTGAGTAGTAGATGGTACATGCAGTACTAGAAGAGGAGGTGTACAGGTTGATCATTCTTCATGAGTTTCAGTTAAAACAAAAAATTTGGTTCTAAGAAAAGCCCGACCCATAGGAATCCAAGGAATATCTTGAGGTGGCGACATGAATTTTCTATCTTTTCGGAACAAAGAAATATTATATGGTGGTCCTAGTAGTGAGCCTTATCATTGGATCTATATGAATATGGTGGGGTTTAGTGACCCAGTCATATAACGAGGTGACTCCAGAATGGATAGAGTTTGAGTACCTTTTTAGATAATAGTTATCTTTGCTATGTTGAGGGATGTGTGAATCCAGGAGCTGCTATAGATTTAGCAGGTAATAATGATAGTGGATGAGTATTCATCAAGGTTCACCAACCTCTCTAGGTACTCGATAAATATAGTTAATGACCATTTCTTCTAGGATCAGATCTTTGAGTGAGGATTGTGTAGAGACATATGAGCTAGAATTATACCTCTATGATTTTATTCCTATGATAGGGTTCTAGAGTGTGTGTTGGTGGTTGATAGTTTTCTAGATAACCAGGCACAAATAGTTGTTAATGGATGTGGGCACACAGGAGCAAAGACTTTGACAATAAGGATCCAACATCAGTATCAGGGACCTAGAGATGTGAGACGTTTCAAGAGGTGATACCAAGACAAAGGGACTGCGGTTCAAGGATAAAAATATGGGTCTAATCATCCTAAGTATATGTGGTTCTAATATTTTTATGGAAGGGGATATCTTTTATGATATTGTTCGATCACCTTATGGTAAAAAGAGAGATAGTGGATGGTTCACCTAGGTTGATGCAGGGACAAGAGCATACATGTCTTCTAGACAACAGGCATGGAAGAGGATCTAGGAGAGTAGCTAGAGGTGGTAGACATTTCGACTTGTTACCACCCCCACCCCCAGGTGGTCCGCACTAGGCTTAGGGAGCTGGAGGATTGGTCTAGGGAAACTTTAGGTGGTCGAGGCTTATGAACTAAAGTCTATAGGGATGATAAATGATATTATCTATGTCTTTTCTACATTAGCTACAATATTAATTGACATAGGTACGAGTCATTACTTTGTTTTCATTTATTTGGTTTGAGACTTAGAGATTTTGGTTGATCTCTTAGATCAACCCTTTCACTTGGAGACTCCTACAGGATGTGACTCAGTGTTCACACACTTTTACCAATGGTGTTAAATTAATCTTGTGGGTGAGAGTTTTTGTTGGGATCTCATTGTAGTAGCGATAGGGAATTATGAAATCATCTTAGGTATGGACTAGTTATCTATAGTTCATGCCCTGATATACTATTTTAGGTGTAGGATGCGGTGTGTACATAATTATGGGACTAGGTTTTCTTTTATGGGTAAAAAGGAAACCAATATAGTGTAGTATGGACTCATGT
Organism: Viscum album; assembly: GCA_963277665.1. Taxonomy (NCBI): domain Eukaryota; kingdom Viridiplantae; phylum Streptophyta; class Magnoliopsida; order Santalales; family Viscaceae; genus Viscum; species Viscum album. The sequence goes on from OY728128.1 coordinate 126,468,322, forward strand.
ATTGGAGGGTGCAATTGATTACTCATGAGTTGGCTAGCATGACCCTTGGTGCAGTGGATGCTATGAGTTTTCAGTTCCCTATAGTGGTGGTGGAGTATGAGGATGTCTTTCTTAAGGATGTTCTAGGCTTACCTTCCCATCAATAGATAAACTTATATATTGATATGAACCATGGTATAACTCTAATATCTTTACCAGTATATCATATGGATCCTGCAAAGATTCATGACCTGAGGATGTAGTTGGAGGAATTGAAGAGGAAGGGATTTATTAGACCCAATGTTTCACCCTAGGAAGTCCCATTGTTGTTCATAAAGAAGGAAAATAGGATCTTGAGGTTATATTTGGACTACTGTCATGTAAAACAAGTGACTATAAAGAAAAAGTATCCACTAATGAGGATCAATGACCTCTTTGATCAGTTGAGAGGGTCATGATGGTTCTCAAAGATTGACCTCAGATCAGGCTATCACTAGTTGTGAGTACGAGATGAGGATATACTAATGAAAAAATTTAGATGTTTCTATAGTCACTATGAGTCCTTGGTGATTCCCTTTGGTATGAAAAATTCCCCAACATTGTATATGGGACTCATGAACCAGATCTTTCATCATTTCTTTGATCGGTTCATGGTAGTCTTCATTGATGATATACTAGTGTAATTGGCATATGAGGGGGATCATGAGAGACACTTGGGGAGGGTTCTAGACATAATATGAGATCACTAAATTTATAGTAATCACTCAAAGTTCCAGTTATGGATTTAGGAGGTCTAATTTCTGGGACATGTTATCTATGGTGTAGTAGTAGACCTGGAAAAGGCTAAGGTTGTGTTAGCTTTGGAGCCACCCAAGAGCGTGATGAAAGTGAAAATTTTCCTTGGTTTGGGAGGAAAATATCAAATATTCATACCCAACTTCTACAGGATAAAAGAACCATTTATATCTTTGACCCAAAATGGGAATCCGTTTGTATGAATGCAGAGGTTCCAACATTCCTCCTAGGAGTTTAGGAAGAGATTGATGAATGATCCCATCTTGATATTTCCAGAGGAGGGTGCCGAGTATGTAGTGTTCTATGATGCATCAAAAACTGGGTTTGGTTGTGTTCTGATATAGGGGAAGGTGATTATTTCCTATGGTTCATGTCAGTTGAGACTATATGAGAAAAACTACATGACACATGATCTTGATTTAATAGTGGTATTCTTCACACTAAAGATGTGGAAAAACTTCTTAATGGGTGACTGGTTTATCATCTATTATGAACAAAAGAGTTTCAAGTATATATTCTCTCAGAAGGATATTAACTTGAGATAGAGGTGATGACTTTATTTTCTCAAGGATTACGACTTTGATATTTTAGATACTCCTAAGAAGGGGAATACGGTAGCATATGATCTTAGCAAAAGATCTTTTTCACAGTTGCTGAGTGTGGTATCAGAGCAGTTGGCATCACTGTAGTTATCATTTATGGATGGTGATAGAGAAGATTACCTCCTTTTAATAGTTTTTAACCCCCTATTTTATAGTGATTCATGGAGGCATAACTTGGGGATATCAACTGTGAGACCCTACTGGATCAGATATTCACTGGACATTCTCCTAATGGATTTTCTGAAGGTGGGGAGAATGTCATTATTTTTAGAGGATGTACGATGGTACTAGTGACTTTGTGGGAAGAGGTTCTGAGATAATTTAATACATCTCATTTTTCTATAAATTTAGGTGTGAAAAAGATGTACCAAGACCCCCGATGTTAGTTTTGGTGGATAATAATTAATAAGGGAGTGATAGAGTGCATCTCTCGATGCCTTACTTATCAAAAAGTGAAGGTTGAGAACCAAGTTCTAGAATGCTTATCTCAACACCTTGAGGTACCAGAGTGGAAGTGGGATAGTATATCCATGGACATCATGATAGGGTTACCATGTATTTCCATGGCGTTGGGACTAAGTTGGATGGAAAAGTAAGTAGAAAGTGTTCGCTTTTTAGGTATTTTCTTTTGTTGTCAAGGATGTTTGAGATGAAAGAAAATCACTTAACTTTTTATAAGTGGTTGATGGAAGATAGGTAATTTACAATACTTTCCATGGTAAATCTAACGATGCTTTGATGGTATGTATTTCTAAAATATCATATGTTATTTGAAGAAATTGTGACGAAAGCTTTATGAAGGAAAGGGGGAGAAAAGATGCGGTCAATCAGCATGGTTGGTTTTACAGAAGTAAGTGTCTAAGGTGACGCAGTTTTCCAGTGTGCCAAATTTTTGGGGTCAAAAAATTGGAGTTTAGATAGCATTGTGAAAAGTTTATTTCATTGAATATATCATCAAAATATGGAAAGAGAATGACTTTCATGAAAATAGGCTTCATGAAAAGTGTTTCGTAGAGGAACAAAGAAATATAACGATGATCTCTATGACTACGATGAGCTTCGCGAATGGAAAAGGTGAAGAGATTTTTAAAAGAGCATTATGGTGGAAAAGATCATTGTGTGTGGGGAATTATGGTGGTGCAAATGTTTTTATGCAATGCTCTGTGATTATGAAGAGCTTTGCAATACAAGAAATTTTTTGAGGATCTTCATGAAAAAGAGAGAATTTCCATGGAAATTTCAAAGATCTGTGAAATGGGATGACATGGAACTGAAATGATGCAAAAATTTATATAGTAAATTATAAATTCCTATAATTATGCCTCAACCTTCTTGAAAAGAGTTGAGATACTCAACAAAAAAATTAGGGCTCTTTAATCTTGAATAAGGTTTATGAAGGCAGTGAGATTTACAAAGGTAATAAGCTCTACGAAAGGAAGGATCTTCGTGAAGGGAAATTGATCATTGTGAAAGAAGTGTAATTAAAAAAAGGTCAAATTGAGATCTGAAAAATACTGAGATTGGAAAACTAGTGATCTCTACAAACTAGTGCGCTTTGTGAAGGTTGGGAGTTTCTTGAAGGAGCTTTGTGAAGGAGCTCTACGATTTGCAGAATTGTATACCGAAATTTTAGTGGGAAGTGATTTCTAAGTGCATCATGATTAGACTGGGGTTTTAGACTAAGTATCATTAGTAATTTCAGGATGTTCCTATCAACTTCTAGGTAGGAAAGAGAAGAATTGTTTTAAGAGATCAGATTTGTGAATTTTTTTCCAGAAGCAGAGAAACATTGAATTACCCTATTTTTTCTAAGAGGGTGTAAATGTGCTTGATGATTGTTTTACAAGTGCTAAACGAGTGTAAGGTTATATCATAATTGTTTTTTTTCACATCAATGGATTATTTTATAGTGGATTTTGTGGTACTAGATTGTTTCTGTACCATAGCAAGGATGTAGCTACTCTTGTTGAGTAGTGAACCTTGTAAATATTGTGTTTATATGTATGTGTGTTTTGATTGTGTTTAGAAGGTAAATAACTCTTTAATAGGAGGTTAAGGTTGTTTTAAAAAGAATAAAACATAAAAAAAGATATCACTTATTCAACCCTCCCCCTCTCAGTGATACTTGGATCTTAACTGGAAAACTTCACATGGGACATGATGCCATCTGGGTGATCATAGATTGACTCACCAAGTCGAACCACTTCCTAGATATTTAGGATTAGAGTTTGGTAGATATCTTGGGATTATTATATATAAAAGAGATATTCCAACTCTAGGAATTTCCCTTGATGATCATTTTTGACCCTGATTCTCACTTAAAATTTTAGTTATGTAAGGGATTGTGGGAGAATTTTGGGACTCAACAATGTTTCAGCATGAATTTTCACCCCTAGATTTATGGAAAGACTGAGTAGACTATTCAAGTCTTTAAGGACATGCTATTGGATTAAATTTTAGACTTTTTCCACAGTTATGAGGAAAACCTACCCTTAGTAGAGTTTTTATACAATAATCGCTACCATTCCACCATCAATATGGCACCATTAGAGGAATTGTATTAGTAACCCTGTAGGTCACACCTATTCTAGACTGACCCAGGAGATTCTACACTTATTGTCCTAGTGTTAGTGTGAGACACTATAGAGTAGGTCTAGATCACCCAGAATTAGATGAGGACTATACGAAGTCATTATAAGTCCTATATAGACCAACGATGGAGGACTATAATGTTTAAGGAGAGATATTTGTTTTCATGAGGGTCTCAAATTGAATTGGATTACAGAGATTTGGTCAGGGTGGAATGATATCACTGAGATTCATTGGACCTTTCCAGATTCTATGTAGAGTTAGCAAGGAGGCATACTTCTTAGCTCTACCACTATAGTTAGACTGGGAACACGATGTCTTCCACATGTTGTAACTGAGGAGGTATGTGCATGATTAGTCACATGTTATTGACCAAGGTGAGATGGACATTTAGGATGGAGCTACCTTTGTAGAGTACCTGGTAGAGATTGAGTATCAAAAGGATAGGATATTTGATGTGTGATTGATTCCCCTAGTACATGTCTGGTGGAAACACGATAATCTTTAGGAAAGTACTTGGGAGTGGGAGACTCAGATGTATGCTCAGTATCCACATCTCTTTGTGTAGATTTTTGTTTTGGGTTTCCGAGACATAAATCCATAAGTTGGGGAGAATGAAATGACTCTGATTTTTCCATGTATTGTATTTTAATATTGTATAGATTATTTTCAAAGCTAGGTGTGAAGATGACGTGAGATTCTGAGGCCCTGTGTGCTTGGAATTTTTATTTGAAATATATTAAATATATCAAATGAATGCACACATAGTTTTCCCCCAAAATTGGAATAAATTCTAAAAGGTGACTCTTATTGAAAATATAGGGCTTCCGTTGAGTTCAAAACATGATTTTTACCCTAGTCGTGATATAACCTTGGTGTCCATCGGATATTAGGGTTGGGCGCGATCGTGGGTGGACGTTTAAATGAATTAATTTAATAAATGAATTTATTTGATTAATTACCTGAATCGATAAAATATATATAAGATATTATGGAATATTTTTAAGCTTAGTCTAATAACCCTAAAAATCAAGAGGGTACATTGGAGAGCATTGGAGGAGCTTCAATTGGAAAGTGATGATCAGATCATGGATCATCAATCGACATGTGACAAAGCTCAAGGATCTCACCAATAACAATGACATGGAACCATTATTCACCAGTGATTGAACTAAACCAGGTTAGGATGTTTATTTATATGTATTCTTTCCCCATTGTTTATTTCTATAATGAATACGAATCAATCAACCAATGGATTGCTTCACAGATCAGTCGTATTGCGGGTATGGTTTTATCTATATGGATTATTGGGAGAATTTATTATTTTTACTAAATCTTCATTTATTTTTCTAATGAAAATATATTGATTCCAACCTAACAAGGATGAGGATCATTCCCCATTTTCTTGTTTTCTTGTATTTCCCTCACAATTCTTTATGGGTTCATCATTGGTATTTTTTTGACCGGTTATTCGACTAAAATACTAATGAATGAACTGTTGAACACACATTTATTGGTGAAATAGTTTGATATTGAAGATATATACTCAGTATGAAATTGTTATCATTTGACAATGGTAGGAGTAGTGGATGAATTCAGATATAGGGTTTCCAAATTATGATTTTGGCATGTGATGGTGGAATGACCTGACGGTGAGGGATTTTTATGCGTTTTGGTGGTCTGTTTCTAGCGAGTGGTGACAAAAAGGGTCGACTAGACTAGATCTAACCTTCCTAGAATGATTTGTGGCCAGATCAAAAGCTGAAGGAGAAGATGATGACATAAGAGGAAGAACCATGGGTTCTATAAAGGCAGGTAATCAAGGATTACAATTTGTGAGAGACCCCTAGTGAAGTGCTGGGGTTTTTGTGATAAAGTTAAATATCACACAACATGTGACCCCTGTCATGTGGTTTGTGACCCTTTATTAGTGGATTGGTGTGTACATAGGATGATACATGGGTATAGTCATGGGCACATATATCTGTACATATTCACAACTAGTGAGACATGTAAATATCTTAGAGTACACGAGATCAGACATTCCATATACTCAGACATGTACATAGACACGATCATGGTCCATGATACATGGGTAGGACCCAATGCATAAGGGACATGCCATATACTACCAGTACATGCCTTATACTCCTTCAAATAATCCTTAGATCCATTATCCTCTTTATCTTGGATAGGTTTTGTTAGGGAGAATCCCCTTGACCCTTTCCCTAATGGTTAGTATAGAATCACATAATACACATTGGATGGTGATACCTTCAATGGGACTTCCTAGATAGAGTTTTTTTAATCCTTCTATGAGGCCTGAAGTGATATTATCTGTCACCATCTTTTTCCTAGGTGGAGTTATTGGTATCGTCGTGACCAACACTAAGTGGGAATCAATTCTCTACCTAGAGGGTTAATACATATTGAGTTATTGGTATACCCTATGACCTTAGGTGTGATATTTATATGTGTATCGTTCTATTTATACTTCCAGCGTATACTTCTTATGGTGAGACCCAATGAGCAATACATTTCGGACGGACACGATCAATGATTTCTGGATTGTGGAGAATGTTATCTTAGATGAGTGCTATGTGGAACCATCAAGAAGGATTCCTAGATTCGCATTATGATTGTGACTTTACTTTGAGATAATGTGTATTTCTTGAGTATATCTGGATATTATTTTTATATGTGTTGTAGACATATATATGTGTTGAAATGACATTTATTCTTGATGTTATATGCTTAGTGATTTTGAGGTGTCCTACTGGGAATTGTTATACTCACCCCTGCATGAGATTTTACTGAATGTTTCATGTCTTATGCATATGATTGACCTTTTTAAAAAGTTCTAGATGGACCAACACCAGGATTAACTTTGCGAGACATAAAAACTGAGGTGTATTTTGATAGTTACCTTGACAATAGTCCCATTATATACTTTCGGGTTGGTATTATTTTCATAATTTTTGTGTCAATCTCGTATTTGGAACTTTTTTATTTTACTAATTATATTCTTAAATTGACATTGGGATTTAGATTTATGCATGTATGTTTTGTCAGTTTTATACATCTTAGCATTGTATGGGCTTAGAGATGTGCTCGTGCATATAAGTAACTTAGGCTAAGACATACCTTGTGAGTGATATAGTTAATCAACACTAGTCTCTAAACATTGTACTATTGGAGGTGGGATTGGGGTAGTCAGGACATGGGCCCCTTTTGAATGCTTCATAAAATTTTTATACTTAAAAGACATTTTTCTGAAAAACCATTTTTCATTCCATTTTATGGGTTTAATTTTAAATTAAATTAAATGGATTATCTAAATTGAATTTGATAAAATTGATTCCATATTTATATTTATCATAATCAATATTAGTTAATGATGTTAACTTAATTTTTTTCACAATAAATAGTAAAAACAGTAAAAATTTGTTACCACAATTAATGTTAAAACAAGTTTTCCAGTGGGTTAAACTAAAGAGATAAGGGTTAAAATCATCTAAAAACTTGTCTAAATATTAATATATGGAGCTATTTATAACTTATATCATTTAATATTTTGGAACGATCCATTTTAGATCCATTTTAATTGAGTAAGTCATTAATATATTTTAATCTTTTTTAAAATTCCAATTGTGTTCTCTCCCCACTTATAAAAGGAAACCCCTCTCTTATTTTATTCATACTTCAAAATACTTTTGGTTCATACAAGTGATCTTAAAATACATTCCTTAAATCCATAAATACATCCTATATACCCTTTTTTCATCATAAAACCACCCTAGGAAATATTTATGTATAAAATAAAATATGTTTTTCTAAGAAGATGTATAGTTCTTAATTGAGTGTTTTCATTTTAATTTTTACTTTATATCATTAAAATATTATTCAACCCTGATAAAATCATAAAATAATTATATTATATATACTGATATGTCATTATGTTAATTACATACCCTATATACATCTATCCTTCCATCAATTGGGAATTGAAACCAGTATTCATGTGTGCGACTAACTACCGCCTCACGAATCGATATAATTTATTTTCCATCACTGTATCCCATAGATAGTTATAATCGTAGATTAAATAAAAAATATGATATTCATGAAATAATTATTTTTCTATAAAGATAAATATGTCATCTATTTTCTTACCTTTCTATCCATTGAATAATGACAACATCGTTCATGCATACATGTGGATTACCATCTCCACAAAACGATGTTATTCATTTTTCATCTCTGCATCACATGGATGGTAAATATAAGTATATTTATAGATATAATAATATATTAATTATATAATCATAATTATAGGAAGAGAAAATGATACTTACATTCTTCCCCTCATGCTCTTTGAAAAATGAAACTGTTACTTATGAGTACGTATGACCTACTGTCTCCATGATTATAACATAATTCATTTCCCATAAACATATTTCATGGTTGGTTTTATATTATAATTAATGTATAAAAATTATAATTATGACATTATTATTATTATATTGATTATTTAATAATGATCTCTTTGACTATAGTCAACCTATTGAAGTCATTTTTGACTTATTAGTTGAATATCATTAAAAACCACAATGTAGATTTAATTGATTAAGAAATTTAATATAACATGGTAATAAAATAAATAAAAGGAACAATAAACTTTAAAAGTTTATTTTTTAAAAGTTCAGGGCTAATGCCTCATTTATTATTTAAATAAAAGTCCTCTTTTAAACTGGGTAGAGGGAGACCCATTACATAGCCTGAAGGCCCAAGATCAAGTGGTCTGAATACAAGGCCCAAAAGCCCATTTTTGGCCCAAAGGGCCCTTTAGTGAATAGTAATACTACAGTACCCAGGCTTCTATAGTACCTGCTACATTACCGTAGCCACTATATTTCCTACTACAGTGCCTCCGCCGCTATAGTTCTACCACCGCTACAGTCACAGCTGCTACAGTACTGCTACAGCCCCAGAAATTCATCCCTGCTCGGATTTGATCCTGGGTATTTTGGATGCCTAACAGGAGCCTTTACCACTTGGGTAAATGCTCATTGGATTTAAAATTTTATTAAATATGTAAATAATAAACATAATTTAATTATTTATGAAGGTAAATAACATACTTGATGAGCAAGACTCGAGGTAAGGGACACTTTACCTTAAAAACATCATTTTAAATGTTTTCAAGATTTATTTTTTAAAACATTTTATTTCATGTACACATTATTAAAATTATTTTATTTATGTATTTATATATACATAAATGAATTATAAAGTAAATTTTGTGTCACTTTTTTACTTTATTTCTAAGGTTTTCAAAAGTAATGTTTTTATGTATTTTTTACAAAACATTAACAAAAGGAAAAATGAATATTATATTTTAACATATGCGACATCAATAGTTTTTTCCATTAAAATGTAATAGTTATTTGATATATGGATTTATTTAAAATATTTCATGTTTTATTCAAATAAAAACTATCCTTCCCTTTGTTAAGAGTATTTTCAAAAATGGTTTTAAATGGAATGGATATTTAGATATCCAAATTTTTTTTCTTATGGGTGAAAAAATATTTTTATGAGTGTAATGATAAAAATGAAATATCTCATATTTTATGATTATGTAATGATTTTTGGGATTTTTTATGATTATGGGTAATTATTTCATAACTCATAATGATGGGTGAACCTGATATATCTCAAGATTATGGGTGATCCTAATATAGCTCTCTAATTCATTGGGTAAAGGGATGAAGTTAACTAGTTAGGTTTCTCCTAAGAGATTATTTTAATTTACTGGCTAGGTAATTCCATTTGTAATAGTGTCTATAAGAGTGATATAGAAATGATATCCCAAGTTTAATACATGATTTATTTATTATTTTTGTGGGGTTTTCCTAAAAATATTTCAATTTTACAAGGTAATCTAATGAGATTAAGTTTAAAGGGAAGTTTATGATACTTCTTAAGGGTAAAATCTATAAATTTGTGAAAATGTTTTCATGATTTAAAATAAACCTCTATGAGTTTTATTTTTCTATTAATATTTCTTATAAAATGATTTATGAAAATATTTAGGCATAGAAATTTATTTCTTAGGTAATAAAGAATTTATTTTGATCTCAATGTTTATTTTGAAAAGAGGAAAATTATTATTTGTATTTTAGACTAATATGGTTATTTTTTATATGTACCTTACTAATATTTTGTTCTCATACCACTTTTTTAAAATTTTTATAGGGTTTTAAGGATGAGTAGGAAAAATTATGAGGGCGAGATGAAAATATTGAAGATATATCTTAAAAATAAAACTTGTTATTTCTTAAAAGTTTTGTATTGTGGAAAAAATGGATACTGAGTGGAAGTTTCCACTTTTGATGTAATGTTTTATTATGTAAGGGTGATGAATTAATTATCTAAAACTATAAACATAAAATATCTCTATTTATACAAGAAAATTAATTCTTATCTATCGATTATAATTTATGTATTGTTCAAGGATGGGTCCTTATAGTTGATACCAGAGGAAAAGTTTTTGATAATTTTAGAGGCTAGGATAATATAAGTAAGTAACCTTTTGAGAATATAATTTATGGTTATTGTGATATATAATTTGAAAATATTTATTCATTTAAAGTATGTCTGTTCAGACTGGTTTTCTACCAAGTAAACATGGAAACTAAAGTAGGAAGGCACCAAGAGAACAATATCCTTCAAAACCAGCAATGTAGAATGGTTAGGATTAGAATTGAGAAATTTGTTGATGTGATGGCTCAGTTACTGTAGGGAATAAATGGTGGTTAAATCCATGCTAGAGATAAGTAAATATACTAATGAGGAATATGTCGATAGTGGAACATTTTATGAGATAACACCCTTCAATATTCAGTGGATATTTTGACTTAGTGGTGTTGGGAAAACATCCCTCAAGGTCACATTGCATCATTTTTGGGTTGGTTGAATTTGTTGAAAAAGAAGGTTTTCATGGTGAATTTTTGAGTTACAAAGATTTTGTTAACAATCCATGTTGATAAAGAACCATGAAAAAGGAATATAATATCTAGAGGTGGTATAAAAAAACATATACAAGGTGACTCTGTTTTACAGTGTTTTCCAAATTTTTGGTGTCCAAAATTTGAAGTTTGGGGAGCATTTTGAAAAGTGGATTTCCTTTATAATCTCATAAAAATATGGAAAAGTCTTGAGTTTCATGAAGATGGGCTTCATAAAGTGGATTTTGTAGAGATTGGAAGAATTTTGATAGTGACCTCTATGATTATGATGAGCTTTGCAAATAGTAGAGGTGAAGAGTTTTGCGAGGGAGAATTATAGTGGAGATGCAAAGAAATTAATGGAATGCTCCCTGATTATGACGAGCTCTACAATCCAAAAAATTTCTGTGGTGCTTCGCGATAGAGAGATAATTTCAGCAGAAATTTCATAACTTTTTTATTTGAGCTGACGTGGCGCTGACTTTACATGGAAGGGTCTTAATTCAGTGGAATCCTCTATAAATAGACCCCAAACCTCTTGAGAAGAGTAGTGAATAAAAATTAATAACCTTATGCTCTTAAATTATGAAGGAGATTCGCAGAGCAGGGAGCTTCTTGAAAGCAAAGGGAATTCGCTGAGGCAGTTGAGCTCTGCTAAAGGAAGGCATGCCGCAAAGGCCAATTTCGCTTTGTGGAGGACATGTGCTTCACAAAGGCTTGTTTAACTTTTTGAAATCGCAAAGAACAGTGTGAGATCTTCAAAGTAGTGAGCTCTGTTATCTAGAGAGATCTATGATCTAGTGAACTTTGTGAACCTCTGAGCTCTACGAACCTATGAGCTTCACGAAGAGGTTCGAGAATCATAAAGTATTGTTTGAGCTTTTCAAAAGTGGGATCTTTGCGAAGGAATTATGCTTAGTGAATGAGTTTCAAAAGGGACTTCCCAGTATTTAGAGGAAATGTGTTATTCATCAATGGATGAAGGTATAAATCCAATAGAACATCTATCCAAAACTGAGGATGTATTCATTTGTGATAATGAAGAGACCTACAGGTCTATAAACTATGAGTGGATCTTTTGAAGAAGCAGTGATCCCACTTTAGTTGAGAGAGCAGTGAGTTTTCATATTGAGAATGGTTTTAAACCAGGACGGATAGCGATTTCGTGTCAAACTTGTAAACAAAAATGTACTTTTAGTAGATTTGGTACATCGATACATTGTCGGTGTATGATCCTTGGACGTAGCCCAGTGAGGGTGAACCAAGTAAAATTGCTGTGTCCTTTGCATGATTTAATATTTGTTGATACTATGAAATGGGAAGGATATAGAATAGAGTTTTGTATAACAATGAAACAAGTTCAAAGGGGAGGTTTTTAATCTATCATAAGATGATTCACCCCCTCTCATGGTATTTAGCCCAGTAGACCTAACAATTGGTATCAGAGTGAAAGTTTGATATCAGTGTTTCTCTCTCAAATGGAGGTCACCAATCATAAAGGGATTCTGATCTTTGAAGGGAACAATTTTCAGCTATGGAATAATCAAATGAAACTCTACTTCCAATATTTGGGAATGGATGTGTTTACAGTTTAAATGCATGGTATAACAACTGATATTAATAGCGGTGAATTATCAGAAGCCGAGAGAATAGAATTGGATGCTGACACTAAGGGAATCAATGCTTTAGGGGGAGCCCTATCGAATTATATCTATACAAAGGTTATTTCATGAAAAAAATTACATTCCATGTGGGAAAAACTTTTGAGCATATATGAAGGAGATTCAAAGGTCATAGAATCAAAGCTGCAAGTGTTGTGGAACAAGTATGATGATCTTAGAATAAACCCAAATGAGTATGTTGATACATTATTTGATAGGGTAAATGTTTTAGTGGAAGACATGCAAGGTCTTGGTGAATTCATTAAAGACATAAATATTGTGAAGTACATCCTAAAGAAACTTCCACCTTACTTCAATCCAAAAGTTTCATAATTGGAAGACAAGGATCTAAAAGAGATGACATTGGATAACTTGCATAGTACCATTGTAGCATATGAAATGCGAAATGATGATAATGATGTTGTGGAAAATGGAAAATCCAAAGATGTGGAATTCAAATCCATGAAGAACCTCACTATTGAATATTCTCAGGAAGAAGAAGAGACAGATGGGGTGATTTCATTCCTTTCCTCAAATCTTCAAAGAGTAAAAAGAAATTTTAAAGGGAAACTTCCACTTTCCTACTTTATATGTGGAAAGGTTGGTCATCTTACATCAAGGTCCCCCAAAAAGTTCTAAGAAGATGATGATGTCGATGAAGCAAAAATTCTCAAGAAGTATTCAGCCTATGTGAAAGGCAAGAAACAGTTCAAGAGAAATTTCTTTAAGAAGAAGAATCTTCTTTCATAAGAATGTGATAGTTCAGATGAGTATGAGTTTTTGGAGGTTAAAGAGATAGAGAACTATAAAGATCATACATAAAATTCTATGGTGGTAGTTTCAGGTAATACTCATAAAAAGGAAGAAACCAACATTGTTGAAGAATAATAAGTTGAAGGACTAGTTGATATGAAATCTATGTTAGAGGATTATCTTGAAGAGATAGATGTTTGGAGATCCAAAATAAAGAAATAAAATAAAGTAGTTCATGACACCAAAATCTATATGCAACAATAAGAAGAAGAGAAGTCTGACTTGATGGAAGAAATTGAGAAACTCAAGTCATCAACATTAGAGGAATCAGAATCAGTAAGTGAGTATAAAATCAAGGTTGAAGAATATAAAAGGGAGATAGATGTCCTGAATAACACAATGAAAGATAAAATCAAGAGTATCAAAGAACTTGAAGTAGACTTTGTCATTTTGCTGAAAAAGGTTAAGGATCAAGAAAAATTCTTGACTCCAGTTGTGAAATTAGGAAATCAGATCACTCAAAAAACTGAGAAGCTAAAAGTGGAGTATAATGGTTCCATAGAAAGGAAGATTAAATTAATATTCAGATGCTAAGGTTGATGTGGGGATTGACAAAAAACAAAAGGATGTGAAAATTGAAGTCATAACACAAGCACCCATTACAATATTGAAGATGGATTTGGGTATGAAGGAGAATCTAAAGATTCAGATAACCCAAGGGAGACCCAGTGGTGTAAAAATGACATGCAGGAATGCACCCTATATTAGGTGCTATTGCTTTTGAAATATGGGACACTCCCAAAATGTGTGTCCCATAACTAAGAGGTACAGAAGAGAACAAGAGAAATAGTAGAAACCAAACAGAGCTCAATACTATAAAATATCTTTCAAGGGATATTTTTTTTGGTTTGGAGGATTTGAACATATGGATAGATATTGTACAATGGCCATTCAGAGTAATGTGACAAATTAGAACCAAACTATTTGCAAGCAGAAAATCAATAAACAAGTAGGTGAGTTGAAAATGAAGAATTGATTTGTAGTCTTGCAATATGAATTTGGTCAATCATACTATGAGAAAGATCAAGATTCTAAATCTATGACAAGTTTGAAGACACAAATATGTATCTAGGATAAAAGAACTGAGAAGGAAGTGGTTGTTGAATTTTCCCTTAAAGCATCAGACCGTTCTGGTGTATGGATCCGAGACAGCGGCTGAATATACCACATGATAGGTAATAAGGATCTTGTTACATGAATAAAATATGAAAAAGGAGCTGTCAATTTTGGGAATGATGAAGGATTAAAGATTATTGGCTCGGAAAAGGTCAAGTTTGGGGGCAAAGAAATGAGACATGCTGATGTATTTATAGTAGAAGGTATCAGTCATAATTTTTTTAGTGCCAGTCAGCTATGTGATTCAGGTAATTATATAAGGTTTACTAAGAAAATGTGTGTTTTCAAAGTAAGAGATGATGTAGTTATTTTTTAGGGAAAAAGAACAAAAGGAAATCTCTACCTGGTAATTGGAGAAGAAGATATGTGCTTTCTGTAAAGGGAGGAAGAAAACAAGCTATGACATAAACGACTTGGTCATCTATGCCAACCATCCCTAGAAGATCTAGTAAAGTGTGATGCATTAATAGAACTCCATAAGCAATCACATGATCGTACAGGTACATGCGATTAATTTCAACAAGGGAAGATCATCAAAAATACATACAATGAAAAGTAAAAGAAATCAACAAGATTGCTTGAATTGGTGCATACTGATGTTTGTGGACCTATCACACTAAGATCCATTGATGGAAAGAGGTATTGCGTTCTTTTAATTGATGACTATAATAGAATGGCACTGTTATTCATCATTGTCCATAAGTTTGATGTGTTCATTTGCCTAAAATAGTATCAAAGGGAATTAGAAAGGATGATTGGGTAGAAAATTATAAAGTTTCGTACTAATAATGGTACGAAATTCACAAATAGTCAGGTGGAAGAATATCTCAAGAAACATGGGATAAGGCATCAAGTTTCTTCATTAAGAACTCCTCAATAGAATTGAGTGGTTGAAAGGAGAAATCAGATCATCAACAATATGTTCAGAACAATGCTTATTGAAAAATGGCTACCAGAGAAATTTTGGAAGGAGTTAGTATTAACATTGGCCTATATTTTTAATAGGGCACTTTTATGTCTGAAGGATGGAAAGAATTTGTATACGATGTGGTAAGGAAAGAATCCAATAGTGAAGTAATTTTGAATCTTTGGAAGTAAATGCTTTATACTCAATAAAGAAAAACACATTAAATTTGAGTCACATGGAGATGAGGGGATATTCTTTGGATACTCAGGAAAAATAAAGGCATATAAATGCTTTAATAAAAGTCTAGGAAAAGTAGTTGAGAGTAATGATGTCACTATTGTGGAAAATGAAGAGAATATTCAATAGCACAATGAACAATTTTCTAATGAAAGTGATGAGGGGGAAAGCAACACAGGGGGAACAAAAGTGGAAGATACTGGTTCATAAGAAGATACAAATGATGAAAAAGAGGAAGTCAAGTATATATCTATAAAGAAGCCGAGGAGTAAAGTTGTAATTAATAGATAGAATATCATTGGTGATCAGTCAGCTCTAGTTCAGATAAGAATAATTAAATCACTGCAGCATACATATTTCCTATCTCAGGTAGATCCTAAATGATTTGATAATGCATCTGAAGATAAAAACTAGGTTCAGGTTATAAATGAAGAGCTATATCAGATTTAGAAGAATCAGACGTGGGAGATTTTTTTGAGGCAAGAAGATAAGAATGTCATTGGGACTAATTGGTTCTTTCGCAATAAGATGAATTAAGATAGCATAGTGATTCAAAACAAATCATAACTACTGTGAAACAAATACTCCCATATAGAGGATATATATATTGATGAGACATTTACACTGGTTGCAAGGTTAGATACAATCATATTATTCTTAGCCATTGCAGTGTAACAAAAGTTCAAAGTGTTCTAGATGGACACTAAATATTCATTTTTGAATGGGGTTTTGGAGGAGGAAGTTTATATTGAAAATCCAGATAGTTTTATCATTCATGAAGATGATAAAAAAGTTTTTCAGTTGAAGAAAGCACTATATGGGCTGAAACAAGCACCAAGAGCATGGTACTTGAGGCTTGATCAGTATTTGGAGAAGCTTGGTTTTCTGCATGGTGGTATTAATTACAATATGTATTTCAATAATTATAGTAATCAAATTATGATGGTGTTGGTTTATGTCGTTGACATAATATTTGGCAGATCATATGAAGATCAATGCAGACAGTTTTCTAAATTCATGAAAAGTGAGTTTAAAATTCCAATGATAGGTGAGATGATGTTTTTTCCTTAGTTTATAGGTAACACAAGGAAAGAATGACACATTCATTTCACAATAAAAATATTCTAAGAAGGTTATGGGAATATTTGGAATACAAAATTTCAAGGAGATGAATACTCTGATTTCTACCTGGATGACATTATCAAAAGATGATGATGGAAAAGAAGTTAATGTAGTAGAATATGGGTAGATTATTGGAAGTTTAATATACCTGACAGCAACAAGACCTGATATTTTTTTCACCAGATGCCAAGTAGTGCAATATTAAATCAATCCCAAGGAAATTCACATTCTTTCGGTGAAATGAATACTCCAGTATATCAAAGGAACTATGAATTTCAGTTTGAAGTATATTGAAAAATATCAACGAGATCTTTTGGGATATATAAATGTAGATTTAGCCAGATTAGTATATGATAGGAAATCTATGATTGGAGGTTCTTTATATCTTATTGGGTTGTTTATTTAGTGTCTAAGAAAGAAGCAAGATTTCATTTCATTAAGCACCATAAAAGCTGAGTATATTGCTTCCCCTCAAGCATGCACACATTTATTGTGGATAAAGTAGCAGCTTGATGATATGGGAATTGAAGTGAAGTATCTGATTGGAATCCAATGTGATAATTAGAGTGATATCAATATTATAAAAAATCTAGTCCATCAATAAAGGACAAATCACATTGAAATCAAATATCATTTTATCAAGGAGAAGGTGGAACAAGGGATAATAAAGTTGGAGTATGTGCCTACAGAGTTATATGTTGCATAAATTCTGATAAGGGCCTTACCTAGGGAAGATTTTGAGAGACATTGATTGGCTCTGGGAGTCTAGTAAACTCCCTTCACTTGAAAATGTGTGGATTTGGGACTCCCCCTCTCCCCGAGGTATGGTGTGTTTTTCTCTCATGTGCTAATTTGTGTTACTTACAATGTTGCAGACCACAAAGGATTGAACTTTGGGTTCATTGAAATAGGGGGAGAATAATGCGTGACTTTTTAATGGGAGAAAATGTATTTTTCAAGACATGGGGAGAATCTAACAGGTGGAGAAGTGAGATAGGGGGGAAACAAGCTAGGGGAAGTTGGAGTAAGAAATATGATGATGCTAGAAGTGATCAATTGAAGAAGAAATATCTTTATAGATGAGGTTTGTGATGAAATCAGTTTATTGGTATCAGTGTGGTATCAAAAATTTGTGTTATAAATGAAGTGATTCATTGATTAACTTTTTATACTACTCTTGTTTCTCACATCAAGCATTGATCACGTGGGATTAGAGTATGTGGTGAGTGAATCTTTGGTCTCTATCTAAATTGCATGAGGTGAATGATGGAAGATGATGGAAAAAGATTTAGCGAGGTATCAAAGTGTAGATAATTATTATGATAAGAGTTTTCAACAAACCCAAAGGGGGATATTGTTGGGAAAAAATATCTCAAGGTAACATTGAATGTTTTTTGGTTTGGTTGTGTTTTTTGAAAAATCAAGTTTTCATGGTGAATTTTCGAGTTCTAGAGATGTTGTTGATAGTCCATGTTAAAAAAGAACCATGAAAAATGAATATAATATCTGAAGGTGGTACAAAAGAACAGATACAAGGTGATGCCGTTTTCCAATGTTTTCTAAATTTTTGGGGTCTAAAATTTCGAGTTTTTTCGGCATTGCAAAAAATGGATTTCCTTGAAGATCTCATAAAAATATGGAAAAGGATTGAGTTTTGTTAAGATGGTCTTCATGAAGTGGATTTCGCAGATACTAGAAGAACATTGACGGTGAGATCTATGATTAAAACAAGCTTTGCGAATAGTAGAGGTGAAGAGAATTATGAGGGAGCATTACAGCGGTGGCACAAAGGAATTGACGAAACACTATGCGATTACAACTAGATCTATGATCTGAAAAATTTCCATGGTACTTCGTGATATAGTGATAATTTTGAATCTTTTCGATTTGAGATAAGACTTTGTGTGAAAGGTTCTTGAGTTGGTGGAATCTCCTATAAATAAACCCTAACCCTCTCGAGAATAGCAGTGAATAAAAAATGAAAAACTTAAGATCTTGAGGTGAGAATGATATTTGCGGAGTGGGAAGCTTCATGAAAGAAAAGTTAATTCATAGATGCAGTTGAGGTCTGTGAAATGAAGGCGTGCCATGAAGGCCAGTTTGGATTTTTGAAGGACGTGTGCTTTGCGAAGGCTTGTTTAGCTTTGAGAAATTGTAAAGACCAATGTGAGATCTGCGAAGTAGTGAGCTCTATGATCTAGAGATCTCTGCGATCTAGTGATATTTTTAAACCTATGAGATCTATGAACCTATAATATTCATGAAGAGGTTATAGCATTTCAAATTCTTGTTTGATCTTTGAAAAAGTGGGAGCTTCACGAAGGCAGTGTTCTTAAAAAATAGTTTCAAAAGGGACTGCCTAGTGTTCAGAGGTAAAGTGTTATTCATCAGTGGAAGAAGGTGGAACTTCAATAGAGCATCTATCTATAATTGATTATGTATTCATTAGTGATAATGAAGATACCTATAGGCCTATAAACTGTGAGTGGATCTTTTTGAAGAAGCAATGATCTCACTTTAGTTGAGAGAGTAGTGAATTCTCAAATTATGAATGGTTGTAAACCAGGAAAGACAATTAGTCCTCTTTGAACTTGTAAACAGCAATGTTCTTTTAGTGGATTTGGTACATCAACAAATTTCCCAGTGTATGCTCCTTGTACGTAGCCTAGTAAGGGTGAACCAAGTAAAATTGTTGGGTCATGTGCATGCTTTAAGATTTGTTCATACTCTGTAACAGGAAGGAGATAGAAAAGAGTTTTTCTAACAATGAAACAAGATCAAAGGGGAAGTTGTTTTAATATGTCATACCATGATTCACCCACCCCTCAGGGTATCAATCCTTGTGGACCTAACAAGTGGTAGTTGAGGGATGAATTAAATCCCCAAAAAAGATATTTGAATTAATTTGCTATTCAGAGCATCAAAATGTAACTATTTATATTTACAAACTTTAAGGTGAAGTTGATCAATGGTAGTAAATGTTCAATAATACTTGAGGAAGAGGAGAGATTTATGGAAAGGAATGAGATACATTTAATAATATTTTTCGTGAGAAGTATTTTACTAAGGTTATTTGATGTAGGGTGGAAAACTAATTCTTGGAATTGATGTAGAAGGAAACAAATTTAGTGACCACATATTAAGAAAACTTCAACCATTATTCAAGGTATACACAAAATTTTATATGATAAATGGATAGTAAAATGATCATTTTGACTCAGGATTAAAGCCAATATACCAAATATATTTGTCCTATCATGAATTTAAAATTTATGAGATTTTTTTTGATATGATGAGAAGGTGGAAATAAATTTTTCCTATAATCATGTGTCATATGAAAATAAGTATAAAATAGATACAAGTGGTGTGAAAATGGGAAGAATACATAAAAGAAACCTAAGTTAAGAAAATCATTTTTTTGGTTTGTGATAAGTGAAATAAAAATAAACCTTAGGAATATATTATGAAATCCAGTAATTGCATCTAATGTGGTAAGATTAGGAATATGGATTTTGATTTCAAAGAATAATATCTTAGTAGTGATAAGTATAATTTTTATAAGTAGGAAGTAATGTGTTTTAAATGTAATTATATGGGTCATTATGTAGGTGTGTGTTTAAAGAAGAGAATGAATGATAGAAAGAAGCAAGAATATAAGAATAAGGGTGTGGTGAAATCTTTTGAAACTACTTTTACAGATGTTGATCCATCGAACAAAGTAGTGACATATAACACCTCAAGATTTTGTGAATTATTTTTTTTTCTAATTTATTCAATCTTTTTGATATTTTTCATTTCACACAACACATAATATGTCTTTTTTTATATGAAAGTACTATGTTTTTCTTGCATTATTTGAAACACAAATTCAATCTTGTGCTAGAAGAAACACATAGAGTATACTACAGTACACACAAAACCATGTTTGCCTTGTGTTACACACAAAACCAAGTCCCTTTGATAACTTGTGTAACACGCAAGAATGAGTTTTACCTAGCTAAAATATACTATCAATATTATTGTTAAAATATTATTATAGCTACCACTTAGCTACTGGAATGGTAGTTAGAAATTAGATTAAGTAAATTTTAAAAATATGATTTATACATGTAAATAAAATGAATCATTTTCTTATAAACTAACAGAAGTGAATGAAATAACTATTTGAAAATAAATAAATTATCTTTTTAAGAAAACTATTTTTCGATGTACAAACACAATTTTATGTCAATAAATTTAAAAAACCAATTTTTATTAATGTTTAAAATAAAAATATATATTATATAATAAATCAATATTTTTATACTCATTCAATATATTTTATTGGTATAATATAAGAATAATTATAATTTTATGAATAAAAAGATGTATTTTTATAAAAGGTAATTTTATTGCCTTTTAATGGAGAACCCATTATATATATTTTTTAGACAATTTTTTATTTTTTATTTGAAAAAATTAATTTCATTTTTTAAAGTGGAATATCAAAATTTACATTGGGTGTTTTTTTGTATTTTTCTGAGAAATTTTATTTTTTGATGAATAATGGAAAACATTGAATTTGAATTCAAAAATGTTTTTGAATATAATTTATTTATGTAGTTAATTATGTTTTAATTTGGTTTTAAATTATAATTAGATCAATTATACATCACTTAATCCAATTTATATAATTTTTAACTATTTCAAAATGAAATTGGATATAAAAATATTTTAAACCTTTGGACCTTTTCGCTTTAAAACCCCATATTATCGCCCCGTCTACAAGATTAATTTTATATTAATTTCCACCACTTATGTGATTGGAATTTGAAAAAATGGATTCCATATTTTAATAATAATAATTTATAATGTATAATATGGTAAAATTATTTTTTTACCAAAAATATTGGTGAAACTGATTAAAATTAATTAAAAGGATTAAGAGAAAAATTAGTTTAACAAAGGACTAAGCCTTAAAATTAAGGACCAAAAGGACCTATAAACTTATAAAAAATCTATTTTATGTTCATATTTATAGCCTATAATCCCTTATATATAATTTTTACTATTATTTGAGCAACTTGACATGGTAAAAATGTGGGTGGAATTCACTTTTTAAAAATTTACAAGAATTCCACTCCTCCACTCTAAAAAGACAATCAACCTCCCACTTATTCACATCTATAAAGCTCTTTTTATAACCAAATATGTGGTCCAATAAGATCCAAACATCACTGCACTAATCCTATAATACTCTTGTTTATAATAAAGTCAACAAAGGAAGCCCTTTGGTGCAAACCAAGAGGAGTTACCCAAAGAAAAGTCAACATCCTTCCTCAAGATCATTTGTTTTATTTTCATTCTACACACCAAAAAATATTCTTATTCCATGATTATAAAATAAAATTAGCATCATAAATTTACTGAGATGTTTTTATTAAAAGTTTTACCTACACTTACATAGACTTCCATCTAATGGGTAACAAACTTACTGTTCTTGTCTATGGAGAACCACCGCCTCATGAAACGATGTTGTTATTTTTTTCCTTTACCACCTATAATGGGTGTGAATTATAATGTAATATATATTTATAAATGATATATATGATGTATTTATACTTATTTAATTATTATATAAAACCTAAATTAATTCTTTCCATTTTTTATAAATGGAAAAAACTTCATTTTTTGGACACATAGACAACCACCACCTCAATGCAATGTGATTTATTTACACTTTACCTGGAATTTATTAAGGACGGGTTTAGTAAAATTATATGATATATATGACATAATAAATATAATTGAATTATATTATAAATATACCTATATTTTATTTACTTTCTTTCTCTCACTATGATAATTAAACGAAAAACAATGTTCATGCGTACGTACAGTCTACCGTCTCCATGAACTGTGTATTCCATTTCATATTTATAAAATTTATAGATTATTATAAATACATTTATAATGAATATATGTTATATTTATATCAGGTTTTATATTCTTTAAATAATTAAATCATTATCTTTGTAAGAGGATGAAGAATAACAAGCCAAAACATATACGAAAAACAAAGAACATATTACCTGAAGCATAACATTAGCATGGAGTTGTTTATAAATGGGTAATATAAAGACATAAATATATATATGGTATTATAAATAATAATATAGTTAAGTGGTAGATGTTTAATAAACTTATATTTTTTATATAGGATGTTTGAACATGTATGAATAAATTCAATACTTAAGGTAAGGGAATTTCATATCACTTTTTATTATCCGTGAGATACAATCCATGTTCACCACTCATTTATTTTGTGTGGGGTATATAATTTACATGAATTTATTATATGATTATTATACCTAAATTTATGGGTATTTACATATATAATTTATGATATCTCTTTCATGGGGTTTATGGTTCAAAATTTACCAAATCAGTAAAGTAATTTCGTCTTAATTTTCATTTTTTGAGACCATACCATGTTAGGAACCTATTTTTTCTATATTGTGTATATAATACCATTTGAAATGTTATATCATGAGTATAATTATCTTCATGATATTTTAATCTTTATTTTATTTTATTCTTTCCCTATTTGTATTATTCAAAGTTACTAAAGTTGTAACACTTTTTTGCTACAATCTCATCATTTATCAAGATTATTTATGATTATGCTTCCATTGATGAAGTATTATGATCCATATCTCAAGAAATATCATGAAATTTATTATCCTCTTATTATCCATGATATATCCAGGTATTGGTACCATTTTCCCACTCTTTGGTACTTAATATAATTAAGAAAGTGTTTTTAAGAAAATTTGACTTTATTTTTCTCTTCGGTTGGTAATTTGTTTTATTCACAAAACCATTTTTTCTAAAAATGTTTTCAAAAAATGTTTTACTATGATGTGTAAAAGTAATTTTTACCCATTTTTTACCCTTTTAATAAAAATCATTTTAAAAGGAATCTCCTTTTGGATTTCCAATCAAGGCACTTCTCTAAACATTTTACGGTGAAAAATAAATATTCAGTATGTACGGATTTAACTTCCATCATTTCCTTAAATCTTACTTTTAAATTTTAAAAAGTTATTTTTAAAATAAAATGTATTTCCTAATATTCTGGAAATTTATTTTTTTAATTTTTTTTTAAAATAAAAGTGTTTTTAAAAATGTTTAATATTTTAAAAAGTGTTTAGAATGGTTTTCAAAGCTTCATTTATATGTTTTAAAGGTTATTTCAATGGAAAATGTTTTTAAAATGTTTATGTTTTAAAAGGTGTTTTTCAAACAAGAAAGGATATTTTTATCAAGAAATGTATTAAATGATTTTTCATGATTCCTATACATTTTTTTCAAAGTTATTTCAATGTTAAGTATTTTGAAAATTATATATGTTTTAAAAAGTGATTTACAAAGAAATGTTATGTTTAAAGTGATATTTCAAAATACTTACCCATATAAAATGATATAGTTTGATATATTTTATGATTTAATAGGGTTATGATCCAATAAAATGATTCTTATTCTTTCTTTTAGTGGTCTGTGATTAAGATGACAAGTTTTTTATGAAACCTGCTTCTCTTCCATAGGTTATGACCTGATAAAATGATTATAACACCCCATTCATTTCATGAGTTATTATATGATGAAATTATTATGGAACATGTATCTCTTACATAGTTTATGATATGATGAAATTTTTATTATACCTATTTCATTTCATCAGTTATGATATAATTTTTATGAAACCCATCCATTTTTTATGGGTCATGATATGATTAATGTTTCATTATCTTGTGGAACACGTATGCATGATTTCAATATGTTATGGATGGGACCTATATCTCCATCCAATATATTGGTTAAATATTTATATATCTCATGAGATAAATATGTCTGAAATGTGGAGTGAAGTCGGTTCATTAATATAGGGCTATAACATGAGGGGAACTTGGTTCAATAATGTAAAACCAGAATGAGGAGAAAAATCAGTTCAGTAATAAAAGGTATAATGAGGAGTGAAATTAGTTCAGTAATATAGGGTTGGAATGAGAGGTGAAACCGAATTAGTAATAAAAGCCTGGAATGGGAAGTGAAATCAATTTAGTAATATAGGGCTAGAATGGGAGGTGAACCTGGTTAAGTAATATAAGGCTAGAAAAAGGAGTGAACCTGATCCAGTAAAGGAATTTTTCCACTAAGATAGTCTTGGGAGTGAACCTTGACTACTAATATGGTTTGTGGAGTGAACTCATTTCACTAAGATAGAAATGGAATTAACCCTTTATTACTATTGAAATCAGTTTATAATTTTCTATGTCTTCCATAATCAATTATCTTACACTTATGTTATTATCTCATGGATTATGATATTGATTTCCTTTTGATTCATGTCTTATAAACTACCAATATTTATGCCATGAATATTTATTATTTTCTTTTATTTGTAGGGTACTATCTTTTAATGTTAAGATCATATTCTGATACCCTTACTTTCATGTTATGCTTATATATCTCTCTTTTTACCCTTTTTGAGAATCTGAGCTCAACCGTTTATTATGTTTCCTTTCCCCAGGTTATGATGAAAGGTTTTATTAAGAGTACTAAAGGGTAAGATATTTGAGGAATTTGTTGAATATATTTCACAATGTTAGAAGATTATGTTTCCAAGTTTCCAAAGACACTAAACTATAACGGTCCTAAGGCATGTATTTTTGTAATATGCTGAATATTCATCTAAAATGATGTAATATCCATATACATTATTCCTGGGTCACTATGGTTGGTATAAATGGAAAGGTTTATTTGACCTTCTGAAAATATGATGAGGAAACTTTAGTGAGATACTTAGGGATATTTCTATGGATATTTCTATGGATTTATCTAAGGATAAGTCTAAGAATAATTTTAAGTATTAGAAAATGTCCTAGAATTTTGGTAAAGGATAGAGAATGTGTTTTCCTAGAGTTGTATCCCAATCAGGATACTACAAGTGTATGTGGATCTGTAATAGATGTAAAAAGTGGTGACAACACTGAAAACACTGTATTGAGCTAGAATATATTGGGAACTGGTGCATGACAATGAGCCTTGTAGCACACCTAGTTTGACACTCCTAGGGATATGATTTGGGAATTCACAAACACTTTATGAACCATAATAAAGGATTTAGATAGATAAAAACTTTTAATGATCAAGGATAAAACTAATGTTTCATTGATTAAAAAGTATGTGTTATGATTTAGAAATCCTATAAGTAAATTTTCATGATTATATGGTTTTACTCTATGATAAGTGTTTCTCAACTATGATTTCTAGTTTTAGTTAATGGATAGAAACCAAAGGAACCATGTTAATGAGGAATTAAATGGAAAATAAAATGATGACCCTCCCAATAAACTGAATGTTATGAAAATTGGAGTGAAAAAATTTGTTTCTATGACCACACATCCTTATCAAGACTTGAATCATGACGAGTTTCAAAATGACCAAAGGAGGGAAAAATATTTTCTTGAATCCTTTTTAAGTAAACATACACCCTATTTTAATGGAATGATAGATACACTAGTTTATAAGAAATGGATTTTCACCACTGAAAAGATATTTTTCATTCTCCATTGTTTAGAACATGAAAAATTTATGTTGGGAACTTATTGTTTGGAAGGTAAAGCGAAATAGTGGTGGAACTTTATTAAGAATAAAAGGAAGAAAGTTAAAATTGAATCCATGGATTGGGATAAGTTTGGGAAATTAATTTTCAGTAAGCACCTTCATCATATTCTTCTTACAAAACAAAGATTAAATACCCCCATTAATCTCATGGTTATGATAATAAAACAAGGATATAATTAAAAGTAAACTCTAAAAACTATAGGGAGAAGAAGATTCAATTTACTTTATGATCAAAGAATGGAAGGGAACAGATAGGAAATTATCTTAGGCAAACTGCTAAATGTTTTAAGCGTGGAAATAAAGGTCATCGAGTGGTTGAATTCCAAGGTAATGGGAATAAAGTTAAATCTCCAAAGGATGCACCACCTGAAATTCAATGTTTTAAATGTAAGGAGTATGTGAATTTTTATGTAAAGTGATTAAAACCAAAGTTTAATGATGACGATTGACATCATAAATCTCTCAAGACGAGGGATGAAGTTAAATATTATAAAATCCCAATAGATGAAGTGAACCAAGATAATTAGGGCATACTTATCCTCCCCTTCTATACTGGGAATTTCATGTTTGATTTTGTATGAATAAGCCTTATTAAAATCATATTTTTTATCCTTTAGTGAAATTTAATGTGATTATATCTATCTACATGGATTTTGGAATAATAAAATCACATTTGATATTCTATCGGTACACGGATGGAACCAAGTTTCCAATGAAAATGTTTTAGTATAAGATAAGATCTTATTTAAGGAATAAAGGATGAATTATATTTTGGAAGGGTTACAAGTTTAAACATTTAAGAAATGGTTTAAGTTAAAAATTATATGAAGTTATAGTGATTAAAATATTATCTAAACATATGAGGATTTTAATATATTGGATAACCTGTGCTAACCATTTTTTTTCTAATGATAACTAAATACAAATGGAATGAATTATCATTCTTCATATGGATCTTATTATCCCTTAGTGCTTGAAGAATAACAAATTCACATTCATTTTTGGAATAAGAGATGAAGTGGAAATTGATCAAGTCACAATAAAGGGTGATATTATCTTGAAATCAAGTAAGTATATCTTCTCATGAAAATTATTCAACCTCAGGAAAAGGGTCTTGAAATAAAATGTTGACCTATTATCATTATTTTTTAATGATATCAATGACCACTTTCAGGATTCTTTAGTTTATGGTTTTGTGTGTCACGACCCGACCCTACCCGGGCTCGAGCCACAACTACCCTCGGCCCGCCTCCATAGGCCAGGGGCTGGCGACCAGCGCCGAAGGAACAATAACTTGGGAGGCCTTTGCCTAAGTACCTGCACACACACACGAAGCACACTCAATTAAAAAGTGCAAGTAAAAGAAAAGAAAAACAGAGAAAAAGAGCAACTGCTATATATATACCACTAATGTGCATCGACCTCTAAACGATACAAGTAAAGTGCTGAAAAGGAAAAAGGGGAAAAACATGCACCCAACCAGAAAAGGTGCCACAACCCGGCAATAGGTAAACAAAAAGAAACTGCTGACGAGTCTCCCACCTAGAACCCGGCTACGACCACCGCACACGGTCCAAGCTCCCGAACTCCTATGCTCCCCTGAAGTCACGACCAACCTGTCTGTCATCCGCAAGGGCACACCAAGTGCGGGAAAAGCCCAAGAAAAGGTGAGTATAAAAAAAATACTCAGTAGGATATGTCGAAGGCTCGAGGGAGAAACAAAGGAGGTACCGAAGGGTGAGCAGTAGAGCAAACATGAAAAGTAAAGGAGTACAACAGAGAGTGCAGTAAAGAGTCTAGCTCAACCCAACAAGAGAAAGGAAGTAGACTCGTCTAGGCACAAGGAGCTAGAAACGGTGAGAAGATGGACTTTCCATCGAGTCTTCGCTACCTATAGCAGGAGAGTAGACTCATCCAACCACAAGAAGCTAGACACGGAAAGCACATGGCATACCCCGTGCATATTTGCCTCTCCTGGAAGGAGAGTAACCAAACCCAAGAAGTGGGTACTTGAACAAGGTATATACATATCTTTATGCTCAGCAAGAAGCCCAAACAACGACATAATGGGATCTCCGTCCCGTAGCTCATCCCAAGAAAAATTATTCGCCAATAGTCCCAGGAGTAACCTCCATCGATGCCCAGCATCCCGCACATCTGCCCCGAATCGCAAGGCAAGGGGCTCAATCACCGCACCTCGACACTATCCGCTTTGGACGACACTGACTCGCCCACACGGTTTTAGATCGCATCACAAGAACACATCTCAGTAGGGAATGTGCCCCTTGTACTTGAGAGTTATAGGGAAAGTCAAACCACACCTCGTCACTGCTCTGCATTCGATAGGTCTTATCAAAGTCAAAGTCATCATAACACTGACCCGAAAAACCAAGGGTCCTACTCCGGTAATCACGGAGGAAAGCCACATGCTAGCCTAGTAGAAAGGACTGAGCCTGGAATGCCAACAGTTGTCCCACTGCCCAGCCCTGCTGGAGGGTAATTCATAACCAGATATCGGGTGACCCACTGCCCAGCCCCACTGGAGGGTAGACCTTAATACATCATCAGGCGACCCACTGCCCAGCCCCGCTGGAGGGTAGACCTGGAATAAGTCAACAGGCGACCCACTGCCCAGCCTTTCTGGAGGGTAGACCTGGAACTAGATGATGGGCGACCCACTGCCCATACCTGTTGGAGGGTAGACCCTAAGAGGTCGTCGAGTGACCCACTGCCCAGTCTCTGCTGGAGGGTAAACCCTAAGTGTGTCGGGTGACCCACTGCCCAGTCTCTTCTAGAGGGTAGAACCTAATAGTGTCGAGTGACCCACTGCCCAGTCTCTACTGGAGGGTAGACCCTAAGAGCGTCGGGTGACCCACTACCAAGTCTCTGCAAGAGGGTAGACCCTAAGAGCATCGGGTGAACAACTTCCCAGTCTCTGCTGGAGGGTAGACCCTAAGAGCGTCGGGTGACCCACTGCCCAGTCCTGCTGGAGGGTAAACCCGGAACTGTTCTGGCCATCCCTACTAGATGGTGCAACACTGGCCAACCGAGCACTAAGCGGGTGCCGCGCAACCGCTCAACTCCAAAACAACTCATCCAAAAGATGTTCAGCACCTGTTCTATCACTAGGTGTCACTAGCACCGCTACCGACCGATCCATCGAGAACGAAACCAGGGGGAGACCACTCAACCCTACTGGTCAAACAAACGAGCACAGAGCCAGGGGAAAAACTCCACCCTACTGGTCAAACAAACGAGCACAGAGGGACCCTCTACGTCGCGAGAGGTCAAAGTACGCAAAGCAGAGCTCGGCACGCACCTGGGGGCCCACACAACGTGTGGCCCCAAGTTAACCCCAACCAAGCGCATGAACGTCTCAGGTACAAACCAAACGTACCTCCAAGCGCTCTCGTATACTCCCATAGTATACCTCACTTTCAGCCCAAGGGCTATCATGAACCTGACACCCAACGTCAATGCGAAGGCATGACGCAACATCTCCAACTTGCCGCCACAATGACTGGGGCATGGCCAACCACATCTATGAATCATTTACATCACTCTCCCAAGAGTGTGCGATCACACGCCAAGGGTCCGCAACAAACATGGTAGGACGAACCACCACTAGAGCACCTTTCATGTTTCCACATTTAATAAGATCACGCAAGAGGCTCCACACAACCAAACGGATCGCACCGTTGTAAACCTCATGGAAAAACATGCGAGATAGACTACTTACTCGCCTTAACCGGATATCCGACGGAAAAGTCACCAACACCGCCTCACACCGGAACGACATTCCATGATCCCGATCCTTGGCCCCGAAAATAGTCGGGAGAATCACACCATTGCGACCCCCTCAGGAAAACACGTCAAAAGCACTACTCACTTGAGTGCAATAGATATCCGAAGAAAAAGATGCATTCTGGTGCACCGCACATGAGCGGTGGCACGTGGGACCCACATCCTGGTCCTGAAACGCAACGAACAGATCACACCGTTGCGATCCTCTTGAAAAATTACACAAGATGGACTATTCACTTGTCCAAAACGGTCACCCGGTGATAAAGATGGAAAATCACCGTCGACGCCCAAACGACCCTCATGGGGCCCACACCATCATGTGGAATTAGAGCGGACATATTCCACCATCGCAATCCCCTCATAAAAACATCTAGAATCGACTGCTCGGACGCCCCGAATAGACATCCGACAAAAAGTCGTGAAACGCTGCACGCAGCTCGAAAGGCGGCCCGTGGGGCCCACGCCTCAAAACCAGTCTCAATGCCTGAAATTGCCTTGGAAACCTCCGCCTCAGTGCCAGGGTCCCAACTCCACTAACGATGCTTAATTTGGACGTCAGACGCTTCCGTGCTGTCCAAAACAAGCATTCTCGGGAAGCCCGCTAAGCTGCTCTACGCACGTGTCATGCCCCCGAGCCTCTCATCTCGGAAGTTAAAACTCCCAAAACCACCCCATGACGTCTGACTTGACGTAAGGTCCATGGAGCTGCAGACGACGCACAAAACGGACGCCTGTAACCCGAAATACGGGCGTCTGAAGATTTTAAAAGAAAGGGGGACCCTCTTGGTCCGGACCGGCCCAGTCCGGACGGTCCGCCCCGATCGAGCCGGCCTGCTCCGGATGTCTCGCTGGGACTGCGGCCCAGCCACCTCCCGCAAGCCACCTCGCCTGCGCCACATGGGCAGCTCTTCCACTGACCGGCCGACACGGCCGGTCGGCCTTCCACGCGGAGACCCGCGTCGCGTGGGTCTCTGTCCAGCCGCGGGGTCGCACAACGCGACCCCGGCCATCCCCCCCTTGCCGGCGCCCGCGGTCGGCGCCCTCAGCCAGCGAGCCGAGCTGCCCCACACCGGCGAGATGCCGCCCGGCCGACCGAAGGGTTGGCCTCCTCCACCGCCTCCGAGCTCGCCGCCTGCCGGAGCCGCTGCCTGGAGCCCCTCCGCCGCCAGAGCTCGCCAGAAACCGGCCTCGTGGCCGGAAAACTTCAGAGGATCACCAGAAACGATCCGGATAACATTCCGAAAAGCTCGGGACAAGATCTACACGATTATTGGCTTGGATCGAAGATCGGGCAGCAAATCGACAAAGTAAAATTAGGACGATCATGGTGCGGGAAAATAAAACGAAACAAAAACGACTTCTACCTCTTGGGCGATGCCCCGAGCTTCACGGGGAGTCCGCCACCGCTCCGCTGCCTTGCCAGAATTGCCTTGCCGGAGGTGCCTCGCCGGAGTGCTTCGCCGGAGCTGGAGGAGAGGGGAGGGTTTGAGTTAGAAGAAGAAGAAGAAGAAGAGGGTGGGGGGGGGGTGCGTTTAAGTAGAAAACACTTAAACACCCCGCCCGACACGCCCCCGACTACGCTGCCGATGCAGACAAAAATGAGGGTGCCCCTGGGGTAAAAACGACCTCCCGAGCACAACGGAGGTCTCAGAATTTTAATCCGAGACCCTGTTCAAAAGTTATAAAATTTAACGTCTGAAGCCGCTAAATTACGAAAACGCCCCTGGGGTCATTTTTCACAAACGGCCCGCGCCCGCGAAACTTATACCCCTCCTAGGGTAAACGGCATGTTCCGAACTCAACGGTGCCCTCAGTTTTCCAATCTGAGCCACCCTTTAGGAGATAACTGCGTTTCAACATTAAACAAATTAATTAATTTATTTAATCCGTTTAACGTTCCAGAAGCGGGCGAGGGGTCCAAACATCCCGCGCCGACATACTTTATGTCATTCCTAGGGTAAACACCCCATTCCGGACCCATCTGTACACTCGGATCCTAGATCCGGTGCACTGTTTAGGATTTATCCCATTTAGTTGGCGTTTCTAGTGTGAACGCACTGAAAAATTAATTCCGGCCACTCCGGGGCTCGGAATCGCATGCCGTTTGAAGGCGCTGCTCTGGAATATCATCAAGAATATTCCAAAGTCTTTCACAGCAAAAACTGAGTTCTTACATTGTGATTGTTAAATTTATCTCGATCACCCACTTTCCTGTGATCAGTGATCTTTATAAATATATATGATTATTTAAATTTTTCTTCCTTTTCCATGTTTTCAATTCCCACCTTTGTTCTCATATGTGGAAACCTAGTTACGTGTTACTTTGGGAAACCATTATGATTCCAACATTCTTTTTTAAAGGGAGTTTAGTATTCATTTTTACAACATGGGTTTCTAAAAATGGAAATTTCATGTATTAAACCATTGATAACCCAGATGAATTTTAGTGGTGAAATTCATTTTAATGGGGGTAGAATGTAACACCCTGAGATTTTTTGAATTATTTTTTAAATCTATTTAATATTTTTTTTATATTTTTCATTTCACACAACACTGAATATATCTTTTTTATATGAAAGCACTATGTTTAGCTCTCATTATATGCAACACCAAGTTGATCATGCACTAAATGAAATGAATAGAGTATAATGTGGTACACAAAACACTATGTTTGTCTTGTGTTACACACAATACCGAGTTCCTTCGATAGCTTGTGTAACATGAAATGCTGAGTTTTATTGAACCACAACATGCTATTAATATTATTATTAAAATATTATTATAGCTACCACCTAGAAATTGGAATGGAAGTCATGAATAATATTAAATAAATTGAAAAAATATGATTTATACATGTATATAAAATTAATCCTTTGGTTATAAATCAGTAAAAGTGAATGAAATAACTATTTGAAAATAAAGAAATTACTTTTCTAAGAAAGCTATTTTTCTATGAATAAACACAATCTTATCTAAATAAATTAAACAAACAACTTTTGATTAATGTTTTCAATAAAATTTTTATATTATATATTAAATAAATATTTTGATACTCATCCAATAGATTTCATAGTTATAAGATAATAATAAATCCAATTTTATGAATAAAAAGATGCATTTTTCTGAAAGGTAATTTTACCACTTTTTAATGAAGAACCCATTTTAAATATGTTTTTTGAAAATTTAATAATTTTTATTTGAAAAAATGAACTTCATTTTTTAAATTAGAATATCAAATTGTACTTGGTTTAGTTTTTGGTGTTTTTTTGAGAAGTTTCATTTTTTGATGAATAGTGAAAACATTGAATTTTACTTCATAATTTCTTTTTCATATAATAAATATATATAGTTAAATTATGTTTTAATTTGGTTTTAAAGTATAATTAGATAACTTATACATCTCTTAATTCCATTTAGTTCATTATAACCAATTTAACAATGAAATTGGATATAAAAACTTTTCACACTTTTGGACCTTTTCCCTTTTAACCCCTCCATTGTTATCCCATCTATGAGATTAATTTTAAATTAATTTATACCAATTACATGATAGGAATTTTAAAAAATGGGTTAAATATTTGTATTAATAATAATTATAACTTATAATAATTTTAACTAAGTTTTTGACAAAAAATATTAGTGAAAGTGATTAAAATTAATTACAGCAACTAAGAGAAAAATTAGCTTAACAATAGACTAAGATTTAAACTTAATGCACAAAATGACCTAGAAACTTTTACAAAATACATTGAATGTTAATATTTAGACCCTATACTCAATTTTATATAATTTTTAACAATATTGTAGCCATATAAATTGGAAAAAACGTGGGTGGAATTACCTTTCAAAAATTTACTAGAATGTCAATCCTCCTCCACTATAAAAAGGCGCTCACCCCTCCCACTTATTCACACCTCTAAATCCATTTTACTCACCAAAAATCAAATCAAATAAGCTTACAAAATCCCTAAAATAGTAATAAAATCCTCCATATTGGAATAAATCCATCCATGGAATCCATTTGGTGCAAATTAAGAGGAGTTACCCAAAGAAGAGGTAACATCCTTCCTCAAGCTCCTTTGTTTTATTTTAATTCTCCACCAAATAAAATATTATTAGTACATGATTATATAATAAACTAAGTATAATAAATATAATTATAGGTTGTTAGTATAATTTTTTACCTATAATTACAAAAATTCTATCTAATGGGTAATGAAATTACCATTATTGTTTATAACAAACTGCCACCTTACAAAACTTTGTCGTTATTTTTTTCCTTTAACACCTCTAATGTTTGAGATTTGTGATGGAAACACTATTTTTATATTATATATATATGATATTTATTATTTAATTATTATTATTTAATTATTATATAAAACAAAGCTTCATGATTTATATTTTGTGTAAATGCGATAACTTCATTTTTGGACGTGTGGACTACCACCACCTCAAAGCGATGTGATTCACTCATAGTTTAAATGGAATGTATTAAGGATGGTTTTAGTGAAATTATATGATATATATGAAATAATAATTATACTATAATTATATTATATATATAAACCTATATGTATTTTTCTTTATTTTCTTCAACTGGACAATAAAACGAAAACATCATTCATACGTACATATAACTTACCGTCTCTATGAATGGTGTATTCCATTTCATATTTATAAATTATATAGATTATTATAAGTAAATATATAATGAATATATATGATATTTAAGTCATTTTTTACCTTATTGAAATAATTAAATCATGATCTATGTAATAGGATCAAGAATAAAAATCCAAAACATATATGAAAAACAAAGCGGGTATTACCTGTAATGTAACATTAACACATAGTTGTTAATAAACAGGTAATATAAAGTCATAAAAAATAATTTTTGGTATTAGATGTAATAATATTTTTCTTTTTTATATGTTTAATAAACTTAATTTTATTATACAAGAGGTTTGAACATGTACGAATAAATTCAATACTTAAGGTAAGAGAATTTCAACTCACTTTTTATTATACGTGAGATATATTCCATGTTCACCACTTGTTTATTTTGTGTGGTGTATATAATTCCCATGAATTTATTATATGATACTTATAATTAATTTTATGGATATTTACATATAAATTTTATGATCTCTTCTTCATGGGGTTTATATTTCAAAAGTTACCAAATCAGTAATGTAATTTTGTCTCAATTTAACTTATTTGAGACCATGCCATGTTATGAAGCTATATTTTTCTATTATGTGTATATAATTCCATTTGAAATATTATATAATGAATCTAATTCATTTAATGATATTTTAAGAATCATGTATTATTATTATTTCCATATTATTATGATCCAAAGTTACCTAAGTGGTAACAATTTATTGCTACAATCTCATTGTTTATCAAGATTATTTATAATTATACTTCCATTAATGAAATATTATGATCCATATCTCAAGAACTCTCATGAAATTTATTATCCTATGGTTTTCCATGATATCTCCATATATTGGTACATTTTTTGCACTCTTTTTTTACTTAATATAATTAAGAAAGTGTTTTCAAGAAAATTTGACTTTATTTCTCTCTTCGGTCAGAAATTTGTTTTATTCACAAAACCATGTTTTCTAAAAATGTTTTCAAAAATGTTTTACTATGATGTTTAAATGAAATTTTTACTGATGTTTTAATGTTTTAATAAAAATTATTTTAAAAGAAATATCTTTTTTATTTTCTGATCAAGGTACTTTTCTAAAATTTTTATGGTGCAAAATTAATGTTCGGTATGTACGTCTTTCCCCTCAGTCACTTCCTTAAATATTTGATTGAAATTTTACAATGTTATTTTTCAAATAAAAAGTTTTTCCTAATATTATATAAATTCTATGTTTTAAAGTGGTATTCAAATAAAAATCTTTTCAAAAAGTTTTTATATTTTAAAAAGTGTTTAAAAAGGTTTTAAATGATTACTTTATATGTTTTCATGGTTATTTCGAAAGGAAAATGTTTTAAAAATATTGATATTTTAAAAAGTGTTTTTCAAATCAGAAAGGATATTTTTTTCAATTAAATTTTCAAGTGTTTTTTCATGAATCCTATATATGTTTTTAAAGTGATTTCAAAGAAAAGTAATTTTGAAAATGTTATATATTTTAAAAAGTGATTTTCAAATTAAAGTTATGTTCTAAGTGATATTTCAAAATCATTATACATATAATATGATATCCTTTGATATAGTTTATTTTTTACTAGGATTATGATCTAAGGAGACCATTCTTATTATTTATTTTAATGGTTTATGATTAATATGACAAGTTATTTATGAAACCTATTTCTATTCTATAGTTATACCATGATAAAATTATTATAAAATATGATTTATTTCACAAGTTATTATATGATGAAATAATTATGAAACATATCTCCTTTACATAGGTTATGATATGATGAAATGTTTATGATACCCATTTCATTTCAAATGTTTTGATATGATGTTTTTTAAACCCATCTCCTTTTTATGGATCATGATATGATGATTGTTTTATTATATTGTGGCACATGTATGTATGATTTAATTATGTGATGGGTGAGACCTATATTTATGTCCAATGAATTATGTAAAGATTTATATATATTATGAGATAGACAGGTCT
The DNA here is from genome assembly GCA_963277665.1 of Viscum album. Lineage (NCBI taxonomy): Eukaryota > Viridiplantae > Streptophyta > Magnoliopsida > Santalales > Viscaceae > Viscum > Viscum album. The sequence continues at coordinate 126,505,285 of OY728128.1, forward strand.
GGAATGAGGAGTGAACATAGTTTTGTAATATAGGGCTATAACAGGAGGTGAACCTAGTTCAATAATACATGGATAGAATGAGGAGTGAAATCATTTTAGTAATATAGGTACATAATTAGGAGTGTACTTGGTTCAGTAATATAGGGATATAATAGGAGGTGAACCCAATTAAGTAATATAGGGCTGGAATGAGAAGTGGGCTCAGTTTAGTAATACAGGGCTAGAATGGGAGGTGAACCCAGTTCAGTAATAATAGGTTAGAATGGGGAATGAACCTTGTTTATTAAAGGAATATTTACACTAATATGGAATTTGGAGTGATCCTTGACTACTAATTTGGTTTGGGGAGAGATCCCATTCCACTAAGATGGCCTTGGTATTAATCCTTGACTACTATTCAAATAATTTTATATGTTTATGTGTTTTCTACAATCACATGTCTTATGCTTATGTTATGATATCATAGATTATGTATTGATTTAATTATGATTCATATCTTATGAACTACCAATATTTATTCAATGAATCTTGATTATGATCTTTTATATGTAAGGTATGATCTTCTAATGTTAAGATCATGTTCTCATACCCTTATTCTCATGTTATGATTACATATCTCCCTTGTTTACCCTTACTGAGCATCTGAGCTCACCCCTTTCTTATGTTTCCATTCGCCAGGTTATGAAGAAATATTTTAATTAGGATTGATAAAGGGGAAGATCTTTAAGTTATATTTTTAAGATCTTTTAACAAGTTAGAATATTATGTTTCCAAGTTTCAAAAGACACTAAACTATTACAGTCCTCAGGCATGTATTTTTGTAATGTGTTGAATATTCATCTAAAATGATGTAATATCCATATATGTTAAGCCTAGGCCGCTATATAAAAGTTAAATTACTTGATTATTTATATTATTCTAATGTATTGTTTGATTTAGGGTCTATAAATGCTTTTATTTCTAAGAATTGTTTTGTTAAATTGAAAATTTAACCTCAAGAAATGAAGTTAGAAAATTTGGTAAAAACACATGGGGGTAGTATTTAGGCAACATGAACTGAAATTGATATTCATGTTATTATATATGGAAGGGTTTTCCTTGAAAACCATGTTTTATTGACCACTTTTTAATTTTTTTATTATGGGTATGGATTGGATTTTAGTTTATCAGGGTAAGATAGATTGTGAAGAAAAAGAAATTATTTTCCTAAATAAGTTTCTATTTGTATATAAGAGTCAAATCATACCTCTGATAATATATCAATAAGATGAGAAAATATTATGTTATGGAAATGAAAGTTATCTTTCTCATATTTATAAAAATAAGGAAACTGTTCTGATTAACGATGTGTCGAAAGTAAAAGAATATCTGGATGTTTTTCTTGAGGAGTTAACTGGTATTATACCTGATCGATAAGTTTAGTTTACAATTAAATTGGTCCCTAGTACTAAGCTAATTTCAAAACCCCCGTATCTAATTTATTAATTAGAACTTACAGAATTGGAAAAATATTTACAATAATTTTTTGATAAAGTTTTCATTCATCTAAGTACTTCACCATGAGGTGCTTATGTTTTATTTGTTAGAAATAAATGTGGTTCCATGAGGCTTTATAATGATTATAGATCCTATAATAACATCACTATTTAGAATAAGTATCCATTTACTCATATATATATATTACATGTTTGATCAACTATAAGGACCTTATTATTTTTTAAAGGTTGATCTTAGGTCTTGGTACCATCATCTAAAGGAAAAAGAGGATGACATTCCTAAGACAGTGTTTCATACTTGGTATGACCATTATGAGTATGTGGTTTTTCCCTTTGGGTTAATGAATTCTCCAGATGTATTCATAGATTTTATAAATAAAGTTTTCCATGCATATTTGGATAATTTTTTTATTTTTTATTAATTTTATTTTGATTTATTCTAAAATTTATTCATGAAAAACCTCTAAGTATTGTTCTACAAACCTTGAAAGAAAATAAGTTATATGAAAAATTTAGAAAATGTAATTTTTGGTTATAGTAAATTTCATTCTTTTCACATATCATAAATAAACATGTAATAATTATTGATCTTACTTAAAACTAAAGTGATTTATGAATGGATAAGACCAATAAATTCTACTTATATTTATAGTCTTCTTGGATTAGTAGGATATTACTAGTCGTTTTTTGAAAAATTTACATAGTTATCTAGGCCATTAACCATGTTAACATGAAAATTATCTATGTTTATCTAGATAAAGGAATGTGATTAATGTTTCTAGGATTTGAAAATAATATTAGTGAATGATATATTTTTTCCCTACCATTTAGAAATGGTTCCTTTTTTATCTATAAATACACTTCATTGAAAGGATTGGGTTGTGTTTTAAAATATAATGATCATATAATTTTCTATACATCACTTCAATTAAAACCTCAAGATAAAATTTATCCTACACATGAACTTGAACTGAAAGATAAAGAATATGCTTTAAAAATTTATAGAAATCATTTATATTTATTAATTTTTGAAATATATAATGATCATAAAATTTTTAAGTATATATTCACTCTGAAATAGTTAAACTTGAGATGGAGGAGATAGATGAAATTATTAATTAGGATTATGACTGCACAATTAATTATCATTAAATTAAAGTAAAAATAGTAATAAATTATTTAAGTTAGAAATATAATTATACATTAACCATGATATGTCTAGATATTGATTCTTTGGTAAGTGATTTGATGAATGTTGGCTTAGAAATTGTGTAAGTAGGACCCCCCTTCATTTTTTTTCAAGTGTTAGTACAATCATCTTTGTTAGATAGGATTAAGAAATATCTAAAGGAATATAATGTTTTACATGAAAATATAGAATTGATTATCAAAGTTAAGTTTACTAAATTTTATTTTGAAAATAATTTTTTTTGAGATTTATGAAAAGGTTATGTGATTCATGTGACCCCCAGTTGAAGAAAGAACTATTGAGTGAGTCTCATAGCTCTCCATTTTCAATTCACCCTGGAAGAAAATATGTATATAGGAATTTAGGAAAATTTCTAGTGGTAAGAAATGAAAAAATATATTTCTAATTTTACTATGAAATGTTTTACTTATCAATAGATTAAAGCCAAAATACAATTATCGAAGGGGATACTCCTGCCTTTTCCAATTCCAGGATTGAAACATGAGAATATATCCATGGATATTATGGTGGGATTATGAAATAAATCTCAATTTAATAATATTAATTTGGTGATGGTTATTCATCTTACCAAATATTATTATTTTATTCTCATTAAATATAATATTTCTTTAGATAAAATTTATAAAATTTATGTAAAAGAGATAATTATATTATTGGAGTCTCTCTTTCCACTGTATTTGATTAGGATCCAATATTTACCTCTAATTTCTATAAAGTAATTTAAAAGTCATTAGGTACTAAATAAAATTTATATATACCCTTTAATTATAATTTTTATGTTTAGTTAGAGTGAATTATTTAGACTTTAGAGGATATTATTTGATTATGTTCAACGGATAATGAGGATATTTGGGATCAACATCTGACTTTGATTGAGTTTTTTTTATAATAACTATTTTCACTCCAGTATAAAGATGAAATTTTTTGACGCATTATATAGAAATCAGTGTTATACTATTACTTTTTTGGGAAAGAAAGTTTTTGGGGCCATAGTTTATAGAATAAATGGTTGGGAAGGTGAAGCTAATTTAGCAACACATGAGGACAAATCAGAGTAGGAAGAAAAGTTATACAGATAACCAGAGGAAAGATATTTATTTTGAGGTAGGCAATTAAGTTTTTCTTAAAGTATCTCAATGTTTAAGTGTAACATGCTAATATTTTTTGAAATAAATTTAATTTTTTTTCGATATCTTGTGTTACACGCAACACCGAGTTTAAACAAAATGGTACTTACTATTAAAGTATTATTATTATTTAATATGACAGTTATCAACTAGACATTGGAATCGAAGGTATGAATAGGATTAACTAAATTATGAAAATATATGGTTTAAAAATTTATATAAAATAAATTTTTTGGTGACCAATTAATTATAAATGAAAATAAGATCCATTTGAAAATAAAAAATATATTTTTACAAAAAATCATTTTTATGCACACAAAAATGTTTTACATTAATAAATTTAAAAAATCACTTTTGATGAATTATATGAATCAAATTAATATGTTATATATTAAATATAATATTTAACATTATCTTAGGTGTTTTCTAGGAATGAGATAAAGTAAATCTAATTTCACGCTTAAAAACTATATTTTTCTAAAAAAGAGTTTTGTCAAATTTTATGCACTTTTTTAAAATTATATTTTGACACTTTTAGAAAATTTATTTTAAATAATAAAATTTATTTTTGAAATCAAAATTTAAAAATTATCTTAAGGTGAATTTTTGAGAATTTTCAGAGAAGATAAATTTTTTGCTGAATAGTGAAAAATTCTGGGTTTTATTTAGAATTGCCATTTCTTTTAGACATTTTAAAAAAATTAAGATTATTTTAAAATGATTTTAAAAGTAAAATTAGTTCAATTATATATCTATAAATCCAATTTAGGTCATGTTAATCAATTTAATAATGAATTTTCATATAAAAACATTTCTAACATTTGAAGAATTTCTCTTTAGAAAATCGCTTCATGTCGTGTATGCGAGTATAATTTTAAATTAAAATTTTCCACTTATATGAGTTGAATTTGAAAAAATGGATTATATATTTACAATAATAATTATTTATATTATTTAATAATGTCAAATTAATTTTTTCACCATAATGAATAATAAAAATTATTTACCGCGGTTAAGGTAAAAATGGGTTTATCGAGGGTTAAACAAAAAATATAAGGGTTAAAAATGACCCAAAACTTATAAAAAACCCATTTTATGGCCATATTTAGATATTATCACCTCCTATTTTTTATAATGTCCCATTTTGGAATCTTTTATAATTTGAAAAACTTTGGAACAACTTTTTATTTTCAAACATTACTAGTGTGACACTCACCTCACTTATAAAATGACACCCTCTCTCCTATCGTTTCAAAATTTACAAAACCAATTAGTGTAAATTCCCAGATCTATATTCCAATCAAATGGTTCCCCATACCCGGTTGGACACATGGACTCAAGTGCATCTCCCCAAATTCCAGAGGCAACTGACTAGTAGGGAGGGCCTAGGGTGTGATAGTGGGGAAACTGTGCCCTTATTGGTAGAGTGTAACCCAATAGAATAAAAAAAATACAATACAGAAATAGTAAACAACATAAAACTGAAGTAGACAACGAAAGACAAGTATTTTATGTAACCAAACATAATTACACACAAAATATGATGTTGTATGACACATGTTCTAGGAAAACAACCAAAACACAAACACCACAGTAATACATAATATATGTATCAGAAGCAAAAAAGAAACAAAAAGAGACTAGAAAGCATCACAAGCCTTGGCTTAGTCCCATTCTATCTTACTCCTAAGCAGCACATAAAATACCTATAGTAGGGCACTTTCCCTAATCAACTCCAGTAATAATACAATCTACTTGTCCCTAAAAGCAGACACAAATAGGGTGTGAGACTAAATACTAGTAAGAATCCACCAAAAGTCTATGCCAAGATGTCAGTGGATATATATATATATAACAGGTAGTGTACAATAGAGAAAGTAGTAACTATGTGTACTCAAAATTAAGCATAACAGATGTCTTAGAAGACAATGTAAACAAGTATAAGTGATGAAAAAATCGAATCTTGTGCTTTGTCTTGGCAGAAACATCATAAGTCATCCATTTCATTATCCAAGTTCCTGAATTATATAAAAGTCTCAAGGTCTGGCCAAGGCCCGACGACCCCCTGTATAAAAGTAACCGTCAACTAGTGACATAATAGTCATTTAATCATTTTCCAATAGAGCCTGTCCTGGGTATCCCTGAATGGATACTAGGTTCACTTGGTATTTTAAATTAGCCTCGATGATCCTGACCACCCTATAATTCATTGCTCAAGACCTTTATATAATTACCTCCTGAGATCATATATGGTCTTTTAACCAAGACCCTCATTCACCCAAGGTATAAATAATGTGAAATTAATCACATTAGACCAACCTTGTCTTTTAACTAGGACTGTGGATCTCCCATTTATAATTACCCCTATTTTTCATAATTCAATTCCATATCAAAAGAAAAACATGTGAATTAAACTATCACATGACTTATCATTTAAAAAAATCACATGGGAACAATTCAAACAACAAGTATCACATGCAATTTAAACTATTACATGAATTAAGAATTTAATTATATCATGTGGGGAATTCATATCACATAATAAGTTCATTTTAACAACCCAGGAATGGGAATTCAAGTCAAACCTCTTAGGCATTATTATACAAAATACCATCTGAGGGAAACACACGCATGGGGTGGCCTTGAATCAAGGTTCACAACCCAAAACATGATTTCAAATCATATAATTAACTACCTAATCATCAATAGGAAATAACAGGGTTTATTCTTTAATTAAGTGACACGCTATAAGTGTTCATGAGGAAATCCTACATATATAATCAACTTGAAAATCAACGAAAGGCACAAGGCCACCTACCTTATGTTAGTATGACTCTCCCTGTCTAGTGTTGATATTAAATTCGACCTCAATCAGAGTAGATCTAAAAAAGGGATAAAAACACTCTAGACTCGATGACTTGGTCAAGAGAAGAAATAAAAAATAAAGGCTCAAGAGGAATCATGCACTCATTGGGAGGGTTTAAATAGATTAAATGGTGTTTAAATCGGGTTCCAGATGATGAAACAGGAGAAGAATTCCTTTTGTATTTTTCTTGGGCACACTGCCTGTCGAAATGGCTCGTTTCAATCCGTCTTCCAAAAATAAATCTGCTTTCCAATTTAATTAAAAAAAGTACACTTTGTGTACTTGAAACTACATGCGGTGTTCATACAATTCCTAGCCAGACCATTACATGTTTGTGTACTTGGATTAAATGGTGTGTATCCCTCCATGTACATAAAAGTACATTGTGTGTAGGCACCAGTCTCATTGTGTAACAGTCCTGAAGCTAGACCTTAACCTCTTTCCCCCCATTTTCTTAAGTATAAACTAAAAAGGAAATATCCAAACCTCAAAGTAAGAACTAAATTCTTACAAACTTCCCCCTTAAAGTAATTATTACCTGAATTTCCCTTCCACAGGTGATGAAGAAATATTTGAGAACAACTCCATCCACTATGATCATAAATCAGCCTCACTCTCCCAAATATCTTCCTATGCTCGGTAATGCTACCATAGCACCCATACCAAAGGAACAGACCGACCCTAAAGAACCTTCATTATATGATCCACAATATGAGTGAGATTCACCTCAAAGGATGCATCTTCCTGCAACTCCACTTCCTCAAGCTAAAAGGTGTGAGTCGGGTCTAAAAAGTAATGTCACAACTAATAAATATGGAATATGTCATGCATAGTACTATACCTATGAGGTAACTACATTCTATAGGCAACTAGACCAAACCCCTCCATAATCACAATTGGACCGATGTACCACGATGAATGATTACCCTATGTCCTAATCCTATCGTGTCCCAACCTCGGTACAACACATAGGAAAGCTCGATCCTCGACCTCAAATTTTGAAGGTCATCTTTGATGATCGGCATAAGATTTCTGATGAGACTATATAGTATCCATCCACTTCTGAATCAACTGGACCTTCTCAAAAGTATCCTGCACGAGATGCAGTCTCAGTAAAGCTGCCTCACCTGCTTCAAACCAACAAACAGGAAAACAGAATGGACTACCGTACAATGCCTCATAAGGTTCCATCTGAATATTATATTGGAAGCTATTATTATAGGAGAAATAAATAATGGGTATGTGTGTCTTCTAGTAACCCTCTAAATCCATGATGCATGCCTAGAGCATGTCCTCCAGCACCTGAATTGTACACTCTGACTAAACATCTATCTGGGGGTGGTAAAATGTGCCCAGAATCACTAGTGTAACCAAATACCTCTATATCCCTTTCCATAAATGATAATTAAAATGGGAATCTTTATCTAAAATGATAGAATGAGGAACCCCATATAGTTGTACAATCTCTCAGATGTACAACCTCTCAAACATATCAACATTAAAGGTTTCCTTGATCAGATGGAAATGTACAACCTTCATAATCCTATCAACCACAACCCATACTGCATCATTTAGATTAGGGAGACCTTAGTAAACCCATCACAAAATTCATCATGACATTATTCCATTTCCACTCAAGAATGGTTTGCTGTTACAAAAGTCTTACTGGTCTTTGGTGTTCCACCTTCACCTGATAAAAGGTGGAACATCTTATGATAAAAATAGCTATATCTCTCTTCATACCTAGCCACAAGTACCAATGATGTAAATCCTGATACATCTTGGTGACACTAGGATGCACCACCCAAACTGAAGCTTGAAAATCCTGCATCAGCACCTTGCGCATGTCTGTTGAAACCTATATGCGGCCATGTAACCGAAGAACCTCATCCTTACCTATGGTCTAACCAGTGGGAGGGTCCTCTCCTGCCACACTCTACCTAGAACTAGGACTTTAGAATCCAGTAGCTGCCTCATCCTCACTCTATTTAGTAGGGTTGTGGTAATAGCTAAGGATGAAAGAAATGACTATCCTTGACTGTCGTGCACCTCCAAGTGCATCTTAAAGAATAATTCCATAAGCAGCCGCTCTCTACTGGCCTACTGTACTGCCTACATCTGAGTCCTCCTACTTAGTGAATCAACCACTACATTGGATTTTATAGGTGCATAGGCAATATCAAAGTTGAAATACTGAAGGTATTCCACCCACCTTCACTGCCTCAGATTTAGATCACACTAAGTAAATATGTAATTGAGAATTTTGTGGTCCGTGTACACCAATAAATGCTTCCCCAATTAGTATTTCCTCTAATAGTGTAACGCATGAACAACCACAGATAACTCGAGATCATGCTTCGAGTAGTTCCTCTCATGTGGCCTCAACTGCTGAGACATGTACACAACGACTCGACCCCCCTGCATAAGCACTACTCCCATCTCGATACCTAATGCGTCACAGTACATCGTGTAACTCTTGACCAACTCTAGAAAAATAATTATCATTGCAGATGTTAATCTTACTTTTAGCTCCTGAAAGTTCGCCTCACAAGAATATGACCATACATACTTCACACCCTTCTTTTTCAATCCCATCATCTTTATTGATAAAGGTGAGAAGTCCTATATGAAATGCCTGTAGTAACTAGCCAGCCTTAGAAAAATCATCACCTCAAAGACAATCTTGGGATAATCCTAGGAAACTAATACTCTCACCTTCTCTAGGTCTATTAACAATCCTATCTTCGAGATGAAGTGACCTAGGAAGTGAATCTGATCCATCCATAAGTGGCGATTTGTGATCTTAGCATATAACTGATTCTATATCAATGTACTCAAAATGATCTCAATATGGGTGTCATGGTCATGTCGATTATGAGAATACACCAATATATCATCCAGGAAAACCACAATGAATGAGTCAAGATAAGTATGGAGCACATATTTCATCATTTCTATAAAGACCGCATGCTCGTTCGTGAGACCAAAAAACACGACAAAATACTCATACAGACCATACCTTCTCCGAAAGTCTATGTGAGGTATGTATGATAATCTTACACACACTTGATGATAATTGGATCTCAAATCAATATTATAGAATACCAAATATCCTCTGATATTATTGAAGATATCATATATTTTTAGTAGAGGACATCAATTCTTAACCGTCAATTGGTTCAATTTCTGATAATCCACGTATAGCCTGAGGGTACCTTCTGCCTTTTTCGAAAAAAGGACCGGAGAACCCCAAGGAGAAGTACTAGGTATGATGAAACCCTTAGCCTACAAATCATCTAGATACCTCTTAAGCTCTTGAAACTCCTTTGTAGCCATCCTATAAGAAGTAATGGATATCATTGTATCTCCTTGTACTAGCTTGATAGATAACTATACCTCTATTACTAGAGGTAAACCTGAAAAGTCGTCAGAAAATACATCCCTAAAACGATCAACCACTAGAGGAAAATCCATCTGACGTGTGCCCTAATCATTCAAATATAAAATGGAAATCTCTGTTATCATCCCACCAACCCACGATTCTCGGGTCTAGCTCGACACACCTGGGAATCCCATTCAGACTTTTGTAGAAATGATCTGCCGTTTGGTGACATAAAACTCACTCTGCGATGATATAAATTGAAAAAGGACTGAAAGGTGAATAACCAATCCATTCTAAGTATGAAATAAAATCCTGTAATCTCTAATATATAGAGATCCCAAATGAAGTGACACCCACCAATTTAAAGGGGGAACTCCTGTCACTATCCCACACCTTTTATTATAATCCCTAATCTAGTTTTATAACATCATAAGAAGTAAAAACACAGAGCCCTAAGCTCTTGACAATGAACACAAATATGAAACTATGTAAATCCCTTGTATCAAAAAGTGCAGAAGCTAAAATGGAGGTGACTAGAATAATACCTCTAACAATAGAAGTTCTGGGGTCCTTCTCCTGCTGGGTATGTTTCACTACATAAGTCTGGCCTATACGACAACCTTGAAACACTACCTGTCTATCCTAAGCTGACCCGCCCTATTGTGGCTGAGATCCTGGAGTCTGGCCACCATGACCATGACCACTACCTCAGCCTGAGTAGACTGATGTATTCTAGTTCCCTGATTGGTGAGAAGTTTCTGGCCCTGTTACTGAATGTGGAGTCAGTGCAAACCCTCTCTCACTAGCCATTGGAGGAATCATCCTATAAAAAAGCTGAAGATGACCCATCTTGTCACAAGATTGGCACTCAACTATGTCGATCGAGAAATTTGGTCTAGTATGCCGAATTCATCTGCACTGGAAGAACCTCACCTGGATACTAGAAGATACATTCTAAGTACTAGATTATCCACATGTAAGCTCCAGATGAATCTTCCTGCTACCGATCAAAATAGTACCAGATCCTGGTGCCGAACCACCCAAGCTTGCACCTCTAGATTCCATCTGATTCCACTCAGTAATCAGAACCTGGTTCACTATATCAGATACAATAGTTATCTCAGAGATATACACCTACAAGAGGATGTCATACCTGATACCATCCTTAAATATACTAGCCATTGATAGATCTTCACCCATAAAAATAGGTACAAAGAACTAGAGCTCAGTAAAGCAGGTAGAGTAATCCATACCTGATAGAGCACCCTGCTTCAGATGCATAAACTAACGGGCTTTGTCAAACTATAGAATCTCAGGATAGAAGTATTCATATAAGACTATCTGAAAATCTTCCCATGCCATGTCCTACTGATGCTCTGTCAGTGTGGTAACATCCCAACACCTCTTGGTGGAATCACACAACATATAATATGCAAGCTTGACCCTCCTCTCAAGAGGTGTATCAAGATAATCTAAGATTGATAACATGGAATTTAGACATTCCTCTACAACCTGTGGCCCACCTTCCCCAGAAAACATGGGTGGATACTACTTCTGGAACACCTATGTCAGTTATTCCATAGATGTGATAGGCTGTAGTGCTCCCTGAAAGTTTCACATGAACCTAAAAAATCCTTCACATAACTGTGAATCAGCACCTGCATCTGGTATAACTGCTGGTTCTACAATTGACATGATTGGAGGTTCCACTGGTAGCCCATGGCCTACCACCTCCGGGGTATGATCATCTTCAATCTCCTGGAGTACAACTCGAGGTTGTCGTGGAGTCATGACTCTACAAGGTTAAACACAAATCTCAGTACAAGATCATCATGGTTCTTAGTTCAAGAAAGAAAGAACTAAACATGAGAATGAAACCCTCAATGGTTGGAAAAAGAAGGGTACACGTTGTATAAAAACCTTGCACGACGTGTACACTTAAGATCTCACATGGGTGTGTATCTCTGACTACCTTGGAATGTAAACGTCTTGGGTACACGATGTGTAATGCTGACACACAATGTGTACTCAAGTTTTTCCTCCTGGCCATGTAATTTATGGCCAGAGCCACATGATGTCAGCCTATGTAAATCTACATGGGGTGTACCTAAAGAAAACAACATGTTCTTCTCAAAACCCAATGTCCCATGTTCTCTCTCACACAACTGGTCACACAGTCATCTACCACATGGCATGTACTCAGAGTACACAATGTGTACTTAAAGAAGTTCTTTTCTTTCTAAACAGATGAACACGTGGCATGTGTTCAAGGTCCCACACACTGTGTTTTCTGGGTTTCCAGTCAATAAACCTCTGAAACTTCCCTAAAACCCCTTTTATCTGAAAAGTAAAGCAATTGTGTACCAAATTCTGATATGTGGGGGCCCATACTCCCTACGAATCAAAGTTTGGAATCACATATAACATATAATAACAAAATTTCAACACATAGATGAAACATGATCCACCAAATTCCAATCCAAGAGGGCCCATACTCCTCAAGGATCAATGCTTGGCGTCCATTCTATTCAAACCATGACACATATCAATACACCTATCACAACTATAGGCATATCTATAGTGGCACCAATCACAACAACATACATATCTAGCATGACAACTATCATGAAATCATGTGATCAGTAATGCTCCTAGATGCCATGGAAATAATGCATGGCATGTTATTTTTAACAAGTTCCTATATGATGCATGAGATGACATACCCTCATCTCATCGGGTTGCATCAAAATGAAACCACAATAATATCAATAATAAAATCACAAACAAGTGTGTCACCCAATGGTGAAATCTAATCAATTATAAAAACTCAAAATACAAAAATCACAAGTCAATTCTAGGCAATTTGTATTTTCATTGTACGTGGGGTATTTATTCCCGAGCACAACTTAACACTAAATCCCATTGCATTTATCTCCCTTATTATTATCACCAAATAATATATAAAACCAGAAAAAAATGCTCTGATACCACTTTGTAATGTCCCAGATCCAAATTCCGCTCAACTAGTGCCTCATATCCAGTTGGACACATGGCCTCAAACACATATCCCCAAATTCAGAGGCTGCAAACTAGCAATGAGGGCCAAGGGTGTGATAGTGGGGAAATTATGCTCTCATTGGCTGATCATAACACAATGGAATAAATAATAATATAATAAAAAAATAGTAAATAGAATACAACTAAAGTAAATAGCGGAAGACATGTATTATAAGTAACCAAACATCATTCCACACAAAATATGATGCAACATGTCACATGTTCTAAAAAAACAGCCAAAACAAGTACACTAAAGTAATACACAATATATGTCTCAAAATAAAAAAAAGAAACAAAAAGAGACCAGGAACAATAAAAAGCCTCAACTCAGTTCCATGTTATCCTACTCCTAAGCATCACATGAAGTACTTGTAGCAGTGCACTTTCCCAAATCAACACTTGCAATCATATAATCTGTTTAGGCCCAAAATCATAACCCAAACAAGGTGTGAGACTAAATCCCAGTAGGCAAACACCCAAGGTCTGTTCTAATCTTTCATTGGATATATATATATATATATATAATAGGCAGTGTATAATAGACAAAGTAGTTACTATGGGTACTCAAAATCAAGAAGAACAAATTTCTCAGAAGGCAATGTAAACAAGTATAAGTGAAGATGGAATCCAAGATTTTGGTTTAGCATTGCAGATGCATCATAATTCATCCATTTAATTATTCAAGTTCCTTTAATTATATAAAATTCTTAAGGTTTGGCCTAGGTTTGACGACCCCTCGTATAAAATTTACCTTTAACTTGTGACACAATAGTCATTTAATCATTTTCTAATAGAGACTAGACTTGGTATCCTTCAATGGATCCAAGGTTTACTCGGAATTTTAAAATAGACTCAATGACCCCAACCACCCTATCATGGATCGATCACAACCCTTACATAATTACCTCATGAGCTCATCCATGGTCTTTTACCCAATACCCTCATTCACCCAAGGTATACATAAGGTGTAATTAATCACATGAGCATGACCTTGTCTTTTAACTAAGACTATAGATATCCCATTGCTAATTAACCCTCTTTGTCATAATTAAATTCCATATCAAAAGAAACACACGTGAATTAAACTATCACATGGATTATCATTTAAAAAACTCATATGGGAACAATTCACAAAACTAGTATCACATAAAATTTAAACTATTACATGGATTAAGAATTTAATTATCTCACGCAGGGAATTCATATCACATAAGTAGTTCATTTTAACAACCCAAGAACGGGAATTCAAGTCAAGACTCTTAGAAACTCTTGGCCAAATGGATATCTGAGGGAAACACACCCATGGGGTGGACCTGAATCAAGGTTCACAACCCTAAACATTCTTTCAAATCATCTAATTAATTACTTAATAATCAATAGGCAATAACAAGGTTTATTATTCAAACAAGCGACACCCTAAAAGTGTGTGCACGCCACTCTGATATATATTATCAACTCCAAAATAAATGAAAGACACAATACCACCAACCTCATGTTAGTATGATTCTCCTTGTCTAGTGTAGATCTTCAATTTAACATAAATTAGAGTAGATCTAAAAAATGAGTAAAAATTATCAACCCTCAACAACTAGGTTGAGAGAAAAAATCAGAAATAAAGGCTCAAGAGGGATCATGTGCTCACCGAGTGGGTTTCAACGGATTTAAAGGTTTTGAAATTGTGTTCCAGATGATGGAACATGAGAATATTTCCCATTTCAATTTTTCATGGGCACGTTTCTTGTCGAAATGGCTGATTTCTGTCCATCTTCCAAAAAACGACCCTACTGCCTGATTTAACAAAAAAAAGTACATGAAGTGTACTTGAAACTACATTTTGTGTCAGTAAAATTATTGTCCATGTACTAGGATTACATGGAATATCTCTATCCATACACGGTGTGTAGAAAAAAGTACACAACATGTAGGACCCAGTCACATCATGTAATAGGCCTGCAACCATCCCTTGACCTCTTTTCCCCCATTTTCTTAAGTATAAAATGAAAAGGAAATATCCATACCTCAAAGGAAGAACCAAGTTCTTCCAATTGGTTCATCTAATACCTAACCAAATTATTTCCTTACTTACCTCCCCTCATCCTAGTATCCTTTTTATTATAAATCCAACCTATAAATGCTTTTAGTGGAAACCTAAAGAAGTTGTTTGAAGATGAGTTAACTTTCTTAACTGATTATTTTATATTATTTATTCTTCAATATGATTAAAAACATATTAAAACATGATGATATATTTACCAAAATA
Organism: Viscum album; assembly: GCA_963277665.1. NCBI lineage: Eukaryota > Viridiplantae > Streptophyta > Magnoliopsida > Santalales > Viscaceae > Viscum > Viscum album. The sequence goes on from OY728128.1 coordinate 126,520,683, forward strand.
TATTAAAAAGACCATTATGTTTTTATTTTAAGGAAATAATCTACAACCATCTCCTCCACCCTCAAATGGGAAACTAAACCATTGATCGTGTCTACCGCAAATTATCACCTCACAAACCGATTTAATTCAATTTCCGTCCCCACTTATAATGGATGAATAGACTGATGTATAAAAATATTATATATTATATTTATTATATAATTGTACTTATGTAATTATAATATCACATATAACTTTTTACTACCCATTCCATAAGAAATTTGATAACGTCGTTTGTGTGACTATTGCCCCGTGAAGCGATGTGATTCATTTTTCACTTACGCTTTACATGGAAGGTAATAAGGATTAATTTAATATTGATATATTATATTCATAAAAATTAATCATTTTTTAAAATAAATATATCATATAATTTCTCCCCTTACCATTCATTGAATAAATGATAACGTTATTCGTGTGTACGACAGACTATCGCCTCATAAAGCGACGTGATTCATTTTTCATTAACAGTTTACATGGAAGGTAAAAAAGGATAAGTTTAATTAATATATTTAATATAAAATACATGATTATTATTCTAGAAAATTAATAAAAAATCCACTTCCTTACCCTTTCACTTTTTAAGAAAAAGATAAAGTTTCTTATGCGTACGTGCAACCTACTATCTTTAGGAAGCGAAGTGATTTATTCTCCATGTTTAAAATTAAATAATGATTATAAAGATGTATCCAATGAAACAAATTATATTTATAACATTATTATAATTTGGGATATTATGTAAATATAACATCTGTTTAAGATTTGGAACTTTTATGATGAGATGTATAGGATAAAACAAGGAAATTTACACCAGAAACAATAGTGATAATGTATGATCATTAAAGAACATGTAATAATATGTTATAAAAAGATAATATATGATATTATAAATAATAATATGATAATGTTATAAGTTAATAACATGTTTGAAACCACTATATATGAGGTTAAATAGTGCTCAACTAATGAGAAGTGTGAGGTATGGGGTTTCTTGACTCTATTTCCATTCATTGGGTTATATATCTAATTTGTTGATTTAATTATGTGTTAAAGGAAATGTTATTTTTTTTATATCTTATTTTCAATTTTATTTTTATTAATTTACATTTTTTACACACGATCAATTCATTGATTAACTCTAATTTCAATGGTATGAACTTTGTAATGGTTTCATCTAAAAACATCCTTTTTTGAGACACATGATCCTTTAAACACCTAATATATTTTAAATAGTGTATATATTTCCCATTTATAGAATATATCATTAATACTTCCTAACTAATGATATTTAAAGTTATAATTTATCTACTTCATTCGTGGGAAGTTATGATTAAAAAGTTAAAAATTGTAAAGGTTTATATTTCAATATCATTTTAATCAGGATTATTTATGATTGAATTTCCATTACTAGAAATTATTTAATCATTTCCTAATAAAACCCTTAAAGTTTATTCTCATATGGTTATTCATGAATTTTTTAAGTAATAGTACCATTATACTATATTTTTCTACTTAATTTTTTTTGAAAAAATGTTTCTAAGAAAATCCAACTTTATTTCTCTATTTGTTCAAAAATCAATTTTCATCCAAATCCATGTTTTGTAATAATGTTTTCAAAAATATTTTACTATGATTGTTTAATGTAAATTTTACCCTTAATTGGATTTTTATAAAAAAATTAAAGGTATATTCCAATAATTTTCTAAACAGGGTACTTTTTTACTTTTGTTATATAAATGTGAAAATAATATTTGTTTTTTTAACATATTCGGAAAGAATGGAACTCTTAGGCCCTCATGACCACTCGATTATTTAAATATTACTTTGTAAGATTTGAATTTTATTTTAAAATAATATTTTATTTAATTATTCATAAAATTTTACATTTTGAATATTTTTTTTAAAAATGGAAAGTATATTTTCCTTTATAAATGATTAAAGTGATATTTTGAAATCATTTTCCATATAAGATTACATCCTTTGATGCTACTCAAAGTGAAAATGTTAATTTCCTTAACGAATTTTTTAATTATTTTAAAGGTATTTTCATTAATGACAAAAACATTTTATGTTATGTATTACATTTAAATTATGTACATATGTCTCTAACATATATACATAGTTTATTATCCCTTCCTTGAAGGGATAATACATGCCTTATGATCATTTCTCAGATGCCTTAATTATGAAATTTCCTTTGATTATGATATGAAGAATGATTATTTAACCCATTTTATTTCCATAGTTAATCCTTATATTATACCTTATAATTAATTTTCTTAATGCAGAACACATATACCAAGAACATGTTATTATGAGTGAGACTAGATATCATTCCAATTCATTGGGTAATGTAACAGTCTCATGAAACATCATGTATGGGATTAGAGAGTAAACCTAATCCATTATAAGACATTTTACACAATGTGATATTGCCTAGGAAGTTAGCCTTGTCTCATGTTTATGGAATGTTATATTTTATTCCACATTTCCTATGATTTTATGATCTTATGATACCATGTTTATTATGATATGCTTCCATAAAATTACTCACAAGCCTTCTATTTTATTATATCATGTTATACCTTCAATCAAATGTTATACTTCATTATCATGTTTATTCACTTACTAGGAATTCTAGATCAAACCTTTATTATATGTATTCCCCAAGTTATCCCATGAATATTTAGGGGATCAAATGGATTTTAGGATCTCACTATGAAGAAAATAAGGATGCCATGTTTTATATATTAAGAACCTAGTATTCCAAATACACTAGGAATTCATGATAATTATGTTGTAATTAATAAATATTTATGTTTATTAATGATGTATTATTATGTGTAAAATGATTTATTTTATTCAGTCAGTTATTAAGATATATTATTAAAACATTGAACCTTAACCAACTCTTAGACTCAAAAAAGAAGATAAGGATAGATTTCACTTAGAGTTCAGGTGGTGTAGACCATGAAGGAAAGAAGGTTTAGTTTTATATTTTTCAATAATGTTAGAAAAATCACTCAAGGGAATATCTCAAAGGAATAGTAATATGTTCTATATGTGGATAATAAGGGAAAAAATTAAGTAATTTCTGAGGGAAAATGAAAATTTTAGTCAACGCAATGGATAAAAATAATGGTTCCCCTAAGGAATCATCAATTCTTGAATGTTTTAAATATGGAAAGAATGATAATTTTGAAAATTTATATCCTAGGTGGAAGGATCAAGAAGATTATTAACAAGGGTGTATGAGTAAAGGTTTTGATGTTGATGATGAAGAGACTACGAATGACATATAAATTTAAGGAGTTATTAAGGAATAAGATAATTAAGCATAATTAATGGTTTAAGAATGAAATGGAATGGTTTAAGTGTTTGTGTATGGGAATTAAAGAATTATTTTATATGAATATTGAAATATATAATTATTGTTATGTAGAAATTTTGAGTTAAGGATATGTAATAATTTGATGAATGATACTGATGAACTAGAAAATTGATTTAATAAAAAGGTGATATCTTATATAAAACACATGATTAAGTGAAGATAACCCTTAATATGTTATTGATGATGAGAACATGGTGTTTAGTTTTGATAAAGTAAACTGCATAGCATTGATGACCCCAAAAATGATTAATAATGTTTTGACAAAGAGGTATAGTTTATCATTTCTGGAGTTTACAATATTTTTAGATATATGGAATATATTAAATAATATGTGGTTTTATTTAAGGAACGAGTTAGTATATGTGTTTTAATTTATATTTTATGGTAATTATAGATATTAATTTTATTTAGTACACTATTGGAAAATGGGATATTTGTGACGGCCTATTTGCGACGGGATCCCGTCGCAAATAGCCCATTGCAGAAAACGGCATCACAAATATTAATTTTTTCTATGGGCCTGTCGCAAAACAATTATTTGCGAGGGGAAAGGTCCTTATTGCAAATATCCCTCTGATTATATACATTATATATATAAATAAACCTTTTGTGATGGCTCGTCGTAAATACTATTTGTGACGGGAAACTGCCCTGTCGCAACTAAGCCTTCGATTATATACCATATATATATAAACCTTTTGCGATGGGCCTGTCACAAATACTATTTATGAAGGGACCCTCATAAATATTATTAATAAAAATATATATTTAAATTATTTGCGATGGGATCCCATCACAAAAGGTCCCGTCGCAAATACTAATTTTGGGTGAAACAATTTTTAGTGGATTGACGACTTCCCTTTTATCCGACTACTCATTTACCTACAAATTTCTCTCACTAAAATCACAATGAAGAATCTTCTCGTAGGTATGCATATTCATTCTCGTGCATACGATAATGTATAAGCGTACCTCCGAGAAGATTATTCATTGTGATTTCTGTGTAAGAAACTTGCACGTAAATAAGCCATCAGACAAAAGAGCCCCCTTTTTGTCGATGACTCATCTTCTCGCAACTGTCACCACCTGAACACATTATGAAAAATGTGGTCCTACGAATTTATATTCAAACTCATGCATACGTAGAAGCATAATTTTCATAATGTTTTGAGTCGGTGAAAGTTGAAAGGAGAAGAGTCATCGAGCAATAGGAGTGCCATCAATACACTGGAAATTGTGCCAAGTTATTACAAGTTATTACTTTTACTATTTATTGATATTTTTTACTATTTTTCATATTTATTTCTATTTTTTACTATTTTTTCCTATTTATTTCTACCTTTTCCTATTTATTGATATGTTTTCTTATTTATTCCTATTTATTCCTAGTTATTACTAGTTATTACTAGTTATTACAAATTATTACTAGTTATTACAAGTAATAACTAGTAATAATTCCTATTTATTACTAATTATTACTAATTATTACTAATTATTATTAATTATTACTAATTATTACTAATTATTACTAATTATTACTAATTATTACTAATTATTCATATTTATTCATATTTATTCATATTTATTCCTAATTATTCCTAATTATTCCTATTTATTCCTATTTATTTCTCTTTATTCCTATTTATTCCTATTTATTCCTATTTATTCCTATTTATTCCTATTTATTCCTAATTATTACTAATTACTACTAATTATTACTAATTATTACTAATTATTACTAATTATTACTAATTATTACTAATTATCACTAATTATTACTAATTATCACTAATTATTACTAATTATCACTAATTATTACTAATTATTACTAATTATTACTAATTATTTCCAATTATTTTTATTTATTCCTAATTATTACTAATTATTACTAATTATTAATAATTATTACTAATTATTACAAATTATAACTAATTATTAATAACTATTACTAATTATTACAAAGTATTATTATTTATTTGTAATTATTACTATTTATTTTTAATTATTACTAATTATTACTATTGATTAATATTGATTAATATTTATTACTATTTATTCCTAATTATTACTATTTATTACTATTTATTCCTATTTATTCATATTTATTCATATTTATTCATATTTATTCCAATTTATTCCTATTTATTCATATTTATTGCTATTTATTCATATTTATTCCTAATTATTACTATTTATTCCTAATTATTACTATTTATTCCTAATTATTACTACTTATTCCTAATTATTCCAAATTATTACTATTTATTACTATTTATTACTAAAATACAGATAAAAAAACAATTTAAATCTAAGTTAATTACAACTAATCAACAATAATTAAAATTAACATAAAAAATTAAATAAATACTAAACTAAATAGAATATAAATACCTTTAAACTTGATCTCCGATTGATGTAAGCGCCTTCACAACTTCTCCGTAAAAGAATTAACTGAGAGAAATTTTCACTCCAAAATTCGAGTTTAGAGAGAGAAAGGAAGTGAGAAATGAAAGGAAGAGAAAGAAAAACAGAGGGGGTATATATAGGTTAGATTAGTTGCGACGAGACATGTTGTGACGGTAAGCCCGTCGCAAAAGGTACTTTTTGCGACAAGGCCCGTCGTAAAAAACATTATCCGCATTAATTGCTGTCAGTGGTTACAACGTTATTTGCGATGGGGCCTGTCGCAAAAGATGACCTGCCGACACACCTTTTGCGACAGGAAAACATCACATCACAAAAAATCATTTACCGCTGCCGGTTTTTGCGATGAGTCTCATCGCAAATACCCTCCGACCGACACACTATTTGCGACGGGGGGATCACCCCGTCGCAAATAACCTTCCCGTTCTTTGGCGCACATCCCGCACCAAAGCGCGCATTCCCTTTTGCGACGGGACCCCAAATTCCGTCGTAAATAATAAGTTATTTGAGATGGGACGAACCCCCCATCGCAAATAACCCTTGGGATGGACTGTTTGTGACTAGAACTAATCCCGTCGCAAATACCCTGCCGCAAAAAACTATTTTTCCTGTAGTGGTAGAATATATAACCAAGGTATTCACATATTTGGTATGTAACCATCCAGAGCTACTTATTGATATTTGGGGGATTACTCTTAAGTGAATTTTGTGAAACTTTGTGATCTTATTTATAAATTTTGAATTAGGTAAGGTTCATAAGTTTAACCATTTATGGAATGGTTTAATTTTAATTTTGGATATTGTTTTAGAGATTATTTTATTATTCACCATATGAGTATTTTTTCATAACTTATGCTAACCATTTTGTTTTTGATAATCACTAGAGATAAAAGAAATCTTTTATCATTATTTTATTGATATTATTATCCATTAGTGCTTTATACCTGAAAAATTAATATCTTAGGGTAAGATATGAAGTGGAAATTGATCAAGTTACAACCAAAGGATGAAAATGTTGCTTATAAAATGGAATGAAATCAAGTAAGTATATCTTCTCATGAAAAATATGTAACTTTAGGAAAAGTATCTTGAAAAAAATTCTGTCCTATTACAATCATTTTTGATGATAACAGTTTAATTTTTCACACCTCTTTGGTTTATGTTTTTTTGGTTTTTGATTTTATCCTAATTGTTCACTTTCTTGTGATCAATGATCTCTGTCACTCTCCATCATTATTTAGACATTACAATTTTCTTCCAGGTCCAAATGTTCACTTCCCACCTATGCTCTTCTATTTGGAATCTTAGTATGTCTTATTCTAAATCACACATCCCTTTTTCTCCTTTTCAAGAGGAGGTTTTATTAACCCTTTTTATGATGTGGGTTTCCTAGAATGTTATTTTTAAATGTTAAACCATTTATTACCAATCACAAGTTCAAATTGAGAGGACCTAATTTATTTAAGGGGTAGAATGTAAAACCCCAAGATTTTTTAATATATATATATATATATATTTAACATAAATTTAATTTTTTTGACATCTTTCATTATAAACAACACATAGTTTAGCTTACATTACATGCAACCCTGAGTTTAATTGAAACATGACCTACTACTAAAATATTATTATTTAATATGAGAGTTATCACCTAGCCATTTAAATGGAGAGAATGAATAGTATGAAATAAATTATTGAAATATATGGTTTATGAAAATATATATAATTAATTATTTGGTGACAAATAAATTATAAATGAAAATAAGAACAATTTGAAAATAAAAAAATCTTTTTCTAAAAAACCATTTTTATACGCACAAACATGTTTTACATCAATAAAACTAAAAAATAAATCTTTATGAATTATATTAATTAAATTTATATATTATATATTCAATATAATATTTGAAATTCAAATTATGTGATTTATAGGCATGAGTTTAAATAAATCCAATTTTATGCTTTAAAAATATATTTTTCTAGAAGGAATTTTATCCTCATTTTGTAGAAATTTTAAAAAATAATTTTTCAATATTTTTGAAAATTTATTTTAAAAAATGAAATTAATTATTTAAATCTTAATGTTAAAATTTTCTTAGGGTTATTTTTGATAATTTTATGAGAAGATAAATTTTTTGATGTATAATGAAAAATACTGGTTTTTATTAAGAATTTTCATTTCCTTTAAATATTTTAAAAACTAAAAAATTGTTTGAAGTTGGGTTTAAAAGTAAAATTAGTTCAATTATATATCTATAAATCCAATTCAGGTAATTTTAATCAATTTAATATTGATTTTTGATGTAAAAATGATTTAAAATTTTGAATATTTTCTCTTTGGAAAATCGCTTTTTCGTCATATCCATGGGTTTAATTTTAATTTTAAAATTTCCAATTCTATGAGTTTAGTTTGAAAAAATGGATTAAATATTTTGAATTAGAATAATTTATATTATCTAGTAATTATAACTTAATTTTTGATCAGAATGAATAGTAAAAAAATTAAAAATTATTTACTACGGTTAAGGAAAAATTGGGTTTATCGAGGGGTTAAACAAAAAAGATAATAGTTAAAAATGAAAAATAAATTTTACAACATAAATTATCAAGAAATAATTAACATTTATTACGTATAATGTTATATAATGTTTCTTTTTTTAACCTTTTGAATTGTGAAAAATGTGTTCACACCTTTTTTTTCAAAAATTACAACTATGCCACTCACCCCACTTTTAAAAGGCCACCATCTCTCTTCTCCTCTCTACACTTCAAAAATAAACTTTTTAGGAAAATACCTAACCAAGTAACTTAATTAATTTTCTAAAATAATCCTATAATCCTTGTTTTTATCATAACTCTATCTAATAAAGAATTTTGGTTCAAACCTAAATAAGTTTTCCAAAGAAGAGACAACAACGTTTACCGAGCATTTTATTTTATTTATTCTTCCACCTCATTAAAACCATATTAAACCATCATGATATAATAAAATTAGTATATTACATATAATTATATGTTTTTATTTTAATTTAATTACCTAAAGACATCTCCTCCTCCTTCAAATGGGAAACGAAACCATTGGTTTTGTGTAGGACAAACTACCACCTCATGAATTGACATAATTCATTTTCCATCACCACTTCTCACAACTGGATATAATTATGTATATAATTATTATATATTATATTTATGATATAATTATACTTATTTAATTATAATATCAAATATAACTTCTTACTTTCCATTCCTTTTGAAATATGATGACATTGCTCGTATATATGGTGGACTATCGTCTCGCAAAGTGATGTGATTAAATTTTCACTTATGATTTATATGAAAGGTAATAAAGATTTATTTTGTGTTTATATATTATATTAATGAAATATTAATAATTATTTAAAATAAGTATATCATATACTTTCTTTCCTTACCATCCATTGAATAAATGATAACGTCATTCGTGTGTACAACAGACTGCCATCTCATGAAGTGATGTGATTCATTTTTCACTATTGATTAAATGGAATGTAAAAAAGGAAAATTTTAAGTAATATATGTGATATACATTATATTATATTTATCCTGAAAAATTAATACACAATCCACTTCCTTACTCTTTCCCTCTTCAAGGAAATGATAACGTCACTCATGCGTATGCACAACCTACCATATCCACAAAGCGATGTGATTCAATCCCCATGTTCAAAATTGAATAATGATTATAAAGATGTATATAATAAAAAAATTATATTTATAACATTATTGGAATTATATATATTATTTAACTATAAACTATGTTCAATATTTGTAACTTTCATGATGAATCGTGTAGGAGAAAATAAGGAAATTAACACAAAAAACAATTGTGATAATGTAATATTATTAACAAATGGGTAATAAGATGTTATAAGAGGATGATATATGACATTATAAATAATAATATGATTATGTTATAAGTTAATAATTTTTTTAAAGAACTATACATGTGGTTAAATAGTTCTCAACTAAAGGGAAGTGTGAGGTAAGGGGTTTCTAGGCTCAATTTCCAATCATTGGGTTATATATCCACTTTATTGATTATATTATATCAATATTGTGTGTGAAATGACCTTTGATTGATTTATGATTGTATTTTAACTTTTTTTTTAATTATTTACAATTTTTACACATAATAACTTCATTTATTGACACTTATTTCAATGGTATGAACCTGATAAAGGTTTTGTCTAAATAATTATTTCTTTGAGACACTTGTTCTTTTACGCACATAATCACTTTTAAATGTTGTATATAATACCCATTTACATACTATATAATGAATAATTCTAGATTCATGATATTTTAAGTTATAATTTATCTACTCCATTCATGGGAAGTTATTATTCAAAATTTACCGATATGGAAAGGGTTTATGTTTCAATATGATTTTAATTGGGAATTTTTGTGATTGAATTTCCATTTTTGTAAATTATTTGATCATTTTATAATAAAACCTTTAAATTTTATTCTCCTCTATTTATTCATGAAGTTTTCAAATAATATTAAAATTATCCTCTCTTCTGTACTTAAAATAATTGATAAAATATTTTTAAGAAAACCCGACTTCATGTCTTTCTTCAGTCAAAAATAATTTTCTATCCAAATCCATGTTTTCTAAAAAAGTTTTAAAAAATATTTTACTATGGTTTTTAAATTTAATTTTTAACCTTAATTGAATTTTTAATTTTTTTTTGAAAAGTAACATTCTTTTCATTTTATTAAAAATATACCATTTTAATTTTCTTATAAAAATGTGAATGGAATATTTTTTAATGTATTCACCATGAACAAAACTCTTCCACCATCATGACCACTTGATGTCTTAAGGATTACTTTCTATCTTTCAAAGGCTATTTTCAAAAATAAAAATCTTTAATATTTGAGATATTTTTAGATTTTAAATACAAGTTTTTAAAATATAAAGGATATTTTTCTTGAAAAATGTTCAAAGTGATCTTTAAAAATCATTTTCCATCTAAGATGACATCCATTGAAGTTACTAAAAGTGAAAAGGCAATTTTTTCAAGAATTATTTTAATATTTTTAAATGTATTTTCTGCAACTTCAATAACATTTTATGTCATGGTTTGATTATAAATTGTCTATATATGTCTCCCACATATATATATTTTTTCATTATCACTTTCTTGATGGGGTAATACATGCGTTATAATCATTTTTCAAATGCCTTCATTATGGAATTTCCTTTGATTATGACATGAAGATAGATTATGCAACCAATTTTATTTCCATGTATAATTCTTATGTTATTACTTATTATTGATTTTCTTTATGTGTAACAAATATATAATGAACATGTTATGATGAGTGTGTATAGATAGTCCTTTAATGCATTGGCTAATGTTATAGTCTCATAAGATGTCATGTATGGAATTAGGTAGTAAACCTACTCCATTATGGTTAATTTTTTACAATTTGATATTGTCTAGGAAGTTCTCCTTGAATCTTTCTTATGACATGTTATATATTTTTTCCACATTTCCTATGATTCCATGAACTTATGATACCATGTTATTTATGAAATGATTTCTTGAAATTACTCATGAGCCTTCTATTTTTTGTTATCATGTTATGCCTTGAATCACATGTTATGATTCCTTATCAGGTTTATTCCCTTACTCGGATTTCTATCTCACCCATTTCTTTTATGTATTACTATGGCTATCCCATGAAAATTTAAGAGCTCAAATTGATTTTAGGAGCTCACTATGGAAAATAAAATTTGGATTCCATGATACTTAGTCTTCCGAAGACACTTGGACATTATGATCCTTGTTTTTTAATTAATAGATATTTATATTTAAGAATCACGTAATATTCTTTGTGAAAGTCTTGGGTCATCATAATAAGTGTTATAAATTTGGATAAAATGGGAAATTTTATTCCATGTTTCATTGAACCATATGATATTCTAGATAATATTGGATTACTTTATTATTAAGTGGCATTTCCTTTGATTTTATCTCTGGTACATCAAAATTTTTGTAAAATCACTATTTTTTCATTTTAATACCTTAAAATATTATAAATAATATTTTTGGAGCCAAGAGTTGTGACTACATGAGATTTTTCAAATCAGATAGCCTTGGTTTGATATTAATTTTTGTCAAGGAACCAACACATACCTTTTTTAAATAATTGGTTTTCCCATTGTTTGGGACCTCAGAGGAGAGATATGAGCCACAATTGATTCAAATACATTGGGTTTACCTTATAAATGACATAATTTTGGTCAATGTTGGGCATTCAGTGAAAGAAATTGGTGGGAATAAGAAATAATTAATTTAATTAATTGAATAAATAAATGAATAAAAATACTCCCCCACCCTCTTTTCTACTACGCACAAAGGAGAAATGGGAGAGTTCTCCTCCCACACCCAAAGGATAAACTAAGGTAAGAAGAGGTGCCACCAGAATTCATCCTTGATGGAGATTAGTGTGGGATTGAGGTGCATCAGATTTTGTGCATAATTTGGGACCTGAAGATTCAAAATTTTCATCATGGGGTCTGAGGATTCTATGTTTTGATTCATGATCCTTATAGATGTTATGATTTGAAGTTTTTAAGAATTTTTATGACTATTAAGGACCCCAGGGGGGTTGATGTATGATTAATTGGGGAAAATAAGAGTTTTTGGAGGTTTGCAATGATTTCTAGTTCCAAAATCCCAATCATACAGTGTGTTATTTAGGAATACACACCATGCGTTCTTCTTGATTAGGGAAGATGGAGTTTTTGAAAAACGTGACTTGTACCCTCAGTACACACTTTGTAGCCTGAGTATTGTTGTGTAGTAGGAAATGGCCATGTAACCAAGTGCATGGTCATACCCTGACCAATGTATAAGGGCATGAAAATAACCAGGTACACAAGAATGACCTAGATACACATGCACAAATAGATATATGATCATGGACACTTTTCATGTAATGACTAGTGTACACATGCACTATTATTGTAAAAAAGCATGGGTATAGGTACAAGGGTATGAAAATGGCATATTTGAGTTTATAAGTACATGAAGGGTACTCCCAAGTACATGTCATGTACTTTATTTGAGTCATATTGGAGGCCCCATTCTCCTTAGAATAGTGGATTGTGAGTTGGGTGCATTACCACTTCCACTTTACTTGGGTGTGTTCTCTCTTTTTGGATTAGTGTGGGTGAGTTCCCTTTTTATTTTAGAATGATTTTTCTTAGTCCATCCACATGAGGGTTTTGTGAGAAATATGATTCCTAGCATAGTTCGAGATCACCTGAGTAGATTAGAGTAGTAATCCCTCTATGGTGACTAGATTTTATCCTCATTACCATTTTTCTTCCCTTGGTAAAGGGTTTAGGGATCTTTGTTACTAATATTCATAGGCGTATGATCCCTTACCAAGTGGATTGATCTAGTTAGGGTTATAAGAATCCCTCAAAGGCCCTGGGTGAGATTTTTTATTTGTGTATCAATATTTTATAAGTTCAATCATGTAAATTATTCATGGAAATGCTTGATAAGCATAATCTTTAAGATGAGAATCATCAGTGTTGGCAAGGCTCCTGGAGTGAGTTATCCTGAATGAGAATTACATTGAGTGCTCAAGAAAAATCTTAGGATGGTTGTAGGTTTTTGAACTACATGATACTTAGTGTATAGTTCAATAATATTAGATTTTGGGTTTTCCTATTACCCACTTGCTTAGGGGTTGAGTTGATAGTTATATTTTAGTTTCCTTTTTTATGGGGAACCTAATAGGTATTGTTATAATCACCCCTACATAGGCTCTTCTGGTACGTATCATGTCATATTCAAATTAAATGACCTATGATAGAGTATTAGGTGGACTCGGAGTAGGTGGATCATAGTTGATCTAGACAGACCATGGTTCATACCTGGTGGGGCATTATCCATCAGTCCCCTCTTTATTAGCACGTTAGAATCTTTTACAGCTTTGATGGGCTTGTATTTGGACCAATTTTCTTTCCAATATTTTTTCCTACTCATATGTTGATGTATTTATGTGTTTGATATCATTTATATTTAACTTTAACATTTTATGGGTATTTGGAAATGTGTTCATGTGTATAGGTACCTTAGGCAAAATACTCCAATGTGTGTGATCTACCTACTCGGTGTTGGTTTCCAACCCCTAGACTATTTAAGGAAGGATTGGGTAGTCACTTTTGAATTTTTTTCTAGCTAGGTGGGCCCCAAAAGTAAGGGTCATGATAGAGTGGTATTAGAGAGGTTTTACCTTAGGATTAGAGTTTGGAGTTTTTCTAGTTGTAGGGTTTGGTATGGGAACTAGGACAATAGTGTGGAAGTGACTCAAGTTCAGCATTCTGGCTAGGGAAACCAGTATTAGTGTATAATATAATATATTCATACACTAGGACTCTAATAAAATAATTTTTGACTCATTAAATATTGGCATTGTTTGTAGGAAAACATTGGTACTTGCATCATATAGGACTGGGTTATAGTTTCGATGTCTTTAAGTCATATCTCCTGATGTACTCTTTGACCGTGATGCATGTTTTCCATTTCAGGATGACCCCATGATGAAAACCAACCAATATTACAAAGAAATATCATGATGGTGATCTTCTCAGTGATGAGGCTTCAGTATAGGGACCTGTTCTAGAGGTGGTACCTCTAGGTGATGGGGACTGGTGGCCTAGAATCATGATGAGATGATGCTCACTTGAGTAGAGTTTGAGTGGATATTCAGATAGTTCTTCTATCCAATTTTTCCAAGATCAGTGCATATCCAAAATCTTTTAGAGATCTAATAGGACAATATTTTAGTTACTGAGTATGTGTTGAGGTTTATAGACCTCTTGTGAAACTCTATGGATATTGTTTGAGATGCATTCTCTAGAGAATATACTTTTGACGAGGTCCTTCACTAAGATATCATTGATGTAATGATATCTCTATGCCTTCCTACCTATGATGGAGTACATAGGAAAACCTTAAAAGTGGAGATATTCTTAATATATTGGTAATTGATAGTTGGTGCTGGAAGTGGGTACCCTGAAGCTATGAATTCGGAATCTGGTAGCCGGCTGTGTACTCAGAAGTCTAGTAGAGCTAGTAATTTCCATATAATCTTAGGATAGAGGCTATGTGGAACTTGGATCATAGGATAGTTTGTTCCATCGAAGATATAAGTATTTACATTCTTGTGATGGTTAGGGAGAAATCACTTGGGATTATCTAACCCATTGTATGAAATATAGAGAGATAGTTGATGGGCCGTCTAGGTAGAGGTAGTGGTTTGATCATGGAATTCTGTAGGGTGGAGAGCATTGTAGAGGAGCTGAGAGAGAATAAGAGGGTGGATGAAAGTCTGAGTTGTTACAACCACTACTCCTAGGTGGTCCTCTCTAGGCTTAGGGAACTAGCGGTCAGGGATGAGGGTAGCTATAAGAAGTGTATGACTTTGACCCATAGGCTCCAGGGATGATTCTAGGTAAGATATATGTCTTTTATACCCTATATTCTCTATTAATAGACATTGTTGTGATCCATTCCTTTCTTATCACATCCCTTGTGTGATATTTATAAATTCTAGTTGAGCCTTCGGCACAACCTTTATGGTTTTAGACTCATACCAGGGGATATTAAAGTATCACAAACTTTTTTTAGTAGTGTGACCTAACTCTCATAGGAGAGATATTCTCATGGGATATTTTTATAACAGCGATGTGTCCTTATAACATCATCTTAGGTACAGACTAGCTATTCAAACTTCATGCACATATTGACTATTATAGGAGGAGGATTCATTATTTCCATGTTTATGGGATTAGGTTTTCCTTCATTAGTGAGAAGGAAGTTCTGGAATAGTAGGATGTTCTTGTGAAAATGTGGATATAGCCAATCACTCACCAATTGGATAGTATGTCCCTTTGAATGAGATATTTTATGAGCTAACATTTTCCTTATGTAGTGGTATAGTATGAGGTCATATTACCCGAGGATGTGATGGGATTACCTCTCCACTATGAGATCAAATTCTATATAAACCTAAACCTTGGGATAACCCCAATATGTGTGCCGTCATATCAGATATATCCCATGGAGATACATAAGCTAAATGTGTAGTTGGGGTATTTATGGAGGAAGGTCTTTTTCAAACCCAGTGTGTCACCCTAGGTAGTCCCAATGTTGTTCATTAAGAAGGTAGATGAGATCTTGAGATTATGTATATATTTACATCACTTGAATCAGGTGACCTACAAGAATAAGTTTTCACTTATGAGATTCAATGACCTCTTTGACCAATTGATAAGGGAAATGGTTCTTGAATACTAAATTTAGGTATAGTTATCACCATCTCTGAGTTCACGAGGAGGATATATCAAAGAAAACATTCTAATGTCACTATTGTCTCTATGAGTATTTGGTGATGTATTTTATCATGATTAATTCCCCAACATTATTCATAAGACTCATAAAACAGATCTTTTGTTCCTTATTAAAATGGGTCATGGTGTCCTTCATTGATGATATCCAAGTGTGCTCATCATCTAAGGTTGAGAACAAGATACATTTAGGGATGGTTCTGGACATACTCTGAGAGAACTAGATTTATGGTAAGATCTTGAAGTGTTAGTTCTAGATTCGATTAGTCCAATTTCTAGGAAATTTAATCTTTGAGGAGGGGTTGTTAGTGGATCCAATCAATGTTGAGGTAGTGTTAGATTGAGATCCACCTAAGAGAATGAATGAGGTGAAAAGTTTCCTTAGGTTAGTAGGATACTATCAAAATTTTTTGTCTAATTTTTCAAGTATCATGACATCCTTAACTTCTTTAACCTGAAATTAGAATCTTTTCATGTGAAAAGATAGGTTCCAGTAGTCTTTCTAGGAGTTTTGATAATGGTTGACAAGAACCCCCATCTTGAGACTTCCAAAGGAGGGTGTTGAGTATATAGTGTTTTGTGATGCCTTCAGAGTTGGGATCAGATGTTTTCTGATGAAAATACATGTATTGATAACCTATAAATCCTAGAAGTTGATACCTCATGATAAAAACTATACGACCAATGATCTAGAGCTAGCAGAGGTTGTCTTCACCTTGAAGATATGGTGATACTATCTTATGGGTTAGCAGTTTATCAACTATTATAATCATAAGAGTATCAAGTATATATTTTCATAGAAATATCTTAACTTTAGGTAGAGGATGTGGATAGAGTTCCTCCCAGATTATGAATTTGAGATAGTGTATAATTTTGGGAAGGGAAACACGGTGGAAGATTTTTTTTATTAGGAGATCTTGTTCACTGTTGTTGAGTGATGTGACAAATATGTTGTCCTTATTACATTTGTCCTTAGTGGATGGGGATGATAAGGTTTACCTAAAATTGATGGTTGTCACCCCTATGCATCTTTAGTGTGTTAGGTAGGAGCAACTTGGAGATACTTACTATGAGACCATCCAAGAGTGTGTAAGATGTAACATGACCTTTGATGTTAGTTCTGGTGGCCAGGAATGAAGAAGTGTGTATTAAAGTTTTTTTCTTGATTCCTCACTTGTCAACAAGTGAAGGATGAGCCCCAAATTAAAATGGGTTGAGCCTAGACCCTTGCGGTTAGAGAGTGTAAGTGGGATGGTATATCCATATAATTCATGATGGGGCTTCCTTGATCATCTAAAGTACATAATGTTATCTGGGAGATCATTGAACGACTCACCAAGTTGGTTCACTTCCTAACAATTTGTGAGCGAGCTTTAGTAGAGGTCTAAGGATGAATTTACATGCAGGATATAATCTTAATTCATAGTATTCACTCTATGATAATTTCATACCATGATTCTTTCTTCACATCATGATTATAAAGAGGGTTACCGGAGGCATTTGGGACTTAGTTGAATGTGATCATTGCATTACACCCCTAGACTGAAAGCAAAATAAAGTGGACTATTTAGGTTCTGGAGGGCATGCTCTAGGCTTACTCTTGGAATTTTTACATAGTTGGTAGGATCACCTACCCTTGGTGGAGTTTGAATATAAAAATAGTTACCGCTTCAATATCAGTATGACACCATTCCATTCCCTATATAGGGTACCCTGAAGGTCATCCTTGTGCTGGACTAACCTTGGAGAGTTTGTACTTATGGGCCCAGAGTTAGTGTGAATGATAATAGAGATGATTTATATCATTCAGGAGCATATGAGGATCGTCCATATCCACTATAAGTCTTATGTGGACTAATGATGGAGGCCTTTGGATTTTTATTTGGGTGACCACATGATTCTTAGGGTCTCACCTTAGTGAAGATTTTGAAGATTTGGTTAGGGTGGTAAGTTATCTATGTGGTTATTTGGACCTTTCTAGATATTATGAATGGTTGGTGAGGTGGAATACCACTTATCCCTACTTCTATAGTTAGATCAGGTACACGATGACTTCAACATGTCATAGCTGAGGAGGTATGTTCATGATATGACATACATAATTGGATAGGGTGAGGTAGACATCTAGGATGGAGCTACCTTTAAAGAGAACCAAATAAATATCAAGGATTAATAGGATATGATCTTTCAAGGGTGTGTGATTATTTTGGTGCATTTCTAGTGGCATCATGGAAATCTATAAGAGTGCACCTAAGAGTGTGAGGACAAAATGTGAGATCTGTGCCCTCACTTATTTGAGTAGGCCCTTTTTCTTTTCAGGATAAAAAATCTTAAGGTGGGGAGAATATAATGTCTTTATTTTTTATTTATAAGGATTTGGAATATCGTAATGAATATTTTCATATCCAGATGCTGATATGGTGTGATATTTTGAGGCCCATAGAGCCTTTAAATTGATATGATTTTTTTTTCAAGAAACACACATGATTATTTTAAGAATAAATGGTTTTCCAATGGATTGGTACCCCATATGGGAAATATGAGATCATGGTTGATTACAGGATATATATTTGACCCTAGGAATTACATAAAGTGGGCAAACATTGGGAGTTTGGTGGAAGGTGTTGGAATGCATGAGAAATAATTAATTTAATTAATTAAATAATCAAATGAATGAAAATACTCTTCCCACTATATTGTCTCCTATGCATAGAGGAGAAAAGGGGAGAGTTTTCATACCAAACTCAATGGATTAACCGAGGGAAGGATAGGCACCACAATACCTTATCATTGATGGTGATTGAGATTGGAGTGTGGTGTAGTGGCTTCCGAGCATCACATGGGACCCAAAGATTCGTCATTTTTTACACAAGGTATGTGAATTTTTTTTTTGAGTCCCAATCCTTGTTTATATTATTATTTGAAGTTTTAAATCCATTTTATTAATATTAAGGACCCTCAAGGGTTGATCTATGCATAATTAGAAAAAATATAAGTCTTAGGAGGTTCACAAGGATTTATGGTTCAAGAATATGGATTACACAATGTGCTATTTAGGAATACATGTCACGTGTTCTTCCTGATTGGGGAAGATAGAGTTTTGGAACTATATCCCATGTAATCTGAGTACATTTCATATAGTAGTACTTGGTAATGAATCTAATTTCAGGGAAAACCCCTGGGCAATGTACATGGGCATAGACACAACCAAGTACATGGGAACATCCTAGATACATGGGCATGACCAGGTACCTGACCATGGAAACTATAAATGGAATGAAAAAAGTACATGGGAATGGGTAGAGGTATAAAATCACATACATGGGTATGTTTAGGTTTATCTGTACACATAGTTTAATCCCAAGTACATGTCTTGTAATTTCTTTTCTAAAGTTTTAAGCCCCTGTTATCCTCATACCAATGGAATTTTAGTTGGTTTCATTCTCTCTTCCACTTTAGTTGGGTGTGCTCCCTCTTTCTAGATCAGTTTGGGTGAGTTCCCTTTTTTTTTCACCAGAATGATTTTTCTCCATCCATCACCATGGGGGATCGGTGTGGAATCTTATTCCTAACATAGTTTAGGACCCTCTTAGATGATTAGAGTACGTATCCCTCCATGAGGCCTGGAGTTGATCCTTATTCCCATATTTCTTCCCTAGGTGAGTTTTTTAGGAATCATCATGACCAACGTACACAATCATATAACCACCTACCCAAAATTTTAATTTATTTAGGGTTCTAGGCATCAACCCTAGGCATTGGGTGAGATCCACTATCCATGTATCAAGATATTTTGAGTTCCATTTTGTATCTTCATTATGGAAAGGCTTTATGATCATGATCTCTTGGATGGGTTCCATTATTGTTGGAAAGTATCATGGAGTGATTTCTCTCAGATGAGTGTTACCTTGAGTCCTCAAGTAGAATCCTAGGATGGATATAGGGTTGTGACCTACTTTAGACTTAGATTCTATTTTAATAATATCAGATGTTAGGTTTTCCTTCTACCCACATTATTATGTGTTGAGTTGATAGTTATCTTTAAATAGATTCTAAAGTGCCCAATATGTATTATTATACTCAAACCTTGATGATATATACCTCCTTGTTTCATGACTTATATAGATGATAGTCTCTAATATGGTGTCCTTGGTAGACTAGGAGCAGTAAGATCATAGTTGAGTCTGATAGACCATGGTTCATAACAGGTGGTGTAATAGCTAGTAGTCCCTACTATATTAGTACGTTGGACACTTTTATAGCTTTGGTGGGTTTTTATTTGGACCATTTTGATTTATAACATTTTTTCCACACTCAGATATAGATGTATGCATGCATTTGATATTATATGTATTTACCGTTTTGATTTTTAAGGGTATTTGGAGATGCATGTGTGTGTACAAGTACCTTAGGAAAATGACTCCCTTATGTGTGATATTCCTATTAATCATTGGTTGCTAAACCATATACTATTAGATGAATTATTGGTGATCACTCTTGATTCATTACTTGTTAGGTGGGCCTTGAAATTTTAGTTCATTTCATATTTGATGTTTCGTTCTTATGAAAATATGTGTCAGATGCATGTTATATTTTGAGCCCTAAAGTAGTTCAGCTGGAAAAAACCTTTTTATGAAGAAAAAATGTACAGATTATTAATTAAAAAAATCATGTGTTAGGGAATTAAGTGATTTACTAGGTTAAGGTTTTTTAGAAAAACCATATTATTGAAGAAGCAAAATAGGAATCTGAAAATGATGTGAAGAGAATATATCCCCACTTATTTAAGTAATGAATAAAATCTGGGGAAACAATTTAAAAATGGGGGGAATATTATAATAACTTGGGAAATATCAAGATAAATAATTTTCATGAATTATTAATATTTATTAATTATAGTTTATATAATTATATTTATTATAAGAATATAAGTAATTTTTCATCCAAAAGGAAAAAAGATTTATTTATAATCAAATTAGGTTTTCATGCATTATATAGTTTTTTTAAAGATATATTTTAAAATTATATAATATTTATTAGAATAAATGAACTTTATTTTTTAATTAATCATTTCAAAATTATCTTAGTATGATTTTTTTGAGTTTTTTTTGAAAAGTCTATTTTTCAATAAATAGTGAATTTTTTTGTTTTTTATTGAAAACTATTTTTTTATTTTCAAGTATTTATGAAGTCACATTAAAGTTTGGATTAGTTTAAAATTTTAATTAATTATGTTTGATTAAAAAAATCCAATAAATTTTATTTTAATCAACATTATACCTGAATTTGGCATAAAAACTTTTTTATACTTAGAAATGCATTTTTCAAAAAAATCATTTTTCATTATATTTTGAGCGTTTAATTTTAAATTAAATTCTACCAATTATGCGGATATAATTTGATAAAATGGATTCCATATTTATAATTTTCATGATTTATATTATTTAACAATGACAAATTAATTTTTAATCATAATTAATAGTTAAAACAATAAAAATATTTTATCACAGTTAAGGTTAAAACAGGTTTATTGGGGGGGGGGGGTTAAACTAAATAGATAAGGGTTAAAATGACCTAAAAACCAGTCAAAATTATATTTTATGGACATATTTAGACCCTATATTATTTAATATTTATTAATGGTCCTTTTTTATCTATTTTCCTTGATTAATGCATTAATATATTATTATATTTTTAAAAATTCCAAGTGTGTCCATTCCCCTTCTTATGAGAAGAAACATCAATCCTCTATTATAATCACTTCAAAAGCCTTTTGGTTCAGCCAAAACCTACCAAAATACATTCATTATATCCCTACCGATTTCTTATAGTCCCTGGTTTGATCATAAAAATAACCAATAAAGGCTTTAGGTATAAACCTAAAGAGGTTGTCCGATGAAGAGGTATAGTTATTAACTGAGTATTTTCATTTAATTTCTTCTTCTACCTGAAAAAAATCTTTTTTCAACCATGATTAAATAATAAAATAATCATCTTACATATAATTATATGTTATTATGTTAATTTTTTAACCTATATTCATATACTCTTTCATCAAATGGGAAATGAAACCATCGTTCTTATGTATGGAAGACCATCACCTCACGAACCAATGTAATTCATTTTCCATCACCGAATCTCATGAATGGTTATAATTATGTATTTAATATAAAAATATGATATTTATGAAATAATTATAATTATTTAAAGAAAATATATCATCTATTTTCTTACCTTTATATCTATTAAAAAATGATAACGTCATTCATGAATACATGTGGATTACCACCTTCAAGAAGTGATGTGATTTGTTTTTCATCACATCGCTACATGATATGGAAAATATATATAAGATAATTTAAATATATAATATTATGTTTATGATATAATCATCATTCTATAAAGTTAAATTTTTTCTTACTTTATTTCCCTATTTCTCTATGAAAAATGAAAACATTACTCATGTGTACATACGACCAATTGTGTCTATGATTGTAACATAATTCATTTTTCATAACTATATTTTATGGTTGGTTTTAAAAAATAAATAAAATGTAAAATTATAATTATATCATGATTATTATTTTGGATATGATGGAATAATGACCTCTTTGACATAATCAACTTACCAATGTCATTTTTGACCTATGAGTCTAATATCACCAAAACATCCGATGTGAATTTAATTTATCAAGTAATTGAATATATAATGGTAATAAATTAAATAAAATAAATAATAAAATTTTAAAAGGTTATTAATAAATTAAATAATTAAAATAAGTTTATTATTCATGAATCTAACATACATGATGATTTAGACTCGAGGTAAGTGACACTTTACCTTAAAAAACTCATTTTAAATGTTTTAAAGATTTATTTTCTAAATATTTTTCATACATATCCATATTCTTATAATTATTTTATAGATTTATTTATGTGTAAATAAATAAATTATAAAGTATATTTTGTTTCAATTTTTACTTTATTTAAATAGTTTTCAAAATGAATCTTTTTTTTTCATATTTTATACAAAATATTTTGACGAAAGGAAAAAAGGAATGTTCTATTTTAATGTATATGGAGTCAATAGTTTTTTCCCACCACTATAGAAGTTATTTTATTTTTTTATTCCTTTAAAATATTTAATTTTTACTCAATTATAAATCATTCTTACCTTTTTTCATGATATTTTATTTTTTTAATGGAATGGATATTTCAATATCCAAAAGTGTTTTTCTTATGGGTGTAAAGAATATGTTTTTAAGTATAACAATGGACATGAAATATTTCATGTTTTGTGATTATGTTATGGATATTGGGAATTGTTTATGATGGAAGGTGAGCTCGATACAGCTCATAATGATAGGTGATCCTGATATAGATCATCATAATGGGTGAGTCTGATTTAACTATCCAATGAATTAGGTAAATGGTCTAAGTTAACTGGTTAGGTTTCTCCTAAGATATTAGTTTAATTTTCCTCGTAGGTTATTCCATTATTAGTAGTTATTGTAATAGTTCTCAATGTCCATAAAAATAAATAAAATTCTCTAATAAAATACTAAAATAAAGTCCTACAACAATGACTCAATAAAAACTCCAAGACCCGAGCTAGTATTGTCAAGATGGGTCCCAAAAGTCCTCTTAGAAACTTGATAAATAGTTTATATATATAGGGTGAGAATAACATGTATATTCACTTGGATCATACCCAAGGTATCAAGTGTACATTTGAAAAGAGAATACTAATAAACTAGTGAATAAATATTATAACTAACTTGCACCTAAGTAGGTCAACTAGTTAATCCCAATTTCACCATGGCATTCTCACTAAATCATGAATACACTATAGTAATATAGTATTGAAAGAATACAAATAAGGAACCTTGTAGTTTCTTCACCACTGATTTTATGATCTCAAACCCCAATTTCAAATGTCCCGTGCTCCTATCCCTTTAATATATATCACATAATCTAACTAACCATCTCTAATATGGGTCAGGATGTGTCCCTACCTGTCCCAACCTGTCATAGGGTCTAGAATATGGTGATAGAATCAATCATCATCACATCACTACCTCATAAAATAATTAGGGTAGTGGGGTATCATGAATGTTAATGAAATTAACCTAATTTAATCCTTCCACCATGAATGACCCACACCAAATATCACATCTTCATCACCACTTGGTAATCTATAAAACCAACCCATATCAGCACTGGGTAATCTCTAACACCAACCCATATCATCACTGGGTAATCTCCAACACCAACTCATATCATCACTGGGTAATCTTCAAAACCAATTGGTATCATAAATCGGTAATCTAAAATAAAAAAATGTATCATCACTACTACTAAAATAAGAGTGATGAAGAGAGGGTAACCAGCCATCCATACCACTACTAAATTGGATGTTGGTGAAAAACCCTATCACCTAAAACATTTGGGTGTTGGTAAGGTTATCAAACCCCAGTGGGTTGCATATAGAAATAAAATAAAATATATGATAGATTGATAATATAGAATACCAAACCTATGGTTTCACATAAACTACAATAGCGTAGACCACACCACCACTCCTACACCTTACAATATATGTCATAACCACTACTACCACTAAATTCATTACACCACACAACCACACAATTACACTTCCAATTATAGGTTCCACCATTTTCTAGATTTTAAGGAATTTATAATAAAACCCATTTAATAATCCATTCATTACCATTTAAACAAACATTTCATTAATAATTAAATTTGTTTATGTTAATTATCACACATAAATTGCACCCCATTTTTATTCATCTTATAACCCTTGTCATTTTGTTAACAACATTAAATTTTTTTCCTAACTAACTAGGAAAATAACAAAATCACACCACAATACATCTCATTAACCTCACATAATCCATCAACACAACACCACAAAAACCAATCCATCAACCACAATAACCACACATCTCAACCACCACATATCACAACCACCACACAATACAACCCCCAAACATCATTAACATCACACATCAAAACCAACACACATCATCACTACCATGCATCACAACCATCACACATAACCACCATCCCAAAAAGAAACAAAAAATACAACCACACACACCAACACAACCTGGATTCCACAATTTAGGTTTAAGGGATTACATTACTTTAATTTATTATTATCATGGGTATTCCCAAAAAAATTCAAGATTTTCATATGCAACCAATTCATTATCCAGATATAAGTGATTAAAACTTTCATTCAGGGGGATATCAAGAAATTAAACAATAATGGTCTAATAACCATATAAAATACAACATAGGTAAGGCTCACAATAGCCATGATTTGTATAAATGGAAAAATAATGTATAAAATCACAAGTAATAACATAAAAAGAAGTAAAACATGTAATTTCTCTCTATTACCATCAATTTTAGATTGTTCCAATTCACTATCTTCATTAAGTTGTCCCTTACTATCCACCCAATGAAGGAAGAGGAATGATATACCAACACATGAACATAAATGGGGAGAGAATGAGGATCCTCTATTTTAAAGAAGTTTTATGAGTCACTGAACACCACATGGTGAAAGAGGAACAACCAAAAGACCACAACTACACTAGGAACCCTTAGATCAACCTGAAACACACTAATGGATAATAAAAAATGTATCCCAAACAATCCAAAAAAAACATCACCATAATGAACTCCAAAATAAGAACTAGAGAAAATGATAGAGAAAAGGGGATTTAATCAACACATATTCTCAAAGATCAACCTTTGGAATCCAAGGATCAGAGTTCAGAAGGTAGGTATAGTAAGTCTCACAAAATCACCTATGGTTTTCCCAAAAATTGATAGGGAATAAATAATTTTGGTGATCCCCAATATTTATAAAAAATATAGACCTCAAAACGTCCATGATGTAGAACCTAGATTCATGTCATGATATTTTTTGAGGCCCTTCAATTCAAGTTTTGAAATATATTAAAGATTTTAATACCTCAAACTATAAACCTAACAATCATACACCAATTTTTATAGAGACACATCCATGAATTAATTAACATCATAAAAAATTCCTTCATTTCATGACTTCATTAAGAATAGAAATACCATTTTTAAATTTGAGTGTTTAATCACCGAACTCCATTCCAAGAACATCATCTAATGTCATAAAGACATGTTTACTTTTTGAACCACTCACTGTAGCAAAACTACAGCTCTAAACACCACTGAACCCTCCTCAAGAATCCATAAAAAACCCCAACTCCCAAAAAAATAGTGGTAAAATAATGAATGAAACATTAAATTTCACTTCAACTTTTTTAAAGTTACTTTTGAAAGAAAATCCAAGTTTTTATTTTAAAACAATGTTAATTTTTTTATAAAATATCTTTTTCATTTTCACCACTAATTTCATTTTCATATTAATAAGGATTTACAGTCATGGGATTTATATTACATGATTTAATTTTTAATGAAGATATATATTATAATTTGGTGTTTTTAACTTATTTAAAAAAAATAATTAATTCTAGATACCTTCTTTCATGATACTATTCTTAGCATTATTTTTCAAGGATATATTTTTTATCTATGTCAACATAATTTTAGGTTTACTTAGTTATACAGAGGATATGTTACTTTATAACCTTATTCTATATTTCTCTAGATGGATTATAATAATTTTATTCTAATATTGACTTATACATATACTTATTTCTCTATATGGTGTGAAGATCACATTATATATTATTAAAATTAGAAAATGTTCACCTAGAATGAATGTTATCCATTTTATTGATATGGAAAAAAATATTGGAAAAAAATATGGTATTATTCTAATATATATGATTAATGGAATGCAGAATATGTATTGTTTGACCATCCACCTTCTTTCTCTAAGTGGGTTATAATCATGTTTTCCCTTTTATTAATATGGGGAAAAGTATTGACATTTCATATGTTGTTATTCTAACATGGATGATTATTAGCATATTGAGTTTGTATTGATTGGCTATCCACCATCTTCCTTCATATGAGTTTTGATCATGTTATCCACTTTATTTACATGGGGAAATTTATTAGCATTATGTATGATGTTATTCTAATATATATGATTTTTTGAAAAGTTGATTTTATATTTTTTACTCAATATATCATATAATGATTTCATTGTAATTAAATAAGTTCTAGGTGGGGATAAATATTATATAACCCCTTAATAAATCAATAGTTCTCATGAGACAAACATGTTTGGATATTTTGGTGCATTCCTTCCCAAAAAAGATATTTCCTTGATGGAAAGATCATGATATCTAAGATCATTATTCCTTGAATTATGATATGGAATTAGTAGTTCGAAATTATGAATTTCATCACTAAGAAACTATTTATTATTATCCAGGTGATATATTTCTTTCTATTTTTGTCCATGTATATATTATTCTGTCTGTTTAATTTGATTATGAAAAAATGATGATCACTTATTCCTTCCATAATATTTATTCCATGTTTTTCATGATTTTCTCACTTGTATGTTTTCCCTTATTAAGTGTTTGAGCCTACCCTTTATTTTTTTAATTCTATAGGTTATAAATAAAAATATTACACATGATATGAATAGTATGATATCATGTGTTGAGGTTTTGAGGGAGATATTAAAGTCATATTATGGAATAAGTAGTTTCTTATATAGTAGGAGAAACATTGTCAATATTATGGGCTTTATTAGTTTTTTTCCAATTATATAAATCTATAAACCAAATATGTCTTAGGACTATTTGTAATACAATATTTTATTTAATTTATATAATTATTTTATAGTTATATCTAAGCATAAATAGTTTGTATTTAATATAATATGCAAATTATGTGTTTATAGGCACTGGATATAGGAGTGCGGGTCTAGGGTGTTACTATTGGCATGAGATTAGAGTTTAATAACATTGAAGATTAAGATATTTTTTGAGGATAATTTAAGGTTTGATAAGATAGGGTTTATCATAATTTCAAAGTTATAGATAACCATTTTGGAATTATATGTGATTTTACATTAAGGTAAAAATGTACTTTTTGGGGGGATTATGATAAGATAACTTTAGTGAAAACCCTAGGGATAAGTCTGAGAGAGAATTCTATGTATAGGATAACATCCCAAAGGTTTTTAAAAGTTGATATTATGTGGTTATACTTGTAATTAAATCCATTTATGGATACTATGAGTGGATATAGTTACTTTCGTAGATGTACCTAGGAATAATAACTATGAAAAGGGTGGATTAGGTAATAAATTGATCATCACCCGCTTCATGATAAAGAGGTCTAACTATAAACATGGTTTGACTATCTAAGAGGATATAATTTGGTTGATTCAAATTATATTTATGAACTATTATAAGGTATTTATATATTTTTATGTTAGATAACTTAATAGTAAAGTCACCATGGATAACGTTGATTGAAATTTATAGATTAATTAGTTAAGGTACATATTAATTGATATGTTCTTTCTGGGATAAGGGATAAGTTGGATTTTGGGAGCATATATTTCAACAATTTTTGGGCTTATAATATTTTAATAAAGTTCATGGTAATTTGGGATCTATATTTTGATTTTTAGGTTAAAAATCATGAGATAATCCAACTCAAAGTAATCTAGGTTGAACCAATATTGATATAGGATAATATAAGGGTGATATAGGATGAAGTAAATATGATACAAGTAAATATTTATGAATTATAAGGTTAAATGATAGTGTTATAAAGTGATAAATCTTGAGGTTAGATTTTCCTATGGTTATTTATGATAATTATCTTATAATGATCATCATACATGTTAACTTTTTTGGTTTTAGTAATGGATAAAGACTGAAGGAACCATGTTAACAATGGATTTTATGGACAATTTGGTTGCTGTCCTAATGTAGAACCTAATGGGATAAGGGATAGAGTAAAAAATAATATGATAATTCAAAATTATCCATCACGAATTCTGTTTAGAAATGTGAACATTGTTAAAATCCTAAATGCACCAAACAATATAAGGATAGAATCTCATAGAAATTCAAGTGAAAATATGAATAAAGAAATAAGATTTAATTTCCAACATGTTAAAAAGTGGGTAGAATCATGGAGAAATTACCATAAAGGGAAAATTAAATTCAGTAAGTGTAGAGATGATGGTCATCTGACTCTCCAGTGTAAGGGAAATAGATAAGAAATAAAAATATGTTCCTTAAATTTCAAGTGAGTTGGGAATTATGAGATTCAATGTCCCAATCTAAGGTAAAAAAGGTAAATAGACACCAAAAAACATAAAAACATGTAAAATCATATGAAACTACTACTAATATAGTGGATAGTGAGTTTTCACTCTAGATTTTCCTAGTGTGTTATGTCATGTAAGTTTTCACTAATTACTGGATATTGAGTTACAAATTAAAACCAATAATGGCATAATTATCATATAAATATTCTTTAAGGTTTGTGGGAAGTTATTACTTATAAAAATAGATATTATCCGCCTTATATAATTATATGTGAAATTAGGAATGGTTTATCTATATTTATAAATTTCTTATATTTTTTTTCTTATAGATAAATCTCATTATACATCCTAAATAAACCCATGATTATCTATCAATATACAATTAATTATTATTTACTTATAGAAATTAATATGATATTATGAGTCAAATTGTGAGGATGAAATTTATTTAATGTGGGAGAATTTAACACCATAATATTTTAATTTACAACTTCGTTTAAATGTGAAAATGTGTTTGATAGTTTTTTCACTTGAAACATCAAACTTAAAAGAAACTGCATTATATTTAGATAAAATATAAACATTTAAATATGAAAATTAATGATTAGACAATGAATTAGTGATAATTAATAGTATTAAATAGTTTATGAAATATATGTATAAAGAAAATAAATTCTACTTTTAATATGAATAAAATTCAATGAGATTATATAAAATGAATAATAAGATCATTTGTTATTTAGAAAAATAATTTTCTAAAAATTAAATTTTTATGTGATATGCCTTTCTATTTAAAGAAAAATGTGATTAATGATGATTAATTATGTTTGATATTATTAATTGGTTAACCCCAATTTAGTTGTTAAATGATATGAAATGAGTATAATAATATTTAAGATTTGAAAATGTCATTTTCCAATAAAAATATTTTTTCATTATATCTTATGATTTTATTCAAAAATTGAATTCACAAATTTTTGAATAAGAATTTGAAAATATTAACATAATTATTATTTTTATAATAATAATATTATCTTAAGATGCTGTTTTTTATTTTTCTGAAATAATTTTTTTAGGTGAATTGTGAAAAATATCGATTTTTCTTAAAACTGTCACTTTTATGACATTATAATAATACAAGAATGAATTAATTTTTTTGAAACCTTTTTATATAAAATATATATTTAAAATTAAAACAAATTATTTAACATTAATTTTATTTATAAAATCCATGTATATTGTTTTTGAAACATAAGTAATATTTTATTATAAAAACTATTTTATTCGCTTATATTAAAAATTATTTTTCATCACTTCTAGAAATTAAATATATAAAAATGTCTTGCATATTTTAGATCTACATGATCATATTATGTAATATGGTAAATTTTAATTTTGGGAATAAAATTATGATTTCTAAGATCAAATTTATTGACCATGATAATGATAAAACTATTATTTTCAAAAAATTGTTTAATTAAAATTGTTTAATTTTTATCTAATAAATTAAATTAATAAAATTTAAATATTGAATCTAATATTATGATTAAAAACATAGATAATTATATTAACAAACATGTAATTGGTAACCAATTCTAAATAATATTAAGGACACATAATGGTTAAAACACTATTTGTTTCTATAAATCTTTTTTTCTATATATAAAATATTTTAATTTAAAAGTTAATTGATCATATTTAGAAATTGAATTAATTTAAATGGATATAAGTCACAAATTTGGTAATATGGGTTATTTTTTATTTTTAGTAAAAAATATATTACTTATTTACCAAGGTAAAAACAAAAAAATATGGTAAAAGTAAAAACCTTAGAACAAATGACTTCCAACATGTTAAAACATGTGTGAAAATAATTGGTTGGGGATTTATCAACCTAATATCACCCAAAAATCCATTATTTATAACTTTTGGATTCGTTAACACTTGAATAGTGTGATGATATCATTGAAAATTAAAGTGCGTTCTAAAATGTTTCATTTTATTCACTTACAAAATTGGACATTGAAACCCCTTCATGGCACACCTATTATTTAGAATTACTTTCTAAAACTATATTATTTTTATCCACCTATAAGCCTCTCTAAATTTCATACACCCCTAGTAACACTAAGTTATATTTATCCCTTCATTTCCATGGATAAGTTTATCATGAACCAACTCGGATAACTAGTTAAACTAATACCCGAATCAATCCCGACACAACCTGAACGAGAATTCCTAATCCCTACTGGTTAGCGGCTAGTTCTTGGGCATCCAAACAATAAAGAGGGAATTATTTATCCACATTTATAACTCAATAATAAAAATTAGTAAATAGAAAACATAAATAATCCGTATTCCCAAACACTCATCAAGATAAAATTACCACAGATAGACAAGTACAAGTACCAAAAATGATACATCAACCAAAGGTATCACTTAAACCATCAAAGACATAATGACAATATATCACTCTAAAAACTAGATCACATACTCATCCAGACACCGTCAAATCCCCGAGCACCGCCAATCAAGAATACCCACCTCCTTTAAGATATGCTTTCCCTTTTCCTTGACTAGGTATAATAATGTCTACAAATTCCCAAAGGAAAAAGGTAGGGCGTGGCAAACACTAGCCCAGTAGGACCCCACCAAGGATTCCATATGAAATCCATATCAAATAAATATGATAATATTAATTTTAAATAAAACAATGAATGGAAATCTTTTTATAATTCATAACAAAGCATTATTTTTAAATCATTTCCATGGAGAGTATAAAATAGGTAAAAAATTGAATTTCCTTCAAAACATACATGATTAAGAATTTATATCAAATAATACATGATTGAATCAATTTATAAACATCGGAATGTATAAATCATTTTAAATCACATCATAATGGTAATAAGGCTCTAGGTTAGTTAGTTTAAATATTAAGGTTCCACACATTCTCAGTTAATTATAGTTGTAAGTGGGCACACATCCCTAAATCCCAAGCCTATAGGGAATAGGAATCCATCCTAAAGAATGAATCCACTTCCTTTAATAATTTTTTTTCATCATTTTCATCATCAATACTTTTCTAGTTATAGCTAATAAATTATAAGAATATATATCCAAGTCTACCCACCTAACTACCCAGGCTCCCATGTTCTTCAAAGAAATCAATCATACAATGGGATATCATTTTTTTCAATCGGTCTCAAATTATTTCAATCAATAATTTCAATCATCCACAAGTTCAAGTTTCAAAAGATTCAATTTCATTTAAAAAACCAACATCAAATGGTTTTCATCAAAGATCCCGCCTTTCAATAAAAATTCATTTCATTTGAAAAAATAATAATTTCATTCATTATTTTCTCAAGAAATCATCATTAAAGTAACTCTTCAAATCATACATTTCAATTAAAATTTATTTTCTAAAAATCAAAACTTTATTTGAAAAAACATACCCAATAGGATCAATACACACACCATTCTTTTAAAAAGGCATTATGTAAGTATATTAAGTTAATATTTGAAAATAAATTAAAAATTCAATTCCTAATAAACAAGAAAAAAAGGTTTTAATTTGATAATAATTTACTTATAAAACCACTTACCTTAATTAGGTATCGATAATCACCAACATGGGTCCAAAAATGGAGGTAGAATATGGGATAGAATGAATCAATACAAAATCCAAGAAATAAAAATTTCAAATCAATATTTGAATCCATCAACAACAAAATAATCTACCACTCTCAAATAAGGAAAGAGAAGATTAAAGTAGAATACACATTCAAAACAATATTATACTTACCATAATAGATTCAATGCTTCAAATGGGTATTCTTTATATGAAGTATTAAGGTTTTAAGGTTTAAAATCACTTTTAGAGATCCTCTAAGGTCTAATGGGTTGAATGAGGTTCAAGGGGGGAAGATTTAGAATCAAAATTGAGGTTTTAGTGGATGAAATTGCGACACTACCGTGGAATTTCTTACCCAAATAGGAATCACCACCAAGATCCTAGATTCCAATAGATATCTTGTGGTGTCGGGAAGATTACCCACACTTCTGGAAGTCCCATGGGCCAGCCAGTGGGATCCCACCAGCTCACTAGTAGAGTTCCAGTAGAGACTCCCTAGTTCCATCATACTATTAATTGGATGGTTCATCTCATTGGATATATGGTGGACTTTCTTTAGCTATCCCATATATTTTATCATGTATACTCTTGATCTGAACTCCCGATATATCTCCTGGCCTCTCAAACATGAATAAAAACACACTCTTGACCCCTAGAGAGGATCAAACAAGAAGGAATAGACCAAGAATCAATGGTAATAACTAGATATCATTAATAAAAATAAAAAGATCCAAAATAAACCAAGGATCATACCTGAAAGTAGGTGTTAGTATGTTATAGTTCCTCTAAAATAAATGATTTATACCCCTATAAATCCTTTATAATAATAATAGTACAAAAACAAATAAGGATATTTCAATCTCACCATTACCTCACACTCCCACATATCATGTGATTTAGATCTATTCTACCATAGAAACTAATGCAAAGGTATGTAATTACAATATAGAACATTCATTTGAGAATCAATAAGCTGAACTTGATACTCAGTCATGTTCATATCAGGTTCCATATCAAGTTACTCCTAATTCAAAACATGATATTGGACTGAAAGTTACTTATTAAGTTGAGACTCATGAAAAACATCATGGATCAAAGTCATTTGAGGTGGAAATTCCAAATGGTAATCCAGATTTACAATTATCTTGAAAACCTCAAATGATCCAACATATCTTAGTGCAAACATCCCCTAATTTCTAAGTCATCAGTGACCCAACCGAGGCGAGACTCTAAAAAATACATGTTTACCAAAAAGAACACCATGGGATGTTGATGATGATCCACATAAGATTTATATCAATTCTAATCAATTACCATTCTCCAAAAAAATATTTGGATCTTTTATGTCATCTCCTGGACCAAACTAAGTCCCACAAGGTAATCTTCACCAACCTATGACCAATAAATAGATGATCTACAAGGATAACCATACAATTTTTCAATGGATACCATTTTAATGGATGAATGATAGCTATTACTGTAGGTCAAATATGTTGGAGATAGTGGCCTAGAACCAACTATTTTGTAATTTATTCATTAATAAATACCTTATCACATCTTTATTGTTCTTCTGCATGAAAATGCATGTGATAATGTCCTAAGGATATCTATTTCACTAAAAGGTCCTAGAGGATCCCTGCTATAATGAGAAACCATAAGTTCCATAACACTGTTCTTGAATATATGTTATATGAATGGATGATGTTATTTGAGGGAAAAAAATAATACAATCCATTAGGGGTGAGGACTCATAAAACATTGAGGCACCTTCTCATGGTGTGTTCCCTTGGTAATATCTAGGAGGATATTATGAGAATGAGACCCACCAGTAGGAAGTCCACATTTCATAGTGTTATTGGATGTTTCTATCTGGGTGCATGTGTATTAGTCCTTATACTTTAATATTATTATTTATGGGTATTACAACTCGCACAATTGATGAAAACTATGACAACACACTGTTCACAGTGAGGTAGGATATGTTGGGTGCATGATGAGTAACACTGCATTAATGGATAATATGTGAAATAATTTATTCCTTATGTTCCATAATTGAAGTATAAATATCCGGCCCTTTGATGGAATTGATATAGCCTAAATAAATCCATGTCCATGGTAAGGAATGGGAAATTTCAATTCCAGGAATTCAAAGAAAGAATAATCAAGCACATGGGTGATGTCACCAGTATGTAACCAGATTGATTCGAGATATCGAGACAAAGGGATTACATTAAATGGTAAGAATTTGTAGGAGGTGACACGTCATTGCGGTGTTAAATTATTTCTCTATGGGTTCCTTTGCATGTTTCTATACACTAACCTTGGACTTTAGGTAGGCTCCACCTAATTACACTGAGAGGGAGGCCTAGAGGGTCACACACTAAGTGTGTCCAAGCATCTCAGTTAAATTTTAATTTAACAAATTGAATAAAGATTATTTCCAATTGTGGTTTAATAATTATTCAAGGATGCCTGGTCGCATATATTTTGACACTGGTTATTCAAGAGAATATATTATGGATAAAATAATATATTTATTAGAAAGTAATGCAGTGATATTTATTTGATAAATAAATATCTATTATTCAAGGTCTAATAAATGTGGTGGAGGAAATAAAGAAAATGGAAAAACAAAAGTACATGTAGTGTATATTAATATACACACCATGTAATTTTTCTAGGGATTTATGAGAAATAATATTATTTATTTAATTAAATAATATTAGGTTTAATTCATTGGGTGCATGTCAAGTAATAATAATATTCAAATGTTTTTATTAGACATGGGATCTTACTATGAATTAAAATAAAGGAATAAATTCTTTTGGGTAATTAATTCATTTTATTATTCTAAGTAATTAAAATACCAATTATATAATTATCATTATCCTATCCATTTTTGATTATTGTAAATAATGGATCTAGAGAAATATCTCAAGACAAGAGATAATTATTTTCTTCCAAGAACACTCTGAAGGTACGAGAGAGGTCCTCCTCCACCGGATCAAGGAGAGCACTTTGCAAGAGACTCTCAAGGCAATCAAAGGTGGAAATCACAAGTGAATTCTCTTACACGCTAACACCAAGAGATACCATTAACGATGTAAAAAGATATGTGGATCTTGTTTGGATCATCACTAGAGGAATCCTACACTTGGATTCTACGATGCAATGACAGATCACATCAGATCATTATCAGAAACATCAAAGAATAGAGAATTACATCAAGGTAATTATTATATTTTAATTAAAATAATTATAACCAATATATGTATCCTCTATATGGTTCTAAGACTCCCCTATTTTCTTTCATTCTTCGTTATATTCCAAAGATCTAGCATTTTATTATCATGATGGATCTCATATTGATCATCGTTAACAACAAAAATTAATGTTGGGTAGACCCACCAATGTGCATCCACTGTTCCCAAAACCTACATGTGGTATCAGAGGGGTTATATCATTGATTATAATTATTTAGTTTTTCATTGTTGATTTACACATTTAATAATTTATTTGTTTCTATTCAAGTTAATTATTCTATAAATCTGAATCTTGAGATCTATTCCTCCTCTTTCGTTTCTCATTCATCTTACAGAAATGATTTTTTATTATAATTTTGATTAAAATAAAATATAGGATCACATCTGGAGGTGCCAAAGATTCCTGGCCATACAACACTAGAACACATGGTGTGTATTCAGCAGTACATTCTGTGTAGTATATGTTACATGCACCGGGACATTCTTCCAAAACTAGGTCATGTCATTGGATATCATCAACGTCTTCAGGACTCCATGTGTGGACCAGGAACAGGTGGCACATGGTTTCCAGATTACACACCGTGTGCCCCACTAAACACAGCGTGTAATACCTTCAGGTTAGGGTTGGACCATGTACCTCGTACAAGGATTTCCTGACTTGAAATTGTGTAATGAAGATACTACATGACGTGTGTCCCACTGAACATACCATGTACTCCGAAGTTTTCCAGAGTACATCTACACACCATGTCCCCAGGCGGGTTCTTTAGATGGGCAGTGAACAAAAGTACACACCGTGTAGTCAGAACTACACACCGCGTACTCATCCAAATTACACAAATTTATTAAAATTTATTATAATATTATAAAAACCTTTGATACATGTACCATAGTGTGGGAGTAAAGCTAAGGCACAACACATTATAGGTGTTTTATATATATGTTTTTAATTTAACATCTACGTAATGTTAATTTATACTCATTGGGTAGTTATAAATGGGAATTAATTGAGTTTCCTCCAAGGTACAAGTTACGTACATAGATAATTTAAAATGAATTTATTTTTTTAAAATTATGATGGATGAGAATCTCAAATAAATTCAAAAAAAGATTTTAAGATAAAAGGATTGATTAATTAAAGATAATTAATTGATTCAAGCATGATTTATCTTAAATAAGAATGGTTAAAGAATTGAATGTGAGTTTTATTTATGTGTAAATATTGTTGCACATATTTATTATCATGAGCTAGACCAAGTCCTTTGTATGTGAATGATTTATTTTAATTAATTTATTTAAATTTAATTTGTTGGCCAGCAAGCC
The DNA here is from genome assembly GCA_963277665.1 of Viscum album. Classification (NCBI taxonomy): domain Eukaryota; kingdom Viridiplantae; phylum Streptophyta; class Magnoliopsida; order Santalales; family Viscaceae; genus Viscum; species Viscum album. The sequence goes on from OY728128.1 coordinate 126,558,453, forward strand.
TTTTCCTCATTATTATGTAGGGCCTATGTGCCCAAAGTTTCTTTTATGTAAAAACCTATTTCACTCCTAACCTACGAGTGAGATAAAATAATATGTAATGGATAGAGCTTCCAAGATAGTAGAGGCACCTCAAGTTAGGATCCAAGGTGAAACCAATCCAAGGAGATACAAAGGTGGACATGTGGAAAGTTATAAACACAAAACCAAAAGGTTCAAGGTGTTTTCCCTCTAGGTTTTCGGTTAGTTTATAAACATCTAGATAAACTAACTTATAGAATAAGCTCATAATCATACCATTTATCTTATTTTTGTTAGTTTCATGGTTTATTTATTGTGGGTGTGCTGTCACGATCACACAATTAATGAATTAAACAAAATGCAAGTTGGAACTAAAATAAGACCGACTTATGCTAAAATATTATCTTAGACATGGTTTATCACTTAAGTATATCCTACTTAATATTAAAAAGAATGTAATCAAAGATAATAAAATGAAAATTTACGTATAAGGATAAAATCCATCAAAGAAATATTAAGTCAGTATAACCTTCTATATTCTTGGTTAGAATCGAACCATAGTTTAAAGTACTTGACCAAACCTAGTTCGGGTGCTTTCAAATATAAGGGAATTTTAATTCAAGGTTTTGGGTTCAATGGACTTGGTTCACATCAAGGGTTGACTACCATAATAGGACTTGGTGTGACCAAGAGGTAAAGGCTGAGGAAATCCAAAATAAAAGGATTTCAGGATTAGGGAATCCACTCAGAGGATCAAGGAGCTGTGATTTAATGCAGCTAGAATTTGGAATGCCTACCTAAAACCCTTAAAGTTTCTTGACCAACTCTAGTTGGGGCAATGAGAAGGGAAATATGAATCCTTTCCACTAGAATATTTAGGCAAAAAAATATTCCGAAGTCAATGTTGAGGGCTATTGGATTTCGATAAAATAGTGGGATAGTAATAAGTATTAATTTATTTATTTTTCTTAGTTTTATAATGCTAAATTAATAAACCTTTGATAATATTAATTTGTAGAAAAGGAAAGAAAAATGACTTCAAATGTAACATTTTTAACCATACTCGAGAAGGAAAACCTTCTCACCAGCACCAATTTCCAGGAATGTAGAGGCACTTACACACCATCCTTCACCACAAGAGGAAATTGTATGTGCTGGAAGAGCCTGTTCTAGATACGCCTAGAAAAGAGGCCAATGATGAGGAACTATCTCTCTACAGGAAATATATAGATGATGCCACATATTTCCAATGTTTCATGCTATCAGCCATGTTTAATGAGCTCTTTAAGCCACATGAATACATAGACGCGTATAGCCTGATGTCTCACCTTAAGGATATCTATCTAGAGAAGGTGAGACCAGTGATATATGAGACCTCCAATGATTTTTTCACAACTAATCTTGGAGAGTCTATGCCATTTGGGCCTCATCTAGTCAATATTATTGGCCACATTGAACTCCTGGACATCTTAGGGATTAATTTATCAGATGAGGTGCGTACAGATCTCATCCTATCATCACTTCCCAAGACCTTCGATAGATTTATTTCCAAAAACAACATGAGAAGCAATGAGAAGAGTCTATTGAAACTTCTAAACTTAGAGGTAGGTAAAGGAATGGGAGGCGATGTGTTTTTCATGTGGAAATCCAGGCCACTAGAATATGAATTTCACCAAAAAACGTGAGGATGCTAAAGGTGCATTCGTTATTGAGTATAATCTTTCCATTTCTACACATTGAGTATTAGATACAGCTTTTGGGGATCAATTCTGTATTCAAATGCAGGAACCAAGTATATTTAGAAATATTTCTATAGGATAGGTGGATCTTCTAGCTACCAATGGCGCAAGGCTAGCTACGTTAGCCATTGGAAATTACCACCTCTCATTTCCAACTGGGATGATTTTGGTTTTACATAACTCTTATTATATAGATAGTGTTACCAAAAACATAATTTTTGTATCATGTATGAATATGGATGGATTTATTTTTAGGTCTGGTAATAAGGGTTTCTTATTTTATAAGAACAACATATGTTATGGTATGACACATTTAAATAATGTTTTTTATGTATTAAATTACAAAAACCAAGTGTTAGAAATCGATAATGAAACAAACTCACATGACTCATACAACAACCAGTTGTGGCATCACTGTATTGGTCATGTAAATGCGAAGCACTTGACAAAGCTCTGCCAAGATGGTTATTTAGACTCTACTGAGATAAAACCACTTGATTGATGTCATGCTTGTTTACAAGGTAAAACGAGTAGGACACTTTTCGGTGGAAAGGGTGAAAGGGCCAAAGAGATTCTATGATTGGTGCACACAGATGTGTGTGGATCATTTCCAGTAGAATCTAGAGGTGTATATTCTTAATTCATTACTTTTACTGATGATTTCAGTAGATATAGATATATCTACTTAATGAGGTGTAAGTTAGAAGCATTAGAGAAATTTAAGGTTTTCAAGAATGAAGTTGAGAATCATCTTGGTAAGAAGATAAAGAAGCTTCAATCAGATAGAGGTATCTAAACCAAGAGTTCATTGATCTTATATGAGAGTCTCAAATTCTATCTCAGCTCACACCTCTTTATACACCACAGTGGAATGGTGTTAGGTAAAGGAGGAACCAAACCTTGTTGGACATGGTGAGGTCAATGATGAGTCATGAAGATCTTCCATTATCCTTATGGGGATATTCATTACAAACTACAACATACACATTAAACTAAGTACCAAATAAGGTGGAAAATTTAATTCCCTTTAAGTTATAGAATGGAAGGAAATCCAATTTGTTGCACACACATGTATGGGGATGCAAGGAGTTTTTTAAGGCATTATCAGGCAACAAAATCACACATCAGGGCATGAGGTGTATCATTATAGGATATACCAAGGAAACTAAAGGATATTACCTATATAATCCTTCAGAAAAGAAAGTGACTGTTGCTAGACAAGTTTTCTTTCTTGAGAGGGAGAAAATCCTAAAAAAGGATTGTGGGATAAAGATAGACTTTGATGAAGTTGATGATCAAGATACATAAGATTTGGTACAGAAACAAGTTCTATAGGTCCTCATGGAAGAGGTTCTAGAAACACAAGTACTACGTTGGAGCTCAAGAGAGGTAAGAGAACCAGAGAGATTTGGTTTCCTAGTCAACAAGGATGGTGAATCATTATTATTGGACAATGATGAACCTCTCTTCTATAAGTAAGTAGTAGACATCTTAGAAGCTGAAATATGGATAAAAGCTTTGAATATTGAGATAGATTCCATGTTTTAGAACGAAGTCTGAGTTCTAGTCGATGAGCCAGTTTATGTAAAGATTGTTAGATTAAAATTGGTATTCAAGAGAAAACTAGACATGTAAGGTCATGTTAGCACCTTTAAAGAAAGTCTAGTGGCTAAAGTATTCAGACAGTGTCAAGGAATTGACTATGATGAAACCTTGTAACAATTTTACATGTTTAAATACATAAGAATCATACTTTCCATAGTATCTTACCATGATTAAAAGATTTAGAAAATGGATGTCAAAACAACATTCCTTAATGGGAACCTTCAGGAAGATGTCTATATGACACAACCATAAGGTTTTGTTACACCAGATGAATCCAAATGGGTTTTGAAGTTACATAAATCCATTAAGATATTAAATAAAGAATCTAGGTCAAGGAATATTCAATTTGATGAAGCCATAAAGGAATTTGGTTTCATTAAGAATGAATTTGAGTCATGTGTTTATAACTGGTTTAATGGGAATGAAATTGTTATCCTAGTAGTATATGTTGACAACATATTACTTATTGGAAATGATGTACCAATCATATAGTCAGTTAAGGACTGGTTGAACAAGTGTTTCTCCATAAAGGACTTGGGTGAAGTAGCCCACATTATAGGGATCATGATTATTTGTTATAGATCCAATAGGTTTCTTGGACTAAGTCAGGGTATATACATTGACCATATACTAAAGATATTTAGTATAGAACAATCCAAAAGGGGATTGGTTCTAGTGTCACATGGCCTACATCTTTCTAAGAAAATGTTTCTTCAGACACAACAAAAGAAAGATAGAATGAGTAATATCCCATATGCTTCGACTATAGTATCTATCATGTATGTTGTGTTATATACTAGGATTCATGTTTCCTATGCAATGAGCATGGTAGGAAGATATCCAAAAGATCCAAGAGAACAACATTGGTCTGCTGTTAAGACTATCCTTAAGTATCTAAGAAGAACAAAGGATATGTTCCTAGTGTATATAGGAGATGAAGAGCTATTCATTAGAGGGAATGATGATGCTAGTTTTTAGATAGATCAGAATGATTTGAAGTCACAATCTGGATTTGTTTTCTGTATCAATGGAGGAGGTGTGATATGGAAGAGTTCAAAGCAACTATTTGTCACCAATTCTACAATAGACTCGAAATATATAGTAGCTTCTAATGAATCCAAGGATGCCTTCTGGATTTGAAACTTTTTCTAGGAGCTTGATGTGGTGTCGAGCAGTAAAGATCCTATCACATTGTATCGTGATAATACTTTAGTGGTGGCTCTTGTAAAAGAACCAAAGTCACATCAACAGACAAAGCATATACTTCATAAGTATCACCTCTTGAGGTATTACTATCAAAGGGGTGAAGTTGTAGTAAATAGAGTGTCCAAAGAAGAGAACGTGACACACCCCATGACTGCAAGCTTATCTCCATAGAAACATGAATATCATGTGAGTCCTAGAGGGTTAAATGTTGTTAGTAGTTGGCTCTAGTCCAAGTGGGAGTCTGTTGGAGTTGGTGGCCTAGAACCAACCACTTTTTACTTTATTCATTAATAAATACCTTATCACATCTTGATTGTTCTTCTGCATGACAGTGCATGTGATAATGTCCTAATGATAGATGTTACACTAAAAGGTCATATCGTATCCCTGCTATGATGATATATCTGAAGTGCCATAACACTATTCTCGAATATATGTTCTATGGACGAATGATGTTATTTGAGAGACACAAATAATACTGTCCATTAGGGGAGAGGACTCATAAAACTTATAGGAACCTTCTCATGGTGTGCACCCTTGGTAATATCTAGGAGGATATTATGAGGATACCCACCAGTAGGAATTCCACATTTCATAATGCCATTGGTTGTTCCTATCTGTAGACGTGTGTATTGGTCCTTAGAATTTAATATTATTATTAATGGGTATTACAACTCGTTCACTTAGTTGTATGGATGAAAACTATGGTGACACACTATTCTCAGTGAGGTAGGATATGTTGGGTGCGTTTTGAGTAATACCACATTAATAGATAATGCGAGAAAGAATTTTTCCCTTCGTTTCCATATCAGAAGTAGATATCTTAGGCCCTTTGATGAAATTGATATAGCCTAAATAAATCCATAGCCATGGTAAGGAATGGGAATGTTCAATTCCATGAAGCCAAAGAAAGAATAATTGAGCACATGGGTTGATGGAACCAGCATGCAACCCTCTTGATTCAAGATATCGATACAAAGGGATTACATTACACAATAAGCGTTTGTAGGAGGTGACACATCATTGTGGCTTTAACTTCCTTCTCTATGGGTGACTTGGTGCGTTGCTACACGCTAACCATGAACTTTAGGTAGGATCCACCTAATTCCACTGAGAAGGAGGCCTAGAGGGTCACACACTAAGTGTGTCTAAGTATCTCAGTTAAATATTAATTTTACAAATTCATTAAAGATTATTCCTGATCAGGGTTTAATAATTATTCAAGGATTCTTGATCGCATTTATTTCGACACTAGTTTCTATAGAGAATATATTATGGGAAAAATAAGATATTTATTAGGGAGTAATTAAGTTATATTTATTTGAGAAATAAATATCCATTATTCAAGGTCTAATAAATGTGGTGGAGGAAATAAATAAAATGGAAAAACAATAGTACACACCATGTAATTTTTCTAGGGATTCATGAGAAATAATAATATTTATTTAATTAAATAATATTAGGTGTAATTCACTGGGTGCATGTCAAGTAATAAAAATAATCAACTGCTATTATTAGATATGGGGTCTTACTAAGAATTAAATGAAATTAATAAATGCTTTTGGGTAATTAATTCATTTTATTATTCTAATTAATTAAAATCCCAATTATATAATTCTCATTAGCCTAGCCATTTTTGGTGGTTGTGCACAATGGATCTAGAGAAAGATCTCAATCCTAGATAGAATTCTTTTCTTCCAAGAACACTCTCAAGGTACGAGAGAGATCCTCCTCCACTAGATCAAGGAGAGCGCTTTGCAAGCGGCTCTCAAGGCGATCGAAGGTGGACATCACAAGTGAAGGATCTTCCATGATAGCACTAGGATATCCCTTCGGTGATGTCTAGAGATATGTGGAGCACATGTGGATCACTGCTAGAGGAATCCTACACTTGGATTCTACGAAGCAACAACAGATCACATCAGATCATGATTAGATACATTAACGGAGAGAGAATTCCATCAAAAAAATTCTTGTCTTTTAATTAAATTAATTATAACAAACATATGATAATCCTATCTATGGTTCTGGGACTCCCATATTTTCTTTATTTCTTTATTTTATTCTGAAGATCGATCTTTTTATTATCCTGACAGATCTCAGATTGTTCATTGTTAACGACAAAAATTAAAGTTGGGTACACCCACCAACGCACTTCTGCTATGCTCAGAACCTACAAAATCAACCATTATCAAATATAAATCCCAATATCCTCTAAATTCAAGGACACATACAAAAAAAATGTCTTTAAAAATTTTTATCACCCATTATATCTAGACATATATACGAGGATGACATGATGTACTCAAATTTACCTAATATCCCATTATATCTTGAAGACCTCTAAAAAATTGGGATATGAGCTTGGGATCCCTATCAAGACAGTGGAAGCCAAAAGTATATGTGACCTAAAAATCCCATGCATATACAAATTTACCAAATTGTCAAATTTATGGGAATCATGAATAGGAATGAAGTGATTTGATATGGTCAATTGGTCAATCACTACCCAAATCACATTATTTCCCAAAGAACATAATAAACCAAAAAATAAGTGTGTCAACATATCATAACACTTTTAATTTGGAACAAGAATATGATAAAGTAGACTCCAAGGCTTCAAATTCTCAACATTGATCCATTGATAAGTATAAAATTAAAAATTAAAATCATCAATGTCATATTTTATACATAGACACTAGAATATATTCCTCATATCATATAAAATATTCACCATTAATGTGTAAAATTCCCATTGGGAGTGATGAAAATTCCCCATCACAGCCTTACTCATAGGTGATGGAAGGACATAATGGTTCTTGAAGAAAAGGATACCCTATGAAGATGAATAAAATTCATCAATGGTATCCTTATCATATAAAGAATCTCTAATTACATAAAACTCATCGAAAAGTTAATGCTCATCAAGGATCATCTTGGGAAGAGAGAATGTATATTGAAAATTAACCCAAATAATCTCAGATTGACCCTCCTATACTCTAAAACGAAAGTGCATAAAGGGATACATGAGATTACACTCCTTTAATAATTAATTCATGGACTATGATAGTAGTTTCCTAATCAAATCATAAATAACAAAATTCCCCTTTATAGGGGTCTAAGAAATGTTGAAGTCAAAATATTACAGTTACACTACCTAGATCATTTTAAAAATATTAAAATATTTCAAATAAAATATAAAACTCAAACTCTTTTGATCAAAGTAAATAATAAAACTTTCTTTAGAAAGTATTTATATCAACTCTAAATATCATGAATCACCACTATGAGTTCCAAATCAGGCATGGGATAGTTCTCATGCGGATAAAGATTATGAGAATAATATTGCACCACATGACCACCCTACATGAGAATATAGACCAAACCTAAACCTAACATATTAAACAAGATCACATATCTCTACATAGACACTAGAAGTGTCAACATTGTAGTTGAATTCAACCAACACTTAAACTCGTCAAAGTATGCTTAGAATTTCAAATCCCAAACAAAATTAACTTAATTCCAAGTGATATTGGTGAATGAAGAAGCCAACTTAGAGAAATATTTTATGAACTGGTTTTAATAACCTTCCAAACCCAAAAATCTACATATCTCAAAGACATTATACAGTTAATCCCATGAAAAATAGCTATCACCCTTTCAGGATCAACTAAAATGCTATTTTCTAAGGCCATGTGACCCAAAAAGCTAACCTACCAAATCTAGAATTGTAACTTTGATAGTTTTTTAAAAAAGCCATTGATTTTTCAAGACACCCAAAATCGCTCTCAAATGAAGTGCATGATTCTCATTAGCTTAGAATAAACCAAGATGTTATCCCAGAATATGACAATAAAAGTGTTAAGATATTGGTGGAAAATATTTTTCATCAGTTCCATAAATACATCAAGAGAATTGGTCATACTAAATGTCATACTAAGATACTCATAGTGGCTATAAATTCTACGGAAGGTAGTTTTATGGATATTAGACTCCATGATCCTGAGTTCGTGGAAACCATAATGAAGATCTATTTTAGAGAACCAGTTCTACCCTTTCAGTTAGTTAAAAAAACCCTCAATCTGGGGAAACATATACTTGTTCTTGACTATAAATCGATCATTCTTTCGGTAATCAAAACACAAGTGAAGGGTTCCACCAACCTTCTTGGAAAAAAACTAGTGTTTCCTAAGTTGACACACTAAGTCAAACTATGATTTTGGAAATAAAGTCATCCAACTGATTATGTAACTTCTTCTATTCAAATAAATCCATTTGTTAAGGGTGATATAAATGAGTTGAGTACCTAGCACCAATTAGATAGATAATTCCACTCTTTATCCCTTATTAGAATAAAAATGTATGATGAAAAAAGATAATGTAATTCATCCAATGATGGAGGACTTTCACTGCATGAAGATTCATAATATAGTTCAGAGGAATGCATGGATATCATTGTACCAAGCTCCAAAAGAGGTGGTCTAGCTCAGCTAGAACTTAGATCCCATTCTCCTAGAAAAACATGGCACTCTCCATCAGGGTCAGTAAAGAAGACCAGTATATGATAATAGTCATTCTGAGATTTATGCGCAACCAAACTTCCCATACAGATAACAACATCTAGGGAATTCATATGAATAACCAAAAAGTCCAGATTATCTTGATCTTTGATAAATAGAAATTATAATAGGAGCATCAGAGAACTATATATCTCTTTATCCTAAGAGGCATTTCAATTTCCATCACATAAGGCATGTGATCCATAGGAATATTCAATATATTCACAGTGTGGGTTGATATGAAATAATGATAGGAATGGATATCAAATAAATTATCCACTAAAGATGAATCAATAATAATGATACCTCTCACTTTCATCGGACCCACATTAGTTCCCATTGGAGACTCATCCATTGCTTGAATTTTCTTCATTCTTGATTCTTGTGATAGGAACCCCATTATTCTTAAAGCATCTACTTGTTCCATAGATCCTATTAAATTTTAAGTGTTCATGCCACTACATGAAGTGGTAAAGACATGAAAAAAACACTAAAAGTGGTCTAAATGAACTCATGATGTACAAATATTTAACACCTCTATGAAATAAAATTTATAGTTCCCAACATTTCCATATTGAAAACAAGTCAAGGGCCTTCACCAAAAATTGCATAAGATTTAGAGAAAGCATGTTTTCAAGGATCAACACCGTTGTTCCCACTATGAAGATTATTCCTCTTTATATTAACTTTAAAGGATCCACTAAATCTATCACATAGAGTTTAAGGAACTCCAGTCAACCCTAACTTACCAGCTCTGTTAATTTACACCATTATATCCCTATTTGGGACATTATCATATGTGGTAAGATTAAACATGAATACTTGAGACTTGATATCTAATCGAAGACTCATATCAAACCTAGGGGCCTTCATATTCTTATTCAAAACTACCTCAGGTAAAAACTGCGTAGAATTAGCTAAACGATTAGAATAATGAATCACTAACTAATCACCTTGATGAAGGTTGAGAAATTTCATAGACTTATCCATTAACATCTATTTGGGATAGAAATACTCTATGAAAAGGGTCTTAAAGTCTTTCTACTCCAATCCCTCATTATTATTTTTCATAACTATAACATCCCACTACCTATTTATAGGCCCTTAAAGTACGACTATAAATTATTATTATTTTATTATCATAAACCCCCTTTTAAGGGCTGAGGGGGAACCCAACATGAAATCAAAGAATTAAAAAAATCTAGCCTCTGTGTTCCAATGTTCAGAGACAAAACAACACATTCAAGACTACAAAGAAGAGCCTCAACACATCATCAAAAACAATAAGACCCACTTCCACCTTCTCACCACTGCTTGACTAGCTATCTCATGCATGAATGCATGGGCCTGGTACCGATGAAAATTTCATACCCTCCCAAACATCCAAATCTAGATAGCAATGACTAGGTGAAAAAATGAAGCTCTGAACCTTATCTGGAGCATCCCCTTGTAGAAGAATTGGTTTCAAGATCCCCAAACTGCAAATCACAAGACCACAAAGGAATAACCATCACAAAAAATCACCCAAAACCTTCACACGAGTCATTTTCCCATTAATCGAAGACATCTAGGACAAATCTACCAAACTCTGCGTGACTCTCACCACCATCATAGCCGCAAAAGTAAATGGAAGATGATCCAAGGAATGCGGAGCCGGGCCATTATCATCTAGAACTGGATGGCCCAACACCACACCAAGAGAACATCATCGATGAGAGAATTTGGGCCACCTTGAACCAGAAACGACTCTCTGGGAATGGATCCACTCAGAACAAAACCACGGATGTGCCCAGACCAGAGTCTGAGATGACCAAGCCATAGGAAGTGAGTGGACCAGCATGGAGGGATAGATCCATCAACACCGCATACCATCAGATCAGAAGAAACCACAACATCTCTAACATGCAAGCCATTAAGCGCAAATTCACCCAAATTATGAAGAACCATCACAAACAGCAGATCCAAATCCAAGATATGCAGATCAACCAAAACTGAAACATGAATAGCCTCACATCCATGAACAACAGAACAAATCACCATAGGATCATCATCACAAAACCGAATCATGCACATCCGTTCACCTCACCTCAAAACCATCACCACAAAATAACACACACAAACTTCACCTATGTCTGAGGATCTCATTGCATCTTTCCCATGTCGCCGCTGCAACACAGATCAGATCGAATCACGAACTCATAAACAACCCAACTCTAAGAAATCAGGTTCCATCACTACACAACTGCATAAAAAGCCTCTGCAACATTGACTACAACCAAGATGTCGGACATCGCTGAAGCCCCGCCGCAACAATCCCACACTCCACCCTCTGAAACCGCAGTCGCAAATCCAAGCCAAAGAATCGGGAAGATGCACCGGAGGCCGAATCGAGCTGGATTTGGAGAGGGAGAGGGGGAAACCAGCAGGGACAATGGGAAGGGCCTCACTGACACCGCGATGCAATGAAACCATGAAAACGTAGAAGAACCCCACAAAACCGAAGTTTTTCCTTCTTGATTCCACTCAAAATCAATCTTCTCTTGGAAGATTTTTGCTGATCATGCTTCGATAGATCAGAACTAGAAGGGAGCAGCCAACGCCGAGCCATGCCAGAGTTGAGAACCTTCTAGAGAAGTTGAACGCCAATGCCAGTACCTTGCCGCCATCGTCGTTGCCTAAAGAGATCCAACCTTCGTAGTGCATGGAACCCTCCCAAAGAGAGCCGAAGGTGCCACCATGGCTGGAAGAAGTATCGACCGGGAGCACCCAATGATGAAGAAATCCCGATCGAGAAGAAGATGGAATGTAAAAAGGTACAAGTTGAAATAGGTCCCCGCTATCCAATCGGCCCTTATCCCTTGTCTGGAAGCACTGATTTGGGAAGAAAAGAGATGATACGGGCAGATTGAAACAGATTTCTTCCATTTGGAAATTTCAAAAAGATAGAGAGAAACAAAACACACAGAAATGGGGAGAAATCGATTTCTCCCCTGTCAATGATTCCGGCGCTTTTGGAATCGTCCCAATATCAGGATGATTCTGATGAAAATCATCCTCATTCCAGTATTTTTTTAAATTTCCAAAATTATCCATAATATCTACACTGAATAATTTATAAATAAATAAATAAACATTCCATGCATGAATAATTCAATGGTTTGTGCAAAAATAATTTATAAATAAATGAATAAATTTTGTTCAATGTAATTTATAAATAATGATTTTTCGAAGTTCAACATAATTTATAAGTAATAATTACAATCAAATATAATTTTTTTTATAATGTTATATAATTTTTTTTGATTATGACTAATTTTGTGTATATAAATAATCATAAATAATTTATAAATAATTTTGATTATAGATAATTTTGATTATAATTAATTATGATTATCCCGAATTAATAGTTTATATAAATATTTTATAAATAATTTTGAATTAATAAATATTTTGAATTAATAACTTTGAATTATTAATTATTTTGAATTAGTAATTATTTTGAAATAATAATTATTTTTAATTTAAAATTTAAAATTTATTATTTTGATTACCTTGAATTAATAATTTTTAATTAATAATTATTTATTATTTTTACTATTTTTATTACCTTGAATTAATATTGTGTGTATGTGTTATTTTTTAACAAAGGTTATTTGTGTCATTTGCATCAAAACAATTTCTTTTCTTTTCTTTTAAAAATTTTCACCAAACATGATGGAGAGAAATCCAAATCATTTCTTTTATTTTACTAAGTTGTTGATCCAAACACAAGGATATAAATCACAATCATTTCATTTCTTTTCTTTTATAAAATATCAAATCAATTCTTTTCTTTTACTAAAATATCACCAAATGCCGTGTTTAAGTACGAAGACAACACATTTTACCTTAATGTAATCTAACATCTCCAAGAACTCAAACTGTCACTCATTCGTTCCCTAAAATGATGGTTGTTTCTGATGAAGAAACTACAACATCCCAAAAATTATAGCATAAATATCTTTTAAATAAATTTTTATTAAATGGATTGCTTCACAATTAAAATAGACTAAGATATATTTTAGCAAAAATAATATTCTACAAAATTAACTGATTGTTTAAAGACAACATAAATTTTTTAATAAGATAATTTAAAATATTATAATATTTAAAAAATACTACTTTAACCATACTTTTATTATTTTCAAATAAATGATATGAATAGAATTTTATTAATAAAAATTTATCATTTAATATGTTATAATTTCAAAATTTATACTTAATCATAATTATTTTACTTTTTAAATTAAAATAATGATTATTGACATATAGATATAAAGTTAATTACTGTCTTTAGGATGAATATAAGCATCTATTAATAGTGAAATAATATTTATTAAAGAATATAAATACTATTATTAGTAAAATATTAATTTTATGTAATTATATTAAAATATCAATTGTATTACAACATTTATTTAGAAAGCATGACATTATTATAAATAAAATTCCAAGTGTGTATAATTATTAGAAGGTAGAAATAAATATATTTTTGAAATAAAAATGTTTAATTTTTAGATATATTTATAAAATAATTTTAGAGATATTTTATTAAAATGTTAAGAAATATATTAATAATATAATTGGAATATATTAATATTATTGGATTATAGTAGTTTTAATATAATTAGAATTTAATATTTATTCTTCATAAAAATTGAATTTATGTAAGGGTATGGTAGATGTTTTTAATTATACATAAAGGTAAATGTTTCTCTATGTAGGTTTATTTAGTTCACATAGGTTTGATTTTTGATGTCATGTAAGGGTAGTGCTGCAATTTGAAGGTCACATAAGGGTATGAACTCAATTCTATTCCCACATAAAGGCAAGACCTAATGTTGTGTAAGGGTAGCTCACCTGAATATTCACTTGCATAAGGGTGTTCATAAGACTTGTGTAATAGTACCCCAACTTCTTTACACTTTTGTAAGAGTCACCTGGGGATCCTTATTCTCTTGTAGGGTTAGTTATCACCTTGTGTTAAGGAATGCAGGTAATTTTACACCTTTTTTTAAAGGTCAAATGGTACTTATATAAGGGTACTCTAGAACTTGTGTAAGGATAGGCTTCTACATTAACATGTTTTGTAAGGGTAACATATGCTTCATGTAAGCATAAAAAACCCATGTAAGGGTAAAATAACATTTCATAAAGGTATCTCATAACAACATAAGGGTAGTTATCCTAAATCAAAACTTGCATAAGGGTACACCCTGCATCTAAAAAGGCACCTAAGGTTATCTTACAACTTATATAAGGCTTGAAAACACCTAATTAATAGTAATTTCAAGTTTCAAAACTTTTGTAAAGGTGATATTAAATCCACATAAAGGTAAGAGTGGTCTTAAATTTAAACATACTACATCACATATTATTCTTACTCACATGAAACTTATAGACTAAACCAAAGAATATATATATTTAATATTTCATTATCTTATCAGAATACATTCCATTTTTATTGAAATAAGGACCATGATTAGAGAAACCTAGAAATAATATTAACATCCTCATTTATAAAAACCTTGTTTTATTCATCAAAAAGTTTAGTATGCCATAGAAGCTCGACCACCTTAAAAGCTTTGAATTTGGAGTCTTATGGATTATTAAATGATTAGAATAATCTGGAGTGTTTATTTGTGTGGATTTATATTATTAGGATAGTAATTTAAATTTTATTTTATATAAACACCATTGTAAACAATATTTTATCCAATCTCTAATGTTAAACTGATGAGAAAGTATTCTTTAATATACTGAATATTTAAATGATAATATATAGTAAAGGATAGTTACTTAAGGATCACCTTATATTTATGTTCTATATATATCTGTAGTTTTATCCATAAAAATTTGAGTATGAAAGGTAATGTGAGAAAGAAAAAATTCATATATTAAGAGTCTGGCTTCAAGAAAAGAAGTTCTTCTTAGCAGGAGTTCATGTATATACGAGGATTAAAGTAAGGGAAAAATGATTTTGTTGAATTTATGTTTATTCAAAACCATTTTTCATGTAAGGGGACAAGATTTTGATGTTATATTTTATAATTTTAGGAAAAAAACCCATATTATTAGGGAAAATAATTTTTGATAAAATCCTATTTTATGGTTTAAAACCCTTTTTATAAGGGAAATCTATTTTCAAAATAATTTATCTATAAACTATTATTTGTAAAGGTTTTGTTTTATGAATTTTATTTTAAATTTTTTCTAATTTTATAAAATGGCCTTATAAAGTATATAAATTAATATTACATGTGTGAAATATCCTTTAAAATTTAGGGATGTCATTCATGATTATGTATATTTTTGTACATACAATATATTTCTCATTAAAACTATATATTTTTATGAAAATAATTTTCTCATGTATAATTTAAAAGAATTATTTATAAGTATTCCACAAGGATTTTAATTTTACTCCTTGTCATTATGAAAGTAAAAATTCCCCCATTAAGAGAATTTTTTTAAGTTTATTATATATATAATTATTTTAGACTTTTAAAATAAATTACATAGGCATGAAGCTTTTGAAAGGTTATTTTTAATGGATTTAGGATTATATTGGAAAGTTTTAAAAAAAATTATTTAAAATTTGGTGCTTGACTATAGATTATGATGTTGGGAAATGTGGAGTGAACCCATAACATCAAGGGGAATTTGGCCAAAAAATAATTTTTAGACCATGAATATTATTTCTGTCCATATGATTTTCTTAACTTTTTTGGAGTATCATTAATTTCTATAAAGTGATACTATTTACAAAAGAAAAGTTTTGAAATTTCAAATGAGAAATATTGATTTATTCCAAAGTGTATTATGTTTATAAATAAAATAAGTTTTCAAAATAATATGTACTTTAATTAATGTTTTGAAAAGTATATCTTATTTTTGGATTATGAAAAACCAACACTATTGTTTTTGGGAAATTTATATGATAAATAAATTATTTTATTTAGATAAAAATATTTTATATAAAATATAATTTTATGAAATAATTTTTATATAATTTTTAAAGAGAACGGATTTAACATCTTGTTCTAAGACCCGTTATTGAACAATTTTGAGCTCATCCCTTATTTTAAAATGTTTATAAAAGGTTTAGTGATGAGTAAAGGATCAATGGTGAATGTAATAAATTTTGATTCTAGCTCATGTGAATCTAGATAAGTGTTCATATAATTTTATATAAACTTTTATATGTATTATGTTTCGTAATCCACCAAGGATCTAGATCGAAAATATCCTTAGAATGAATATTTTTTTAGTTAAATATATTTTATAAAAAAATATAGTTTTTTGGAACCAGATATGGGAGTGTGGGCCTAGGATATCACGTCAACTCATAGGAACAATCTATACTATAACCGCTTTTAGGTTCCACTTATGGAGCCTAAATGGGAATAAGTGTGACTCCTTGGCCCTGAGCTTGGACTGCACACACTACTACCTCCATGAGGTTTTGGTCAACTGGAGGGTTCACCTTCTATATTTCATTAGAAACTCCCTCTTAAATTATATTCATAAATATTCTTGAGGCATGGTACTACACAACATCAATATATAAAAGGGACACATCAGTCAATATACACATGGACATTAACTCTATCAATTGGAATTAAACTTGGGTATGAAAAACTCATATCAATGTTTGGGAAAAGTCAAGAATACACTCAAACTACTCCCCAAATACACATTTTCCTAGTTACTAATGGTAAATTATGGCTCACTATGATGTGATCTAACTGTTAACTCACTCATAACCTACCCCTTAAGACCTAAAAACCCTACGTTATTTCTACTAGTGTTTGACCAAAGGCTTGTCAGAACTGGTAGCCGGAAAAGGATTTTAGTTTGTGTTTATTTTCAATACACACTGGTTTGATCAGAGAGTTTTCAAGGAAAGTGATATTATAGTACAAGATGTATACAATGTTTAAGGGGGAATTATTTCATAATGTTTTCCAATTTTTGGGCTCAAAATCAGGAGGAAGGGTAAAGATTTGTGAAATTTATTTTTCTGGGATTGAATCTTCTCAAATATAGTAAAGGCATGAGTTTCGTGATGATTATTTTTCCTGAATACCAGGTTTTAGAAAAGTTTGATCTTCAATAAGGTATGGATCATTACAAAATCATGATAGAAAGACAATGTTCTCTTTGACTATGATAAGTATCATGAGTGCGTGATGGGTTGATGGTGAATCTTTAAGACAAATATAATCTTAGAAAATGGGTTAAATTTCATTGGATCTTTTTGCATATAAGATATTCATGAACATATTTTTTCTAGCTCATGAAATGATCACTAGATGTGTGGGATCATCTCAAAGTGACGGAACTATAAATAGGTGGCTACCCTGACATCATTTTACATGAAGAGAATCAGAGAAAAGGCTTAATTTATTTGATTTTGTGAATGTTGTGATATTTGAGAATCTGTATTTCTTTAAAAACTTGAGTATCATAAAAATATTGGTTAAGTATTAACCAATTTCTTTGCTTCTGAGTTATGGGAGTTTTGTGAAGACTATAAGTTTCATGAATACTTAGTGTTCCATAAAGGTACTGAGATTATTGAAGGTAACTTGTTTCTGCAATGGCTGCGAGATTTGTGATGGTTGGGAGTTTTGTGAATGTGTGTGGGTTTATGAATACTGGTTTTTCTTTGAAATATAAAGAGGGTTTCGTGAGGGTTGGTAACTTCACAAATAGTTGTGTTGGAAAACTAGTTTAAGAAAATAGTTATTTCAAGTGCATCATTTTAGGACATCGGTCCAAGAAGAGTCCTATTCTAGTAAGGTTAAAATACTTAAATTATGATATTCTAAAGTGAACTTCAAGTCGTTAGACTGAGTAAGACTTCACCCAAAGTAGTGGGCTAGGGGGAGTCAATGTAAGTGTTCTTAGGGAGGTAGTGTGCTATCTATAAAATCTTGTAAAGGTAGTGTGCTTGGCATAAAGTGACTCTATGTTCCAAAATAACTAGATAAGATTAGTGTATTTAGGTATAACTGGAACAGTCTCATCGTATGATCCTTGAAAAAACTCTTAGTGGTGAACTAAGTAAACTTTTATGTTGTCACTCTGCATGTGAATGTTTAATTATTTCATGATTTCATCAAGCAGGTTTAATTTTTTTTACCAATGTGGGACTAAGATCTATCTCTTTAAAGACAAAAGTTGATACCTTGATTCAACCCTCCCCTCTCATGGTGTTCTAGGGTCCTACGAGTGGTATGAAAGTGTACAGGTTTTTGGAGTTAAATCTATTCTTTATTATTTTCGTGGAAAATTTAGTGAATGTTAGGGGGGTCCCTCTATTTTATTGAAGAAACTTCCTAATTTGGAATAATATGATGATATCTCATCTTAGATCCCTCGGGTTGGAAGTTATTTTTTGTGATTGTAGATGGGATTCAGGTCACTGATGCAATTGGTCTTTCTATGACTAAAACAGACAGGAAAATGATTGATGCAGATGCTAAAGGAAAAAATTCTCTTACTTTAGCTATGTCTTATGAAATCTATTTAAAGATTATGAGTTGAAATTCATACTAGTCTATTTGGGAGAAATTGTAAAATATATATGAAGGTGATAAAAAATTGAAGGATGAAAAACTCAAAGTTTTTCATAATAGTTTTGATGATATCAAAATGAAACCTGATGAAAATGAAGATAACTTTTTAAGTCTAATTATTGATTTTTTTTGGAACAATTTTAGGAATTGATGATGAAATTAAAGATATTTACATTGTGAATAAAATCTTGAGAAGGATTACACCTTTATACAATACAAAATAGTCAGCCCTTGAGGAAATGTATTTATCTAAGCTTTCTCTTGATGATATTCTATGCGGTCTGGTGGCTTATGAAATGAGATTCAAACCAGAAAATGAAAAAACTCGAGTGAGAAAGGAAATATAATTCAAAGACATTGAAAAAATTGAGATTTACATAGATAGTTTTAATTAATATAATTATTAAGATGAACTTATTTCTCTTTATTCTATGAAATTCAAGAGATGAAAAGAGAGATTTGAAGGAAATATTCCTATGGACTATTTTCAATGTGGTAGAGTTGGGAACATTGGCTCTCGGTGCTCATGGAAGTTTGATTATAAATAGAATGAAGCAGGAATAATGAAGAAGACTTAGAAAAGGTTCCCCTAAAAGGGATAATTCAAATGTGGAAATAAATTACATAGAAATAGTTTCATCTATAAATAATAACATGATTATAATAAATTTTTGGGGGATGTAGAACCAGAGTTTAAATCTGAAACCCAAGTGTCTATGACAAATATTGTTAAAAAGTTATAACCTTAAAAATATAAAGATAATCAGTTGATTGGTGTTTTTGATCTCAAGGTAGAACTTGAGGGTTATCTTAATAAGCTATAGAAATAGAAATATGAGGTCTGTTTAAAAAGAGTTATTAGAGTATGTTGATTTGCTTGACGCAGAAATTGATCAACTGGATGTAAGGGAAGAAGAACATTTAACAAATCTTTAAATTCTAGAAGAAGATTTGGAAATTAAGATTAGGATTAAATATTAGGAAACAATCATCAATGAACTTATATTCAAAATGGAGGAGACGGTGAAGACAGTTGTGGGACTTGAAAAAGAAGTTGTCACTCTAAGTAGTCAACATAAAACTAAATCAAAATCAAGGGAAACAAAGAAGAAACTAAAATTTGGAAGATTCTCAGATGCAGAGTTGTTAGAAAGTGATAAATGTGGTTCTGAAGGAGTATATAAGGCCTTTATTGATCAAATATCCAAATTTATGGGGGAAAGTTGAATTGGTTGTGATGTAAAAACATAAAAGGATAGAAACAAGATGATCCAAAATAAAGGGAAGTAGAAATTTGATCATGTCACTAAAGAGATCGATGTCCCAACAAAGGATTCTTCAAACGAAATATAAAGGAGATATGAAAGTAATAATCAAGTTACCATAAAGGATTTCCAGTAAAAAATCATTACAAGAGAAGGGGACATGTAGAGGAATGAAAGTGATAAGATTTTTCCCGTTATGAAGTACCAATTTTTTGGCTTTCTGGGCCATACCATGTCCTACCATGAAGCATAAATGAGATATCTATATGGGTAAGTTCTAGAATTAAATATTGGGTAATGAGAATATATCCTTAATCTTATAGAATAAATAGTTTCTAGGTATATTATTTTCATTGTTCAAACTATGGACATAAAGCTATTCATTGCTGATAGAGGAAAGGTGGGAACAATAACTTCAGTTCTCCAAGGAAAGTCAATACCCATCAACCAAGAATATTTTCTCATGAAAATAGGTATTCTTCTCTAGAATAAGAATATGAATATAATAAACCCATTCATATTGAAAATATATTATAAAGAATATCTTTTTCCTTTTCTAAATGATGTTTCTCCTGGAAGTAAAAGAAGAAAATCAAGAAATCAAACCTTGAAGAAATAACCCTCAAAGCTACAAAGAATAGTAGGACCTATATTCATGATAGTGGATTTTCATACCATATGATAATGATAGTATATTATTTTAATAATATTAATAAAAATGTTGATGGAATTGTGAGATTTGGAAATGATGGTGCTTTAAAGATTAAGGGCAGTGGAAGTACAAAATTAGAAAATGACGAGCTAAGGAAAACTAAAGCTCTTTACATATATGGTTAGAATCACAATTACTTGAGTGTGAGTCAACTCTGTTAATCAGTACTAATAGTGAAATTTAATCAAAAGGGGTTCATTATAAAAAAAATACCGTTAATTCTCTCAAGAAAGCATTTATAATAGATTTCAATTTATGCCAGGTTGTTAGTAAATAGAACATTTGTTACTTAATAGTTGAAGAAGAAAAAAATTTGTGGCCTCTAAGATCATGTCACATTAATCAATAGAGCATGGAAGATATATCTAAGATTAAGATATTTTATTATATTACCTTTATAAATTATGATCGAGAAAATACATGTGATGCATGCATGTGAGGAAATATGGTTTGGAGTTTATATCATCCGAAGAACAAAATTTCATTCGATATGCTTGATCTTATACACATAAACGTATATAGTATAATAAATGTGGTTGGAATATATGGATATAGGTAGTTAATTATTTTTTTGATGATTATAGTGGAATGTCTTGTGTATTTATTATATAGAGGAAACAAAAAGTTATTGATTTCATGAAAAGTTATCAATAAATTACTGAGAATGAAACTGGACACACAATGAAGATTCTATGATCTAATAATGGATAAGAACACACATCCATTGAATTTGAAAATTACCTTGAAAAACTTTGAATAAATCATGGAGTGGATATATTGATAACCCCACAAAAAAATGGAGTTGTTGAATATAGAAATTGATAAGTGAACAATATGGCTAGAACTATGCTGATTAAGAGTCAAATTTCTCATCATTACTAGAAGGAGGTTGTTCAAGTAGTAGTGTACACTCAAAATCAAATAGGTATTTTTATGGGAGAAACCAAGACACTATATGAGTTACGGTATGGGGGAAAGACCTCTATGAAGTATTTTCATGGTTTTGGTAGTAAATGTTTCATCCAAAAAAATAAGGCAATCAAAGAAAGTATGGTGGTTATCTAGATGAAGAAATATTCTTTGTATATTCAATAAAGAGTAAATACTTCAAATTTTACAATAGTAATCTCAATATAATTTTGGAAAGTATTGATGTCAAGATCGTTGATGATAAAACCATAAATACGTCTAGGATATCATATGATGATATGATTTAAGATAAAGAAGAAATTGGAAAAGGGATAGATTCAAATTTAGAAATAGTGGAAGGCTTGAAAAAAAATCAGGGCTCACAAAATAATGATAATTCAAAAGAAGAATTAGAAGAGGAAAAAATGGATGAAGAAACTTCATCAGAACCTCACAAGAGAAATAGAAGAGTATAAATTGATCAATCCAACATCATTGGGGATTGGACCGCACCCACACAGAGAAAGAGAATGAGAAATGAAGAACATTCAACCTTCCTATCAATTATAGATCAAACCTCATTTGAAGAAGAAGAAAAGGATGAATCATGGGTTATGGTCATGAATTGGGAACTAGATCATATTGACAAGAACTAAACATGGGATCTTGTTAAGTAACCTAAAAATCACAATATTACTTGAACAAAGTATAGCTTTAAAAAAATTATATGAGAATAGAAATGTGATCAGAAACAAGGCATGCTTAGTGTGTAAAGTCTATTCAAATATTGTAGGCATTGATGTTGAGGAAACGATTTCTCTAGTAGCTAAATTGAATTCAATCATTATTTTCCTTGAAATAGTAATTAAAAGAGGGTAAAAAGTTTATCAAATGGTTGTATAAATGGAATTATTAAATGGAGTTATTTAAGAATAAGTATACGTTGAACAACCATTGGGATTTCTAATTGGAAATAATGAAGAAATGGTTTAATGATTAAATAAGTATATCTATAGTCTAATGAAGGAACCAAAAGCATGATATTGTCAACTATATGATTATTTAAAGAATATTTAATTCAAAATAGGAGGTATAGATCTGATTCTCCATGTTAGAAAATCATAGGATGATATTATATTTGGAGGAAGAAGATAAGGAGTGGTATAAGAATTTTCTAATCACATGAAACATGAATTTAAAATGTCTTTGATTGGTTAACTTGCATTCCTTTTGAGGCTATATTTGGTTTAAAGGAAGGATTATACCTTCATTTATAAGGAAACATATGCAAGATATATTCTGAAGAAATTCAACAAGAATGACTACAAATGGATTTCAACTCTGATTACAGTTGAGAAAAAACTAAAAAAACATGAGGATGAGAAAAATGTGGATCCCACCCCATACATGAGAATAATTTGAAGATTATTATACTTGACTATTACATGGATATATATCATCTTTTCAACATTCTTAACGACCCACTTTCAAATTTATACGAATGAAAAACATTTGGAAACAATTAAATGACTTATGAGTTATATTCAAGGTACAATAAATTTGGGATTATACTTTGTAGCAGGAAGAGTTAATTAATTATAAAAATTTTATGATGCTAATTGGGATAGAGATGTGGTGGATCAAAATTCAACTAGTTGTGGAACTTCCTTAATAGGAAACAAATTTTGTGGATGGTTGAGAGAGAAATAGGAAATCATTTCTCTTAGTATGGATGAAGTAATGTATATATATTCACTGTAACAAAAAGAGCGCGATTGATCTTATGAAGAATCAAATTCAAAACTCTTGTAAACAACATATTAAGACCATATATCACTTCATCGAGGAAAATTTGAACAAGGTGTGATTAAAATAGAGAATGTTGAAACTGATGAACAAGTTTCTGACATACTAACTAAGCCATTGGTAGCACATGTGTTTGAGAAACATAAGTTGAACTTTGGTGTTTAGCCAACTCCCAGTGAATGAAAAGGTTATGGATGATCCCCTTTCCCTGTTTATGTTAACTATTTTAATCTGTTTATGGAACAGATGTAGGTTTATCTGGGAGATATGATATTGGGGGAGTTTCTTTTGATATTTAAAAGTAAAAATACAGGTTCTTTGGGTTTATTTACAAAGGGAGAGAATAGATAAATTCATGCTTATAAAGGTTTGTTGGTTGTATTATTTTTTCACATCGTGCAATGCTTCTGTGACATGATGAGAATTATGTGTTATAAGGAAATAGTTCATATTTATTATAGCTTATCTTGGACATATTTAAGAGTTCCAAAACATGAGAACACAATTAATTCTTCCCCTCTTATTTTCCACATTGATCTTTTCTCATTTAGATTTAGAGTTTTGGATGAGTTGTTTCTCTCCTTGTAGGTTTTTGTTTGAGGTTGGTGCTTTATTGAATTCATATAACATATTTCCAAAAAACTCAAAGGGGGATACTATTGAAACCAAGTCCTATCATAGATGGTATCTAGAAATAGATTTTATTTTTTATTTTTTTCAATATACAAAGGATTGGTCGGGGAGTTTTCATGTAAAGTGATCTTACATTATAAGATGGCTACATTGTTGAAGGAGTCATCATTTCCTAGTGTTTTTAATTTTTTTTGGATCAAAATGAGGATGAAGGAGAAAGATTCATTAAAGGATATTTTTTTGGATTGAATCTTCTCAATTATGGTAAAGTCATGAGTTTCACGGTGAATGGGTTTCGTGAATATTGGGTTTTACAAAAGGTTGAGTTTCATGAAAATATGAATATTTGTGAAAGAATTTCCGAAAGACAATGTTTTTTGGGAGTAGGAAAAGAATTGTGAGTGTGTGATGGGTTGATGGTGAATATTAATGACTACAAGAATCTTCATAAATGGGTCAAATTTCACTACAGATTTGTGAATAAAGGATCTTATGTGACTTGTTTTTGGTGCTTCAAAAAAAAGGCTTCTAGAGACATGGGATCATCACAAAGGGATAAGCCTATAAATAGGCAGCTTACCCAACTTCATTTGACATGAATATAAGTGGAGACAAGGATGAATTTATCTTATTTAATGAAGGATGATATATTCAAAAATATGGATTTATTTATGATCTTGAGCATCATGAAAATAATATTAATGTCTTAACTGATGCCAATGATTTTGATTTAGGGGAGTTTCATGAAGACTGAGAGTTTTCTGAATACTTAGTATTTCATGAAGGTAGTTATCTTCATGGAGGTAGTTTGTTTCTGTGAAGGCTGTACGCTTCAAGAAGGTTTGGATCTTTATGAATGTGTGTTTATTTATTAAGGCTAGTTTTTCTTTGAAACATAAAGAGGGTTTTTTGAAGGATGTGAGATTTGTGAGTAGTAGTATTGAACATCTAGTTTAAGTGAACAGTTCTTTCAAGTGCATCATCTCAGGACATCAGTGCAAGAAGAATCTCATGCTAGTTAGGGACAAAGACACAAATTCCAATCTACTAAGGTGGCCTTCAAGTCATTAAACCGAGTAATACTTAAGATGAAATTGTGGGATATGGGAATTATATGGAAGTTTTCTAAGGGAGGAAGTGTGTTATCGCTAAAATCTTGTAAAGGAAGTGTTATTGGAATAGAGTGACTATGTTTGAACTACTATCTTCCACTATAACTAGTGAACCTTAGTGGATTTAGGTATGACTGACACACTGCCGATGTATGTTCCTTGGACCAACCCTTCGTGTTGAACCATTTAAAACATTTATGTTGTCTCTCTACATGTGAATGTTTACTGCACAATTCCATCATATAAGTTTAACAAGTTTCTTCTAATGTGAGAAAAATATATGTCACTTTAAAGAAAAAAAGTTGACACCCTGATTCACCCCTCCCCTCTCAGAGTGCTTTGTGGTCCTGTAACCAGGACATCCCAAACTACATATCAATTTCAAATAAGATACCCAACCTACCTATGATGATATTTTTTCACGAATCAATAGATATAACCCACTCAATTCATACTCAAATCAATCCCAACATAGCTCAATGGGATTTCCCAATCCCCTTAGTCTAGAAAATAGCACCAAGGCATCAAAATAATAAGGAGAAAATGATTTCAGAATAAGGATAACTCAAAAATACAAAATAAGTGGAAATAAAACATAAATAGAAGTATGATAATACATTTATCAAGAAAAAACTACCAAAAGTGTGTTAGTTCAAGTCCTAAAAATGGAATGTCAATACAATTCATCACATAAAATATCAAATACATCATCACAAGATCTCCTTATAGTAAGTGGATTACATACTCCATTGTTCAACACCAACTAACAAGGTCACACTAATCAAGAACAACCAATACCTCTAAGTAGCTCTTTTACTATTCCTAGGATTGGAAAAATAAATTCTAAAAATAATCAAAATAAAAATTTGGGAGTGGGAAACACTATCCCTATATGATCCCACCAAGAATTCCATATTTATTCCATATGAAATAAACTAAATATGATTGATTTTAATTAAAACATGTAACGATAATTTTTTTTATAATTCCTAACAATGAATAGTTTTCAAATAATTTCAATGTTGAGTATAAAATAGGTGTAAAAGGTCATTTCTATCAAAATAGTCCTGAATAAGTATTTACATCAAATAATACATGGGAAAATCAATTTATTAACATTGTAATGTGTAAATAAAATTCAATCATAGAGCCATGGTAATGAGGACCAAGGTTAGTTATTTTAAAGCTCAAAGTTCTGCACATTATCTGTGAACTATTGATCTAATTGTTCAAACATTCCTAGATATTATACATAGGGGGAATAATAATCCAGACCAAATAATGAAACCAAAAACATCTATTAATTTAGTCATTATCATCATCATAAATATTTTTATAGGTAGAGATAATACATTCCTAACATGTATATCCATGTCCACCCACTTAACTAATGAGGATTTCACGTGATTTAAAGAAATCGATTGTACAAGGGAATATGATTAATTTTATTTAGTGGAAAGTAATTTCAATCAGCCCCAAGTTCAAGTTTCAAAAACCTTCCATTTCATTTCAAAAATTAACATCAAATGGTTTTCATTAAAATTCATGAATTTTAAGAAAAATTCATTAAATTTCAGACCATAAATCATTTCATGCCTTCTTTTCACAAGAAACCATCATTAAATTCACTATTCAAATCATTCATTTCAATTCAAATTCTTTTTTTCAGAAATCATCAATTTATTTGAAAATCGATACCCAAGATTTCCAACACACAAACCATGCCATTTGAAAATAAAATAAAAAATAATCTCAAATCATGCATTAGAAATCAATTAAAATCCCAATTCAAAATAAGTAAGCAATAATGGTTTCAATTGATAGGAATTTCCTTTTGAAACCACCTACCTCAATTACAGTATCAATAATCACCAAAACTAGTTTGGTCCTCGGGTCCTACAAGGCTTTCGGGCCACCCAAGGCCTTGGGGCCAGTTGATTCTCAGGGCCTTCGGGACACCTTAAGGCCTTAGGGACACCCCAAGGCCTCCAGGACACAGGAATTCAGGACCCAGACACATTACAATAAAGGAGCTGCCCCAGAAGAGGATTTAGAGAAGGTTCACTCACCCGAGAAGAGCCAAATGGATTTTCAGAATGAGAGGGTATGGCTATGCTATCGATACCAGCCTGTGCTTGCACGATAAGCCTAGCTAGATGGTCATGCAAAAGTGGAGGGATACTATCAAGATGCAGATGCTGGGGAGGGACAGTTCCTTGTAGATAGTCTGATTTAATTCCTTAAGACCTTCGGGTCATGTAATCTCCTAAGACTACAGGCCATGTAATATCTGAGCCTCTGGGCCTTGTAAGGGTTCCCCCTCATCCCTTGAAAGGGGGGTTATCAAAAATCAATAAAAATGAAGGTCTTCGGGCCATTTAGGATAAATCAAGATCTGGATCAATCAATAATATAAGGATATACCATTCTCAAATAAGGATAGAGAGGAGGAAATGAGAATTCATGTTCAAAATGATATTTCACTCACTATAAGAGATTAAATTATGTAAAATGCACTTCGATCCATGAATTCTCAAGGTTTAAAGGTCCAAAATTACCTCTATAGAGTTATAGAGACTCTATTTTTTCCTATTAAGACTTTGAAATATTTCTAAATATACTTCCATAGTTAGGCATTGAGACAACATAAAATTATGAGGCCTAATGTGCCCAGAATTAATTTTATAAAAATATTAAATATATTTTATATTGTTCTTTAATGGTTAATTAAAGAAAACATGATAACTCTTAAATTATTGACCAGATCAAAAATTTGAGACCATATTTTTGTCCAAAATGTAGTGTTTACCCTAGGTGCGACATAAAATGAGTTGGTGAAGGACGTTCAAACCCCTCACTCATTGGATATTTTTATGTAAATTAATTAATTAATTAACTAATTTAATTCATTTAACCTAGGATATATTTCTATAAATTCATTTTTATGAAATATTCCCTATGGTTAGCCTCATTATTTTTCTGAATTCACCAGGGAGAGCATCATCCTCCTCTAGAGAATTCCTTTGAATAATGATAGAACATCAGATTGGATCAAATCAAGATGTGGTGAATGTAATGGATCCTCCTCCCTCATTGGTGAACATGTTCTTCATGAGTGATCGATCAAAATAAGGGGTAGGACTCGTCAACTTTTTTTTCTCCCTTTTTATTAAATGCTTGAATAGATCGAATGATTCTTCGATTTTCACCCCTACAGAGACATGACCAAGCAGTGAAGAGGGACCACACACCGTGTGGGTCCCCTCACATGTTGTGTACTACTTGAGATCTTTCGAGTGTTATTAAAACATCCACATCTCATTTTTAACTTAGACTTTGTCCCATGATATGCCTATCCTAAGTGTTTTACACATAGAACATGATGGTTCCCTCAAAAGTGGATTTTAGGATATAATGTGAAATCTACCAGGTTCGGCATGCTGAGGCGACACTCAATGATGGAAGTGATTATGAAGAAACACAAGAGTAGTACCAAGATTACCCTTCAGATGGGATGGGTAGTGGTGTTACTCAATGGTAGTCTTAGGAATACCCTATATGTGGGTTGGGTATTGGCATTCCTCGATGATCTTTATGAGTTACCCTCTAGTAGGATTGGGTAATGGAGTTCCTCAGTGATCTAGGATTACCCTCATGATGGGCTTGGTAGTGGAATTCCCTGATGATATCTTCTAGGCATAATCCTCTATCCATGCTAGGTATTGGAATTTCCCTAATGACTCACTGTGTTTACCCTCCAGTAGTACTGGGAAGTGGAGTTTCCTGATGACCTTCTTGAGTGGTACCCTCGAGTAGGACTAGCTAGTGGAATTCCTCGATGAGTACCAGAGTAGGAACCTCCTAATGTACCAAGGCATGGGATCCTTTCCTAAAACTAGTGACCCCTCGATGATGCAGAACATTGAAGAGGAGTGGTTTTAAGAACCTTTGGACTCACAAGAAAGAGGGATGCTTTCCCCAACTAGATGCATTCTTGTGACATGACTTAAAACTATGCGGGTGAGTCAGTTCCGCCCAAAGAGAATAGTATCAATGTGTGGTGATTGAGTCCCTTAGACTTGTGTTTCCTAGTTAGATGCATGAGATGCTGGGAATCATAATGGAATTCCATTGGTAACTATTGGCTACTCATATTATTTGAATGAGATATGAAATTTATATCCCCTTACTCACTCATTTGGGATTATTTAACTGATCATATATGATATCATTATTTGGTACCCACTCTTCAGGTTTTTGTTACCCTCCTTATAGGAGAGGCAAAGACATGTAGGGTATGCCACATGCTTTCCATGTTTAGATTCTTGTGTTTGGATGAATATACTCTCTAGATATAAGTAGAAAAGACTAAATGAGAAGTTCATCTTCTCACTATATTGAGATCCTTGTGTTTGGATGAGTTCACTTTCACTCTCTTGTTAGGTTGAATAATACTATATTACTATACCTTATTATATATACCACTTCCCTATTCAATTTTATACCTTACCACTCCCTCTTCACCTTTTAGGGAATTCTACTGGGTAGGTATATACTCACCCCTATATGAACTTTTTCCAACACATATCATGTCTTTTGCGAATGATAGATAGGTTGATCAAGACTTCAGATGAGCCTAGGGATACAGGGTTCTTGGACATTGTACAATGGTCATATATTTGGATATAGGATTTGGGATCTCTTGTTTGTTTACTCTTATCTAGTTTTTTTAGGTTGAGACATATTCTTGGTTTGGGCATGTATTTTCCCCCTTTCAATTTTCAGTATACAGTACCATAATTTTTTCTATTTAGTGGTCCATGCATATTTGGAATATTTATTGTAGTGTTTCATATTTTATTTCATCCCCTATAAACGTTTTCATTGATTTGGATGTGTGGGTGTGTGTACAAGTATTTAGGAAAATGCCTACCTGAGTTTAGTGTGCCTTCAACACTTGTTTCTACTCCCTGGCCTTTAGTGGTAGGCTTGGGGTAGTTGCTGCTTGAGCCCCAGTTTGGGTCGTGTCGTGACATATTGGTATCAAAGTTGGTTAAACAATTGAGATTTTTTTAGGAATTTCCCTAAAAATAGTTTTGATTGGGTTTAGGTAAATAGGGTCAAAGTGTCTCAAGTGTGGCTCTCAGGGTAGGGATTCTAGTGATGGTAAGATGACTGATGTATCTATTCACCAAGTCCTTGATTGCCTGTTTGTTGACTCGATATGCCAATGAATTTTTTGCAGGGTTCAATAATACAAGAATCATATCAGATCAAGTATTTGATTTTCCTTCTTGAGTCATCTCCCCATTTTTATTGATATATATATGTTCGTTTGACTACGATCTTCCTTGATAACTTTCATGATGCCTCCATTATGAAAGCCTGCTAGGATACTAGTTCCGGTTCCTAATGGAGACCCTATGAGCGACAAGGCCTTAGTTCAGGGTATGTATTGTGATCCTCTTACTCCAAGTTTGTAGGTAGAATCACCCCCACCTATTGAGTAGCAGATTTCCCAGTAGATTAGGAAGAGGATGTGCGCAGTCTGAGCACACTTCACGAGTTCCAACAACATAGACCAATCAGGTTCCACAACAAGCCTGATCCTCAGATAGTAGAGGATTGGATAGTGTTGTTAGTCTATATCTCCAGGATTATCTAGACACTAATAAATCATATGGTGGATTTAACAGCCAGTCTTTTCCTTGGAGTATTTAGGAATTGGTGGATCCTGGTTACCCAAATGAAAAATGAGTCGATACTCTAATGGGACGATTTCTAGAAGCCATTTCTAGATGAGTACTAACCCTCCTTCTTATGCTCCATTTAGATCCACGATATTATGGATATTTAGTAGAGAGGGATGATAGTGTATGAGTATTCATAGAGGTTATTTGACCTTATTCATTACTCTCTTTACATGATCAAATATGGCTACTTCAAAGCACGGAAGTTTGAGAATGGAATCCACAAAGAGATCCGAGCCCACATAGTGACCCTATGCCTCAGCACCTATAATGGGGTGCTAGAGAAGGAAATTGTGAAAAATATATTTCTTTCATAGGGATTCTAAATATATTTAGCTGGCAGTGAGAATGACAGGGTTGAGATATCTATTGCAGTAGGTAGACACTAGAGATATCGAAACAGGAGACCCTTTCATGAGCAGGCTCAGCGATGTGGTATTATAGTGTAGGGGAAATATAGTTCACCAGGGAATACTAGATAGGGATTATTCTTTGATTGTGACAGATGAGGTCACATGGCACAAGACTACCCAAACAGATGATCTAAGCATCCTAGGCAGATAGTGGATGGACTAACACGATAGAGACAGTGCCAGGATCAGGGTGGTCCCCAGGGAGGTGAAGCTAGAAAAGGAGTAGGAGGAGATGATTGTGGAGGATAAAACTATGAGTTCCTTCCACCACCACTACCAGGAAGCCCATGTCAGGATTAGGGAGCTGGAAGGAACTGTGGATAACTGCAAGCTTTGGATGTCTATTATTGTACGACACATGATATGATTCAAGATACAATCAATGTTTATTCTACTCTTACCTTAATATTAGTTGACACAAGTTCCTATCATTATTTTATCTCTCAACTCATGGTGCAAGATCTAGATATCCAGTATATATATTGACACAACATCTTTTTCTTAAGGTTGATATAGGGAATACTTCTTCTATGTCTTTCATCTGTCGGAAGTGCGAGCTATCAATTAGAGGAGAGAGGTTCACTTGGGACATATTGGTTATCATGATGGAACCCTATGAAATAATCTTGGGCACAAATTTTTTTCTATGGTTCGAGCCATGATTGAGTATAATCGCAGACTAGTCAGATGCCTATGTACTAATGGGGTGACCTTCTCCTTTTTCGGTGACATATACTTCATAGCAGGACAAGCAGGTGCTGTGAGAAAAAGGTTTCAGCTTATTAAAAATCAGTTATTAAGATTAAACCTTGTTGAAACATACTCTATAGTAATTTAGATTCCTTAAGTTGTGGATGAATATATGTATTTCTTCCCCAAAGACGTTCCAGGACTACCTCTGAAGTGGGAGATGGAGTTTTTCATAGACTTGCATCCTTGGATAGCTCTGATATCTTATGCGACATATCTTATGGAACCTACTGAGATATAGGTTCTATGGTTTTGGATGGAGGACCTTCAAGAGAAAGCTTTCATTATACCCAGTGTGTCCCCCTGGGAGGCTCCAATTCTATTTTTGAAAAAGGAAGATGGGAGCTTATGACTTTGCGTGGATTAACATCACCTGAACCAAGACATGATAAATAAAATATACCATTTTACAAGGATTTATGACCTATTTGATCATTTTTCAGGTACAAGATGGTTCTCCAAGATTGATCTGAGATTTGGCTACCACCAGTTTCTTGTTCACAAGGTTTCAATTCCAAAGTTGGTATTCCTATGTCACTATGGGCCCTATGAGTTCCTAGTGACACCCTTTGGTGTGACAAATTCCCCCACTGTATTTATGTCTTTGATGAACAAGTTCTTCCATCCATACTTGGATCAGTTTGTTTCCATTTTCATCGAAGACATACATATCAACTATGAAAGAGAGGAGGAGCATGCAAAGTACTTGTGTATGGTCCTAGATTTGCTTCAAGATCACCAGCTTATGGAAAGCTCTCGAAGTACTAGTTAGGGATATAGGATGTTCACTTTCTAGGTAATGTTATTTTGGAAAAAATTTTATCCATGGATAAAATAAATATCATGGAATTTATTTCTTGTGAACCATCCATGAATGTATCATAGGTGCATAGTTTCTTTGGATTGGTAGGGTACTACAAGAGATTTGTGGAAGACTTCTCCAAAATTGTGGCCCCTTTGACCACCCGAACATGGAAGGGATAACTGTTTACCCGGTATGAGAAGTTATAGAACACCTTCGAGAAGTTGAGGTAGTGGCTGAAGAGAGCTCCAATATTGTGGATACTTGAGGAAGGCATTGAGTTTGTGGTGTATTGTGATGCCTTAGGGTCTGGGTTCAGTTGTGTGTTTATGCAACGACTGGCAGTCATCGTATATGGGTTGAGGCAGTTAAGACTCCCTGAGAAGAACTATGTGACCCATGAACTAGATCTAGAAGTGGTAGTCTTTATATTTAGGATGCAGAGACACTAACTTCTGGGTGAGATCTTTGTGGTATACTCATACCACCATAGTCTTAGGTATGTCTTATCTCAAAGAGGCCTAAAATTGAGACATCACCATTGGTTGGATTTACAAAAAGACTTCAACTTTGAGATATTATATACTCTAGAAAAGGTCAACATGGTAGAAAATACCCTTAGCAAGATGTCTCAATCTCACTTAGTGTAGGAAGATTCGAAGTAGGTATCTTCCCTGCAGCCGTCCCTAGTAGAGCAGGAGGGAACAAATTTTCTTCAGTCGATGGTGTTGACTCCTTTTCTCCTCGAGCATGTGAGAGAGTACCAGTTGGGATACATTTAATATGAAGTTTTCCATGATTAGATATCCAAAAGAGACACACCAGATGAGTATTATAAATGATGGAATCATGAGATCTTATTCCTAGGGAAAATAGTGGTTCCAGTCGTGATGCGGGAGGAGGTGATACCAAAGTTCCACATTTCTCCCTTAGTTGTACATACAGGTGTGGGGAAGATGTATATAGATCTTTAGTGGTAGTTTGGGTGGTCCTAAATGAGACAAAATTTAGCTATGTTCATCTCAAAGTGCCTCACCTGTTAGTAGGTGAAAGATAAGCACCATGTTCTAGCAGGCTTGTTGCAGCCCCTTGAGACCCCAGAGTGGAAATGGGATGACATACCCAACATTTTGTTCACTTGGATTCCATGCCGAGAGAAGGTCCATGGAACCATCTAGAATATTGGAACATCGTCGCTGTATGCTCCTTGGACGTAGCCCAGTAAGGGTGACTAACAATGTGTTAGTCGTACAAAAAAAACACTTATCTTCACAAGTTGTGGATTACAAGAGTTTATCGTAGTCACTATATTCTAGGCACACTAACTTTACATGATGTTAGGGATAGCACACAATATCCCTCATTTCACTTCCACTGACTCCCCCTTACTCACTACGTTGGAAGAATCTTCACTCAATTTATTGACTTGAAGGTTGCTTTAATGGTTTAACATTAAATCAGGCATCCTCAAATGTAAATGGATGCTCTGTTGAAGTATTGAAATCACCTAAAGATGTAATTTATATTCCCATATACTATTATGTTATAGAAATTAATTTCAAAAACTGATTTGGCCAATTTTCATGCTTCCTTGGGTGTTCCGCATACTACTTCTATTTCTACGTACCGCTACTGTTTCCACTTACCGTACAGATCCTTCACGAACTACCCTTCTCCACATACTTACCTACTCTGTATACTGCTCTACTCCTCGGTGTACTATCCTACTCCGCATACTTCCTTTCCCCACCACGTACAGCGAGAGATTTCTATGCAAACCACACTCTCTTCCACGAACTGTTTTGCTTACGTGGATGATTCTCTCTGCATACCATCTTCTCATTTGAGAACCAATTTATACTTCACCTGATTTATTCCCAAAATTTTAATCTCCAATATCCTCACTAAAAAAGGGGATTACTACTCCTTAAATAGACACATAACTCTGAAAATTTCACTAATCCAATTTACCCAAAATTTCAATGTGGGACAATATTCTCTATAAACTGAACTCCATCTGCATACTGTTCTCCTCCACCGTGTACCATGCCTGTTTCATGAACCAAAAAAAATACCATAAACCTTTTTCATTCTTCATACCACACGCCTTCACCGTGTACCATCACTGCGAACCGTTTTTGAGAGTATTCCGTACATTTCATGCCTTCACCGCATACCGTCGTTGCGAACCATTTTTGGTTCTGTGCACCACTCCGCGTACCATTCCATATGTGGTCGTGAACCATTTCAAGAACATGGTACGTGGTCCATTTTTGAGGTATACAGTTACCTTATTTGGATGATTTTCTTTGTCATTTTTCATACCAGTCACTCTTATGTGAAAAAAATGTTCTTTCCAATACCAAACTCCTAATTTTGAGGTCCAAAAGTTTAGAAAAAAATTGTGAAACTGCGCAACCTTCAATATTACTTTTATCCTCAAACATATGACCTCATTTCCTAAGAACTCCTTAGTCATCCATGTAAATATTGACAGAAAACACAAACCAAACTCTATTATTATCAATGAACAACCTTGGTTCCAACGATCTCTCCCTTTGGGTTTGTTAAAAATCTCCAGATAAATTCACTTATGTTCCTACTACGTTCAAAAATAAAACCTTCAAGAAAAAACTCATCGATCACTATAAGTCTATGTGATCAGTTCTAGATGTAGAAAACAAGATAGAGGACATGAATTCAGTTCTCATTCTTTTGTTTTCTCCCCCATATTTGTAGATCTATATTTTTCTGTTCTCCATCATTCCTGTATCCAGAAAAAATAGATCACTCTTCTTTGAATTTATCTATTCCCCCCATTGGGAATAAACCCAATGAACCAAATCATGACTTGTAGTGTAAACAAAACAAGCATTCCCTGGATCGTATCTCTCCCATAAACCTGCATCATTTCCACAAATAGAGTAAAAAATCTAAAACAACTGGGGATAGGGGAATCTCATAACCTACTTATGCACTGGGAGGTGGATAAAAACTAAGGTTCAACCAATGTTTCTCAAATATATCCACTGACAGTGGCTTGTTCATAATGTCAGCCACATGCTGATCAGTTCTCACATGGTCCATTTTGATCATGCCTTGTTTAAAATTTTCCTTGATGAAGTGATATCTTATCTCAATATGCTTTTACAAGAATTCTAAAATTGATTCTTTATAAGATCAATTGCACTATTTTTTATCACAGTAAATCGCCATTGGTTGTTTCACCTCATCACCTATGTCAGTTAGTTTTTTTTCATCCAAATTAAATGAGTGCATGCCTCAGTAGTGAATATATATTCCGGTTCAGCGGTATTAAGATAAGCACTTTCTTGTTTCTTGATCAACTAGCCCACACATTTCATCCTAATATAGAATTCTACACCAATGGTGGACATTCTTTCCAATACATCTCCAGCCCAATCAACATCATAAAAAGAAGATAGTTCCCTATATATTCCTACAATAATGTATATCCCATAATTATGTTTACGTTGATTGTATCTTGTGATTATTTTCACTACCTCCATATGTTCTTCCTTCAGATTACTTTAAAAGTAGGCCACAAGGAAAGTTTCAAAGAAAATATCTGTCCATGTTACCGTTAGGTATAACAGGCTTCCAATTATTCTTCTATATATAGTGGGATCCATTGAAGTCCCATCCTCCTGCCTCCCGAGATTTTTTTTCAACCATAATCGGAGTAGACATTGGTTTGGAATCATGCATATTGAATTTATTCATCTACTCTCTTGTATACTTTTCCTGATAAATGAAAGTTTAATCCTTCTTCTGAATTACCTACAACCCTAAAAAGTTTGTGAGTTCACTAATCATGGACATTTGAAATTCTGATTTCAAGTGATTGGAAAATTCATCTACTAATCCATGCTTGCTTCCACAAAAAAATAATACCATCCATGTATACCAATACCATGAAATGATCCTTTTGAGAATTATTCACATAGATATTGTGATTCACTCCTCCTATATGAAACTCATGCTTTCATAGATAAGAGTCCAATCAAGAGTACCATGCCTGTGGTGC
Source organism: Viscum album (assembly GCA_963277665.1). Taxonomy (NCBI): domain Eukaryota; kingdom Viridiplantae; phylum Streptophyta; class Magnoliopsida; order Santalales; family Viscaceae; genus Viscum; species Viscum album. The sequence goes on from OY728128.1 coordinate 126,595,406, forward strand.
GTATTTCAATCCATAAAGCGATTTCATTAATTTGAAAACCTTCAGTTCATCATTAACAATCAAGAACCACATGGGCTATTAAATGCTAACTTCTTCTTCCAATAATCCATTTAAGAATGTTGTCTTACATCCATTTGATAAACATTATAACTTATTTGGATTTCCATGGCAATAAATAGCATGATTGACTTCAGTCTTGCTACTGGAAAAAATTTATCTTCAACATCAATGCCTTCAATTTGTGAATATCCTTTTCAAACCAAAAATGCCTTATTTTTTATCACATTTCCATGTTAGTCATTTTTTTTTCTTGAAAATCCACTTCGTACCAATCACATTGTGATATTCAGGTAGTTTAACAAGATCCCATGTCTAATTTTTTCCAATCTGATCTAACTCTTCATTTATTACTTTCACCCATGACTCATCCTTTGCAGCCTCTTCAAATGAGTAAGGTTCCACAACTAATAGAAATGAATACTGTACATTATTCCTCATTATCCTTGTTTGTGTAGGTGCATTTTGATCCCTAATAATGTTTCACTGATAAATCTCGGCCCTTTGATTTCTCCTTTGGGGTTCTACCGAATTATCTCCAGTCATGGTTTCCTCTTTCAATTATTCTTTAGAGTCAACATCATGATGTGACTCTAGAGAGTTTTTAACACCTTCCTCTACCTCTGTATTAAAATTTTCTCCATGTTCACATTCTTCCTCATCTTTTATCATATCAGTATAAAAATTACTTGAAGCATTTGTGTTTTTATATTCAATGATATTAACATCAATGCTTTCCACAATTCTTCCCAAGTACTTATTGAAACACTTGGAAGATTTTCTGTCCATTGGGTATCCAATAAATATTCTTTCATCTGCATTGTCTACATACTTCCTTTGATTTCCTTATTTTTTTTGGATGAAACATTTTCTTCTAAAAACATGAAAATATTTCAAATAGGGCTTCCTTCCATTTTGAAATTCACATGAGTAGAAAATGTTCTCTTTGCTATCAAATTGATTTAAGTTTCCATATGTTCCACATCCTTTCATGAGAGAATTATCGGACCTTCCTCTTATAGTACATCCATTCTGATTGAATTTCAAAATAGTACCTAAGTCATAGAGTTGACTCACACTATGAATATTGTGATTCATACCATCCACATAAAGGACTTTAGTATTCTTCAGCTCTCCATTATCTAGATTAGTACTTACATTTCCTTTTATCTTCAAAAAACCATCCTTACCAAACCTAACCGTTCCATTGAAATTTTTCTTGACATTATTTAATAGGTCTGCATTACCTGTCATGTGGGAAGAACATCTTCTATCAAGAATCCATGTGTTTTTCTTCTTTTTGGATTTGAGGGATACGTCTGAAAAATTGGAATTTTCAATTTTCCTCTTTTCTTTCCATGAGATATTGGATTGAGTGTAGGACACCGATGACCTTTAAATTATCTATTCCATGTACATGGGTTCTCCATATTCAAATTCTTCTTCCAAAGGATAAAATCTTTTTGAAATAGAAATATCATCTGGTTAATGTGTATTGAATCATCTTTGAGCATTAAATGAATTTCTCCTGACATAACTCTGTCTGCAATACAAATCTTTATGGCCAAAGTTAGAATAGTGAGAAAAATATCCATAAAAATTATTTCTTCTAAAAGAAGTATGATATGAATATGTTCTCCTTTGTTGAACTCCTAACTCTTCCTCCTTCATATAACCACTTTCCTCTTCACAGTATGACATGGTAGGGACCATATAGCCACAAAAATGACACTTCATGAAAGGAAATGTCTTCTAACTTATATTTCTCCTCATGAAATATTCCTCCGAAAAATAGTTTTACTGTTTATAATTTCTGGAAACTTGAGGATAATATTCAGTTCACCTTTTGGTTTTATTCTAGGGTTTCTTTTTTAGTACTTCTGGTGGATTTTCAACATGATCAACTTTCATTTTTACTTTATTATGGTTCACTTTATTTAAATCATTTGAAATTTCATCCTCACGAACAATTCCACTATTTCACATGCATGTGGGTCTTTGATCAATCAAGATCTTTTCACCTCCATCAGAAAAACATTTTCTCTCTCCCTTGTAGATCAGCATCCTAGAACCTTCCAAATTGTATTTTCTTCTTTGATTCTATTGAAAATGATTCACTTTCAAGTTTAATTCTCAGAGTAACAACTTCTTCTCTGAGTCCCTCAATGGTCTGGGACTTCTCCTCCAGTCTTGAGGTAAGGTCATTGATGACCTTTTCTTGTTCTTAAATTCTGAGTTTTAGTTCCACAATATCATCAGTACTTTAAAGGATTGATGATTTTACTTTTACCAGTTCTTCCAGTCATTCAATTTCCGCTTCTATAAGATCAATATATTCTAAATATTCCTACCCCATTACTTTACACTTATTGAATTTTTACATTTATTCACAAACTTACCAAAAGAATCCTTAAGTTGATACCTGGGATCGACATTAGTCATCAACTGATTATCTATAACTTTATCTGTCAATGGTTCTGACTTTAAATGGTATCCATAATGTAGGCATGGTTCCTAGATATGAATTCTACTTCCTCTTCCTCAAAGAGTTCGTTATCATCATCTTCTTCTTCACAAAAAAAAACTCTCATTGAAATTAATTTCTAGATTTGAAGTATCTATTTTTGAAAAAACATTTCTAAGGCTCTTTAATGTCTCCATCTCCTCTTTATCCATCATTGAACTTTCTTGGGAAAAGATAGGAAATGTTCCCAACTCTTCTACAACGAAAAAAAATCCAAAAGTAGCTTTCCTTCAAATTTCCCTATCCCCTTCTTTAGTTCCTGGGAAATGACAGAAATAACTTCCTTTTCCTCATAATCTTCATCAACACAATATCCTGAATTTTCCTGTTTGTCTGTGGTTTTTAATTTCATTTCTTTGGTTACATGAGTCATTGCATCTTCAGGGTTGAGTCTCATCTCCCTCGCCACTAGGCTTCTTAACAGATTTTCAAGAGAAAATTTAGATAGATCCCTTTCTTCAAGAGTTAAAACCTTTGCATTATAAATTGGTGGAAGTCTTCTTAAAAATTTCCTTACAATATAAATGTATTTAATATCTTCGGAAATACCTCAAATTTCTCCTACAACTTCAATAATTTGATTGAAGAAAGAATCTGCATTTTCATTAGGGTGAATCTTTATATCATCAAACCTGTTGTGTAAAACTTGGTGCTTCACCTCCTTCACTTTGCTGTCACCTTCATAAATATCCTATAGTTTATCCCACATAGACTTTTATAACATATTGTTCCTCACCATCATATATATTTGATCAAAAAGAGATGCAATAAGGGAATTAGGTGCTTTAACATCATCATCCATCATTTTCCCATATGTATCTCTCATATATAGACTAGTAGGATTAGTGACCTATATTCCTTGTATAGTGGAAAAAAGTACATCAATTCCAAGAGATCTTAAATGAGATATCATCCCATTCTTACATATCTAAAATTTCTTTCCATAAAACAAAGGAACTTCCCTCACATTAATTGTATTCTCCATGTTAGAAAACATGATAGATTTAACACCAGCAACCTTTACCCTCTGATGCCACTTGAAGGACCTCGGATCACCCTGAGAGGGGAGGGTTGAATCAGGGTGTAAAATTTTTCTTTTAAACTAATGGATCTTGTTCCCATATTCTTAGAAACCTATTAAACCTTTTTGAAGAATAAGTGTAGAAAATAAACAATCACATGATAACAATGAAACAACAATTTCACTTGGTTCACCACTAAAGGCTACATCTAAGGATCATACACCGACAATGTGTCAGTCATAAAAAAACAGTTATCTTTAAAAGTTGTGTATTACAAGAGTTTATCCCAGTCACTCTATTCCACATGCAATGCCTTTACAATATTTTTGGGATAGTGTTGGTTTTGGGTGCATCAGAAGCGCGTTGGTGGGTTTACCCAACTTTAATTTTTTTGTTAAAAAAATGATAAATATGAGATCTGTAACGATAATAAAACACCAGATCTTTGGAATATAATGAAGAAATAAAGAAATTAATGGAGTATTGTAACTATAGATATGATCATCATGTGTTGGTTATAATTAATTTAATTAAAAGAGAGGAATTAACTTCATGTAATTCTCTTTCCATTGATGTTTCCGATCACGATCCAATGTGATGCATCATTGTGTCATATAATACTAGTGTATGATTATTCTATTGGTGATTCAAAAGTTCTCTATGTATCTTTAGACATCGCCTAAGGGATCTCTGGGTGCTATCATGGAAGATCCTTCGCTTGCGATATCTATCTTCGATCGCCTTGAGAGCCGCTTGCAAAGCACTCTCCTTGATCGAGTGGAGGAGGATCTCTCTCGTAGATTGATAGAATCCTTTGAAGAAAATAATTATCTCTTGGCTAGAGATATTTCTCTAGATCCATTATACACACCCCAAAATATTTATAGGCTAATGAGAATTATATAATATGGATTTTTAATAACTTAGAATAATAAAATGAATTAATTACTTGAAAGAATTTATTCATTTCAATTAATTCTTAGTAAGACCCCATGTCTAATAATAATAGTTGACTATTATTATTACTTGACATGTGCCGAGTGAATTACACCTAATATTATTTAATTAAATAAATAATATTATTTATCACAAATCCCCAAAAAATAATACGACATTTATATTAATATACCCAACATGTACTTCTATTTTTCCATTTTCTTTATTTCCTACACAAAATTTATTAGACAATGAATAATGGCTATTTATTTCTTAAATAAATATCAATTCATTACTCACTAATAAATATATTATTTCTCCCACAATATATTCTCTCGAATAACTAGTGTCGAAATAAATGCGATCAAGAATCCTTGAATAATTATTAAACAAAAATCAAGAATAATATTTATTTAACTTGTTAAATTAATATTTAATTGAGATACTTAGAAAAATGTATTGTGTGACCCTCTAGGCCCCTTTCTTAGTGTAATTAGGTGGAGCCTGCCTAAAGTATAAGGTTAGCGTCTAGCAACATGCCAAGGCACCCATAGAGAAAGAAGTTAACACCGTAATGACGTGTCACCTCCTACAAACTCTTACCATGTAATGTAATAACATTATCTCAATATTATCTATTAATGAAGTATTACTTGTGACTCGCACAACATATCCCACATCATTATGAATAGTGTTTCGTCATAGTTTTCGTTAATACATCTAAGTGTGTGAGTTATAATACCCATTAATAATAATCTTAAAGTCTTAGGACCAACACACACGCCTGCATATAGGAACATCCAATGACACTATGAAATGTGGATTTCCTAATGGCGGGTCTCATTATCATAATATCCTCCTAGATATTACCAAGGGCGCACACCATGAGAAGGTGCCTCAAAGTTTTATGAGTCCTCACCCCTAATGGATTGTATTATTTGTGCCCCTCAAATAACATAATCCGGCCATAGAAAATATATTCAAGAATAATGTTATGTAACTTATTGTTTCTCATCATAGTAGGGATCCACTATGACACTTTAGTGAAACAACTTTCATTAGGACATTATCACATGCATTGTCATGATGAAGAAAAATCAAGATATGATAAGGTATTTATTAATGAATAAAGTACAAAGTAGTTGGTTCTAGGCCACTAAATCCAACTGATTCCCACTTGGACTAGATCCAACTACTAACAACCTTTAACCCGCTAGCTCTCACATGATATTCATGCTTCTGCTGAGATAGGCCTTTAGTCATGGGATCTTCCATGTTCTCTTTCATGGACACTCTACTCACTGCAACTTCACCCTTTTGATAGAAATCCTTCAAGAGGTGATACTTATAGAGTATGTGCTTTATCCTTTGACTTGACTTTGGTTCTTTTTCCAGATCCACCACTACAGTATTATCACAATACAATGTGATTGGATCTTTACTGCTAGGCACCACATCAAGCTCCTAGAAAAAGTTCTAAATCTAGACTTCCTTGGCTGCATTAGAAGCCACTATATATTCGAACTTCACTGTAGAATCGACAAAAACTAGCTTCTTTGAACTCTTTCAGCTCACAAATCCTCCATTAAGGTAGAAACCATATCCAGATTGGGACTTCAGATCATTATAATCTATATGAAAACCACCCTCAACATACCCTCTAATGACAAGCTCCTCTTCTCCTACATACACAATGAAAATATCCTTAGTTCTTCTTAGATACTTAAGGATAATCTTAACAGCAGTCCAATTCTATTCTCTTGGATCTTCTTGATATCTGCCTACCATGATCAGTGCATAGGAAACATCGATCTTGGTAAATAACCTGGCATACATCATATATCCAATAGATGAAGCATGTGAGATCTCACTCATTCTACATTTCTCTTATTATGTATAAGGACACATTTTCTTTGGAAGATGTTAGCTATGTGACACTGGAACCAATCCCCTCTTAGAATGTTCTATACTAAATCTCTTTAGTATCTGGTCAATGTGTTTACCCTAACTTAGTCCAAGAAACCTCTTGGATCTATCAATAATGATCTTTATCCCTAAAATGTTGGCTTCTTCACCTAATTCCTTCACAAATAAACACTTGTTAAACTAGTTATTAACTGACTGTATGACTGGTACATCATTTACAATAAGTAATATGTCATCAACATATAATACTAGGATAATGACCACATTCCTATTAAACTGCTTATAAACACAAGGCTCACATTTGTTTATGGATTCATTAAATCAAATGTTCCATGACCTGGATGCTTAGTTTAATCCATAAATGAATTTATACAACTTGAAAACCCATTTGGAGTCACCTGGTGTCACAAAACCTTCTGGTTGTGTCATATAGACATCTTCCTAAAGGTTCCCATTAAGTAATGCTATTTTGACATCCATCTACCAAATCTCGTAGTCATGGTAAGCTACTATGGAAAGTATGATTGTTATGGATTTAAACAAGGAAACAGGTGAGAAGGTTTCATCATAGTCAATTCCTTAACATTTTCTGAATAATTTTTCCAATATCCTTGATTTATAGGTGCTAACTTGACCTTCCCTATCCACTTTTCTCTTGAATACCCATTTTCATCCAAGAGGCTTTACATCAACTGGATCTTCAACCATAACCCAAACTTGGTTCTGATAAATGGAATCAATCACTGAATTCATATCTTATAGAAATCTTGTAGCTTTTGAGTTTTTTAATGATTCCTTATAGGATAGAGGTTCATTATTGTCCAACCATAATGATTCCCCATCCTCAGTGATTAGAAAACATAGTCTCTCTGGTTCCCTTACCTCTCTTGATCTCCTATGCAGTACTTGTGTTTCTAGAACCTCTTCCACGGGGAATTATGGAACTTGTTCTTATACCAACTCCTGTGTATCATGAGCATCAACTTCATCTAAGTCAATCTTTCTTCCACTATCCTTTTTGAAGATGTGCTCCCTCTCAAGAAATACGTCTTGTCTGGCAACAATAAATTTTTTGTTTGAAGGGTTATATAAGTAACATCCTTTCTTTTCCTTAGGATATCATATAAAGATACACCTCATGCCTTAGGGCTCTAGTTTTTTTTTCCAAGAAGGCCTTAAAAAATGCCTCGCATCCCCATACACGTGTGTGCGAAAAAATGGGTTTCTTTCCATTCCATAACCCAGAGGGGATTCCATTTTACACCTTAGTTGGTACTTGGTTTAATTTTTAATCTATAGTTTGTAATGAATATCCCCAAATGGATAATGGAAGATCTATATGACTCATCATCAATCTCACCATGTCCAACAAGGTGTAGTTCCTCCTTTCATTAACCCCATTCCACTGTGGCGTATAAGGAGTGAGTTGATATAGAATCCCAGACTCCCATAGAAGATCGATGAACTCTTGGTTCAGATATTCTCCACCTCGATTCGATCTAAGCTTCTTTATCTTCTTACCAAGATGATTCTATACTTGATTCTTGAATTACTTAAATTTCTCTAAGAATTTTGACTTATAACTCATTAAGATGATATATCCATATCTACTAAAATCATTAGTAAAAGTAATGAAGTAAGAATGTCCACCTCTAAATTCTACTGGAAATGGTCCACACACATCCGTGTGCACTAATAATCGAAGCTATGTGGCCCTTTCACCCTGTCCACCGAAAGGTGGCTTAGTCATTTTACCTTGTAAATAGTTGGGACATATATCAAGTGGTTTTAGCTCAGTAGAGTCTAAATAACCATATTGACAGAGCTTTTTCAAGCGGTTCTCATTTACATGATCGATACGGTGATGCCACAATAGGGTGATGTATGAGTCATGTGAGTTTTTTTTGTTATCAATTTCGGACACTTGGTTTTCATAATTTAATACATACAAACCATTATTTAAATGCACCATACCATAACATACATTGTTCTTATAAAAGAAAAAACCCTTATTTAAAAACTTGAAAATAAATCCATCTATATCCAAACATGATACAAAAATTATGTTCTTTGTAACAATAGAAACATAATAACAGTTATGTAAAACCAAAAGAATCCAATTTGGAAATGAGAGATGGTAATCGCCAATGGCCAATGCAGCTAGCCTCGTGCCATTGGAAGCTCAAAGATTAACCTATCCTCTAAAAATATTTCTAAATCTACTTGGTTCCTACATTTGAATACAAATGAGATCCCCACAAGATATATCTAATACCCAATGTGTAGAAATGGAAAGATTAAACTAGATAATGAATGCACCTTTAGCGTCCCCATGCTTCTTGGTGCAGTTCCTCTTCCAGTGTCCTTGCTTTCCACATGAAAAACATACCACCTCCCATTCCTTTCCCTGACTATGGAGCGTCCCATTCTTGGGGGGATGGTTCTTCGGGGCTTCAGAACATTTATGAATCCTTGACCCCATTGCCTTGTCCTTCCTTTTCTTATTCACCATAAGGAATGTGGGTTTGTCATGCCCCATATCCTCATCTACCTAGAGATTTAAGTTCAGAAGTTATGATATAATCTTCTCATTGTTGCTCAGGTTTTAGTTGACAATAAATCTAGAGAAGGTCTTGGGCAGTGATGATAGGATGAGATCTGTTTGAAACTCATTCGCGAACTTAATCTCTAAGATGTTAAAGTGTTCAATTTAGCCAATAAGCTTGACTACATGAGGCCCAGTTGGCGCAAACTCTCCATGATTAGTTGTAAACAAAGCATTGGATATATCATATCTCTCCTATCTCACTATCTCTTGATAGAGATCCTTAAGGAGAGACATCATGCTATACGCATCCATGTTTTCATGTTTCATTAAGACCTCATTAGACATGGATAATAACATGAAACATTGGACATCTATGGAATCATCCATATGTTTCATATAGATAGATAGTTCCTTATCACTAGCCTCTTTTATAGGCGCAACTGTAATAGGCTCTTCTAGAACATACAATTTCCTCTCGTGGTGAAGGATTACATGTAAACACCTCTTCCATTCCTGGAAATTGGTGGTGGTGAGAAGCTTTTCCTTCTCGAGTATTGTTTTCAATGATATGTTTGATGTAATTTTTATTTATGTTTCTAAAAATTATTATGGTAAAATATTTATTACTTTATAATGATAAAACAGAGTCAAATAAATAATTTAATACTTATTAGTCTCCCATTATTTTATCAAAATCCAATAGCCCTCACTACTGACTTCAGAATATTCTGTTACCTGAATATTCTAGTGGAAATGATCCAAATTTCCCTTCTTATTACCCCAAATAGGGTTAGTCAAGAAACATTGAGGGTTTTAGGTAGGAATTCTAAATGCCAACTTCATTAACTCGCAACTCCTTGATCTGCTGAGTGGACTCCCTAATCCAGAAATCCTTTTTTTTAGATTTTCTCAACCTTTGACTCTTAGTCACACCAAGTCCTGTTGTGGTATTCATCCCTTAATGTGAACCAAGTCAATTCGACACTAAAACTTGAATTAGAATTTCCCAATAATTCAGAGCACCCTAACTAGGGTTGGTCAAGCACTTTGAACTATGGTTCGATTCTAACCAAAAGTATGGAAGGCTATACTGACGTAATATTTATTTGATGGATTTTATCCTTATACATAAATTTTTATTTTATTATCTTTGATTACATGATTTTTAATATTAAGTGTGATATACATAAGTGATTAACCATGTATAAGATAATATTTACGCATAATCCAGTTTTATTTTAGTTCCATCTTGCATGCTTATTTAATTTATTTATTGTGTGATCATGACAACACACCCACAATAAATAAACCATGAAAATAATAGAAATAAAATAAATGGTATGGTCATGATATTGTTCTATTGGTTATTTTATCTATTGTTAGATAAACTAACCCAAGAACTAGGGAGAAACACCTTGAACCTTTTGGGTTCATGTTTACAGCTTTCCACCTATCCAACTTTGTATTTCCTTGGATTGGTTTCACCTTAGCTCCTAACTTGAGCCACCTACACTAGATTGGGAGCTCCATCCATTAAATATTATTTTATCTCACTCACAGGTGAGGGGTAAAACATGGTTTTAGATAAAAGAATCCTTGGGCACACAGGCCCTACATATTAATGAGGTGAAGGATCGTAGGCCAACAAATTTAATTTAACTAAATATATTAAAATAAACCATTCACATACAAAGGTCTTGGTCTAGATCATGATCATCCATAAATGCGACAATATTTATGAATAAATAAAACTAGCATTCAATTATTTAATCTTTCTTATTTAAGATATATCATACTGGGATCAATTAATTATCTTTAATTAATCAATCCTATTATCTTAAACCCTTTTCTAAATTTCCTTGAGATTCTCATCCATCAAAATTTTTAAAAAATAAATACATTTAAAATTATCTTTGTATGTAACTTGTACATTGGAGGCAACCCGGTGAATTCCCGTTCATAATTACCCAATGAGTAGAAATGAACATTACACAAATGTTAAATTAAACACATATATATAAAAAACCTATCACGTGTTGTGCCTCAGATTTACGCCTGCACTATGGTACACATCTTAAGGGTTTGTATAATATAATAATAAATTTTAATAAATCTGTGTAATTTGGAAGAGTACATGATGTGTAGTTCCGACTACATGAAATGTACTTTTTTTCACCGTCCATCCAAAGTACACGCCCGGGGACATGGCATGTTGATGTACTTAGGAAATATTCGGAGTACAAGGTGTGTTCAGTACGACACATGTCATATATTATCCATGTTACATGGTTTCTAGCCGATCATGCCATGTACGGGGTACACGGGCCAACCCTAACCCAAAGGGTCTACACACCATGTTCAATGGGCCACACGTCGTGTAATATAGAAACCATGTGCCACCTATTCTTGGTCAACACACGAAGTCTTAAAGACTTAGATAGGATCTATTGACACAAACCGGTTTGTAAGACTGTCCTGGTGCATGGAACCTATAATACACGGTGTGTACTGCCGAATACACATCATGTGTTGTAGTGTTGTATGCCTAGGATGATTTGGCACCTCTGGATGAGATCCTCTATTTTATTTTAATCAAAATAAAAATAAAAAAAATTGTTTCTGTAAGGTGAACAAGAAACAAAAGAGGTGGAATAGATCTCGAGATTCAGCTTTATAGAATGATTAAATTAAATTAAAATAACTAAATTTCTAAATTTTTAAATAACCAATGAAAAACTAAATAATTATAATCAACGATATGACCCCTGTGATACCACTTGTAGGTTTTGGGTGCAGCGAAGCACGTTTTTGGTTGTACCCAACTTTAATGTTTCCATTAACAACGATCTATATGAGATCCATCACGATAAAAAATTGCTGGATCTTCGGAATAGAATGAAGAATGAAAGAAAGGGAGTCCCAGAACTATAGAGAGGATCATCATATGTTGGTTATAATTAATTTAATTAAAAGATAAGAATTACCTTGATGGAATTCTCTCTCCCTTGATGTTTTCGGTCACGATCTGATGTGATCTGTCATTGTATCATATAATCCAAGTGTAGGATTCCTCTAGTGGTGATCCACACGTGCTCCACGTATCTTTGGACATCATTAAAGGGATATTTGGGTGCTATCATGTAAGATACTTCACTTTCGATATCCACCTTTGATCGCCTTGAGAGCCGCTTGCAATGTTCTCTCCTTGATCTGGTGGAGGAGGATCTATCTTGTAGCTTGAGAGCATTCTTGGAATAAAATAATTCTATCTTAGCTTAAGAAGTTTCTCTAGATCCATTGTGCACAACCCAAAAAATGGATAGGATAATGAGAATTATATAATTGGGTTTTTTAATTACTTAGAATAATAAAATGAATTAATTACTCGAAATCATTTATTCATTTCCTTTAATTCTTAGTAATACACCGTGTATAAAAATAAAAGTTGAGTATTATTATTACTTGACATGCATCCGGAAAATTAAACCCCATATTATTTAAATAAATAAATAATATTATTTCTGAAAAATCCCTAGAAAAACTAAATGGTGTGTATATTAATATAAATGGTGTGTACTTTTGTTTTTCAATTTTATTTATTTCCTCCATCCCAATTATTAGACCTTGAATAATGGATATTTATTTATTAAATAAATATCACTACATTTCTCACTAATAAATATATTATTTCACCCACAATATATTATCTCGAATAACTAGTGTCAGTATAAATGCGATCAGGCATCTTTGAATAATTATTATACCAGAATCGGGAATAATCTTTATTCAACTTTTTAAATTAATATTTAACCGATATACTTGGACACACTGAGTGTGTGACCCTCAAGGCCTCTTTCTGAGTGGCATTAGGTGGATCCTGGATAAAGTACAAGGTTAGCTTCTAGAAAAATTCCAAGGCACCCATTGAGAAATAAGTTAATGCCACAATGATGTGTAACATTCTACGAAAACATACCATATAATGTAATCCCTTTGTCTCGATATTATCTATTAATGCAGTATTACTCAGGACACACCTAACATATCCTACCACACTGCGAACAGCCTGTCATCACATTTTTCATCAATAGATCTTATTTCATGAGTTACAATACCCATTAATAATAATCTTAAAGTATAAGGACCAATACACAAGTCCACACATAGGAACATCCAATGACACTATGAAATGTGGATTTCCTACTGGCATGTCTCATTCTCATAATATCCTCATGGACAGTACCAAGGGTGCACACCATGAGAAGGTGCCTCAAAGATTTATGAGTCCTCACCCCTAATGGCCTATATTATTTGTGTCCCTCAAATAACTTAATCCAACCATAGAACATATATTCGACAACAGTGTTATGGAACTTCCGGGTTCTCATCATAGCAAGGATATGCTCTGACCCTTTAGCGCAATAGTTATCCTTAGGACATTATCACATGCATTGTCATGAAAAAGAAAAATAAAGATGTGATAAGGTATTTATTAATGAATAATGTAAAAATTAGTTGGTTCTAGGACAACAACTCCAACAGATAGCACATTGCATCCCTCAGATCACTTTTTTTGACCCCTTTCTCACTATATTGGAAGAATATTCACTCAGTTTATCAACTTGAATGTCTCTTCAATGGTTTACCATTAAATCATGCATCATAAAATATTAATGGATGCTCTATTGAATTACTATAATCACCCACAAATTTAATTTATTTTCCCATATACTGATATGTTATAGAAATTAATTTCTCAAACCAATTTGGCCATTTTCAGGATTCCTTGGGTGTTCTTCATACTACTATAATTTCCATATATTGCTGCTGTTTCCGTATACCGTTCAGATCCTCTGTGAACTTACCTTCTCTATGTACTTACCTACTTTGTGTACTCTACTCCTCCGTGTATTGTCCTTATCTTCATACTGCCATTCTTTTCCACGCACTGTGAGAGATTCCTACGCGATCCACACTCCCTTCTATGGACTGTTTTCCTTTTGTGGATGATTCTCTCTGCATACCATCTTCTCCTCCGTGAACCACTTCAGAATTCACCAGATTTCTTCTCTAAATTTTAATCTACAATCCCCTCAATAACAAAGGGGATTACTTCTCCTGAAATAGAAACATAACTCCACAAATTTTTCTAATCTGATTTACCCAAATTTTCAATGTGGGACAATCATCACTATAAAATGAACTTCATCTGCATACTATTAACCTCCACCATGTACCATTCCTATTTCACGAACCGCAGTAATCTTGAGAAGTTTCTGCATTCTACGTACCACACTCCTTCACCACGTACCATCACTAAGAACCTTTTTCGGAAACATTCCACGAACTGCATGCCTTCACCGCCTGCCATCATTGTGAACTATTTTCGATTATGTGCACTGCTCTGTGTACCGTGCCATATGCGGCTTTTAACTATTCTCGGAACATGGTACCCATCCCATATTCTGAGGTATGAGGTTCAATTATTTTTCCAATATTCTTTGTCCTTTTTCATACCATTCACTCCATTGTGAAAAACATTTGTTTTCCAACACCAAACTTACGATTTTGAGGCCCAAAAATTTAGAAAACAATGGGAAACTACGCTACCTTCAATACTGCTTTCAGCCTCAAACATATGACCTCATTCTTTGTGAACTCCTTAGTTATCCAAGTGCATGTTGTCAAAAAACACAAACCTAGGAGCATAAAAACACAATGTGTCGATGTACTGAATTCACTAAGGCTCCACTACAACTAATATGGCCTTTATTAGTGCCAGAAAAGGGCATTAACATTGTTAAAAAAGTGCTGTTAATCGAGGTGAATATTGGGGGGGGGGGGTCCCTTTTATTAGTGCTCAAAAAAGTACTGTTAAAAGGACCATTTTATCAGTGATAAAATAAAGCACTGATAAAAGGGGTATTTTATCAGTGCTAAACAAAGCACTGATAAAAAGGTCTTTTATCCGAGGGTTTTTAGCGATGATAAAAGACACCTTTTATCGGTGCTTTTTTTAAGCGCTGATAAAAGTAAAAAAAATTAAAAAAAAAGTTAAAAAGAATATATGTGGGGGGATATTTTAACATCACTTGACCCCCATATTAGTGCTAGGTAGACCCCATCCCACTCTCCTACATGCTTCCCTTGCCCGTGCATCCCCCACATGCCCATGTGCCCCTCCCTGCTTCCACCCGAACTCGAACCCGAGACCCCCCCTTGCGTGCCTTCACCTTTACCCCTAATCTATTTAGTTTTTTTCTTTATTTAATGATATATATATATTGTTATATTTATTCGTATATTAATATAGATTCATATTAATATAAAAATATAAATATTTATATTAATACATCTATATTTATTCATATATTAATATATATATATATATATATATTTACTCGTATATTAATATATATTAATATTTATATATATAGTTATATTTATCCGTATATTACTATAAATTCATAATAATATAAATATATTTAGTTATATTCATACATATATATTTATTTTTATATTAATATATATATTTATTCATATATTAATATATATTTCTATTTATTGATATATATAGTTATATTTATTCGTATATTAATATAGATTCATATTAATATAAATATATTTATTTATATTAATAAATATATATTTATTCATATATTAGTATATATATATTTATTCTTATATTAATTTATATATATATATATATATAAAGTTATAATTTTTTATCTACATATTTATTTTTATATTACTATATATTTATAAGATTTGTTTTAAATACATTTAGAAAATATTTTTTTATGTGTGTTTATAAATAAATAAACAAATACATATATATATACAACACACACACATAAACCGAGATACACACACACACACACCCACACACAAATATATATTTACGAATAAATACATATATATGTGTATTTGAAAATCCACAGAATGTTAAAATGACCATAACTTCTTATCCAGAAGTCTGTTTCAACTACAAAACCAGTCAAATCGAAGAAAATGAAATAATATTTTATATGATATGTGGTACATTTCTATTAGACATCCATATCAGAAGTTATACATGTTTGAATGTTAAAAAATTGAGGTATCCCGATTAAAAACTCAATTTTGGTGGCTTTCTAGGAATTTTTGGGCCTTGAAATATATGAAAAATGGTTCCCTTGGGTCACTAGCACATAGAACTCATTTCAAGATTCGATTTGATATGTTGTAGAGCTCAAACAGACACCAGAATCAAAAGTTATGTCTGTTTGAAGTTTGAGTTACATTTTCAACTTATTTTAGATATTTTTTTTTTGATTTTTTGTGTCTTCATATTGCTATTAAATGATTATTAATCGATGATAATTATAAAATTATTAATTAATTATATTTTTTAAAATATTTTAAAACCATTTTCATGAAATTTATTATATATTTAATGTAATAGTCTATTTTTAATTATCTAAAACATATATAAAAAATATATATTATATTTATATCAATATAAATATACTTATATAATAATATATTATTTTTTAGGATTTGTTTTTGAAATATAAACTTTATCAATGATAGGAAAAATCACTGATAAATCCCCCCCTTTATCAGTGGTATTAAAAAAACGCCGATAAAGGGGTCCCCTTTAACAGCGCTAAAAAAGTACTGATAAAGGGGGGGGGGGCTTTATCAGTGCTAAAAAAGTGCTGATAAATGGTGACTTCTAACCGTGCTTTTTTTAGCACTGTTAAAGGGTGAATCTGTAGAAACCTAGTTTTGTGTTAGTTCTCTTAGCCAATAATGAGTACAATGTTCAATATTGATCTTCTATGCCCATGATCACTACCCTTACAAGGTTTAGGGTCTACTCACTGCATTCCCAAGGGTCAATTCCTATGCCTCTTTCTATGGTTCATTACTGGTGGAAAGTGTCACCATATTCCTCTTCCTACACTCACAGCTCTTGGAAAGAAATCCACACATAGTTTTTATACTTGTAGATCAATCATAATTTATGGACATGTAGGTCCCTTAATTTGCATGAATACATGCATCCTCAAAAATTGGTAGATGCTCTATTGAAGTTCCTTTTTCACTTGTAGATGAATTCCAACTTCTCGAGTACTACTAGATAATGGAAAATACTTTCGCAAACTGATTTGAATCTTTCTCAAGATTCTTTGTGTTAATCAAGAATCACCTTCTTCTCCTAAGTACTATGTACTAGGTTCGGTATGTGGAACACCTCCTTCGCGTACTGCTTCTTCTTATGCTAACCCACCTTCATCCGCGGACCGTATCTTCCTTCACTATCGTGTACCACCTCTGTGTACTGACTCCTTGAAACTCCTCTACAAATTACCCTCTTCCTACAAACTATTCTCTATTTGTAGATTGACTTCGCTAAAAACTAGAGTACCACACCTTCTTCCTTTTCGTACCGTGTCCTATATGGGTTATAATTCTCCACAAAAACCTTTGGTGAAATTTCTTCTACACGAACCACTTCATCTTTCATGGAATTATCCCTTGATAAATTCCTTCATAATTTGTCGAAATCCCAAAGGAAAAGATTTTCTCTAATGATATTCAATCTCTCCCCTCTAATCGGTGGGATTAGAGATTATTATATAGGAAAATATATCCACAATATCTACTAATACAAGATTTACCAAATCTTTGATTCAGTATAACCTCCACCGCATACCGATCCTCCTTCCACCGTGAACAACAAGAATTCATGGGAACCATTTTTTATACGCGGTTTTTGTACTACCTTTGCTCCAATGAAGTTGATCTCCTCTACCAATGAAAATCCATCCTCTTACTACATCACCTTTTTCCATGAACTATTTTTAGTTTTACGAACCACCCCGGCATACCATTCCCGCCGCTCTGCGTACCATTCTTGGAACATGGTATGTGGTCTATGAATTGTGTTACATGGTTCTCATCATTTGACAATTTTCTTCAATGTTTTTCATAATGTTCACTTCTATGAAGAAATACTTCCTTTTTATAACATCAAACTCCTAATTTTGAGGCCCAAAAATTTGGCAAACACTAGGAAACAATACAACCATAAAAACTATCTTCGGCAAACACCAACCATTCTCATTTGCGATCATCTGGCATTATCAACAAACAAAATCACACCAAAAACATACCGATAGGCCACCTTGATGGATTTTCCCCAAAACTCTCCCCTTTGGGTTTGTTGACATCTCTTCTCATAAAAATTCTTTGAATTTTGATATCTTGTTAAATCTCCTTCCATCTTCAACCACCATTCACTTCATGCGATGAAAATAGAAATAAAGGATTTAATCTACACATACTCTAAGCCCACATGATCCATGCTCAGCATGAGAAACAAGAGTATAATTCAATGTTTATCAATGAATCAATTCATTTCTAACACCAATTTTTGAAACTATACTGATACCAATAAACTACTTTAATCACGAACCTCAACTTTCATGATATCTAATCTTTGATCGATCACTTAAAGCATTGTAAGATTTAATGCTTCGCCTATGTTATTACTCCTCTAACCAGATTCATCTCCGCTTCAACTCCCCCTATCTCACTACTCCACTTAACAACTTCTCCCCATGTCTTTTCTCCCCTAAAATAGTCACAATTTATCCCCCTTTGTCAATGAAACCAAAGGGCATGTCATGTTTTTCTGCAGTAGGGTAAAGAATATATATAAGTACATTAGGAAAAAACACATCATACCTCAGGGAGAGGGGGACCCACATCCACACTTTTTCTAGTATGGAAAGTCGAATATACTCTGAGATCCAGTTGATACCTTTCAAATGATTATTTAGGTAAGGCCTTTGTTATAATTCCTGAAACCTGTTGTTGTGTAGGCACATAATCCAACGTCACAAGACTTTGCTCCACATTATCCTTGATAAAATGATATTTTATTTCAATGTGATTTTTCCTTGAGTGATGGAATTGATTTTTCTAATATTTATAGAACTTGAATTATCACAATGGATTCTGATCGGAGATTTCACTTCAATTCCCATATCTTCAAGTTACTGATTCATCCACAATAGCTGTGTGAAAACTTTAGTAGCCGCAATGTATTAAACTTCTATGGTGCTCAATGAAATTCAATCTTGTTTCTTGATTAACCAATAAATACAAAATCCTCCATGATAAGAGGCACCTAATGATATTGATTTCCTAACATCTGCTGAACCGAACCAATCTGCATCTGTATATCTCAATAACTCTGGATAAGATTTTTCATTATACCTTAAGAAAAAATCCATTGTGCCCTTGATATACTAAAGAATTATTTTTACTGCAATCATGTGGCTCTCCTTGGGATCCTTTTGACACCTCAATGCTTGTCATGTGGAAAATAATATATCAGGACTTGCTATTGTTAGATAGAATAGACTTCCAATGATTTGCCTATATTCTGTGATATTAACTGGCTTTCCTTCATCATCTCGAGACAATTTCAACCAGGTAGCAACTGAAGTCTTCATCTCTTTGTAATTATCCATCCAAACCTTCTCAAAACCTTCACGGAACATTTATATTGAGAAATAAAATTTCCCTTCCTTCCTTGCATAACTTGCAAGCCAAGTAAAAATGTCATCTCACCAATCATCGACATTTCAAACTCACTTTTCATGAATTTAGAAAACTTAATTCATTGTACTTAATCTGATCCACCAAATATTATGTCATCGACATAATATCTCACCATAATCCTTTGAATATTTCTATTGTTGAAATACCGATTGTAATCAACTCAACCACGCTGAAAACCAAGCTTCTTTTGAAGTTGATTAGGCCTGGAATACCATGATCTTAGTGCTTTCTCTAAACCATATAATGCCTTCTTTAGCCGAAAACCCTATTCTCATATTCCTGGATGATAAAACCATCTGGTTTCTCACTTTAAACTTCTTCTTCTAGAACTCCATTTAGAAACACTAACTTGACATCCATCTAGAAAACCCTAAACTTTCTTTGCATTGTTATAGAAAAGAATAATCTGATTGTCTCCAGCCTTTCAATAGGTGAAAATGTCTCATCAACATAAATATACTCTATATGGGAGTAACATTTTCACACTAGTCATGATTTATTTTGAATGAAAACCCCATATTCATTCATTTTATGGGAAAGACCCACTTTGTCCCAATGACATTATTTTCTGCTGGTCTCAAAACAATTTCCCACGTCTGATTCTTCTCAATTTGGTAAATCTATTAATTCATTTCTCGAACCCAATTATCATATCTAGATGCTTCATAAAATAATTTAGGCTCCACTTGTGATAAGTATGATTCTTGATATAGAGACTTCATTCTCCTTGTCTGTACTGGTGCTGTCAGATTACTAATTATGTTTGCCTATCAATTTCAGCTCTTCTCACTGGTCTTTAGGAAGTCACTAATTTATTCTCATCATCTGATTCTTATCCTAAATCAACCTTTGGAGTTGGAACATCTCCTAAACTACTCATTTCTTCATCACTATCCTCCTGAGTCTAATCATGTATTTGCTAAAGATTCTATTCATCCTCCACAATAGTCACATCATGACTTTCAACTATCTTTATTTGCTGCTTGTTGAATCATTTATATTATTTTCTCTTCTTAGAGTATCCAATTAATATCCCTTCATCACCATGAGATTCAAACATCCAATGTTTGTTCTATTTGAGTATGAAACACTTACTTCTGAAAACTCGAAAGTATTTCAATGACAAATTCTTTCCATTCCATAGCTCATATGGAGTCTTCTCTTCTTTTGGGAACAATAAGGCTCTATTTTATGTGTATACTAATGTCATCACTACCTCTTTCCAAAACTTCTCTTGAATATCTTTCTCAATGAGCATTATTATTGACATGTTGTTTACGATTTGAATTCTTCTCTTAACTAATCTATTCTATTTTGGAGTTATTAATGATAAAACATGATTCCTTATCTCATGTTTCTCAAGATAGTCCACCACTTGGCTATTTGTGAACTCCGTTCTATTATCTTTTTGAATTGTCTGGATTTTATGACCAAGCATATTTTCATATTCTCATCGATATCTTGTAATGAAACTTAACACTTCAGATTTTTGGGTGATTATTGATACCCATAAAATTCTTCTATAGTCATTAATGAAGAGAACATAATATCTTCTCCCATCAATAGTCCTTGGTGAAATTGGCCCACACACATCAATATGCACCAATTCAAGAAATCTTGTTGACCTTTTCTCCTTTGGATTATATATATTTTGAATAATCTTCCCTTGTTGACAAGAATCACATGTATGAGTACGATCACATGATAATATAGGGAGATTTTGAGCTACATCATATTTCACTAGATTTTCCAAGGAAACTTGGATTATGTGGCCAAGATTCTTATTCCATAACTTGTTTTCTTCATCCTTGGAAAAAAATCACATATCTTCTTCTCCACTCATGAGGTAGAGATTCCCTTTAGTACACTTTCCTTGTAACATCATGACACCATCCTTTTCTTTGATGATACATAATTTCTTGGAAAAACTTATGGCATGCCCTGAGTCACACAATTGACTAACACTAAGTAAGTTGTGACTAAGCCCCTCAACAACCAATACATCTTCTCATCTCATGTCTTTTCCTCCAAACTTGTATTTTATTAAACCAATAACTTTCAATCCCCCATCACTACCAAATATTATGATACCTTCTTTATTATACCTGATTATGGTCACTAGATCCTTATTTCCCATCATGTGGGAAGTGCATATACTGTTAATGATCCATATCCTAGTATGATCTAATGACCTAAATGAAATTTCTACTACCACCACCTATCATTCCATTTTCTTTTTGACCCAAGTATTTGGATTCATATCCGACATGGAATGATAATATTGATCTTCCTCAGTATGTGATAGACCGGCTTTAACCTGCAGCACGAAAAATCGATTTTCAATTTTTATCTCTCTTGAAGATACATTTAGATGCTTCTTTTGAGAAAATTTAGTTTGCCTCAACACATTCCACAGAATTGTTGATGTGAAATATCTTGACATAAGTTTGAGTCCTTTACACCTAAAACAATGACCATAAAATGATGAAATGGAATTTTGACCTCTATACGACCACCTCTGTTGGTATTGTTCCCTTTGGTAGCTATTTTCTATAGAACATACATTTTGAGATTGTCCAATATTACAGAAACAATATCATATTATGTGAGGTACATTATTATGTGGCATTGATGCACCAATAATTGTGCCTTGGGTTATCTGAATCTTCTGATTCTGCTTCATACCCAAATTAATCTTTAATCTTGGAGTGGGTGCTTGTGATCTGACTTGAACCATAACTGCTTTCTATTTTAGATCTAGCCCCATACTAGCCTAATCATTCCAAATTGATTATTTCTTCTATTCAGATGGACTAATCTGCTCAAATATCATCTCATTTGTTTCCTGTATGATCTTCTTGCATGATGTCAAATTGAGAGTTATAAATTTCTCCTGGTCTTTAATTTTTCATCAAAGACTGACAACTTTCTCTTCTAGTTGTTCGATACGATTGATTTGATCTTTTCTAGTTGTAGTAAAACTATGAACTTCAATTTTAGGTTCTTCAATTTTGATTTTGTACTCAACCATATTTTCTGAGCTTTCTGGCTTTGAAGACCTTAGCTTTTCAATTTCTATATTCAGCTCAGAATTCTCTTCTACCCACTACTGCGTAAAGAGTTTTTCATCATGAACAACTTTATTGGCTTTCATTGTTTTGGATGTAAAAATATATACCTCTTCAAGGGATACTTCTAATTCAGCTTGAAGATCAAATTTTCCTTCAATTTCTCATTATTCATTGTCACTTTCCTCTCTTGTTAATGAATTTCTGACAACTACCACCAAAGCATCTATTTTATGATCCTTGTAGTCCTTCAACTCCTCTACCTCAGATTCTTGTAAACTTTCATCCTCTTTTGAAAGTATATTCTTCTTTTTGAAGAACTTTCTCCTTGTACTTATCCTCCCTTTCTCATTTCATAAATACCTTTTTTGGGTAATTTCATTATTTTCTTCATTTTAATCATCAAAATTCTTAGGACATTACTTTAAAATTCCCAATCTTTCTACATCGAAAGCATGAAAATAGAAGTTTACCTTTGAAATTCCCTTTTCCCCTTTGAAAATTGATGGATAGAAATGAAATGACATCATCCATATTGTCCTCCACATGATTGTCTTCAATAGAGATATTCTTCATGGCCTTGAATTCCAATTCCTTATACATCCCCTTTTCCACTACATATTTATCATCTTTTATCAATTCATATGCTACAAGGGTACAATGTAGTTTATCTATTGTCATTTGTTTTGGGTCTTTGTCTTCCAAAAATGAAAATTTTAGATTAAACCGCGGTAGAAGTTTTCTCAAGATACATTTCACAATCTTTATATCTTCAATTAATTCTCCAATACCCCACATGTATTCCTCAATAATATTTATCCTGTCGAAGAATGTATCAATAGTCTCATTGGGATTCATTTTGATATCCTCATACTTGTTCCATTGATATTGTATCTTTTCTTTTTGTACTTTTGTGTCACCGTCATAAGTGTTCAACAGTTTTTCCCACGTTGCATGTGATGTTTTACAGTACATCACCTTCGTATAAATTTCATTTGATAGGGATACACTTAAATAATTGATCACTTTAGCATTAGCATCTAATTCTATTCTTTAAGATTTTGATAGATCACCACCATTAATTTCAGCTGATATTACATGCATAGATGCTGTGAAGACATCCATCCCTAATAATCTGAAGTAGTGCCACATCCGATTCTTCCATAGTTTAAAATTATTTCTATCAAATATCGTAATTCATTTATGATTGAACACCTCATTTTCTTTTTCTTTAGAGAGAACCACTAACTTTCAACCTTTTCTATGATACCAATTGTCATGTCCACTAGGTCGAATACCCTAAGAGGGGGGTGGGGTGAATCAGGGTATGACAGATTAAAACTTTCTCCCTTTTGGATCTTATTTTGTTGTTAGAAAAAACACAATTCTATTTTCCTCCCATAGCAATATATGACTAGATATGAAGTCATGCATAAGACACAAAATTTTTTACTTGGTTCACCCATACTGGGATACATCCAAGGAGCATAAAATGATGATGTTCCAATGTACCAAGTTCACTAAGGCTCACAACCAATAATGAATACAATGTTTGGGATAGATATTCTATTACCAGGCTCAAAAACTTCACAAGGTTTATGGTTTTCTCACTACATTCACAAGGGTCACTCCATGTGCCTCTTTCTCTAGCTCACTGCCAGTGGAAAGGGTCACCATCTTCCTCTTCCTGTGCTCACTTCTCTTGGAAAGAAATACCCACACAGTTTATAGACTTGTAAGTCAATCATAGTTTATCGACATGTAGGTACCTTAATTTTCATGAATTTCTACATCCTCAACTATTGGTTGATGCTCTGTTGAAGGTCCTCTTTCACCCGCAAATGAATTCCAACTTCCTGATTACTGATAGATACCGAAAAATACTTTTGTAAACTGATTTGAAGTTCTCACAATCCTCCTTGGGTAAATATCAAACCAACTTCTTCTCCCATGTACTGAGTACCGGGTTCGGTATGTTGAACTCCTCCTTCACATACCACTTCCTCTTCTGCGAACCTCCCTTCATCTGTAGACCGCCTCTTCCTTCGCTATCACATACTCCCTCTGTGTACCGACTCAGCGAACCTCCTCTTCGAATCACCCTCTACCTGCGAACTATTCTCTGTTCGTGAACTACCTTCGCTAACCACTGGCATACCACACCTTCTTCCTCCACGTACCATGTCCTATGCGGGTTATAGGTCCCTAAAAAATCTTCAACATAATTTCTTCAATGCAAACCACTTTAGCATTCAAAGAGTTATCCCTCATGGACTTCCTTTAGAATTTACCGAAATCCAAGAGAAAAATATGTTCTTTAATGATATTCCATATCTATTCTCTAATCAGTGGTATAATATATTCTTATATAGAAAAATATATCCACAATATCTTCTAATACAAGATTTACCAAATATTTGATTTGTTACAGCCTCCACCGCATACCAATCCTCTTGCCGCCGTGAACTGCAACCCTTCCTGTGAACCATTTTTCATAAGTGGTCCACGTACTGCCTTTGATCCTATTCAGTCAATATTCTCCGCCAATGAAAATCCATCCACATACCGCACCAACTTCTACCACAAATTTTTTTCGATTTCCTGAACTGCCCTGGCGTACCGTTCTCGCCGCTCCGCGTACCGTTCCCAGAACATGGTAAACAGTCCATGGATTTTTGTTCACGGTTCTCATCCTTTTACAATTTTCTTCAACATTATTCATAATGTTCAATCCTATGAATAAATCATTCCTTTTCCAACATCAAAATACCACTTTTGAGGCCCAAAATTTTGTCAAACACTAGGATATATTGCAACCTTAAAAACCAGTCTTTGGCAGACACCAACCATTCTCATTCACAATCATCTGAATTTGTAAACAAACACAATCACACCCAAAACATACCGAGGGGACACTTTGAGGGATTTTTCCCCAAAAATTGTGGAGAGGCCTACAGTAGGAATTTGGAACCCAATTATGGATGAGTATATCCATTCACCCTTAGGATGATGGGAAGGCCAAGTGCACTATCCAGGTTCTAGAGGATATGTTTAGGGCATTCTTGTTGGATTTCATCTAGAGATGGGAGGATCACATGCCCTGGGTAGAGTTTACTTAAAATAACATATACCATTCTAATTTCATCATGAAACCTTTTGAGGACCTATAAGGGAGACCCTGTAGGTCACCCTTATTCTAGAAAGAGATTGGAGAGTCATTTATTATAGGCCCAGAGTTGGTGCAGGTGACCACAGAGAGAGTGCAGGTCATCTGTGAGAAGATGAAGATGACCCAGAGTAGACAAAAATCCTACGCAGATTTCTATCATAGACCCTTGGATTTTGAGCAAGGAGACCACATTTTCTTGAGAGTCTCTTCATGATGAGGAATTAGGAGGTTCGATCATGGAGGAAAGTTATCCCTGAGGTTCGTCAGGCCATTTGAGATTGTGCAGAGGGTTGGCGAGGTTTCCTACCACCTCGCCTTAACCCCACTATTGGAGTGGGTGGAGAATGTCTTACATGTTTCATAGTTGAGGAAACACGTGAATGACCCTAAAAATTTCATTGACTAGGGACAGTTTGACATTTAGGATGGAGCCACCTTTCTAAAGAACTCAGTGGTGATTGAGGATTTACAGTAGTAGACCTTGCATGGACAGACCATCCCTTTGGTTTGCATGCTGTGGAAGTATGAGAATGTGCATGAGAGTTCCTGGGAGCGGGAGAGCTAGATGCATGCTCAGTATCCAGAGTTATTTTTATATTTTTTCTTTTTGGGATGAAAATATTGAGGGAGATAATGATGTATAGACACATTTTTTTCCTTATTTTACTTTGAAATATTTCTAAATATATTTACAGAGTTAGGCGTTGATACAGAGTGAAATTATGAGGCTCAGTGTTCTTGTAATTAATTTTAAATAAATATAAAATATATTTTATTTTGTGCATGAATGGTTAATTAAAGAGAATGGAATAACTCTTAAATAGTTTATCAAATAAAAAATTTGTGAACACAGTTGTGTCGGAAACAAAGTGTTTATCCTCGGTGTAACATAAAACGAGTCGGTGCGGGACATTATGACCCCTCGCTCATTGGAGTTAAATTTAAGTGAATTAATTAATTAATTAATTTAACCTAGGCCATATTTCTATAAATCCATTATTATGACATCTTTCCCTGGGTTAGCCTCATTATTTTTTCTGAATTTTTTTGGTGAGAGCACTAACCTCTGGAGAATTCCTTCGAAGAAAGATGGATCATAAGATAGATCAGATCTAGACATAGAAAACACAATGGATCATCCTACCTCATTCTCAAATGTGTTTATCACCAGTGATTAATCCAAATAAGGGACAGGGCTCATAAAATGGTTTTTTCTCCATTTTGATTAAATTCTTGAACATATCGAACAATTCTTCAGTCTATTCCCGTATTTTCAAACCTCTGAATGAGAATGAGTATTGAAAATTTATTTTATCAATGGTTTCAAATCTAGATTTCACATTCTTGATCATTTTACAAGAACTGTTGGAAAATGATTGTAAAACCCTTTGTTCTTGGTGAATTTCTTCCCCCGTTCTTCGTGTTCTTCGCTGTTAGAACCCAACAATTTCTATTTCAATAGTTGCTGAGCGACATGATCTCGATTGGGAGACTGAATTCATGGTTGATTGATGAAACAACAACAGAATTTTTAATTTATCATATATCTAAGAAGATTTTGGGATTATGATAAAGAAATATATGATTTGAGGCTATATTGTCAAGGGTGGAAGTCGCAACGACGAGAAGAATGAATGAGGGTTTACTAAATCTTCATCAGAGACATTTTTCAATGAACGATGGACAACAAGAATGAATCACAGGAAGATCCATGAGGTATGGGAGAAAACGATCCAGGATCTAGGGTGGTTTGAATGGATTTGAAGCATGAATGATGAATTGAGAAACCTAGGGTTTCTAAAAAATACCTATTACATGCCATATAGGATGAAGAACACACAATGTGTATCCCCCTCCACAAAGACACTAGGTTTTTGAAATATTTAAGGGAAACACGGCATGTATTACTCTATTACATGCCGTTTACCCCTTCCCTAGTTGTAAAATACATGTGATGGGTCACACGGATGGAGATTCAATGTAGAAGTACAGAGACATGGGTTCTCCACACAGGCGGTATCCCTTGTGGACCAATAAGTCATGTAAAAAGTACATGGACTCGGGGTCCGAGTACATGAACACAGCCACAGGACGCGACCCTAGTCCTAGATATTTAGGACACGACTTGTAGTCCACTTATATGATGTGTTCTACTACATGGGATAAGACTCATGTAACGACTAGAGACACAAAGTGAATAGGGAACACACACCGTGTGGGTCCCCTCACACACAGTGTACTACTTGATCTCTTCTGAGTAGTCTTCAAACATCCATATCTTCTTTGTTTTAACTCATAATTTGGCCTGTGATATGCCTATCCTGAGTTTTTTCCACTTAGAATGGTATATTTCTTTTTAAATTGTATTTTGAGATATGATGTGAAATCTAACAGTTTTGGAATGATGAGGCGACACCCGATGACGACAACGATCGTGCAGAATCACCAGAGTAGTTACGTGCTTACTATTCACCTGGGATGGGCAGTGGAATTCCCCAATGGAAGTCCCAATCTTACCCTCTTGCTGGGATGGGTAGTGGTGTTCCCCAATGATATTTCTGAGTTACCCTCTAGTAGGACTTTGTTGTGGTGTTTATTGACATTCTAGAATGACCCACTAGTTGGGATGAGTAGTGGTGTTCCTCGAATTACATCTTCCAGTCATAACCCTCCAGCTAGGCTGGGTAGTGGCATTTCCATGATGAATCACTAGGCTTACCCTCCAGTAGTACATGGAAGTGGAATTCTATAGTGAGCTTTCCAAGTGGTACCCCCCAGTAGGACTCAGCAATAACGTTCCTCAGTGACTACCAAAGTAGGACTATCCTAATGTACCAAGGCACTAGATCCTTTTCTAAAACTGATGACCCCTCGATTGTGCATCATAGTGATGATCTGGGGTTTTATGAACTGTTGGACTCAAAATAAATAGGGATTCTTTCCACACCATTACACATTATTATAACGTGACTTAAAACCGTGTTGTAAAGTCAGGGACACCCAAAGAGGATAGTATCAAGGTGTGGTGATTGAGTCCCTTATATTTGTGTGTCATGGGAAAATACATGGGATTCTCAGCATCATATATAGACTTCCTTTGGGAAATATTGGATACTCGTATTCTTTCACTGATTTTTTAAATGGAGATCCCCTTACTCACTCCTTTAATATTATTTTATTTAGTATATATATATATATCCTTGTTTGGTACCCAGTACTTGGGATTTTTATTACTCTCCTTACAGGAGAGGTGAAGACGCACAAGGTATGCCATTTGCTTTCCATATTTAGCTTCTCATGGTTGGATGATTATACTCTCTTACTATAGGTTTCATAGACTTTATTATAAGTTCATCTTCTCACCGTTTTGATATCTTTGTGTTTGGATGAGTTCAATTTCACTCTCTTGTTAGGTTTAGCTGTACTCTCTTACTGTACCTTGTTCTATATACTACTTCCCTCTTCAGTTGTATCTCTTACCACACACTTCACTTTTTTCAGAGTGTTATACTAAGTATGTATATACTCACCCCTATGTGGGATTTTCACAACACATATCATGCATTTTTCAGATGGAAGATAGGTCGATCAAGACTTTAAAGGAGCTTATGGGTATGGGGTTCTTAGACTGTGTATGGTGGTCATAAATTGGGATACATGAGCTGGTATATCTCAGTTGTTTACTCTTTTCCAGTTTTTTTAGGCTTGGACATATTTCTAGTTTGGGTGTGTATATTTCCCCTCTTAATTTTTGGTATACACTACCATAATTTTTTATATTTAGTGGTCCATGCATATTTGGTATATTTATAGAAACGTCACATCATTTATTTCATTCCCTCCTCATTTTTTCATTGAGTTGGTTGTGTGCATGTGTAAATGTATTTAGGAAAAGGAATTCCATATTTTATTGTGCCTACGACACTTGTCACCACCACTTGGCCTATAGAGATAGGCTTGGGGTAGTTACTGCTTGAGTCCCATCTTGGGTAGAGTTGTGACAAGAGCCACCAAGGTTGAATTGGTCGAATGAGGTCTGAGGGGGATGATTTAGAATTAAAATAGAGGTTTAAGTGAACATAGTTATGAAACAATCATAGACCATCTTTCTCACATCAAAATCACTGGATATCTATTTCATTCCACTAGTTAGTTGGCGGTTCTAGGAATATTTCTTTCACTTTTAAATGTATCACTAGTTGACTGGTGGTTCTATGAAAAATGCTTATAGCACTAGCCACCCCACTAGTGTTCCAATGGAGTTTCTATAGAATTTAACTAATTCCTCCATACCATTGGATGATCGGTGTATCTTATAATCTATCTAGTAGACCTCCTATATCCATTACAACTATAGGCTCATGTCCACTCTCAAGCCAAACTATTGAGACATCTTCTGACCACTCAAACAAGAATCAAAACACTATACTAGGCCGTAAAAACTCTCAAACAAGAAGGAATCAACCAAGAATCCATGGTAAAAACTAGATATCACAATGAAATATAAAAATATACAAAATAAACTAAATATTATACCTGAAATTAGGTGTTAGGATGTTACAACTCTCTAGATAAAGTTCAAGGTACTGATGCAATTATTTCTAAAAAATTCTATTTCTTCTTAATATTTCTCTTCCAAACCTACCCTAAAAATGGTGATATAATGACCTAAATATAATTATTATATTTAAGTGTTATTATATTAATTTTAAAACCTTTATATATTTATTTCCATCTACTAAAAAACAAAAGGAAATTGACATTGCATTGTGCGGACGACCACCTCCACAAAGTAACATTTTTCATTTTTCATCTAGATTTTATTTCTTTAAACAAAACAATTAAAATATGATTCAAAAAAATAAAAAAATATTAATAGTATCATTATTCTTATATTATAGTGATATTATACACTTCTTTAACCATACATACCCATCGATATATAACATGTTCATGTTTGGGTCAGTTTAACCATCTACTTGAATAATGCTATAAAACTCTATGATAGATGATTATGAGAACATAAATTAAAATTTTATTATAATAAATTTAATATTAGTTTTTTATAGAATGTTTATATTAATAATTTATCTTATTATTAAAATATCATATTTGATCGCTAAAATCACCGAAATAATCGACACCAATTCAATTTTCATAAAAACATAAGAGAAAAATATAATAAATATATAGAATATGATAATAAATGGTTTATATTGAATTAAATATATAATAATAAGGTTTCTAATAGGTTATATAATTAACTTAATATGATTATTCATAAATTTAGGTGCATGTACAGTACAAATTTGGAACAAGGTAATGGTTTTCAACATGTTTGGTATTATGAACCTAATTTCATTTATGTGGTGTATATACTAACTATTTGAGATATTATATCATGAATTATCTTTTAATAATGGTATTTTAAGTTTAATTAAAATCCCACTATTTCAAGTGGTTTTGATTAAAATACTATTCAAGCTGCAATGACTATTTGTATCAAAATTTAATTCCTTGAGTCATGTTTATGTTATACACCATGTTTTCCCTTGAATGGTGTGTTCAAATACCATAGATGTATCTTTAATATATATATATATATATATATATTATTTATTGTAAATACTAATCCAAATAATTTTCTTTTCATCAAATGTTTTTTAAACAATTATTACCCTAGTTGTAAATCTTTTTGGTAACTCAATTTTAATTCATTGAGTTATTATTATCCAATAGGACTTAAAAGTTGGGTACATTCTACCAAATAATTATATTATGCGGTATTATATTTTATATGTTAATTTACATTGATTCCACATAATACACGAAAATTTTCTTAATTCAAGGATTATGTTGCCTATAAGGGATAATGATAACTCAAGTCTCATTTCCTTGTGTTATATTGTTTCATAATTAACTGATTTTTTTTCATTATGGGGTTATCACAACCTAATATTTTATTATATGTTATTTTATATTCCTCTTTGGGAAAATGAAATTTTAATAAAAAGAAGGTTTTATTACTATTCTTACAATGTGGTTTTTCAACAAAGGTACTTTTAAATTATTATAAATTTCTTTTCATAATAAAATGTTTATAATTTAGATCAAAATTTCCTATAGAAAAAATTATTTAATTTCAAGGATACATTATTAGAGATTCTTTTAAAAAGTAAATATTTTCCAAATATTTCACTTAAACTTTTCAAAATCTACTTTTTAAAGTAACAAGAACATTTTTATTTTATTTAAATATTAAAAATGTTTGCTAAAATATATTTTAAGTTTTCATATCCATTTTCATTTTCATTTTTATTTTAAAATGTATTTAGAATAATGGGATTTATGTTAAATGATTTATTATATAATATATATATATATATATATTATAATTTAGGTGATTGAACTCCTGATATTAATTTTTTTATTCTTGATCCCTTCTAACATAATTCCATTTGAATAATTATTTTGAAAGGTTGTTTTATAATCTATGTAAACATCCTTCAAGGTTAGATTTTTTACAATGAGGATATTTTATTTTGGATCCATCCTACTTTTTACTATATATATATATTATGATCATGTTATTCTAGTATTAAATTAACTTTATAATCATTCCTCTATATGATGGAAATGTCACATTCTACATAATTCATATTGGATGATGTTCATCAAAAAATAATGTTTTCCATTTTTTTGAAATGGATAAAAATATTGGGAATTCATATGATTTTATTAAAATATGGATGATTATTGGCATGTTGACTATATATTATTTAAACATCCACCTTATTTATCAATATGGGTTATGATAATGTTATCCTTTTTATTAAATGGGGAAAAGTATTGGTTTTTTGTATGTTGTTATTCCAATATGGATGATTATTGAAATGTTGACTATTTATTGTTTGATTGTACAACATCTTCGTTTAGATGTGTTATGATCATGTTATCCGTTTTATCGATATGGGGAAAAGTATTGGTATTCTATATGTTGTTATTTAAATATAGATGATTATTAGAAAAGGTGATTATATATTATTTACTCAATATATTATATGATGTTAGACTTAAATAAGTGAAAAGTTAGACCTGGTATTATATATGCCCTCAATGAATTAGCAGTATCATGAGACAAACATGTTTGGGTATTTTTGTGTATGCCTATTTAGAATGATATATTCCTTTCTTGGTAAGATCATGATGTTTAAGATCATGAATTCTGGGTTATGATATTGAATTTTCCACATGATGTTATAAATTTCATTTCTAAGTAACTAGTAACTATTATCTATGTGATATATTTATTTTCATTACTATCCATGGATATATTATTCTCCTAGTTCTATTTGGTTATAGTATTGTTATAATTATTTATTCCTTCCATAATATTTATTCTCTTTTTATTCCATCATTGCCTCATAGTGTATGTTTTCCCTTACTGCACATTTGCTATTTTCTCTTCTTATGTTTCCATTTTACCAGGTTATGAAGTAATGTATTACACATGATAGGAATATAATAATATAATTTGTTGTGTATTTGTGGGAGATTTTGAAAACTTATTATGGATTAATTAGTTTCTTATGTAGTGAAAAAATAATATCAATTTTATGAGATTTATTAGTTTATATTTTTTCTTAATTATATAAATCTAAAAATCTAAAAGTTCTTGTTAATATATGTAATGAAATATTTTATTTATGTCATGTAATATTGGGATAGTTATGTCTGGGAATATACAACTTGTATCAAACAAAATATGTAAAGTATGTTTTTATAGACACTGGATCTAGGAGTAACTACTACAAAACTAGTCTTTAACAACTCTTGAAATGACCTTGATTATAACTATAAAAGTGATGAATACATGAGTGATGTTAAAATCCCAAGTCTTTTATCAGCACTAAAAAAGCAATGATAAAGGGGTCCTTTATCAACGCTTTAATTTAGTGCTGCAAAAGGAACCATTTATCGGTGCTTTTTGAGCACTGATAAAATAGACCTTTCTTAACACTTCTATGAGTGATGATAAAGTAGGAATTTATTAACCCTGATAAAAGTGCTGATAAATGTGGCCATTATTAGTACTTTTAAAGCACTGATAAAGGGCCACATTATAGTATGATATAACAACAAACTACAGAACCACTACAGTGTGCTATTACAACAGACCACAACACCAAAAACACACCAGATATCAATAAAATATTTCCCAATACAGGATTTAAATGATATGAAATTTTCTATGCAAATAAAATAACAAAACACTATGTTATAGTCTTTTCAAATTTTGGTTCATATAATTATATAAATAAAAATTATTATATTCATTCAAAGACATCAATGTTCCTATATCTTTTAATCTATACCTGAATCATGCTATTGCAGAACCAACCACCCCTACTCAAGAAAAATAATTTACTTGTATAATAAAACAATTCTTATGTTATTATTAATATAAAGAAATAAATTAACAAAAACTGTTAATTTTAAAAAAAAATTGATGTCAATTTAAAATAAAAAAATGACTTGGAGTAATTTCGGTCCCACTATGCATCAGATTGAGGTGCGATTGATTCTAAAAGATCTCAAATGACTTTTTGATCATTTTCCTAAATTATCAATACAATATGTATGTGTTTTCTCAGTTTTGTGTATGTCAGTTATCTTTTTAACTAAAATGTCATTTTAAACTGGAAACACGAACTTTTGAATCAGTATGATAACATCATGTATTGATTTGGTGTTAAAAAAATTACCACATGTCACAGATGAATTATGTATCATTATTTTAAATTATCAAGAAAATCCAAGCATATTTGATCGATTTTAAATGAGTGACATTTTTTTAACTAAAAAATTAATTTTAAATTGATAACAGACACTTTGATTCATACAGGGAACATAGTGTATCATATTGAGGTGCGACTTATTTATACATGTCACAAATAACTTATGAATAATTTTTTTAAAAGTTTAAAAACAATCAGAATGTGCTTTCTCAGTTTTGAGTAGGATAGTTTTCCATTTTACTAAAATTGATGAAAATTTTAAATAAAAAGACAACTTTGAGTCATATCAGTCAGACCGTGTTTGAAATTGTGGTGAAGATGATTACTACACAACCCAAATTACTTATGGATCATTTTCCTAAAGTGTCAGAACAATATGAATGTGTTTTTTTAGTTTTGTGTACATCACTTGTCTTCTTTGCTAAAATTTCATTTTAAAATTGAAACATGCACTTTGACACATAAAGATCACATTATGTATGATATTGAGGTGTGGATGATTCCTACACAACAAAAATTACATATGGATCATTTTCCTAAAGTATTTAAACAATTTTAAATGGTTTTATTGATTTTTGAGTAGGTCAGTTTTCCTATTTACTAAAATTGATGTTAATTTTAAATAAAAACATGCACTTTGTGTCACATCGGTCACACCGTGTGTCATATTGAGGTACATATAATTTATTAAAGTCTTAAATCCCTTATGGATCATTCTTTTAAAGTATCAAAACAATATGAATGTGTTTTTTGGGTTCGACCAGGTCAATTTCTTTTTAAATAAAATTGATATTAATTTTAAATAAATATGTACATAGAGTCATAACAATCACACTGTGCATCATATTGTGGTAAAAATGATTCCGAAACATTCCAAGTAACTTATGGATTGTTGTCAAAAATTATCAAAACATTCTGAACACGTTTTCTTGGTTTTGAGTAAATCACTTTTCTTTTTTACTAAAATGTCATTTTAAACTTGAAACATGAAATTCGACTTATATGGATCACATATTGTATAAGTTCAACATGAGATCGATTTATACACATATCAAATTTTTTATGATTCAATTACCTAAATGATCAAGAAAATCCAAGCATGTTTGCTTGATTTTCAGTGAGTGAAACTTTTTAAAGTAAAATATCGATTTTAAACTAATAACAGACACATTGATTCAGTTTTATTTTTACTAAAATTAATTTAAATTTAAAATATAAAGAAGTACTTGGAGTTATACTGGTCACATAATGTGTCATATTGAGGTGTGGATTATTCATACACGTCCTAAAGTCTCAAAATAATCCTAACTCTCAATGTTACCAAAATTTCCATTGAATTTCTTTGTTAAACTGCCAACACTTCATGATCAGCTTCAAACAAACCACATAAACTCAAAAAGAAAAAAATAACCCACCAATAAAAGAAAAAAATTATCATGAGTGACACAAAAAATAAATAAATAAAAGATAAATATGAAATAATACATTAATTTTATGGAAAATTATTTTACTGTGTAAATATTAAGATTAACACTATTATTGAGAAGTGGAGGAAACTTTAAGGAAAGTGATAAATGTCAACACTAAAGGGGTGAATGGTTTTTTGGGAGAATAATTATATGGAAGTTTTGATGCAAAAAGGGATGAAATATGGATATATCACCCCAACTTTAACAAAAGAATCCCCCTATATAAGAAAAAAAATATTATGAGAGTAATATTAAAAATAAATAAATTAAACAAAAATTTTAAATAATAAATTAATCCTATGGACATTGATTTCACTTTGAAAACATCAATATTACCTCTGTAATTGAGAAAACATGGCATCATTGTTCTTTTTTCAAAGGAAGTGGAGGTAATTTGAGAGGAAGTGATAATTGAACCACTGTTGGGGTTAAATGGTTTTAATGGAGAAAAAGTATGAAAGTTGGATAGAGGACCCCAACTCAAAAAAATAATCCACCAGCATAAGAAAAAAATTATTATTTGAGTAATACTAAAAATAAATAAATTAAACAGAAATATAAAACAATACCTTAATTCTTTGTAAAATGATTTTATTATGTAAAAATCAATATTAAATCTGTGATTGAGCAGAGGTGGAATCATTTCTCTTCCTACAAAGGTAGTGGAGGTAATTGGAAAGAAAGTGCTAAATGAACTCCAACAAGGCTGAAAAGGTTTTAAAGGAGAAGATGCATAAAATTTGGACAGAGCACCCCAACTCGAACAAGATAATCCAACTGTATAAGAATACAATTATTACGTGAGTAACACTAAAAATAAATAAATTAAACATAAATATTAAACAATATATTAATTATATGGATACTGATTTTACTTTGCAAACATCTAGATTACCTCTATAATTGAGCAGAGACACCATTGTTTCTCTTCCTACAAAGGCAGGCCATATGGATATAAATATTCTAGAATAAATGAACTATTTAAGGAATAATGAAAATTAAATCAATGTTTCATTATATAATTTTTCAGTAAAATAGATAAAGTATATCATAACATTACCTTTACATCTTTCCAATGGTTTCTTTGGTCTAAATATAAACTAAAAATAAAACTAAGGATTCTTCGTTCACTTCATTATTATTTAGAAGACTATATGGATGTCAAGAAACTGTGAGAAAATTAATGATATTGATACTTATTTGGCTCTATTTATCAATGGAGCCAAAACAAGGATTGGCTATGCACCACTCAAAAATTTAATAACAAAACTAAGGATTCTCTGTATACTTCACAAATATTGGTTAACTACTTCTTAGCATAGAATTTGACCTGAGATTCGTGTCTAGTGTCCCTGTGATGCTCTCATCCCACACACGCTCTCCACCATCTCTATCACATCACCATTCAACATTCACTTTTCCTTATCTTCCTCACAATTTTATTCATTATTTAAGTAAGTGGGAATATTTTTCCTTCATAGAATTTTCTAATTCTCATGTTGGTTCTTCAATCATATGTGTTTTCCACAAAACCTTTACCTAATGAATTAGATTATTCTATAATTTTTTTCTCTATGTTCAAGAATTTAATTAGTTTGTTTCTCTCTATGTGTGGGATGAGAACATCATGAGGATTCCATGCAGGAAGTTTAGGTCAGATTCTATGCTAAGTAGTAGTTAACCAATAGTAGTGACATGTGCACATAATCCTTAGTTTTGTTATTAGCTTTGTGAGTGATGCACAACCAATCCTTGTTTCAACTCCAATTATCAATGGAGCCAAATAGACATCAATATTATTCCAACTCTTTCAGTCTAATTTTTCTTGAATAACATCAACATAAACACAGATATAAGATTTTAGAAGGGCCTCCTGCATACTATCTTGCAAACGTGATGAGATCTTTATCTCCAGTTTCATATTCCTTTGTCAAATGATTATGGTGAATATATTTTCAATTAATATCCATCCTATTGGATTTATAAAAGATTAATATTATACAACTTATAAGTAAATATACATAAGATATTAATTATCAAAAGTGAACGTTATAAAAAATTATAATAAGGGAACCTCCACATTTGATTATTTCAATGAATTTTAGTATGTTGAAGAAAATGGGTTACTGAATTTAAGAAAAGAATTAATCCACATCAAATATTTCTTAAATACCATAAACAAATGAAAATATAATATACGAAATTAAGGAGTAATACGAAACTCAAATATGATAAAAAAGAATAATAAACTCTCAATTAATCAACTATAAGATATAAAAATGTATTTGAACAAGTGATGTAGCAACCTAGGGAATTATTACATATAAAATAAATGGTATATTAATATTTGAAAACATTTCAAGACTATTGGGATGTTATATCACCCCACATACCCATCCCAAGGAAATTCAAGATACTTCAACTGGATGTGAAATTAGTCTTTACTAATGGATTATGTGAATGGGAAATAAATCAAACAAATAGACTGTTTTCTCATTCTTTAATTTGAGAATAATGTTTATAAATTGAAAAAGGTGATTTATGAATTGAAATAAGAACTAAGATCTTGGTATTGAAGGTTAGATGAATTATTGAACAAACATTAATTTAAAAAATGAGGAATTGATCATAATCATTACATAAAAAATAATTTTATGGATAGATTAAAAGTGTTATCAATGTGGATGACATAATATTTAGAGGTAGAATAGATGAATGATGATAAAAATTTTCTATATTAACAATGAGCAATGGTTATATGTTAATGATTAGTGAGTTTAAATTTTCCTTCATTTATAGGTGACTCATGGAATTCATGGGATATTTATTAACCAATCAATGTATATGAGGGAAGTGTTTTATAGATTTCAAAAGGAAGATCAAAACCCATGTTTACACCCATTGAAAATTAAATAAAATTTTCAATTGTTGTGGGTGGAATTTCAATCAATACTGTGATATTGTCTGAGGAACATTCTCGATCCCCCTTGGACTAGAAACAAGATCCAGGGCATGAAACACAACACAAAAGGAATAATTTGGCCCAGAAAAATAAATCAAACTAGCAGAAAGTAAATTTAAATAAATACAACCATGATTTATATATAAATTGGATTATCTCACCAACCAAGATAAGTAGAAAAAAATCGGATATGAAGAAATATAACAAAAAAGAAATCTCTTAACCTACCTTCAACACCCTAACACACAAAATCCCCAGTTTCAATTTCTAAAATTTCACACGAATGGAATAAAATGATAAAATAAAGATTGAAAAATATGTATGATAACTTTGGGTGATCAATTTGAGATACATAAACAAAATAAAACAACCTACTAAACTCCATGTGACTCTATGTGTCACCATCGAGTCCTAAAACAATAAACTCTCCCTGAGTGATCAAGAGTTGAATCAAAACGGGAAGCTGATAAAATCAAAAGGCATACCCTGCTAGTATACAATATCCAAACCACAAATAACGAAATCATTGAAGAAGAAATCAAAAATGAAACTAAAAATACAAAAAGAAAATTGGAAGGACTACCTCGCTAGGTTGAAGAAAATTTGAGACCCTCTTCAAAAACCTAAATTGATATCGAACACCAGATGTCGAACGAGATGTTTGAGCAACTAGAGGCAGTTGAGTGGTGTTATTTGAGCTTCAATTAACTGAGGAGGAGCGCCGATAGTGGGTGGATTCTGCTGAAATCTTCTGTTATCGCGACGAGTTCACAAATGGTCAGAGTTTTTTAATTAGATTAGAAAATTTTATCAGAAATTATAAAAAAGTATTGATAAAAGGACTCTTTATGAGTGCTTTTTTAGCGCTGATAAAGGTAGGTCTTTATCAGTGCTAAACTTAAACTGCTAATAAATATTATTTTATCAGCGCTTATTAATTAAGCGCTATTAAAATATTTATAATAATAATTATAAATAAAAAAGTTGTAAATATTTATATATAATTAATAAATAAATATAAATATAAATATAGTAAATATATTCATTATAATTTTATAATTATTTATTTATAATTATTTATTTATAATTATAGATTTATTTTTAAAAAATGATATTTATATCATTATATATATATATATATTTAATAAATATATATTAATATAAATGGAGTAAATATATTCATTATTTAAGTAAATTTATTATAAATTTAATAATTATTTACATATATATAATTATTTATTTATAATTATATAAATACTTTTTAAAAAATATTTATCAATATATAAATGTATAAATATAGAAAATGTAAATTTATAAATATATTTATTTATATATATTTTTTAACATTATTAATGAATATATAATTTTAGGTGCACACATATTTGTTAAAAATGAGTGAAATTGAATAAATTAAGAATAAGTACAGTTTAACAATTTTAAAGAAATGTATAAGTTTTGTATGTCTGAATTGTATAAAAAAATGCATTAATTACATATATGTGAAGTCAATGTAACACAGATTTGATCTGTATTAAATTGAAAAATGAAAAAAAAATCAATTATATGTTCTGTACTATGCAATTAGTCAATATTTTTATTTCTTCTTAATTTTTAATTATAAACCATTATTCAATAAATATATGATAATTTAATGTAACATGCATAAATATTTTGTAATATATAAATCATATTTATATACATCAATATATATCTATATATTTAATATATACAATTTAATATCATTAATTATCATAATTATCTAATTAATAAAATGTTTAATATTTAATAATGTATAATCAATTTATTTATTTTTATCAATAATTATTTAATTAATAAAATTTATAATATTTTTTCAATAAAATCATTTTGATTATTTATTTATTTAATTATTTCATTTTATTTATTCAGACCTTTATCTGTGGTAAAAAGTGCTGATGAATTAAATATTTATCGGTGCTAAAAATAAAGTATTGATAAAGGGTACCCTTTAGCAGCACTAAAAATAAGGCCCTGACAAATGATAATCTTTATCAGTGCTAAGAATAAAGCGGTGATAAAGGTACCCTTTATCAGCAAAAAATCACTGATAAAAGGTTAAATTTTTAAGTTCTTTTCTTAGTGCTGATAAATATTCCATTTATCTGTGTTTTTTATAGCACTGATAAATACCAGCGCTATTAAAGGCTCGTTTTTTAGTAATGAGTATGGGTCTCCGATGTCACATACCCCCTTTTCCCCATTTGGTGATCATACCTTCTTGGATCAATTTCCTTCCCAATGATACTCCTACTCTAGTTTTTTTCTAATAAGATACATCGACGTTGGTGTTCATGTGTGCAAGGAGGATGAGGCTTTGTTTGACCAAACTTGGTTGTAAATCATCGATTAAGTCTCGGGAATGGTGTGTTTATAGTGGTATCATCCATTATCTCTGACTTCAGTGTGGATTTGTCTTGCAACTGTGACCAAGTGAATGTCACATACCTAGTAGAACATCGTCATAGTGGTCTCCCATGGTCTCATCCCTACTAATTTCTTTTTGGTTGTTCTTTTTTTCTTCCCAAGATGACGTTCTTTTATCCTAAGGTTTAATGGTCAGTGCACTTTCCTCTGCTTCAGCTTACCTCCTCACCTTATCCACTAACACCATAATAGATCTTCTTTAGTTCACCTTACCAAATGAAATTTAATAGACTTTTTTCATTGTGGGATAGAGTGTGTTTTTTTCTAGTCATTTCTACTATGTACATAGCATGTCACTAACCTTATTGCAGTATATGAGTATGAATTGGGAAATATGTTTGGATTTATCCACTACTATTTTCTGATGGTGTCCCTATTTCCTCTAGTGGCATGTGTTAGTGGTGTTGTGTTCTAAGGTAGGGTTTATTAGCATAGTGGACGGGGATATGTGAAGGTAGGTTGTATTGTGATGCTTATATAGCGGTGATTGTAATAAACCTTGTCTCCGATTTTGGGATTCTTGGTTTTGGTTTTGGTGGTTTGATACTCTTTGATAGTGTTGCAAGGTAGAGGGGATCATCGGTGATGGAATATGGTTTTTGGTGGCATGAATCTTTGTATTACAATTCATAAGGTCCCACAGCATGTAGGGATTGAGGCTGGTGTCATTGGGCTTGAGGTTTTCCCATGTATATTGATGTATATAGACTTATTCCCCATACTTTATATTCACCTCATTTTCTATGACTTTGCCTATTGGTTTTGTTATGGGTTTTTTTTATATTAGTTGTTTACAAGATTATCCACCCACAAAATCACCTTGGTATATCTTATACTGTGCTGGGATACCCAAAAAATCCCAATTCTTTTTGAGAATCTTTAAAAAAAATTAGTGAGAGAGAGGGATAATAACATCTATGAAGGAATCCATTTTGAATAATGGTGAGACTTAGGAATCATATTTCTAATGTTCAACTCATTTAACATATATTAAAACTCATTTACTTTACCACATCTAATATTATGATGTTAATAATTTTTTTCTACTTAGAACTCTTTATGATTATATCATCATCGCTTTTTTTTGGAAAAACCCATCAAACTTTTCCAAGATATCATTTTGGTAAGAAATATAACTCTTTATATTAATTCTTTTTTAACACATTCTAAACTCTTTTAGGACATAAATTTATCTTTCCCATATAATGGTAAATAAATATAACTATTTAAATTTCTCTTTACTTTTATGCCCTAAACTCCTTTATGATATAAAGTGAAAATCACTTTGAATCTTGACTAGAATAATCTTTTTATTTGATAATTTTAAACTTCAATAAGTTCAATAAATAGTCCCACTAGCCTATTAGACACTACACTCTCTTCATAATATCATTCTATGTTATAAAATTATTTTTTTTATATAAAATATCAATTATTTCATTTTTCATAAAAATTCA
Source organism: Viscum album (assembly GCA_963277665.1). Taxonomy (NCBI): domain Eukaryota; kingdom Viridiplantae; phylum Streptophyta; class Magnoliopsida; order Santalales; family Viscaceae; genus Viscum; species Viscum album. The sequence continues at coordinate 126,638,422 of OY728128.1, forward strand.
TCAAATTAATTTTAATCTACTATGTCACATATGATCCTATATGTGTTTGGATTAATATTATAAAAATAATATTTTATTCTTTAAAATATGCCACTTTTGTGTAGTGGGAACTCTTTACCTCTTATTTTAATGAATATATTGGGTAATCCATTTTATACTAGATAAAACTCCTATTATGCTCATTTTTTTCTCAAACATGTTATAAAATTTGATGAATCATAAACCATGATCATTAAATACATCATATCATATTGTTCATAAAAACTACTTGTTAATAAAAAACTTCCCCTCTAATATAATGGAATGATATGGAAATACAAGTCATTTATTAAGATCTATCCAATCTTTAATTATTCATTTTCTTTTAAACCATGATTCAGTATCCCATTTCTTTATCATTTAAATGAAATTTACATGATATAAAAATTATTTCCTCATTTTTTAACTCTTGTATAGTCACTAAATTTTTAACGTATACATTTGTAATCATATACCCTAAAAAATATAATATTTTCCATAGAGTTTCTCAAACTCCTATGATATATTGGAAAATTTAACCATATTGATACACTAATCCCCCTTCCTGACACCTCTTTTATGTTCTAATGACCATAGTAGGCTATTTAAAGAAACATTGTCGGATTTTTAATCTAAATTTTCTTCTTCCAATTTTAACATTTTACCATTTTTACTATGAAAAAACATTATATCTTATATATCATAATACATTCTCATATATCCTCATAATTTCTGGGAAATAGGTAAAATATTTCTAGAGATCATTCAAATTATTGAAAAAACTTCAAACATAGTTTCTTGAATGAATTTGATAACTAGATCAATCTTTAAAGTATAATATTTAGTCTCAAAAAGTCTTGAGTACACTCCATAACATTGAATATATGAGTGGATTCTAAAGTCTCAAAAGACTTTTTGTATTTAAATAATTCCTTTAAAACCTTAAGTGAATCATTCTATGCCTTACATGAGAATCTAGATTCATTTTTTGAATAACTTGAAAATTTTATTATTTAGAAATAGATTTCTCTTAATATATATATTTTTTATTTTCGTACTTAATAAAATTTCTTAATATTTATAAAAGTCTAGTAAGTTGTTTAAATCAATATTTTTCTACTCTAGGATTGATAAAAAATTCACGTTTGATTATACTGATTCCATTATGTTTATAATAAATTATTTTATTAGATGTCTATAATGTTTTAAATTCAATTAATAAATATTTTTATTAAATTTCATCCCACTTAATTAATGACCACTTTTAAACTCATCATACCGATTAGTGGTCCAAGATCCTTATTTTACTAATAAATGATTATGATTTTCAATTCCTCTCACCACTTAGTTATTCAGTTTGGGAATCATCCCAATCATATCATATATGAGTCTTGTATGGATGCTATTTAATGACATAGGTTTTTAATATATATTTATATGTATATTATAATTTGTTTAATTCAATAAAAATATAAATTTTATACTTAAAAATACACCTTTTTATTATAAATTTATATTTTAATAATATTATTATTTATGAGATACTAAATAGTTAATAATATAAAATTTATCTTCATACATTAATCTGAATAAATATATAAAATTTATAAGATAATCATATTAACCTATAAATAATTTGAAAATATATTATTAAACATAAAATTATATTTAATATGTTTGTATTTTAAAATTACTACTTTGGAAATATTTTATGAACTCATGAGTTATATTTTATTTATTAATAAAATAAAAATATTTAACATATACTGATGAATAATAGTGAATTTAGTGTATTATGATATATAAAATTATTAAATGAAATAAACATATCAATGGTAATCGTAATACAACCTAAATATATTAATGAATATATAGAACAATGATAATAGAAAACAAATATATAATTAAGGATAATTATATAATTAAATTGTTAAATATTATTTATATTGGTAAATAAATCTTATGGTGTTTTTATTTGAAATAAATTTATGATAATTATTATAATATAATTAAATTTAATAGAATAATATTATTATCCCAATGATCCAAATTATTAAAAATTTCTATGGATGTAATTTAAAATGAATTTGATAAAAAAATATTAAACTAATGTATGTATATATAAATATATGTATAAATACATATATATTTGTACACAAACACATGAGTATATGATATAGGGAATATAGTTAAATCTGTAAAAGTTAAAAAACAAAGAAATAGTTTATGATTATCATTTGATGTCTAATTAATATACACAATTAGTATATATATTCATGTAAGAAATTTATTAGTGATAATAATATTATTTATCTTTATATATAAGATATTAATTTAAAATAAAAAATATATTAAATATAATTTTAGATATTCAAGTATACGACATTGGTTTTATATTAATTAAAATTATATTATTACTATAAGATTATATTAGAGATGAATATATATATAAATATATATAGATATTGATTAAACTAAATAGATATATATATTTAAATAATTAATATTTATATATAAATATTTTTATGTATGTATATATATATATATATTTAATTAATTAAAATATTTAAGATTAAGTTTATAAAAAAGGTAATAATTATATTAGAAATTAAATTAATAAATTTTCAATTGATTATATATGTATACACAAGATTTTTAAACAAAATAAAAATATATATTACATAAAAAAGAAAACAAAAAATAATAATAAATCAAAAAATAAAAACATAATATATATATATGACACAGAAGAGTTAATAATTTTGAAAAAATGAAATTAAGAAAAATAGTGTGTGTGAGATTTGTGTGTGTCACAAAAAAATAAATAAAAATAATAAAAATAATTAATATTGGGGTGTGATGGGAGGGTGTCCCTATTTTAAAGGATAACAAAATAATAATAAATGAAAATAAATAAATAAAATGAATCATGGTACAAGTAGGATTGGTAGGCCTATTGCAGAATAAAAAATGTCTACTAAGTATCTTTACACCAATCATATTTCAAAAAATAAAATTAAACATATAATTATATGACATAATAAATATGTGGGATAGTGGGATTATAAAATGAGTCTCTTCCATTAGGTTTCAAATAATGAAGCTCTGATGTGCTTCATAAAAAAGTGAATTTTTCACTAGTTGAGGTTGTGGAATAGAGAGCAAGCGTGAAATAATGAGTCATAACTGTTACTTAAAGAAGTGGTTTTTATAAGGAATAAACAATATACAATGGAAACAAATATTTTTAATTGTTTATGTTTTTAAATTTCTCAATCCCTCTTTATAAGGGGAAGCTCTTTCTGAAATTGTCATTTTATGTGAAACACGTTTTAAAGAAAATTACCTTTTTAAAAATAAATTGTCCTCTTTAGGAGATTATGTTTTTAGTATTTTTTTTTATTTTAATGTAAGTTTTAATGGGGGTTAAAACTATATTTTTATGTGATTTTTTCCAAATATCTATTTTTTTAAAATTTCTGGAACCATATTACTAGTAGATTGTTGTTTTGCAATGTTATTCGATTTCAAAATTTCTAGATAAAGTTTGAAATAGTTTATTTCCAATTTATGAGATCATATTTAGAATATTTTAATTTCAATAAGTTTAGTTTATAATTTATCGAATCCCTAATTTCTTTTGAAATTATTTTATCTCAAAGAGATCTTATATATTTAAATATAGTATGGTCATGAATTAATTTATTCTGATCAACATTCCATTACTTTAATAATTTATTCAATTTTCCTTTAACTCATTGAAAAATAATACAAAAGTATATATATATATATATATGGATTCATATAAGTGTATATATATAAATATAACCATGATTAATGTTTTTTAAAAAAAAATTTTGATGGAAAAATTTAATGGGAAAATTGACAAGTAAAAAATGTTTTTTTAAAATTTTTCACTTGTACTTGGTAAACATAATGGGGGATTTGGAGTGAACCCAAACCATAAGGGACTTTTTCTACCAATTTATGGGTAAGAATTATAAAACCTTCAATGTTTCTAGTTGCTTTGTGGTTTTGTTTTCATAGCTTATGAAGTATTTTCTAAAACAATTATGGATTTATTTTCAGATTCATTTTCAAAAGTATTGATTTTTTATTCTTAATAAAAGGTTCCCCCATGGTTTAATTTTTTTTAAAGGACACAATCATAAAAAATAATTTTTTTTATTTAAAATTATTTTCAATGAATTATCTAGTTGTGTTTTCCAAAAATCTTCATATGGATTTTTAAAGAAAGTATGATTTTACCTTTAAATAAACATTTATTAGAAATGAATGTTTTATATTTTGAAGAAAATTTTATAATATATAAATATATATATATTAAAAAAATAAATAATTAGATTTTTAAAACCCCTTACCAAGACTTTTTATCACCCCAATTTTTTAATTTTTTATCATAGAGTATTTTTCTGAGTAAAAGATGTTTTGGAGCCAACTTGTGATTATGTGTTTTAGTCAGAGTGGATCTATAGTTGTTATAGATGTATTTAAATTTTATAAAAATGTATATTTGAGTGAGATAGTGTGTCTTTTTATTTTTCTAAATTTTCAAATCTTCATACCCAAAAGATCCTAGAGAATGTATATAAAAACCCTGCTCTTTATTTTACACTTAAAAATAATTTTTTACATAAATCCTTAAATTTATACAACATATAAGACATAGATTTCTAGTGTATTTGGGTATTAGGAACATTAAATAACAACTTAAAACATAAAACATAAAACAAAACATCTTATTGAAAAAATCTTTTACATGACCCATCATTCCTTCGTACTTAGCATTGCATGGGATAACCTTATAACATGAATAATAAAAGGGTTAGCTATAAAGCCCAGTAAGGGAGTAAAAAGGCATAATATGAAGAATAAAATACATGTTAGGAAATATTTATATCAATGGAGCATAGAAGAGACATGAACATAAAGTCATGGTCATAACATGGAAATTTGGCATCAACATTTAACATGATATTAGTATGAAACAAGGCTCATTGCACATGGGGAATTAGTAAACCCTCATTTCACATTAATTATAATGCATAAAACATTATTTAACTTGAAATATCATGATACTAATCTTTACCCAATGCATTCGAGTTATATCAGGGCACACCCTTATTAAACATTTCATTTCATGCGTAAGTGTGCCACATGGATCATATAACATGGATTCATTAAACATAATCAATTATTCCATGATAATGGAATGTTAAATTCATACATGAAACTATATAATCAAAAATTTTATGTGCATAAAGTTGAACACCCTTGATAGAGAAATGGGAATGGTATTCATTACACAATGACTTTGGCTTGGCAGATCGCTGTGCAATTTTGGGAGCATAATGACATGACATAAGAATTCAAAAAAATGGTTGATGAGAGAGAAATGGGGGTATAGTAATATTTACATGAAATAGACAGTAAGGTGGTCATATAGATAAATTTCCTAATATATTAAATGGAATTTATATTCATAATACAAAATAATTACTTGAATGTAAATGAGGAGAGAGAAATCAGTTACAGAATTTAGGCATAGTAACATGTGTACATGGGAGGCATTGATGAGAGATAAAGGGGTCTAAAATAATTCAAACATAATGAGAGAAGTATTTGGGAGTTGAAAAATCATACCCCAACATTTGTAATTGAAATTAAAAGGGTATAAAAACATTAAGAAACTTGGAAAAAATGAGAATGGAAGAAATACATTACTTGGATGTGTGATCCCAAAGGCTTGGTAGTGGCTTGAGAGAGGCTTCTTGGGAGATTGGGGATACTTGGGAGGATTATATAGAGATGAAGGAAAAGTTTAGTCGAGATAAAAAGGCTTTTTGTGAAGAGGAAGTGGGAGCTTGGGAGGGTTTATATAGGAAAAGATTGGGTATTCTTTATTATTTATTTTTTAGACACCTCACATTAAACTTATAAAAACCACAAATCAACCAATGGTTTTTTCCCACGTTTTTTGAAAAATGGGAGTGAAAAAAAATCTTATAAGTCCAATGGACTAACTTCTTAAAATACTAGGCTTGCTTATATGGAGGTGAGTTACACTCTCAAGGAAATCAATTTAAAAAGTTAAAATGTTTTATTAGTCTTGGAAGATCCACTAATGCTTTGTAAAATAAATAAAATAAACCTAAAATCACATTATTTTAATGGTAAAACATATATTGTCTGAAAATCGCATTTATAGTATTTTATTAAATCACTATTGGGTCATTATGATGTCATAAAACAAATTATATAATTAAAAAGTATTTAATTTTTAATAAAAAATTCAACGATCTCAGAATATTATGAAAAATTCACTGTTGGATAATTTTTATGTCTTTATTCCCAAAATAATATTCATTTTATATAAACAATTTGTAAATATGTTATTTTTTACTGTTGAAATAAAAACTGACATTTATCGAAAATTCATGGGTTTTGACAAAAATGTTTTTCAAACCTGAATAAAAATCATGATTGTATTTATTAAAATTATATGATCATTTATATTTAAAAAGTAATTTAGTGATAATATTTTATTAAAATATTATTTAATTCAAAAAATCCATTAATTCATCAAAATAGATTTCTTAATTGAATATTAACTAAAAATACTATTTGTGATTTAAAAAATATTTACAAAGTAACAATAATAAGATAAATGTATATTCTTTAATCTATACAAATAATAATATATATAACCAAAGTGCTAGGGTATTGTTACATAACCCCTTATAACACCCGTATAAGACCTTAGGGTAAGGTGTGTAATTGTGACAGACTCTTGGGGTGGGTCAGATAACATTGCTCGGGTGGTAATATCTATAAACATCCACTTCTCTCGTAGGCTGTTCTGTTCGAGCTTAATGTGTTGAAGCTTGGATTGGGCTCGGTCAATAGCGAAGCCCAATGAAACCAATTCCTTTCTGAGCTCAGAAAAATGGTCTTCATACAATGCAATTCTACTAGATGAGGCCATTTCTTCCTTTGTCTGAGTAAATTGGTTTTTTTAAAGCCCTATATTTAAACTAATCATGTGATCACTGTTCAATTGCTATATTAAAAATAGTCAATATCTTTAATGCTATTTTAAAATCCAAAAACATAAAACCGAATAAAATCATATATTTTACGTAACCATTTTACATAATAAGACATTTAATTAGATCTAGAGAAATTTTCATTAATCAAATTTTGGGCCATTAGAATCTTCCCCCTTAAGAAATTTCACCCTATAAATTTCCTTTTCCCATATTAAAACAGATGCAGGTAACTCTGATTCATTACTTCCTCTGATTCCCACATTGCTTCTTCAAAATTGTGGTTTCACCACAACACCTTGATGAGGGACATTTTTTTTTCGTCGAACTTTTTCTCTATAATCTAAGATCTTAAATAGCTCCTCTTCATAGGAGAGGTCATTCTACAATGGTACCACCTCTAGATTTGGTACATGCGATGGGTCAGGTATGTACTTTCTCAAGAGTGATACATGGAATACATCATTTACTTGAGATAGGTTTGATTGGAGTGCTTGTCAATAGGCCACTTCTCCAATGTGATCATGGATCTCTAAAGAGATGATGTACCTTGGACTAAGCTTTACCTTCTTCCAAAATATCATAACTCTCTTCAATGGTGATATACAAAGGAATACCATATCCCCAAAATCCAATTCTAAGTATCGTAGACAATTATCGACATATTTTTTTTCGAATTTGAGCAGCTTTAATGTGCTACTAGATGGTCATAACCTTCTCTACAGTTTCTTAGAACATTTCTAGACCTAGGAGTTTTCACTCCCCAACTTCATCCCAAAATGACTGTGTTCTGCACCTATTCCCCTAAAGGGATTAATAAGGTTCCATTTGGATGCTTGCATGGAAACTGTTATTGTAAGAGAACTCAAACAAAGGAACATGTTGATCCTATCCTCATTTGAGGTCCATTGAGCATGCTCTAAACATGTCCTCAAGTGTTTGGATAGTCTGATCAGATTTTCCATCAGTTTGAGGATGATAAGCCATACTGAAGTTCAAATCAGTATTCAGAGCATGTTGAATACTCTTCCAAAACATTGAGATGAATCTTAGATCTCGATCGGATACTATAGATAATGGTACTCAATGAATCCTTAACACTTATCTGATATATATCCGTGCCAATTTATCCAACGAGAAATCCTCTCGAATTGAAATGAAGTGTGTAGTATTTGTAAGATGATCCACAACAACCCAGATATAATTTTTTCCTTTGGTTGTATTTGTAAGTCCAGTGACAAAGTCCATGGTGATGTTCTTCTATTTCCATGCTGGTATGGTTAATGGTTGCATCATCCCCTTAAACTTCTATTTCTCAGCCTTCACTTGATGACATACATAGTACTTTGTTTTATACTCAGCGATATCCTTATTAATGTTATCCCACCAATAATGCTCTAGGAGATATCAGTACATGTTTGTGTTTTCTAGGTGAATGGAGAAATTATAACTTTGTGCATCATCCAAAAGTTCTTTCTTAAACACCGGATTTTATGGAACACATATTCTAGACCCAAATCTCACAATTCCTTCTTCATTAACATTGAAATTCAGAGATTTACCTTTTTTTATAGTTCCCACTTTCTTCTGAATTCCCACATCATCCTTTTGAGAATACTTTAACATTTCAAAAAGAGTCGACTGAGTAATCATTTGTGAAAGGATTGCCGATGTTCCCTTTTTTATGATTCCCATGTCTATCTTCATCAAATCTTAGAAGATTGGATCCTTTTCAATTCTCATCAATGATAGAATTGGTGGGTCCTTTCTACTTAGAGCATCATCCACCTTGTTCTCTTTCCTAGGGTGGTAATGGGTTGGGTAGTCATAGTCTTTGATCTGCTTGAACCATCTTCATTGGTGCATGTTCAACTTTTTCTATGTGAATATATACTTGAGGATTTTGTGGTCCGTATATATTTCACACTTCTCTGAAAATATGTAATGTCACCAATTTTTTAATGTGAAGATTAATTCAGCCAACTCCAGTTCATGTGTTGGGTAGTTTTTCTCATGAACTTTCAATTTACTTGAAGCATATGCAATGAATTTTTCATTTTTCATCAATAGACAACCCATAACCTTATTCAAAGCATCACTAAATACCACAAAATTTTCTGAAATTGTTGGTAGTGTGAGTATGGGTGCAGTGATAAGCCTCATTTTCAACTCCTTGAAGCTCTCTTTTCATTAATCACTCTAAGAAAACTTTACTCCCATTCTAGTTAGCTTGGTAAGAGGGATGGGAAATCATGTAAAATTTCTTATAAATCGGAGATAATATCCATCTAACCCCAAGAAGATATGGATATCTGCTACTGATGTTGGCCTTGGACTTTCCTCAATAACAACTGTCTTGGAGGGATCCATGGATATCCCATTGCTTGTGATGATATGACCCAAAAATGAGACTTCCTTCAACCAAAACTCAAACTTGTTATAATTTTCATAGAGTTTCTTCTTTCACAAGGTCTCTAGTATAGTTATTAGATAATCCTCATGATTGTCCTTGGTTTTTGAGTATATTAGAATATCTTCTATATATACTACCAAAAATTTGTTGAGGTAATCTCTAAAGACTCTATTCATCAAGTCTAAGCAGATTGCTGGAGCATTAGTTAGTCCAAAAGACATTACTATGAATTCATAGTACCCGTATCTTATATGAAAAATAGTCTTGGGGATATCCTCCCTCTTCACACTTGGTAAGATCCTGACCCCAAATCCACCTTGGAGAAGTATTTTTATCCATGTAGATGATTGAACAAGTCATCAATTCAAGGAAGAGGATATTTTTTCTTTATCGTGATTTTTTTGAGCTCACAATAATCAATGCAAAGGTGCATTGACCCATTATTCTTATTGACGAAGAGGACTGGTGCACCCCATGGTGAAGCATTTGGGCATATAAACCCTTTATATAGATTCTCCTATAATTATTGCTTTAGCTCCCCAATCTCCACAATAGCGATTCTATATGGAGTCTTGGATATTGGAAATTCCCCAGTTGTAAGATCGATTGATAATTCAACATATATTCTATGAGGAAGACCATGAAATTCATTATGAAACACTACAACAAATTCTATCACAATAGGCATGTATTCAAGGATGGTTTCTTCCTTAGACTCAATCATCTGAGAAAGATATTCATGCTCATAGGGAAGTAATATCCACACTTGAGATGATGGTTCCAAAGAAGATTCATCTTCTTCCTTGCTCTTGTACATAATCGAGGGCTGATTCTTTATATGTAGGGTGATTTCCCTCTCATTGAAATTTATGTTGAATATTTATAATGAAATCCAATCCATGCCAAGAATTGTATCCTTTTACACTTTAGGGAGTATTATGAGGTTCTTTGAGAGGTTCAATCCACAAATTATGATAGGGTAGGAGTTATATTCCTCGGATGCAATGATTTACCCATTTTCTGTACTCACCAACATCTTTACTTCCATGATTTTTTGTGGTTTTGGGATTGTTCCCCAAAACTTTTAGGATATAAAATAATGAGTAGAACCAGAATAAAAAAGTATGTTCTATATTATTTAATGAATAACTAGCACACCTATCACTACTTCATTATCAGGGTTCAATTCAACGCTAGTGATGGAAAAATCTCTACCTTTCTTCCTCAGAGGTTGTTAGTTGCCTCTCAAAACCCTTGGCTTGGGGAACTAGTTTGAAAAGTTCCCTAGTTCTTTATAGTTTAAGCAATGAAAATGCTTTGGGGATCAAACATAGAGTTCCATTCCTCTATCGTTGCCATGGGTTTTTCTTGTCAGCAGTTAATGACTAGGTTCCATTCTCTTCTACACCTAAAAAATTTCCTCATCCCCTTCAAACAATTTCTAGGGTGCTTATTTCCACACCTTTGGATAGTGGGGTGCTGTATTTTCTTAGCACAATTGGATTTATCCATCAGACCACCAGAATTGAAGTCCACCTTATAGTTCTTATCCCCTTGATACCCCTATGATTATTTGATCTCCATTTCAACTTTGAGGACACATCAGTCAATTTTATCATATCTCTCAAAGTCACAGATCGCTAGGTATTTCCGTAGGCTAGGTTTTAGCTCACCAGAGAAGTGATAAACCTTGCATTCTGGGGTAATGACAAATATATAGGCATATCATGCAATACTTGTGAAGTTTTCCTCATATGATATGATGGATTTGTCTTCTTTTTTCATGAGGGAATGAAAGTCCCTTTATATCTTAAGTTGGAGGGTGCGAGTAAAATATTTATCACATTTTTTTTTTTCAGAAATCCTTCCATTCCAATGCCTCGATCTCCTCCCCAGACTTTGTATTTTTGATAAATTTCCATGATTGACCAGCTTCACCCTCCATAAGATAGGTATCCATAAGAACCTTCTTTTGTTTGGAACATTTAAGGATGGAGAAGGTCTTTTCAATGGAGTTGATATGTTGTTCAGCAATTGAGGGATTATATGATCCATTACACTTAGGAGGCCTTTGTTTCATGAATCTCTCTATGGAAACTTATTCTTTCTTAGGGGTTTGAATGTTCCTCTTGAGCCATGTTTCTATTCAAAACATGAGTTAACTGAAAGAGTATCATGATAAAGTTTGCGATTCTTGCTCCCATCAGATTGGCCATCTCATTAGAACAGTCATCACATTGATCTTCAAATCAGTTGTTAGCCCGAGTCATCATATTACCAGCCATTGGATGGAATAAAAGGAATGTTAGGGGTAACACAAAAAGGGTAATCCAAAGGCAAAAATAGACGACTTATAAATTAATTTTATTTCCTTAACTTATGAATTTATAGGCTTCAATCTATGTTATTTGTGATCTACTTCCCAACATATATTCTTAGGGGCATTTTTTCCTTAATAATGGTTCATAATAAGATCATTAATTTACCAAAGCATATCCTCTAGGAGTGTTGTAACCAAGAGTGAAGCAAGTCACATTTTTGTTCACTAGTTCCCGTTTGAGTCTAGCTCAAAGCAGTGTTTTTGGGATTTACCCCTAGATACATCTATCCTAGAGCTGCCTCTACCTACTCATATCCATAAAAGGATGTATTTTTTGATAAAACACTTACTCAACACTCACCAAATTTAGGGTTGTTTTTATTATACTTAGTCTTATCCCTAAGGATTTGACAAGGGTTTTCTAATCCTAATCTGAAAAATAACTAAACCTATCCTATGATACCCAATATAATAACCCTTCTCTTTATTTTACACTTTAACATAATTTATTACATAAAACCTTCACTTGAAAAAAATAGAAGATCAAGAGGTCTAGTTTCTTTAGGGATTAGGAACATTAAATAACAACTTAAAACATAAAATGAAACATATTGTTTAAAAATTATTTTACGTGAACACATCATTCATTCATACTTATCATTTCATGGGATAAACTAATAACATGCATAATAAAAGGGTGAGCTTTAAATCCCAGTAAGGGAGTAAAAATTCATAACATTATAAATACAATACATATTAGGCAATAGGCATACCAATGGATCATTAAAGAAACATGAACATAATGGCATGATCAAAACATGGAAATGTGGCATCAACATTTAACATGATATTAGCATGATACAAGGATTATTTCACATGGAGCATGAGTAAACCATCATTTTACTTGAATTAGTATGATTAAACCCTAATTACACTTGATTTATCAAGATACCAATATTTACCCAATGAATTGGAGTGATATTAGGGTGCACCCTTCTTAAAAATTTCATTTCATGTGTTAGTGCGACACATGGATCATATAACATGGATTCATAAAAAATCGTCATTTTTTCCATGATATAGGAATGTGGAATTTATACATGGAACTATATAATCAATAAGTATATGTGCATAAAGGTGAATACCCTTGATAGAGAAATGGGAATGGTATTCACTACACAGTAATGGAAAATGGGCCTATACCCATGATTGTAGAAAACCATGGGTATAGGGATAATATGGGGACCTATACCCATGGTTTTACCCAAAACTGTGGGTAAAGATTTTTTTAAGTCCAATACTGAAAGTTCTAAAAAACCGTGGGTATAGGTGTTTTTTTTCAAGATGTATACCCATGGTTTAGCCAAAACTGTGGGTATAGGGTTTTTTTGGAGGACCTATACCCACAGTTTTTCAAAACCATGGGTATTTGGGGTTTTTTTCAAGACCTATACCCACGGTTTTAGAGAACCATGGGTATAGATTTATCACATTATGGAGGGAAAAAATAATGCGGGACAACAAAAATATTTGCTGGGAACATGATTTTGATTAATATAATTACAAAGATAAAAATATAAACACAAGTAAAATCCTTAGGTTGGTTGGTCAGGCAGTCTGTGTTGTTGAAGGAGGTCCACTATTCGAATATTGGTGATATTTTTTCTTATTAATGAGTTTAATTGATATAATTAAAGAGATTTATGGAAGAATTAACAAAATATCCATAATTTAGTTGGTCAGGGAATGTATCCTCCTTCAACCGGTCGCATGTTTGATTCTTTCCATACTCTTTTTTAGATAAGAGACTATATTAATATATATATATATATATATATATATATTGAACATCTTGTTGGCTCTATTAGTCAGAGAAGGCCGCTTGCTTGTGGCGAATTCCGTGGTCGAATCACACCACCTGTGTTTTTTGAATATAAATCCCCACAGTTTGAAAACCGTGAGGGAATTGTTGTGCCTAGCTGTATAATGGTGTGCCATGTTGTGACACTCCTACATCCACATTTTTTCCAAATTGTGGGTATAGGATAAGACCCCTATTGTGATGCCTATCACCCCCACGATTCCCAAAACCATGGGTATAGGCTATACCCGTGGTTTTGAACCATGGGTATAGGTCATTTTTACAGTAGTGACATAATGACTTTGGCTTGGAAAATCGCGGTGCAATTTCGGCAGCATAATGATGTGACATAAGAATTCATAAAAATGGTTGATGAGAGAGAAATGTGTGTCTCATCATAAGTAAATGAAATAGAAATTAATGGGGTCATATAGATACATATCCCAATATAATAGGAAAGGTGGGGGCTTACCCCTTTAAATATATATCCCAATATATTTAATGGAATCTAGATTCATAATACAAAATAATTTCTTGAATGTAAATGAGGAGAGAGAAATCCCTTACGAAATTTCAGCATAGTAAAGGGTGTAAATGGGATGCATTAATGAGAGATAAATGGGTCTCTAAAAATTCAAACATAAGTAGGGAAGTATGGGGGAGGTGATAAGTCATACCCCAAATATTTTAATTGAAATTAAAGGGCTATAACAACATTAATAAACTTAGAACAAAAATGAGAAAGGAAGAAATCCCTTACTTGGAAGTGTGATCCCAATGGATTGGGAGAGGATTGAGAGAGGATTATTGGGAGCTTGGGGTGCCTTGGGAGGATTATAGATAGAGGAGTTCAGAGGATGGTCGAGATCCGAAGGCTTTGAGTGAAGAGTAAGTGGGATATTAGGTAGATTTATATAGGAAAAGAGAGGGAATTCTTTATTCGTTTGGTTTTGGACAACACACATTAAACTAATCAAAACCAAAAACCAACCCATTGTTTTTTCTCAAGTGGAGTGGAAAAAATTATTTTATAAGTAAAATGGCTGAACTTTCTAAAATATTAGTCTTTATTATGTGTAGGGGAGACACACTCTCAAGGAAATCAATTTAAAATGATAAAATGTCTTATAAGTCTTAGAGGGTCCACTAAATCTTTTAAAAATAAATCAAAGAAACCTAAAATCACATTATTTTAATGGAAAAACATATATTGTCTGAAAATATCATTTATAGTATTTTATTACATCACTATTGGTTCATTATGATGTCATAAAACACATTATATTATTAAACGGCATTTAAATATTACCCAAAAATTCGACCGTTTCAGAAAATTATGAAAAATTCACTGTTGGAAAATTTTGACATTATGATTCCAAAAATAATATTAATTTTATATAAATAATTTTCTAAATATATGATTTTTTACTTTCAAAATAAAAATTGACATTTATTGAAAATTCATGGGTTTTGAAAAAACTGGTTTCAAACCTTAATAAACATCACTATTTTATTCATAAAAATTATACGATCATTTATATTTAAAAATTAATTTAGTAATAATATTTTATTAAAATATTATTTAATTAATAAATATACATTAATTCCTAAAAATATATTTCTTAATTTAATATTAACTAAAAATACTATTTGTGGTTTAAAAACTATTTACAAAGTAATAATAATAATATGAATGTATATTCTTTACTCTATAAAAAAAATAATGTAAATAAAGAAAGTGCTATGTTATTGTTAAATAACCCCTTATAACACCTGCATATTACTGAAGGGTAATGCGTTTAATGGTGATAGACTCTTGGGGTGGCTCAAATAACATTTCTCGTGTGGTAATCTATATCAACTTCCACTTCTCCTGTGGTCAGTTTCGTTCGAGCTTAATGTGTTGAAGATCAGCTTGGGGTTGGTCAAGAGAGAAGCCCAATGATGCCACATCCTTTCTGAGCTTTGAAAAAATGGGCTTCATATAGAGCAATTATATTGGATGAGGCCATCACTTCCTTTTTCTGATTAAATTGGATTTGTTAAAGCCCCATATTTATACTGATCATGTGATCATCGTTCAATATCTATATTAGCAACAGTCACAATCCTTAAAGTTATTTTAAAATAAAAAAACATATAACCAAGTAAGTTCACATGTTTTAAATAAAAATTTTACATAATAAGACATTTAATTTGATGAATAGGATTTTTCCTTAAACAAAGTTTGGGTTGTTACAATGTAAGACTGTATATTATTCACTATTGTTAAATATTTAATTTTTTTTAAAAAATATATAGTGTTTTTTCACCAGATCCAGGAACACGAGTCTAGGGTGTTGCCCTTGATATTTGAGAAAAATTTTAGACAAATTTTTAGATTAGTAATATAAGGATAATTTAATAATTAGAAATTCATTTTGAGGTTTTTGGTGATCATATTTTTATGCGATCCATTGGAAAAGAGTGCACATGAACTAATGATAATCCCATAGAACCTTTTGAATTTCAGTGAATTGGATTTAGGAATCAGTTGAGGGTTTTCTTCGAAGGATTATTTTTATGGTTTCAATTTATTATAAATTTTATATGAAAATTTTCATCAATATTATTATGTAGTCAAACCCTAAGTAATCTAAACTAGAAATGTGTAAGTTTTGTCTACAAATAAATTGGAAGTAAAAATTTATCATCGTTAATAAAAATTGTAGGGGAACAATTTATTTAAGGCTGGGGAATGAAATGAACTGAGTTTTTAATATATATTATATATATATATATATTTAAATTTTTTTATTCATTAAAATTATAAATGTTTTCCACAAACTGTATTTTTGTATTTCAAATTTTTATTTTAATAATCTCAGTATTTATGAGATACTAAGTATTTAATAATATAAAATTTACCTTTGTAAATTAATCATGATAAGAGTATAGAATTTATAAGATAATGTAATATCCCAACATTTTAAAAATAAAGACTATGTTTGATAGCATACAAGATACATAACCTAAGCTAAAAAATATTGGAATATTTTTATTTAAATATGAACATTATAGAAAAGTCATTAAATTGGAAAGTATGAATACGATCAACTATTGTTTGAAATTTATATAAATTTTATAATAAATAAAAATTTATTAATTAATGCTTAGGAAATAAGAACTCAATTTTTAGTAGTCATTTAATTTTTAAAAATTAAGATTTCTTCAAAAATGTTTTTTATTACTTTTCGTGAGTGAATATTATAATTAAATTTTGAAAATTTTAAATAAATTATTTTATTAAATAAATATAATTTTTTAAATCTTCATGTCAAAATTATATTTGGATGAAATTTTAGTATTTTTGTAAAAATAGTAAATTTTCATTGAAAAGTGAAAAATATTGTTTTTTATTTAGAATTGTTTTATCTTTTGAATTATTTACAAAGTAAAATTTTATTTTGGAATAGTTTTAAATGTAATTAGTTTATTTTTATTTAAAATAACCCAATTATGTTTTTTTAAATTAATTTTAGAATTTAATTTAAAATAAAAATATTTTATATTTAAAATGGATTTTTTATGAAAAATCATTTTTCATCATGTTTTTCTGTTATTATTTTTTATTAAATTATACCCCTTATGTGTTTTTTATTTTTTAAAATGTATAAAATATTTGGAATTAAGTGGTATAAATTTTGTAAACATATCCATTTTATTTTTGGACAATATGAATAGTATCTATAATAATTTTTGTTACAACAGTAAATGGTAAATCAAGTAATTTTGGGTTTGAAAATAATATTATAATGACTATAAAATGACCCTATGACATGTATTAATTTTATTGGATGATTTAATTTTGTCCATAATTATCCAATATTCATTAATATATCCATTTTTTTATTTATATGAGATTATAAAAATTTTAAAATTCTATTCAAAGAAAAGTAAAAAATGACACTCTTGTTTTTAGTAACTAAAATATTTTTTACATAAGGTTAACCTAAGAATATATTAATTTATAAATATTATTATTAAATATAAATAATTTATCTCCAACATGTTAATTTATTTTTAATTTTTAGTGAATAAATAACTACCTTAAAAATTTACACAATGCTGACACAATAATTATTCAATTAATTTAAAAATCAAATAAATGATATTAAAATATTAAAATAAATATAATTTTAGTTAATTAATATTATACCTGAATTTGATAGATTAAAATGACATGTTTGAGATATAAATAAATAGTTTTTTTATAATTTTACTTTTTTATTGGTGTTATTAAAATTTAAGTAATGAATAGTTCTAAAAATTGACATTAATGATATATAATACTAAATAATATTTTATTGAAAGATATAAAATTTCTAAAAATATTGGTTTTTTAAAATTGATTATTATAGGGTAGATAATATTAACCATGGTCCATTTATGTTCCGTTTTTTCATTTGTAGTAACTGTATTGACCCTCCAAGAGTAAATATACTTATTGTCATGATAACTGTAAAAGGGGTTAATGAGGGTTTAAAAAAATACATGGATAAAATTATGTTAAAAATAGTCTAATTTATATTTAATAAGAGTATTTAGATTAAAAATCATCCTACATTATAAATTAATTAGTTTGGAGCCATTTTAAATTGAAAATTAATTTATATTAATTTAATATTTTGATAAATATCAAGAGCACCCCTACCTACTCTTATAAAAGGGAATATCTTCTTCCCTTTACTTCACACCTAAGTTCCCATTTTTATTAGAAAATTTATTAAAAAATTCATTAATAAAATGCATACCCAAGTTCAATAATCCTTATTTATGGAATAATACCAACTATAGTGGTCATAAGGTGTTCGGAATAAGAGGTAGTCTGAAGAGAGGTATCATTTTAATTGAGCATTTCTATTTTATTTATTCTTCCACCCTATTAAAATATTAATTAACAATGATTATATATTAACAATAGTATACTAAATATACTATTATTTTTTATATTGATGTCACATTATATATCCATATCTTCTTCCATGAAATGGGAAATGAAACCATTATTTGTTTGTACAAAGGATGACAACCTCAAGAACTAATGTAATTCATTTTACATCACTATATCCCTTGGATTGACTATAATGATGGAAATAATATTATAAATTTAATTAAGATAAATAAAATAAATTGTTTAAGGATAATTTATCTAACCTTTAAAATTTTCCTAATAAATAAAATAATTGATATAATTTTATTATACCAGAGTTAAAGGATATAAGTGGAAAGTCTGGACTCGGTGTAAGAGATTTTGTCTCAAGTTCCTTTAATTGAGTCATATTTTAATTTATGAACCAAATTTATTTTATATGGTATATTCACCACCACCTTTTATGTTATGTCTTTAATCCTTTATAATTTATGGGTTTTTATGTTTCAATTTTAATTATTTCGTCCATGGGTATTTTACTTGAATGTTATCAAGTTGTAAAAGGTTTTTTTAACTTAATTTTTTTTCATTAGGTTATAAATGTTCTTTATATAAATTTTTATGATATTATTATGTGTGAATTGATATATAAATTATTTTATTATATATTTACACTTTTTTTGTGTATTTATATGTATTAAACATAATAACTCTTTTGATTAATTCTTAATTCAATGATATGATCTTTGTATGGGTTATTCATCTCGAATTATCATTCTTTGGGACATATAAAGATGTCATTTATGTAATTTATTTTACTATGTGTATATACTGACCCTTTGAAATAAAATTTCAAGAATCTAGTTATTTTCATGGTATTTAAAGTATCATTTGAAGTTATTCTTTCATGGGGATTATGATTGAAGAATTTCCAGTGGAAAAGGATTTATGTTGAAATCTCCATTCTTTTCAAAAAAAATTACATTCAAGGTTCCTTAGGGAGAAATCATATTATCTTATTTTCTTTTAACAAAGATATTTTATTCTACATTGGTTATGAATTTGGTTTACATGTTTAATTTTAATTTCCTCCCTTATTTATTAAATAAACATCATAAAAGTCTTTTGTTAGTGAAGCTGATATTTTATCTTCTTTTAAGATTGGGAATATTTCCCTTCAATATCCATATTTTCTTAAAAAAATTCAAAAAATTTACTTTCTTAACATAAATTATTTCTTAAAGTTATTTTACATGATCTTTAACCTTATTTTTAAATGGTTTTAAAAAAGATATTACAAACAATTTCCAAATGGGTCATTTTAGACTCCCTTTTACAAAATACTTGAAAATAATGATTATTTTTAACACTTACAACATGAGAATATTTTTACACCACAATTTCACCTTAATTACTTAAAACATACTTTACATTTATAAATAGTTATTTTCAATGAAAATAATTTCCTTAATATGTATGTGATTTTTAAATTTTAAAAGTGACTTCTGAAAATGTCATTTTCCTTAAAAATATTTAATAATATTTTAATAGTATTTCCATTCACCAATGTTAACAAACATTGATGTTAGTTATAATCCATTGGTTATATCTTACAATAACATCCTTATTCTTTATCTCGATGGATTATTATTGTTTCAAAGTGATTGTCATAGAACCCATTTATTTTCCTTAGGTTAATAAAGTTATTAAAGGTATATTTTTTTTTGAGTTTTATAATAAAATGAAAACTATATGTACTTTATTCATGTTTTGGTTCTTATTCATTTCTTATATTATGGGTTGATCCCCATTATATCTCACAGGAGAGGCCTATATAGCTTATACTATGCATGTTCCAAGATAGTGCTCCAATGAATTAGGTAATATTCCTAGTATTTAGAGGAAAAAAGGATGGATTTTCGATGGGTTTATCCATGGATTTGACATGGATTCAGTCATTTCTGACATGGGTTTAAAATAGGTTATAAATATAATGTTCTAAGGCACTAAAACATTTTCTTTATCATTGCTATGTGTTATAAAAGTTTCCTTTATTCATGGTTGAAATCACATTGCTCATGTATATTGATTCATATGAATATTTTCCTATGGTAAATCTACATATAATTTATGCAACACTTTGAGTTATTATGAATTATTATTTTTGAAAAAATTAAATTTATTTGATAGCTTGCGTTACATGAAACATCGGGTTTTAACAAACCACAAAAAATATTAATATTATTATTTAAACACGGACAATATTACTTGGAATTTAAACTTGGAGGAATGAATTGGAATATAAATATTTTAAATAATATATATAATGTTTTTATATAAAAAAACAATCGATTAAGGAACTCAATTTTTGGTAAAGTTCTAATATGTTTCAAAAACATTATTTTTTCAAAAAATGTTATTTATTTATTTTTTTGAAGAATAAAAAAAATTATTTTTGAATATTTTATAATATTAATTTGATAAAATAAAATTAATTGTTTAAATCATCATGTAAAAATTATCATATGGTGATTTTTTGGTATTTTTTTACAAAGTTTAATTTTAGGATGAATAGTGAAAAATACTGTATTTTATTAAAAACAACCATTTCATTTATATAATTTATAAGTTTCATTTTTGTTCTAAATGATTTTAAAAGTAAAATTAGTAAAATTATTTATCAATTAATCTAATTTATGTCATTTTAATAATTTTATATTTAATTCTGATATAAATCCTTTTAAACTTTTTAACATTTTCTCTTTGGAAAATCACTTTCTCATCACATCTGTGTGTTTAATTTTAAATTAAATGTTTTTTACTTATCTTTATTAAATTTTTAAAATTGTATTCCATATATGTAATTATAATAATTTATATTATGTTATGTGGTTAACTTTATTTTTTTTACAATAATGAATAGAAAAACTGTTAAAATTATTTACCATATGTAAGGTAAAAACGGGTTTACTTTGGGGTTAAACTAAAAAGACATAGGTTAAAAATGACCCAAAACATTAAAAAACCCCATATAATGAATATATTTTGACCTTTCAATTTATATGGTTTGATAGTGTTCTATTTTTATCCTCTTTTCACATGAAAAGCATGGGAACACATTTCTCTTTCCAAAAATTAAAAATGTGAGAATCACCTCACTTATAAAAGACCACCCATTCTCCTTTCCTATTCAAACATTAAAAAACATTTAATTTAAGAAATACATACCAATATATCTTTCTTTATTCACTACTCCCATCCTATTATCCTTATTTTTTTTTCATAAATCCAACCTAGAATATATTTTGGTCCAAACCTAAGGAGGTTTCCCGAAGAAGATGTGACATTCTTCAATGGGAATTTTTATTTTATTTCCTACCTCTACACATTAAATTATTTTTTTTAAAATATTATATAATAAAATAATAATATTAAATATACTTATATGTATTTATGATAAGTTAATCCTCTACAACCATATCCACTTCCATCAAATGTAATACGAAATCATCATTCATTTGTATTGTGGACTACCACCATGCGAACTAATGTTATTCATTTTCCATGAACACCTCTCATAGATGGATATAATGATGGATTAAATATCTATATATTATATTTATTATATTATTATACTTATTTAATTATTATATAATATATACCTTCTTACTTTCCATTTTGTGGGAATATGATAACATCGCTCGTGTGTACGACAGACTACTGCCTCACGAAGTGATGTGATTCGTTCATGATTTACATGGAAGGTAATTAAGATGGGTTTAATAGAATTATTTTATATACATGACATAAGAGTTATTACTTACATGTAATATATTATTTATATTTCTCAATTTTAACATATTGATAAAATGGAAATAGAGTTTATGTGCACGTACGACCTACCGTCTCTATGAACAATGTATTTCATTTTTTGTATCTATATTTTATAGATTAATATAAATTAATATAAATGAATATATATTATATTTATATCATGGTTAACATTATTTATGTTATTTAACCCTTATCAATGAAATAGTACAAAAAAATAACAAATTAAAACATACATGAAAAACATAGTAGTTATTGCCTGAAACATGACATTCACCTGGAACTGTTAATAAGAGGGTATTAAAAGGTTATAAGTAAATAATATATTGTATAATATATATATTTATGGTTATTTAATATATTTATATTTAACTTATATTTATCTTAAATTATTCTTTAATGTGTACTAAATAAGTTGAGACTTAAGGTAAGTGATTTTCGTCTAAATTTTATTTTCAGTGAGACACATTCCATATTCTCTACATGTTTATTTTATGTGGTGTTTATACAAAAAATAAATGAATTTTATTTTTATTATAATCAAAATAATTTGTATTTAAATATATATTTTAGGATATATCTTTCATGGGGTTTTTGGTTCAAATGTTACCAAAGCAGTAAGGATTTTTTCTCTCAAATTGCCTTCTAGGGGACCTAATTTATGTTATGCACCTATATTTTTCTATGAGGTATATATAATAATAATTTTAAATGATATATCATGAATAAAATTATTTTAATGATATTAGAAGATTAATTTTATGTTATTTTTTATTTTATTATGATTTTATGTTTTCAAAATGGTAAGAGTTTTGTGCTACATCCTCATCGTCTATTAGGTTATTTTATGATATACTTCCAATGATGAAATATTGTAATATATATCTCAAGAAACCCATTAATTTTATTATACTCTTTTCATGTCTTGGAATAAAATTTTTCCCTTTATTTTCATCTATATATTAACTCAAGAGTTCAAAATAATGTTTTTAATAAATTTATTCTTTATTTCTCTCCTCAGTCAAAAACAATTTTTCTTCCAAAACTATGTTTTCTGGAAATATGTTTAATTTTTTTTAAAATTATCCAGATTATTTATTAAATATATTCTTACCTATGTTTTACTTTTTAAAATTTTTGAAAGTAATCTTTATGTTGTTTTTCAAAAAAGGCCTGTTTGGATTTTACCGAAAATGTGAAAGTAATATTTGTTTTAATGTGTATGACATGTACAAAATTTTCCAAAATCAGGGAAAATATTTTCTTTGATTACTAATTTATATGCTTCCAATTTTATTTTCAAAAGAAATAAATTCAGTAATATTTTATGAATTTTTAATTTTAAAAAGGTTATTTTCAAAGTAAATATACTCTCCTCCTGAAATGTTCCCAGTGATTTTTATTTAAAAATACTTTTCCATCTAAAATGACTTAATTTTATGTAATTATTATTTTCTGGGAATATGATCCAAGGAAACCATTACTATCCCTTATTTAAATGGTTTTTGTTTATGATGACATAATGGTTACGAAACCCACTTCTTTTTTCCATGGGGTTTGTTTTAATGAAATGATAAAATGATTATGAAACCTGTTTCTTTTTTACAGGTTATTTTATAATAAAATATTTATGAAGCCCATTTATTTTTAAGGGTTTTATTTTGAAGAATGTTTTTTGATATTTCCTCACACATATGTATAATTTTAATTATGTGATGGTTGGGACCTATATCCATTTCTAATGCGTTGGGAAAATATTGATATCTCATAAGGGAAATTGTACTAGAATAGGGAGTGATCCTATTTTAGTAAGGGAATATATCCAATATGATAGTCTTGGGAGTGAATATTGACTACTATGATGGTTTGGGGAGTGAACCCATTCCACTATTATAGTCATGAAAATGATCCTTGAACTACTAATGAAATGGTTTTCGATGCTTACGTGTATGCCAACAATCGATGTCTTATGCCAATATTATATTCTTATAGTTCATGTCTATTGATTCCATTATGAATCATGTCTTATGAACTGATATGATTTATTCCATGACCTAATTTATGATTTATGATATGTAGGGTATGGTTTTCAGAGGTTATTCTCTTGTTCTCATACCCTTACTCATGATATGTTTATGACTCCCTTGTTAACCCTTACCGATCATCTGAGGTCAACATTTTTTATGTTTCCTTTACTGAGTTTATGAAGATATGTATTATATATGATATTTATAAGAGGGGTGGTAGTTATGAAGAACATAGTGGGAGATGTCGTAGCTCACTTATAGAACAGTTGTTTATGTGTCCATGTTTCCAAATGCACTATACCTTTATGGTCCTTAGGCGTGTGTTTGTGTAATGTAATGAATATTCATCTAAAATGATGTAATATTTATGTATAATAAGTTTGAGATTTTATAGTTGGTATTAGAGGATATTTTTATTTAACCTTTGGGAACTAGGATGAGAAACCTTTAGTGAGATACCTAGGTATATATCTAAGGATATGTGTAATGATATGTTTAAGGACGATTCAAATGATAATAAAATGTCTTTGAATTTTGGAAAAGGATAGAGTGAGTGGTTTTTAAGAAATTACATCTCTGTCTATATAATAAAAGTTGATATAGGTCTGGTACAAAGGTACCTAGTGGTAATAAATCTAAAAAGGGTACATTGATCTGGACTCAATTATCCTCTAGTGGATGAAAATGGACTTTGTTTGACATCTAGTTTGACAGACCTAGGGGATATGCTTTGGAAATTCACAAAATCTTTATAAACCATCAAGAATGATTTATATATAATATAGCTATGAATGACATAAGATAAACCTAAGTTGTGATAGATTAAAAGATGTTGGCAAGAATTTTACTTTATATAAGTGATTATTCATGATTATATGGTTCGCTACTATGAGTATTGTTTATTACACTTTTCTTTTTGGTTTTATTCAATGGTTAGAAATTCAAGAAACCTTGTTAAAGATGAGTAAAATGGAAAATGGAATGATTTTCCTTCAGAGAAACCAAATTTTATGGGAGCTGAAATAAAAAATATAATTGATATAATCACACAAATTTCTCAAATAAAAATCATGCTGAACTTACAGAGGATAAAAGGAGGGAACAACATTCTGTTGAGTACTACCAGAGGAAACATCCACCATCATTAAGTGGATCCACTAATTAATCAGTTGTTGAGAAATGGATCAATACTATTGGAAATGTATTTTCTATTCTCCAGTGTTCAAAACATGAAAAATTAATTTGGATATCTATAATTTGGAAGGAGAAGTGGATAAATGGTGTAATATCATCAAGAATACATGGGAACATGATAAAATTGACTCCATGGAGTAGGATGATCTTAAAAGATTATTTTTCAATAATTACTTCCCTAATATAATTTATAAGTAATTACTTAATATAAAACATGAGGATGATGAATCTGTTGGTTCCTATGAGGAAAATTTTACAAAAATTGAGAGGAATACTTATTTAATTATCATCCAACCTAAAATTAATATTGTTTATTTATTTAGTGTCTTAAAATGAAGTCAATGAAGGGTATTTACCATATGGAATTTAGGAGGAATTAAGAAATCATTTTATGTGCTCTCAAGGTGTAAATGGTGATTAGAGTTACCCATTATTCTCATGGGTTTGATAATAAAAGGAAGATGGAGTCCAAACTAAACCCTAAAAATTGTGAAGATAAGAATATAAAGTTTCCTTATTTCTCAAAGTGTGGAAAAAAACATAGAGGAAATTTTCTTAAGGGTACTAGAAAATGTTTTATGTGCAGTAAGGAATGCCATCAAGAAATTTATTTCTGAAGTAATGGGAAGAAGTTATCCAATGATGTGAATAGAGAGAAAGTTGAAAAGAATGTACTACCCACACTCTATTTTTTCAAATGAAAGGAGTATGGTAACTATTCTAATAAGTGCCTAAATCTGAAATTTAATGTTTGTGATCAATTTAAACAATGTATTAAGACAAGTGAGAATGGGTAATATCATAAAATTTGTGTTTTTGATGCGGGTTGAGATAACAAAATGGTAAAAGGTACACTTACTATACACTCTAGAACAACTAATGTCTTATTTGAATCTAGATCTACCCATTATTTCATATCTGAATAATTTTTTAATGATATCAAGATTCGAGCCAATCGATTAGATGTAAAATTAGTAGTGAAAACCCTTAATGTTGTAATGATTTCATCTCAAGTATACGATTCCTTTCCATTTGATGTTTGTGGGAATTTTCTTCCTAAAAATATTGTCATTATTCCTCTGTAATAATTTGATGTTAACTTATGCATGGATTAAATTTCTCTATTTAAATCTCATTTCAATTATCAAGGTTGGGAATTAAAATTTGATATTTTAATATAACATATAATTGTATATCAATGTGATGATAGGTATGAAATTCCCATGGATATTACATCCATTTTATGGGTCTTGATTCCCATTCAGAATGGGTGTTTATCTCAGATAGTTGGGGAGAAACTTAACATCAATTATATACCTCTTGTGGAGGAATTTGTTGATGTATTTAGAGAATAGTTTCCTGATATTATAAAAAATCATGAATTTGGGTTTTCAATAAAACTCATACCTAGTTCCAAAAAAATTTCAAAGACTCCCTATAGAATGGAACCAATTGAGTTACCGAATTTGAAGAAGCAACTCCAAAAGAACCTTTACAGGGGAAAATGTTTTTCCAAGTGTGTCACCTAGGGTAAGTCCTCTTCTTTTTGTTAAAAATAAATATGTACTGATGTGACTCTATATTAATTATCTAGATTTGAAAAATATTATGATCAAGAAAAAGTATCCTCTACCTCGTATTGTTGACCAATTTTACCAACTGTATAGAGATAAATAATTTTACAAGATTGAAATTCATTATGTATATCATTAATTGAGGTTCCAAAAGGAGGATATACCCATGAAAAAATTCCATACTGTTATGAACACTATTAATATATAGTGATTCCATTAAATTTTTCAAATTCCTTAACCATCCTTATGTATTTAATAAATAGAGTCTTTAGAGATTACCTTGATCTGTTTGTGGAAGTATTTATAGATTATATTCTCATTTATTCAAAGATAAAGGAATAGCATGAAAAAGACATTAAAATTGTATTAAATTCCCTAATTATAGAGAAACTATATGAAAAATTTATAAAGTGATAATTTTGGCCATAAAAGGTTTCATTTTTGGGTCATATAATCTGAAAATTGGGTTTATTGGTAGATCCATCAAAGATAGAGACTATTGAATGTGGGACCATACCAACCATAGTGAATGAGATATGTTGTTTTCTTGGTTTATATATATATATATATTATTGATTGTTTTTGGATAATTTATCATGAATATCAAATAAACTCACCGAGTTAACTTGGAAGGGAGTCAAGTTCCTCCGGATAGATGAATGTGAGGAAAAATTCAATGAACTGAAGAGAAGATTAGTCAGCGGACCTGTGCTTACATTACCCTATAGTGTAGAAGGGTTAATAATATATAGTTATTAATCCAATAAGATATTGAGAATTATTATTAGGTATACTTAAATAGTTATAGACTATGGACCATGATAATTAAAGGTTCATGAGAAAAATTAACCAACTCCTAATTTTGAGTTAACTATGGTAATTTTTTCATTAAAGATATAGAGGAATTATCTTTATGGAGAAAAATGTGATATATATACCAATAAAAAAATTATGAAGTATATATTCACATAAAAGAAGTTTAATATGTTCCAAATAATATGGTTTGAACTGATTAAGGATTTTGATTGATCAATACATTTCCACCTAAGGAAAGAAAACATGGTGGCTGATGCTTTAATTCAAAAGGGTTATGCCGGCTTATCCATAATGAGGATCATAAAATATTATGTATTTAGAGATTTTAAAAGGATGAATCTATAAATCCTAAAATAAGGGTAGAAATATTATCTTGATCAATTTAATGTTTAACCATCTTTCCAAGTTCATAATAAAGAGTTAAATAATGAATATGTGGCACTAAAAAAGAAGGTTAGAAATGTTCCTCATTTTAACCTTTATCAAGATGAAATGGTAAGTTTCAAGAACTATATTTGTGTTTTTTACATACCATATTTAAAGGATTTTTATAGGAATCTTATAATTCTTCATTATCTATTCATATTGTGAGTATGAAGATGTATAGAGATTTGAAAGAGAATTTTTAGTTGGATGAATTGTAGAGAGATATCATAGAGTTTATATCTCAGGGAATGGTATGTAAAAAAGTTATTGAATATTTAAAAAATTATAAGGGTATGTTACATCCATTACCCATACCATAATGTAAATGGGAAAACATAACCATGGATTTTTTCATTGGAATCCCCAAAACTTTTAAAGGGCATAATTTTATATGATTTATAGTCAATCTCCTTAAAAAGGTAGCAGAATTCATCACTATTAGAGAAAATTTATATTTGGATTAGCGTAACAGGATATAAATCAAGGAAGATGTAATTCTATATGGATAACCAAATTCAATTGTAACTAATTGAGATTTGTGGTTTACCTAAAATTTTTGGAGAAGTCTTCAGCAACCTCTTGATATGAAGTTGAGTTTCAGCACTTCACATTATCCTCAAACATATGGCCAGTTTGAGTGAACAATTCGAACCATAAAATATATTTTTAGATCTTTTTCTATAGATTTTAAAGGTGGCTGGGGTCAACACCTTACTCTAGTTTATTTTTCATACAACAATCACATTCCCTCAAGAATTCAAATGATTACTTATGAAGTCCTATATGGAAAGAAGTGCATATATAAAACATGGTGGAATATAGTTGGATAAAGAAATCTATTGGGACCTAAAATAACTGTTGAAATGTGATATAATGTTACATCCATTGAAAAACACTTAATGGAAGCACAAAGTCAGTAGAAAATTTATACTGATAATCACCGATGTGATTTGGTATTTGAGGTTGGTGATAAGGTGTTTTAAAAATTTCACCATGGAAAAAGGCTATGATATTTGGAAATAATTTCAAACTAATCCCTTTGTATGTGAGTCCCTTTGAAATTATTTATCTTATTTGGACAATAACATATCATTTGGGGCTAAAACCAAATCTCTCTCAAGTTCATGACGTGTTCCATGTATCCCTCTCGAGGAATACCTGAACCTTCACATGTACTGAAATCAAAGTTAATACCAATTGAGTAAGATCATTATTATATGGAATATTAAATGGATATTCTAGATTATATAGATAATGTTCCATTCAACAAGACCACTCGCCTGGTTAAAGTTTTTTGGTGAAACCACAAATTTGAGGAAGCTATGTGGGA
This sequence comes from Viscum album, assembly GCA_963277665.1. NCBI lineage: Eukaryota > Viridiplantae > Streptophyta > Magnoliopsida > Santalales > Viscaceae > Viscum > Viscum album. The sequence continues at coordinate 126,668,211 of OY728128.1, forward strand.
ACTTAAGAATACGATGAGGCAAAAGTATCCTTATATATTAGTATTAGAGTGAAATAATTTCAAGGGAAATTTTTTTTAAGGAGGGGGTATGTAAAACCTTTATTTTTTTGGAATTATTATTTTTTAATAAATTAAATATCTTTAATCTCTTGCATTACACGCAACACCGTGTTTTAACAAACTATGAAAAACTATTAATATATTTTTTTTTATTCCCAAACATTATTATCTGGTCATTATACTTGGTGGAATGAATAGAAATAACCAAATTTTGGATATTAAATATAATTTTTTCATATAGATAAAACATATTGATAAAATCTATTATTTTTCGATAAAGTCATTATCTGTTTCAAAAACACTATTTTATCAAAATATGTTTTTAATTTATTTTTTGTGAAAAATAATAAATTTAGTTTTTGAAATTTTTTGAATATATATTTTATAAAATAAAATTAATTTTTTAAATCATTATATTAAAATTATCCAATGGTGAATTTTTGGGATTTTTTTTGAAAAGATTAATTTTTTGATGAATAGTGAAAAATGCTGGACTTTATTGAAAACATCCTTTTATTTTAAAGAAAATATAATTGTATTTTTTTTAAATGGGTTCAAAAGTATAATTATATAAATTATTTATCCATTAATGAAATTCATGACCTTGGAATCATTTTATATTGAAATTTTATACAAAAACCTTACAAAATTTTGAACATTTTCTCTTAGGAAAACCACTTTCTCATCGTGTTTGCAGGTTTAATTTGGAACTAATATTTTCCAGTTATGTAAATGGAATTTTAAAAATGGATTCCTTATTTGGAATTAGAATATATTATATTATATAGTATGATAAAATTAATTTTTTACCGTAATGAATTGTAGAAATAGTAAATATTATTTACCACTGTTAAGTTAAAAATGGATTTATAGGGTGGTTAAACTAAAATGATATTTTTCAAAAAGGACCCAAAACTTGTTCAAAATACTTTTTATGTATATATATAGACATTATAATGTCTAAGTATCTATAATCATCCATTTTTTATCTTTGGAGTAGTTGAAAAATGTGGGTACACCTTTTTTTGATTCCAAAAATTACAAGTGTGTCACTCACCTCACTTATAAAAGACCACTCATTATCCTCTTGTAGTTACACTTAAAAACCATTTAGTTTTTCCAATTACTGAACAAATATATTACTTAGTTCCCTAATATTATCCTATAAGCCTTCGTTTTTTTTCAGAAATCCAACCTAGTATGCTTTTTGGTGCAAACATAATGTGGTTAATCGAAGAAGAGGTAACATTCTTCAATGAGAATTTTTATTTTATTTATTCCTACACCTCATTAAATTATTATTAGAGAATAATTTTTAATAACATAAATATATTATATATAATTATTATTTTTATTTAAATTTAATGACCTACAAGAATTTCCAATTCTATCAAATGTGATATAATATCATCATTTGTGTGTATGACAGACTACCCCCTCACGAATGGATGTTATTTGTTTTTAATCACCACCTCTCACAGACACATATAATGATAGATTAATTGTTTATATATTATATTTATGATATTATTACACTTATTTAATTATTATATCACATATAACTTCTTACTTTCCATTTTATGGGAATACGATAATGTCGCTCGTGTGTACGACGGATTACCACCTCGCGAAGCGATGTGATTCATTCAAGATTTAAATGGAAGATATTAAGGATGAGTTTAATTAAAATATTTTATTTAAATGAAATAAAAATTATTTAAAATTTTAAAATTTTATTTTCCTTTATTTCTTTAATTCCATAGAGAAAATGAAAAAATGTTCATGCGTACGTATGACTTACCAACTCTATGAATGGTGTATTTCATTTTATATATCTAGATTTTATGGATTAATATAAATAAATATATAATGAATATATATGATATTTATATAATATTAAAAATCCTTAATATTATTTAACCCTGATCAAATTAAGAGTACAAAAGAAATAAAACATCAAAACATATATGAAAAACAAAGTAGTTATTACCTGAAATGTGACTTTAACATGGAATTATTAATAAAAATCTAATAAAAGGTCATAAGTAAACAATATCTGGTATAATATATACATTTATGGTTATTTAAAATATTTATAATAAACTTATATTTATTATATAAGAGTTTTTAATGTGTATGAATTAATTCTGGACTTAATGTAAGGGATTTCTATCACACTATTATTTTTTGTAAGAAACATGCCATATCCACCATGTGTTTATTTTATGCGTTGTATATAATAAACATGAATGTATTTTATTATAATTATCCTTGAAATTATGGGGATTTATATATCCAATTGAGAATCTCTCTTTCACGGGGTTTACTGTTCAAATGTTACCAATGTGGTAAGTTTTTTTTGTCTCAAATTGCCTTCTTGGGGACATAAGTTATGTTATGCACCTATATTATTATATGAGGTGTATATAATGATCCATTGACATATTATTTACTGATTATAATTATTTTAATTATATTATAAGTTTCATTTAATTTCATTATTTCTTGTTTATTATGATTCAATGTTACCAAAGTGGTAAGAGTTTTATGTTACAATCTCACTATTTATCAGGATTATTTATGATTATTCATCCAGAACCATGTTTTCTAAAAATATTTTAAATAATATTTTAGAAATTATCCAATTTATTTATTAAATATATTGTTAACAATGTTTTAATTTTTACAAAATGTTTTTAAATTAATATTCATGCCCTTTTCCATACAAAACCGGTTTGGATTTTAGTGAAAATATGAAATGAATGCTTGTTTTAGCATGTACAACATAAAAAAAATTTCCTAAAATCATGAACACTACATTATTTAAATATTACATTTTAAATTTTAAATTTTACCTTAAAATAAAAATATTTCAATAATATTTTATGAATTTATAATTTTTAAAATGTGATTTTTAAAGAAAAGATATTTTCGTCCAGAGATATTCGAAGTGATTTTTCTTTTAAAATATTAATCCATCTAAGAAAAAATCAATTATTGTTTCTTATGCTTTATTAGGGATATGATCCCAGGATAACATTATTATTATTTATATAAATGGTATATATTTATTATGACATAATTATCATTAAACTCTCTTTTTTTTCCATGGGTTAAGTTTTGATGAAAAGATGAAATGAGTATGAAGCGTGTTTTTTTCAATAGGTTATGTTGTAGTGAAATGTTTATGAAACCCAATTATTTTCAAAGGTTATAATATTATGAATATTTTATAATATTTTGGATAATGTATGTATGATTTTAATTATGTTATGGTTGGTACCTATATCTCCCACCAATGCATTTGGTAAAGATTGATATCTCATGATAAAAACATGACTGGAATGGGGAGTGTACCTATTTTAATAAGAGAATCTATCCACCCTGATAGTCATGGGAGTGAAGCTTTACTACTATTATTGTTTTGGGAGTTAACATATTCCACTATAATATTAATTTCAATGATCTATGATCTACAAAGGAAATTATTTTCTATGATTATGTGTATCCGAAAATCTATGCCTTATTCCAATGTTAAGTTCTCATAGTTATTGCTATTTGATTCCATCATTTTTCATTTATTATGAACTATAAACTCAGGTTTATGATTTATGATATACATGGAATTGTTTTTAAATGTTATTATCATGTTATCATACCCTTATGATCATGATATGTTTTTATCTCCCTCATTTAACTTTACAATACATTTATGATCACCCTTTATTATGTTCCCCTTCCCCTGATTATAATGAAATATATTATATATGATATGTATAAGAAGGGTGATATTTATTAAGAACGTAGTAGAAGATAATGAAGCTCACATATAGGGCAGTTGTTTATTTGTCCATATTTCCAAAGGCTATATACCTTTATGTTCCTCAGGATTATGTTTGTATAATGTAATGAATATTGATCTAAAAAGATGTAATATCTATATATGAGAAGTTTCTGTCTTTACTATTGGTATCATAGGATAGGTTTAGTTAACCTTTGGAAACAAGGATGATAAAAAATTAGTGATATCCCTAATTATATGTCTAAATATATGTTTAAAAATAAGTATAAGGATGATTCAAAGCTTAGTAAAATGTCCCGTAATGTCGGTAAAGAATAAAGAGAGTGGTTTACAATAAATTACATCCCTGTATGAATACTAAAAGTGGATGTAGCTCATGTATTGATTTACCTATATGAAATAACTATGAAAAGGGTGAATTAATGTAGGTGCTATTGCCACATAGTTCATGAAAATAGAAATTACTACACACTTGGTTTGACACTCAGGTGGTATATGATTTGGAAACTCACAAACTCTTTATAAACCATCATGTAGGATTTAAATAGTTGATGATTATAAATGATATAGAATAAAAATAATGTTTCATAAATTAAACAAAATGTGCCACGATTTATAAATCATATAATTGTTTTTAATGATTATTTGGTTCCCAACTATGATTATTGTTTCTTACACTATGAATTTTGGTTTTAGTCAATGGTAGGAACCTAAAGGAACCGTTTTAACGTTGATCATGACAGATAATTAAATGGTTTTCCTAATAAGTATAAAAACATTATAAGAGATCTAATTCAAAATATCATTTCTATTATCACAAAACATTCTCAAGTTATGAATCATGATGAAATTTCAAACAAGAAAATGAGGGAACAACATTTCGTTAAGTCCTTCATGAGGTAGTATTTATCTTATTTCAATGGATCTACTGATACTCTAGTTGATGAGCAATGGATTAGTACAACTAAAAATATATTTTCCATTATCTAGTTATTAGAACATGAAAAAAATCATTTTGGTTATATATAATTTGGAAGGTGAAGTATATCAATGGTTGACTCTCATCCAGAATACAAGGTAACATTACGAAATGACTCTATGAAGTGGGATGAGTTTAAGAGTTAATTTTTCAATAACTAATTCCCTCATACCCTTCAAAAAAAATAGATAAGGAATTCCATGAGATAAAAAAGAAGGATAATGAATCTGTTGGTGCATATGAGAGAAATTTTAGAAGACTTCCATGGTATTCTTTTGGAATTATCATCCGAACTTAAATTAAGGTTGATCAATTCCCCAGTGGCTTAAAATCAAGTCTTTAAAGGGAACTATCTATAAGGGAATTCAAGACAAATGAAGAAATCATTTGATGTGTTATCAAGGTGGAAATAGAGATTGGGGTTACCCATTAATATCATGTTTTTAATAAGAAAAGGAAGATGGAGTTCAAAGTAAACACTAAAAAACATGGTGGTAAGAAGATGAACATTACTTTATGCTCAAAGTTTGGTAGGAAACATGGAATAAATTTTTTTAATGGGACTAATAAATATTTTAAGTGTGGGAAGAATAGTCATCTAGAAATTGATTACCAAAGTTATCTGAATAAGTTATCTAATAATGCGAATCGGGAAAATGTGGCCCAAAATGTATCACCGACACTCTAATGTTTCAAATGCAAGAAGTATGGGAACTATGCTAATCATTTCCCAAACATGAAGTTTAATTATGATGATTGAATTCAAAAACCTATTAAGCTGAGGGACAAGTGTAAATCTCATGTTACCACTATTTCTGATGGGGGGTGAAATAACGATGTGGTGAAAGGCTCACTTACCATCCACTCTAGAACTAATAAGGTCTTATTTGACTTTGCATCAACCCATTGTTTCATATCAAAATAATTTTTAATGGTATAAATATGCCACCCAAATTATTAGATTTAGAAATAGCTATGAAATTCTCTAATAGTTCAATGATTTCATCTCAATAATATGATTCATCTTCGGTTTACATTTATGGGAATCAATTTCTTATAAATCTTTTCATTCATCATTAGTTTGAATTTTGTGTTATATTTGGAAGGGATTGAATTTATAAAAACAAATCTGAGATCAATTTTTGAGGAATGGAAGTCACATTTGATATTCTAAACCATCATATGATCTTATACCAATGTTATGATAAGTATAAACTTCAGAGAGAAATCACATCCATTGTATGGGTCTTGATTTTTATTTATAAGGGGTGTTTATCACAGATGGATGGGGAGAAAATTGAAATAAATTATTTTCCTATTTTGTGGGAATTTGTTTATATATTTTCAGAAGATTTTTAAAGTCTTCCACCAAATCGTGAAGTTGAGTTTTCAATAGAACTCTTACCCGGTGTGACGCCAATTTCCCGGAGAACATTGATAATAGATTAATGAAGTTAAATGTTTCACCTTGTGGTGCACCTATTTTTTTTGTTAAAAAGTAAATATAGATCAATGTGACTCTGAATTGATTATCATGATATAAATAATATCACAATTAGGAATAAGTATACTCTACCCTGTATTGATGATCTGTTTGATATACTACACAAATCTCAATACATTTACAAGATTGAACTTTTCTCTGGATATCATCAATAGAGGGCCAAGAATGAGGGTATACCTAAGAAAACATTCCTTATAGGTAGTGTACATGATGAATATTTATTAATTAATTTTGGTCTTACTAATTCCCCCTCTATCATCATGGATGTAAGGAATAATATCTTTATAGTTTACCTTAATCAGTTTGTGGTAGTATTTATGGATGATATTCTTATTTATTCAAAGATTAATGAAGATTATGAATATTAAATGAGAATTGTATTAAAGACCTTAAGTATAAAGAAAATATTTTAAATACTTACAATGTGTGATTTTTTTTCAAAATGGTTTTATTTTTGGGTCATATAATCTCATAATAGGGTATACTAGTAGATCCATCAAAGACAGAGGATATTAAATGTTGGCCTAGACCAACCATGATGAATAAGATATATAGTTTTATTGGTTTATCTGGATATTATCTATGGGTTGTGTAGAATTTATAAATGCTATCTAATCAACTCACCAAGTTAACTCGGAAGGGAGTCAAGTTCCACTAGACATATGAATGTGAGGAAAATTTGAAGGAAGCGAAAATAAGATTAGTCAGCGCACACGTGCTTACATTACCCTATATCGGACAATGTTTTTTAATCTATAGTGATTAATATAATAAAGGATTTGGATGTGTTATTATATATAATGACATAGTTATAGCTTAAGCCTCATTAAAATTAAAGGTTCATGATAAAAGTTACCCAACTCGTGATTTAGAGTTTGCTGTTGTAATTTTTTCATGAAAGATATACTGGTATTATATTTGTAAAGAAAAGTGTGATATATATACCAATCAAAGAATTTAAAATTATATATTCACATATAAGGAGTTGAATATTTTCTATAGAACTTGGTTAGAACTAATTAAAGATTATAACTACTCAATACATTATCATCGTGAAAAAGATAACAAGGTGGCCGATGCTTTGAGTCAGAAGGATCATACAAGCTTATCCATGATGAGGATAAAAATATCCAATATTTATAGATTTTGAAAGGATAGATTTGGAAATCATAAATGGGATAAATATTATCTTCCACAATTGAATTTTCAACCATCTATCCAAGTGAATATTAAAGAGGTATAGAAGAGAGATGTGAAGCTGAAAAAGAAGGTTAGATATGTTCCCAAGATTACCCTTGATCATGATGGAATGATAAGGTTCAAGAACCATATTTATGTTCTATCCATACTAGGTTTTAAGGAGTTTTATGAAGAAATTCATAGTTCTTCATTCTCTATTCATCTTGAAAGTATAAAGATGTATGGATATTTAAAATAGTATTTCTAGTGGTATTTCAGGAAGAAAGATATCACATAGTTTTTATCTCAGTGCTTGGTATGTTATCAAGTTAAGGCTAAGAGACAAAATTCTAAGGGGAGGTTACACCATTAGCCATAATAGAAGGAAAATGGGAAAACATGGCCATGTATGTTTTCATTAGACTCCCCAATGTGTCTAAATGTAATAATGTTTTATGTGTTGCAGTCAATCACCTTACGAAGCCTGCATCCTTCATCACTATCAAGGAATATTTCTCTTTGGATCATCTTTATAGTATACACATTAATTAAGTAGTATGGTTTCATAGAGTATCACATAAAATTGTATAGTATCGAGATTTGAGGTTTATCTCAATGTTCTAGGAAATTATTCAACAAGATCTTGATACATAGTGGATTTTCAACACTGTGTCTCACCCTAAAAAGGATGGTTAGTATGAGAGAAAAATTCAAGCCCTACATGTTATGTAGGGATCTTATTCTATATAATTTAAAGGTGGTAGGGATAACACCTTCATCCAGTTGAGTTTTCAAATAAAAATAGCTTTCACTTGAGTATTAATATGGCTCCTTATGAAACACTATACATAAATAAGTGTAGAGCTCTAACATGATGAAATGAAGATAGAGAAAGAAATATATTTGGAGGAAAAATATATGAAGAAATTGAATAGAATGATAGAGCCATTTAATAACACTTAAGGAAAACACAAATTCAAAAGAAAAGTCATTCTAATAATTGCCAATGTGATTTGGAAATTGAGGTTGGTGACAAGGGGTTTCTATGAATTTATCCATTGAATAACATAATGAGATTTGGAAAAAAATTCCAAACTAAAACCTTAATATATTTATCCATTTTATTTTTTTTATCTTTTTAGGATAATAACTTATCATTTAGAACTTCCACCAAATCTCTCTCAAGTTCAGTATTTATTCCTTATGTCTCTCTTAAGAAAGTACATAACTAACCCTTCACATGAACAAAACTCATATGGTGTACCTATGGAGCAATAAATTTATTATGAGGAAGAAATGATGGATATTATTTATCATATAGATAAGGTTCTATGAAATAATACCACTCACCTGATCAATGTTTTGCGGTGAAACCACTAGCTTAAGGAAGCTATGTGGAAATTGATGGATATAATGAGTCAGAAGTATCCTCATATGTTAACATCAAAGCAAAACATTTTTAGGGAAAAATTAATTTTAAGGGGGGGGGGTATAACCTAACACCCCTAGTATTAATCAATTATTATTTTTGAATAAATTTAATTCATTGGATAGCTTTAATTACACACTAAAACAATTTTTAATGAATAAATATAAAATATTATTATTATTATTTAAACATGACTATCATTACTTAGTTATTAAAAATGGAGGCATGAATAGAAATATTTTTTAAAATATTATGTATAATGGTTTTATATGAACAAAAAATATTGATAAAAGTACTTAATTTTTGGTAAAGTCTTTATATGTTTTGAAAACACTATTTTCTAAAAAAATGGCATTTATTTATTTTTTGAACAATAATAAAATTAATTTTTGAAGTTTTTATAAAATAAATTTTATAAACTAAAATTTATTTTTGAAATTATTATGTCAACATAACATTAGGGTAATTTTTTTTATTTTTTTAAAAGGATTATTTTTTCGATGAATAATGAAAAATACATGATTTTACTCAAAAATTAATTTTTGTTTAAAGAATTTATAAGGTTTATTTTTATTTTAAATGGGTTTTAATATAAAATTAGTTAAATTATTTATCAATTAATGAAATTTAGTACTTTATAATCATTTTCATAATTATTTTTATATAATTATTTTTAAAAATTTGAAATTTTTCTATTTGGAAAACAAATTTCCCATCAGGTATACGGGTCTAAATTAAATTAATTTTGTCATTTATATAAATGGAATTTGGAAAAATTTATTTAAAATTTTGAATCAGAATAATTTATATTATATAATAAGGTAAAATTAATTTTTAACCATAATCAATAGTAAAAACAGTAAAATTTATTTACCTTGGTTAATGTAAAAAAGGCTTTGCCTGGGGCTTAAAATAAAAATATGGGTGTTAGAAATTACTCAAACATGTCCAAATTCCATTTTATGGCTACATATAGACCTTATTATTTATAATTATTGATAATGGTCTATATTGGAGCCTTTTTGCATTTGAAAAAAACCGTGTACACCTTTTTGTTCAAATAATTACATGTGCGTCACTCACCTCAATTATAAATGACCACACCTTATCCTATCCTATTAAAATTTCAAAAAATATTTGGTTTGTGTAATACCTGAAAAAATATCTTCCTTAATTCACTTATCTCAATATATAATCCTTAGGGTTTTTAGAAAGGCAACATAGGAATGCTTTTGGTGAAAACCTAAGGAGGTTACCTGAAGAAGAGGTAACATTCTTCCACAAGGTTTTTATTTTATTTCTTCTCCAAATACATAAATTATTATTAAAACATAATTACATAATAAAATAAATATATTCCATATAATTAAACTTTTTTATGTTATGTCCATAACCAAAAACCATATCTACTTCCGTCAAATGGTAAATGAAATCATTATTCGTGTATACGATAGACTACTGCCACACAAGTTGATGTTATTTGTTTTATATACACCTCTCATGGATGGATATAATGATGGATTAAATTTTTATATAGTATATTTATGATATAATTATACTTATTTAATTATTATATCACATATTCCTTCTTACCTTCCATTATGTGGGAATATGATAATGTCGCTCGTGTGTACGACAAACTACCGCCTCACGAATCTATGTGATTCCTTCACACTTTAACTAGAAGGTAATTAGAATTGTTTTTAATGAAAATATATGATATATATGAAACAAAAATGATTATTTAATGGTAATATATTATTTACCATTATTTCTTTCAATCCATCGAGAAAATGGAAACAAAATTCATACGTACGTATAACCTACCATCTCTATGAATAGTGTATTTAATTTTCTATATCTAACATTTAGGAATTACTAAAAATAAATATATAATAAATATATATGATATTTATATCATTTTTAACATTTTAAACATTTCATAACCATGATCAAAGTAATATTACCAATAAAATAACTAATTAAAACATATAGAAGAAACAAAGTTGTTTTTACCCGAAACAAGACCTTAACTTGAAATTCTTAATAAATTGGTAATAAAAGGTAATTATTAAATCATATATGGTATTATATATACATTTATGGTTCTGAAATAAATTTAGAGTAAACTTATATTTATTGTTCAGGAGGTTAAAACATGTATGAAGGTAGTCAAGTCTTAAGGTAAGGTATTTCCATCTCAATTTGTTTGTGAGGCGCATGCCCTATTCACCATGAATTTATTTTATATGGTATATATAATACCTATGAATGTATATTATGATATTTATACTTAAAATTATTGGTGTTTATATAACCATTTTAAGTTAAATCTTTCACAGTGTTTACAGTTTGAATGTTACCAAAGGGGTAAGAGATTTTTATCTCAAATTGCCTTCTTGGGGACATAAGTTAAGTTAAGAACCTATATTGTTATATGAGGTGTATATACTTATAATTTGACATGTTATATCATAAATACCATTATTTTAATGATATTATAAGTTTTATTTAAGATTATTCTTTCATGAGGATTATTATTCAAAGTTAACAAAGTGGTAGAAGTTTTTTGTTACAATCTCAAAGTTTATCAGGACTGTTTATGATTATGATTCCAGTGATGAAATATTATGATATATATCTCAATAAACCCATGAATTTTATTCTAATATATTTATATCAATAGAATAAATTTTTTCCCATCATTTTCATTTCTTTATGTACTCAAGAGTACAAAATAATGTTTATAATAAAAATCATATATATTTATCTCCGGTAAAAACACACCTTCTTCCAAAACTATGTTTTATAAAAATGTTTTAAAAAATGTTTTTAATATTATCCAATTGATTTATTAAATATATTATTACCACTTTTTTAATTTGTAGAGTTTTTTTGAAGTAATATTTATTTAATTTTGTAAACAAGGTCTATTTTACTTTTAGCAAAAATGTTAAATGAATCATTGTTTTAACATATACGACATGAAAAAAATTCTTGATGCCATGAAAACTATTTTTTTGATCCTAGGATGTAAATTTTAAATTTTATTTTTAAATAAATTTATTTCCAAAATATTTTTTTAATTTTGAATTTTAAAAATATTATTTTCAATTAAATGATATTTTCCTCAAGAAATGCTCAAAGTGATATTTCTTTCAAGAAAATTTTCCATATAATATGACATCCTTTGATGTTACTTATAATTTACTAGGGATATGATCCAAGGATATAATTATTTTTATTTATCTGAATGTATTATATTTATTATGAAATAATTCTTATGAAACCCACTTCAAAGGTTATGTTTTAATGAAATGATGAAATGATTATGAAATTTGTTTCTATTCCATAGGTTATGTGGAAATGAAATGTTTATCAAACCCAATTATTTTCATGGGTTATGATATGATGAATTTTTTATGATCTTATGTCACATATATGTTTGATTATCATTATGTGATTGGTGGAACCTATATCTCCCTCCAATGCATCGGGTAAGGATTGATATCTCATGAGATAAATAAGAATGGAATGGGGAATGAACCCAATTTAGTAAAGGATTCAATCAACTATGATAGTCTGGGTATTGAAACTTTAATAATATGATGGTTTATAGAGTGATCCCATCCCACTTATATTTATGGTAATGATCCTTGAAATACCAAGGAAATGATTTTCTATGCTTATGTTTTTTCCACAAATCAATTCCTTATTCCACTGTTATGTTCTCATAGTTTATGTTCTTTGATTCCATTATTATTCATATCTTATAAAATTCCAAGATTTATTACACGACTCAAGTTTATGATCTATGAAATTCATGGTATGATTTTTAAATTTTATTCCCATTTTATCACACCCTTATACTAATGATATTTGTATATCTCCCTTGTTTAACCTTACTGAGCATGTGAGATCACCCTTAATTATGTTTCCTTTACCCTGGTTGTGAAGAAATATATTATATATGATATTCCTAATAAGGGTGATAGTTATAAAGAACATAGTGGGACACAACATAGCTCACCCATGAACTAATTGTTTATGTGAGCATGTTTCAAAAAGATATATACCTTTATGATCCTCAGAAATGTGTTTCTATACTGTAATGAACATTCTTCTAAAAAGATTTAATACCTATGTATGAGAATCTTGGGACTTTACTAAGTACATGATTGATAATCAATGTATTTATTTTTATAAATTCTCTTATATTATTCTGATGTGCTTTGATTATGTCATGATAACCTTATGTTAATATTTATCATATTGATGACATTAAATTTTTAATGATTATGTTTATCTTTACTGAGAATTTTGTATCACCCTTCATATGATTCATATTTCCCAGGTTATAAAGAATTATATTAAATGATTTGAGTCTATAAAAATTTTGTTTGTGAAGAAAATTGTTGAAGACATTGAAGACGTTATATAAAATGTGAAAATATGGGTATAGTGGGATTTGATTTTGATATTTATGAACTAGTTTTTTAAAAATCCATGTTGTTAACATATTGTCATAAATATATAAAACTATAAACCTAAAGGTCCTTTTTCATGTAAGATATCCAATACTTACTTTTAACATTGCAAGATTTGGTTGGAAAAAATTGGGTCAAATTTATCAGGATCAATACCAGAAATGTAATGTTTTTAGGATCAGAACCGGTAGTACATGTTCATGGATATTAAAGATAATTATGTTAACCTTTAAATAATTTATAAATATATTATTAAACATTAAATAATTTTTAATATGTTTTCATTTCAAAATCATTACATTGAAAATATTATAAGAACTTTTGAGTAATATTTTAATTGTTAATAAAATGAAACTATTTAACATATAATGATGAATAATAATAAATTTAGTGTATTATGATATATAAAATTATTGATTAAAATAAACATATAAATTATAACTAAAATAAATCTTAAATTTATTAATGATTATATATAAGATAACGATAATAGTAAAAAATATATGTAATTAATGACAAATATTGAATATAATAGTTAAAAATTATTTATAGAGGTAAATAAATGTTATAGGATATGTTGTGATGAACCATCCCTTAGGGACCATGCTGTGACTACCAAAGCCCATTTTCTATAGGCCAGGGGCTGGCGACTAGCACAGATAGACATATTCCCTATAACCGGGAAGACATTTCCTTTATAACCTATAAACACACGCAACCTAGCACACAACAAGATACGAACACAGGTAAACGGAATAGTAAACATAGTGAGTAAAGTAAGTAAAAGGGCCAAAATACAAGCGCATCTGTAAAGTACAACAAACTTAATGTACAAGTAAATTGGAATAGATCTTGCGATCACCCCCAAGGATCCTGCCTGAAGGTTAAGTACAAAACTCGAACGATCATCTCTGTGGTACGCCTCGTCTAAGGTCCACCTCCAAGATACCTCCAGCCCTGGTACTCTCGTCCTTAGTCAGTATTGTCTATCGTCTGCATCAAACACAATGAGGTGCGGGCATAGCTCGTGTAGGGTTGAGTAGAATTATACTTAGTAGGGACCCTGAGACCCTCAAGGTCTCACAAAATTCAAAAAGGATAAACCACAAAGCATGAAATCAATTGACAACCCAAGTTAGGTATATGCCCATAAATATACCTAAGTTATCAATTATACCCATCTCAATCATGAGAAAAACACAGATTCCAACTCAAATCCCAAAGCTCAATTGTTCCACAAAGGAAAAAATACCACGAAGGCAAGTACCACACAGGTACACCTCACAGAATAATACCACCAAGGTATTACGATGAAGGAAAGTACCACACAGGTATGAACTCAACTCACACGAGGTATTTCTTAGGTACAGTAGTGAATATGATTAGATGTAACTATTGAATCATCTTACTCTATTAAGAGGCAGACCCATGGAGGATCCCTAAGTTCTGACCCACATAGGTTCACTCGGTGCTGACCTACACAGGATCACTCTTCATTCTTCATGTCAAAGCTAGCTACTGGGTTCCCACTCTGAGTTTGGCCATTTCTGGGAGGGTCCACTATTCAATCCACAGGTTGATACTCCAACTTCCACTAAGTCCCATGAAGAAGTATCCTAAAGTACTGCCACATAATATGGGTCTCAACACAATAGAGAGTGCATCAATTGGACGCCCGATCTGTACGTTATTTTCCTTTTAGTCCCAAGGGCCAAGTTGGATTTGTGCTTGATCCAACCCGACCTTATCCAAACTCTATCCAAATCTCACGTGGGTTATACCAAAGTTAACGTCTCACTCCAGGGCTTTCGGAACCATATACAGTTCGTCAAACGGACATCTGGTGCCAAAGTTATGGCCAAAAGTGCGCAAATGGGTCGAAGTGGGTCCGGGTCTGGTTCAACCCGACCAGGGCCGACCCAGTCTGGGTTGAACTGGCCCGATCCGCTGGCTCCGACCCGACATGCGGTGCAGCCCGAAACGTAGTGGGCGGCTCGGCCTGGGAGGTATGGAGGCCGCGGGGCGGCGAGGGTGGTGCGAGGCTGCGGGGGGCAGCGAGGGGGCCGCAGAGGTCACGGGTGGCCATGAGGCCGTGGAGGGCCGCAGAGGGACGTGATGCCATGGGGTTCCGCAGATGGTTGTGGGGTGGTGCAAAAAGGCCGCGGGGCTGCATGGATGGCCATGGGGCAGCACGACAAAGCTGCGCGGTGGCACGACGAGGCTGCAGGGCGGTGGTGGCCGAGGGCGGCGAGGCCGTGGGGCAGCGCAGAGGCTGCCTGGCCATACCTTCACCGGCATCCATCTTGACTACCCACCCTCTGTTTTTCACCTTCGACGCAGCCGGACGTGGTGTTGGCTGCCGTTCCTTTGCCCCACCGAGTTTGGTTGCTGTCCTCCTCCATCGCGAAGAACACAACAATTTATCATGAGAATTACGGTGAGGTCTGGCCATGTTTGTTTGGCCCGCAACCTCCATGTTAGAGTGGTAGCAAGTAGCTATAATCTCTTCCTGATTTATAATTAAACAGAAAGAATGGGTAAGGGGATGAAATTCAAACAACCATGCTACATTGATGGTTCGGTTGAAGATTGTCCGCGATTGAGATGGATTGGAATTTGTTAACCCCGAAACAAGTCTCCTCCCACGTCGTCGGTGAGGAGAGGAAAAAGATGAAGTCAGTGACGATGGAGTTTCCCCGATCGTCGATTTGTTCGTCATTTGAGATCCTTTTACTAAGTTAGGAGAAAGATTTGTTGAAGAAGAAGAGTTCTTCATTGGCATTCTTTGTTGGAGAATGTTTCTCCAAAGTTCTCCCCAAAGATTCTACTTTTTCCAATGAATACTCTCAAAAGATTATCCAACCAAAATAAAAAGTGTTTGTCCAATTTTAAATTGTTGGCACAAAACAAGTTCGAAACAATTAATCAATTGACAAGGCATAATTAATTAATGAGAGGAAGTCCATGGGTTAACTCTTCATTAATGATGGAGTTCAAGGGGTTTCTCCCATTAAGAGGGGAGTTCAAGGGTGTTTTCGTCTCGGGTGGTCCCCCCACCATAACCCATGTGGGAGGTTTTAGTTCAGGTGGTCCCCACCTTTAAACCATCCACATGGGTGGTTTCAAGAGAAAGAAAAATAAAATGAATGTTTATTTTATTTTATTTCTATTTCCACAGAAAAACACAATTCTATCTTTCACCCTTGACCTACTGCGGTCGAGGTAAAGGTCCCCTTAAGTGAATATCGGCATTGCGAGTTCAACGGTGCCCTCAGATTTCAATTCCAAGCACCGGTTCAAAATTTACAAAAATCCCGCTTGCACATTTTCTGAACGTACTTGAAAATAGTTCAGAAACTCATTCCAGGAACACCAGGCCTCAGAATCACACACCGTCAATTTTTGCGGACTCTTAAAATTATAATTTAATTAAAAAAAATTACATGGAAATTTTGGGTCTTTAAATTCCCCCCACCATAGGGATTTGAATCCCCAAAATCCACATCAAAAAACTAGGAAAACAAGTGGGGGTACTGAGCATGAATCTGAGCCTCTGACTCCCATGTTCTCTCTTAGAGGTTCCTGTGCTGCCAGCAAATGCGCACTGGAGATATCGACCTCCCATGAAGGACCCACTCCTATTTATCCTCAATCTCTACTGGAACCTCTGTAAAAGTCACCCCATCGTCGACATTCAACTCATCATGGTCGATTATGTGGTAAGGGTCGTGCACGTATCTCCTCAGCTAGGATATGTGGAAGATGTTGTGCACCCAGTGTAACTGAGGTGGAAGAGTTAAGCGGTAAGCCACATCGCCAACTCTACTGAGGACCTGAAAGGGCCCAATGAACCTTAGAGATAACTTGCTGCCTTAGCCATATCTCTACAAACCACGTCGAGGTGAGACCTGTAGAAAGAAGTGGTCACCATCCTCGTGCTCCAAATGTCTCTATCTCATGTCGGCATACGACTTCTGCCTGCTATGTGCAGTCTTCATCTGCTCCTGGCTGATTTTCACTGTCTCTATGGTAGCCTATACCATCTCTAGCCCCACTAGTGCTGACTCCCCTGGGCCAATTCAGCACAAAGGTGATCTGAAATGTCGCCCATAAAATGCCTCAAAATGTGCCATCAAAATAGTGGAGTGATATATATTGTTGTAAAAAACTCCACCAAAGGAAATTGATTCTCCCAACTGCGACCAAATTCGAGGACATAAGAATGCAACATGTCCTCGAGGATCTGAATGGTCCGCTCAGTCTGACCATCCTTCTGAGGATGGAAGGTGGTTCCCAAATGAAGATGCGTCCCGAAAGCCTCTTGCAACCAATTCCATAGTTGTAAATAAAAACATGTGTCACAATCGGAGACAATCATTGAGGGTAATCCATGTAGACATACAATCTCATGCACATATAGGCATCCCAAGATCTCTACTGAACCCTTCTCTATGATCGATAGAAAGTGGGATGACTTGGTGAGTCGGTCGACGATCCCCAAGATAGTGTCCTGAACTCTAGATGTACGTGGAAGTCCTGCCACGAAGTCCATGGATATCCCATCCCACTTCCACTTTGGGACCTCTAATGGATGAACCAAGCCTGCTGGTACCTGATGCTCCACCTTCACTTAATGACAAGTGAGGCACGGAGAGACAAACTATGAAACTGCTTTCTTCATTCCTGACCACCAGTGCTGTCGTCGGAGATCTTGGTACATATTCACCACTCCTGGATGTACTGCTAGAGGGGATGTGTGTAACTCCCTCAACACTTCCTCCCAAAGTGAAACTAGAACCATGGTACATTCTCTAAAGAGGCTGACGTGCTCCCCACATTTAGAAAATCCATCAGGTTCCTGTCCTATGGATATTTGAGAACATCGAGTCTCACAGTCAGTGTCCCCATGCTGCACCTTCCCAACTCGCTGAAAAGGTGGGGGAGTGATTGTAAGAGATTGAAAGAAAGCATCTCCATCACATTCTACGAAGGATATCCGCAAAGCGGCCAACTACTCCATCGCCTCGCCTAGAAGCTGTATACCAAACCTCCTGCTGAGTAAATCTTCTATAATGTTCCCCTTCCTAGGAGTATAGACTATCTCAAATTCATAGTCCTGGAGGAACTGAAGTCAACGTCATTGTCTTAGGATTAGGTCGTTCTGAGAGAAGATATACCTGAGACTCTTGTGATCCGAGTAGACTATAAAGAATTCACCCATCAGATAGTGTCACCACATCTTCAAGATGAAGACCACTGCTGCTAACTCCAGGTCATGGGTATTGTAGTTCTGCACATATTTTCTCAGCTGTCGAGAACCATAATCGATCACTACTCGCTCCTACATCAGGACACATCCGACCCTGGTCCTTGATGCATCGTAGTAGACTATGCACCCTATACCCTCCTCCGGTATCCTCAATATGGGGGCACTAGTCAGCCTCTGCCTCAGCTCCTTGAAACTTTGCTGGAATCTCTCTGACAACACGAAGGGTTTCCCCTTATTCGTCAATGTTGATAGTGGTGCTGCAACTCTGGAGAAATATGTCACAAACCTCTGGTAGTATATGAACAAACCTAGGAAGCTCTGTACCTCCGTCACACTTCTGGGTGGCTCCCATTCAAGTACCACCTCAATCATCACTGGATCTATTGTAGCTCTAGCCTCTGAGATGACATGTCCCAGAAAGTGAACCTCTCGGATCCAAAACTGGCACTTCGAGAGCTTACCGTAAAGCTAGTGCTCTCAGAGTGTGTCCAGTACTATCTGAAAATGATAGGCATGCTCCTCCTCAATAGCCGAGTAGATCATAATGTTGTCGATTAAGACTACTACAAAGCAATCAAGGTATGGAAGAAAGATCATGTTTATGAGTTCCATGAACACTTCTGGAGCATTGGTTACACTGAATGTCATAACCAAAAACTCGTAATGGTCATACCGACATCTGAAAGTTGTCTTCTGCACATCCTTGTCTCATACTCTGAGCCGGTGATAGCCTGATCTAAGGTATATGTTCAAGAACCACTGTTCTCCCTTGTAAGTCCTCCAGCTATACCCACAGCACACGAAGCTCCGTGGGAGCCATCCGATACCCTGGTGTAGATATCAGTGTCATCCCGGGGTACAAGGCAATATAAAATTCCACCTCTCTATGAGGAGGTTGACTGGGAACATCATTAGGGAAAACATCCGAGTACTGGTCCACCACTACAGGATAGCTTAGACTCTCCACATCAACTTCTCCGAGGGTAAGGATAGCCAACTGATGAGTGATCGACTACACTCTCTTCCAGGTAAGTCCATCATATGCTACAAAGGCTCTCTTATCACCGGTGAAGGTAAACCCGGTCCCTTTCGTGCGAAAACACTCCACTTTGTGCCTAATACAGTCTATCTGAGCATGGAATATTGAAAAACATTCCATACCTATAATGACATTGTAAGGCCTCGACGCCTCTACTAGTAGATCCCAGTTAAAGCTCTCACCTCCTAGAGTAATCTCACACTATCGTCACTGGTGCGTAATCATCGAATCCGCTCCCGTAGGGGTCTCTAGCCATAAGGATCAAGCCAACGGCTCCGTCGAAATCTCCAACCTCCAAACAAGGCCAGTGGAAATAAAATAATGACTGAAACCTATGTCTATAAGTATTGAAACTAAGGTGGAATAGACAAAGATCATACCTCATATCATCTTCGGAGTGCCATGGTTGTAGGCCTCAGCTGCCTGGAGTTGAGCGTGCCCCTGTCCACCTGCTCCCTGTGGTCGGGGTGGACCACCTGGTGGGAGTGGTGGTAACATATCGAATAATCACCCACCGCTAGCTACACGGCCAACTCCTCTACCACATATGCCTACTCCCTACAGACCTCCTTGGTCGAACCTCTGTCTCTTCCTGGGCAGTCCTTTGACCATATGTTGATCATCTATACAGCGGGTCAGACAGTCAGGAGCCATGTGACCCTGCCTGACGCATGTGTAACACTGCCCGCTCCTGGTATGACTGGCTCTGCCTCGGGTACCCCGCACAACCAATCCTGAGTCATGCAGTCGTCCACCTTTAGGTCTGGTCCTCTTGGAAATCTACAACATCTGTTTTCTACTAGCCGTAGAAGACTCCGATACATGATGATTAGTGGTGGATCTCGCTGCTGGTGACTACTCAACAAGGAAACTCTCCACTAAGAGGGCTCTATCTAACACCCCCACCTACAGCAGGATGTTGAGTGAGACCATCGAAGCCATGATCTCTAACCTAAGTCCCAGCTCGAAGGTCTAGGCCCTGAAGAAAAAGGTCCCGCACCATATCAGTGGAGTAGCGTGAGAGGTCAGTGAACCTCATTGAGTACTGAGCTACATTCATGCTGCCCTACTACAAATGAAGAATCTCCTGTATCTGCACTGTATGAAGAGTCTCTGGGACAACCTCTGCCCAAAACAGGCTCTCAAAGTCAGACGAGTGAAGTGTCACCTCGTTGTGAACCTGGAGCATCAAGCTCCACCATCTTCCTATTGCTGCCTATAGAAGGCTGGTAGTAGGGATCACCATGAGATCGGCTGGTGTCCCTACCAATCAGAAGACTCTCACTATAGCCTCCAACCAATCCTCAGCTGTCTGTGGGTCTGTATCTCCCCTAATCCTGGGTGGCCTCTGGCACTGGAACTCATGCAATGCTTTTAAGTAGCATGCACTGTCTGCTGTTGGGGATAGTGGCATAATTGGCCCAATGGGTAATGGTACCGCTGGTGCCTCCACTGGTGCCTCTACTAGAAGAGGGCCCCGCACCTAGGCCTTATCGCTCGGTGGGCTATCAGTGCGTACAACTCTCAGAACCCTAGCTGGATGTCTGTGTGGAGGCATCCTGAAAAGAAATAGGTGCGACATGGTGTATGTATATGTTGGCCTCCGCACCAGCACTAGATTCCCTAAACTGATAACCACACTCACTACACTTAACACTATTTCCATTTAAAATAAAGATCAGAGTCCTATGTTCTACGATAGAACCGACTCCTCTGATACTAATTTGTCACGACCCGTCCCCCGGGGCCTGTACCATGACTACCCCAAGCCTACCTTCCATAGGCCAGGGGCTAGTGACTAGCACCGAAAGACATATTCCCTATAACCGGGAAGGCATTGCCTTTATAACCTGTAAACACATGCAACCAAGCACACAACAAGATACGAACACAAGTAAACTGAATATTAAATAGAGTGAGTATAGTAAGTAAAAGGGGCCAGAATAGAAGCCCAACTGGAATGTACAAGAAACTGAAAGTACAAGTAAACTAGAACAACTCCTGTGATCACCCGCCAAGGAACCTACCTGAAGGGTAGGTACAGCTCTTGAACGGTCGTCTCTGTGGTACGCCTCATCTAGTGTAAACCTATGAGATACCTCCAGTCCTGGTACTATCTTCCTCAGTCAGTGATGTCCGTCATCTTCACCAAACACAATGAGGTGTGGGCATAGCCCGTGTAGGGGAGAGTATAAAAATACTCAGTAGGAACCCCGAGACCCTCAAGGTATCAAAAAATACACAAAGGATAAACCAAAAGGCATGAAATAAACTGACAACCCAACTTAGGTATATACCCATACATATACCTAAGTTATCAAGTATACCCATCTCAATCATGAGGAAAACACAGAGTCCAACTCAAAGCCCAAATCTCAATTGTTCCACAAAGGAAGAAATACCACGAAGGCAAGTACCACAAAAGTACGTCTCACAGAAGAATACCACCAAGGTATTACAACAAAGGAAAGTACCACACAGGTACGAACTCCGCTCACACCAGGTATTTCTTAGGTACAGTAGTAAAGATGATTATATGTAACTACTGAATCATCTTACTCCATTAAGAGGCAGACCCACGAAGGATCCCTAAGTGCTGAACCACACAAGATCTCTCGGTGCTAACCCACACAGGATCGCTCGGTGATGACCCACACATGATCTCTAGGTGCTGACCCACATAGGATTGCTCGGTACTGAACCACACAGGATTGCTCAGTGCTAACCCACACATGATTTCTCGGTGCTGACCCACACCTGATCACTCTTCATTCTTCACGTCACAACCATCTACTAGGTTCCCACACTAGGCTTGCTCGTTTCCCGGAGGGTTCGCTCCTCAAGACACTGGTCAATACTCCAACTAGCATGATGCCTCATAAAGAAGTATCCCAAAGGACCACCACATCAAAGGGGCCTGAACACAATAGACGGTGCATCAATTGGACGCCCGGTCTGTAAGTTATTAGACTTTTAGTCCCGAGGGCCCGCTTGGATTTGTGCTCGATCCAACCCGATCATATCCCAACTCTATACAAATCTCAAGTGGGGTAAACCAAAGAGACCGTCTCGCTCCAGGGTTTTGGGCACCATAGATGGTTCATCGAACGGACGTCTGATGCCAAAGTAATGACCAAAAGAGCGTAAATGGGTTGAAGTGGGTTCGGGTCCGGTCTGACCCGGCCTGGGCTGACCTGGTCTGGGTCGACCCGGCCCGACCCACTAGGTCCGGCCTTGCTCGCGGTGTGGCCCAACCTAGCATGGGCAACACAGAGGCTGTGGTAACTACCACAATACTGGGCAAGGCCAGCGCCACCCTTTATCAGTGCTAACGAAAAAGCACTGATAAAGGGGGCGGGGGTACCTTTATGGGTGCTAAAAAAAGCGCTGATAAAGGGTAACTTTATCAGTGCTAAAAAAAGTACTAATAAAAGTACCCCCTTATCAGTGATTTTTTTAGTGCTGATAAAGGTACCCCCTTTAAAAAATGCTTATTTTAGCGCTGTTAAAGGGTACCCCTTTATCAGCGCTTTTTTTTTGTAGCGTTGATAAAGGGGGGGTCTTTATTAGCATTTTTTTAAAATCGCTGATAAAGGGACTGCTTCCAAAAAAAATTATTAAAAAAAATATATTAATATTTAAAAATATAGATATAGTTATATTGATATAAATATAATCTATATTTTTTAAATATAATTTTAAATATATTTTAGATAAGTATAAATATATAGTTACACTTAATATATAAGATATTTAGTGAAAATGGCTTATAAAAAAATTAGAAAAATATTTTTAATTAATAATTTGCTAATTATTATTGATTAATAGTCATTTAATAAAAATTTGAATAATAAAAAAATTAAAAAAATTAAAAAAATATCCAAAATATGTTGAAAACGCAACTCAAACTTCAAACGGCCATAACTTTTGATCTGTGTGTCCGTTTGAGCTCTACCATATATCAAATCGAAGCCTGTGATGAGATATACACAACTGTGACTGGGGGACTTAGGTCAAGGTCTTTTTGAGGCCAAAAAAGGGCCATAAGGACTCCACAACTGAGTTTTTAGTCGGGGTACCCCGATTTTTTAACATTTTGTGGATTTTCAGCCTTATTTAAGGGGGGTATTATAGGATTTTTTTGGTGGGGACTGAATTCATTCCAAGGTATTACATTCATATTGATATTATGTATTTGAAATTTTATCGTTTTTTATAATGCACTGCTATTTATAATCAAATATGAAACTATATGTACATATTTTTTATATATTCACACCTAAAAATTTAATTACAAATATAAATAATAAAACATATTTACAAATAAAATATATTAGATTTATCTAAATAATAACAAATATCCATTTTATTTAAAATACAAATATATTAATATTTATATACCTATATATTAATCTAACTATATATGTATATATTAATATAACTACATATATATATTAATATAACTATAAATATATATATTAATATAACTATATATTTTTATTAATATAACAATATATTTATATTAATATAACTATATATATATTAATATAAATATGTATTACTATAAAAATAAATATAACTATATATATATATAAATAAATAGATATATCACTAATAGGAGAACAAATCAATATAGGGGAGTGTCAAAGGCTTCAGGTGCGCAGGGGGGAGGTCTTGATATCAAATTAGGGTGGAGTCAGGGACGCACATGCATGGGTGAATCTGGGGCTAGTGCTGATAAAGGGTGGAGGGGTGCATGAGGGCGCTGGAGGGGGGGGGGGGGTGGAAAAACGTTGTAAAAGGGGGGCTCAAGCGCTATAAAAGTCCCCCCGATTGGCAGGATTTTTTTAATTTTTTTTTAATTTTTTTTAATTTTATCAACACTTTTAAAAATGCGCTGATAAAAGGGGTCTTTTATCAGCGCTGATAAAAGGGATCTTTATCAGCACTTTTTGGAGCGTTGATAAAGGGGACCCCACCTTTATCTTTGACAACATTAATAGAACTTTTATAGCACTGTTAAAGGCCATTTTTGGTGCTGAGAAAAGATTTATTTGTAGTAGTGGGGGTCGCGAGGGCGGCGTGAGTCTGTGGGGGGCCGCAGATGTCGCGGGTGGCCGCGAGGCCACGAAGGGCTGCATAGGGCCACGATGCTGTGAGGTGGCGTGAATGGCCATAGGGTGGCGTGGATGGCCGCATGGTGGCACAGTGAGGCTACAAGGTGGCGGTGGCCATAGGCCGGGAGGCCGCGGGGTGGCGCTGCGAAGTCGCGGGGCAGCGCAGAGGCCGTGGGGTCGTACCTTCGCCGGTGGCCGACTTGACCATCTGCCCTCAGTTTTTTGCCTTCGTCGCGGCTGGAGGTGGTTCCGGCCTCCGTTCTTGTGCCCCACCAAGTTTGGTTGTTGTCCTCATCCATCGTGAAGAACCCGACAATTTATCACTAGAATTACAGAGAGGTCGGGCCATGTTTGTTTGGCCCACACCCTCTATGTTAGAGCAGTAGCAAGCGGCTATAATATCTTCCTGATTTACAATGAAACTACAAGAACGAGTAAGGGGAATAAATTCAAACAACCACCCTACCTCGATGGTTCGGTTGAAGATTGTCTGCGGTTGAGATGGATTGGCGTTTTTCAACCCCGAAACAAGCCTCCTCCAACGTCGTCAGTGAGGAGAAGAAAAAGATGAAGTTGGTGATGATGATGTTTCCTCGATCATCGATTTGTTCATCGTTAGATATAATTCGATGGAGTTTGGAGAAATATTAGTCTAAGAAGAAGAGTTCTTCATTCAAGAATGTTTCTCCAAAGTTCTCCCCAAGCTTCTACCTTCACCAACGAATGCTCTCAAAAGATTATCCAAACAAAATAAAAAGTGTTTGTCGAATTTTAAATTGTTGGCACAAAACAAGTTGCCAACATTTAATCAATTGATGAGGCATAATTCATTAATAGGAGGAAGTCCATGGGTTAACACATAATTAAAGAGGGAGTTCAAGGGGTTTCTCCCATTAAGAGGGGAGTTCAAGGGGGTTTTAGTCTCAGGTGGTCCCCACCACCATAACTATAAGGACCCGACCTTAAAACATTTCATAATATTGAATTAAATTAAGAATTCAAATTGATGATATTTTCAGGTTTAGAGTTTTAGATAATTAGGCCATAACTATTACATCTCAAAAATTTACAAAGTAGAAACTTTTACTCAGTGTCCATTTTTTTCATAAATTAAAAACTCTTAAAAAGAAACATGTCTAGTTCCATGTTTTAGACCACATGAATTTTCCATGATCTCATACTTTACCATATTCATCTTTAAGTCCTGTGGAAAAAATTTCAAAAACTTGGGATGAGCATAAAAATCTCAGTAATGGTTATAAAATAAGGAAGGAAGACATTATCCCATTAATAAATACAAATCAATGAAACCAAACTTTTCAATCATTACATACATTATAAAATCATAAGATTTATGAATAACACACACAAATCATAAATCATAAAGGTTACTTATGGAATTAATATCAAAATTACATTGTAGTTGTCACAGATACGTAGGGAGTTACACTTGTAATACCCGTCACAGTATATTCCCTAAATCTCCATAGAGAAACATCACGTTTACCTCCGTCATCTTACCCAATGAATTGGAGAGGTATCTCAGGCTCACCCGCCCTTGGTTTATCATGGAACCACCCATATACATAAACAATTCCCAATAACCATAACATATTCATAACACATAATAGAAGCATAAAGGAAAGATAACATTTCCAGATTCTAATCATAATATATCAAATAAAGATATTGAAAAAAACAATGCTTTATCAAATCATTTTCAAAACCATTTAAAACATTTAATAAAGAGTTTTTTTGAATAAAAGTGTCCCATAACACTTTGAAGCTTTTAAAGGAATTAAAATTTTAGAAAATTAATGTCTATATAAATAAATACTAAAAACTATTTTGAAAACATGGACATTGATGAGAAAGATTTAGAAGAATAAATCTTTAAAAAATATTTTAGTTAAAGGGGTCTTAACCAAATGAGATATTCTTGAATACAAATAATTGAGGAATAAAATTCAATAAAAACTTTATAATATAATGAGAATAAATGGATTCATGATATAATATTTCAAAGGACAGTATATACACCGTATAAAATTGAATTGTTGCATAATGACAATGAAGTCTCAATGGAAATGTAATTTGAGATGAAATCCCTTATAAAGATGTTATCCTTAAATTAAGGATAAATTAATCAAATAATTATATGTGACAAATATATATACACCCAATATACGTGGAAATTAAGTGTAAAATAATCATAGGTCATTCACACATATTCATTGGATGACATATTCAAGTAGTACAAGTTGAACCAAAATAATTGAAATTGGGTTAAGAAGTTCCCTTGCAAAAAATTTGACGAGCCTAACAGCGTCACTTTAAAATTAATAAAATGAGTTGATGAGATAAAAAAGTGAATATCATAACTTGGACAAAAAATTTACATCAATAAGGATATATAAGAACATATCCCATCATAATAAGATGTAAATTAAAAGACATAACAAAAAAGAAGTCTTTTTTAAAAGGAGGGTGAAAGGTTCCCTAACCGATTTGGTAACTTACAAAACGTAAGCCACATGAAAGAAGGATCATACAATGAATATGTAAATACTCATAAATGAAAGTATATTACACAAAGAGTACAGTCATGGGTAGTACATACACCACATAAAAGGAAATAGTGGCACATATAGCATGAATCTCACAGGAATAAAAATTGAGATGAAACCCTTTACCACGTTGTAATCAACTGAGTCGTATGACAAAAAGTTAATAAACACAAAATGAATCATAGAATACCATGAGTATAATGTGAATCATGATAATATATATCAAATTTAAGTACACAATAAACCACATGCAATTAATAAGTGGCGAACAACGGAAATCTCACAGAATTAAAAGTGAGATAAGAAAATCCCTTACCTCGTGTCAGACTTGAATCATTTGTTCCTTGTTCTTCCTGAATAATAAACCAAAGTTAATTTATATTTGATTAAGAACATTTTCAAGTTTATTATCCTTTTTATATCACTTATTACCATGTTATAAACATTATTCAATTATTTAAGTTAATAATGGTTGTTTGGTCGATATTTGGTACTAGAGTAAAAAATGAACACCTTATAATTACAAGTTGTCCATGTGGTCAATAGTCCATTATATATATAATGTTATTCATGATTTAGATATCATATAAATCATATATATCCTGTATATATATGTATTTATAACAGTACATAACATTTTGGAGATAAGAAATGAAATGCACCGTTCATGGAGATGGTAAGTCGTACGTACGCAAGAACACTACTTTCATTTCTATTTTTTATTTTAATGGAATTAAAAAATAATAATACATAGGTATATTATAATTCCAGTATAATATAATATATAATATCATTAACTCTATCCTTTATATTTCCCACATATGGCATTAACGAGTCATATCACTTTGAGGGGGCGGTAGTCCACACTTCCTCAAATGAAATTACCGCGTTTACCCATTATGGAAACCATAAAGGTAGGCTATAAATTTAAAATACAAAAGCATAAATAAAATATAAACATAATATATATCATATATAAATATAGTTCCATCTTAATGGCCAACATGATAGGCATTAGGAGATAATCGAACAATCATCATTTCGTGAGGCGTTAGTTTTCCATCCACAGAAACAATATGTTCTTCACCCATTAGATGGAGGTGTGTGTAAGTGTAGTTAAAATAATTATCATAAAAAAATCCTAGTATATTTTGGATACTGGTGTTGTTATAAAATAAAGTAATAAAAATATTTTAGGGGTTGAAGAAGTAAAATAAAAGAAAAGAAGTTAAGAGGAACAATTACCTTTAATTTGGATAACTTCCTTTGGTTTGAACCTAAAGGACTTATTAAAGTGCCGTCTGCCTAAGGTAAGGCTTCTAGGAGGAAGAGAGAGATGTATGGATCTTAATTGGGAAGAGATTTAACAAGAAAAAAGGCCTGAGAGGTGCGAGGAATTGGTTAGAAGTTGTGTCCTTTTATAAGGAGGAGGAGGGGCTCTTTAGGAAAGTGTGAAAATATTATTTTATTATATAATGATATTCGGTTTATAAAGGTCCAAAAATCATTAAAGTATAAGATAAGATGACTCATGGTCTAAATAGATTCATCCAATAAGAATTGGATAGTTTTTAGATGTTATTTTAATATTTATAATCTTATTTATTTAAATCATTTATTAATGAGGTATATACTTTATCATTATTGTGACACAAATAATTTTATTTACTTTTTGTCTAAAAATTATAAGAGAAATACCATGATTTAGAAAATATTTTTATATTTATAATGAATTTTTATATTTTAAAGGATAACTTATATAACCCCATGTAAAAATTAATTTACTAAAAGCTATTTGTTTGTGTCATTTTTGCCTTTACATTAAATTAATTAATCTAAAGTGTCATTATCACTCATAAGTGGCTCCATGGGGTCCCAAAATCGACCCAAAGATGCCCATGGTCGTCCATGAATCATCCAATAAGGTTACCACAAGTGTTAAAGTAATTGTTTATTATTATGATATTCTTTTTACCTTGAATTACCTTATTTACCTTTAACCGCGGTAAATAAAAGTCAAAAGTTACTATTCACCAAAAATTATTTTAATCTTATTGAACCAAATTTTACTTATTAATAACAAAAATGTATGTCGGATTTTCAAAATTCAATTCACAGAAGTGGTAAAATTTCATTTAAATGAAAAAGTCAGTTTTTTAACTACTACTAAGTGGTTTCACTATTCATCAAAAATTGAAAGTTTTTCAGAAAAATACCAAAAAATCAGCCTAAGGTATATTTGATATTCATAATTAAAAAATTATTTCTATTTTACAAAATTAAAAACATAGATGTTTCATTAATTAATTTAAAATTAATTTCCATTGTCAAAACAAATAGCGTGTTTTTAGGAAATAATAACTATCAAAAGATTGACACTTGTTTATGTCCAATTTCAAAATGAAATTATTTATAATAACCTAAATTAGATTAAATGGTAAGAATATATTCTAATTACACTTTAAAACCAATTAAAAATATAATATAACCATATAAATAAATTAGATTAAAAGGAACTTTTGAATTAAAATACAGTAATTTTCACTATTCATTAAAAATGAACTTTATCAAAAAAATACCAAAAATTTATCCAAAGTAAATTTTTATGTCCAAAATATAAAGAATAATTTTATTTTGTCAAATAGAACATATAAAAATGACCAAAACTAGATTTAAAGAGGGTTCTCCTTTAAAAGGCGGTAAATCATCCTTTTACTTAATGTTAGAGTATTAATGCTTAATATTAGATTCATTCATATTTTAAGCCCCTAACTTTTATCGGATAAATTTAAAAACATTTAACAAAAATATATAATCAAATTTATTTAGTACTATTAATTCCCACAAACACAACATCTAGGCATTAACTACCATTTAAAATAATAATATTATATTATTAGTGTGCAATGTAAGATTTTCAAAGAAAACTGTTGTTGCGTATTGGGTACGCCATCGCACATAGTACCCCCTTTAAAGTAAAATTAATAATTAATTAAAAAATATTAATAAATATAAAAATGTCATATTCTTTATTTACCTTGGATGTTTCATCCTTCCACCCTTTTGGGAATTGCATCCTCGCAATTTTAAAATTGGGCATGGAAACATCATTGAAAGTCCCACATTGGAAAAAGAGTCAATAAAACTATCACTTTAAAGGAAATAAAGATATATACAAAGGACACCCGAGATAATAGATACTAGGATTCCATGAAAACATGGATATGGAAGAGAAACTAGCCCTCATAGATTAATAGAGAGTGATAAAGAACTTGATCACAGAAAGTTAACCACCACAATACCAAACAAATTTTGTTGGGTAAAAGTATGATGATAAAAGAGAGCTTATAAATTTTTAACTTCATGATTATTTTTCATAGAGTTGATGAATTTTATTAGTAACTAGACTAATATTTTAAGGAAATTTACTCACTTGTCATGTAGAGTGTCATCCTTTAATAAAATTCTACCACAAACTCATATTTTTCTCCAAATGGTAAGTATTAAAATGACTCGATCACACCTGAAGTGCTAGAATAAACTTCTAGAGTATCACATAATCTAAAAAAGATGAAGTATATATTTCCCCTATCTTTAGACATCAACCAAAACCAAAATGGTTAGTTCGAGATCATATAATCCCCAAAAGGATAATCCTTTATAAATAGAGATACTACTATTAATCTCTAAAATTCAACAAAAAGTACCCAAATTTCAAGAAAGACCATTCAATACACAATTCTCCTTAAAATTCTTCAAAATAATCCAAACTAAGATTGAAACCCAAAACATAGAGAGATTTAAATCACATAGACTTCCACAGTAAATCTTAACATTTAACTCCAAAAACATCAACTACTCTTAAAGTCTCATAATGAAGTGTAATTAACCTAATCACATATTCTCTATGATAGGTTAATCATTTCCATAAATAACACAAATCACCTTATGTCCACAATAAAAACATATATTCTTACAAAATAATATTTCAACCATTACTCAATAATTGAAATCCCATAGTATTTTATCTTCCGTAGGTATATAGTGTTTCCTCAAAAGATAGAACGTCTTCCACAATGACCTTTATCAATTAATCACTAAGCCATTTGTCTATACTAATTATATCCATTTGATAAAACATAAGTTCCAAAAATCAACTTCTTTTTGTTCCATAAAATCATATTACTAAAATAATAAGTCATACTAACCAGGGACTTCAAGTAGGCTAGTGGTAGGTGATTCAATATTGTTGCCCTTCAGTTGTGGGTTCGATTCCCGCAGCCTTGCCGGATGCGAAGGGTTGTCACCCATCCTACGGGTTGTCCTTTTTATAAAACTCAAAAATAACCCTAACATGTTTTAACCTCAATGGTTTCCATATACCTCTCATTTTCATACAAATTCATTATGATCTCAACATATTAATTCTTGAAGTCATATTTCACCACCATATGATAAAATAAAATGATCACCAAAATGAAGAAAATCATACCTTGATAACGGTGTCCATTTGGTTTCATCTTCATCTTGTTCTTGTAGGTAGAAGGTTTATGAATTGAAACAATGATTTAGAGATCCTTGAAAATCATTTGATTCCTCCATCCAAATACACCTTTTACAACATGGCTCATATGGGTGTTCACATAAAAATAGTTTTGGTAAATAATCATGTATGCCATATAATTTCAAAACATATAATAAAACATTATTTCTATAAAACATTCAGACTGAATTTTTGTTTAAAATTTCTATTAACTGTCCTTTTAAAATACCATAAGTATGTGCTGAGAGACTATATTGTAAAAGAAAATATAAATTGGTGGTGCAAGGGTCTCCTTCTTCAACACCTTTTTTAAAATCATAATATGCTTCAAAATCTTGTGATAAGGTAAAATATTTGTAAATGCCTTGATAATATTGACCTTTCTTGAAAATATGAGAATATTTTGAAAATAGGATTTGTTTAAATACAATCCATGATCCACGATGATAACGAGGTATAGTGGAGGTGTTTTATATCTCAAGCAATTACTTGCAAGTAAGTTGTATGCTTGAGAAAGTTTCACAATCATCCAAACATGACTTTGTAATAATTATTGTAAGAAAGTCATCAAGAAGAGATAGGAATGTCGTTTAAGAGCCTCCACCTTCCATTTGTAACTGACTTTCCTTGATCTGAAAAAGTTATAAAACAACGATTTAACTGAAATATTAGACCTAGGGACTAACCATGTGTTTAAAAAAAACTCTTGATCCCTAAAGTTTTCTAAACCTACCTCTGATACCAAATATAAAGACCCAGCCTTAAAACATTACATAATATTGAATTAAATAAATAATTCACGTTGAAGATCTTTTCAGGTTTAGAGTTTTAGATAATTAGTCCATAACTATTACATCTCAAAAATTTACAAAGTATACACTTTTACTCAGTATCCATTTTTTTCATAAATTAAAAAATCATAAAAAGAAACATGTATACTTCCATTTTTTAGACAACATGACTTTTCCTTGATCCCATCCTTAACCCTATTCATCTTTAAGCCATGTGGAAAACATTTCAAAAACTTTGGATGAGCATAAAAATCTCTGTAAGGGTTATAAAATAAGTAAGTAAAACATTATCCCATCAATAAATACAAATCAAGGAAACCATACTTTCCAATCATAACATACCTTACAAAATCATAAGATTTATGAATAATAAACACAAATCACAAATCATAAAGGTCACTTATGCCATCCATATCAAACTTACATTGTAGCTATCACAACTACGTAAGGTGTTACACTTGGAATACCCGTCATAGTATATTCCCTAATTCTCTTAGGAGAAACATCACGTTTACCTCCGTCATGTCACCCAAAGCATTGCAGAGCTATCTCGGGATCACCCACCCTTGTTTTATCATGGAACCACCCCTATACGTAAACAATGACCAATAACCATAACATATTAATAACACATAATAGAACAATAAAGGAAATATAACATTTCCACATTTCAATCACAATATATCAAATCAAGATATTGAAATAAACAATGCTTTATCAAATCATTTTCAAAAACATTTAAAACATTTAATAAAGAGTTTTTTTGAATAAAAGTGTCTCATACCACTTTGAATCTTTTAATTTAATTAAAATTTTAAAACATTAATGTCCATATAAATAAATACTAAAAACTATTTTGAAAACATGGACATTAATGAGAAAGATTTAGTAGAATAAATCTTTAAAACAATATTTTAGTTAAAGAGTTCTTAACCAAATGGGATATGATTGAATAAAAATAATTGAGGAATAAAATTATATCAAAACTTTATAATATCATGAGAATAAAGGGATTCATGATATAATATGCCGAAGGATAGTATTTACACCATATAAAAGTGAATTGTTTCATAATGACAATGAAGTCACAGTGGAAATGTAAATTGAGATGAAATCCCTTATAAAGATTGTATCCTTAAATTAAGGATAAATCAATCACATAATTATCTATGAAAATATAAATACACCCAATATAAGTGGATATTAAGTGTAAAATAATCTAAGGCAATTCACACATATTCATAGGACGATGTATTCAAGAAGTACAAGTTGAAACCAATGAATTGAAATTTGATTAAGAAGTTCCCTTGCAAAAATTCAACTGCCTAACAACATCACATTAAAATTCAAAAAACGAGTTGATGAAATAAAAAAGGTTATCTCATCACCTTGACATAAAATTTACATTAATAAGGATATAGAATAACATATCCCATCATAATAAGATGTTAATTAAAAGAAACAACAAAAATAATTCTTTTTTAAAAAGAGGATAGTGAAAGGATCCCTTACCGATTTGGTAACTTAAAAAACATACGCCACATGAAATAAGGATCATACAATGAAGATGTAAATACTCATAAATGAAAGTATATTACACAAAGAGTACAGTCATGGGTAGTACATAAACCACACAAAAATAAATAATGGAAAATATAGAATGAATCTCACTGGAATAAAAAGTGAGATGAAACCCTTTACCACGTTGTAATCTACTAAGTCGTATGACCAAAAGTTAATAACCACAAAATGAATCACATAATACAATGAAAATAATGAGAATCATGATAATATATATCAAATGTCAGTAAACAATACACCACATTCAATTAATAAGTGGCGAACAATGGAAATCTCACGAAATTAAAAGTGAGATAAAAAAATCACTCACCTCGTGTCTGACTTGACTCGTTTGTTCCTTGTTCTTCATGAATAATAAACTAAAGTTAATATATATTTTCTTAAGAACCTTTTTCAAGTTTATTATACTTTTTATGTCACTTATTACCCTGTTATAAACATCATGCAATCATTTATGTTAATAAAGGTCGTTTGGTTGATATTTGGTACTTGAGTAAAAAATGAACACCTTATAATTACAAGTTGTCCATGTGGTCAATAGTCCATTATATACAGAATTATATTAATGATTTAGATATCATATAAATCATATATATTCAGTATATATATGTTTTTATAACAGTACATAACATTTTGGAGATAAGAAATGAAATGCACCGTTCATGGAGACAATAAATCGTATGTACGCATGAACGCTACTTTCCTTTCTATTTCATATTTTAATGGAATTAAAACATAATGATACATAGGTATATTATAATCCAGTATAATATCAAATATAATATCATTAAATCTATCCTTTATACATCCCACATGTGGAATTAATGAGTCATATCACTTTGAGGGGGCGGTAGTCCGCACTTCCTCAAATGAAATTATCGCGTTTACCCATTATGGAAACCATAAAGGTAGGATATAAATGTAAAATACAGAAGCATAAAGAAAATATATACATAATATATATCATATATAAATATAG